>CP144696.1:2710682-5110682 GCA_036885675.1 Vigna mungo | reverse complement strand
AATAATACACATACATTATTTTCTGTTCATTTAATAATATCATACTTTACCTTTTATTTTTATTTTTATAAAAATATAAAAAAAAATATTTTTTTTAACATGTTATATGTGTCAAATAAATATAAATATGTTAAGATAAATTACTATGGAAGATTATGAGGGAAAGAGGCTAACATTATAAACAAAGGTAACTTGTCACATTCAAAGTGTATCAACATTTTTAAGTCAATATCAAATTTATATGTGATTTTTTCTGATACGTGATGACAGAAAAATTAATAATTTGACGAAAACATCAATTCTAATATATTTAAAAAAGAAATAAGATAATATTATTAAAAGTATTGTGTCAAAGCCTTTTCTTTTTATCTTTATGAATTGACCACATGAAAAAAGCTTACACAGCTCATGTACCATGCTCAATGATCTGACGAAAATCTTTTGACACAATAGATCATATTATTTGGTGCATAAAGTAAAATTATCCCTTTAAAACGAATAGGATAAAATAAATAATACTATTTTAAATCTTTTGAATGTAAAAGAGTATTTATTTTGGGTATATTTTTCATAAACACTTTTTGAAAAAAATGTTTAAAAAAAACAAACTAAGATTAACTTAACGATAAACTAATTTGTAGAAGTTCTTCAGTCTTTTAATTCTTATTTTCAATCTATACATAACTTAATTTTAACTTATAAAAGATTTCATCTAAACAAATATCTTATAAATATAAAGAGAGAAATTTATCTTAACAAGCTTTCATGAACTTCTTGTGAAAATATTAGAGACACTAAGTCACAATATGTATTTAAATATCAGTGTAAACTTAAAAAGCATTTTACAGATTTAATATTAGTGACCAGATCATGAATTCTCTTTAAATAATTAATTTAGTGTAAACTTAAAAGACATTGTTTTGGAAATATCTATATAGATATAGTTATTTTCCCAGTATGTATTATCAAACGCGCCTAGTTATCTAAGGCTTTAAATTATCAAAGCCACCTAATTAATGTTATAGTTCACAAAGTTTTAATTAATTAAAATTCTACTAAAATAGTTTAATATGATAATATTAAGAAAAGAGATATTAAAATAATACTAAATTCTTAATTGTTACTTTAGCTATATTTATTTCATTATTAACTGCATTGAATATCGTTTTATTTACTTGGCCTATATTTATAAAAAAAAAAAAAACAAATACACAAGTAATTATTGCACGTAATTGGTTTTTGTAGATCAAATCGTAGTCATACATAGAGAATATATCTGGTGGATATCCTAAATTCAAAAGTCAAGGCACCAATAGTTTGGTATCTTATTTATTTATTCGAGGTAATTAATCACAATCATATGCTGTATTTTGTGATAATTATGTTGTGCGAGGGACGCATTGTCCATAATTTAATACTCAAAAGACAAATTGGGTGACATGTGGCAAATGTAATGGGCCCAGTTGACGAATTGTGTTGATTCTCCAAACCCTAATATTGGGCTTCTCTCATAAGTTAATCTACTTAATTTGTGTACACGTGACACTTATTCTCTATCCGACGTGATGGATCACATTGTTGGAATTTCAATATTTTCTATATGTAAAGCACATTTTTACATTTTAATAGAAACATAATTTAGGTGCCCATACAGAGTTTCAAATATAAATACAAGTTAGCAATTACCATCACAGCAAAAAGAAGAAAGGTCTGCTTACAAACTTTAAATAAGACAATATATCGCTTTTGATAAGGAGAAACTCAGTTTTCTTAAAGATGTAACCTTTAATTTTACTTGATTTTAACATTCTCGTCTAAAAACAATGTAAGAGAACCCTTATTTAATACTATATTATTGATACAAATTATAGATTCTATTGGAAACTGGGTACACATAAAATTAATATATTTCACATAATTTATTCTATCATTATAATTTAAATTCTAACTTACTTAATCAATGTTGTAAAGATCTAATCTAAATATAAGTCAAGTTTAAAATTAGTGTTGTTAAAATAGATTACAATATGCGGATTAACTCGGCTCACTATGGGTTTGAGTTTGATTGAATTTGATAAAAATATAATTTTTTATGCGGACTAGTTTTCAACTCGGCTTACCGGGTTGAATCCGTGGTGGCCGGGTTGGCTCACCAACCCACCTAATTTAATTTACTTATTTATTATTTTATGTTTCAATATTATTAGTTAGTATTTTTTTTATTATATTGAAGATGGTAATAAAGAAGATGTTTGAAGAAAGAAAAATATTATAAATTTATCTATTTAAGACTCTAATATTATACAAAAATTATACATATTAAAAACTTAGTTGTTAGCATTTTATACATGTTTTTGGATTACTTTTGGATTATATGATATTTTTTTATTATTATTTTGAATTATCTTTTGAGTTTAACATCATTTTAGTGTAACATTTATTTAAATTTGAATTAAAAAAAGTAATTTTTTTTTTTAAGAAAAACTTATAATTAAATGATTTAGTGAACTAACCCATTTAACCCACCAACCCGTGGTGGGTCGGATCAGATTCAAATTTTTTCAACTTACTAATAAACGAGTCGGATTGACTGGATTCACTAAGTGACCAACCCGTAATGAACCGAACTAAATTATCGTTTTGACAACTCTATTTAAAATATATAAACAGATTCAAACCTTACCTCATAAAACAAACCTTACCATAATGCAAACCTTACCTCATAATACAGTTGTGCATAATTTAGTTAGAATTAAAATCTATTTCTTAACTAATTGAAGATAAACCACAACTTACATAAATCAATATTAGCTAGTTCCTAAATCCAGCCTTTAATAGATTATTAGTTATTTTTTAAGTATCTGTTATTTTTTTTCCTTAAATGAATTAACTAATATATTAAAAGTTTTAATTTAAGAATCTAAAATACATATTTTTACTTATTTTAATTTAGGTCTACTGAAAACTTATTTATATTAATTTTTATTTAAGTCTAATTTTGTTAATATTATCTTTTAATTCTTTACTTTTTTAAACTATAATAATTAATATAATTTTCATTACATATTGTTCATGTCAACATAACGGAAACACTTTACATAAATCATTGTCTAATATTGTAGATGAGGTAACACTTCAACGTTATAACTGGAAAAGAAGTAATAAAAGAAACTTAAACTAAAGTTTTAAATTTATTAGATATCCGATTTAAAAAGAATATTAAATAAATTATATATTGATATAGAAAAAAGATTGATCTGCACACGAGGATGCAAAATGTACAGAGTTGAGATATGGTCATGGGTTAAGGCATGTATCATTGGCATTCAACAAGTGTTTATTTTTGTATTGAACTCACAAGTGATAACCAAACCCACCAGACACACTTCAGCTCTCTTTTTGCATCCAAGGAAACGAAGAACAGAGTTTGCTAGAAAAAGATTTGACGTCATATAACATAATTAATCAACAAATATGATAATATTTTTAAGTTTTTGTTTTCTTATCATTATACTAGTGAATAATTAAAATAGTAAATAAATCTTATTTTTTTTTTCTATATCTTTCCTTTTCTCTATCAAGCAAGTAATCTGTTTGGGTAATTGTTTTCATTACCTTCCTTTCATTTTTGTCTACAGAACCATTTAAAAAGTTATGGAGGCAATTCTTAGTGGGTTTTAATGGATTTTCCTTTCTCACTTTATCTCTACATACCAATCTTTCTCCACAGACCATATTCACTTAGCAAGCAATGTGTAATATAACCATCATAAAGCACAAGGTAAGAAAAAAGGAATACTAAAAATCATTGGAAAGTACCTTGAAAACTACTTATTCAATCAGCAGAAGGTGAAAATTCAAAATGCAACATAAAAATAAAAATACAGGCACACTTAAATCAATGAGGAGAATAATAATAATAATAATGATAAAAGAGAGAACCTTTACACTTAAGCTTTAACCTTCTGATTGGGCTGGAAGACATACTTGACGAGAGAGTCCTTGATAGAGAGCAATTCTGGAAATTCCGTCTTCAATTTGATGGCATCAAGCTCATTGTTGCTCCTGGGGGCAACAATCACCTTCGCCTGTTCCTCAAGAGTGAAGTTCTTCCAGGTGAAGTTGGGGTCAACATACTCTCTGTACATCTCTAGAATTTCATTGTGACTAACCACTCCAGGGTTTGTGAAGTTCCAGATCCCAGTCAGATTCCTCTTCGCCATCTCAATCGAAATGGGAAGAAGTTCATCCAATATAGTCATGGAATTCGGAATATCCACAACTTTCTCGTATCGAGTGATCTTCGTGATGAAGTTGCGCGGATTCGATAAATCAGACGAGATAGGCATCCTCACTCGCAAGGTACACACATTATCGTAGTTCTTAAGCAGATCCTCCACCTGCCAAAACAAGGTATGCCAATCAATAACACGAACCAGATCTAAAATATAATGTAAATTAAGTTGTGTTGAATTTGTTAGACTCGTACCATGGCTTTGGTCTTAGAGTAGAAGGAACCGGTGAAATTGGGAGTGTCGTTCTCTTTGAAGCCGATTCCGGATCCGAGAGGATGACCGGAATCGTACTCGAATATGCAACCGGTGGCGTAGTTGAGGAGGAGAAGGCCGTGTTGGCGGCAGACGTCGGCGAGAGTGAGGGTTCCGACGACGTTGGTTCGGATGGTCTCGACCTTGTGGGACTCGCACCAGTCCACGTTGGGCCGGCCCGTGACACCGGCGGCGTTGAATACGTGGGTGGGCTTGACCTCAGCTATGTCCTTTTCGAGGGAGGCCCGGTCCTCGAGACGGCCCGATGCGTACTGGAAGGGGATGGCTTGGGCCTGGCAGAGGGTCCCGAGGAGACCACCAATCCAGCCCGTACGGCCGTAGATAAGGAACTTGATGGGGTGGTCCGCTGAGGCGCCGTTGGCTGGGAAGCCCATGTCTGAGTGTGAAAGAGCAAGAGAGAGAGGGAAGAGTAAAAGAATAAGGTAGATCTCTGCGTCTCTTCTCTTCTCTTCTTTTCTCTTCTTTCCAACTCCCTTGGCTTCTCTTTCACTGTCCTTTATGTTGCCACGCATCTACACAACACACAGTACTCTATTTTATTTCCAAAATTATACTCAAGATAAATAATCACGTTATCTAATAAATATAATAAAATGAAGGCCAGAGTGTTACCGGTACTGTAATTATAAATCATTTCAAAAATAATAATATTTTGACATTTAAAATCCTTTTATACTTATTTTACATTATTTTTTATTTTATTTATCCTTAATTAATACGAATTTTCTTTTCATTCAATATTTTTTCTTACATCAAATGTTAGAGCTTTCCTCTCTACATCTCATACTTCTTAATTGACAACTTTATCCTTCTTTATTTAATAAAATAATAATTTTTCAATCATTAACAATTTTTAACTCTGTATTTTAATCCTGTATGCACCTTATCTTAATACAACCATTTTTGTCACTTACAAAAGACATTCATGACAGTTCAATCCCTCTATGCACCTCATCAAATAAAAATTTAATTAAATATAATAAAATAAAAAAAAGAAAAAAAAAATAAAAAAACTCTAAATCCCAATTCCAATTATGAGCATCCCAAGTGCAGAGAAGATGCAGCTCCCGAATGCGGAGAAGAAGAAGACGAACTGGAGCTCCCAAATGCGGAAAAGGAGAAGACGAACTGCAACTCCCAAGTGTGAAGAAGGAGAAGACGAACTGCAGCTCCCAAGTGCGAAGAAGACGAACCGCAGCTACAAGTGCGACTTCTCATCAATCACAGCCCTCTCAACCGCACTTCCCTCTCAATCGTAGCCCTGTACACTGATTTAATAATTAATCATGTCTAATGTATTGATTTGACTGTTACAAGCACGTCACCTTCCTGCTGAGTTCAACATGAAGGAAGAGCTTGGTTTGGAGGGAGTGTTTGGCCTAGACGGAGAGCTTAGCCTGAATGGAAAACTTGGTTGGAAGAAGAGCTTGACCTAAAGGAAAAGCTCAACTTAGAGGGAGAGCTCGACTGAAGGAAGAACTCGGCTGAAGTAAGAGCTCGGTTGAAGGAAGAGCTCAGCTCGGCTTGGAGGAAGACACTATTAGTTTTTAGTTTTTGTTTTTGGATACACATTGCACTTTGTTTTTTGATCTGTTGTTAGATGTGATTTTGGTATTTCCCTTTGCCAAATTTTTGGATACAACAATTTGCATATAGTTAGCCAAATTGTTAGAAATTTGATTTGATTAAATTGTATTTTTAATTCTCATTGCACTTTGTCTCTTGTTCCTTGTATGTGACATTGGTTATATTTTTGTCTTCATAATTATTGTTTTTATCATAGACCATTTTTAGTGTATTTTTTGACATTTATTTTTTTATTAAATTTTTAAAATATTTCTAGTATGAAATCTAAATTTTTTATCAGGTGTTATGTTTAAATAATTGTAATTGTATTAAGATTTATTATAATGACAATTAAACACTAAGTGAACCTTAATTCCCATTTGAAATTTAGTATAAATGATTAAACTTTTAGTTGTTTGTATTAAATCTCAAACTGTCCGATCGGAATAGTTTGAAAAAATATTTTTCATAATTTGTTATAACATGTACATTAAAGTTTATGCATAAATTTGATAAAATTTCAATTGAGATCGTTTTATGTTGTTCTCCGAATGCATACTTGATTGTGGTAATGAGTAATCACTTTTATTTTGTGTATTTTGGAGACCAATGTAAAATATTATCTAAACTTTACAAATTTAAGATGTTAGACTTTTTTGTATACGTCTCAGCAAATTAGAAAAAAAATATTTTTTTAGAATGTATAAGACCTAATCTTAAGAGAATTAAAAATTTGAGATTGATGGAGTTTATTACGAAAATAGTATGAATTGAAACTAAATGAATGGACATCATATCGGTGAAGAGTATGAAAATAAGGTTTCTGAATTATTGCAATATGTTAAAATACACACAATCTTTGTGAAAGGGTATATTTTTATCCTTATGTTCATTATTTTAATGAAATACATCAGGACCCGAACAATATAGGATCCTATATTCATCTTCGATATAATGATGAGTTATACAGTTTAAACTTGAATGGAAAAATATTGGGGTTTGAGTACCTAAATTCTTTGTAACTCTTTCTATGAAATAGAATATTTTTCATTATTCTTGCATTCTATCTTTTTTTATTCACGTGCATGATGGAATATCTATGCTATTTGGGTGGTGTCTAATCATTGAAAAATGCTTTGGAACCTAGACATAGATAGAAAAACCAAAAGGTTTGGTTCTAGACATAGACCAAAGCCGGTCATTCTAGACATTTTTTCTTAGTACAAATATTGTTATTGAATATCTAAAGGATTAGTATTTTCACATAAGAATTTAGAACTTGTCTCTAAGAGATTAGGACTTGTATAATTGTGATGTGAATGCTTAAATATGCTATAAATATATTGTGTAGATGAGTGCATAGAGCTTGGGTCATAAAATCAAATCCTGATGAGTCTTTACCCATATCATTTTATAACTTTTATATTCAATAATTTTATATGTTTGCAAACTTATTTGAATCAATCAATGTTTATATTCATTGTCTAAATTAGTAAGTAATCATAGTTAACTAAAAAAACACAAATTTCTTGGGAAACGATGGTTGGACTCACAATCTATATTATTTGGATGATTTGTTAAGCTTGTCAAAGAGTTAACAATTATTTTTAAAATTATAAAAAAAATTCTTCATTATTTTTCAAATTAGAAGGAAATTTCTTCATTATTTTTAAAATTAGAAGGAAATTTTTTCATTTTTTTAAATTAGAATGAAAAATCTTTATTATTTTTAAATTTAGAAGAAGAATTCATTATTTTTAAACCAACTCTAACCCTATTTTTTTACATGTAGAAAAACCAAACATAAATATAATAATTATATTTCAATAATATAGTTAGAATTGGTTTAAAAATAATAAAAATATTTAATAAAATATGAATTTTAGTAAAAATTTAATTTAATCTCACTTTAGAGGAAAACAAAGTTAGGATTGAATTAAACAAAATTAACAAAAATTGAAACTAAAATGAATACAAGATCCTGACACCATAACATCGCTGATACTTGACACTAATATTGACTTGATATGTAATACTAACACTGCTTTAGTACATAGCATTTATATTATTATGTGACACAATATTAACTTCACATGTAAATATTTTTTTTTTAATTAAAAAAAAGTGATAATAAATTATACAAATCACCAAGTAACATAATCCACATTATTTATTTCTCAACCGTATCATGAAAAAAAAAATCAAATTATACATAAATTAAGAATGAAAAGTGTGATTAAGTCTAAATATAAAATATTAATTGTGTACTTTTTAAAATTAAAATAAAATCTCACAAAAATAATATAAATTTTTAACCTCGTGCACCCCTTGAGTACACATTATTTTATACATATTTCTCACATTCTTAAAGAATGATTAAATATACACCACGTTTTGCAACACTTAACAGAAATCTCAGATCCCCGAACCTCTGTTCGGACCACCGACAAACCACATTGGTAGATTTAATCACCAGAATTACAGGTCACAAAATTAACTATATATCATAACAAAATAACAGTGTTATCCATATCAAACGTAGAATTAATTTGATAATACTAATAAAATAAATTTTATTAAGACAATTTTTAATATAATTTCAATTGAATTTTCAATTTAATTTAATTTTATAAAATTAACTTATAAAATAAATTTTGTATTCATTTATATAATATGACTAGTTTTAAACTTATCTCTAATTAAGATTTTTTTTTATGAATATTTATTACAAGAAAATTACATATCAAGAAAAAAATAATAAATATTTTTAAATTTGTAATTAAGTTTTGAATAAAATAAACTTTAAAATTAATTTATATGTTTAAAAAGTCAAAATGTTATAAAAATATAAATAATAAACTTTATAAAAATATAAAAGATAAAATATCTGAAAAAAATAGAGTAGATTTTCTAAAAATATAAAAGATATGCAGAAATATGAAAAAATATGAAGAGTTGACTTGCTACAAATACAAATTAGTATATGAACAAACTGATGTAATCTGAATTATTAGACTCATGTCACCGATGCGTTATTGACAAACTCGTTTAATATGTGATGTTAGACTCGTCTAATCAGTATATGGACACATTCATGTAATATGTATTGTTAAACTTGTCTATTTAGTATATAGACAAACTTGTGTAATGTATAGTGTAAGACTCATCTTATTATAGAATGAATAAAGTTGTCTAATGTGTATTAATAGATTCATGTAATACATGTATGAACAAAATCATTTAACATGTATTGTTAGACTAGTGTAATCAGTGTATAGACAAACTCATCTAATGTGTTGGTTGGTATCAGCCAGAGAATAACGTAGCGGAATAAGATATATAAAGCGGAAAGCGTGTTCGGTCACAACTCAAGTTACTATGATCTGTTTTAGAAAATTGATTTTCTTAGAGAACTTTTATCAAACAGATTATGTGCTAAAAGTTTTAAAGAGTATAGGGAAGGAAAAAATCACACACTTGATTTTTATACTGGTTCGAATCAAAAGATTATACGTCCAGTTGTTAATCACTATAAAGAGTGATTAACGTTTTTCAGTAAAAATATAGTTGTACAAATTACAAGATAATTATGAAATGAGAAAAGAATAGAAAACACCTTCCTTCGACAAATGAACTGGAAGAATGCAGTGAGTAACTTCCTTCGACAAACGAACCGGAAATGCTTCATTCGACACACGAACCGGAAGCAACAGCTCTGCCAACTTGAAGAGAACCGCTCCAACCTTTGACACATAAAGCGTGAGCTTCTCCTATTAGGCAAGAGCACTATATCACTTTGAGAACTTCCCCAGACAAACTGTATTATCAAAATAGCTCTAATACTCTCAAATGAAAAGTTAAATTATAAAATTTGTGTAAAAACCTATTTATAAGCCCAGGGTCAGAAACTGAAAAGTCATCTCCCAACTGCCAGAAATAATCTATTATCATAAGTGATAATCGATTATTTGTGTCCGTTATGGGGTTTTTAAAAATGTGATAATCGATTATCCTGATGAATAATCGATTATTCTAGAGACTTGGGCAATACTGAATCAGACAGAGATAATCAATTATTTTGTGCAATAATCGATTATTTACGTGATGACTAACTAAATACGAACACTTCTAAGACTTTTTACATCATTACAATTTATCCTATACATTTTTTTTCTACAAAATGCATTTAACAAAGATGCATTTAGAGTCTTTAATTCTTCAACTTTTATCATCATCAAAACTTTACAATAGCTTCAAGATACCAATGCTCTTTTTTGGTAACAATATGAATAAACTTATCTAATGTGTATTGCAAGATTCATCTAAGTAGTAAATGAACATACTTATCTGATGTTTATTAATAGACTCGTCTAATTTGAGTGTGAAAAGGTTTGTCTAATGTATATTTCTAGAGTCGTCTAATAGATATATGAATGACTCGTCTAATGTGTATTAATAAACTCGTTTAATCAATAAATCGACAATCTAGTATAATTTTTTTGTTTTGATCATCTAATTAATGTATTTGCAGACTTGTTTAATAATTTTTGTTATACTCGTCTAATCAATGCAGGAAATGACTTGTCTAATATTTTTTGTTATACTTATCTAATTATTATATGGACAATCTCGCGTATTTTTTTTGTTATATTCTTTTAATTTGTGAGTGGAAAGACTCATCTGATACGTATTGCTAGACTTGTCTAATTAATACATCGATAAACTCACATAATATGTATTTATAGACTTGTTTAATAAGTATACGAGCACACTCGTATAATATGTATTGCTAGACTCGTTTGATAAGTGTATATTCAGACTTATGTAATGTGTATTGCAAGACTCGTTTAATTAGTGAGTGGACAAACTCATTTAATGTGTATTAATAAACTCATCTAATGTGTGTATAAACAAATTTGTCTAATATATACTCACATAATATGTATTTCTAGACTTGTTTAATCAGTATACGAGCACACTCGTATAATGTGTATTGGTAGACTCGCCTAATAAGTGTATATTCAGACTTATGTAATATGTATAACAAGACTCGTCTAACTAATGAGTGGACAAATTTTTTTAATGTGTATTAATAAACTCGACTAATTTGTGTATAAACAAATTTGTCTAATATATACTACTAGACTTGTCTAATAAATATATAAACATACCCTTCCAGTGTTTATTGTTATAATTGTTTAATTAGTATATGGATATATTCTTTCAATCAATGTATCTAGAGGCTCGTTTAATTGTATTGCAATATTTTTTTAGCCAAATAAACAAAGTGTCTGATGTGTATTAATAAACTCATATAACTTTGTGTATGGATAAATAGACTCATGTAATGTATATTTCCAAACTTGTCTTATAAGTGTATGGACAAACTTATTTAGTGTTTGTTGCTAAACATATTTAATTAGTGCATGAGCAAATTCGTGTAATAGGTACTCTTATACTAGTCTAATCAATGTGTAGAATAATTCATCTAATTTTTTTTCTATACTTGTTTAGTAATTGTGTTACAAATTTATTTAATGTATATTGTTAAACTTGTCTAACCAATGCATCAACAATCACATTTAATATTTTTTTATACTAATCTAATTAGTGTATGCTTAGAGTCATCTAATCACTGTATGGAATACCTCATCTAATGTTTTTTGTTATACTCATCTAATTAATGTATGGACAAACTCCTTTATTGTGTATTCTTAGGCTTGTCTAATGATTTTTGTTATACTCGTCTAATCATTATATGTATAAACTCATCTAATGTGTATATTGTTAAAAGCATAATGTTTTCTACTATATTTATCTAATGTATGTTGTTATGCTCATTTAACCAATGTATGTTTAATATATATTTGTAAATTCAAGTAGACAATATAAATATATTAGTAGTATATTTTAAAATAATTAGTTTGTTAGTTTTTATTTATTGTTTTGATCTCACTACAGTCTTAAAATCTATATTTTTAAGCTAAAAATAGTTATGTGAATCCAAAGAATATAAAACAAAATTTATAATATTAAGAAGTACTATTTCTTTTTATTAAAAATATCTAATTTAAACTTTTGAAACGAGTTATTAAATACAATATTATTTTGTTACAAATAAAATTATTTAAAACCTTAACATAGTAAAAATATGAAAAATATTTAACAATAAGAATATTTATATTATAAATTAATATAAAAAGATAAATATAATTTTTTAAGACAAAATTAATACATTACAATTTATTTTATGTTATAAAGTAAAAAATTTGTATTATCAATAAATATATATTATTTTTAAATAAAATTATTTTAAAAAATAAAGTAAAATATATTTTTCTAAATTTTATTTTATTAAATGATTAAGTAATTATATATCACAAAAAAGATAAAATTAGAAATGAAAATATAGTATAAAAAAAGTTTAATAATTTAAATATAAGTTATTTTTATCTAATTTTTTTTGTTAGTATTCATTGTTAAACTCATTTAATCAAAATAAATAAATATATATATATATATATATATATAAATATATATATATATATATATATATATATATATATAATATGATACTATAAATAAATACAATACTGTTATATTTAAAAACAATTAGTTTATTAGTTCTACTTTCTATTTTTATTTTATTAAAGTTACAAGCATAAACAATATGCAGTTGGAGTAAAAGGTTAATTCGAAGAATATAAAACCAAATTTATAATGTTAGGAAGTGTGATTATTTTATTAATAAACCTTTGAAATAAATTACTAAGTACAATATTTTAATTTATTTTTTGATAAATATAATTATCTAAAGGAATAAATATATTTTTTTCCTAAAATTTGAACACAAATTTGGAATTTCTTTTAACTCAAGTACATTTGTGTCAAGTAATGTTTGAGTTGTTACGTCTTGTTTTTTGATATATTATAATTCAAATGTTAGTTTGGAAGACCATTTAAAACGCAAAAAAAAAATAAAATTAATATCATTATATTAAAAGGACACTATCAATTTATTTTTAATGTTGGAGAATCAAATTGTATCAAAAATTTTGGATATGAAGAAATTCAAATTTCACATTTAATTTTAGAGGCTAAAAACATACATAATTCTTATTTAGAGTTTAAGTTGTATGTATATACTATTCGTGGGAATTTTTATCAAATAATATTAATTTAATTTTCACATAATAAAAATATGGATATAATAATTTAATATAATAATGATAAATAAAAATTTTTTATTTTAAGTTTAATTTGTAAGATAAAATTATTACATGATAATCTTTTTATATAACAGTAGTAACACTTTGTATTATATTTTTTAAAATAATATTATTTTAATACATTAAACTAAAATATATTTTTAAAATTTAATTTTATTATGTGACAAAGTAATTAAAGATCAAAAGGATAAAATTAAAAATTAAAAAATAATATAAAAAATAAACAATATTTTAAATATAAGTTAACTATTAATAAATTATTAAATGACCAAGTAATTAAAAATTATGAAAAATAAAATTAAGAATGAAAAAATAGCATAGGAAAAATAGTTAATAATTTAAATATAATTTATTCTTTAAAAATTAATATATTAAAAATACATTAAGCAAAAAAAATTAATTATGGTTAAAATGTACCAAAGGACATAGCTTAAAAAAATATTTATTTAGTTTAAAAACTAAGTAATTTTCAAAATAATTTTTAGAAATGTCTATCATGGTTTAAATTGATTAAAAAAAATGTTCATATAGGAGAAAATATTTTTACAAAAGTATAAAAAAAATGTACTGTTAATAAGTATATATTAATTTTTAAATAATATTATTTTAAAAATTTAAAATAAAATATATTTTTTAAAATTTAACTTTATTAAATGACCAACCAAGTAATTAAAAACTATAAAAGATAAAATGAATAATGAGAAAAATAGTACAGAAAATAATAATACTTTAATATAAATTATTCTTTAATAATTATTTAAATTAATTAGAAATTATAAAAGGATAGGATTAAGAATGAAAAAAAGTAATATAAAACAAGGAATTATATTTTAAATATAAGTTATTCTTTAATAAAAAAAATATATTAATGATATATTAAATTTTCTTTTAACGATGATTAAAATATATTTAAGGACACACATTAAAAGAAATAATTATTTATTTATTTTAAAAAACAATTATTTTAAAAGAAATAATTGTTTAAAAATACATATAATGGATTAAATTGATTAATAACATAATTTGAACTTTATACATAATTGACATTTCTGATATTGATATTCAAATTTTAAATTTGAGAAAATAATAAATATAAAAAAAAATAAATATGAATTAACAATACAATAAATAGATAAAAAAAATAAAATAATTATATGCAGCAAAATAAATACAAACAGAAAATATTAAAAGTATGAAATGATAAAAAACAAACTAAATTTTTTAAACACTTGTTAATAAAATAAACTTAATAATATTTTTTTTTCTTATATTATAATAGATTTGGATATTTGTTTTTTTTTTTTATCTGGTAATAGTTTTGCATACTGGGAGCCTGTTCTTTAACATCTGTCACTAATAGCTAAAGAGGATCAAACATGCTGGGTAAAATTTTTACTAGTAATCTTCATTTCAATCTATTTTTACAGTCACTAGATTGACAATTTCCCTAATTTTAAAAAAAGTAAAGCATAAGAGCAGAATATTCCGTCATTAAATCCTCAAATATCTTTTTCGTTTTTTCACCCATCATTTCTCTCTAAAACTTCAACAATGGCTAATTGGTTGTTCAGGCACTCATATTATCTTGTAAGCATTAGCATCTCATCTAACAACTGACCGGAGGAACAAAAACACTTTGATTTCATTAGAGGATTCGTCCTTAAATTCCCTTTGTCGTTCAGCAAATATCAAATTATGTTGGTAATCATAAATGTCACAATTTACAAATAAGAAACACTTGAAATGGAGGCAACACACAGCAAGAAGAAAACAGTATCCGTTATATAATCCAAGAATTTACAAGCCATCTTATGTTATAGAGCGGATCACCTTATCTCCTGCACCAGACTGGAATCCTTAGTGGGAATACTCCCTGCCAGCAATAAGCATAAAGTAATTAAAAAAGTTGCTATGTCTTTTGGAATCAGGAAGAAACTAAATTAATCTCTCTACCTCTTGCGCTTGGACTTGAGAGAGGTGACCGATTGAGAGTTGCTGTGCCAGTTGCGTTTCCTTTGGTTGATGAACCAATTATTGATTTGCTTCAGCTGCAACCCTGTCTCTTCCACAAGTTTTGCCTTGTCATCTTCCTGAAAGAAGAACAAAATTACCAAAAAGTAGAATGATTGATACCCAATTGCTCAAGTAGAAGATGGTTTATTGTTTACTTACAGTTGGGTAGGGCCATTTAGCGTGTTGCTGCCACCATGCCTTTAACACTGATGTTGTGTCCCCAGGCAATTTCCCGGCTCTCCTTTTCCTTAATATTTCCTCCCTAACATCTTCGATTCTTGACTTGAAACCCTGCAGATATTAAATCTGGTTTTTGGTTCATACCCACTTAAGAAGGAATAACGAAATTGTGAATGACAGACACCCTTGCACCAACAACATGCACATTGATTATTGAGTTCTAAGAATGACCTGCTTGAGCTCAATTTTGAGCTCCTGACGAACTCTTTCCATGAGGGACCTTTCAGATTCTGTAGGAAGCAATGGACCAAATCCCATCATGTCGTGCCCCTCAGCGCTAGACTGATCTAAAGACCCATCCATTTGAAAATCCTCTTCGTCATCTGACATTGTTGCACCCGATCCTTCTCCCAGGCTCATTCCTAAATTTAAAATAGTCAATATCATATATCAGAATCTCAAAACGTCTTTATTTTTTATTTTATGTTTAAATCTTTTTTGTCGCTTACTTCTAAGTTGGTGTTAGTTTAGTCTTTCTTTTAAAAATGTAAATTTTTTGTTCCATTATCTGTAAAATTAATCAATTCAGTCCTATCCGTTAACGGTTTTTGATTAACTTCTTTAATTTGTGTCATTACTAATTTTCATGCTTCAGGGGTTGTTGATGCCTGCAGACTTATGTCAATAAATTTCTTCTTAAAATTTAACGGATAAGACTAATTTAATACATTTTACAGGGATCAAAGATTTACATTTTTAAAAGAAGTAAACTGAACACTGACTTTTTAACTTAAGACAAAAAAAAAAGATTTAAACCTTTATTTTATTAACTACAGCTGACCACGTGGATACATACATACTTGTATATCGTGAGCATTAGATGCAATGCAAGTTGTGTGGTAATAAACATCACACATATATAGACAAACTATTTAGAAGAGTCTTCGTATATAACATCGTCAGCATTAGATGCAATGCAAGTAGTGTAGTAATAAACATCACATAAACAAACTATTTAGAAGAGTCTTAATATATAATAAAAATAATATTTTATATACATAAAATTTTCACATTAATTTGATATTAATTAATTTATTTATTTTTAAATATGAAAATTTAATTTTTTTTATAATTATTTTATTGAAAATTCAAAGTCACAATGAGAAACGTGAAATTAACATATCTTGTTTTTATAAAAACTTTAATTAACATATGTTACATCCAAATTAATTTACGTTTATTGCATGTACAACAAAAATTAAATATGAAATATAAAAAATCAATATACAATACAATAATACAACATAAAAAATTTTAAAATGTTAGAAGTAGTATGGATATTTAAAATAAAAATGTAAAATATAGAAAAATAGGTGAAAATACTAAAAAAAACATACTTAAATGATGGATTTTTAAAATTTTTAGACCATTCAAAAAAAAAAATCGTAAATGATGGTGAGAACGTTCGTCATTCCACTTCTAACAACTTTCACTTTTATAATTTCTTTATTCAATGTACATACCAAAAGTTATTACCATTTAAAAATTACAAACTCGTTTAAGCTAAAACACAAAAAAAAACTTAACCTTTAGGACATACAACAATGGTTAATGAATGAAAACACCAACTTTAATGTGAAATGCAATAAGAGAGAATAAAAGTTTCATCAAAACGAGTACCACAATGGCAAGATGAAGTAAAATGAATTAAAAAACTTGTTCCTACAAGTTTAGTATTTGTTGCATTTGGATGGGAGATTTCGCGCACACGTGAAAGAAAAAGATGAGAATGCTAGTGTTGTTTCTGAGATTGTAAAGGATAAATTGACCTCAGACGTTCTCACTATAGACGTCAATTTATAATTTAATGTCAATTTTAAAGACCACATATGTTAAATGACATCAGACATAGAATAATATGACATCATTTAATGTTTGTTGGTTTTAAAATCCATGTTAAATTATAAATTGACTTTTATTATGAAAGAATTGATATCAATTTAGACAAAATATTTAAAAAATGTCACCACACAAAATTTGTTACTTCCCACGTAAATATAATAACATTATATATGAGCTCCTTTTTTACTAATGATAAGAAAGTTAACAAAGAATGATTGATGTTCTTTGTAATTTTTATTTTTATATAATGAAACATCTTAGATGAAGTAAATTTAATTCAAAATTGAGGGTTTTTGCACCATAGTAGGCAAAAATGAAGGAGATATTACAAGAATAGGCAAGTCGTGGGAGGTCCAGACGACTTCTAATGAAGAAGTCGTGCCCCCTGCACGACTTCACACGTTCACATGAACAGTACTGAAGTCGTGCATCCCAAAAACGACTTCTAGACCTGATAATCGATTATATGGAGTTGTAATCGATTACCACCCCATTTTTTATAAAAAAAAATAAAAAAGAAATTGAAGTTGTATGGGGGGTTAACGATTTCTCTTATTGAAGTCGTACACCCCCCTCACGTTTTTATTTTTTTATTTTTTAATTTCTTTATTAATTAAAATGATTTATAATTAGTAAATAATATTTTTAAATATATTTAAAATAATATAAATCATACATAATTAATATTTTAAAATTATATTTCATTATAATTTAATTTTTTGAATTTTAATTATTATATTATATTTTTTTTTAAATTATAATTAATTAATAACAATTTCTTTTATTATAAATTATTTAAAATAATAAAAATTTTAAAAGTTGAAAACGTTAAGGGGTTGACGACTTCATTAGTTAAAGTCGTGCACCCCTTCACACTTTTATTTTTATAAGTTTTAAATAATATATTTAAATGTATATAAAATTTTTAAATTATATATAATCAATAATTAAAGTTATTTAATTTATAAATTAAATAAAATTTATGGTTTTAATTATTTTTATAATTAAATTAAACTTTTGATAAAAAGTATTTCAACTAAATAAATTTTTACCATAATTATTGTGGTTACATAAATAAAAATATACAAACTTATTATATTTCATTTTATTTTATTTTTATTATAATTAATTTAATTAAAGTTATTATATTAAATAAAAATAAATTTACTATATTTCATCATAATAAATTTACTTATAATAAATTTTTACTTAAATTTAATTTATAATAAACTTTCATTATAATAAATTTTATTATAATAAATTTACTTATAATAAATTTACTTATATTTCATTATAATAAATTTAATTTAAGTAAATTAAATTTATTATAAGTAAATTTATTATAATGAAATAAAATAAATTTATTTATTTTTTATAATAAATTTTTGTTTCAGTAAAATTATTATATTAAAAAAAATTAATAATGAAATATAATTTTTTTTTAATTTTTAATTACATAATTATAATAATTATAGTTATAAATTATTTAATTAAAATAATTTTATAAAAAATTATTTTAATTAAAATTAAAACCATAAATTTTATTTATTTAATAATGTTAAAAAACTTTACTTATTAATTATATATAATTTAAAATATTTCATATACAATAAAATACATTATTTAAATATTATAAATGATTTTAAATAAAAAAAAAATTAAAAAGTGAAAGTGTGTGGGGGTGCACGACTTCAACACAAGAAGTCGTGAACCCCCTTACGATTTCAATTATTTTATTTTTTATTAATTTAAATTTATATTTAATATTTTTATTAATTAAATAGTTTATATTTAATATTTTTATTTATTAAATAGTTTATAATGAAAAAAAATGTTATTAATTAATTATAATTTGCAAAATAAATATTCTATAATAATAAAAATTTAGAAAAATAAATTATAATGAAATATATTTTTTTTTCAATTTTTAATTACATAATTACAATAATTACAGTTATAAATTATTTAATTAAAATTATTTTATAAAAAATTAATTTAATTAAAAAATAATTAGAAGATTAAATTTATTTATTTAATAATATTAAAATAATTTAATTATTAATTAAATTTAATTTTAATTATTTTAAATACATTTAAAAACATTATTTATAAATTATAATTGATTTTAATTAATAAAAATATTAAAAAATAGAAAAAGTAAAAACGTGAGGGGGGTGTACGACTTCAATAAGAGAAGTCGTTAACCCCCATACAACTTCAATTTTTGTTTATTTTTTTTTATAAAAAATGGCGTGGTAATCGATTACGAATTCTAGAAGTCGTTTTTAGGGTGCACGACTTCTTCTTTGAAAGTCGTTGTGCTTACCCACGACTTTCCTATTTGCCTATTTTCATAATATAGGAGGCAAATTTGTCTACCCAGATAAAAAAAAGAGTTAACATTATTTATTCGATAGTAGACAACCAATTATAATTCTACGAAATGAAAGTGAAAATCTATTCAACCCTATTTATCTAAACTAATCGTTCCAACATATATGGTGTAAACTATTTCTAATTATTTTAGTAAAAAGAGTAGAGAAAACAATAATCCGGATAGAAAGAAAAAGATATGACAAAATTAAAGTATTTATGTTTCTTTAATTGTGATATTATATATATATATATAATACTATATTGAAAATGGTGGATCTATGTATTATTTTATGTACATTATTGACTAGTATACTATATTTTTTTTACGCGTTACAATAATGTTCTGTCTATTCCTTTTCTATCTTCCTTAACTCCAACCAACATCTTCTCATATTTTCTTATATCTTCTTTTTTCCTTATTACTGATTTCCTGATGTTCCACTACAACTACCACCTTATCAAAATACAAAGTTTTCAGCATGTTTGGTCACACACTCCTTGTAACCACCACTATTGAATTTCAAATTACAGTTGTCTTGGAGACTTAGATCCTTTGAGCACGACGTTCTTCAAAATTAGTTTAAATTAATATAAAATTAATATTCTTAAATTCAGACCTTAATTTGTTTTTTTTTTCTACTTATGTACATATACAAATAATAACTTTATTTAGTGTCATATGGCATGGTATAACATGGATGAATGTGTAATTTGGAATATCGTAATCTTAATCTGAATTGGGTATATTCCCACCAAACTTTTTAAACAAATTACGCTACTTTAATAAATTAAAGCTAATTTATATATTTTTAAAAGTTGTCTTATTAACTTCTTAGAACTTTAATCGCAATTATACGTTTGATTTGTTCTATATTTGTTTATGAGTACTACTTTTATTGGACTATTTTCTAGATGTAAAAAAAAAAAAGTGATTGAAAACTCTTATAAATTAAACTTAAAATAATCACATTAATATTTCTTGAAATTTCAAAAAATTACACAAACTCTTATTATATTGAATCGAATGGATTAGCGCAGTAATAAACACTCTGAAAACCGTAAGGAAGATTAGTACAATGGAAACTTGTATTTAATCTTTGTTATTTACAGCAACTTATCGAGTAAAAAATAACTGACACTCTGCTATTGTATTTCCTTATAAGAGGTGGTTGTAGATGCTAAAAACTCATATAAAGTCTATACAATCACACAAAACCTAAAAGTTAATTTTAAAATTTTAGAAAATTTGAAATGCTTGTCAGATGTATTTCTTTGTTTAATCCCTCTTCATTCTTTTAATGTTATGCTTAGCCAAATCAATTCATATTTATTAGTTTTTTTAATTAAGGTAAGATAATTTGATTTTATATGTAAAATTTAATGTTATATATATATATATATATATATATATATATATATATATAATTAAAATTGTAATATTTGAAAAATAAATATTATCTCATTTTTATATTACATAGTAGTTAATAATTAAAAACAAATATTAACACAATTTTCAAAAATATTGATATGGAGAAGAAAAACGGATGAGAAAAAGAAAGAAATTGAGAGGAGGCAGAGAGAAAAGATGCAAAGAAAATAAAGTGGAAAAAATGAAGGACGATTAGGATACATAAAAGAAAGATGAGAGAAACAAAGAGAAAGAAAGGGGAGAGAAAAAGAAGAGGAAAAATAAAGACTTTTTTTTTTATTCTTTGAAACGTTATCGCAAGCCGTGAGAATATTTCCATAGTTTAAGAAATTTAAATTTTCCTTGACTTATTTACCAACCTCATATTTCTCAAATTTTTTTAAAATTCTTTAAAAAATAATCTCTGAACAGATCTTCATTAGAACAAAACATATGTCGATGTAATTATTCTTAAACGTATATCAATTAGCAAGTTATGAATAATTTAAAATCCGGAAGAACTATTTATTATTTATAAATAATAATAATAATAATAATAATAATAAAAAAAAAAATACAAATAATATACGTTTCACATTGTTGATCAGACAGTGACTTGGAAAGTATTAAGAATTATGAAAGTAAAAAAAAAAGGATTATATATGTATGCATAAAGAAAAGGAAAATATAATTTTAACACCATTTTTTCCTCAACTTTTTTAATTTGAAATCGTCCAATCACATTTTGACACGTATGTAGTGTCAAAATAGTGTCAAAAAAATGGTGTTAAAATATCATTGTCCTAAAGAAAACTATTTTGTAACTTGTATAGGAAAGAAAAGGATGAGTACAAATAGATATGTAAATTGTGGAGAAAGAATTTATTAACAAAATAAAATAAATATTTTTAACCTTTTAATATATATTTTTGTTAACCTAAAATCATAGATTATTTTGAGGGTTTTAATTAATTAAAAAAGAAAGTTTTAAATTAGTATTTTCTCTGATTACTTTATAGTTATGTTAGGTTGTTGGGAATGGCAAGGTGGGCGAGATTACCACCCTCCACCAAACTAACCCACTCTTTCTATTCCTATTCTTATTTGGCGTGTATACTTCTCTGCAGAAACTTAGCTATAACAACCACTTTCATTCCCCTTAACGTAAAATACCCACAGAACACATACGGGTTGATGCTATCACAATGCATCTTTCCTTTCTCTCAAATCTCACACCACTAATATATACTCTACATACCAAACAATTTTTATTTCCTTTTAATTAATTAATTAAGTAATACACACCACTGATATTGTTATACCTAAATGAAGTGATCCCCTTTCCCTTGTTGGCATAATTAAAGCCAACAGAATCAGAATAGGAATAAATTAAATTGAAGAGGAGAGTGATGAGTACCTGTCAGAGCTTGCAAGGTGCTTTCAATATCACGGCAGGCCATCACAGCCTCAACGGCATGCACCCGAACATGTTGCTGAAGCTGCTCTTTTAACGCACATAACACGATCAAATACTGTGTCTGCACTAATTAATTTTTAATTCTATTCAAATACTCATCACACTTTAATCTTAGAACGTCTTAAAGTAAGAAATTCTCTCAAATTTAAAAAGGAAAAATAAAAGATGTACCATGAAGTTGTCCAGCTCTTGTCGATCATGGGAATGGGAATGAGAATGGTGTGAGGCGTAAGAGCGGAGGAGATTGTTGAAGTGTGATAACTGAGCGTCGATGAGTGGCAACTGGTCGATGGGTGTAGCCACGCGGAGGCATGAGACGTGTGCAGCGAGAAGCTGTTCGTAAAGTGGATGGGTGGCTATGTCCGCCTTCAGTTGACGGTGGTGGAGGTCGGCGGCGGCGGCGGAGACTTCTGCGCTGAGCATATTCATTGCCATCCCAGCTTCTTGCATCTGCAGTGATTAAGGGAAGAGAAGGGGGTTAAGATAGGGATTAGGGAATTAGAGAGGGAGAGATTATTTAAGGGAAAAGAGTGAGGTTGAGTTGAGAGGACCACTCTATGTATGGTAATGGTGATGCAATGCTAGCATGGAACCACTGACATCTGTAAATTCCGATATCTCCTTCTCCGACTCTTTTTATAACCCTTCTCTCTCAGACCTGAACAACGAGTTTGCATACACCAAGACGCCACGGAGAAAAAGCAACGATAAACATTTGTGTGGATAAAGTGGGGTATTAATTTTTAGAATATAATATTTTAATAATTTTTTTTATCAATTTTTTTACAAGTCATTATTTTATTTTATTTTAAAAAAAATATTTAAAACGAATAAATCACAAACTCCCATTTGTAAAAAAAAAGTTATTAAAAGAAATAAATAAAATCTTTTCATAATAAATTACTAAAGCATAAATTAATTTACAAACTATCTCATATTTTCTGTTCTTTGTTAAAGAAATATATTTTTTAATCATTTATAGTTAATTTTAATTTATAAACAATTTATATGTTTATCATTGGTTTTCTTATTATATACGTGTTTTCTTAAAATTTGTCTAAACAGACCAATTTTTTATTTATAACATACATACATACATATATATATATATATATATATATATATATATATATATATATATATATATATATATATATATACCATCCTAATTTATGTAAAAGAATTGAAATATTGAATAAGATAACATTGTGCTGAAAATGTAAAAGTATACTAAATTTTATTTTACAAGAAGAAAGAAACACTACAACAATATAGGAGTAACATACATGTTTTTCAATTGATGAAATTTGAAATAAAATCTTGTATCTATTGAGTTTGTGTAAAGTTTCCACAAAGATTAAAAGGATTAAGGGAAAAAGAAATAGTTCATTTGACTTCACTTTTAATATGTTTTGGATTAAAAAAAAGGTAAACTATATAACGTGATTACATTTTTTAAATTATTTTGAATATTTAGGTTTTTATTCTTTTAAAAACTAAAGCCTGAGGAGAAACAGACTTCGATTCCTAGACCATTGAAGTCTAAATATTTCCAATAATTTAATTTAAATATGTCATTTAATTTAAAATATTTTATTTTAATATTAAACTTTAGGTTTCGATTCTTTATAAAATTAAAGTCTATTAGGGTATAAGTTTCGATTTGATTAAGAATCAATGTGGCTTAGGATTCATTTTAACAAAATTTAGAAAGGCATGAAGTCTATATTCTATTATATCACTAGTAATTCTCATATCTCCATAAAAAACAATATTTTAACAATTTATGTTTTTTTTTTCTAGTTTTTTTCTCTCTATTTCTATTTCATAAAATCCAGCTAAAAAATGTCGATGTTTCTAATAAACTAAAATAATAGTTTAGTAGTTATTTTGTTTCAATTTTTACTATGAAGAAAAAAAAAAAAAATATATATATATATATATATATATATATATTGATTTTCATATGCATGTTTAATTGTGGTTGATTATTATTTTTATTCTGTGTAGGTTAAAAACAAATGTAAAATATTGACAAAATTTCATAAAATATAAGATAAGTTGTTTAAAATTGACATGTATCAATAAAACAAAAATTCTTGAATGAGATAACATCACAGTGAAGTAACCATTCGTTTAAAAATTAACTTAATACAAGTTTGATCTATGAAAAAATCGCATTATTCAAAAGAACTTCCAAATTTGAGAAAAATCATAACATCTCTTTCATGTTCTTTGTTCCTAAATAGATTTAGAGGCTCTAAATAATAATTTAACTTAAATCTCAAAATACTCTATTACTAATATATATATATATATATATATATATACATATATATATATATATATATATATAATTTAACTTATATTTTTAGAATTTATTATATAGTGACAAAAACCTGCATTGTTGTTTGTGTTATTCATTACTGTTTGTCCTAAATAATGATGAACTTTTTAAAATATATTATTTTCATTAACTTAATATGTCAATACATCTAATTTTCCTCGTATACTCTTTACATTCTTCACTTTCAAAAATATTTCAAATATTGGACCAATACATAAACACCTTTAACCTCTTCCACAACAGAGAAGTCATCAGTTTTATTATAATTATGTTATATATATAGCCAATCTCACAACCATCTTCATCTTCGTATCCTCTCCTTAAACTACAACCTCTCTATCTCATTCGTAGCAGTTCATTTTCTCTTAAAAAAAGGAGTGATCTCTATACAGAAGTTGTCATAATGTTGACACAAAAAGAAATAATATATGGCAATTTGGTGTGGCTTACACGATAATAGAGAAACTCAGTTTTGACAATATATAATAAACAATTCTATTTAAAATTAAAATGGATCAGAGTTTAACTCTGTGAATATTTTAAAAAGTAAAATTATTTTATAAAAAAACATTTATAATTTTTTCTATATAAAACTTAAATAATCAGTATATGTTATATTCATTGTTAAGTAAATTATAAAAATTTCATATAAATGTAATATAAAGTTACATGATTTTATGTCAAAGGTATTTCATAATGTTTACATGTAAAATCTGAACAGGAAAACGGTTTAATTTGATAAATAAGTGGGAAGAGTTATACTTTTGTAATTTAAAAAAACAAAATAAAAACTATATTTTTGAGAAAACTTCCTCTCTACTCACTGTTTCTGTTTTACTTTTTTTTTTCCCTCATCTTTACTTTGTGGATTCTACAGTTACACATCTAAAATACTATTCTACTTTTTTATCAAAATTTTCACAATCGTGTTTAAAAACTACGAAATATATGTTTAAGTAATTTTTTGAAAAAAATTATCAATTTGGTCACTCAAGTGTAAATAAAAATAATTTAATATTTTGAAAGAATTAAAGTTTTAATTTAGATTCTCAGAATAATATAAAGAGTATCACATTAATTTAAGCACTTAATTAGCGTTTATTTTTTTGTAATTTAACTTCGTCTTTCTTATCTCCTGTAATGTAATTTATTTGTTTTAAAAAGTAGAGGTTACAAATAATTGTATTTATTTTTTTATCTTCATTTTTATTAATTTATTACTTCTCTTAATATTATTATAATCCATCTAAAAATATTAGTCATTTCTGAATAAGTGATTAATAAGTATAAATTTCAACATCTTATTAAGCAAGAAACATCTTTTACATACGTGGCCTTAAATGTTGGGTTTGGAGAACCTTAGTTTCACTAGTGATAATTCCTTTAGGTCATCACAATATTATGTCTCCACTTGTAAATATAACTTTACATACAACATTCTAATTTAGTAGAAATACATGGATTATTATGTACACATATAATCTATATCAAAAGGAATTCCTCACATTTATTTTTAAATTTACTCTTTAAATAAATTTTTTAAATTAAAATAATCATTTTATCAATTTTATTACCTTTTTAAATTTAACTGTATTTTTCAATTTGATCATTTTTAAAATTGACTATTTTTCAATTATAAAAATACCTATAAAATAAAATAAAGTTATTATTTTTTATTATTATATAAAAGTGAACATATTGTAATTATGTTTTCACTAGTATAAGTAATGATTTAGCGTTCAAAAATATTTAAAAATATATATATATATATATATATATATATATATATATATATATATATATATATATATATATATATATATATATATATATATTCCAAAAGTATTAGCTTAAAACATAATAGAACCTTATTCTCTTCAAATATCAGTTTCCCTACATTAATATTTGTTTACATAACAATGCAATCACAAAATATTCTATGTAAACAATAAAAAATTGTAATCAGAGATACATTACAAACATAATAAAAAATTGTATTGCTATTAAACTAAGCCTAAGATCAATAATTAATAATAAAGAAATTTATAATGAAAAATAATATTAAATGTTTCAAACATAATTATATAACATTAAAAACATATATTTAATAAAATCCAACAATAGTAAGCTCTTCCTTATTCTAAATATTGAATATTTATTTTAGTGGTTTACTAATTTGTTATACTAAAATTAAACAATCCAGGTGTACCAGGATAGTTATCAAACATTCATGCCAAACACGCGTAGTTCGAAGTATTATACAATATGATTCCATACCATGTTAAAATGATGTGTTACACAATATGATTCGACGTGTACCATGTTAAAGTGATATATTATACAAGGGAAAAACCTATATTAATAAATTTTTAATTGCTAAATTAATATTTTTTGTTGGTAAGCATTTATTATAATTTATATATTGATGGCTAGATTTTTTTTAAATAATAAGAAACCATTTGACATAATAACAACTGATAATGTTTCGGTACATGCATCTCCAAAATATATATGGTACTTATGTCGTACGTGTAACGTATGAATAATAATAATAATAATAATAATAATAATAATAATAATTATTATTATTATTATAATTATAATAATAATAATTATTATTATTATTATTATTATAATTATAATAATAATAATAATAATTATAATTATAATAATAATAATTATAATAGTTATTATAATAATTTTAATATTATATATATATATATATATATTGATATTTAAACTAACTGTAAAATCAATAATTTATACCGCTGAAATGAAAAATCATTATTAAATCTTTCAAACATAACTATACAACAAAAACATATCATTTAATAAAGTCCACTCTTAAATTTAACTACATAACTCTTCAAGTTTATAAAATCTAACAATAAATTTTAAGATTGTTTTAAATTTGAATATCACGGGCTATTATTTTTCAAAAAGAAAAATACATTGACATTATATTTTCTTTGTAGTAACTAGTTACGAATTATGAATTCAAAAATATATAATTATATTACATACATGAGATATTTTAACTAATTATCATATTATGGTTTAAAATTACTAGTTTATATATATATATATATATATATATATATATAAGTATTTAAAACAAATAATCATATAATATTTGATCATATTTTCACATACTACTATTATAATTTTGTCGTATTATTATTAATATAAAGTTTATAAGACAATTCTTCAAGATAAAAATTTTAAATTTGATTCAATCTCATAAAATAACTTATAAATTTTGCATTATAATTGACATATTAATTAAATCTTTGGTTAGGATTTCTAATAAAATAATCTTTATTTCCAAATGACTAAATTTCAAATTTAGATAAAAGTATTTAGCGATGATTTTATTAATTTGGTATCATAATTCTATTTCAGGTAAGTGGTACCCAATTTTTTATCCAAAGATATCCGATTTTTTAAGGAGTATAAAAAATATATGTTTTTTAAATTATCGTTAATTTGACAAGGTATTATTAATGATGAATATTATGTTTTTGAAAATATTTTTGAACATTAAGTAAGAGTGATTATATTAATTTCTGGAATGATGGTTAGTGTTCTTACATTTACATATCTAAATTGGCTAGAATTCTTTATTTTGACAAAATAAGATTATATTTTATTGTTAATTCAACGTGGACAGATAATTACTGAAACTTTTCTTCTTTTGTTATCTGTTTATGTGATTTTTTATTTTTTAATTATTAATGACAATGAAGATGTGTCTAATTAGATTTTGGACGATATTGATGAATTTTCTAAAAAAGTTACAAAAAAGTTTTACTTTTTTGGTATGGAACATGTGGATTGGAGAAATGTGATTTGGTTGGATGATGTGTTACCAACTAAAACTGTGGTTTTTTGGAAGTTGTTGTATGTTCACTTACCTATTGATTTGGAGGTTAAAAAAATAGAATGGTTTTATACTTTATGTGTTCTTTGTGTGGTAATGATGTTAAATATTTGTCTCATTTGTTTTTTCATTGTTCTATTGTTATATAGTTGTAGCCTCGCTGAAGTAAACTTTTTAGGATTTGTAGTTTTCTTCTTTGGATTTAGTTGTTCAATTTATGAAGTCTTCGTGTAGTTTTGCTTCAAATAATTAAAGTGATTGTCATTACTACAATTATTTGAATGATCAGATGATGAGAAATTATAGTAGATTTTAGGATCCAATTGCATTTTCTTTTGCTATTTTCAAATAAGGAGTTAGTGCATATGATTGGTAATAAATCTAAGCATATGAGTAATATTATCTTTGATTTTTTTTATGCTAAAATTTTTCAATATTCAAACTAAAGAAGATACGATGGTTTCATTTATGGACATAATATGTCAAGTTTCGTCTGCAATTGACTTGAAGTGAATATTGATTATGCAACTAAGGGTTGTCTTGGTTTGACTTCATGGGTTGGTATTTATAGAGGAAGTCGGGGTGAATATATGAGTAGTTTTTCAATTTTTTTAGGAGTACAAACTTCTATTTATTTCGAATTTAGGGAAGTCATTTATGTTTTGGAGCATGGTTAGAGGGACTTTCAAAAGCTTTGGGTGGAGAATAATTATTCTTAGTCTGTTATGATTTTTTGGATCAACTAGTGGTTCTTTGGAGTCTAAAGAGAGATGACGTTGTTGCTTACATTTTTGTAATCATATGCAATTCAAAGGTTCTTATATTTTTTGTAAAAAAATTCATTGTGCTAATAACTAATTTAGCTTTGATTCATAGAAAATAATATAAGTGGTTTAATGCTTTACTTTCATGTATTTATTTAGATCTTTTCTTGTAGTATGTATAATTTGTCTATGTTTCGTGAAGTGTATTTTTTATCATGTGTTTAGTTGGTTTCGCGTTCTTTGTATTATTTTATTTTATATTACTTTTGATAAACTTTTATGTGATAACAAATAATTATAGACTTTAGAATATTAGTATAATTGAAATATCAAAGTTTATAGTAATGTGATATGAATTTTGGTTTAATCTAAAATCAAATAAAATATTAACCTTAACTTTTTTGAACTCATTCATACATTTGATGAGAACTTAATTGATATATAACTTAACCAATTTAATAATGAGTATATACGTGAGATAAAAAAAATGAAGAAAAAGTTGGTAGGGTACAGTATTTTTAGGTTATAGTTATTAATTTACCAACTGTGAAGTGGTGAAGATTTAAATGTAGACGATTGTGGTTGGAAACAGATTAATGAATAAACTCTAGAGATTAGGTTTAGCATTAAGCATGTATATATTATGGGTGAGCTATGAATTAATTGAGGACAAACTTGGTGATCACTTAATTTATTGATTGATTGTTAGTTGCACCAAAAAGAAATACAGAGATGATTATAAAAATATTATAAACAAACATGGCCACCCAACAATAGTTCCAGTTCCAACGAATATACTCAACAAAATGTACAAAAGAAATGAAATCTTAACCACATAGGATGCAGCACTAATTAAAGAAGACAATGATATGCAGTTTGATAGTTTTAATATGGTTCAACTGTCAGTGTTTCATTTCACTTTCTGGTAGAGCCATGCCTTTCAATTTTTAATGATCTTCTGTTTATTCATTCATTTTAGTACCTAATTTTCCATCCCTTTCTTAGTATTTCGAGATTACCATAATTTTAAGAAAATAAATTATTAGTTGAACGAATATGGCCTTTGTGAAGAAATTTGTGAGTGAAGGAAGAAGCCCCTAATAGGAGGAAAGGTAAGAAGCCATATGTGAAACGAGCTTTAATATATGGGAGTGTAGGAAGATATGGGTAATTTTGGTCTTTTACATACCTCTATGGGTGCACGTAGTAGATCTGGGCCTGCAGAAAGAAATACCCTCAAAGACATGGATGATGGACTGGCAGGCCAGCCCAAATCTTAAAGCCAGAAACGTAACTAGCCCAAATTAATGGGAAAGATCCAAGAGGTATTGCCGAAGCCTTAACATAAAGAAGGGCTTAAGGTTTTTACTGCTAGAGAATTACTTTATATTTAACTATAATACTTAAGTAATTAAGAAAAGCATAAGTATAGAAAAGATAACAGAATAATATCTTCATTAGGTAAAGATTAGTATAATAACTTAAAATCTAAATGCTGATTTCTTTTTGCCAATAAATAAATTTTAAGATATTATCTATAAAACGAAAATTTGAAAGCTTTTGCATAAATTTCTCTAAAAGCTTTTGACTAGAGCAATTTCATATCAAAATTATATTATAAGGATTTTCTTTTAACTCAAATACTGAATGATGTTTAAACCTATTAATTAGATAATACATCATCATATTTTAAAACTTAAAATTTAATTATGATTTTGTTATTAAAAGACGGTTTGAAAAATAAGAAAAAATTGTATTTAATTTATAGTTGATTATAATTCCAAGACTATTAAATATATAAAAATAAAGTTTTGATTTAAAGAAATATTAAAAGCTAGACTTTAAATCTAAGACAACTTTACAAAATAAGTCTATAAAGAGAGGTTTGCATTTATTTATATATCATCAAATGGTCTTATTTTTAGTTGATGTGAAATTTTTAGCACATTCTCTTTATGTCGAGATATATGCATCTTTGTGTGTGAAACTGGATATTAATGAATGGTCTAATAGTAGATGGAACAATGACCCAACAAACCAACAAACATTCAATTTTGTTAGGATTGACTCTAATTCATGACTTTAGCCCATTGTTATGATACCAATGGTTAGATCAAGTGCTTACCACTAGGCTAAAAGTTATAACTTTTAGTCAAGACACAACTCTTTCTATTTAAGAGCATAACAACCCAAGCGTAACCATTTGATTGTGACTTGGCACACTTGACCTCCGTCATGAGACAATTGATGTCAACTGCAACATAATCGTTTGATTGAATGATTATTAGTAGGCCAAAAGTTATACTTGTAATTTAGGGTGCAACTCTTTCTACTTAATAGTGTAACACTCAAAGCATCACAATTCAATTATGATTCGGTCTACCTGACCTTCACCATGGGACAATTGATGTCACATGTAACAATCTCTCCTTTAGTAAATGTCTAACTATGAACACATTTTTCGATTATGACTAAGCTCACTTGACCTACTCCATGAGATAATTGTGCAACCCTCGCAACAATGCTCCTTGAACACTTGCGTATTGAGAATTAAATTGATGACCTTGACTCTAATATTGTGTATAAGAAGTGATTTTTAAGCCTAGTTCAATCTTCTATAACTAATTTGTAAAATAAAATTTACATCTATTTATATATTATGAAATTGTTTTATCTTTAGATGTTGTACCACTTCCAACAAAATTATTTATAGCTTTTACTTTCTGTTAGAATAGAGGATTTCCAAAAAATTGAAACAACTTGTATGAACAAAGCTGATCTTCTGCTATATCAATCTTGAAGGGCGCCGTGATGGATGTATGAATAAAGGGTTCAGTTAATTTTCGAATGTTTTTCTGTGTCACCCTTATGGAAAACCTAAAGGCTTCTTTAAATTAAAACCAACAAATTCTCCCGCAAGGTCGTATACAGTGTGTTTGAATTAGTTTCGTAATAAGAAAATTACCAATTAATTTTGGTATCACGATTTTGTGAGGTACAGAATTAATTATTATTTCTTATCCCAGTACAGTATTTTTTTTTCTTATCTATTACTCTTTCATTTCAAATGAATTGATATTTTAGCATTTGAAATGTAATCGAATTAGTTAATGTTTTAATTTTCAATTTCATAAGAAAAATTTATTTTAATTTACTTCTAATGATTAAAAATTATTGTAACAAAATTACCCCAATAAATATCATTGTCTTAGAGTGGTTTTGTTTTCAATATATATATCTTTCTTATAGGATTTTGTTGAATGACAGGCACCTTCACTCCTTCCAAGTCTAAAACAAGAAATCTCATTTTATTTTATTGTAATTCTCTATTATTTTTTTCTTTTTCACACTCTCTTCTATGTCATCATATCTAACAAAAAAGAGAAATTAAAAGGATAAAAATCTGGAGATTAGTTCCATCCATAAAATGTATATACAGTCCTCAATTGTCGTAAAAGGTTAGTGGTAATTGTTATATCGTACATTATTGTTATATCGTAAATGATTTTTAAACAAAGAAAGAATTATAGAGAGTTTTGTGAGATGCATGAAAAAGTGAAGTTGGAGTAGTGTGCAGATTTCAACGTGGCGGTAATAAGTAAATGAAGGAAAGGAGGCTACTTTCTTCCTCACCTGCATGCTTCTAACACGTGACACCTGTGGAACATGTCTCCTCTCTCACTGCCTCCATCTACGCATCTCGCTTTTACGTCTTCTTTTTATATTCTTACTTTCATTTCATCATAATTATCTTATACTTATTTTATTTTCAGAATAAACTAAAAAATAAGAAATTTAATTTCGTTATTATTTTCATATTTTTTTAAATAACGAAGTGAAGTTATTGCCAAAGTTTAGTATTTTTAATTATATTTTTATCAAACTTTTTCTCTATTTAAAATTTTATATTTTTTAATTCAGTTTTGGTGCTTTAATTTTTCTCTTTAACAAGGCTATATGATTGCTATTTTTATTTTACTTATTTGTATCAGTGTATGTATCAATAAATGTAAGGTAGTTTGATTAATATAAAATTATACTGCATTATTAACATGATCAATGTAAAATGACGAGTTACTTATATTGTTTTCATCGGTAACATGTTGAATTAACAAAAATGATTTTATTAATGGTTGATGATTAAGACAATCTCTTAGTTAGTTATTGTACGTGACGTAGAAGTTTTCAGTGAGCATGACACTTTCATTATCTAATTGAGAAATAATATTTATTATATAATTTTAACTCATTTATTTTCTATACAATTTTTTTTTATAATCTTTATTTTTACAAATCAGGATTAAATTAAAAAAGACATAATTATTACACTATTTGTACTTTTATATAAACTTATCTTTTAGCTAATAAAATATTTTTAACTCGACACTCCTCAGGTTGTTGGTAAATAGATATCATATTTATTATTCTATCTAATAATGTTCTAAAAAGTTGACGTGTCATAACTTTGGTAAAAATATTTACAAGTTGGTTTGCAAATAGAATATTTGAAAATTTTAAAATGTTTTTGTGAGGTTTTTCTAAATGAAAAGGTTATCAACTTCCACATGCTTCATGTCATGTTAAATTGGTGGAATTTTAATATTAAAAATCAAATTTAATGGGACAATGTGTCACAACCCGTAAAATTCAAAAGTTTTGGCTCGGCCACGTGGCGACCGGCCGGTCTCTCTTGAGTGAGTGGGAGACAAGTTTCTGCAAGCAATTAAATTCCCTTTTCTTGTAATCCGTGCAGAGACGGCTTAGCAGGGAAAATCCCTGTGAGTGGGAACCAGGTGGCGTTTGTAGGATAAATTGGAGGTTGGTAGTGGAAACCAGGTGGCAGCATAGTACTGGCCGACCGCTGGTGTGAAGGTAAGAAGAAAACAATGCAATTCTTTCTGCATGCAAATCTTCTTCTTCTTCATCAAATTTCGTTTTCTGCAACCTCAAAATTCTCCTCCTTCTCTCTAAACCTTCCCAATCTTCTCTCTAAAAATCTAACCTCCAATCGTTCTCAGATCACTAGTTTCCTTCAAGAGATTCGATAGCTGGCATCAAGAGGTACAATCTGTACTAAACAGAAGTCCGTTCGGAGCTGGTAAGTGTCAACCCCTTTAGGTTCCTAATTTTCCTGCATGCATGTGCCGTTAAGGCTGCGTGTCTTTGTAAAATCATTTCTTCTGAACCTATATTCTTGTATCTTATGTTTAGAAATTGGAACTTAGACAAGTTAGTTGCTATCCATCCACTATACAAGTCTTAGCGGGAGTTAAGAGGTAAGGGAAGTTTATGATTATTCAATAATTGTTTGTTATATGGTTGAATGGATGAATTTTGGTATGTTTGATTTTTATATGTTATAATGAAAGTATGAATCTTGTGTTGGATTGAATTCTGTGACATTTAAATTTCAAAGAGAGTATAAGAACGTAGTATAATTGATTTTATAATCGAATGGTCATTATGACCGTCCGGTTTCCCGTAACTTTCTGTATTGATTTCTTGTTTCCGCACCAAACATATATTATTAATTCCGTCAGTTCAGATTTTCTGTCTTACACAGAACGTCCGGTTTGTAATTATAGTATTCAATTGATAAAGCGTCCGGTATTTTACCGAGTCTTGAATTCTTACGGAGTGTCCAGTTTAGAAAGGACATTCACTTTTCTGAAGAGAACCCATTTTTATAAACCGTCTGTTTTTCTTCATTTTAGTCAGTTGATTTCCCTTAATCAATTTCTTTATTTGATTCTCTCTAAAGTTGGATTTCTCTTTTGTTGAGTACACTCTAAATTTATTATTATTCCGACCGGTTTTTATTTGTTACGTCTGTTGAAGAACCACCACTGATCTTCCGTCCGGTTGAACCACCACTGATCTTTCCGTCCGGTTTTACCAGTCAAACACTCTTTACCTATGTTCTGTTGATTTTCTTACTTTAAATGGTTACTAAGTTGTCGGTTATTTGGATTGAATTGTAAGAGAGTTCCAAGGAGGAATGTCTCATGTTTGAAGTAAATTGATTTAGTATGACCGTGGTTATAGGCTCAGGTTCCGACTCTATTCCGATATTCCGTGATTACACCACCTCAAGTAGAGGAGGGTAATTCATGCGTGGGAATGGCGGGAGGTCCTCTAGCCTCAGGGTATTTCTATACCGAGGTGGTTTCATTGGACTAACCTCGGGTGGCGGTCTGTTGAGTGTATCCCAGCCAGGTCCACCCGGGTGCAGAGAGCGGCGAGCATACAGGGTCATACGTCCGGACTTTAGTTTTTAAATGATTTGATGATTGTTGATGTTTCTATCATGAATTCGTTTGAGGAAGTGCTTTGTAATATTGATGATTTGTGTTTATATAATGAATGAATTGTTGAATTCTTCATAAGCTTACCCTGCTACGTGTTTTCGTTTTCTTTATTTTACCGTTCGGTATTCCGACCGTTCGGAAATGTTTTCTTTAATGCAATGATCATCCTTTTTGGATGTGAGCAGAAGGATTTCAAGAGGAGACTTTGGAAGAAGCGTTACTTGAGGAGCAACCTTTGGAGGTACTGCCCGAGCAGTTTGCTGGACCGTCCGGTCCCTAGCTTTTAATTGAGCTTATTGTAAATATTGTAGGTGACGGTCGGTTGCTCGGTTTTGTAAAACCGTCCGTCCTAAGTGTAGTGAACTTTGTAATTTACCAACTTGTATATTTTGGATGATCAAGTTGTCTTAATACAATCTTTCGTTAGTTATGTTTAATCTTCTTTTCTCTACTGTTCTTTAATATGATTTTTGATAACTCCTAGAATAAAATATAGTTTTACTCTATATATTTATTGGGATGTTACATTAATGGTATCAGAGCAGTTTTATTCCGTAGAATGCCTATAGGTTATGGGTATGCTATGCTTGTGTTGTATACTCACATGATCAGTTAGAATTTTTCTAACTTCTTATAGAAATTCATGAGTTTTCTTCTGTTGGAAACAGAAAATGGCTCCAAGACCACCTCCGCAACCGACCGACCGTGATGCATCCGGCAATAACAACAACAACTTATTGGAGTCCGTTCTGGCTGCACTTCAACAACAAAACACAACTTTAATTCAGCAAAACACAAATCTGGCTCAGCAAAACGCACTTGCCTTACAGAATGCTGAAGCCGCTAGAGTAGCTGCGGAGACGACTCAGAGACAAATAATGGAGTTATTAAGGACTGGATCACAGACCGGTGGACCGTCCGGGTCTTCGTTAAACAATACGGCGGAATGGAGTCTGGAGAGTTTTCTCCAACACCGTCCGGCAAAGTTTGACGGAAAGTGTAGTGCTGACGAAGCGGATCATTGGATAAGGGACATGGAGAAAATTTATCAGGCTAAACGATGCCCGAATGAAAACAGGCTGTTGTATACTGAATATCAGCTTACCGGGGAAGCAAATCATTGGTGGAGTGCCATGAAGATGTTATTGGAACAACAGCGACTTCCAATCACTTGGGATTTATTTAAAGAAAAGTTTTATGGAGAATATTTCCCCAACAGCGTGAGGTTTGCAAAGGAAGTGGAATTTCTCCAACTAGTTCAAGGGGGGATGTCGGTATCCGAATACACCGACCGTTACAAGCATTTGATGAGATTTTATACCATGGGCGTGAACGAGGAGTGGCAGTGCAGGAAGTATGAAAATGGATTAAGGCCAGAATTGAAAGTGATGATCTCCAGTCTATGTATTACCTCCTTTCCTACTCTTGTGGAAAGAGCCAAGGTACTTGAAAGAAACATGGCAGAAGTGGAACAACAAAAGAAGCTGCAGCAACCGACCGGTAGGGCATCTGTTTCGGCTCGAACTGGTCAAGTCGTGAGGAGAACTCCTTATACTCGGCCTATGCCGACCGGTTCTAGTACTTCCTCACAAAACCCAGTTTACACTAATTCTCCAAGGCAGCAAGGAACAGTTTCTTGTTTCAATTGTGGAGGGCCACATTACCGATCGTCTTGCCCTCAACTGGTGGGATTCAAGCATTGTTCTAAGTGTGGAAGAAATGGCCATACGGATTCTGAATGCAACATGGGAGGTCGAGGGGCTATGAGACCTCCAATTGCTGGCAGAAGTGGGCAGAGAAATGGAGGAAGAGCGCAAGCAACCGGCCGGGTCTATGCTTTGACAGGAGTAGAAGCAGCAAGTTCAGGTAACCTTATCATCAGTACTTGCTTGCTGTATGGAGTTTCTTGCTGTGTATTGTATGACTCGGGGGCAACACATTCTTTCATCTCGAAGGCATGTGTTGAAAGGTTGGGTTTAGACAAGAGTGAGATGCAGCTTGATTTGGTGGTGTCTACCCCAGCGGCTGGAGAGATTAGGACGTCTACTGTATGCATTAGATGTCCTATTGAGGTAGAAGGGTACAAGTTTAAGGTAAATCTTATATGTTTACCTCTTCAAGACATTGAAATAATACTAGGGATGGATTGGTTGACGACCAATCAAATTCTCATAGATTGCGGGAAGAAAAAGTTGATTTTTCCAAGCGATGAAGCAGATTTAACACTGACTCTCGGTAAACTCCGAGAGGATCTTATAGAAGGAGCAATGTGTTTTCTGATCTTAGCACGTGAAGACGAAAGTGAAGAAGACCGTCCGGCCGAAAACCGAACGGTTGTGGAAGAATTTATGGATGTTTTTCCGGATGAAGTACCAGGCTTACCTCCAGTCCGAGAAGTTGAGTTCTCCATCAACTTAATTTCGCAAGCCGGCCCAATAGCAGCGCCGCCATACAGAATGGCTCCAGCAGAGTTAGTTGAATTGAAAAAGCAGATTGAAGATCTCCTAGAAAAGAAGTTCATTCGACCAAGTGTATCACCTTGGGGAGCGCCTGTTTTATTAGTCAAGAAGAAAGATGGAAGTTCGAGACTTTGTGTGGATTATCGTCAATTGAACAAGTTGACGATTAAAAACAAGTATCCACTACCCAGAATAGACGATTTATTGGATCAACTGTCTGGCGCGACAGTATTTTCTAAAATAGACTTAAGATCCGGGTATCATCGGATTTTGGTGAAGGAAGCCGATATCCCGAAGACTGCATTTCGGTCTAGGTACGGCCATTATGAATATGTAGTAATGCCGTTCGGCGTTACCAACGCACCTGCCGTATTCATGGATTACATGAACCGGATCTTCCGGCCGTTTTTGGATAATTTCGTGGTAGTCTTTATAGATGACATCCTCATTTACTCTAAGAACGAAGCAGAGCATGAAGAACATTTGAGGATAGTGCTTGGTGTGTTAAGGGAAAAACAACTATATGCCAAAATGTCTAAGTGCGAATTTTGGATGAAACAAGTGCAATTTCTTGGACATGTAATCTCGGCGGGCGGAATTGCTGTGGATCCGGCCAAAGTCCGAGCGGTTTTAGAGTGGGAAACTCCTCGTTCGGTTTCGGAAATTAGAAGCTTTGTGGGATTGGCTGGCTATTATCGAAGATTTATTGAAGGCTTTTCTAAGATAGTAGCGCCCTTAACTCAGTTGACGAGAAAGGATCAACCGTTCGTTTGGACCGACCGGTGCGAGTCTAGTTTTCAAGAACTGAAGCAGCGATTGACGAATGCTCCAGTTTTGGTGATTCCGGATGTTAATCTACCTTATGTAGTATATTGCGACGCATCTTATCAAGGGTTGGGTTGCGTTCTGATGCAAGAAGAGAAAGCCGTTGCTTATGCCTCTCGGCAGTTGAAGGTTCACGAGAGAAATTACCCAACTCATGATCTTGAGTTGGCTGCCGTAGTGTTTGCATTGAAGATTTGGAGGCATTATCTATACGGCGCCCGGTTTCAAGTATTCAGTGATCACAAGAGCCTCAAATACTTGTTCGATCAGAAGGAATTGAATATGAGGCAGAGAAGATGGATGGAATTTCTGAAGGACTACGATTTTGAACTGCAATATCATCCGGGAAAGGCAAATGTAGTCGCTGATGCCCTGAGCCGGAAGACTGTACATGTGGCAAACATGATGGTTCAAGAATTGAAACTGGTTGAAAGCTTCAGAGATCTAAGGTTCCATTGTGAATTCGAGCCGACCGGTATAAAGTGCAGTCATATGCAGTTGTCAAGCAATATCATTGACAGAATCAGGGAAAGGCAAGCCTTTGATGAGGAATTACAGAAGATCAGTAAACCACACGGTATACCACCTCACAAGGAGTTCAGTACTGGAACTGATGGTCTTTTAAGATATAATGGGCGAACGTGTGTACCCAATGATGTAGAATTGAAGAGGATTGTTCTGGAAGAAGCTCATCAGAGTAGACTTAGTATTCATCCGGGAATGACCAAGATGTATAAAGACTTACGAATGTGTTTCTGGTGGCCAGGAATGAAGCAAGATGTAGCTCGTTTCGTGGAATCTTGTTTAACTTGTCAAAGAGCTAAGATTGAATATAAAAAACCGAGCGGTCAACTGCAACCATTGGAGATACCCGAATGGAAATGGGACAGCATTGCAATGGATTTCGTGACCCATTTACCCCGAACGGTCAGAAACCATGACGCAATTTGGGTGATAGTCGATAGGCTGACCAAAAGTGCTCACTTTCTTCCCATCAATTTGAAAATGCCTATGTCCAAGCTGGCTCAGTTGTACGTTAAAGAAATCATAAGGCTTCATGGAGTACCGTCCGGTATCGTGTCGAATCGAGACCCAAGATTTACGTCTCGGTTTTGGCAGACACTTCAACAAGAAATGGGAAGCAAACTTCAAATGAGCTCTGCTTACCATCCACAAACGGACGGTCAATCTGAAAGGACTATCCAGACCTTAGAAGATTTGTTGAGGACAAGCGTGCTGGATCACTTGGGCGTTTGGGACGAAATTTTGCCATTAGCAGAATTCACGTACAACAATAGTTTTCATTCAAGTATTGGAATGGCGCCTTTTGAAGCCCTTTACGGTAGAAAATGCCGAACACCTCTTTGCTGGTTCCAGGAAGGTGAATCAGTGTTAACTGGACCAGAGATAGTGCAACAAACCACCGAGAAGGTGAAGTTGATCCAGGAAAGACTTAAGGCATCACAGAGCCGACAGAAATCATATGCCGATAGAAGACGGAAGCCTTTGGAATTTGCCGAAGGAGATCATGTGTTTCTTAAGTTGGACCGAAAGACTGGCGTTGGAAGAGTCATCCGACCAAAGAAGCTATCCGCTCGATTCCTTGGTCCTTATCAAATTTTGAAGCGCATTGGACCGGTAGCTTACGAATTGGCTTTACCTCCTTCTTTGTCCAACCTTCATCCAGTGTTCCACGTTTCGCAACTTCGGAAATATATTGCCGATCCTTCGCATGTAATTGAAGCCGATAATATTCAACTCAAGGGAGATTGCTCTTTAGAAGTCCGACCGGTGAGAGTTGAAGAATCAGCACTCAGGCGACCGTCCAACAAGCGGACCACGTATGTTAAAGTCATTTGGGATGATAAAGCTGACGACATCACTTGGGAACGAGAAGATGAAATGAGAGAAAATTTTCCTCACTTGTTTGAAGGTAACATTTTAATTTTCGAGGACGAAAATTTTTATTTGTTGGGGGGAATGTCACAACCCATAAAATTCAAAAGTTTTGGCTCGGCCACGTGGCGACCGGCCGGTCTCTCTTGAGTGAGTGGGAGACAAGTTTCTGCAAGCAATTAAATTCCCTTTTCTTGTAATCCGTGCAGAGACGGCTTAGCAGGGAAAATCCCTGTGAGTGGGAACCAGGTGGCGTTTGTAGGATAAATTGGAGGTTGGTAGTGGAAACCAGGTGGCAGCATAGTACTGGCCGACCGCTGGTGTGAAGGTAAGAAGAAAACAATGCAATTCTTTCTGCATGCAAATCTTCTTCTTCTTCATCAAATTTCGTTTTCTGCAACCTCAAAATTCTCCTCCTTCTCTCTAAACCTTCCCAATCTTCTCTCTAAAAATCTAACCTCCAATCGTTCTCAGATCACTAGTTTCCTTCAAGAGATTCGATAGCTGGCATCAAGAGGTACAATCTGTACTAAACAGAAGTCCGTTCGGAGCTGGTAAGTGTCAACCCCTTTAGGTTCCTAATTTTCCTGCATGCATGTGCCGTTAAGGCTGCGTGTCTTTGTAAAATCATTTCTTCTGAACCTATATTCTTGTATCTTATGTTTAGAAATTGGAACTTAGACAAGTTAGTTGCTATCCATCCACTATACAAGTCTTAGCGGGAGTTAAGAGGTAAGGGAAGTTTATGATTATTCAATAATTGTTTGTTATATGGTTGAATGGATGAATTTTGGTATGTTTGATTTTTATATGTTATAATGAAAGTATGAATCTTGTGTTGGATTGAATTCTGTGACATTTAAATTTCAAAGAGAGTATAAGAACGTAGTATAATTGATTTTATAATCGAATGGTCATTATGACCGTCCGGTTTCCCGTAACTTTCTGTATTGATTTCTTGTTTCCGCACCAAACATATATTATTAATTCCGTCAGTTCAGATTTTCTGTCTTACACAGAACGTCCGGTTTGTAATTATAGTATTCAATTGATAAAGCGTCCGGTATTTTACCGAGTCTTGAATTCTTACGGAGTGTCCAGTTTAGAAAGGACATTCACTTTTCTGAAGAGAACCCATTTTTATAAACCGTCTGTTTTTCTTCATTTTAGTCAATTGATTTCCCTTAATCAATTTCTTTATTTGATTCTCTCTAAAGTTGGATTTCTCTTTTGTTGAGTACACTCTAAATTTATTATTATTCCGACCGGTTTTTATTTGTTACGTCTGTTGAAGAACCACCACTGATCTTCCGTCCGGTTGAACCACCACTGATCTTTCCGTCCGGTTTTACCAGTCAAACACTCTTTACCTATGTTCTGTTGATTTTCTTACTTTAAATGGTTACTAAGTTGTCGGTTATTTGGATTGAATTGTAAGAGAGTTCCAAGGAGGAATGTCTCATGTTTGAAGTAAATTGATTTAGTATGACCGTGGTTATAGGCTCAGGTTCCGACTCTATTCCGATATTCCGTGATTACACCACCTCAAGTAGAGGAGGGTAATTCATGCGTGGGAATGGCGGGAGGTCCTCTAGCCTCAGGGTATTTCTATACCGAGGTGGTTTCATTGGACTAACCTCGGGTGGCGGTCTGTTGAGTGTATCCCAGCCAGGTCCACCCGGGTGCAGAGAGCGGCGAGCATACAGGGTCATACGTCCGGACTTTAGTTTTTAAATGATTTGATGATTGTTGATGTTTCTATCATGAATTCGTTTGAGGAAGTGCTTTGTAATATTGATGATTTGTGTTTATATAATGAATGAATTGTTGAATTCTTCATAAGCTTACCCTGCTACGTGTTTTCGTTTTCTTTATTTTACCGTTCGGTATTCCGACCGTTCGGAAATGTTTTCTTTAATGCAATGATCATCCTTTTTGGATGTGAGCAGAAGGATTTCAAGAGGAGACTTTGGAAGAAGCGTTACTTGAGGAGCAACCTTTGGAGGTACTGCCCGAGCAGTTTGCTGGACCGTCCGGTCCCTAGCTTTTAATTGAGCTTATTGTAAATATTGTAGCTGAAGGGTCGGTTGCTCGGTTTTGTAAAACCGTCCGTCCTAAGTGTAGTGAACTTTGTAATTTACCAACTTGTATATTTTGGATGATCAAGTTGTCTTAATACAATCTTTCGTTAGTTATGTTTAATCTTCTTTTCTCTACTGTTCTTTAATATGATTTTTGATAACTCCTAGAATAAAATATAGTTTTACTCTATATATTTATTGGGATGTTACACAATGCTAAGTTTAATTTTTACATCAAATCTAACTATAACTTTCTATTTCTTGTTTATTGATGTAACAAGGTTATCTTTATAAATGTGAAATATTCAGAGATTGATCTTCTATCATCATCGAAAAGTATTTGTCCAATTTGTATTAGTGCAAACCATCACATCTCTCTAACTGAAATTCTTATTGAACAAAATTCCTTCTTCACAAGTGCCATAAAAGTATTGTAGCAATATCTATCTATGTTTCACTTGGATTGTACATGAACTGACTAACATTAAGAGCATAAATTAAATTTGGTATAATACGTGAGAGATAAATCAATCTCCCTATATGCTAGTATCTCCTTACGGTTGTACATACTTTTTTTCGACATCTTTTAATTACTTTGCCAACTTCGTGGAACCATAAACTATATATTTTGTTTTCAAAGTTGTTTGTTAAATTGTCTCTCTAGATTAAAGCATAATATTCTTCTAAATTAGGCGTCGTATTCTGTTTTAAGATTTTTTTCCAGAATTTGCTCAAAATCATTATTCAATCTAGAATAAAATATATGCATTCCTAATCCTTTCGTTAACTTCTGAAATGACTTCATAGGTTTCTTCATCACTACTTTGTCATGATGATTCAATTTTCTAAAAATATCAACTAACTCTCCATAATATATAGTTAAGGTTCTATTATTTTATTTTATTTTTCTGCAATGAATTTACTTTGGTTCATAATAAATACATATAACTCATCAGTGAAAGCTTTTGGCAAATAATTCCAAATATCAAGAGCAATGGATAAATTAACATACCTTTTTAATGGATAACAGTGGTGAAAGCTTGGGGTATGTTCTGAAGCACCTCCCTTTAATTTACATACTTCAACCATTCCTGCTCATACCACTTTTATTACTCTCACTCCTTTTCATGTAATAATAAGCTTATTTTATACACCTTAAAAAGAATGTTCTCATGTTTTTGTTTACTACGGTGAAAAAGAGAAGGAAAGAAAGAGGCAGAAAGAAGGAGAGTAAAAGTAAGATGATATTTTAAGTTGATTATTAAAATGTATTTAATATAAAAAATAAAATAAAATATTTAAAATGACTTCTTGTTTTATTTCAATCGAAAAAGAATATTATGTTATAATCTTTTAAAGAAAAAAACTATTTTTTTGCTTTTTTCTCTAATAGGAAAAACTATTACTATAGGTTTTACTATTTTTCTTTTGAAGTAGGTATCAAATTCTTTTTTGAAAGTCTTTAACTAATTTTGAACCCCACATGCACGGACCAAACTGAATTGGTACAACAATCCCCTTTTAAATTACCCAATTAAAGTAACATCGGACATCCTTTTAATAGTTAAAAATCAAATTTTAATTTAACTATTTTAAAATTTTAATCCATTTATATTATCGTTAAAATTAAATTAAAAGTATTTTTATAATTAAATATAGTATTCAATTAATTTTATTTTGTTATCATATTAAAATTATTATTATTAAAAATTTCACATTAACTAAAAATAAAATCAATTTAAAATATATATTTAATTTTACAAGTAAAATTAAATTAAATTTAAAATTTATTTCTTATGAAATCATAATTTAGAGGCTCATTTGACGGATATTTCATAAATATATTTAACAGAAATAAATAAAAAATTTAAAGACCACAACATTATTCTTCTTTTTATAAAAAAATTTAAATCACTCTATATTATGATGAACGGATATTTTTCTTTTTAAATCAGTTTCTATTTTATGAATTTATTGTAATGTTGAAAAATTATATAAGAGAATAAAGTAAACGAAAATGTATTAAACATCTTAATGAAAATAAGATGTACGATGTAAATAATATTCCTAATGTTAGAAAAAGACAAATGGATGAACATAAAATTATAACGACCCCCACCAAAAGGAAGTTTTTTTATTCTCTCTCCTTCTACCAAATGAAAGAACTATTTTGACCCTTTCTTTCCGCAATCCATCCCTCAATATTAAATTTTACTACTCTCTTAAAATTAAACATAGATTAATAAGATTATATAAGCTTTATTTTAACTAAAATAATCACATTTATAATTTTATGATTGTAAAAAGAATAAAATAAAAATTAAAAAGTATTAAAAAAATAGGTTATAATACAGAATTTGTTTTGCAATTGCAGTTGCACTTGTTCATTCCTGTTTGTCCGAAAATAACTGGCAAGTGGGAACCGACAAGTTTGTTTGCTGTTTAGCATGGGGACATTTGCCCTGTCCGAGTAAATGTCACCGGAAGCATGGGTTGTCGGTGTGGATGGACACGTGTCAGAAGAATAGACTATGGCAGAGAGGGTTTTGTGCCTCGAAACATTTGTCATTCTTTTGAGAAGTGGCCCGTGTAAACGAGTGTGGATTCACGTGCCATCGGGAGCATTTATTCCCAGTTTTCTCAATTTGGGAAAGGCCCAATTTCTTTTTTCTCGGGCTTTACCCAAAAAAGAAAAAATAGGATTAGGTTCTTTTGTAGGCTCTCCTCCCTTTTTTGTTTCACCACCTTTATTATCTCTCTTATTTCGCAAGAATATTTTGGTTGGGATATATGCTCCCATTATTATATTTTATTATTATTATTACTATTATTATTCACAAATAATAATATATATTATATGCAAGGAAAACCATTAGAGGAAGCTAGGTCATATAGGTGGAACCACCAATCCATCAATCAATCAGTCACTGGAGCCCCTATTTCTCTCTCTTCCGGAAAACTGTGTTAGGGTTTCTGTGATCGAGCCTGCAAACACTTCCTTGGTAGCTGAGTCTACTCACTCAGGGGCACAAAAGATTCCATTGTTGGCTTCCACATTAAAATTTTGTCAGGTTTGATTTCTATTTTTAGAAACACCACTTGTGTTGTATTCCTTGGTTATCCAGATCTCGTTTTCTGTTTGCTTCTTCACCAAAAATATTACGCACATCCTCCTATTACCTCTGTCCAGATAATAGGCAAAACGGGAAAAATGGTGAGGGGGAAAACTCAGATGAAGCGCATCGAAAACGAAACGAGTAGGCAAGTCACCTTCTCCAAGAGAAGGAACGGCTTGCTGAAAAAGGCCTTTGAGCTTTCGGTGCTGTGCGATGCTGAAGTCGCGCTCATCATCTTCTCCACCAGAGGGAGGCTTTACGAGTTCTCCAGTTCAACTTCAAGGTACGTTATTACTCCCCAACTTCTTTTTCAATGTCGCTTACTTGTTTGATTATTTGTTTAAGTACTTCATTATGGGTGTATTCTTTCAATGTTGGACCAATCTTTTTCTGCCAAAATCGTACTTAGATTAATTTGAAGCAATAAAGATAAAACAATTTTCCTGACCCTAGTTTGCTTGGCTCGTACCATGGAGCTCAGCCCCTTGTCAGTGTCATTTGATGTTTTTAATTAAATGGTTATCGATCGTATAAATGCTATGTGGATTTTGGTGGATCTTTTCAAAGTAGGCTACTTAATATACTTGCTGCCTTAAGGAATATAATATTAGACAGAAATTCATTGTGCTGTACTCATCGAATGTCCATGGTGAACCTGGAAAAGAAATAAGCTAAAGAGGATCATTGATGGTAGTTATGTGTGTATATATACACTGCATCTGGTGATTTTTTTCTATCTTCAAAGAGCTTATTTAGAAATTCACCCGAACATTACTTTACTGAATAAGAATAGAAATTCTTGCATAAGATGGAACAAGACAAGATTCATTGATTGTCAAAGGCTTCAAATTAATCAAGAAAGGTAAATTGAAAGGATTAGTCTTAATTAAGGGTCTAGATATATTTTGCTACTTCTGTCAGTTTTTTTTGTCAAAAGTTATTTCGGTGCACTTTCCCCTAAAAGACACAGCTGTCCTTTAACACAATTTATTTGATTTTTTTTTTTAAAAAAAAGAGTGTAATAAAGTACATAAAACAAAATAAGAAAAAAAGTTGAAAATATTAAATTTTAACAGGGTATTTAGAGTGATGTTCATATACTGATCACTCTTTTCACTTAAACATGCAATTCATGCTTAAAACAAAAAGGACTACAAAGCGTTGCAATATTTAATTTATAATTGATATAACACTCTACCAAGCATATTCCATTATAGTGGCTAAATTGGGTTATAATAATTATCTATTATTAATACAGCCTAATGGTATCTTTTAGACACATGTTTAGGAAAAATTATTGGTCCTTTCTAACACAACGTATTCGATCAAATTTTACTGCTATTATTCATTATATTTTAAATTACAAAATGTAAATACATATAGTCAAAATCATGCAAATAGTATAATAACTTTATTTATATAAAAGGAAATGTTTATTATAAGGAAATTAATTAAATTTTTATCTTATGTAAATGGAGCTGGGAGAAAGCGATCGTATGCAATATATGTTTTAACAGTTTGTGAAGTTAATTTTTAACTTTCAAAGAGTTAATAAATATCTATTTATTTGGCTAAATCTCATTAACCATAATAAAAGAAATCAACAACCACAATCTGACTCATATGTTGCATAATTCGTTTTTTTTCCATAGTGTATTGTTCAAAGATTACTAAAAAAATAGAAGGGTTAAATATGCTTTTAGTCCCTATATTTTGGGGCGATTTAGAGTTTAATTCCTCTTTCAAATTAAGGTATAATTTAGTCCTTCAACTTTAGAAAATTTCGGTTTTAGTCTTTTTTACCAAATTTTTTTAACTTTATTTGTTGTTTCAAACGCGTTTCTAAGTTAATATTGACGGAAAAATGTGTCAAACACTATAAACAATTCAAATACTATAATGAAACGTGCTTGAAACAACAAAAAAAGTTAAAAATATTTAGTACAAAAAACTAAAATCAAAGTTTTCTAAAGTTGAAGGACTAAATTGTACCTTAGTTTAAAAGAGGAACTAAACCTAAAATCGTCCCAAAGTATAGGGACTAAAAATATATTTAATCCAAAAGAGAAATAATGAAATTTATTTTGACTTAGCCAAATTGTGCTTTCTCCGTCTTTTAAGTACAAAAATAGTTAATTTATTTAAATATAGAAATATTTAAGTTAATTAATTTTAATAAAAAATAATACCACAAATTTAATTTTGATTTCTAATAATTACAGGATTGAATTATTTCTAATTTCATATTTAATTGCATTATTAAACCTAATCTTGTTTTTATTTTCATTTATGAATGTGATGTACATTGTTAACAAATAAATGAATAAATAGATTTCATAATTCTACGGTTAGTTTATTAAGAAATATTTTTATTTATCCGTATTTTTAATATCATGTCATTAGTACTTAACCGGTAACAATTTTTTTTAGAAAACTTGACTGAGCAGCTTTATCTATTATTTACTCATTTTAAAATTATATCTTACTTTTTTTTACATATTTTTAAATTAATTTATGTATATTAATTATAATCCAAATATTAAAAACTAAAATATAATTTTATAACTATTTTGTTAGAATAAAAGGTACTCTTTGGCTCTAATTACAAGGATCGTTCTAAAAATACTTATTTTTCTTTTCATAATACTCTTTTTAAATGTTTATTATATTAATTAATTTTTATCAAAATATTTTTAATTATTTTAGTTGATATACATTAAATGCAATACATGGTCACCTTTTCCCTTTTATAAAGTTGAAGAATGAAAGAGTTTAGTTGTGAAATTTAAAACTTCATTAAATTTTTTATGTACATTAATGATTTAAGGATAAATTTAAGAAAAAAGTATTATAGTTAAAGATAGTTACCAATGCCTTATATTTGAAAATAAAAAAAAAATATTATATTCTTTATTTTTACATGAAAATATTAAGCAGAAGATAAAAAGGATAAAAGTAGATCATATTTATAATTAGAAAAAGCGTATTACTAACTTATGATAAGGTGGATAGATATCTTAAACACTTGCTTTTACTGAATCAGAATTTTGAAATGGTGAATATTTGAATGATGTTTCAATTGTACTTAATGTTGATATTAATTTATAATGTTTAGACTCACTTTATTATTATTAAATTTTAATTAAACAAGTTTAAATCTTTTATAATATTTTATACTTTTAAGTGAGTATTAATTTTGAGTGGTTAATATTTTTATATTTTAAAATTTATTCTATAATCTTGTATTTTTATCTCTATAAAATAAAATTTTGTGAATAATATTTGAAAATATTTCTTTTATTAATTACAATTATCAAATTCATGAAAAAATATAAAATAATGTTAACTATAAAAAATTAATTGAAAATATAAAAATATTAAATATATAATCGATAAAAACAAGTTTACCCAATTCAATTGAAAATACTTAAATTTATTAAAATTTTAAACTCAATTAAGTTTTCTTTCTTAAACTCTTCACCTTTCTATTCATTTTAACTTTATCAGGAGTTAGGATTTTTATTGATAGTTTATTTTACTCTTCAACTTTTCGTTTTTATTTTTAGTAGCATACTTTTATATAAAATATAAGTAAAATTATTGTATAAAATATATATATATATATATATATATATATATATATATATATATATATATATATATATATATATATATATATATCAACATTAAAGATATATTTTTTATTCAGAAAAAAAATCATTTTAAAAACATCCTTATTTAAAAATATCTCACTTAAATATCCGAGTTTTATAATCATACATTACCTCATTTTATAGTACTTCAATACAATTATTAAATAACAATTTAATTTTAAAGAAAAAAAAAATTAATCATTATGATAACTAATTTATAAACTTTATTGTATCCAAAATAATTTCTATTATAAATAAAAAATTATAACTAATTTTTGAATTAGAATCTGAATTAATTTCTAAATTAGTGTCTAAATTAAAAATTAGAGACTAATTTATACACTAATTCTTTGATAGTTAATATTAGAAATTAATTTAACTTTTAACTCAGAAAATAATTATACTTTTTGTTTTATAATAAAAAATACTAATAATTTTTAATTTATATATAATATCTAAATTAGTTAATATTAATTATTTTTAATCTTTAAAATTGATTGTTATTTAATAAATAAATTTCTATTATAACAATTTATGAGTTAATAAGTCTTAAGATACATTTACTATACCTTAAATGAAAACCAGTTTAAATAGAAGATGAAGTATTTCTTTCATACAAGTAGTTGTTTAAACGGAGGACAGGTTTGATTATGATACTACCGTCTTGGAATCTTAAAATTAGATAAACATAAAAATAAGAGCTAGCCTTGATTTACTTAAAATATGTTTCTCTTTTTCAAAAAGAATTGTTTCTCTTTTTTCTCTGGATTGATTGCACGGTCTAGTTTATTTTGATAAACCAATTACCAAATACTATTAAGATTATCCATTCAAAACCTTTCTGCCATATGCTGGTTTTTCCTCCTTTTGTATCTATTGTTTAAAGTGTGCACTGTAGTTACAGAAACCCAGGGCATTGGATTGGTGGAACTTACAAACCCAATATTTAACAATTGTCCCGTGTTATACCGATAACTATAACTATATTATGTCTGATGTCTGAACTATGGTCAACACATATTTAACAAAAGATGCCAAAAACTCCTTCCAGATTCCAATGTTGTTTTAGATACTTCCTCCGTTAATCTGTCTCTGTTTTTATAGTTTATCTTATATCGATGGGATTATGTATGCTGCTATTATATATGTATCCTTTTAATCAGTACATTTTGACTTAATCAGAAAAACAATTACAACTTTTATGCAGAAGAACTTGCTTGGATGAAGCTACTGTGCATATATTTGGAATGGAAAATTTTAAAATACAGCAATTTAAACATTTAAAATCTGTGGTACTAATCTTATATATCGTACTAGCTAATAGGGAAGAGCCAACTACAAATATTAATTTCATGCCTCAACGGAATTATTTATGTTTGATGTTAATAATTGAATTTTGTTATGTAAAGTTTATATCCATATGGGGATAAATCTAACAACTAATATAGTCCACCAAAAAATTAAAATTATAACAACTAATGCAATTCCATTGTTTTGCTAGAACTAGAAAATCATTTTTGCCGAAGGAGTGGCCGCAATTTTTTTTAAAAGCTACATGCATTGAAGGAAACTTTGAAACTAAAATAATAATAAAATTTTTACACTTTTAGTTTCTTTAATATATTATTTTGGTGAATCTCATGCCAAATTTTTTAATAATGCAATGTTAGTCAATTATTTAATTTGACATTCAATATCTAACAATAACTCTAACATGGATGTTAGCGATTTATATTAACATTACACATTCTACTCCAATGTTATGTATGTTTCTGTTTTTGTTAATATGCCAAATTATAAATTATCAGCTATGTTTTGTATCGTGTCTAAGGCGTACCTCTCATGTTTAATAACACTTTATTTATTACAGAAATAGATGTCAGTTCATAAATGGATTAAAAACTGCATAGTTAAAATAATAAGAAATGATACTCTTATAACACATAAAAAGAAATCACATTTAGAAAATGAAAGACTAAAAAAGTACTATAGAATTTAACAAATAAAAGTGAAAATGATATTTTTAGTTTTTTTTAATGGAGAGTGTAAAATAAATTAAAATTATGCAACATTTAAGTAAAAGTACTAGAATTTAAGTGTAAGCTATAGTTCTCAAAGTATTGTTTTCTATATACATAATCTTCAAAATATAATAATAAGTATCTCCTACAGTTTTATGATTATTTATCCTAGTTTCCTTTAAATGCAACTTTTTGAAGTACATAAACTATTAATTATTTATCATTGTCAGACCCAAATTACTATGGATGTAAAGAACAAAATTAATATCCGAGTAATGTTTCTTTTATCAGCAAAGAGAGACAAATATAAAGACATTGAGGTGTCCAAATATACGCTAAAAATTAAAAAATAAACAAAAATGATTATATGATATTTATGACAAGATACATAAAAATTAGGTAACCAAAACATACATACTCTCCGTATTTCTCCTCTGCTTATACCCGACATGACATACATTTACTGCATATGATATCAGTACTTCATAAGTCTTCTCTGCAAGACTCCCTCATACACACCTTTTTTGCTATTTCTGCATTTGAAACAATCAGAAGAACTTCACTGCATACGCCCTATTGGATATGAATAATCCAATGTTTGGGTACATATAGAACCAACATGCAACACCTCTTATAGTCTGAAACCCTCATGCGCAAATCTGCATGTAAAATTACCAACCACCTTACACTTTTACTTAGACTAAATGACCTCGAACAGAATGTACGTAGAAAATGATATCCCTCAATACCCTATATCTATATAACATATATGGAAGTATACTTAAAAAATTATCACAAATGTACTAAATAATTGTTAAAGAATCTCGTTGCTCCTTTCTTTTACTTGTTATGATTCAAAGATCGTCTCCATGACAGTTTATATATATATATATATAAAATCTAAATTGTAACTTATGACAACCGAAATGGATTGTTATCAGAAGACATGTATGTGAAAATTTGAGGTTAAGTGGTATGATAAAGGTATTTGATGAAATGTTTAGGAAAAGAAATATATATACAAAAATGTGAGATTTTTTTTTTTAAATTCTAACGACAACAGACATAGAACATATTTCATAAATAGGCCACATTAAAAGTGTTTTCTATTGTAGTTAAATTTACTCTTTAGTTTTTTCTAATGGTGGAAAGCAGAAAGAGATAAAAAAAATAACGAGAAAAAGGGATTATTGTGAAATGTGATTATGTATCTCTTCACTACGTTATTCATACTCAACATAACATGGATAAATGTATTTTTCTTGCGAAATGTGATTATCTAGTTAACTTTAATTAGTATTTATACTCAAATGTTCTGTCATGCTGTTGGATCAAATCAGTGGTGCCTAAGAAACTTTTAATGCTCTTGTCTATTGGAGATGCTCCAGTATAAACAAAACAGTTGAACGCTATCAAAGGAAAATCAAGGACCTTGGTGACAGCCACAAAGGAATCCATGAAAATACACAGGTCAGCTCTCCACACACACACACACATTGCATGTTAATGATATTGTTGGGATTGTGTTCTTATTTTTACAAGCAAAATATAAAAGACTAAGCTAACTTAGCTATAGAAATTCAGAATAAATCCTCTTTCCACTACCCCTGATCATATAGACAATGCTCAAGACATTTATCGAATCATGGATTATATCAGTAACCAGTATATGGTATATAAATGGTGAATACTTTTCATTTTATCAACTTGTAAAGTTAAATTATTAGATCTTAAAGTCTTAAATAAATTAAAACTCGTCTCAGTGATTTTTGTTAAGTTTATTATTAAACCATTATCATATCATTTAGAACTATTGAATCATGCTAATCTTGTTTGAGATTTACTGTCCTTCCTTAGCATAAAAAATGTTTCAGGTTTTATATTGATTAAAAAATAGTTAAATTAGGATATACGTCGGAAAATTTAAGTTAAACGAACACTTCAAATTCTATTATGATTATCATCTCATTTCATACTATGAAAAGACCCCTTCTCCACACTTACAACCAAATTCAATTATTTTTAGTCCACTCTACTCTCCCATTTCAACAAAACAAACATTCTGATTGGAGAATTGATGTTGGGGAAAGAGTAAATATTTAATGATAACATTTTCCATGCAAGTATCATGTCAGAAACGGATCGATTCCCCATTTTTCATCTTCCTAAAAACAGATATGCGTCTTCGAGAATTTTAATTTACGGTGATGAACGATCTAAACTTCTACAGATAGATACGAATATTGTTGTTGACAAATGCTCTTGGACATTCTATCTTTCGGAATCAGCTTTTGATGTTTGTGTCACTAGCCTCCTATAATTTTTATTTGTGTTTGGCATGATAATAACTTAAATTGTAAATAATTAATTTTCTGCATGTCTAATTACATTGTTTTCAACTATTGCACGCTTTTCTGATATAATATTTCCTCACTTGAATTCTCTGCTTTTATATGTTAATGGACTATCTCCACACATGCACACACGACTTCTCTACTTAAATTTGGTTAGTCGAATTTAAACTTTCTGTCTATGACTTACGTTATGTGCGCCTGTTATTCTGTGTTTACATGCAGATTCTAAAGGACGGTGGTATGAGCATGGCAGAGACGATCGAACACCTAGAAAATTCCAGAAGGTTTTTACTAGTTTTATTCTGATTGGCATTGAGATAACAAAATAATTTACTCAACATTCGAGATTCTTTGATATTGTAGGAAGCTTTTGGGAGATGAATTGGATACATGCAGTCTTGACGAGTTACGACAGCTAGAGAATCAGCTCGAACGCAGCTTGGAAAAAATTAGGGCAACAAAGGTACTCTTCAATCACACTTTATGAAGGTTGAAATAATTGGCTTGAAAGTGAAATCTAAAGGATGCTAACAACATTTCAAAGATAGAATATTTAAGAAATTTTTTAAATAATAATAAAATTTAGTGACAGAAAATAATTAATCACGATATACTAATTTATAAATTTAAAATTTTTATTATCTAAAATATTTTTTATTATAAATAAAAACTTATAATTAATTAATTTGTGAATTAGATTCTAAATTAATTACTAATATCAAGATTTTGGTTACTAAATACACAATGCAAAAATCAATCATTTAGATCACCAAAATGCAATTATTTAGAATTCATATTTATTGAATGTATACGTTTTACAAAAAAAGATAATCAAATTGGTGACAAATAAAACATGGTGAGAGTACTTAAAGATAAGAAGGTTAATTACATGACTTCTCAATATGGTAAGCTTGTTAAAAACCATTTCCTTAAACCGTTTGCGAGCAACTCAAAAACTGCAGTTGGTTCACACAAATATTGGAAGACCTCAGACAGTATTGTCTTTAAATGATAGTGTATATTATACTTTTATTGCTGATTATACAAGATATTGTTGAATTTATTTCTTTCAATCCACTATTGAGGTTGCCATTATTTGTTGAAAACATAAAATACTTGTAAAGAATCAAAGTGGTTTCATGTTGCAAAATAATAAAGTTTGACAATAAAAAGCACTACAAAAATTATGTTTTTATTAAATTTTGTGAAAAAGCTGACATTTAACAACAGCCTGCTGTGTCACTCCATAACAAAATGGTGTAAAAGAGAGAAAAAATAAAAATATCATGGAGATGACAAAGTGTATGTTAGATGAAAATGATTGTAAGAAGTTATGGGTAAAGGCTGCCAGAACTACTATATTTATGCTGAATAGGTTGTTGAGAAGAGTTTTAAACAAAAGGTCTTCATTTGAAGGTTTGTTTAAGTATAAACTAGATTTACAAAGTTTGAGAATATTTAGTTGTATTTGTTTCTCCTCTATAGGTTAAAGGAGGCAAGCTTGATGAGAATGTTGAAACTGAAGTTTTGAGTAAACTTAAATTAGGGATAGGTTTTAAATTTTTTTTATCTTTGCAACATATGTCGCGGATGGTTTTTGATTCTCAATTATTAGTTTGGCTTAGTAATATTAGTTTGATTATAATAGAAATAAGATAGATATTGATAGTTTTGATTTTCCATTATTAGATTGGGGTGCAATATTATTATATTATTCATGATATAGGTAGAGATAGATTAAGCAGTATTATTTAGATTAAGTAGTTGATATATTATTTTTTCTTTTTATTCTTTGTGATTGGTCCAAGGTTCTATTTGCACTTATTTAAAAGATGTTATGATTCAATGAAAAATAACCATAGTGAATCAGAGTCAAATCATATGCGTGTATATCGTGGTTTTATCTTCAAGTAGTGCATTTATTTGTTTGTTTGTGTGCGGTTTGGTTTAACAAAGTGGTATTAGAGCATAAAAGCTCCGAGTGCCGAGTGAGAGAGAGAGAAAAGAGGGAGAGAGTGAAACAAAGTTATTCAGTGTTTGAGAAAAAGAGAGTGAGTGAGATGACAAATTTTGTAATGGTATATCCCTACCACAATTGTCAAAGAAGGCCAATTATGATAATTACAGTCTCCAGTTAAAGGCTCTTCTTGGATCCCAAGACGTTTGGGATGTAGTGGAGAGTGGGTACCAATAACCTGTAGAGGATGAAGAACAAACGGTGACCTAGATTGCTACGTTGAAAAAGACGCAAGTGAAAGACAAATTAGTGTTGTACATATTGTTCAAAGTTGTGGACGAGTCTGGTTTTGAGAAGATAGCAAAAGTTGCATCTTCAAAAAAAGCGTAAGAGATCTTAGAGAAGGTGTACAAAGGGGACAACCATGTTAAACAAGTCCGACTTCAAACTCTCAGAGAGGAATTTGAAAATTTGAAGATGGAAGATAAAGAACATGTGACTAAGTACATAACTCGGGTTGATAAAGTTAGTGTTGTCAAAACTGGCGGGCCAACCCAGCTCACCACGGATTTGGGCCGGGTTGAGTTTGAAAAAAAATAGTTTTTTTTATATGGGTCAATTTTCAACCCGACTCACTTAAAACCATGCTCATCCAGGTTGGACCCATGGTGAGCTGGGTTGGCTGGCCAACTCACATAATTTAATTTAATTATTTATTATTTTGTGTTTCAATATTATTAGTTAACATTTTTTATTGTATTGTAAATGGGAATAAAGAAAAAGATGTTTCAAGAGAGCAAAATATTATAAATTTATCCATTCAAGACTTTAATCTTATAAATGGATAAATGTCACAAAAATTATCAATATTATAAACTTATTTATTCACTTTTTAGGTTTGCTTTTGGGTTACATTTGAGTTGTATGTTAATTTTTTATTTTGAATTATCTTTGGGGTTTAACATCATTTTAGAGTGAAATTATTTAAATTTGAATTTCAAAAAAATTGTAATTTTTTTTTGGATTTAAAAAAAAACTGTAATTAAGTGAGCCAATGAGGCAATCCGTTTAACCCATCAACCCGTGGTGGGCTAGGTCGGGTTCGAATTTTTTCGACTTGCTAATAAATGAGTCGGGTTGGGTTGACTCACTAAGTGGCCAATCCGTGGTGGGTTAGGCCGGGTTGAGCTGGATTGCTCGTTTTGACAACACTAGATAAAATGGTAAATCAACTCAGTAGGAATGGAGAACGTTGCCAGCTGGCTGGATTGTGGAGAAAATTTTGAGATCATTAACACATGATTTCAAAAATATAATTTTCACCATTGAGGAGTCAAAGGACCTGTCAACACTCTCAGTTGAAAAGCTTGTTGGGTTGCTTGAGCCACATGAATAGTGGAGAAGGAAGAACTATAAGCCATTTGATCAAGCGCTGCAAGCACAAGTTGACTTGAAGGGAATTCGAAACACTCAAGGTCGAGGTCCTAGAGGACTTGACAAAGGTGATTTTAAGGATGACAGCGAAAAGCAAACTGGTCAGCAGAATTGGCATGGCCGAGTCGTTCAGGAGTGAAGTGTTTTAAGTGTGACGAACACAATCATTATGAAAATGAGTGCATATTAGATAAGTGCTACAACTGTGGTAAGGTTGGCCACATTGCAGAGTTCTACCGGATTGAGAAAAAGGAGAGGAATCTTCTTAAAGAGGAAGATGACGAATTAATAGTTATGTTCATGTTCAGGAGCTTGGAGGCCGACTTATCGAGTTGGAGATCAGATGTCGAGTTGTTTCCAGATGGTGTCGGGCTGTTTCCGGGTTGTGTCGAGCTGGATCCAAGTTGTGCCAAGCTGGTTGGTGTCAAGTTGATTGATGTCAAGTTGAATCTAAGCAGGAGACTAGAAGTCGGGCATAGGGAGAACTTGAAAAGCTTGTCGAGTAACAAAGAGAGGTCTGCTACATAGACGAGTAGCAGGAGATCTCAACATTGTGGATGAAGAGCTCGACATTATGCATGGAGAGCTTGAAAGTTCTGTTATTAAGCTCAAAAGCACAAAGCTCAGTGGAGCAACAAACAAGCTCGGTCAACTTGATGAGTAGCTCAGTAGAATGCAAAGATAGCTCGGTCAACTTGCTAGTATGCCTAGAAAGCTTGGCAGAGAGTGTGGATAGCCCATAAATGGATGTGCAGAGCTCGACAAAGATGTTAGAGGTCATGATGATGAGGATGGCGAACCTAAAGATGGAAATAACGAAGATAAAGCACGATAAAAATATTGGAGCTCGAGGAGCAGCAACTGAGATAATCAAAGATGTTGGTGAAAATGATACAAGAGCCGTGGAAAAGAAACTCAAGAAAAAAAATGAGGAGATACAATGTCTAGGGAAGCTCAATTGGATGTTTTAAGAAAATGTGAAGAATCTCAGCATGGAGAACCAAATGTGGACGAAGTTGGCACAAAACAATTTGAAAAAGGAACATGCCTATGCTACCAAGGAGAACCACATCATGGCAAAGTAGTTGCTGACAAGTCGAATTTCAGAAGCAGTGATATAGAAAAAAGAGTGATGAATAAGAGTTTGGGGATAGTCGCAAAGAAAATAATAAAAAAGTTGAAGATGCAATAGACCATGCAGTATAACAAAGAACAAGTTGACAAATGTTAAGGACAAGTGGATCAAGGTCAAGAGGATGTCGATCATAATGAAAATGAATTCCGCATATGTAATTAGGAAGTCGGTCAAAACAATGGAAAAGTTGATCATAGAAAAAATGAAGAACCAAAATCTGATTGGAAGAAACAAGTCCAGTGTGAGATGATAAAGGATGAAAAATGAAGGATGAAGGATGAAGAATTAAGTTTATAAGGAAGTTTTGTTGAATAAACTTAAATTAGGAATAAGTCTTAAATCTTATTTTATCTTTGTTACATGTGTCCCGGTGGTTTTGATTCTTAATTATTAGTTTGTGTCTAATAATATTAGTTTGATTATGACAGAAATAAGATAAAAATTGATAGGTTTGATTTTTCATTATTAAATCGGGATGCAATATTATTCTATTATTAATATATATAGAGATAGATTATATAATATTATTTAGATTAAACATGTTGATATATTGTTTTTTTTATTCTTTGTATTTGATCCAAATCCTATATACACCTACTTAAAAGATGTCATGATTCTATAAAAAAAAATGAGAAGAATCAAATCATTTGTGTGTCTTTGTTTTATCTTAAAATAGTGTATAATTGTTTGTGTGCGGTTTGGTTTAACATTTACTGGATACTTCCAAAGTGTAGTGAATTTTTCAACCACAAAATGGAAAAATTCTTATAAGATGTAAATTTCATTGAAAATCACGAATGAAGTTGGGAAGAGCCCATAAGTAAACAACTACCCAAAAACTCAATTCCTTGACGGTGAAGTTGATGTCAGTTTTGACAGAAATACAAGATTTTTATCTGAAATTTATCAAAGGTGTAAGTTTGAATATCTTAAAAAAATTGAAATTATTGAAAAAAAAAAGGAAATTTAGGAACTAGTGGACAACCTTTAATACAAGCAAGGTGTAGACACAACTTGTGGTTCTATAAATAAGTAAAAGTAAAAAGGTTGATACTGAAAGGTTATTCTCATGTGTTTGAAGTGAATCCAACAAGTCTTCATACAACCAGAATGTTATTTGCCTTCATTTTATATAAAGATAGAAAGTTTATCATTTATATGTAAAAGATGTTTTTCTAACTGGTTATTTGTAGGAAAAAAATTATGTAGAAGAATTTGAGGGATTTCAAATCAAAGAAGAGGAGGAAGAAATTTACAGATTAAAAAAAATGTACAAATTTAATCATTTTTCTTTTTGTATTGATAATCTCTTTATGACAAGAAGTAATGAGAAACTCATAAAGAAGTTCAAAGTTGAAATCTTTACCTATATAAATGTTAAAGATATAAATATTGGAACATGTTAATAAACTATATCATAATTAATATATATAATTAGAAGGCTAACTTTCTTCAACATATAATAATGTAAATGTTTTTAAGATCCATATATAGCCTGGACAGATCTGAAAAACTTTTCCCTTGAATCAATTCCTCAATATAACGAGCACACAGAGCATCTAACACCACAAAAGAACCTACTTATGACATAATGATCGATTTTGATTGGTAAGACTCCTAATTAGTATAATTAACATAAACTCTTTCTATCAGTATCCATGACTCCTAACGATCAAAACTCCGTTTTGCTCAGAATCAAATGTTCACGGAGCAAATTGAGAAGTTAAAAGAAGAGGTATTGTTAGCTTTATGATTGAACATGTCTTCTTTAACTAATCTGTCCTAAATTGCTCACTAATCAGAATTACCATGTTTTTTTGAGCTGTCTTCAGGAAAAGTGCTTACTCCAAGTAAATAAACGCTTACGCGAGCAGGTTATCATCATTCTTCGCTATTTGCATAAACTGATAAATTAGTATAAATTTAAAAATATTAAAACTGTTTTTGATATTGTATGATGTTGATTAGAAAGTTAACTTGGAAGATGGTTGGTTTGTTGTAGTACCTGATTGAAAGAGGACGTTATTTGAGTGATGAGGATTTGGAAGTGGTGAGAGAAAAGAAGGAAGAAGAGGTGGAGACGGAGTTATTCATAGGAAGACGTTAAAGTTGAAAGCAGCAAGCAGCCATGATAGTGGTCATAAATACCTACACATGCAAAATTAACACTGCTAATATAAATGCTACCTCACCTGCAATGTATTCATGTATCATAAATATATGTAGTTCTTCTTCAAACTCTCTAATCACAACGCTGCTTGTGAACGTCTACCTAAATAATTCATGTACACAACACTCCTTCCAATGCTTTTCTTCTACTCCATCTTCTTCAAATGTATGAAACTTCATATTACAGTGCTTTTGTGTAAGCCAAACTATAAAATTTTCTTTTTGTCTATTAAAACGAAGCCCTTCAATAAGATATCAAACAGTGAAAACAAAATCTGGGATGGTAAAATTTGGTTGACCAACACGTGTAGAAAACGTCTCAGATTTTAAAAATATCAGATTAATTCATATTAAACTAATTGAAAAAAAAAGCAACAATATTAAGATAATACGAACTTCTACAAAAATAAAATAAATAAAAATAATAGTATTTCTATGTAAAATAAAATTAGTTTGTCTGTTCAGTTAAAAAGAATTTATGCATAAAATTGTTTCAACTTATAAAAGATTTGATTTCTCATTTTATTTTGTTGCCTTAAAAATACTTAGAAAAACATCTAATTAAACAGTTTTTATTAATGATTTAAGTTAAAATAACATCGGAAAGTGTTTACCTATTATTTAATTTAAAAAATTAAATTAAATTGTTATACTAACAAGTTTTTTTTAAAACAGACAAGTATATGTGATGTTTAAAAAAATATATTTTTATAAATTTTTAAAATATAATTTAAATAAAATTATAAAAATATAAAATATAATATAAATTAATTTTTAATTTTAATTAAATTTAACTTAATAAAATAAAATTTTAATTTTAATTTTAATTTTAATTTTTTATAAATAATAGATTCATAAATGAAGAATATGACCATTTTATACACAGATATTAAAATATACATTATCTGTAAATATTAATTATCTAATAGAAATTTTATCCATGTATACTAATATTTTTGTCACCATAATATAAACCAACCACACAACACAAGTGCTTTCTTGTCTTTGGGAGGAGCATTACAAAAAAAACAGAGGATAACAATTCCTACTTTTTGAAAGCATCATCACATTATCCAAATGAAAAGCTAAAAATGTTATTCCTTTAGAAGTTTAAGGTAGCATCATAGTTTTATTTACTAAATTTTGGTTAGTTTTGAGCCATAATAGAAACTGTCTGCATGTTCTGTCATTAAAATACACATACTAATATGCCTCTACAAATTACTCTGTACTCCATCCATAATAGAAAATCCTTTTAAAACAACTATAGTCTGTCTCTACATCACACAGTACTGTTAGTTTTTGCATTTATTGGAGATATTTAAGACTTCCAAACAATTGAGCAAGATTGGTGATAATGATATTACCAACTGTAACTTGAAATTGATTCTATTAATTTTTTGGGTTTGAATGGTTGATTCATACACTTCTGCAGATTAGCTCACTAAGTAAAACACGTTAAACAAAAACAAAAACTAATCTTACTTTAGTCTGATAAGGTGCTGGTAACCCACGGGTCAGGGTGTTAAATTCTGTTCTCAAGTTTCAACTACTGGTAAATACATCATATGTTGGGAGACAATCCACACAGGAAATCAAATAAAACTTCATTAAACAATCAGTGTATTGTCTTAAAATTTTTGAAAATGTTCTTTTCACTATAAAATTTGGACCTCTCCCTATTTGGGAGGCAAAATAAATAATCAACTAACTAGTGATAATTTATAGAATTTTAAAATCAGGAAACTCTCAATAATTAGAAACAATGAGATGATTAAATAAATTGAAGGAAGTACCAAAATTCCTAAAATGGAATAATTATATACAACAGCTGTTACAAGCTTGCTAAGGATGTGTTCTCTGTGTACTTGCCTTGAATGTATAACATCGGAGAGCATTATGGAAAAGAAGTAAAGAATAGAAGGAGAGGGAAAGAAGGAAGCTACAACTCCATTAACATGTATAAAATTCCGATGGACAATAAAAAAATGACCTACTTTTAAGTAAGAAATGAGACTTCACACGAATCGCATGAATGTCTTTATCTTGGCAGCCACAATATACTTTCATAGCTCCCTGCAATGCTCTCCAAACGGTAAAGCATGCCTTTTCATGTTATTTTTCTTATGGTATGTTTTTTCATCATGTTGCTCCATTCTGAAATTTGTTTTGTGCATGAGTCCAAACTTTGAAATATGCCACATGATTGAATTAAAATGCCACGAGCAATCACCTAATAATAGTTCTTCCAAGAGATGATGCTCCAATTTCATTGTCAGTATTCTGCATCAATGGTTATGTTCATTAACATATAAACATGGAGATAAAGGGAATGAATGCTTTCATTAAACACGACCATAACATGCGGAAATTTTTTTTGCCAATCCCTGCCTTAGTTAAATAGTTAATGTCATTTAAGAAGTGAGAGAAGACACATTTTTTACATGGTATGGCCAAGTGAAATTTAACATAGACGATGTATTCCTATCACTTGATGAGAACATCCCTCAGTGCAATTTAAACACTAAATCACTTTACCGATTTTGACACGGATAATTAGATGATTAACCATCTATCAAACATATTTAAGCAATATATGACATGAAGTACAAGGATTGGCATGATGATTGTTGTTCAAGTTTATGCAAATATATAATTGTGTTGTTGGTTAAATCATTGTCCTATATACTCAGCTTCTTTCCAGGAACAAACATAAAATAGATAAATGCAAGTAATGATTCATCACTCTTTTTAATAAAATTCAAAACAACTTCAAATTAAAAGTTATTTCTCAAAGAGGGAAAGTACAAGAAAGAAAATGAAAACTGCAGCTGTCATAAAAACTATTTAAAGTGAATTTAATGTATCTCTAGTCAAAGAAATAGGGATACAGTTCCTAGTATGACTAAGCCGCAGGGCAATCCACATCACAAATTGTTTTTCTCTATCTTTAAATGAGTAAATTACCTGTGATTTAGGGGATGGGAATACATTCCAGAACCTAAGTGTTTCATCTCCAGCTCCAGTTACAATAGTCTGCAACAGTATAACTCATCACAAGCAGAAACACAGCATATAGATGATACGACAAAGAAATCATGTTCTTAATCAAAGACAGAGTAATAGAAAGAGGAATAGGTTAAAGAACTGAAATACCTGTCCATCCGGAGAAATGGCAAGATAGAGAACTCTGTATGTGTGGCCGGTAAGAGTGGCCAGCTGCATCAAAGGACCAAAACTGATGGTAAAACAGGTTTGAATAAAGTAAAAATAAAAGAAGAGACACATCTTAGGACAGTAGATGTTGTACCTTTGACATGGTGGGGTATCTCCAAACAATTATCTGGTTCTGGGAGTAACCATGTGTGCTTACTAGTTCGTTGACATTTTTAGACCAGACAAGATTGCAAACCTGCCAAATATAAAGGTTGAACACCATTTTATTTGTATTAAGAAATGGAAAGGGCAGAGCAGGAAGATTCTTTTATCCTACTCTCGATATTTGAAGTGGTAAATTTCTCAATATTTGAAGTGGTAAATGCCAAAAGAAACTTAAAGAATAATACCTCGCAGCTATGAATGGTCAACTAAAATGACATTTAATTTAGGCAATGTTTATAACTTTACAATAGTATAATAAACTCTAGACAAGCTATTTTCCTTGTAATGTCTCAGTTTCTATACAATGATAGAGCAAATAATGATTTTACAGCCAGAACTAGATTTCTAGTGAGGGGAGATGACTGCCTCCATGTAAGAGGAACCTCAAGTGATTCTGAACTTAGGTTTGGGGGAGGGCAGGGGGAAAATATTCCCTTATCATACCTTCACTCTAGCCTCCCAACCTAGAATTACAATGATAATACCAATAAGAACAATAACCAGTCCATGTTCAACTTGGTACATTCCTAGAGTTATGGTATAATAATAATGAAGACCTTAGTTAGAGATGCTTTAAAGGTGTAAGCCTTCATCCAATAGCTTAAGCTTTTAATAAAATTGATCTTTGACATAGTATTACAGATTCCTTGTCTAACTGGTCAGGGTTCAATTATTGTTACCCCCGTTCTTTTAAATTAAGGTTGGATTTCATGATTTAGTAGGCTGGGGCATTGTTCACACTTCAAGTTTAAAAGGCCCTCACCCTCAGGGCACGCTATGATGTTAGAGATGTGATGGTCATTCATAAGCCTTCAACTAATAGTCTAAGCTTATACGAGAGTTGGTCCATTGCAAACAGTGAATGTTATAATTTGCCAGTCATCATAACCTTTAGGCAGAAAAATGACTAACCTCCTAGTTCTACCTCTTTCTTTTGGTCACTAATTATTCAGCTACTATGCATTTAAGATGATTCTGCATTTTTAGGATTTAACCCCTATTTCACATTAAAACAAAAAAACAAAAAAAACGTCATGACTTATTACCACTAAAAAAGAATTGGAAAAGAAAGTATGTCTACAACAAATCATTAAATCTTTATCTTTCAACATTAATCATAAAGATTGCATTATTAGAGTGTCCTGTTCATATTGAGGTCCAACATTGCTATACCATGACATTCTCTAATCTTTTCTTAAACATCTTTATCTTTCTACAATGGTGTATCCTGAATCATTTTTCAAGCGCTATTTTATTATTTCCATTTCATAGATTTTGGTTTAAGCAGTTTGTTTGTTGTTCTATCACACTTTAAACGAGTTACCAAAATTACCCTACACCAGAAGGAACACATAATACACCGACCAGTAAAATAATTTGTAGAGCCAACAAATAGTCATCCTCATAATGCAGAAAATATTGAAATGTAGTGAATTTGACATAAAAGAATAAACAGATTAAACACAAGTACTCTTACCTGACTTCCAGTATCCATGCAGCTTAGGTGTGAGTTGGTGGTTGTATTCCAGAAACGTATGCATCGATCTGCAGTTCCTCCCCCAGATGCAAGAAGTCCATGAAGATGAGGAGACCATGCAATAGCTTTAACAGCTGCTGTATGTTCGCAGTACTTCAGGACAGGCTGAGTTGAGTGTTGATTCCATACAAACAACTGCAAAAAAATAAATAAAAAATACTATTAGTACTTGCGAGGAGAATAAAGAATAATAGTTCAGAAGAATGCTTAAGTTTGCACTTGCATACTCTGTTGTCATTTCCTCCAGATGCCAACTCACGGTTATCATAAGACCACTTCAGTCCACAAACCTTTAAAGATACAAAAAAAAAAAATTATCAATATGAGCTGGATATCATGCACAGCAGAATAGTTGGACAAGATGAAACTCTAAGAAATAAAAACAAGACTGACCTCTGATTTATGCCCTGACAGTTTACTGACAAAATCTTCTTGTGCACGGATATCTCTTTGATAAATATTCTTATCCCTGCCGCCAGAAGACAAAAGAGATGAACTCCAGGCCAAGGCTCCAACACGTAACCGATGACCCTCCATAGACCTTATCTTCTTGCAACGAGATGCATCCCAAATCTACATGGATAATAATTAGACCCAGGCATTGTTTAATTGGTGGATGGGAGAAAAAATAAAATGAACCAGCAAGATTCGGGGATACAATGGGAAGAAAGAATCTTTTTGTGATCATCTAAAATAGTTAAGCGGAGATCAAATTTGTTTTCTTGGGGAACTTAGTCTCAAGGAAAATGTGTAGAAGCAATGCACTAGATATCAAACCCAAAATGAAACTGAGCCACCTATATCTCTCCAGCCCCAATTTAGCTCCTGGAGTTGGAAGGTAAATAATATGCAATCAACCGAGTAAATTAAGTTTCTACATTTAAAGTCTAATGCATGGCATGCTTATCTACTATATCAATATCAAACTAATACAGTTTGTCAAAAATGAAGCCTAAGTGGCATAGAATCACTGTCATAAAAAGGCCATATACAAGAAAGACACAAAACAACATAGTTACGTTTTTCAGCATCAATATGATAAAACCAAAAACTTCACTAACCCATTTAACAAATGATTTAATGACACAAGCACAAGCACGATCACATTAGCTGGCTGTTACACCGACCCTATGAAGCACAGGCACCAAACACAACACAGAGAGATTGGTAATGTCCTATACATAATGATTTATAATGGTTTTAAAGTAATCAAAGCCAAAATTGCCCAAACGAAATGCCCATAGCACAAAATCACAAAGCAATGGAAATAGGGGCGTCTAAAATAAAAATAGAGCAAGCCACCAAAATGCAGTGGAGATCGAGAACAAGAACCTAAGAGGAAGTCAGGAGCCAAATCTTACACCAGAGAGGAATTAGGAAGCCAAACTTAAACACCAGAATGGAAAACAAAGAAGGTGTATGCGACAAGATTATTTGCAATCTATCTTTCTGTTATCTAATAGTTTGAAATTTGGTTATGAAATTTCTAAAATATAAGTTGGATATGCTGTAGCCGTATCCTTTGCTTCTTTTTTTTTTTTTTTTACTGAAGCAGTGTCTGAGCTGTGTCTACAAGTTTCCAAGTCAAAAAGTAAATACTGTTTGACATGTGTCACTGTCCAACATTGGACATGTAGAAATACCTGCACACTGGAGTTTCTATGCTTCTTACCTAGCACAGAACTCCCATTCTTAGTGGAGCCTCTACACTCCCATCAGCTTAGCTTCTAGTTCACTTCACACCATTAGTATCACGGTTTTGAAGGCTCTTTTCAACCCACTGGGGTTTACACGAGAGCACGAGTCCAGTACACAGACAAAGTGTGAGAAACACAACTCACTTCTATAGTGAACGCTCCCCCAAAATTTATCAACCTAACTTTATATTGATAATAAAACGCAATATGACGTGACACAGCATGACAAGGTCTATAATACAAGGTTTTGGAATGGCACAAATACACCTATGAACTAAAGCATTTATAAGATATTTAAGTGTCTCTTCTTCTTGAAAGAAAGTAAATGATTCATCCCAAGAAAGCATTTTACTGAAGTGAATGGAAGGGAGGGGCACAAGAATGATAAACACAGAAATTTTCTAACCTTCTAATTTTAAACACCATCAGTAAAATTAAAATAAAATAATGGAAAATTGGAAAAATAGTACAGAAAATCTTTATATTTTATTGAAAGTTCAACCTAATCCCAAACAAACATATCTACACGCTTATTATTTGTCTCAGATGAATCATGTCATTAAAGAAAAAAATCATCACATTATTTTCCATGATATTGCATTCCTTAATTAATATTAAAATAATTTCCATTCCATTCTGGATATAGACAGATAAACCACTAGTGACATGCAATTTGATACTCATTTCCTGAAAGCTAAAAAACCAACCAGGTCTGTCCCCTGGAAGACTCGATTCAGCTACAGGATGTCAAGCAACTAACTGACTTCCCTTAGAAGCTATCTTCAATTGCTTCCCATATACTCGAGCATGTTCTAATTAATTACTTGCCATTTTTTTCTCTTCAACCAAAATGAAGGACCACATCATTATCTTGACAGTTTACCCCAATGCTGCCTTCTTTTTGAAGAATTTCTTTAGGGCTTCAGGATCAACAGAAGTTAATCAACCCCCATAACAATAATGCTAAATGTAGTGCTCCACTAGGGTGAAGGCTACCACGCATCATTGCGTTACTACACACATATCAATTGCCATGACTAAAGCTCGCAGCACCCTTTTTCACGATCGAGGGGATGGCAATAAAACCGAACCCCAAAAAACAAAGTTTAAATCATAACACCTGGCCATCCTTTGGGAACCCCTGATACGAATCCGTAAATGCGATAGAGATCAGAGCATAAACTCTTACCTGAACTTTACCATTGCTAGTTCCAACAGCAAGGTGCGTACCACGTTGAGCCCAGCCTACGGAACAAACGAGGTCATCAATCCCCAAATCACATAATTTAGTAACCTGCGTGATCACATCAATACAGAATAATCACAAAGACAATTCTTTCAATTTGCATAAACAGAACACCGGCCAGCACAAATCGCAACCAAAGCGAAATCAAAGTTCCTAAATCGAGCAAGAAGAAAAAAAGGTCACCTTGCTGCTACAAGCATTCCAGAGATAAACACAGTTACCCAGACCAACAGCCAAGACATTATGCGAAGACCAATCCACTAGATTCAGGTAAAAATCATCTTGCAGCGCAGGCGCATCCAGAACCTACTCCAAACATCTCAATCTCCATAGGCAGCAAAAGAAAATAAAAATAAACCAAATTAAACTGAACTAAATCAAAATTCACCTTAAAAGGCGACCTGGGAACCTTCCTGGGAGCCTTGACCGGGCCGTGATTAACTCCGGGTACGGAATCGTCGCACATGAACGGCGAGAGCGAGTGCATGGACTGGCGCGTCTCGGTCTTGTACCGGAAAATATTCCGGCTGGGGAGCGTCATGGGCGGCGATGCCGTTTTCTGCGGCGTGAGGGGCGGCGCCAGGCCGGCGGCATCGGGGCCGAAGAGGGCGGTGCGGAGAAGCGTGGTGTAGGCGCTGGAGCTGTCGTCACGGCCCTCGGGTAGCGAGGCGATGTCGAAGAGCGCGAATTTCGACGCAGATCTGCTGGGAATGAAGCGGTCGGAGTAGATTGTCCTGGAAGGCGACGTGTAGTGATTGGAGTTTATGAGGCGGTCCACGTGGCGTAGAGTGGCCTCCGCAGAGGGTCCGGAGGCGACCGGCGTAGGGACATTGAGTCTGGCAGCGGAGCGGTCCATAAGGATTCCGGCGGAGCGATCTGGTAAGGATGTGGTGGCGAGGCTGTTAATATTTTCCCGGGAAAAAACCCAGTAAAAGGTTACAGCTGTTTTTTCCGTTTATGCTCTTTTTATTTTTGAAGTGGCGTAGAGAGGCTTCGGTTTTCGTGCACTCTCACCGTGGATCGTGGACCCCTCTGTTTCCTCTCTTTCTCTCTCTCTCTCTCTCTCTCTCTCTCTCTCTCTCTCTCTGGCTCCACCACCGCACCCTTTACCCCTCTCTTCCACTCTTCTTCTTATACTCTTTTACATGCAACCATTACATATCACACTCTCTCACTCTTTTTCCTTCTTTTTTCTTTTCTTTTTTCTTTTATTTATTTATTTATATATATCAAAACTAATATTAATTTCTTCTTCTTTTACTTCACCCTTTCCTCCTTCTCAATTAAACACCTTCATTAATTCTTCTGCGATTTATTCTTCTCCTGTGAGATTTATATTATGCCCTCCCACTTTAGCATCAGAATATATCACTTTTCTCAACATTTCTTTTTCTTCACCTTCATTCACTATCACACACACTGCATTTCATTCCATTATACATTTAATATCATTCCAATCATCTTTTCTTACTTTCTACGTGATCTCATAATTTTTACACTGAATTAGTAATTTTAAAAAGAATTAGAACGCTTCATACATATTAATAATAGCCAACAACTGTTACTTTGGTGTCCATCTTTTTATATTTCATGGCGTTAATTTCAATTAGAGCGTCTAATCGTTTTATTAGCTGTTACTTAGTGATATTATTTAATATAGTAAATAACTTTTTATGAACTCTAACTCTTCATATATATCATCTTCCCTTTGTCCCTTGCTTGTGTTTATACTCTGTACCTCTATAGTAACGGAAATAGTAATAAAAAAAACGCATAATTCAGTATTGATATAAAATATTGAAAAAAAATTATTAACTGTAATTATTCTCAGTGGTTAAACAACATTGTTTACATGAACTGAAAGGTGCTTTCTGCACTTATCTTATCATGCAAAGGCATCTCTTGTAAAAAGAATTAAAAATAGCAGCAAATAAAGCCCTGGAATTTTAAAAAGATATACCACATAATTACTTTTAAAAGAAAATACTTAATTACTTTTTAATTTTGACAGATACTTAAATTTTAATATTACATTAATTATCTAATTATCCCTTTTTTAATTTGTAATTAATAATCCTTGGTTATTTGGCCTGTGCATGGACGTAAAACCATTATGTAGAAACACTAAATTTAAGTGAAATAATGAGTTTTAATTATAAAATTTACTGATAGATCAAATTTGATTAGATTGACTGGTTGAGTTAGTAAAAAAATTAATTACATTGAAATCATCTTAATCAAACTTCAGTTTAATTGAATTGGGTTGGTTATATATTATTTGTATTTAACTTAAATATATATTTATAGAAATATAATAAATTTGTAGGTTTATAAAAAATTGAATATCTTAGAAAAAAGGTGAATTTTCTATATATAGTTATACCAACCATGATAACACGGTTTAGGTAAAAAAACAATGTCATTAACTTGATGAGACAGGTAATAGAAGGCAAAAGCTATAAAGAGAATTAAAATTTGTACACACATTATCACATGGGGTTTATTAAAGTTTGCTATAAATTCATTGAAGAAGTTCTTATATTTAAAGCACGCAGTATAACAAAATAAGAAATTGATAGATATATATACACATAGACATGATGATGAGGAATGTGGAATGAACCACAGATCCGTATGGTGTTTTCACGTGATATATTTCGTAAGTAACATTGCTTCTTCTTCTTTAAGTCTCAGGCACGTAATCCTACTTAACTTTTTTATAATTCATTTTTATATGCATAAAAATAATTTACATTCATTTAATATTATTTTTCTTCTAAAAAATATAATAATTCATTTTTTTATAATTATTAAAAATATTTTCTTTTAAAAGGTGTTTTAAATAGATAAGAAAAATTGTATTGTGAAATTATTGAATGCATTTGAATAATTAGAAATATATATTATATTAGCCCGGTAGAATGAAAGATTTGATTTTATAAATGAAAAATATATTGTTGGTAGTAGCAGGAAAGTATGTGGCATTGAGAAGAAAATATAAAATAATGAAAATGAAAATGGCATCATGGTTAGGAGCAGACAGCCATGGATGAAGTACATCCCAAGCTGCTAACAAAACAACAAGCTCAAGTCTACTACCTTCCAAGATTTAAAACAGATAGTCTTTATTTTGTTTTTATTTATACACCAATTTAATCAGATTTAGATCTTTTTTTGGTTTTTCTGAAGATCAGATTGGATCTTTCAAGTAACATGCATGCTGATAATAATTTTTTTTATTCTTTTTAATGTTTTTAAATTGGAAATAAGATCAAATTCATTTATTTCTAATATATCTGTCACAAGAATCTAGTAGACTGGATTTTATATATAAAAATTAATTTTATCGCCATAAAAATTCTTCACATTAATATTTAGTAAAGTGTTAACAGAATATTACAAAAAAAAAATTGGATAATGATATTTAGACAACATTTTTTTGACAACATTTGAACATTGGTTACGTGTCAATAGTAATTTTTTACCCATCACAGATTGACACGTAATCAATATTCAAATGTTGTCAAAAAAATGTTGTCTAAATATCATTATCCAAAAAAATTAGATATTTGGGAAAATAATTATAACGGTTGAATTTAAATTATCTGATAACACATTGTTTAATAATAATAATTAATGGTGTAACATTTACGTTTATTTTCGTTTAAATTGAATTTTTCAATATTAAATCAAGAAGTTATTTATTGGTTAGGAATTATAATTTCTCACTTTTAAATAAGGAAAAATTTTCATCAAGATCCACACAAAATTGTTAATAAATTTTATTCAACAATAAAAAGAACTTTTAAAAACAGTTTACTTAACTTTCTTAAAAAAAATTACGAATTGACTTTTGCGTATACGCCAAAAACAAAGCTGTAATAAACAGATTCTACGTTGAAAGATTAAGACAGATAGTTATACGTTAAATTTAGCGTCACTGTTATAAAAAACAGTAATTAAAATATATTTTATTTCATCTGATGGTAAAGTTTTGGTTTGGTAGTTTAAGAAAATATATTTCTTGAATTTGAAACAAAAGTTTTTTGTTGATTACTATTGACAAAATTACAATCTAGTCCTCTGAGTCTAATTTGGATTTTATATTGGTGTTCTAACTTTTTAACTTTATATAATTTGGTTAATCACTTAAAGCACATAGTTATGGTAATAACAATAATAACTTAATTTACTCCGACAGGTAATATTGTACATTAAATAAATAAACAAAAAAGTATAATACGGTCGAAAATTACGACACTTTTTGAGTATATATATTCTACATACGAAGTGAAGACCCACAACCCATACAATACAAGCTCTTGCTTAACTTAACCATACCAACTGCCACGGTACCATAGCACATGTCATGGCCACCAAACCCTCCCTTCACAACCAACACACATAATTATTGTTTCATCTTCATCAGCAACCCCAATTCTCAATCATTTACTTTTACGATTCACGCATCCGTAAGCCTGAATTATTAACATCATACACTTCCATCATTAAATAATAATAATATCATAAAAACTTAAGTTTTGTCCTTTCTTTAATTCGGCCATGGAGACTCCAATACCAAAATCAGTAATTAATTCCAAATTTGCAAAAAAAAGTATAAAATCTTTAATGTAAGATCGGAAAAAGAATGCAGCAATGAGTCATCGAGTGAGACGTGAAAAACAAGATACGTAAGGAGATTTTGTTGTTCGATCCAGCTACACGTGCGTGGAACATATATGTTTATATGAGTAAATAAAACAACTCATAATAATAATAATAATTTGACATTGGAGGAATTCGTAAGTAAGTGATGTTTAACTGAAATTGACGTTGGAGGAATACGTTAATCCTACGCCCCAGTTGGTGGGAGCAACATTCCAAGCTATTATGGTCTCTTTGGTGGTGTAAGAGGTTGCCTTAAACGAAAGAGATTGACCACTCAATGTTGCAAATGCTTGGTAAGAAGCTCCCCAATTGTGGCTCATGCTGATCCACCCAGTTCCACTTCCTTTCACCCACATGTTTGCAATGTCTCCTCCTCCTCCCACATTCATCACATACACCAGTAACCAATAACCATTTCCCTGGAAAGAGAATCTCAATCCCCCACTCCTCACGCAACCCACTCTGAAATATTATATATTAATATTATTAACAATGTATGTATAATAAAGGATTAGATATATTTAATTAACATTACCTGCGGTACATAACAGGAACGATTCCAGCTTTCCACTGTGCAATTTTCATGAAAGCGGGCTTGGACATGTCAAAATGTGCACGAGGTGGGTTGCACCACCCTCCATTGTCAGAGGCCTCGGCCCAATTAGGAGGGCAGATATTGGTTGCAGTCACTGTGGTGTAAGCCACATTCGAGAAGCATGCACTGGATTGGACACACTGTATCTGGTAACAAGTCCCACATGCGTATCCATCGTTGAACAATGTAGAGCTCAGAGCTGCTGTGTCTGTCCCGTATCCGTTTATGAACAAATTTCCATATCCACACGCTCCTCCTTCAATTTATCAACTTCTGTTAGTACTACAATATGGGATTAATTAATGCTTTATTATTAATCAATGGATTCATTTTTGGTAACATACCCATGGTGGCAGAAGCACTCTCGTCACCATAAAATGTGGCATGGGCTTGTGTCCACTCACTGGGCTGAAATAAACCCGCTACTGTTGCTGGCTTTCCCGTCATTATCAACATCCATGAAAACAACATCAACAACAAACTACGATGTTGAAGAGAGACAGCCATTGCTAAATTTTTGTTTGTTAACCGTTGTGCTGTTTTTCCTGCGAGAAGGATCGATGAATGCTAGGGGGTTTGTACATGTATATATGCTTTTATATAAAGCGTCCACTGGAGAAATTCAAAGAAATTTGTCTTCGTGATTGCCACGAAGATAACACTTCTAATCTCTCGAGTCAAACATTATTATTACTCTCGTTTTCTCCCCTTCAAACCATATTGCTAGCCAATGATGTAGGAAGGAATATTTATTATATATCATTACGTAAGTGAAAAACGTGCGAACGTGTTTCTTAGGTGTTCATCCATTTTCGTAAAAATGATAATAATTTCTTCAATCCCACACTTTGGACTAAAACCCCAATAAAAAAAAACATATGTTTTGGGTTGGATGATGACGGTTATCCATGCAATACTAGAGAAACATTTAGTGATGGTCGTTAATGTTAGATTAGTTGGAGGGTTTACTTATATCGTTATTAAAATTTTAAAAAGTTAACTTAGTTGAACCTATAAGCGTTTTGCCTCAACATGCTTTTTGTTAATAGAAAAATATTAAACACATACAGAAAGAATTTGGATAGCTTAAACAATCTGGCATTAAAATCTGGATTCTTAGAAAATCTTCGGCAAGAAGAGTTCCTGCCTTCCACTAGAGATGGAAATAGGTTCAATCTAATCTAAGCAACAGATAGATAAATTTCTCTGCTCTTTTAAAATTTAAGGTTGGAGTCTAGTCTATTACCTGTTATTATAGGTTTATTTTTTAAGTTTCTTAAACACCTATAATTGATTTCATCTATTATATTTAAAACTTATCTCGTATGTTAACATTATGTGAATTTTAAATAAGATTCGTTTAAATATATAAATTAATATCAAAATTTCTCAATTTGATTTTTTTCATATAAAAATTTATTAAACGGTTTATATATATAAATTATGTAAAATATTATATCAAAAACGTAAAACTTGATATTCTTAAGAAAAACATAAAGAGTTACCGGTGACACAAATCAAATTGTTAACATTTTAAGTGGATTAAGTTTGATATAATATTTTTTTTACGTTTAAGAAGTAAATTAAGAATTTTCAACGTTTAGAAACTGAATTTATATATTTGCCCGTAAGATATATATTTAGTAAGCTATAACATTATATGTCAAACATATATAAGTTACAAAAATTAAAATTAATTTTAGTAAAAAGAAATGAGACAAAGCTCCATTTAAGTTAGCATATAAACTATCTATATATATTATATAAATTATTTTTTTTAAATCTAATAGATACTAACTTGTTTAGACAGTAAGATTTTCTAAAAGAATACATGTGTTTATTAGCATGACTTTACATATCAACATTCTTATATTAATCAATTATAAAAAATTTATTTATAATAATATTAAATAAGTATATTTTTTTAATTATTTAAAGATTTAAATAAATATTTAGTACTTAAACTTTGTTTTCGACTATTTTAGTTTCCAATTTAAAAAATGTATAAATATAATTTTCTTAATTCAATGACTTTAATTTTTTTTACGTGTTAAATAATATTTTGAAATTAATAATTAAGTTGTAATATGTCAAACATAAATTAAATTGTAATAGAAAATAAGAAACAAGGATAAAATAAGTAAAGATAAATTGTTAAATTAATTAATAAATTGTGAATATTTTAGTAATTTAAAATGAATATGAGCATGTAGAAATGATGAGTCCATATTGAATCAATCAAATTCACAAAAGGTTAAGAGAGTTGGGCATACATTGAGTCAAAGTGAGTTGAATATGCACCGAGTTGAATGGGATTCATTCGAGTCTAATCAAATCAAATGAAATCAAGTTACACCTATGTTGAGCACAATCAAATTGTGTCTGCATCAAGTCGAGTGAGACTCACGTTAGATTGAATTAAGTTAAGTCCACAATTGGTACATGTTAGACCAATAGTAGTCGGGCAGAGTTGAGTTAGGTTTACTTTTATTTGAGTCGATTTGAGCTTACCTTTAACTTAAATCAGTCAAATTTTTCTTTAACTCAACTAAGTTAGGTACGCCATGAGTAAAATTGAGTTGAGTTAGATCAAGAGAGTCGTGAAAGGCCGACACTGTTAATATTTTTCTAATCTTCAATCAACTTATTTTCAGCTTCAATTGTTTCATTTGAAAATAAAATGGGGTTTCTCTTTTTCCCTCCAAGGTTTTTCCCTTCACCTCTAAACTTTATCTTAATGCCAAAACTACCCTTCTAACAAGGGTAAAAAAAAATTATCTCTCTTATAATTACCCTCACATTTCTTTAACCTTTCTCTAACCTAGCGTTGTACCTCTCCACTCTTCTTTGTTCTCCAACCCTTGCACCACAACTTCGATAGGAGTGTTAATCAAATTTCAAAATTTGATGAGTTTTTATACTAGATTTTGAAATTTGGTTAGTTTCATAATCGGATTTTAAAATTCTGAGTTCTTTAATCGGATTTTCAAATTTGGTAATGTTTTAAAACAAATTTTGAAATAATTTAATTCAATTAAATCGGATTTCGAAATTCGATAGGTGAAAAAACATAAAAAATAAATAAATATAAATTTTAAACAAAATACATAAAAAATTTTAAATCTAACTTAATAAACAAAACCTTGCCTAAAAGATACGAGATGAAACTAAACGGATGAAAACAATAATATTAATCTAAGAAGAGGTCAAGCTGATCGAAGCAAGCATACAAAAGCCACATAAGAAGAGACAAGAGAATAAGCCAGATGCATGAAGAGATTCGGAAATGCATCACACTAAATACAATTTGGTAAACAGTAGTTACTGGTTACCTAATTTTTTATTTATTTTATATATATTTTTACTGAAAGACAAAATTGTAAATTTGGAGATGCAAGGATAAACCTTAAAAGTGCATCGAGAAGCACCAAATAAAAAGAAAAGACATCCAAAGAAGGAGAGTTACTTCTTACACCACTTCACATTGCTTTCTGCACCACCATATTATTTAAAAATTCAAAAACTATTTTTTATATTTTAAAAAATCATATACCTTTACTTCTTTTTTTAATAGATGTTGACATCTTCCGTTGAAAGATTTTTTAAACCTTCAACGGATGTGCACATTTGTTAAAGTTTTCGAAAAATCTTAAGGATGTCTAGTATGTGGTAGTGCTGAGAGCAATGTGGAGTGGTGTAGGGAGTAACCCTCCTCAGACACTCATAGTGGAAACCCATCTTAGAAACATGAATCCCGTTTGTTCGGTTTTTTGTTAAGCTAAGAGCCTATTTTCTTTACACAAGTTCTACGGCTTCTTTAAAATTTTAAAATCATATACTAGCAATATTCAGTATGGATAACATAATTTTTAAGGATAGTGATATTTAAACAACATTTTTTTTACAATATTTGAATATTGATTATGTGTTAATCTCTGATTGATCAAAAATTACTCCATAATCAATAATAATAGTTATAAACATTATTGTGGAGTAATTTTTGACCAAGAGATTGACACGTAATCAATGTTGAAATGTTGTAAAAAAAATGTTATCAAAATATGAATAAATATTTAATTTGCTATTCGTTTAAGATGATGTTATTTTTTAGTTTATTTAAGACTCCGAAGTTACTCTTGCTGCCCTTTCTATTCATATTTTCATATTTCACATCGTTAATATTGAATTCGAAAGAAAAAAATAAAGTTCAATTTTGTGATTGTAAAATTTAAAACCCTAATTTAAATAATTTAAAAACTTTCATTTCTAGTTCACAAAATCTTATTTTTTATTGGTTAAAAATTTAAGGTATATGTGTGTGTGTGTGAATTAGCTTTAATTGTGTAAATATTGTCAATTTTTCCTGGTGTTGTGTATATTTCTGGGGATGTAAAAGTTGCGGCCTCAATAATAGAAGAAAATTTTTGCACAAGTGTGTAACAAAAATCCTTACACACATTATTGTAGGTTAGTCTGATCGTGGTGTTAAGCACCCTCATAACTTAACTCTTGAAGCAGAGATAATCCAGTGTATGCTATACAGAGTCCATATTACTTACAAGTATACAAAGACCATATACTCACAAGTACCATGGTGGCACATACAATTGAGATGACACCAGTTGGGTGTGATAGTGATAACATCACTTCCCATACCGTTTTCTAACGTACATGGCAATTTACTAAATCATTAATTTGTCACTCTCACAAGACCTTCTATGAATCATCACTACCCATTGCTGGAACAATAAATATGATTTCAACCATACCTGTATGTAGACACAAATTCAACATGTAAATGATTATGTAAGAGTTATTCATAACTTTTATTTCTGACCATATATGACAAGCACAATGTACCTCCCTTAGGCGTTACTTCCTTCTGGTAATGTAATCAATCTTGTAGTTGAATCATATTCCATTGCAGTGCCGCAGCTGAGGCAAAATATTGCATTCATTTGTTCAGTTAATGTCATTCTATAAATAATATAAGAATTTATATCACATGAAGCAACGATGGTTGGTTAATCAGTTGTATTTACATACTTGGAGCATTTGACAGTGTTTGTAGAACCACCGTTTGAAATTGACAGTATAGTCCCAAAGAAAGAGGTATTTTCAGTTCCGCAGTTCGGACAAGGACCCTATGGAAATCAAATGTCAGTAATACGTAGTAATCAAATACAACCTTCAAGTTCATATCAGTAAAACTATACCTTTAAAATCACAAAGTCTTTTACAATGGCATTGGTTAGTGTCAGAGCTATCCACACAATCAGGGGAACAGCAGCAAACCAGGTGAAAATGAAACTAAAAGGCTCTGGCAGCTGCACTCAACAATTCATAATATTTGTTATCTGTTATAATTCCTGAAAATAAGAGAATAAAAGAAAAGACCACAAAAATGAAATTGCTGCCTGACACTATGACATTATGGAATCAAACTGCATCCAAATGACCAGTTTTGGAATACAAGATGCAAGATAAAAATGAGGAAAGCATACCTCTAGCAAATATGTGATCTCAAATCCAGTCAGATCATCAAGGAAGAAGAACCTAATGTATTAGAGGGAAAAAAAAGTCAAGACCTATCTTATGCAAATTGTACCTTCCCTTCAGTTTGACTCAGAACAATCAAACCAAGAAACACATACTTCAATCTATCTTTTGGGATGAAAAACCTTTGATTTAAGAAACGATAAAGAATAAAAAGTAAACTAGTGCTAAAGAAAAACGACATGAACCCTACTCATGTCTCGGGATATGTCTTGTGTATCAAAGAAACCAAATGTAGATTGCACCTTGAGCTGAAATTTTCGGTAAATACATCATGAACCCTACTCATGAAGTCCAAAAACAAAATAGAGAAGAAAGGGACTCACAGTCCTAATGCAATCACTGTAGCTGGGACGTTCAGCAGGAGCATCTTTAAATAATCAACTGATAGGTCACTGTAAACCTATAAACGGAGTGTGATTAGTAAAGAATAAAGGTTAAAAAGCTCAGATCCAAGTATTCATGAATCGCAAATGGTTTGATCAAATCATAAAGCTGAGTTCTAGTGGCTAAGGAATTGATTTGACATGTAAAGATTATCCTATATCACTTGGTAGTACTTTTTGTGATACAACAGATCTTAGTAGTTTATACTCGAATTTGAAAACAAATCTCTTTGTGATGAAATAAGAAAAATTAATTACTGTTTCCTATGTTTAATAATTGCAAGAATGACTTAGTCAAAGCACAACTATACATAAAACCAAAACCGACAAGCAAAACTGAATTCAAAAAATACCTTTCTACTACGAAGACTGCACCTTGGACCCTCAGCCACAATTTCACTCCCTTCTATCTGGAAAACAACTATGACATCAGTAAATAATACCAGAAGGTTTCAGCTACTAAACTCATTCCAATTGCATTCCCTAATTTCGGTGATCAATTTCATTTCATGTGAAAACTTACCAAAATGAAACCCATGTGACAAAATTTCATGAACTGCTGTACCAGTTCTCCCTTTGTTTTGAATTTGTGTTATAGTATCAACCCAAAGTTCTTAACCATTGATATGACCTGGATGATATACTTTTACTTCTTTTTACCTTAAATTATCAGGGAGATGATGATGATTTTATACACATTTTCATAGATGAAAAAAAATGGCAAACCTTTAGCCTCAGTTTCAAGTCATCAAACTCTTTGTCAGTCATAATTGGATTACCAGACACATAGGCCATAGAAGCTTCCAGGAACTTTTGCTCATCAGAACCTGCAATCAACCAACAAAGGCACTTCAAAATAGAGTTCCCCGTGTTAACACAAACTCAATGACAATAGCAGCTTCAGCTACTGTGGTCGAAGTTGTCTCATACTTAGCATGACAACGCTGCTCCCTTCCCACATGAGTTCTTCCTTAAGATTATCAAATTCTTCATTAGACATGATAGCCTTTCCCTCATAATAGAATGCCTGTCCAATACAGAAAACAAAACCAATAAAAAAGTCAATTCCTGTTTTCTGTACAATCATCGCCGATCACACGTAAAAACATATAATAACCAATAAGACAGAAACAAACTCAGAACTTGTGGGGCCATACTTGTAGTGCCTGAAGAAACTCCTGCTCAAGTTCACCAATTGATTTCTTCTCTTTTCTGTCTATGCTACAATAAGGGAGGATTTTACCATCAACAATGTTTCCATCCTCTTCAAAATCACTAACCTTGCCTGAAAAAAGAACAAGTGGGCAGTGAGAGAAGCCGTTGTTAGAAGATGAAGAAGGAATCATGATTTTTAGAGATGATGTATTGAGGAGACCTTGTTGATCTGCCGTGGCCTTAGGAGAAAGTAAAAATAGTCTGCGGCGGAGGCATAAGCGGCGTCCATTGAAGTGAATGAGGTGGGCACCAGAAGAAGAAGAAGAAGAAGAAGGAGATAAGGAAGAGATTGGCGTGAAGGGTGCAGAGCATGGACGAGGGAGTGTTAATATGAAGGCTAGTTTGCTAGCCGTGAACATGGTGATGATGATGGTTTCTGTGAATGAAAAGAGTGCAGTGCAGTTGGGAAAGTTGAAGGTGGTGGTGGTCGTTTTGTTTGGAGGGAAAGGAGGATTATGGAGAGTGAAGAGAGGTGGAAGATAAGGTAATTGGAACGTGTGGAGGGAAATGCAACGGCTTATTCCCCTTCCTTCTCTTCATTCGTTGTTTCGCTAGTAGACAACCTCATCATATCTTACTACGTTTGTTTCTTACATGTCTGTGATTACGTGTTCCTTAAAAATCTGGTGTGGGCACCCTCATCTGTTGCGTTGGCTTTACTATCGCCACGGGTTTTCTTTCACGTAGGCAAGGACGGACCCACATCAACGTGACAATCATGGTTTATAAAAAGAATTTAAAAAAATTAATTTTAAAAATATTATACAGAATATAGCATTATTTTTCAAGTTCTTGTATGACTGTGATTAAGGGTTTTTCTTAGTTTCTTGATTCATTATTTAGAAGGATATTACTATAGCAAACTTAAAACTTGTAGGAGTTATTTCAACAGTGATGGCATCTTAATTAGCTTTGAAGAAGGAGAAATGATTATTTGAGATGCTTAAATTTTTTACATTTATTTAATATTATTTTTATTTATTTTTTATTTTTTTCTTTTTTGAAAAATTACGAAATATTATATTTTTTGAACCATTTTATTCTTCTATTTTATGTCAAATAAATGTAAAAGTGTCTCATAATATTATTAAAGACTAATATGTACTTAAGTGACAAAATATTAGTGTTACCATTTTTTAGAGGAGTTTTTGTGTGACGACTATAAACATAAAAAGGTGGTGATTTTAGTTTTTCTTTTCTACTCCTGAATTTTTAAATACATAGTGTTCTTAATATTTTAAAACATAAAATAATGTAGAATTAATAATTGATGAATATATTATTTTTTTATATAATTAATTACAATTTATTAATTACATTTTTTAATTATAATGGTTTCATTTTTTTTAAAATAATGTTTAGGTATCTATTATTTAAGATGTAATTAGTTGTTTTTAAGATGATAAACTTTTAATTAATTTACTTATAATTTAAGCTTAGATTGATTGTGTTATTAAAGAGAATTTTCCTAATGTAATTTAAAAGATTAAATAAATCCAAAGAAATTATGGTAAATTTCTTAAAAATATTTTTTTAAACAGTGCATAATGTTTTAAAACAAACTTTAATGGAAAATAATGTATATAGAGTAAAATTATACAGGTAATGAATTAAAAATTTATCTATTTTTAATTATTAATTTAAAGTTAGTTGATGTGTGTATATATTTATTGTTTTGTCATGTAAATTAAAAGAGAATATCAATAAATTGATAAAATCTAAATTAATTTTACATTGAAGGGAATTACAATGGTATCATATTTATCAGCTCCATGGTCTATTTGGACAGTTACAAGGATTATGATCTTTTACTGGGAAGAGAGTATATACTTATGTACAAAAATCAATAATTTTATTTTTGAATTGGATGAAATTAAACTCCATGAATCTTATAAATGGTTTTGGACTTAGAAATGGGTCAAATGTATCAATCTGTAAATAATATATATGACGCACAAACAACAATATCAAGAAAAAATACATTAGATTATTTCAATTTTACCCATAGTTACACATTGCTTGTCAACCAAGTTTAGAATTTGCTTGCTCTTAACCATCACCAAGTTAAAAAAAAATAAAAATCTATTGTATGTATTTGACATGACACATATTAATGACGTGATGGCTTAATATGCAGCATATGAAGCTTTTAAATGCCCAATATCTCTAAATATTTGTTAATGTCATGATAAAATTAATTTTTACAATAATTTTTATGAACTCCTTAATACATGTTTATCATATTGCCATACCTGTCATATGTTTTACATCCATAAAGCTTTATTAAATTGACCCCATAACGATATAATTTGCCTTTTTTCTAACTCATTAAACTTGTATTAATTTCATAAATAAGTTATAAAAATAATAATATTAGTACGTATATCACTTCTATTTTATAAACTTAAAAATTAGATACAAAATAAAATATTACAAATACAAAATAATAAACATAATAATATTAATAATAAATAAAATAATATATTATTATTATTATATATTAATTTTATAATAAAAAAAATTAAATAAATTTTAAATCTTTAAAATATAATTTTTCTTTAATATTTTAAATTTTTAATAATATTTCTATATTATTTATTTAATAAATTAAATATTTTATTTAAATTATTTGAGTTAAAAATCTTAATAACAAATGTTAAAGATTATAAATATAAATGTAAAAATAACACATATATATATATATATATATATATATATATATATATATATATATATATATAAAACAAATTTTCAATTTATTAAGTAATTTGAAGAAAAAAATATTTATAAGGGAAAGTGTAAATAAAATTTGGCGGGTGCATACGGGAAAGGAGAATACAGTTGGTAGCGTCGGAAGGAGGAATGTGAGATGGGAAACAGCGGAGAAGTGGTCGGCAAAGAAGAGGTTATCACAAAACTGAAGGACGATGGCGACTTTGACAGGCTTCGTTTGAAGATCGTTCGTAAGCTTAAGGATAACGTATGCTCTCCTCCTATTTCTTAATTTTTTTCTTCTTCTCATTTTAGGGTTTATATCAAATGATTTGAAAGAAGGATCAGAATTACTCAATCACACTTTACATAACTGCTCATTACTTCCTTATTACTTTTAAACTATTCAGATTGACTATGATTTGTAAGTGTTAGTAACATAAGGTTGCGTATCAGTAATATTAAATCCAACAATTGATGACAGGAAGAGTTACGACAACATATTTCTTCAATTGTGAAACAATCAGTAGCACTCAATCGTGCTGGAGCAGAAAATATGAAACCTAGACAACTTTCTGATGTTATATATGAAGAAGTTGGGTGAGTTCCCATAGCTATTGTGTAGTTCTAAGTTGCTATTTGTTTTCAAGGCATGTTGTGTCTCTTTGTACTTAGTGTGGAAGTTTTTTTTTTTTTTTCTTCTAATCAGTGATAAAGTAATGGGTCAGATATCTGATAGTTTATGGCAAATAATTCGATCGGGTGATGGCATGAAAAAGGAAATCATGGAGACGGTGCAATCTGTCTATGATAAACTGGCAAACCCGAAAGGGAAAGATGAGGTTATGTTGTCCACATCTGATGTGATGCCAATTCAGAGACAAGGGGAAACAGCTTCAGCTACTGAGATTGATGGTACATTGCATGAAAATGAGCCCGATGAGCCGCCAGGGTTCACTCTCGGGCATAATAATCTGAATAATAACGAGGATCAGGACAAAGGGAAGGTGCAGGTTCAGGTGAAAGGATTAACTGCAGAAAGGAAGGAAGATTCCCATCCACCACAGGATACTCTCGGTGAAGATGATATCGATGGCAATGCCCCCCCTGGATTTCCAATGGACGTGGAGCAGAAACCGCCTGCTGAATGCAGTGACGAAGACCCTGATGTACCTCCTGGTTTTGGTTGATGTATTGGAAGGTGTTTTATTTTTTCTTATATTCCACAGCCATTGCTGTTGTTCCATCTTACAGTCGTTAAATTTCTGTTTCTGATTATGATTAACCAGCTAAAAACAAGAGTCAATCTGGAGGTCTCTTGACATCCCAATCAAATATTGGATGCACTGTTTTATTTGATAGTCTTAAGGTCAAACTATTACCTGTAATCTTTAGTAGGAACTGCTACCAGGTTTTTCTGACATGGATGATGGATCTTCACGATGAATTTTATTAAAGTCTATTGACCAAAATAGGTGCACTTTAATCAATAGTTTGCAGTTTTTATATGTTTTTCATCATTTTACTGTTTTTGTCGGAAATCATTAAGGCATAGAAATAATGCGCTTCCTTAGTGGTTTCTATTTATTTTTCACTACTCCCATGTTCGTCTTTTATTGAGGTGTTCTAACTACTAACTGGTATCAATATCTTGTACATTTTTCTAAACCATTCTTTCTATTGATTTGATCAGGGATTTTGCCAAGTACATGGTTAGTTATCAGCGAATAGTTCTGATATTGCTCTCGTAGTGTCACATTTTTCTGTGTAAAGATGCAAATAGTCTCTGCGTTGACAACTTTTTAGTGGCCAAAGGCAGACATACCCATCACTGCTAGCCCTTTCCACAACTCAACCCCTTCATATTGTAGCCAACTCACCCCAATTTTGCTTGACCTACCTCTAATATGGCAAAGCTCACCCATTTGTAGCCTTACTTTTGCCTTTCAACATCTTCGTTTCCTGTTGTCTTCTTATCTTCTATGCTAACCATGTTTTGGCTCTTCTGTTTTTCTAAAATATTGTCAAATCTCATTGTCATCTAGTTCAAATACAATTGCCTGTACAGCCTGATTTTATTTTTCTTTCTATCTTCTTTTTTATCTCAACTGTTTTCGTTTTCCCAATGTAATACGAAAAGTCATTGTTTTTGGGGATTCATTTTGTTGTCTCGTTAAACCTTTAACTCTGATTTTGCATTTCAAATAGGAGATGAAGCTGCCTTCGTTAACTTCTTGTAAGTTGCAACTCATGCATAACCTGTTCGAAACATTTTTGTAAGGGTAAGTAGTGAGTTCTTACAACTCATAGTTCCACATTTGAATAATAGCTTTTCAGGTGCTCTGTTTTTTTCTGAAAATTTCGTCAACTTGCTATTTTTGTTCAAAACCTCCTATGCTCTGATTGGCAATCATGTCTTAAATTGATGGTGAATCTGTGTTTGACTTTGAATTTTGTTTGTTAATCATGAATATATCTTCAATTTTTGGTTTTCTTTTTTAAAGGAGTTATGTGTATAGTACAAATTATAAATCACGTATCTATATAATCTTTTGTATAGTGGCCAGTGCTAAAGTGTTGTTGGAGTTGATCAATCTGTGCTTGAAATCTGTTAGGAAACTGGACATAATGGAGTGGCCTCTTAAGGTGTATCCCGCGTAGGCCCAACATCCAGGGTCAACCTTAGAGTAACGCAGGCAGGAAATGGGGAAGAAGGCAGAGTTAGTTGTGAACAGAGAAAGGATAACTGATTCTTTTATATATAGGACGGGAGAGAATATAATATAGGGTCATGTGGAGAATGTCTTGGTAATTGGAGTCTAGAGTACTTTGTTCTGATTTGCGGAGGGCTGTGCCCTTTATCTTTTATTCTACTGATTTTCTTTTAATTCAGAAGTCCATAATACTAACTCAGATACTGATGGCAAATTCCAAAGAAAAACTATGTCTAAGTAGTTAGTACCTAACATGGGAGTATTAACATCTTTATAATTGATGGTTTACACAAAGTGATCAATTAGTTCGTTTCCGAAGTTTCAGTTGAAAGAAAAATCTGGCACCTGTCCGCATTTTCTATTAAGCATGGTTATTTTACGCCATGCTCTCCACGTCAGTTATTGATTCCTAAACAAAAAAAAAAAAAAAAGCTATTCATTGTTTGGTTGGCTGACGAATTTTTACTTAAAAGGAGATGTTACTTTTCCATTTCATTTTTGCACGCTCGTGACTGAACTTAAAAGAAAGATTTGAAAATCTTTTGGAGATCCAATTTTAAATTTCACTATGCATATATGGAACAATACTAGAAAAAAAAAAAGACTGTCGTATGATTTAGGTTTGCCACTTCTTATTGTTGGAATAATACACTCGTCCCATTGTAGTACTGTTGGTGCCTGCTAACGTTGTTGTCTTACACAAAGTTGACTAAGATCGGACTCCTTACAGTGTGTTTGGCAGAGACCCATTGTAAAAACCCTTGAGCATATTCCCCAGTTTCATTACCCGAATCTATGCGGCTGAATGACACTGAATATTTCTGTTTCTGGTTTGCTTCTGAAAAGTTCAGTATATCTGGCTGGACCTTCACATTGACCCCTTCTGGCGCTGTAACATGGACAACATAAGACGAGTTGGCCTCACCTACATTTGTTACAGTCCTTGTGAATGTTTTTGGGGAACCAAGCACCACAGAAAATGAGGGATAGTTGAGCTCTCCTTCGAGAATGTTTGAAGTCTCAGAGCACTTAATTGTTTTATGTGCAATGATCCCAACCTCTGTATCGCTGTAGCCTAAACCACAGAGATAAGGTATATAATCATCTGGCGTGATATCATAAACTAACCCGGGGTCATTTGCTCTTGAGGGATTCACGTGGCCAGAACCTGCGGCAAAGACATCTGCTGTGTGAAGTGTTTCATCAACAATGAGTTTGTTTTCAAGGTTGATTATGTCTGCAGAAGTCATTATGGCAGATTTTATGGCAGCTGGTGACCAGTCGGGATGAGAGCTTTTGAGCAAAGCGGCTACGCCACTAAGATGTGGGCATGACATCGATGTGCCGGACATGATGTTGAAAGTGGATTTTGAATCAGTACTGTTGTTAAGGGGGAATGGCCAGGCAGCTAGGATGTTGACGCCTGGTCCTATGATGTCTGGTTTCAAAATACCAGGACTGGGCAAGTTGGGACCTCTTGAGGAGAAGGATGAAACGGCCGGAGATAGGGAGTTTCCTATTACAGTTCCCTTGAATAAAATGGTAGCTGTAGGTGTTTCAGTTGAATTTATATAGGCTTTAATCTTAACTCCAGCATCATAGCTTACATGTGTTGCTGTTAGAGCATGCACATCAGCTGAGAGACTGAAACCATTTCTTTCATCATTCATGAGAATCATGGCTGTACCACCTGCTCTTTTAACTTCCTCTCCTTTGGCGATTCTTGCTATCCCACCTCCTCTCTCACACAAAACAATCTTGCCTCTAAAATCAACATCATTCAAGGATCCATTGGCACATAAGGCGGCTTGTTGTTTGCCATTCTTTCCAGCATATGTTAGGAACAGCGGTGTTGGAGAAAAGTCGGAAGGCTGGAAAACAGATTCCCCATCAAATTCTTGTCCATTTCCTAGCTTGGCTGTTGCTACAATGCTTCTGTCAATATTGCTTGCTCCGACTGTGAGGATCCAAGGCGCGCCATTAACTAAGGAGCCGTGAAGGGGACCAGAGTTCCCTGCTGCACAACTTACAAAGATTCCCTTCTGCATTGCTGCAAACGTGCCTATTGCGGTGCTATCATTGAAAAAGGGAGGTGGCTCGTTTAGACCAAGGGATATTGATATTACATCCACGCCATCCTCCACAGCTGCATCCAATGCGGCCAATACACTGCTTTCTGGGCAGGCTTCTCCAAAACATACTTTGTAAATTGCCAGGTGAGCATGAGGGGCAATCCCTGCTGCAGTACCTTTGGCATTTCCTAGTACTTGTGCATTATCAACAAAAGCACCAGCTGCAGTGCTCGCTGTGTGAGTCCCATGTCCATCTTCATCAATTGGTGTCACTGCTTCTTTCGTTGTCTCTGAAGCGAGGTTGAAAGACCTTGCTCCAATTAGTTTATTGTTACATGCTGTTCCATTAAGCTCGCATCTCCCTTTCCATTTGGGTGGTGGTGGTGGCATTCCTGCATCACTGAATGAAGGATGGTTAAGCGTGATTCCAGAATCCAGCACCCCAACAATTACTCCCTTTCCAAAGTTTGATTCCTTCCACAGTCCCATTTGTCGCTTCAACCCCAAAAATTGTGGGGTATGTGTAGTTTGACGATGCAGCATCCTTTCGGGGTGAGCAGAGATAAAGCCATCTTTTTTTTCCACTTCTCTCAGCTCTTGTTCAGTGAGTGTTGCAGCAAAGCCACTGATGACTTTCCGGTATGAATAGATCATTCGTGGTTGATCCTCTGAGCTCATAGTAGTAGTTGGTGGCATGAATGAATTATGCCAGCTCTCTACATCTTCTGATTGAGCAAGTGTGGTACCCTTTGGGCCCTTCACATGGATAATATATGTTTTTGAAGTGGTGGCGGTTGAAGGTTGTTGATTTGCTTGAGCAAAATGAATATGGAAGCTGAAGACAAAGGTTAGAACAACGAGAAAGAAGGAATCCATGTTGAGCAGAACTGCAGAAGCTTTCTGCTGTAGGGAGATGAATAAATGGTGAAAAGACTGTGATGTTTGGTTGGGTGTGGTTTAAACAAACTATTGCTATATATAATGAAGCTATGAGGACCTGGTAACGTATAGTGAGTAACGTGGTAGTGGCGGAATCATGACCGACTTACGTGATTTAAAATTTGTTTTTATGTAAAAAAAATTATATTGACTGGAGAAATAATACCATTTAAGTATATGTTTCTATATTTCATCAAGAATTTAAGTATTATGAATATCAGTAATGTTAAAATGAAAACTTCTTCTTCTTCTTTAAAAAGCAAGTAATTTAAAATAATTCATTAAAAATACCGAGATTAATATTCTCATTTAAAAATAATGAATATGAATGTGAAATAAAAAATATAACATTATTATAATTGATCTTAAATATTTTATATTATAATATTTTTATTTTTCAAAAAATCAATAGCAACAATGTTCTATTGGATCTGCTTGAAGAAATTCTTTTAAGAAATATATTATTTATGAGAAAATTTGAGGATGTTAATTTTGTAATATAATTTGGAATAAAATTTGTTATTATTATAATAATTTGTAAAAAAACTAAAGAAAAACAAATTATTTCAAAATTTTACGATATTATAATCATCATTATTATTATTGTTGATCATAAATATACTTTTATTATAATATTTTTATTTTTAAAAATTCAATAATAACAAATTTAATTTTAAATTACATTAAAATATCATACAACGTTTTATATTTTGTTCCTTCCATGAAACTAATTAAAATTAAAAATTAATATTTTTAATTAATTACTTTAAATTATTTTTTCATTATTTTAGTTTTAATTTTTAACTTTTTATTTGTCCTCCTTGGAGAAAAAAAAAACAAATAGATTTATTTAGAGAAATAATATTCCAATAGATTATTTGAAAAAAAAAACTCAAATAAAATTATTTGAAAATATTGGTTTGGAAAAACAAAAATTATTGCCCATCAATTATAATTTTGTATTATAGTTTAGCTCTCTTGTCCCACAATTGCGCATCAGTCTCTGGTTGGAATATAGTGAACTTGAGCAGCATCTTATACCCGTCGTTACCGTCACTCTATTTTCAGCGACGGTGATTATTAGACTTTTAGCAACAGTTTCTATTTAACAGCACTTCCTAAAATCTTATTCATAACAATTAGAATGTGACATTGAAATACTTCAGAAATTTAAAATTTGTTGATGAAATTATTGTTTAGAAGCAACAAAGGAGAGAGACAAGGAAGACTCCTCATTGCTTACAGAAGCTGTGGTGTCTCTTGGGTTACTGCTACTGTAATTTTTAAACATTCTACGCTAAATCTTTAGAACGGCAAAATTATCATTTTTAAAACTCTGACAACTCTTTCTGTACAAACAAATCATTGTTGTAAATGGATTTGAGAATTAATTCAATGGTTCATATTATACTCGTTCAGAGAGGCTTTTAAAATTTGAAGTATGTTTGGTTAACAATAAATGTACGTGTAGAGGATATCTAACATTCATATATTAACATTTACTTATTCGATTAATTAAAAATGAATGTGATTTTTTAATTAATTTTAAAAAAAAAAAAGCTTACATAGAAAAAACTTAATTATAAAATATTTTCATGGAGTAATATAAATATATTATAATAATACAAATTAAAATAATCTAAATATACAAAAACAACTTATTGAAATTTGTATCATTTTTTTCTAATAATAAAAATCTTATATACGAGTGTAGAGTATTTATAATAATTTTATCATAATATAGTTTTTAGCTCATGAATTTTGATATAAAATTGAAATTAGTTTATATTTTAAATTTTTGTTCATGTCTCGAAACTTTAAAACGATTCTTACTGGTATTTGAATTGTTTATTGTGTTTAATGCATTTTTTTTTGTTAGTTTAAAAATGTATATGAGACATAAAAAAAATCTAATTGAATTAAATAAAACTATATTTATTTATTTTTTAAGTTTAGAAATCAAAATTTCATATAATAATAATTTCAATTTTATATCAAACTAAAATCATACTTGAATCTTAATAACATTAACACATTATAACAAATAATGAGAAAATTAGGATATGATTTAAAATTTTAAAACTTAGTCTTATTTTATTAAATATAATGTTAAGTGATCCCTTTATGTGTATTTGTGCATGCATACATAATACCTACCTCTAATTTAACTTTTATTAATTTTCTTTATCTGATTTTTTAATTTACTTTATAAACAAAATTAAACATTTTACATAACACAATACAAAAGAAATTGAATCAAACTAATTAATTTTTTTAAAAAAAAATAATTAGATATACTAAAATAAATTGAACAACAGCACAAATAAATTAGAGAATAAAAAACATCAACATATTACTAAAATAAATTAAATAATAAAAACATAAAAAAAAGAATTCAAAGTTCTTCAAAATAAATTTAAAAATACTCTAAGTATTTTATCCATAAATGAACCAAAAACTAATTACAATAGTTTATAAATATCTAATTTTACAATGAATCCGAAAACAAATTCTTCCAACCAACTAATTAAACATATCCAGTTAATTAGGTTGATTTCACTAATTAAGTTAATGCAACAAATTATCTAATAATCATGATCACAATAAATAAATAAATATATATATATATATATATATATATATATATATATATATATATATATATATATATATGATTCGGTTGTAAAGTCTAGCTTAGCACCTTTACAATTTGTTTTCTTCGACGTCCGGTTCTACCTTCCGTCTTCTTCTGGTAAACTCAGTACGCTCAAGTCAGTGCATTGTTCACTCGGTGAGAACAGTAATAAACGTGCAGTAAATATGAACCAACTACCTCATATTTTTGACTTCTATTTATAGTTTTTGCCATGGGACTATGATTAGCAAAATCTTAATCACGGCCCAATACTCTTAATCACGTCTTACCTTAATCCTGACTAGGGATGGCAACGGGTTGGGTCGGACACGGACAGTGTCTACCCGCAACCCAACCCGCCGGATAAAATTCTACCTGCTACCAGACGAGTATCCATTTAGAAAATACTCGAGTATATTTTAAAACCCGCGAGTACGTGCAGATATCCGCAAAAAAAAATATATTTTATACATTTTAAAATAAAATTTAAATAAAATTACAAAAAAAATATATATAATATAATATAAATTAAATTAAATATAAATTAAAATTTAATTTTAATTAAATTTAACCTAATAAAATATAATTCAATTTAATTTTTAATTAAATTTAATTAAAAATATATAAATTAATTTTTATATTTATCTTTTACAGGTAACAAGACCCGCGGGTCGGGTAGTATACTACCCGTACCCAACCCGTTTAGAATTTAAAATACTCGCTACCCGTTATCCGCGGTTAGTAAATATCCGTGAGTAGCAACTACCCGCGACGGATTTTACCGACGGATACCCGTGCTCGTGGATTTTTTTGTCATCCCTAATCTTGACGCTACGATCTTTGACCTTGGCCAGACAGTCTACCTGTGACGGTCAAGCTCGTTGTGAACATTGAATTGGAACGATACATGCAAGGTTAGCATGTCTCTGGTGCGAAGATGTTACGCATAAGCCGACAGTGTTGACCGGACGTTTTTGGTGACTCGTTATGTGTCGCCTGATTCCTACGATACTATATATATATATATATATATATATATATATATATATATATAGAGAGAGAGAGAGAGAGAGAGAGAGAGAGAGAGAGAGAGAGAGAGAGAGAGAGAGAGAGAGAGAGAGAGAGAGAGAGAGAGAGAGAGAGAGAGAGAGAGAGAGAGAGAGAGAGAGAGAGAGAGAGAGAGAGAGAGAGAGAGAGAGAGAGAGAGAGAGAGAGAGAGAGAGAGAGAGAGAGAGAGAGAAAAAAACTTTTAATTATATATAATTACAAGAATATAAAAAAAAAATTATAATAATACAAAATTACATAACCATATCTGCACCATACCCGGAACACACACGCTATGAACAAACACGATCTTTCTCTAAACACTAAAATTTGTGTATGGTAAGATGAATGGACCTGTCTTCTGAATTTGATTGTTAATCATAGCCTAAATTAAAGGAATGCGTGTTTGACTTTTTCCTTGATTTTTAATTCTGAATATATTTTTAAATTTGGCTATTCTTTTTTTATCGGATTTATATAGATCATGAATCTTGTATTTATATAATCTTAAATATAGTAACTATTTTGATAGTTTTTATATAATATTTAACAAAGGTTATGTATAATTAATTTTTTTTTTATGTTCAGCTTATTAGTATGCTAATTAACTATTACAGATATTCTGTTATATATAATTAGTATTTCTAATTATAATTATTTTAATTTTTTTTTCTCATTAATAATTTTTCTTTGTTAATTTGTATAACTTTTTTTTGTTATTTTAATTCAAATTATATTGTTATAATTTCTTCTAAGAAGTTCTATGTTGTAAAACTTTTATTGTTTTAATTTCTTTTCTTAGTTCTTATTTATATGATGTAATGTTTTATTTTTTACGTTACGTTTGGGTTTATGGGTTTATGATAATTTATAAATATATTTATTTGAATTTTATTTCAAATTCAATTCGTAAAAATTGTTCACAAAAATTTTCAAAGTTCACATTCTTCTTTAAATAAAATATTATCTTTTGGTTTGAATACATATTTTATTTTGCGTTTAAGATTTCAAAATTGTGGTCCATCAATCAAATTCTAAAAATAGATCCTAAATAGTCTTAAAATACTTTATACTATAGATTATATTATATGCTATCAACAATATAAATAATATTTTTGTAATATAATTAATAACATTGTTTATATAGATATAATTACCTTTTATTTTGAAAGGTTTCCTTGATAAATAGTAGTAATGATTATAATAAACAAAATTACTTTGAATATATGATTATCGTAACAAAAGTTATCATAAAAAGTGTTCACGATTTACTTAAAAAATATGGACTCTTCGGTTAATTTTTTTTTAATTTATTTTCGACATTTATTTTGCAGCTCAAAAGTTTACATTCGGGTTGATTATGAGTTTTATTTTTGTCATGAAAATAATTACAAATATGATAAAAATATTATTTAATATTATGTCCATTAAAATAGGAAACACTACTAATATCAAATTAACATGATTTTAAATTTATTTTAAAATTAATATATTGGATATTTTTATTTTTTTTTATCTTTTAAAGTTTTGAAGTATTTCAATTCAATTAAATTTTCTAAGAGTGATTTCATATAGGATAATGATATTTAGACAAGATTTAAACATTGATTACGTGTAAATCTATGATTGGTAAAAAATTACTCTACAATCAATAATAATAATCATAAACATTATTGTGGAGTAATTTTTTTGACCAATCATAGATTGACACGTAATCAATGTTCAAATATTGTCAAAAAATATTTGTCTAAATATCATTATCCATATATATATATATATATATATATATATATATATATATATATATATATATATATATATATATTATTGAAATTTAAATAGGTTGAAGATAAATGATTAGAGATATTGTAAATAAACAAAATTATTATACAGATTAAATTTTCAAAAGGGATATTTGCATTTTTCTTTTGTTCTCTCCATTCTTCTCTCATACATTGGGGGAATTTTTTTTGTGTGATCAGATAACTTTTTTCACAATGAGTTTGTTTTGTGATAACTTGTTTGAAATATTCTCTAGAAAATCATATACAAATTCATGTTTATATGCATGTTATTTTCAAAGTTTCCAAAATAAACTTATTTTGCATTCAAGGAAGCTTAATATGCATTCTTAAGAGAGGACCATTGATGCAAATGGATGGTGCAATCTTTCAATTTAATTTTACCCCTTACTTGGAGAAGAATTATCATAAGGGGTGTTTAAAAATGTTCTGGCATATTTTTCTAAGAACATCAAAATTTTATGTTCAAGTAATGACTTGGTTCTTTGTTATGCGGCAAGTGAGAATGAAGTAAACATTTTTATCATCAACCCAACAACATAATCTTACTTACCTATTCGAACTCATGAGCACCTTCAAAATAATAGTTTTTATTATCATAAGATTGGTTTGTATGTGATTTTGATTGTAATATTATGATGTATTATCACCTTATTGATAATTTAGATGAGTGGTGTTCAAATTTTGACTGCAAAGTGTGCAAGGAGGGAGAGTGTAAAGCAAAAGAAAGATTTCTCACTGATGGTAGAAATTTAAGATTTGATATATTTATGCATCACATAGAAGTTATTCACGTCATATAAGCTCGTTCTCATTATTTAACAAGAAACAACCCTTATTTTAGATCCTACACCATGTCATACAATTTTGAGGATGGTAAATCAAAACTATTGAAGGTGCCCAAAGAAGCAAGAAAGGGTTCTCATGACAAAAGTTGTGAAATAGACATTTTCAAATGGGGAAAAATGACTAATTCAAATCAATCTATTTGTTTGGTGAGATTGAGAAAGGGAATATTTATTGTATGGGTTTTAACATAGTATGAAACAAGTTTGTGGAGAAAGATTTTGAAGATAAGATTAAAGGTAATTGGATTTTTGGAGAATGATCCTTCTCAAATAACACTAAAAAGTTTTTTAGTAATAAATGGAACACTTTTGGTGTTATGCTACGCATAACAATGTTTATATATATGGTTTGAGTGATAAAATAATTCATAAATTTTGAAATCATGAAGTTGAGTTTAACACTTTGTGCTTCACTCTTTATGAGGATAACTTGTGTATGTATGATATTGGAACCAAAAATTTATCTCTACCTATTCATGTGTAATAGTTTTAATTTTTTTTCTCATTAATAATTTCACTTTGTTAATTTATATAACGTTTTTTGTAATTTTAGTTCAAATTATATTGTTATAATTTCTTCTAAGGAGTTCAATTTTATATAACTTCTTCGTTTTAATTTTGAATTTATTGGTTCATATATGATGTAATGTTTTTTTTCTATGTCACGTTTGTGTTTATCTAAATTTTATTTCAACATTTAAATTGTTGATCAAAATATTCAAAGTTCACATTCTTCTCAAATAAAATATTATATTTTATTTTGAATATATCTTTTTTTTTTCGTTTGAGATTGAAATTTTATTACACTGTATCATTCTCCATCAATCAAATTCTAAAAATGGATGTTAATAGACAAATTATTCTGAAAATTATGTTTATCCGTAGGTCCTAGATCCAGGTGATGTTGGAGTTACGTAGTTGGGAAATGTTGAAGCTGAGGAGAACTGATTCTTTTACACACGAGGGGAGAGGTTAATATACACAATATCTTAGGTAATTGGAGTCTATAATAGTTACTCTTATTTCAGTAACCTTACAAATTCAAGCACCGAAAGGAAATTCCTATAAGTAGCGATGAACATTAAAGGTAAGTTTCTTTTGTATTATCCCTACAAGTAGCGAAACATGTCTTTTAACAGTTATCCAAAATTTAAATTCTTCTGCTTAGACACACCACTAAAATTTAGCATGAGGATGTCATGGCCCATGCTCAGTGCAACAATAAAAAACACTCACAATATATTCTGAGTGATGAAGCAAAGAGATGAGTTTAAAAAATGAAAAGAAGAGATGCAACCACACAACATCCCATGCTTTTGAGACGACAAGATATCAATGGAGGATTTTGAATTTTAGGATTTTACATAGAAATTAATTTCCTAATTGTTTGGTTATGTCTGAAACTCACGATATATATGAAAAGACAAAATACTCAGCGTACCCGTGAACATGTATCTTTCAGAAGCATAAAAAGAAAAATTGAAAAAGTCTAAGTTTTACAAAGTTATGTACAAAGAAGAAGAATGAACACTAAATTAGGGTTTCAATGAAATTTTCTCTAATTTTTTATTTTTCAAAAATACGAAATTCCACTCTATTTTCCCACAGTATTTAAAAAAAGTTACTGTCAGCCTGTCAACGTGGAACATCATTGTACTTTTTAACTTAGTTCAACCAATTTAAGACAAAGTTCAATTACATCAATTTGTCACCTACAGAAATCAAATAAGAATAAAATTAAGTGAAAGATCAATTTAAAACAAAAACAAAAACAAAAAAAAAAAAAAATCTCAAAAATGATTTAATCTATTTTTAATTATTATAAAAACTGTATTATGATGACCGTAAATATAAAAACTCTTAAATATAAAAACATAATTCTTAAATATAAGTTTACTATAAGATATCCCAGTTGTAGGTGGTTCCATTGTAATTCTGATCGATGCTAGCTAATGTTGTCTTACACAAAGATGACTAAGATCGGACTCCTTACAGTGTGTTTGACAGAGACCCATTGTAAAAACCCTTGAGCATATTCCGCAGTTTCATTGCCCGACTCTATACGGCTGAATGACACTGAATATGCCTCTTTCTGGTTTGCTTCTGAAAAGTTCAGTATATCTGGCTGGACCTTCACATTGACCCCTTCTGGCGCTGTAACCTGGACAACATAAGACGAGTTGGCCGCACCTACATTTGTTACAGTCCTTGTGAATGTTTGTGGGGAACCAAGCACCACAGAAAATGAGGGATAGTTGAGCTCTCCTTCGGGAATGCTCGAAATCCCAGAGCACATAATCGTTTTATGTGCAATGATACCAACCTCCGTATCTCCGTAGCCTAAACCACAGAGATAAGGTATATAATCATCTGGCGTGATATCATAAACTAGCCCGGGGTCATTTGCTCTAGATGGATTCACGTGGCCAGAACCTGTGGCAAAGATATCGGCAGGTTGAAGTGTTTCGTCAACAATGAGTTTCTGTTCAGAATTGATTATGTCTGCTGAAGTCATTATGGCAGATTTTATGGCAGCTGGTGACCAGTCAGGATGAGAGCTTTTGAGCAAAGCGGCTACGCCACTAAGATGTGGGCATGACATTGATGTGCCAGAAAGGATGTTGAAAGTGGATTTTGAATCAGTATGGTTGTTAAGGGGGAATGGCCAGGCAGCTAGGATGTTGACGCCTGGTCCTATGATGTCTGGTTTCAAAATACCAGGACTGGGCAAGTTGGGACCTCTTGAGGAGAAGGATGAAACGGCCGGAGATAGGGAGTTTCCTATTACAGTTCCCTTGAATAAGATGGTAGCTGTAGGTGTTTCAGTTGAATTTATGTAGGCTATAATCTTAAGTCCAGCATCATAACTTACATGTGTTGCAGGTAGAACATGTACATCAGCTGAGAGACTGTAGCCATTGCTTTCATCATTCATGATAATCATGGCTGCACCACCAACTCTCTTTACTTCCTCCCCTTTGGAAGTTCTTCCTGTACCCCCTCCTCTCTCACACAAAACAACCTTGCCGCTGAAATCAATATAGTTCAGGGATCCCCTGGCACAAAATGCAGCTTCAGGTTTGCCATTATTACCAGCATATGCTAAGGGTAGTAGTGTTGGAGTATAATTGGAAGGCTGGAAAAGAGATTCGCCGTCAAATTCTTGCCCGTTTCCTAGCTTTGCTGTTGCTACAATGCTTCTGTCAATATTGCTTGCTCCAACTGAGAGGATCCAAGGGGCTCCATTCACCAAGGAGCCAGGGAAAGGGCCAGAGTTCCCTGCTGAACAACTTACAAAGATTCCCTTCTGCATTGCTGCAAATGTGCCTATTGCAATGGTATCATAAAAAAAGGGATGTGACCGACCTAGGCCAAGGGATATTGATATTACATCCACGCCATCCTCCACAGCTGCATCCAATGCGGCCAATACACTGCCTTCTGGGCACTCTTCTCCCAAACATACTTTGTATATTGCCAGGTGAGCATGAGGGGCAATCCCTGCTGCTGTGCCTTTGGCATTTCCTAGTACTTCTGCATTATCAACGAAAGCACCAGCTGCTGTGCTCGCTGTGTGAGTCCCATGTCCATCTTCATCAATTATTGCATCTGCTCCTTTCCTTGCATTCACTGCTCGGACGAAATACCTTGCTCCAATTAGTTTATTGTTACAAGTTGTTGCCTGGAATTCACATCTTCCTCTCCATCTGGGTGGCGGTGGTGGCATTCCTGCATCACTGAATGAAGGATGGTCAGGCATGATTCCAGTATCCAGCACCCCAACAATTACTCCCTTTCCAAAGTTCGATTCCTTCCACAGTCCCGTCTGCTGCTGCAACCCCAAAACTTGTGGGGTATGTGTGGTTTGAGGATGTAGCATCATTTCGGGGCGAGCATAGATAAAGCCATCCTTCTTTTCCACTTCTCTCAGCTCTTGTTCCGTCAGTCTTGCAGAAAAACCACTTATCACGTGCCGATATGAATAAATTATTCGTGGTTGTTCCTCGGAGCTCATAATAGTAGGTGGCAAAAATGAATGATACCAGCTCTCTAAATCATCTAATTCAGCAAGTATCCTATCCTGCGGCCCCTTCACATGAACAATATATGTTTTTGAACTGCTTCTAGCAAAATGATTATGGAAGCTCAACACAAAAGTGAGAAGAATGAAAACGAAACAATTCATCTTTAGCATAAGCTTTCTGCTTGACGGATGAATAAGTAAAAGTTCTTTAGTTGAGGGTGCTTTGAACACACGTATAATAGGAAATAGATCTTATACAAAACAAAGGAGGCATATGCATATGCATATGTTAGAAGCCCATATTGTTTAGTTAGTAGTGTTACCCATATAATATAAATATAATGAGCTTGGCCGTTCAAATTCTATTATTTAACTCTGTCGTTGACTCAGTTTAGTTGAGGAATTCTGAAAGTGCAACCTTTTGTTATGCATAAAGGGGCATGAACCGCATAGCTCAACGCTATGGTAAAGAGCTGAGTGTTTTTTTTTTTTGAATAATCTTTCAACATTTTTTTACTTTGTTAAAAACTCAGTTATTTATTATTGGTCTTGTTTAAACACATATCTACTTTTTACTTATGGTCTAGAATAAATTTTTATTTTTTTAAAGAAGAAAAAAAAATAGTTAAATGAATGTATAAAATGATTTGTGTATGTTAAATTATCACTTCTCTTACTTTTTACTGTTTAATTCACTATCATTTTAGTTTTAACCCAAATAAACAGGTAATGTAACAATTCAACATTTATTTCTCCAAACATACAATTAACTATTAGATGACAATTTCATTTCATGTCTCATAAAAATAGGTTCACTCTCTATTGAAAAGGACTTACATAAATTTTTTCATAATTAAGGTCAAATATTTTTATAATTTTATAATTTTACATTATTTTGTGCATATAATTTTATTGGTGAAATGATTCTTTAGAAGCACCTTTCCAAACCTAAATGAAACCTAGAAGACAGACAGAATAATTTCTTAATTTTGCCTCTTGATTAATATGTTTGTGTAGGTTACTAGAATAATTATTGATGACATATATAATATATAAACTGAACATTCCACAACTCAACTCAATTATGAAAATCGCTTTTAATATTAATATATGAATATTAAACTCTCCTGTAACTTGAAGGAGTCTTGGAATTCAGTATGAGTAGAAAAATTATTCATGTTTAAGTTGTTCTCTACCATTTCATAACACTATGTACGCTTTTCTCTACATCTATTATATAAGTTTCTGTTATGTTATATAATTGTATTGCCTTGTCTTGCTAGATCACTTACAGATGCATGTTAATGTGATGAATGTTTTAATGCACACTGAAACTAGTTGTTGAAAAAGGGAGAAACATTAATATTTGCCATTTATAGGTTAGTTAACTTTTACTCTTAGGTTTAATCATTCTAGTGATTTTCATTTTTTTTAAGTTGTAAATTGGTTTCTCAATTTTTTTTTGTTTTAATTGTTTTTCTATTTTTGGAAAATTGAAACAATCATGTTCTTTCTATAGTATTAATATACTTAAATAAGGCATCATGTGTGATTTTTTATTTAAATATTTTATTTTATTTTTTACTTTTTTATTTTTTAAGTTTAAAAAATATAAAAATTTGTCATGTGTCAAACTAATATTTTGTCACACGACAATGACAATGTAATGTGACAGTGTCACATGTCACTGTCATGTCACGTATCATTGTTTTAGTCTCAATTTGATTCCTATATTTTTATTTTGTCTTAATTTAATCCTAAATTTTTTTAAAATTAAATAATTTCGTCTCTTCCTAAATTAAAACAAAATTTAATTTGTATATAAATATTATACACATATTTTTATTAAATATTTTTAACCAGATTAAGTTTGTTTATATTTATAATTAGTTAATATATATATATATATATATATATATATATATATATATATATATATATATATATATATTGATTATGTTTTTTAAATTAAAAAGAAAAAATTATTGGTCTTGATATGGAGGAGCATAACCAGTTGAACTCCTTGATTTGCTTGTGTCGTCTTCATGTGCTAACTTATGGAATTTTGGCAAGAGTTTTATTAGTTTGGTCTTCAACTCAAAGCTTAGTGTCCCCTGAACCTATGGTTGTTGGATGTAGAGGGGCTGAAAGCCCATCTCTTGGTTATCAATCTCTTTGAAAGTTTTCACCTACTAACAATGTTAATTGTTTCCATTCTTAACACATTTTACTAATAAAATCAATTCCTTTCTAGTTTTTAACCTTTTTAATCCTTAATTTTATCTTGCTTTTGTAAATAATTACATTTTAGGCTACACTAATCTAATTATACCACTAAGCCTCATTTTTTGTATCTAATTTAGTGACAGGAAAGCCCTCTATCAAATCAAAGAGCTTGACAACCAAGAGAAGCAAGAAGAACAACAAAAATGAGAATTCTTGAAGCCTAGGTGGCGTTTTTGCCACCTCCTTATTGCTAAGTGAGCACTTTCCAAATAGCAAATACAGAAGCCACAATTGAGCACCCCTTAACCTCCATTGAGTGCCAGTATTCCAAAGAGCAACCATAGGCAATCTTGCATCCAGTGTTGAATGGCATAGACCAAGCATTGAGCGAAACTTGTAATAAAGTTGCAAGTTGTGCCTATTTCTTTTGATTTCTCAAAGAGAGAGTCGTGTCTTTGGTTGTTTGAGGCATGAAAACACATTTGGGGAGCGCTTGAAGGATTGTTAGGGGCTTGTGGGAACAACATCTTCTTCCTCTTTATATCTCATTCTTCTTCCATTTTCCATTTTATAAGCTTAGGTTTTCCATGACAATAGAGAACTAAACCCATTTTGTTGGGGGTAGATGTAGCCACTAAACTCTCTTTTGTAAATGCTTTAAATATATTTATGTCTCTTCCATTAAATGCTAATATTTTTGTTTTTGTTCTTAATGCTTATTATAATGTGATCATTCATAGCTTAATTTGTAGTTCATTAGGTATTATGAAGTATCTTTTGAAACCTATACTTGAAACAAAATACCTATTGGAGCTTGTATCTAGGGACAAAGTTTAACCCATTAGTTGTCTTAAACTCTAGTTCTTAAGGTAGGTTTGTTTGTTAAGGGTTCTAGCGATTGACTCTTAATAAGGCAACCTAGGATCATTCTACTAAGGGATTAGGGTTTGAATATTCTTGTAGTTTGACATTATATATGGATTAAGAAGAGATGAGTTCTTGTATGCATGAGAGTGAAGTCAATGAAATCTAACCCTTAACAATATCAATCCATATCATTTCTAACCTTTTTCCATTTCCATGTGTCTTAACCTCCAAAGTTCATCTTTCTTGTTTATACATCAATTTACTTTATTTGCACATGGGAATTATTCTTTAGTCTAGATTAGTTATTAATTGTATGATTATTTAGCACGAGTCTTTTGAAAAACGATATTCGGTCTTACCAATTTATTATTTGATCGATTCAGTATACTTATTAACGAGTTAACACTTACCAACTAGCCATATATTCAAACAGAGGGATTATACCATAAAGAAATATAAAAATGAAAAAACCACATATTTACATATTTCAATTTTTTTTCTTCAAAAGATGCAAGAAAAAAAATGAAAAAAAAAATTGAATGCAAGGCTAACTATACAACTAAAACTTAAGTCTCCAATTCCCCAACAATCCGCCATTTGTTAAACAGCCATTTAGTTGCATTAAGGCTAACAAAATCTAAGAAATCCCTTTAACGTTGCATAAGACAATATCAATCCAAGGAAGTGGTACATGTTAAGCTATAAATTATATAATTGACCTTGCTAAAAATAGTATAAAATGCAATGGGAAAAAAATGAGTTTAAACGAATATCTGATGGTTATATATATATATATATATATATATATATATATATATATATATATATATATATATATATATATAATGCATGATCCTATCTAAATGAACCTGGTGTATGCATGTGAATTGATCATATAGTCTAATTGATGAAAACCGATGCAAGGAATACAATGGAATGAATCTAACAATATTAAATTGGTAAAGAAGATGCAAGGTATATAAGAACTCTAAGTGGGTGTTACAGCTAATGCATGAAACTGGAAATGATTACGTAATTGAGATTCCTATGTGACAGACTACATGACATGTTTTTGTGCACTTTTTTTAGTTTAAAAATAGAAACTGAGATCCTAGGATGCTAATGCAATTGTAATGACCTAAACAAATGAAAAGGATATATTTCAAAGCGGATGAGTAATTGACTAAATGCAAAAAATGAGCATTTTGCCTAATCAGAAACTAAATGACATCAAGCACACAATTACAATAATATAAATATGAAATTATGCTTATAAATGGTAATGTAGAGAAAGCAAATGCATAACTTAAAATAGCTAATTGGGTGTCAACTATTATGCACAACACTGGAACAGGAAGTAAGATCAATGCAGAGTATGGAAACTTAATGCAGAAGTAGAACATGATGCAGAAAAATTATTCAGGCAAGGTGCAAATGCAAGATGAATTGGTTTTAAACTAAGGGAAGATTCTACTTATAATCAAAGACAATTGCTAAAGGCAGAAATTAAAAGAAATGTATTCAAACTTAAAAGAGAACCCACAAGATCAGATACAAGAAAAATCACAAAACTTAGGACTGAATGCTCAATTTATTTGGTTAATTGAATATGAATTTGCTTCAAGAAGACTTCTTGGACAAAACAAGCCCACTCTGGGGTCTTATAGCCTCTGTTTAAGAAACTGAAATAATGCAAATTCTTGTTCAATTACACAAACATCTTGAGGTTCAATTCTGAAGAGAAACTTACAATTTCTGATGCTACAATGCCAACCCAGAAACCAGAAACTAAGCATTCAAATTACACTAACAATTTTTTTTTTAAAAGAACCAGTTTCCGCCTACACCCTTTTCAAACCAAGATGAAGACTTATGTAAACACATACAAAGAAAAGCAAACAGAAGATTGTAACAAAGATAATACCATAATGCAAGAAAGATATAACTGGTGCATGAAAAGTAAAAGAACTGAATTTAAAAGACAATGGTAAATTTCATAATCGAAAACAGATAATGGCAGAAATAACCAGCTGCATTGCATTCAAAAAGAAGATTGAACAAGAAGGTTACATTACAGATTCATGAGGTAACTTTGTACTCACAAGAACCTATAGCGCTATACTAGCCTCACACAGCAGATTCAAGACTCGTCCTATGCTTACTTTGCACTCAAGGGCTGAAGAATTCTTTTTGCCAACCGTGTTCAAACTCTTTACAGCTCACCACTTCTATTCTATCATATTCCTAGTGAGAAAAGAAAAGAAAATGAACGATTGAATGATTGAATGATGACTTTATGGTGGTTCGTAGGTATTTATCTACTTTCTCTCTTCACATTGTTCTTTATATAAGAAAAAGAGAGGAAAACGAAAGCTAAGATCGAGCCCCATAGTGCTATGATGACTATAAATATAACTGTGTTCAATTATTATAAAAAGTGTACAATGATGACCATAACTTTGGGTTCAGTTATTATAAAAAGTGTACTATGATGACCATAAATATAAAACATAATTCCTAAATTTAAGTTTATTATAAGATATCCCAGTTGTAGGTGGTTCCATTGTAATTCTGCTCGATGCTAGCTAATGTTGTCTTACCCAAAGAGGACTAAGATCGGACTCCTTACAGTGTGTTTGGCAGAGACCCATTGTAAAAACCCTTGAGCATACTCCGCAGTTTCATTGCCTGACTCTATACGGCTGAATGACACTGAATATGCCTCTTTCTGGTTTGCTTCTGAAAAGTTCAGTATATCTGGCTGGACCTTCACATTGACCCCTTCTGGCGCTGTAACCTGGACAACATAAGACGAGTTGGCCTCACCTACATTTGTTACAGTCCTTGTCAATGTTTGTGGGGAACCAAGCACCACAGAAAATGAGGGATAGTTGAGCTCTCCTTCGGGAATGCTTGAAATCCCAGAGCACATAATCGTTTTATGTGCAATGATACCAACCTCCGTATCTCCGTAGCCTAAACCACAGAGATAAGGTATATAATCATCTGGCGTGATATCATAAACTAGCCCGGGGTCATTTGCTCTAGATGGATTCACGTGGCCAGAACCTGCGGCAAAGATATCGGCAGGTTGAAGTGTTTCGTCAACAATGAGTTTCTGTTCAGAATTGATTATGTCTGCAGAAGTCATTATGGCAGATTTTATGGCAGCTGGTGACCAGTCAGGATGAGAGCTTTTGAGCAAAGCGGCTACGCCACTAAGATGTGGGCATGACATTGATGTGCCAGAAAGGATGTTGAAAGTGGATTTTGAATCATGATGGTTGTTAAGGGGGAATGGCCAGGCAGCTAGGATGTTGACGCCTGGTCCTATGATGTCTGGTTTCAAAATACCAGGACTGGGCAAGTTGGGACCTCTTGAGGAAAAGGATGAAACGGCCGGAGATAGGGAGTTTCCTATTACAGTTCCCTTGAATAAAATGGTAGCTGTAGGTGTTTCAGTTGAATTTATGTAGGCTATAATCTTATGTCCAGCATCATGGCTTACATGTGTCGCAGGTAGAACATGTACATCAGCTGAGAGACTGAAGCCGTTGCTTTCATCATTCATGATAATCATGGCTGCACCACCAACTCTCTTTACTTCCTCCCCTTTGGAAGTTCTTCCTGTACCCCCTCCTGTCTCACACAAAACAACCTTGCCGCTGAAATCAATATAGTTCAGGGATCCTCTAGCACAAAGTGCAGCTTTAGGTTTGCCATTATTACCAGCATAGGCTAAGGGTAGCAGTGTTGAAGTATAATTGGAAGGCTGGAAAAGAGATTCGCCGTCAAATTCTTGCCCGTTTCCTAGCTGTGCTGTTGCTACAATACTTCTGTCAACATTGCTTGCTCCAACTGTGAGGATCCAAGGGGCTCCATTCACCAAGGAGCCAGGGAAAGGGCCAGAGTTCCCCGCTGCACAACTTACAAAGATTCCCTTCTGCATTGCTGCAAACCCGGCTATTGCGATGCTATCATCGAAAAAGGGAGGTGCCTCGTTTAGGCCAAGGGATATTGATATTACATCCACGCCATCCTCCACAGCTGCATCCAATGCGGTCAATACAGTGTCTTCTGGGCAGTCTTTTCCCAAACATACTTTGTACATTGCCAGGTGAGCATGAGGGGCAATCCCTGCTGCTGTGCCTTTGGCATTTCCTAGTACTTCTGCATTATCAACAAAAGCACCAGCTGCTGTGCTCGCTGTGTGAGTCCCATGTCCATTTTCATCAATCATTGCATCTGCTCCTTTCCTTGCATTCACTTCTCCGCCGAAATACCTTGCTCCAATTAGTTTGTTGTTACAAGTTGTTGCCTTGTATTCACATCTTCCTCTCCATCTGGGTGGCGGTGGTGGCATTCCTGCATCATTGAACGAAGGATGGTCAGACATGATTCCAGTATCCAGCAACCCAACAATTACTCCCTCTCCAAAGTTTGATTCCTTCCACAGTCCCGTTTGCTGCTGCAACCCCAAAAATTGTGGGGTATGTGTGGTTTGAGGATGTAGCATCATTCCGGGGCGAGCACTGATAAAGCCATCCTTCTTTTCCACTTCTCTCAGCTGTTGTTCCGTCAGTCTTGCAGAAAAACCACTTATCACGTGCCGATATGAATAAATTATTCGTGGTTGTTCCTCGGAGCTCATAATAGAAGGTGGCAAAAATGAATGATACCAGCTCTCTAAATCATCTAATTCAGCAAGTGTCCTATCCTGCGGCCCCTTCACATGAACAATATATGTTTTTGAACTGCTTCTAGCAAAATGAATATGGAAGCTCAACACAAAAGTGAGAAGAATGAAAACGAAACAATTCATCTTTAGCAGAAGCTTTCTGCTTGACGGATGAATAAACAAAGGTTCTTTAGTTGAGTGTGCTTTGAACACACGTATAATAGGAAATAGATCTTGTACAAAACAAAGGAGGCATATGCATATGTTAGAAGCCCATTTTGTTTAGTTAGTAGTGTTACCCATATATAATGAGCTTGGCCTTCAAATTATATTATTTAATTCTGTTGTTGACTCTTAGTTTTGTTCAGGAATTCTGAAAGTGCAACCTTTTGTTATGCGTAAACGGGCATGAACCGCATAGCTCAACGCTATGGTAAAGAGCTGTGAGTGTTTCTTTTGTGAATAATCTTTCAACATTTTTTTTACATAGTTAAAAACTCAATTCTTTATTATTGGTCTTGTTTACTTTTTTTTTTTTATGAATGATAAAGTAACATATATTTACATTTATTCATTTGACATATACTACAAAATTAAAATGGTTATAAAAAATAAATCTTTATACTTAAAAAAAAAATGAATGCCAAATACATACAAAAATTTATGTGTGTGAAATTATTATTTTTCTTAATTTTTCTATCTAATTCACAATCAATTTAGTTTTAACCCAAATAAAAAGGTAAGGTAATGTAACAATTCAACATTTATTTCTCCAAAACACATGGTTAACTATTAGATGAATTTCATTTCATGTGTTATAAAATAAGGTTCACTCTGTATTCAATACGACTTACATAAATTTATTCATAGCTAGGGTTAGTGAGTGTTAGTCAGATACTTTTATAATTTTACATTATTTTGTGCATATAATATTATTGGTGAAATGATTCTTTAGAAGCACCTTTCCAAACCTAGAAGAAACCTAGAAGACAGACAGAGAATAATTTATTAATTGTGACTCATGGTTAATATGTTTGTGTAGGTTACTAGAATAATTATTAACTAATATATAAACTAAACATTCCACAACTCAATTCAATTATGTAAACATGGTTTTTAATATTAATATAATATTAAACTCTCCTATCCTATAACTTGAACGAGTTTTGGAATTCAGTAATGAGTAGAAAAATTATTCATGTTTAAGTTGTTCTTCTACAATTTCTGAACAATAATACACGCTTTTCTCTACATCTATTCTATACGTTTCTGCTATGTTCTATAACTGTATTGCCTTGTCTTGCTAAAGCACTTACACATGCATGGTAATGGGATGAATGTTTTATGCGCACTGAAACTAGTTGTTCAAAAGGGAGAAACATTTAATATTGCCATTTATAGGTTAGTTAACTTTTACTTTCAACGATCCCCGTTTTTTTTATTAGAAGTTGCGGTTTCTCCAATTTTTTTTTCTTATTTGGATTTTTATTTTTGGAAAATTGAACTAATCAAGTCATTTATGTTAGTTTAGTAATAACACCCTTAAATAGATGGACCGTATTAGTTTGTATTTTTTTTATAATTATTTTTATTATTTTTATTTTAAAATAATAATAATAATAATAATTTGTCATGTATAAAACTGACATTGTATCATGTGACAATGATAGTGTAACATGACAGTGACAATGTCACGTGATTATATAGTAGAGTTAAATTTAAAAAATATTTGTTGTTTTCTTTATGTTTTCTCATGTTTTCAACACAACCCTTTCGTAAAAGTATTTTTACAATTTTATCTGTAAGCTTAGTAAAAGGTAATCGAACCAATCCTTTCTTATTCATGTCAACATTTCGTATATAGGTTATTATGTTGGTGATAATGTCATTTCTCGTAGTAAATTGTAAAACTTGAGAAAAATATAATAATTAAGAAATAAAGTGGTTTTAAGACGGTATATTATTGTTTGGTAATTGGTGTTTGATATTTAGGTATTTTTTAGTATTATAATTGTTATGTTAATTATTTGGTGTTATTATTAATTAAGTGCAATACATGGTATGTTGTTAATTTGGTGATTTGTGTGTGTGATATTATCAATGTGATGTGTTGACTTATTGATAGAAGGGTGGTTTAGGATTGAATGGGTGTGGACTCGATTCTAAGGAGAAAGAGAGTTAAAGGAAACCTTTGTTTTATTTATATTTTGCTTAGGGGAAAAATGATCTTTTATCTTTATTAATTGGTGTAGAAATTAAATAAAGGGATGTAAGAAGTAAAATTATGCAAATTAAATTAAATAAAACAAAAAGATAAAGGTTGAGCGTGGAATAAAGGAAAAAATGAGATTTAGATAGATTTGGATTTATAAATATATTATTACAAGTGAAGGAATATTAGAGATATGGTTTGGGTGATTTATAAATACTAAGATATAGGAAAAATGGGCATTTGTTTAGAAACACTAGAAACCTTACATCAAAGAGAGAAACAAAAAGAAAGAGAGAGAAGAAAGACATTTTTGAGAGAGAAGAGAAAGAGTTGCAACAAACTTTAGTGCAAATGAAGATTTGTGGTGTTTTTGGAATGTAGATAAAGCCCTAGTATTGGCCAAGGTATAAGGAAGCTTACCTTTGTTTGTTGTACGCTATGTGTTCTTGATTTTCTTGCATGTAAATCCTTGTTTTGATACATGTTTAGGTGATTATGATTATATGTTGTTATTGTTGAGTAAGGGTTTGTGTATGCATGAGGATATGGTTTATATTATGTTTGTGTTGGGTTTTTTCTATAACAGTATGTACAGTTTTGTTGGGTTAACCCATGATAATATGTATTGATGTTAATGGAGGACAAATGTATGTTATTTGGGGGTTTTACCATACAAATATATGTTGTAAAAAGTAGTATGATGATCATATGTAGTGTGTTAGGTTTGTTTGGATTACAATTTGCATAATGGTTGATTTTAGATGATTTAAGTGATGTAATGTATGTATTATGGTCTGTTCATGAAGGTATATGAGGTTTGAATGCATGCATGATGTTTTAGGTATGTTTCCTCGTTATCCAGGGTTCATGTGTGTGTGTTTTGAACACTTGAGTTCTATCCAAGATGTGGTTTGATTCAAAAGTAATTGATTATCATTAGTTATAATCAATTATTTGCACATTGGTTTTGAGTTTTGTTCTGGGAATACTCGATTATCCTTTCATATGTGAAGAATCTGAAAATTTGTTGTGTTAGAACCACTAGAATAATCGATTATCTTAAATGATAATCGATTATCACATTATGTTTGTGTAATTGTGAAATTCTCGGGAATAATCGATTATCACTTATGATAATCGATTACCCTGGTGCATTTTTGTTATAAATAGCGAATTTGATGAAGAATATACATTGACCAAGCTTAAGAAGTTGTAGAACATGGTGATAATTAGAGAAGGAAATTAGTGGTTATGTTTAAGGCCAACTTTGACTTGTGGTTGAGATTTGAGCATCAGTGAGCGTTGGGGTGTACCTGAGTGTGTAGTTGATGAGCACAAGAGCGGGGGATACATATACTTGTTGTACCTAGTAAATCTCGAATTTATCTACAGATAGGTGCTTCATTTTGCCTTGAGTGCAAAGGAAGGGTTGTTCAGGTATTGAACCTTCCTTGTGTGGGGGTGATGGTGTTTTCTTTATCCTTATGTGGTAGGAATATATGTTCCTTAACTGGATTGCGGGACTACTTGAGAAAATATGTAGGGACGCTACAGATGGTCTGTAGAAACGACTATAGGCGCTTGAAGTATGGTACACGAGTGAGACTGATTCTTTCCACTAGGGTGTTTATGGTATTGTGAGTGTTCATGGTGGTGTTCATGATTGAGTTATCATAATAGAGGTACACATGTTAACGATCATAGTGATGATGAAGCTTCAGGGGAATGCTATGTTGATAGTGATGATCTCAGATGGTGTAGTTAGCATAGATGTTTATGAACTGATAGACTGCGGTCTAGGTGTGTGATGTTCGAGGGTCGAAGATCGAAGATCGAAGATAAAAGATCGAGTAATCTAAAATAATTTATGTGTTTATGTTAGAGGTTTAAGAAGTCCTTTGTGATTACTTTTATGTATAAGGTGTGTGATTATGGTTGATATAATTAACATGTACGAATTTTTTTTATGATTGTTTTATCGATAGCTTTACCGCACATGTTTGTTTGTATGTTTGTGAATGAAATTATCGACGATGATCGTATAATGTGTTATACATGACCTAATGTGCAAATGTTTTATAGGCATGATAGACTCGAGAGATGATGGGAGAAAGACTTGAGATTTTCATTTAAAGTTATTGTGTTTGAATTTTAAGATAATGTAATTGAAGATATTTTATTTTCTTCGTTATTTTTATTATCTTTCTAATAATGTAATTGGACAAGGCTTTTAAAACTATTATGTTTTGAATTAGTGATGCATGTATAATTGTTGAGGTTTTTCAAAAATAAGTTTTCGTGCTATAATAAAAAATTTAAATATTTGTTTTTCTTTTTTACTCGTGCCATCCAAAAAATTAGGGTGTTACAAAACAAAAAAAATTGTTGCCTTTTACTTTTTATATAATCAACATACTCCTTACATAAAATGATATTTTTTTATTTGTGTATCTTTTTTTATCTATAGATAGATATTTATAACTTATTGACTAAGTTCGTTGAAATTTATATTGTAACTAACATTGACTATTGTAAAATAAAAAATTCAAAAAATCGAATAAAAGAAGATATTCAACTAAAGCAAATAGAAATGCTAGTATCATAATGTTTTATTTATGTACAAATTATATCAATTACTATTTGTATTGTGTATTGTAAATGGACATGAATTTTTTTTATTTGATCAAAAGACAAGACTTATGTATAGAGGTTCTTCTATATAGAGTCCTATATTTTTATTTTCTCTCAATTTTAATTTTTTTTAAATAAATAATTTCGTCTTTTTTCAAATTAAAACAAAATTTAATTTGTATATAAATGTTATATAAATATTTTTATTAAAATTAATATTTTTAATAAATATTTTGAATAAGATTAAATTTATTTATATTTAATTAATTATATAAATGTTAATTATTTTCTTTAAATATACTTATAAAATGTAAAAAGTGTGAAAGAACAGGGAAGAAGAAGAAAGAACAAAGAAACTATCTTTAATTAGGATTTTCATGAAATTTTCTTCAATTTTTTATTTAAAAAAATGAAATTCTACATCATTATTTTTCATTAAGTTACATTATTTGAAAAGTCTACACAAACGCCTCACATCAGAGTTTTTCTTTTTTAACTTAAAGAGCATAACTAACATTTATATACTTAACTCGATGTAAAATATAAATAAACTTAATATTGTTAAAAAAATTAATAAAAATATCATTTTTAATAAAAATATTTGTATAAATGCAAATTAAATTTTGTTTTAGTTTGAAGAAATAACTAAATTGTTTAATTTTAGAAAATATTAGTACTGAATTCAAACAAAATAAAAATGTAAGGACAAAATTGAGACTATTATAATGACACATGACATTATCACTCTTACGCTACACTATTATTGTCACGTGACACAATATCAGTTTGACACGTGACAAATTTTTTTACTTTTTTTTTAAATATTTAGAAAGAAAAGAAGGTAAAAATAAAAATAATTAAAAAATATTAGAAAAAACAAAGAAAGATCAATGTGAAGTTCATGACAGGTAAGTTCGAACAAAAGATTCACAATAGTCAATTTGAAATGAAAATCCTAGTATATTTCAAAAAAATAGTATTCTTTCATGTTTAAAAAAAAATCATGGACTGAAACTAGACCATAAAGTCTTTTTTAGACATTTTGGTCTTATAAATCTTTTTAATAAGGATATTTTTAGTTTTTGTGTATTTATTTAGCTCCCATTTTAGTTAAAATTAAGAAAAATATTTTTTTAACAACTTTTTTACAATACATACATGATAGATTGTGATTTGATCCGTTTCAAATATTTTTTTTTAAAAAAATTCAAATAAATCAATAAATTAATGACATGGGGCCTATTATAAAAAAATTGTTAACATATAAATATCCTAAAGCTAAATTATTTGAGATGAACATAATACATTTTACGAAAAATCATGAATTAAAAGAATTTCATAATGAATTAATTTGTGTAAAAAGATGTAAGTTTTGTTTTCTCTCTTTTTTTTTAACCGCTAGTCTTTGAATAATTATTAGTTTTATATTTATTCTAAATAGTGAATTTACACTTGAGATGATATATCATATAGATAGATATATGTAGATTATGTATTATTTAGTTTAATACTTAAATGATATATAGTCTAATGTCGAAACTTTAGACAATATTTGAATTATACCTAAAACTCAGGTTTATTTTTAAGTTAATATTTAAAATAAAGAGTTTAATGATTTTTTATGTTATTAATTTTTTATTTAAAACAAGGTTAAACCTATTCGGAAGTTCCTATTTTCGTGGTTTTGTCTCAGTTAGATCCTCATCTTATCGGTTTTGCCAATTTAGTCCTTAAAATATGAAAATTTTGACTTAATTGAATTCATACCGTTAAATTGGGTTAACGGAGTTAAGTTTTGTATGATCTGACACCTTGACGTGGCAAGTTTTTAATATGTGACATTAACAGGTTTATACGTGGAATTTCGTAACACTATACATTTTAAAATTTTAAAATGTGGCATATATGACAGATGGTGTTAAATCTAAAGATGAAGAATTAGGGATTTAGGGTTGATGAAAATTAAATTAGGGTTGATGAAAATTAAATTGGGAAGAGGGTCTTTGTGTTTGAGATTGAAGAAGCAACAAACTTAGGAATGAGAGTTGGAGATTAAAATGAGTTTTATGATGTTCTCGTGAAATTAGGGTTCATAACAAAAACGGGGACATGATGTTCTCTAGGGCCATGGCGGCGACAGAGATGGTTGAATGTAGGATAAATAATATTTTTTTCGCTCTTGAAAGTAGTGTTTTTGATAGGTTGTTTTCACGTTTTAACATGTTTTACAGGTGATGAACTCTATTATGGAGCTTCCTTTTATAAAAAAAAATGTCTTTGGGTTCAAGTGTGGATGTGTACCACTGAAGTCCTAAGAAATGAGCTCGCATCAATGCCTCAGATATTTTTGAAACTCCACGGCTCAAGAAAGATCAAAAGTATACGGTTGAAGCTTTTCCTAATAAATGTCTTCTTGACATTTTTCAGACGGCTCTCTTGTGGCAAAAAGAGGAGCTCTTGTTTCTGTGTATCTAAGCGGTGGCTCATGCTTATGAGCAGTATCTGCAGAGCTGAAATTTACAAGTCTGAGGATCTAACTGAGGGATTTGCTACCTGTCATGATGAAATGGCCTCGGTGGATGAGGATCTAGTTATCGAAAATGATGGGTACTTATCGCGGTGTTTGGAAGGGAAGAAGGCAACTGATGTGAGGCTTGCGGCAATTGTAGTTGGGACTAGTGCTCGTGGAGGACTGGGAAATTATTTTGGTTCAAACACTACTTATTAATTTGGTTCAAATTAATTAAAGTTCCTGGACCAATCATTTGTGTTGCAACATGGGAACACTACAAAAAAAATGTTATTTAGTGAAGTTTTATTTTTGCAATTTGCGGGGGTTTTTACCCTCCGCAAAATAATTTCCGGGGTTTTTCAAACCGCCGTAGTTTAAGTCGCCACAATCTATCTGCGGGGTTTTCCACGACCCCTGGTATCACATTCAATTTGCGAAGGTTTTTCTGCGGAGGGTAAAAATCTCCTTTATTACTGGCTATTATTTTGTGGGAGTTTTTAACCTCCTTTATTTTCAACTATTTGATTACAAAAAATATCTGTATTTTTTACACTATTTTTTGTGATTAATATATGCTATTTAATTTACCAGCTTGCTGAAATAATAATAGAAAAATTAATAAAATATATAAAAGTGTGAAATACATAAAAGTAATTCAAAAATAATTTTATTGATAATTTAAAATAATATACATTCATTGACAATTACAATGTAAATAAAAAAAAATAGCTTTGCATTTGCCTCTTACCCTATGAAGTAAAACAACTTCACTTCATCAATTACTTCCCTTAAACTCGTTCCTCCACCACTACTTTTTTAAAATTCAACAATATGTATATGTCCAACAAGTCATTGTTCGTAGACTCCCCTGCTCCCATTGCTTCTTGGTTGATGATATACCTATGAAGTTTTGTGAGATTGTAGGCATGATAAACAAGATGAACAGTGGATTCATCATCCATTTCCGAACCTACAAAGCTGAGATTCTAAACCTGCAAAGCTAAGATTCTCCATACAAAAAAAGATTATTCCATGCTCATTTGCATATCAAGAACACATCCATTCATATGGCATAATAATAACAGTCTCTAACAAAAATAATCAATTTCCCATTATCCAAAGATTTAATAGGGTAACAAATATTCAAACCCATTTCAAACAGAACACACAAACAGGAACAATAGCTTTTCCAAAAACCTATCACCAATACTAGTATCACTTCACACAGTCACCAATGACACAACAAAATTGTACGGACTCAACCTGCATACTCAACAAAACTAGTTATTTCTTTACTTCATCACCACGCTCCACAAATTCTTCTACAAGAATGAAATAGGAGAAAACATGCTACAGTCAATCATGGCTATGTTCTCAACCGCAAAACCTGCAAAGAGCTCAACTTACTGATAATGCTAATTCTTACCATTATTTAAGCATCATTTTAGTAGCAAAATCAACTCATTTCTGACTTGTAACTTGCTTAATCCTCTTCTTTTGTCTTGTTTTCTTAATAAGTGTGTTTTAGGCTACATTGATGTAATATCATCATTAATCCCCTTATTTTGTAGCTAATACAATGCTTGGAAGAACCTCTACCAAAGTAAAGAATTGAACCAGCCACAAAAGCAAGTAAAATAGCAAAAAGAGAGAATTTTGGAATGTTGTGGCTGGGCTGCAGCTGGGCTACGGCTGAGCTACGACTGAGCTATATCTGTCTATGGAATGCTGTAGTTGAGGTGCAACTAGGGTGCAACTGAGCGCTCTGTTCTTTGCAATGCTGCCATTTGGGTGCAGCAGAGCGCCCTGCTATCTGGAAGGCTGTTGTTGAGGTGTAGCTGAGGTGCAACTGAGTGCCCTGCTTTCTGGAATGCTGCAGCTGGGGTGCAGCTGAGCGGTGACGCTGCTGATGTGAAAAATTTGGTCTATTTAGACCTAAAACGCAAAGGGAAAGGGGTCTTGGGTTTTCTTAGAGGCGTGACTTCACACTTTGGAGCTCTTGGAGGCTGCATGGAGCATGTGGGAACATCTCCTTCTCCCTCCTTGGGTCTCCTTCTTCTTCCATCTTCCATTGTTGTAAGCTTGAAGGCTCTCCATGAAAATGGAGAGCCAAACCCATCTTGTTAGGGTTAGTTGTAGCCTTTGAATCTTGTGTCTTTGTTGAATGATTTGAATATATATATATATATATATATATATATATATATATATATATATATATATATATATATATATATGCCTTTTCTATCAATTGCTAGTATTCTTGTTTCCGATCTTAAAGCTTGCATGTAATGCAGACATTCATGACTTGATTTTGGGGTTTCATGGGTTATGGGGACGTAAGATGAAATCTTGAACTGAAACAAGGGTCCTTGTGGTCATTGATTCTAGGGATGGAAGATGATTCACATGTTGTCTTAGATCCTAGTTCTTAATGCGGGTTTACTTGTTAGATTTTCCAAGGGATTGGAGTTTGATAGGGAAAACCTAGGCTTTTTCATCTAAGGGATTGGGGCTAGAGTGTTTTAGTGGATTGACTTTAGTAAATTGATAGAGAGGAGATGAAATTGGGTATACACAAGAGTGAATTGGTGAAAACTAACCTTAACATTGTCATTTCATACCATTTCTAGTCTTTTCCATTTCTAAGTGCCTTCAATATCAAAGTCCAACCTTGTAATTATTTGTGAATTTATCTTTTTGCACATATTCTTAAATGATGAGTTGTTATTGAGTCTAGATGAGTTGTTAATCGCACAATTTTCTAGTATTACGAGTCTCTTGGGAAAACGATACCTGGTCTTACCGGTTTTATTACTTGAACAATTTGGTGCACTTGCCAATGAGTTAACACTTACCAAAGCCAAGAATTTGCACAAGTATATCAACCATCTTCCCTATATTCTCAGGTGTATCCTTATAGAAAAGAGGCAGTCCTCTAATTGCTTGTACACAAACCTGTGAAGCAATAGAAAAATACCAAACAGTGGAAAGAAACCTTAGCACATACATAGTTCACTAGTAGAAATCCAGAGAGAAAACAGAACCACCATTACCAATGTTTAGTTTAAATCTAATAAATATCATTGTTTCCCTTTAGATGTATCCTCCACTAACTATCTCCGCTCCAGCTAACCTTAATTAAATTAGCCCGTTGAACTAACACAATCATGACTTTGAAGCCTTGGCAGTTCAACTGGTAGTCTAGTTTTAAAACCATCGCTAAGACTTGGAGAGAAGTAGCATAGCAACATGATATTAATGACAGTAGGGACAAAACCTCCCTTGATTTTCTTCCATGTTGAAGAGGACGTCATTTCTTAGTCACCACCACACACTCACTGATGTAGAATAACAAATTCCATGATATATAATGAAAGGAGAAAAATATGTACCTCGAGTTCTTCAGCCTCGACCAAATCAAGATGGGTATCGAGAGCGGGGCCAGAAAGGTCGGGAAAGAACTTGTAGAACTTGGGAATGAGCCGCGTAGCGAGCTGTTTCGCCTTCACACTCGTCTTCGCCGCATCAATGATCCCTTGGTAATCCTGTACATTCTACGAACACCACAAAACAATCCAAAACCCTAATTGTAAGCTCGAACATCGGAATCCAAAACCCTAAACCGAGAAAAGCAAGAATCGAAAAGCAAATTCGGAACCTGAGACTTATCCTTGGCATTGTTGAGCTGCTCCCCGTATTCGTATAGCTTCTCGATGTAAGCAGCCTCTTCGACAGGGATAGTCATCGGAAGGCTCTACAATTGCGGCAGCGATTTGGAGATTGTGATTGCAACACCAAACGATACCGTTGTGGCCGCGATAAGTGCCGAGGCGTTTGAGAACTGTCTCATCTTCGATTAGGGTTTTATGATGTCACGAATTTGCGGACAGTGGTGAAAGGTGAAGCCTCTGAAACATGAAACCTGAACCTAGAAGAGATGTTTGGGGAAGAGTTTTAAGATTTGAGTTTTGAATCAAAAATGGAAAACCTAGAACTGAAAACCCCTTTGACTGTATACTCGTCTCCCAAGTCTGCGACTCCCTCATCCAGTCTAATGTCAACCCTGAACTCCTCACCGCCTTCATGACAGGCGACATCGAGCTCCTCTATGAGATCACCTTCCCAACACTTTGCAGCAGGTCGTCATTGCGCTTTTCCTGGTCGAGAATGGCTGTGATGGGAAGACGACTCAAAAAGTGTAGATGAACATGAGAAAAAGGAAGTGTTTGATGAAGTTAAGTTTAGATTTAGGAATTTGGAAAAAAATAAAGTAAGATAAAATTTTGGAATTAAAAGACTGAAAAACAAAAAAAAAAAACAAAAATGCATTATATTAGGATTTTGACAATTCAACAGAACCAATTTAAATCATATTAATTTGAGGAAGGGTTTTTATAACCTCCCTTAGATACCATTTTTTTTTTGTAGTGGAAGTATTAGCATTTATACAAATAGTAGGTAATAAGCATAACAAAAGTACACAAATTATTAACAGAAAGTATGATAACTCTGCATAAAATGTCATTTGTGCACGAAATCTGTTCAAAGTTCAAATTTCTTATCGGATAATGACACAACAGTCGACCGGGCTTTGTTTTATAACGAGAGGGGTCTTCCTTCGTCGAGCGTTGACAACAGAGCATTGACGACAAGAAGTCTTTAAAGTAATTTCTCAATTTTGTTGTGAGAAACCATGATCACTGTTATGCCCCTGTTCTTGTTCAGGATGTGTATGAACCCTAATTTCGCGAGAACATCATAAAACTCATTTCAATCTCCAACTCTATAAATTTTATAAATTTGTTGCTTCTTCAATCTCGAACAACTTCTTCAATCTCAAACACGAAGACTCCCTTCCCAATTTGATTTTCATCAACCCTAAATCCCTAATTTTTCATATTTAGATTTAACACCATCTGTCATATGCCACATTTTAAAATGTATAATGTTACGAAATTCCACGTATAAACCTCTGTTAATGCCACATATTAAAAATTTGCCACGTCAAGATGGCAGGTCATATAAAACTTAACTTTGTTAATCCAATTTAACGATAGAGATTCAATTAAGTCAATTTTTCATATTTTAAGAACTAAATTGACAAAACCGACAAGAGAGAAATCTCTAACTGGGACAAAACTACGAAAATAGAGACTTAACTTCAAAACAATTACAGACCCTTTATAAATTGTGAACTGATGGATGAATGTTCAACACTAAAATTTTAAATATTATCAGTGTTCATTCTACCTTATTATTAAATGTATTTGTCGTAGAGTACTCCAAAGCTACTTTATTTATGGACACCCTTATCCAACTTTACCTTTATATTGACAAAACTATGCTTTACATAGAACTAATAAAAATTGATCTATAACTATCTTAAAAATGGATTCCATAAAATTAAGTTAGATTGTAAGATTAAACTTCTAAATTTCGTTAATTAAATTAGAATATATTTATAATCGTATTTTAAAAATAAATTCAACGTGAACTAAATCAACATACACACACATATATCTTTATTTGTAAAATTACCTCATAATTCATCCTCAAATCAGTAAATATTTACGAAATCGATACTTTTCATGAAAATATGATTTAAATTATGTCTTCCCATTATAACATTTCTCTTTAGTTTAATTTACCACTGTAACAATTCTACAATTTTAATTTAGATTTATTACATGATTTACAAAAATAATGATAAAATTATAATAAAGGTAAACAACTAATGAAAAAGGAGTGTGTATTATACTCATTAAGTTTAAATTGAAAGTAATTTTGAACTATTAGTACGAAATAGATATTATATATATTCTCTAAATCCATCGAATTGAATATTCCCAAATCCAATTCTGGCTGGGAGTGTGTAAAGCGTTAAGAACTATAATAGCCCCAGTAATTAGAGGTAACACCTATCTATCGAATGGAAGCTACTAGAAGCCCAATCCGTCAAGAAAAGTCTAGACCCGTCATGTAAGTAACTCAGTCGCCTCGGTTACCATAAAAGCCGAAGAAAGCACTCCGCCGCGCTCACACAGAGAAAGAAAATGGACGCATCCAAACTCAATCAATTGAAGCATTTCATCGAACAGTGCAAGTCCAACCCTTCCCTCCTCGCCGATCCTTCACTTTCTTTCTTCCGCGACTACCTCGAAAGGTGAGTAACTTCAATTCGATCATCATTCGTATTAGCGTCTTCCGAACCACGCTTCTATTAAGTTACTAACTTTATGTTCTTTTTTATTATTCCTCCCAGTCTCGGCGCCAAGCTTCCCGAATCTGCATACTCTAAATCGGTACCCTAGCGTTACTTGCCGCTACTTTTTTTAATTTTCGCGCGTTGAGTGTGAATCCTTACGTAATATGTGATGCTTTGTGTTGCGTACGGTAGAGGGACGTGGAGAGCGATGACGACATAGAGGATGTTGCGGAGGAACAAGAGAAGGTGGAAGAAGTAGAGGAAGATGAAATAATTGAATCCGATGTTGAGCTCGAGGGTGAAACATGCGAGCCTGATGATGATCCTCCGCAGAAGGTTTTATTCTGTTTAACTTTAAGAATAAACGTAATTAATTTAGTTGATTTTGGTTGCATTTGGGATTTTTGTTATGGAAAATGTGTGTCACTTTTCAGATGGGAGACCCCTCTGTTGAGGTCACTGAAGAGAGTCGCGACGCATCGCAGGTGGCAAAAGTTAAAGCCATGGAAGCTATTTCCGAAGGTATCCTTCATCGTACAGTGTATAATGCTGATGCATTTATGTGATTAATTTATTTGTTTTTAGATAGGGATTGTTGGGTATAACAATGCACGAGAAATGGAATTACAAACGCGATAAAGAAGATAACTGGTCGTACGTATAAGTATCAACGATTCTTTGAAGGGGCAAAAAGTAATTTGCTTTTACATAGTGATTGTTGGGTAGTCTCTGGATCCACAAGCAATACGCAAGAAATGAAATTACAAACGCAATAAGGAAGACAACTGGTCGTGTGTATTTGTGTCAATGATTCTTTAAAGGGACCAAAAACAATTCTATACCGTATGGTATATAGCAAGTTTTTACTGGCTTGGGTTCTGAATTCCTGTTGATGGTTAGTGATACGCCAACCAGAATTTACAGAAACATTCAGGACAGGTTCTTGAATGACTTTTATTAAGAACCAAAATGTTCTGTAAATGTGACAGGATTAGAACAATGTTCCTCCAACACAAAGCTCTTTCGAGAGGACCTTAAACAGCCTCTCATAGACTATATATAATAGTCTGTTATACACAACAGGAGGTTATAACTGTCTCCTTTATTTATTTCTCCTAGTATAAACCATCCCATTGAACCTATCAATACCCCGCCCAAGAAGTTTCACCTTGTCCTCAAAGTGAAAATCTGGAAACTCTTTGATGATAGCAGCAAAAGACTCCTAACTATTCTCAATCTCCGGAAGGTTTTTCCATTTGATCAACACTTCTAATGCACATGTAGAATTAATTCATGTATCTGGCAACTTTTCTGGAATGACTTCCAACATATATTCTTCATCTAGCATTGGGGATAAGGGTAGAGAGGAAACATTTTTATTTGCTGACTTGAGCAAGGAAACGTGAAAGATTGGATGAATGCCACTGTGTTCTGGTAAGAGCAACTTGTAAGCGACTTGGCCAATGCGTTCACCACCTAATAAGGACCATAATAGCGAGGACTTAATTTTTCGTCAGGTTTCCTTGCTAAGGATTTGAATCTATATGGTTGGATCTCGAGAAAAACCCAATCTCCTTCAGTTTGGCCATCTTATTAGGGGTGATAAGCAGTGCTGTACTTCAACTTAGTCCTAACTTGTTTAAAAATTTCCTTCCAAAACTGGTAGAGGAATAATTGGTCTCCATCTGAAACTATGGATGAAGGAAACCCATGTAATTTAACCACTTCAATCACAAAAATCTGAGTCACATCTTTAGCTGAATATGGATGAGATAAAGCTAAGAAGTGACCACAAAAATGGTATATTTTCCTTTTGCTCTAGGCAGCCCCCCTATGAAGTCCATGGAGATGTCTGACCATACTTGAGTAGGAACTGGTAGTGGTTGCAATAAGCCAGTATGAGCCACGGTTTCAGTTTTATTTCATGTTTCACATTGCGTCACATAAGCCTTTATGTCCTTTCTCATGCCCTCCCAATATAGGACTCTTGTAACCCTTTTGAGAGTGTGAAAATAACCACTGTGCCCCCTAAAGGTGACTCAGGAAGCTCCTGAAGAATAATGGGAATTCTAGAGTAGTGTTTAGGCAATACTAGTTTACCTTGATACCCTACCTTATAATGTGCACCCTAGATAATGTGGTCGTTGTGTCAATGGATGATTCTAATCTCTATTCCTTCATGCACGTTTTATCATATTCCCTTTATCAAACCTGACTCTGACATTTAGGAATTGATGTATGAGGAAACAACAACGATGATAATATGATAGGTTCCTGAATTGGGAACCTAATCAAGAACTCTCTTCCTCGCTGAAAGTACACAAAGAAAGAAAGAAACTGAATTTTATTCACAGTAAGAATGACTGTACAGTATGGATACAGAGGCTTAACCCTCTTCACAGGTCAATACCTGTCAACAAATCAATTCATCAAAAGTCCCCTTTCCCCAACTAACCAGCCTCTATTTAAACTACCTCTCCCGCCCTTTCCTAACTGTTATAGGCAGTTAGGTTATTACAGCTAATTCCCCTTCTTCCTTCTCTCATAGACTAACCATCTCTTCTCATTCCTATCATGATAGGAAAACAATTTAGTAACTCGCCTTAGTCCGAGATTTTTGAATGGATAAAAAGATTTTATTAACAAAATACGCTACATCTTTTGAACAGCCTAAGTTACAAATTCCCCCACTAATCTCACTGGCAAATTCTCCAATTTTAAACATCTATAAAGTTTTTAGGCTATTCTCTCTGGTGGTATTGTTTTAAATGGTAATGGTAATCGGAAATTATTTGACTATATAACGCAGGTAAGTTGGAGGAGGCAGCTGAGAGCTTAACGGAAGCAATTTTACTCAATCCTACCTCTGCCATAATGTATGCAACTAGAGGTATAACTTGATATAATTGTTTATTTTAACATTCTCTAGTTGTTTATTTTTATCATGTTTATTTTTCTTCAAGATAAGGATTCATTCTTAATAGTTTATAAATTATTTACAGCCACTGTTTACATCAAAATGAAGAAACCCAATGCTGCAATCCGTGATGCAAATGCTGCTTTGGAGGTTATATTCTCCCCCTCTGTTGCTTAGGCTGACAAGCTTACATTCTTGCTTGTATTAATAGACCTGTGAATAACTGTAAATGTTTAATTTTTTGTTGCATTATTTTCTGGAGGAACAATGCTCTAAATTAAACTTGTCTTAAATGTGAGCTAGATTATATCCGCTCTAAGATACATAATGGGTTAAGATCTTGATTCTTTTCAATCTAATTATTGGTATACACCCGCTTGCTTAATTGACTTACTCTTTCGGGGTGACATTTTCCCTTATGAAATTCATGATTTTTGGAATATAGAGGATCTAGGCATTTTTTTTATCAAGGCCTGAACTAGTTTGGGGGGCTCTGTAAACTAAAAATTTCTTGTATGGTACAAATTAAGTATGATCCTTCTAAAACTACTGTATGCATTCCTGGTTATTTTTCTTTTTTCTGCTTCCGCCCTGCATATGATATGCAACTGGATTGAAGGATTATGGGTTTCAATAACATATCCCTGTTCTTCTATGGACCATATTCTTATATTTCCCTTTGGCAGTACTTGGAATACTAGTGTGTATCTCACCTGTACGCGGAATACTAGTGTGTATCTCACCTGTACGCAAGGATTTTTATTTTGTATTGTTTTTTCCAGATTAACCCCGATTCTGCTAAAGGATACAAGTCACGTGGCATTGCTCGAGCAATGCTTGGTCAATGGGAAGAAGCTGCAAAGGATCTTCATGTGGCTTCAAAGTTGGACTACGACGAGGAAATAAACGCTGTACTTAAAAAGGTTTGCTGTCTTGACCCTTCATATAATTGATCTTCCATTGATAACAATGCAGTAGTTACACGCCTCTAGTATACAGCCAGTGCAATCTGTTGTTTATTTATACTATGGCATAATATCCATGTAAAAGTCATAAGTTTCTTGTAATATCCATGATATACTGTTCGTATCCTTGAAATTTATTGTCTCGTAAAAAACATTGGTATTCCTAGGTGGAGCCAAATGCTCACAAAATTGAGGAACACCGTCGCAAATATGAAAGGCTGCATAAAGAAAGAGAGGAGAAAAGAAAGGAGCGTGAGAGGCAACGCCGTCGTGCTGAAGCTCAGGTTCCCAATTTTGATTTATATTCCAACAACACAGGACATACAACAAATTGTAATATCCATATAATTTAATTGTTGCTAATTTGCTGTGTATTTTTCTAGGCTGCATATGAGAAAGCTAAGAAGCAAGAGCAATCATCTTCCAGTAGAAATCCTGGAGGCATGCCTGGTGGGTTTCCTGGGGGCATGCCAGGAGGCTTCCCAGGTGCTGGGGGCATGCCAGGAGGCTTCCCAGGTGCAGGGGGCATGCCTGGAGGATTCCCAGGTGCAGGAGGCATGCCTGGAGGATTCCCAGGTGCAGGAGGCATGCCTGGAGGCTTCCCAGGTGCAGGCGGCATGCCTGGAGGGGTGCCAGGAAATGTTGATTTTAGCAAGATCTTGAATGTAAGTAAATCTAGACTTTGGATATTGTGCACCTTTAAGGTGCTCTAAGAAAAATGTTCTCAATCTAATCAACATTCAACTACATGCTTATTCTTGTCTTGATGTTGAATCTTCCTTGACACATTTCTCAGGATCCTGATCTGATGACGGCATTTAGTGATCCAGAGGTTATGGCTGCTCTTCAAGACGGTAATTATCAGTTCTATTGTTTGGTTCCATCCTTTTTCTGTTATAGTTCGTTTATATTTTTTAATGTCACGTGCTTATCATTGCATGGTTAGTTTTTTGCATTTAAATTCTCAATAATTACTTTTTCATATATTTGGATGGGATTTGCCGATTGTTTCTAGTGGATAGGACTGAGAAATATACAGTTCCCTGTTCTCCCCCTCTTATTCACTCATTAGGTATTTCCTATCTTGTTCGGGCACCAAGACTAAATGGAATTGCTTGACTTGGCTATGGGTTGTGGGGCTGGGTACAGGTTATATAAATGTGAAAACAATGAACTTTTTCTATCCTTTACATTTGAATTCACAAGAAACTTCCCTGTCAGTCAGTATTTTTCATATCCATATCAGTTTAACCAGCTTAGGAAATGTCAAGTTCGATGAGAAGTTGGATGATGACCCTGTTAGGCAAACCATGTCAAATTGTACCCATTTTTACTTATTGCGTTCATGTTTTAGAGATGGATGTGCCGAAAACATTTGTTTTGCTGGTTATTAACTCTAATTTCTCCTCTTTTTTTTTATTTGTCTTGGTGCAGTTATGAAGAACCCTGCTAATTTGGCCAAGCATCAAGCAAATCCTAAGGTGGCTCCTGTAATCGCGAAAATGATGAGCAAATTTGGAGGTCCCAAGTGAAACACTTTTAGCTGTTTATTTGAGATCTCAACATTCGAGGCCTCAGCCATCGGGAATTTGAAGTTTATTGACATTGCATTTTTCATTTTAACAAAATTATCAAACTTTTTACAGTTTGTACGGCCTGTTTCCGTAGGTGCTGAGTTCCTGTTGGTAACCATGTTTACTTGTCAACAATGTAATATTTATTTTCCTGAGTGAATTTGATTGTTTAAAGTTGATACGTTTGCATTTCAGGAAAATAAAATAGTTTCTTTCTTTCGTTTACACCAGGCAGTTTGGGCGTCCTTCATTTAAAAGTTTTCGTGTAGAGATAGGTGGACAGTTGCTCCTCTCAAAATTATAGACATAATATTGATCGTAAATTTAAATGGGAAGTCCCCTACTTTTTGCAGAGGTATCAAGTTCATAACCTTATATCACATTTTGTTCTAACTGTCCAGATGAATTTTAATAACAACCATTTCTAGAGCTCAACGTGATGTTGCGACTCCTTGTCCACTGTGGACATGAATCTGTCTAGTACCAAGTTGAGGCAGTTGTGTCTGATCTGCTATCGCTCAAATAACTGTAAGGGTAATGATTATGAATAATACAGTCTCAAGAAGAGATTTTTTACAGATGATGAATGTAGTTTCTTCATATTATCAATCCAATGCAATCAATTGAATGTGTTAGTGGAATCCCTTCTCTGTTCTACACAATAAATTTTACCACTTATATTACCCCCATTTCGTCAAATCATGAGGCCCTTGTCCCATCTATTGAACTTTTCATTTAAAAAACCCTTTTAATGGAGACAAGTTTTTACTTTTTAAATTTACAAGTTATTTTAATTTTGAAATTTTTGAAATCAAAAATTTGGAAGCAAAGTAAAAATTGTATGACTCTTATATTTCCTTTACTCAACAGATGGTTCAAAAATGGAGAGAAAGAGTTTAAGTGTGGAGAATTAGAACGAAAGAAGTTTTAGGTCTTTCTTTCTTTTAAACGAAAAGCGGCTTTCTTTTCTTTTTCCTTTTTTTTTAACCTTTTACAAATTATTTCCTTAAAAAGGTTCATTCAGATACTAATTAAAGACGTGTTATTTTCTTTTCTATTTTTTTTTTCACTTTTAATTACAAAACCATCAATTGCTGTTAATTCGCCTTTTTGTTTTGAAATATTAATAATTCTTTTGAGAAAATTTAAACTGTTAATTTAGATATTTAATTTTTAAATTAACAGCTATGTAATAAAAAAAAATGTGAAGAGAAACCAAATCAACGCTATATATTAAAAATCCATAAATTATATATATCCAATTTAAAAGATCAAATATTATTCATATTTATTTTTATATTCAATTAATGCAAAAAAAATCTTTCAATATGAAAAATGAATTTGAATAATATTTACGAGAAATAGTTTATTTAGTGTGATATTGAAAACATGGAAGGATGAATCTATTTGCATGAAGTTCCGTCATTCTGGTAGTCCAAGTTGGACCTGTTTCAGTGGAAAATTGATTCGTGAAATGTAGAAGTTTTGAAGTTATAACAGTGGAAAAGCTGAAAGTAAGTTTGAAAAGAGAGTTTGAAGTGGTGTCATCTCACAGGTAAAGCGTCTAACTCAAACTGGATGAACCCTATTCTATTCTCTAACTTCTTTAAGTCTATACCAAATTAATAATTTATTATGGACAGGGTTTTGCCGCTCCACTTCAGTATTTTGCAAGCAAATCTAACACTTTCTTTTTTCTTTCAAGACTCTAATTTCTTCAAATCACTTTTATATGCTTTAAAAACTTATTCTTAGGATTAATATTCAATTACATGTCAAGATTTGCAATCTAAAAATATTGCTACTTTTTATAATTTATATATCATACGAATGAGCTTCAACAGTAATATTTTGTTAATTAATTCTATATATGTACAAATTTTTTTAACATTATAATTTATTATTATTATTATTATGGAACTTCAATCTGGTGTTATGCATCTCTCTTGGTTAAAGGGATGTAGGAATCTGATGAAAGTGAAGGCTGAGACAATATGTGTTGAATTTGGAAAGTTGTCGGACTGTGAAGGAAATTTTTGTTGGAGCTGTATACGAGATGAGATGTTGTAGGTCAATTGTAGATTATCAATCAGACATTGATATAGGCTGTCAATTATCTTTTGTGATTACTTCAAGAACTCTGAGCATCAACTTTTATGTATGCTGTAAGACAGAAAAGGAATTTTTTACAATAAAGAAATTACTCCAATTTCCCCTTTAACCAACAACTTTTGATACCAGTTTTAAATTATGAAGTATGAAGTTCATATGCTATTTTCTCTTTTTGAAAAAAAATATATTGATAACTTATAAAATAAGTAGTGTTGTCAAAATAGGGCTTAACGTGGACCCGATTCAATATGGGTTGGTCACTTGTTCAGCCAATCCAATTTGGTTTATTTATTAGAGAAAAAAAAATTTGAACCGTTCACCACGGGTTGATGAGTTAGACAGTTAAATTCACCTGTTCACTTAATTACAAGTTATATTTTTTAAATCTAAAACAAATTACAATTTTTTTGTAATTCAAATTTAAATAATAAATAACTAGATTAAACTAGGTGGGTTGGTAAGTTAATCCGGTTTACCACAAATTCAATTCGGGTAAGTCGGATTTTAAGTAAGTTGGATTGAAAATTTGTCCGTATAAAAAGAATTCATTTTTTCAAATTCAACTCAACTCAAACCTGTGGTGAACTGGATTGGTATGTAAGTTCTAACTCATTTTAATATCCCTAAAAATAAGTAAGTGTAAAATGAAAAAACTAAGTATTATTGTATCATCACATATACTATAAAATAAGAAGAACAATTTCATAAAATAAGAGTTTAAGATCGGAACATGTTTTTTTAATATATTTCTTATTTGAAGACAACCTACACTGGTATAAAATATTTTCTTTTTATGTTACATGATTGAAAATTGATTTACTATATTCTATATTGCAAATGATTTAAATTTTATAAAATGATATATACTTTTTTTAAAGTGATTATTATACATAGGTATTCAAATTATATCTAATAAATAAAATTTGACATGTTGTACTAACCATATGAACAATTGTTTTATGGTCTTTTAGTATTTCTTGCACCACTTAATAATATTTCATTTTTTGTGACAACAAAAATAAATAAAAAATTAAATACTAATTAATAATATTTCAATCTTAACTTCTTAAATTTATATATAATTACATAATACTAGTTTTCCCTTTATCTAAATAGTATTTTAAATTTCGAAACATAATTATAAAACATCTTAAAGACTAATTTATTTAAATTTAAATTCCAAATCTTTAAACATATTTTCTAAAGGTAACATAACTAAAAATAAAATTAACATATATGTGGAGATTAGAAAACAAAAGATATTTGTAAGGACGATAAATAAACAAAATTTAAATAAATATATTTTTCGCCCTTGTCTATGCCTTTTTTTTTTTTTTTCTTTCACTTCTAAACTGTAATGGTTTGAACACTATAATTTTAAACTTTATGAACTATAGTCGAGATATCTCTGAAAACATAATGTTGAGTTGCATATAACAAACTATTAGAGCTGTAGAAGAGTTTCGGATTTTACAAAATTTAAAGCTTTATCAATTTTAGTTCAAAATTAACTCCACTCACATAACAAATTATTCAAACGGCTCCATATCAGGTTATAAGTGAATTAATGTATTTAATATTTAATTATACAATATTTTGTATTTCTATATAAACTTATAATTTAACTAATCAAATATCTTCAAATTTGAGTTACTTTAAAATTTCATATTATTTACTTCAATGAATTAAAATAATAAACACACTAAATTTATGTGATTAAACTATGGGATTTTAAATAAAATAATTAAGCTATACATTTAGACACAAAATGATATGGATGAAAAACATTCACATTAAGTTAGTACTTATTTGATTTTAAATTTCACCCTATTTTATATATTACATCATGAAAAAAAAAATTAAGTAATACTCAAACATTAATATATTAAGAAAAAAAATTATATTACTACTTATACAGTATATATTATATGTGTTGTGCAATCAAAGTTGGAGTTTCATCCCAATAAGATACATCGAGATTGAATATCACCAAGATAAAATTTCAGTATGATTAATAACACAAAACAATTCATATGATATCGTGTTTGAGTTTTTGTCTACTTATTAATACGGAAAAGCAAATAAAAGAAAAAACACAAAAATAGCATATTGATATTCCTTGTTACTTATGAAATATCTCTTTTTTATTTTTTGTATTTGTTGTCCTTACAAATATGTGATTTTCTACATTTTAGTTCTTGTATTTGTTAAGTCTCTCTGTTAATGTTACTTTTACTTTAATATGACATTACTATAACATCAGCATGATATATTATCGGTGACAATTCTTTCAACATAAATTAATTAACAACAGAGTCTAAAATTAATACTTTTAAAATTACGGGAAAGAAATCCACAAAAGTACAATTACCAAAAACAAAAGAACACCACTACCAGAAATATAGGTGCCTTACTTTATAAGAGACTTTTGAAGTCTGAGTTAACCTCTATATATATGATAGATAAAAATCTCAAAATATTTAAGCTAAATAAATTAATACTTAACATAAATTATGATGTTGACACGTTGGTTCATAATGTCCATGCTAAGTAATAATTTTTTTTAAAAGAAATTTATATCAATGAAGGAAATCACATAAAGAATTATTTTTTTTCTCTTTTTCCTAATATTTGATTTGTGTTTTTTTTTTCTTTTCAAAATTTTCTTGGAATCAATTTATATTAAATTTTGAAAAGTTTAATGGAATGTAATTGTCTTCTACCACCGATATCCATTTGTACAATAATAAAAAAAAAAAAGTCTCAAATCATAATAGTGATCTTATTTGATGAAAGATTCATTAATTTGCATTAAATTTTCTTACTACTTACCATCGAAAACTCAAATAGATAGTTTAGTCATCTTAAGCCACGAAAATCCCTTGTGGTGTGAAATTTTTTTGGTCAGAGTTGGCTTTGTCGTCTAACCATCAATTACACTGTTGAAAATTTGATTCTTTGTTAGAACTCTAATGAAGAAGAAAACTTTTCAAGCGTGCATCATGAAAGTCATCACACTAACACATAGTGGTTTAATAAATTTCATGACCTCAATCTTCCATCACAATTCATCCATGTGATTTTAATAAATACTATCTAACTTTCCTCTCACTGTCAATTACATTACTAATTAATTACGCATTCACCTTCTCAATTTCATGTATTAATTACTTTAAGATGTAGTAAGCTTTAATATGGTATATAATATGAAAATTATTTACAATATATTATAGGATTTCCTCATCAAGAAAATTATATGCACGACTCTGTAATATACTTCTTATAATATTTAGGTTTACAACAAATGTTTCATTATAAAAAAAAAAGTATTTTTAAGGTATATGAAGAGTTATATTTGAAGTATTATTCATTTTAGAGTTTTTGTGTTTATTAGAATTTTACTTTTTAAAGGAAATCTTGATAAATTAAGAGAAAAAAATATTGTGTATAGAAGTGTTTTTTATTTAGTTCTTAAACTATAGCTGACTTTTAGAAACACCATAACAATCTTAAAATCAACAATTGAACAAAAAAAAACTAATGCAACAAACGATTTTGACACAATTTATTCTTGATATTATATTTTAGTTTTCAAATCGGAACATATCAAATCGAGATAAAAAAAAAGAATTCTTTTGATTTTTATTTTGAAACACAAAAAATTATAAAATAAAAATAAAAGAATAAGCTTAGATTTTGAAAAATAACCGAAGCCTATTCGACAATAGATTTTAGTTATTTAGTCAACTAAGTCCTATTGTGGTATTTAATATATATATATATATATATATATATATATATATATATATATATGACAAAAATACTCTTATATATTATGTATTTTAAGTTTTAAAGTCAAGGGTATTTTAATAATTTTTATTTTTAAAACTAAAAAAAGCATAAACCCCCAAACTCTTACTCACCTCCCTCGTTCCTCTCAACCCTCTCTCTTTCATCTCTCTCACTCCAACATTTTCTTATTCATCCCATGGTAGATCCAACTGAAAAAAAAAATCAGAAATATTCGTTGTTAAACAATTTACCTTTGTAAAGAGTTTAGTCATAATTTCATTATCTACAGATGTTGAATCATCATCTCTTAAAAAACATCCAGACTAATTACTAATTCCTTCTAATGTCATTATGCTTGTGAAAATTAGATAAGACAAAAATTATAAAATAAAAAGTCATTATAAAAATAATTTTTTTGTAAGAAATTGTTTAACAATGAGTGTTTCTGATTTTTTTCCATACCAATTACCAATTCGTTTGATGTCATTATACTAGTGAAAATTAGATAAAATTAGATAAGACAAAAATTATAAAATGAAAACTCATTATAAAATCATTTTTTTTGTAATAAATTGTTTAACAACGAGTGTTTTTGATTTTTTTTCGAGGTGAATTACCTATTCCTTCACATGTCATTATGCTTGTGAAAATTAGATAAGACAAAAATTATAAAATGAAAGCTTATTATAAAATCATTTTTTTGTAAGAAATTGTTTAACCGCCAGTGTTTCTGATTTTTTCAATTGGGACTACATTAGAGAGATGACAGAGAGAAGGTTGGAATGAGAGATGAAAGAGAAAGGGTTGAGAGAGCTGAGTAAGGATTTAGGAGTTTCTGTTTATTTTTTTAAGAATGAAAATTATTAAAATACCCTTGACTTTAAACTTATAATCCATAATATATACGAGGATATTTTTATCTACTAAAATCCGGTACACATTACTAAAAGTACCAACTGAAAAACAGACATACATGCGTTAGCAAACCCATATATATATATATATATATATATATATATATATATATATATATATATATATATATATATATATATAGAAATAAATCAAATATATCTTCATATTATTTTTAGGTTTTAGAAGTGAGGAATGTAAACTTGGAAACATAGCCTTGAACAATTTACTATGGAAAAACACTTAAGTATGAGAGCACTTTAAATAATGAACAAATGATGAACAAACAAATAAAAACAATAAATATTAAAGACCTCTTAAACATGGTGATAAGAACCTATAAGTAAACAAGAAAGAGAAATCAAGAAGATAAAACAAGAAGAGAAACTGAGATAAAAGAAAAAATCTAAAAATGAAGGGTTCACTGCAATGAAAGTCTAAAAATATTATAACAAGTAACTTTTTTACAAATTTAACTATAGGAAAATAAGTTTAGATTCTTTGTATAACCGAAGTTTATACATTATTTTATAACTAAAACCTATAATTATACAAATAATTTCAAAAGCATCATCATATTTTTTAAAACTTCGTTTTTTTTTTAAATCGTTTCGAATACTTTTTTGTTTCACTATTGTAATAAACATACTGGAACATATCATATACCATATAAATTATATAAAATCATTTAAGCTTATACAAAGAAAACTCCTCCATAAAACATAAGATTCAAATATTGTAGACCTTTTATCATACACTCTTTGAAATCAAATGGTTTATCGACTATTGACAATTTATTATTTAAGAGAAGTTAGGTATCATTATATTGTTTGAGAATTGAAGGACACAAATATTCTTTACTAAATAGAAGAATATGACGTCTTATTATCTTTTGCCAATCTTTATAAGTTGAAAGGTTGATATCCTTCTTTTATCTTAAAGTTATCTATCATATTGAGACCAAAGAGATTCTCAACTTCTCTTGTTTAAAAATACCTTTAACATTTTAAATAATGATATAATTTTTTTTTTTACATATTTCGCATTCAAATAAACATATCATCAATAGAAAATGATGAACATGTGAGAGGTTGCATACTAATCAAAGTGATGTTTAATGTTTTCCTTCTGAAGACGTTGATACTCCCACAATCATTGAACAATTAGCTCACTCAATACACCTGTATAAATTTTTGAAACATTTTCTTACTAAATACACTATGACAATTAATTCATATGGCCGATATATACAGCATTTATATTTAGAAAATAATAAGTAATAATCATTTATTCCTTTACTGATATTATCCAACGACAATGATGTTGGTTGTTAAAGAAAGTAGCACAAGTGCAAACATGCAACATAAATGAACCTTATTTTGGAAACGCTAAAAGTAATTATTTTTGTTTTCAAATATAGAATGGTTTTCAGAATTATTTTCAAATTCATGTTGATTTTCAGAAACATCTTCGAAGAAAATATTTTGTAAATTCATCCAACATATCTTTAACTTTCTCAGTTTTCATTGAAAATAAAAAGGAAACTTTCAAACTTTGAAAGAAGCCTTTCATAACGAAAAACACAATCATAAAAATTATTTGGTTTACAAATGTCATGGACTAAAGTTTGGAAGGTTTTCTAAAATCCTTATAGTCTATCCTTACTTTCACTTAAAAGACAATCTTTAATCGTGGAAGATATTAACGTTCTTATTTCCCTAAAGCTTCACTTTACATAAGAGAGGCCATCCTGGTATCTTTTTCGCCTTTGTAATCCATTTACAAGCGGATAAAATTTACATATACAATAGTATAAACAGGTGTTGTTGTTTAATTAAATTTGGAGCACTGTTTTGATAATTTCCATTTTATTAAATGCGTTGTATATTATAAATTGAAAGTTTAAATATGATTAGTGAACAACACTTACGACACATTAATGTATATGTAAATTTTCTCTCTGAGAACTTTAGAACGGTCAAAACGGGTAACTTGACCCGCCTCGGCCCGATCTACTACGGGTTGGTTACTTAGTGAGCCAACCCAACTCGGCTCATTTATTAGCGAGCCAGAAAAATTTGAATCCGATTTGACTTACCACGGGTGGGTAGGTAAACAAGTTGGTTCATTGGCTCACTTAATTACAATTTTTTTTAAAAAAAAATTATAAACTTTCTATAATTCAAATCCAAACAAATTTCACTCACTCCCAAGAGATGTTTAATTAATTTTGAAAATAAAAAACTTAAATAATTTTTGTAAGCAAAGAATAAATAAATATCTTTTTATAAAATTAAAATTAAATTTTAATAAAATAAAATAAGATAGGTGGGTTGGTGGTCCAACCCGACCCACCACGGGTTCAACCCGCATGAGCCGGGTTTAAATCTGACCCGCATAAAAAAAATACAATTTTTTCAAACCTAACCCGGTCCGAACCCGTGGGTCGGATTGATCTGCAGATTGTGACCTATTTTGACAGCTATAGAAAACTTAAAGTGAAGGTTTCTTTGTATATATCCCATCTTGCTATTATTAAAGAGAGATTATGTGGCAGAACATTGGTTCAATAGGTATGAGTCACATTAATATTCAGGTAACAACTTATTCCACAAAGCCAGTTAATAGCGATGAGTATAAGAGCACAAGATAGAGCATCAATGAGTAATGCCATTTTAATGAGGAAGTAAAAAGTCCCCAAGGTTATAATATTTATATGTTATAGTCATCTCACGCCAACATGTTGACTATAGGTTCAATCTTTATATAAATATATAAAAAAAATTTAGAGATGTTATATATATAACATATATTAAAATTAAAAAAATCATATATTAATTTATATAAATATAAAAGAAGTTGGGAGGCCAAAGTCCCTATTTAAAGTTCGTTGCTGTTGTCAACTAAATTCTCCAAAAATGTTATATGCAAGTACTTATTCACTCTTAAGGGATGTGTATGACTACAAATTCACACTTGAAGAATAACTTAACTAAGTATTATAAATGATGAAGGATAATAACTTATTGAAAAATTAATTATATTCTTCTAATCTATTTATTTTATGGTTTAATTATGTTTTAAGTTTATTAATTTGGATATTTTCAATTGATTCTTATAGTATATTTTATTGATTTATTGAGTACTTAAATTTTTCATATTTTTAAATTAAATTTTTATTGTTTAATTTTTATTTATTTATTGAGTGATTAACTTATCACATGTTAAAATATGTAAGATTTAGTAATTAATATAAAATAATATTACAATCAATATAAAATGAGACATATGATTGATATTACTTTCATTAAAAATATTCTATATCAAGGAATCAACATTACATGCATCAATGGTTTTTTTACGACAATTGTTCTTTGATCGATCGTTGTAGGCAATGACTTGGAAGTCATTAGAAAACATAATAATCTCATTATCCAATATGTTTTCAATTAAAATAAAATAAAATAACTTGTCATTTTATATTATTGTAATATTTATTTATATGAATAAAAAACAATCTTACATTTTATAATATGTGGATTCAAGTAAACAAGATAAGAAGCAAAATGACAAAGTAAGATAAAAATTAAACAACAGATACTCAATTGAAAAAAAAAAAAGAAATTAGCACTAAATATACCAAAAAAAAGTTAGGTTGAATTAGTAATTTGATTACTATATTTAGGTCTATGATCCACTTTGATCCCTATACTTTTTAAATAGTCAATATGATTTCTTTGTTCAATTTGTGTTAACGCTGTTTAAAAGGTATTACATGTCAAAATCTAAAAGATGTGATATGTTAAAATATAGAAAATACTATATGTCGGAACAAAATAAAAAAAGTGTTACATTTCAAAATGTATAAAGTATCACGTATCACGTTATTTGGAAGTTGATACATGTAAAATTTTAAAACATGTCATTTGTTAAATCAAAAGGATCCAAAGGTAAAAGATGACTAATTTTTTACGCATGACATCTTTCAAATAGTGTTACTTCCAATTTACGAGAAGAGATTAAATTGACTTTAAAACATAATTAAACTCAATTGAATAAAAACAATATAAAGATCAAAATAAGTCATATGTACAGGAATCAAAATATTAATTAAGCAAAAAATTTAATAAAGACTCAATTTAAAATATTCAACTTTATAAGAGATTTGAAACTTAATTAAGTCTAATTTTTATTGTAACAACTTTTATATATAGAAAAATGAAATGCAAAATAACTATAAGAAGTCGCACTTATTTTCCAAGAATTCCATTGTCATAGACTATATTACCTTTGTTTGTAACTTTCATCTATTATTATCATATGGAGAAAAATGTAAGGGAAGACCTAAAGTCGACATCAAAATGCATTTATCAACAATCAATGATCATCGTCCCTAATCCAAGTCGTTTGTTTGTAATTAATGTATTGGCTCTTGTATGTCAACTTCAACTTTGTTGATAAAATGAAGTCTTTAAATGTATAAAAGTAAAAAGCTAAAGGAAGGAAACTGAAGTTGAAGTTGTGAAGATGTTAGGCAACCGTCGTGGTGGAGAATCTGATAATGAACTCACAACCTCTACAGTAATGGGTGCAGACAGATCCAACTTGCAAGCAAAGAATTAGCTTCTACATCCATGCTCCATACCACTCTACGTCTTTCTACCTAATTTCCATAATTACATCTTTGCTTAACTCATCATCTCTTCATTTTCTCGCTAATTTTTATTCATTAAACTAACCAACAACTTCTCTTTTCTTTTCTTCATTAATCACCTCAAAAAAGCTATGTTAGATTACAATCTGAATACCTTCCCCTCGTAACTTTACACTATTCTACGTGCCTTCATATGGGAGCTCCTACAGATAAAACCAGAGGTTGGTATTGTGTATTGCCTTGCAAGTCAAGATGGTATTTAAATACGATTTTGTACACGTAGCCATCCAAAACGGATATTTGGATAACGTAGATCGAATTTCTCTATGATGAGTTTATTTTAATATATGATGAAATCACATATTACAATTAATTTAATTGCGTTAGATATAATAGTTACAAGGAAATCGTTGGTGCTGAAACTCGAAATTTGGGAAATTTGACTAGTGCAAATTGACGGTTTCGTCACGAGTTGAATCCATCATGATTTTTAAGATAAAAAGAATGGAATTTTGGTTATGAAATGCGTACATAAGCAATGAAGGCCTACAAGTCAAGACAGAAACTTTTGGTTGGTAACTGCTCCGACCTGTGCCGTGTGGGTGATCTAATAAAATGTCATGTTGAAACTCTCTCCATCATTATCATTCAATCAATACCTTTATAATTAATCTCACTGTAATATGTAGCTTGAATAAAATTTCCCATAAGATGAATTTGTTTTCTACACTAAGAGGAAGGAAATGAGCTTAATTGGTTGGAATTAAATACGATTATCCTTGTTGAAATGTATGGTCCACAAGGATTTCTTTCTTCTCTTCGACAAGATTTGGACTAAAAGTCCGTTTGACTTTGTTGCTTTCTCCAAAATGTTTTTTTTTTATTTTTTTTTATTTTGTTATTTTTTTTCAAAACACTTACTAATAAGAAGGTAGGAATCAAAAATCGAATCGCAGGGAGAAATAAAGTGAAGCGCATAACACTCACGAATCCAAATATCTGTTTAAAACACATTGCAAATGCAACTCACTTTTTAAAGTTGCAAATCCATTATGAATCATGTATTTAATTGATTATGCACCTTCAAATATTACATTAATTATGGTAGGGTTACATGATTGATCATGGATGATGAATACCAGAGTATATAGATCTAATTAAAATATATTTGATTATACACTCGTTTTAAACGCGAAACCAATGAAAATGACCTTTATATTTAATATAGAATTAATCAACTGAATATTTATTTACTTTCATATATAAACTATTTTCTACTTTAAAGTGATATATAGTGCTTACAAGTGGTGTAAACCAAATATCTCTTGACTAGGATTCAGCGACGTGTATAATTATGCCAATTACTTGTTTGTGAGTATGTTCTCTTTTATTAATGCTTAAGTAAACTCTAGAAGTGCGTTTGTATTAAAAAAAAGGAAACGTATTTGAATGAATGCCTAATCGATGAACCAATCTGAGACGAAGCTGATCTGAAAATGGAACGATCTAGAAATAATCTGGCGTAGGTAGAAGATGTTCTGTCCAGTTCGTGTCAAAGATACCCAACCAGGATTGTCATCGAACTTCTTACATATTCTCTGGCTAATCATATCTAGCTTGTGAAATTAATATGTTCAATATGATCTATTCCAGATTTAGATAAATTATTATATACATAAAATAACTCACGAGCTTGTACATAATCATTTTGATTTTGAGATGGTCTTTTTATGACCGTATCAGGTTAGGCTTTTCTCTTCCGTGGTTCAGTTTTAACAAGGAATCGTATCTGTCTATCTTCCTTCCTCTGTTCACGTTTTATTGTTTATTCCCAAATACGACTCGAAGCGCCCTCTATCTGTTCGATGAAATAAAAATAGACGGGAAAATGTAAGTAGTTGACCCAAATTCTATCTGATCAGAGAAATTGAAAGGAAATAACCGTTGATTTATACAGCATTAGTCCATTATTCCTTGTCGTTTGCATTTTGCTTCAACTAGCAGATGCTGCAACCGAACACTACCTAAATCCATCTATGTTTTCTCATTGGGATGTCAATATCTATCCCTCTTAACAAATATGCAAGATCTATATCCTCTTCGTAGGTGTGACTTGTAAAATTATTCTTGAGCCCCTACAGTCATAATTCCAAATATGCTGAAGTCGTGGCCTATTGGACGGGTTCTACATTTGGTTACGCATATAAATGTTTGTCTGGATAAATTTTCGTAACTTGCATTAATGATAGTCAGTTCCATGGACAGGAGTGAGGCGGGAGTTGTAACTTACTGGGGAGAAAACAAAGTTGTGGCTTTGAAATCTCCGGAGATCGTTGTCCACTCTAGTACTTCAGGAAAGTCTCTCAACTCTTAGAATCAAGGAAACCTAGTTGCTCCAACAAGTCCCTATTTGATTCGATGATCCTGCAGCGTTGGATCGGTATTCTTTCATCACATCAAAGAACTAGAGTTTGAAGACTTATAGCAATCGCCCTCACCGTATCATAAACTGAAGCCAAGGGACACGTAAACGTGGTGATGACGAAATGGTGGAGTAAGAGTGAAATCAGGGCAGTGGATTTGCATTTCGTAATGGAAAATTTTTAATAGGTATAATTATTTTACACATTATTTTAATACTTGTTTGGGATGCTTACATATAGTTCTGCCTTTGGGTCACCCATCTTTCAGCGTCACCCATTTTGTGTAGCTAAAAACACCAGAAAACCCTATATTAGTTCCCACGTACCTTTCACAACCCATGGTGGAGCCCTCAACCTTCTCCTGTTTAACCCTGCCTGTTTAGTTCTCCTTGTTTTTTAATTTTCTCTCTATGCATGATTTTATTGCACATATATGTAATTAATAATTTAGGGAAGAAAGGGAGAGGGCTTTATATAAAGGTGGGTGGGGAGTGGGGCTTTTGGGTCATTACTCATTACAAGCTGGTGTTGGTAAGACTTTTGCATTAGTGTGGGAAATTGCATTGTTAGCTTGGTAGTGTTGTTGTTTGTGCAAGTGGTATGGGGAGGCAACCCTGCTGTGACAAACTTGGGGTGAAGAAAGGTCCATGGACTGCGGAGGAAGACAAGAAGCTCATCAACTTCATTTTCACCAATGGCCAGTGTTGTTGGCGTGCTGTGCCAAAGCTTGCTGGCCTTAGGCGTTGTGGCAAGAGTTGTCGCCTTCGTTGGACTAATTATCTTCGCCCAGACTTGAAGAGAGGACTCCTCACACAAGCAGAGGAGCAACTTGTTATTGATCTCCATGCCCGTCTTGGCAACAGGTATTTTATGTTTCACAATGCATTCTATTTCTCAACAATTCTTACATCACCACACTTTTTACAACTAAGATCATTCATCAATCAAAACCTCAAGATAATACTAAACTGCTTTTACCATGGATTTTGTTAGCTTATTTATTATTTTATTACATCTTCGACCGTCCCTGCACACAATGCATTCACCAGATTTTCCCTATGTTCAACAGCTAATAGATCCTTGCTCAGTATTTGATTTTTTCCTAAAGTATATTGGAAGGCACTTAGTCCTTAACTACTGTGACTTCAAGTCTAAACCATTAATAATGTTGAAGAAGGCAACGCATTTAAAACCTTGTTTTCAAACAAAAGGCTACTTGAGGCTGAAGCAATTGTATCCTTGTCTGGTTTAGTAGATATGTCTTAACATATTTATAACATTTTCAACATAGTAATAGCATCTTTCTATTCTCAAACTCTCAAACACTATTACTCTGCGTGGAATATGTGAATTGTTCAGATATGCATATCAAATGGTTGGTAAGAATTTGAAAAACAGCACTTCATTGACCTGCGTAATTAATGTTCAACTAAAATGTTACTCCACATCGTTGGAACTGATATTCATGGTTGAAAAATACTAAAACTTAGTCATGAGTTACAATGCAAATTACAAGATAAATGATGACGATCAAGTTTAAGCTGTTGGTATGACCTAAAGTAATTACATGTTGGATATGATTGGCACGTGTATAATGAATTTTGATATATGGTTGGTTGGTGTCTCAGGTGGTCCAAAATTGCTGCCAGGTTACCCGGAAGAACAGACAACGAGATTAAAAACCATTGGAACACACATATCAAGAAAAAACTCCTGAAAATGGGTATTGATCCCGTTACTCACGAACCTCTCATTAAACAAGCAGCATCTCAGGATAGTTCACCCTCCCCCTCAGAGCATTTGCCACAGCCTGAGAATAACCTCGATCAGGTGAAAGAAACTGATGGGGTTCTCAACTCAGAGGAGAATTCAAGTTCATCCCAAGCTGAAAATTCTTCTGGGGATGATTCACTTTTGCTAGATAGTATTTGCAGTGACGATTCTCTGTTAAACACCCTGTGGCTGGATGAAACTCCTCTGATGGAAGCATTATGGGACACAACACCCAAACTAGAGAATAATACTAATAGTAACACGGGTTTGGTACCATCTTGGGAGGACAATTGTGCTTGGTTATTGGACTGTCAGGACTTCGGTATTCATGATTTTGGGTTTAACTGTTTCAACGAGATAGAGTCAAATGCACTGCATACCATAGAAATGAAGGACGAGGAGCATTAACGACACGCATGCAGTAGTAGATCTGGTGAAGGGAATTAATTGTCTACGAAACAAAGAATCAGGGTAAAATATCAAATCTATTAATGTGACCAAATACCACGGGCTCAAATTTATGTTCTTGGTGTTCAACTTTATCTACCTAGTATTTTGCTGAATGTTCTCGGAAGGTGGAAGGTGAACGTTTCCTCTTCTGAGGTTCCTCGCCAACCAAATCACAAAATTGATGGCAAACCAAAACCAAATCATCAAAATGCCACAGTACATACTTACATGAGCATTTTCAACTCAGTTATTTAGAAAAAGAATCATCAATAAAAACATTATTTTAATATAGATTTTACAAACATGGTTTCTTTAAAATTGAAAAAAGTTTCTTGGTAACTTTCTTCAGCTTTGAGAAAGCCATATTCATGAAATTTGATTAAAATATTGTTTTTGTTGTGTAAGAAGTTTTCATTTGAGATATGATGTATTTATGTGTATGATAGGGACAACACAAAGGGAAAATGTCCAGTGAGTTGGGAAACATATTGTACAAAGAAGTCTACTTTAAAAATAATGATAAAACTTTTTGTGACTACAAGTTCAGTTGTATTCTTTCATTTCCTGTTTTCTGTCACATTAGAAATAGATAGATGAAGAGATTATTAATAACCACCACCTTTGAGCCAGCAGGTGGGACAATGAGTGGCATGGAAGAATTCCACATGATTTGGGTGTTGGTTTTCAATCAATATTTGAGTATATCTTGATCAACTTTCACTGTATTATTATTAAGTTGAATTATCGGTTTTAATGAAGAATTAATATCTGAAATATTTGGTTTTTCTATTTATCTGATGAAGAAGCACAAATAACTCCTTTTTTCTGTGTCCCCCACACCGCACCTTTTGTTGTTCAACTTCGGTATTATTTTGCTGTCTATCAGCACCTGTCAAACCTTTCATCGCATCGGATTATTTAATAGCAAAAAATGCCACTGTAAATTTTAGTTTACAAATATCATGTCCATCTTCGTGAAACACCTATTATTAGTGCATGATTGTTTGTTTTTTTTTTAACAAATAATAATTTTCAAATTGTCTCTCGAAATTATCGTAAATTAATGCGTTTTTTTTTAATTAACCAATCCTAATAAAATTATATTATTCGCTAAAATGTATGAAAACGAAAGAGGTACCGATTAAATAGTCAACGATTGAGTGTGTTAAGAAAATGTGTCATTAATTAGTGCTTCTTCAAAGATAAACGTTAGGTACTGAGTGGAAATCTATAAAATTGTTCAACTCGATTTAATTTCACTTTTTAAGTTGAGTTGAATTTTTTAGTGTATCCAATCACAATTAACTTGAGTAATAAATTTACGCGTTTTAAATCTGATTGATCTAGTTTAACCTTAAAATACATAATACTTATATAATTAAAAAATTATTAATTATTTGATATTTCAATTTCAATTATGGATTTTGTTTGTTACTATTTGAGTTTCACTGCTTCAGTCTGTTCATATTTCATGTTTCTATAATTATTGTTTACTAATTTGTTTTTTGTATTCAAATTATAAAATTTTGGGATATTAGAATAACAACCTCATTATTATTTTCCTTATAAAAATTAACAAACATTATGAAATAATGAATTTGAAGATTGTTTTTGTTAAAAGTTCCAAACGTTTTAAAATTATTTCAATGACTCAAAGCAAGTTAACTTAAAAGATTGCTATAACAAAAAAAAAAAGAGGTCTAAATAAATACATAACTCAAACACACAAAATCTAGATTTAAGTCTAAATACAATACTAAACCTTTTTGAAATTGTGCTTGGATTGAAAACACGAATATTATTTGAAGAATTTGTCTTTACAACCATTACAGGCACTCATGAAATGGCTTGAACATATTCCTGGAATGAAGGAGAAATGGCTATTTGTGAATGAATTGTGATGCAATGTATGTGGCAAGAAAGAAATGCCCGAATTAGTTTGCTTTTGACAAATCAAACTGAAATGAAGTTTTTTTAATGGAGACCGCAGGGAAAAAAGTTCTTTGTTCTTATATTATTATTATTTAAGGTAATGTAATAAAGTAAAAGGATAGTAGAATAGAAGAGTATATGCTTTAAGGAGAATTCCAAATCATGATATATCCCTGGACCAGATGTGTCCCCATTACCATAACTACTTAGTGCTGCTCATCATAACACTCAAAAACCAATACAAGGATTGTGTTTTGTCTCTCCAATTTGGTTATCAGCAACCAATGTAGCATCTCTTTTCAAAATTTAACGCTTTCAAAGTTTGAGTAATCCCTTCGGCTACCATAGTTTTTCTTCCTTGTCTTTATCTATAAAAATGGCTATTGTTAACTACATTACACAATATTACAAGTCGACTAATATTGCAAAAAACATTGTCCACCAAGTTAAGCAAGTGGCAACACCATCTAATGTTATAAAACACACATAAACTATTGAGAGAAAAAAAAAAATTGTTACTTCCTATGATTGTGTGCTCATTAATGCTAGTGCTTTGCACATTTGAGTACAATTTTTATATTAAATATAGCATTTGAATAAATATTACTTATTAAGTGTAAAAACTTGAAGTTAATATTACTTAAAAGAGTTAATATTACTTATTAAGTGTAAAACTTGAAGTTGTAATATAAACAAATAAATAGTATTATGTAAACATGAGATTATTGGTTCAAAGAAATCATTCATTCTCTTTCCTTTCTCATTGGGATTTTTGTAAATGGAAGATTGTGTTTTTCTAGAATTTGATACTAAGTTACTAGTATACACTCCAAGTTAAAAGAGTTCAATTTAGTATTTACTTCAGTTAAAAATTTAAATGGTTATTCGAAGTGGATCATGAATATGAATATTCAGGAGAATATTTTATTACATTATTTTATTAAGTGATTGTGGATGAATTATGGAACATAATTGTAAAAAAATGGGGCATATGTGTTTCTGTAAAATTTTCTTCTTTGGATTAACCGTTGTGATTGATGGCATATAATTTGAGAGGTGAATCATGATTATATGTGTAACTTATTATACTTCAAACTTGAATAAGAGAGAGTCAAGAAAATTATCTCTCATTTATAACAAATAATGTCGCTTAAATTATTACATTTTTGGTTATTAAGATGGATGACGTTGCATGAATTTTTTTGAATATGTATGTATATGTAAGTAATTGCTTGCCAGCAATAATAACAAGCACTAATGAAATTATATATTGAATACTTATGGAATTTGTTGTGTGATAAAATAAAAATGTATTTCCAAATATTATGAAAACACTTAAGCAATCAACATTTAAGATCTGAGTGAAAGAGAGACAATCAATTTTAAGAAAGTAACTATATGCCACTTAATTAACTAATGTTAAAGATGATATTGACTATTTATATTAATTATAGATACATATATAAATATTTGATGAAGATAAGATTAACTATTTATATGATATTTTAATATTATATATAGTGTTATTAATTATTTTTGGATGGATTAAATGTTAGTCTTTAATACAAACATGTTTAATATAAGTGTTTCTAAAGGGTGTTAAATATGATATATAGATATGTTATCCATATCATACTATATATATCTCCATTCTTTTAAAATTAATTTACCCCTTTCGTTTAAAAAATTAATTTACCACTTATATTTGTGTAAATTACTATAATTATTCTTGATATAAAAAATATAAGGTTATAGATATTTCAGAATAAACTACCTTTCAATAAATATTTTTATTTTAAATTTTATATTTTGAGAACTTGATACTCTAAACACAATAGCACGAGAAGAGTTTCGTTATTTTATATTAATTTTCAAAGAAAAAATTCATCTACTCAAACCAAAATCAGTATTAAGTTTTTGTTTAATAGATTATAAAAATAAGTGTGTCTGCAAGTATGAATAAAATTTACAACAAATATTTGATATTTGTGAATATTTATTATGGATAGTACATATTTTAGTATTAGTTTATAAACAGGTTATATATGAGTATCATACTAACAGTTCATTATTCTCAAAAAATTAATAATAAATTTTAACTTCTATTTCATTAAACTAAATTAAAATCAATCTATATTTTATTTGATAAAATTTTGATTAAAAATAAATTTTAATTTATATTTAATTTAATTTATATTATATTATATATTTTTTTAATGTTATTTTAATTTTATTTTAAAAATTTATAAAATAATTTTTTAAATATTTGTGAATATACACGTATGTATATCTTTTAAACAAGTATCCAACGGATGACCGTGCAGATAATGGATAAATTTTTTTATTGTAAATCATATAGCGAGTAAACAATATGTACCCGATTCTTGTCATTCCTAATCCCATCCCCACTGGATATTAGGTATATAACCTTATGGATACTCTTGTATTTGTTTCTTACTCTTTTAATATCAATTAGTTAGTTTTTATAAAATAATAAAAGATTATAGCAAAAAGACTTAATATTATTAAGTATTAAATATCAAAATATCATATTTTTGTTTTTTTAGTATCAAATATTTAAAAAGAAATTATAATTATATATAAATTTTAAGTTAGAGTACTAAATAAAATTTCATAAGAACTAAAAAATTTATAAAATTTACAAAAATTAATGAAACAGAGTTGATAAAATTTATTTTTTAAAAAGAAAAAAAGAAAAAAAATATTTATGAACATGTCATTAAGTTATTATATTACAATAAATTATTTTTTTACAATTATAATGATAAAATTATAATTACCATAATAACTTAAAAATTGAAAGCGAATATATAAAAATATCGAAAATAATATTTTACATGACAAAAGAAAAAAAAAATTATATATATATATATACATATATATATATTCTATATTATTATGTATGCATATTCTATATTATTATTTCTACATACTAATATATTGGATTAAATGGGAAAGAAATATATTTCTCTTATTTTTGTTCCAAATATTTTATGATATAAATACTTATGAAAAACATTTTACATATTTACAACAAAAAATATTTAAATGCATAAATTAAGATTATATTTGGGAGAAATAATTCATAGAGTATGTAAATATTTTTTTATAGTTATTTTTATATTAATATTTTAATGTATATTATGGTTTTAAAACTTAAACTTGTTGTAGTTTGTAATTATAGTTATGAAAAGAAGATAAAAGTCCATCGTTTAAATAGTAAGGGACAAAATTTATTCAGATGGCTAAAGAAAGTAGAAAATAATTTTTAAGAAATTGTGTATTTTAACTTTCTTAAGAGACTAAAATAAGATTTTTTCTGAAAATATCACATATTGATAAAAAAAATTATAATGGTGCAGAACCTTTTTTTTTTAAATTATAGTTTTACGAGTAAAAGTTTTTGTAAAATATTTTTTACTTCAATTACGTTATATTTTTATTTCGTATAAATATATAACAAAAAATAATTTAAATGTAGCAATTTAATAATATCATAAATTAAAAAATTAATTTTACCAATTTTTTTCATGGGAAACAAAATCCTGCTCCAGAACAATAAAAAATAGAAAATGTTATGGAAGAAGGAAAATTGTCATTTAAAATCATTAAAAATAATGTTATTGCAATTTTAAACAGTTAATACACTATAGAAGAAATCGATATGTCTAGCTTTTGTAATAGCCTAAAAATAAATCAAAAAAGGGGATGATGGGAGTATTAAAGGAATAAACCAAGTTTTATATTTAAAAGTATATTAGCCATTAAGAAACTAATTTGAGCGTATCTAGTTTATTTTCTAAGAACCTTCCTCTCTCTAACATTTTACTCTTTCACTTTTTCCATCTTCTCTCTAAATCCATCTTTCATTGAATCAAAGAACTCTAGCTTTGGTAGTGTCCTAGTGATCGCGGAATAAAAAGCTTTGCGTCTATCTGATCAATTTTCCAATTTCTACACTGGTGAGTGTTTTTCCTTTTTTGTGCATTTGGAAGCTATAATCAAGCAGCTAATTTGCTTGCATGTGGGTTTCCATGTGTTTTCCTCAAATCTCACCTATTTTAGGTTCTAAAACCTGTTTCCTTTTTCCCAATTTGTGACTTGTAGGTGATCTTAGAGCCTCTTGAGGGTAAAGGTGCAGCTAGATCATTCGATGTGTTGAACAGTGAAGTTTAGAGGTAAGGGAAGCTAGGAGTTCCTTTCTGTTCTGTGAACGGCTTGCATGCTTAAGTTAGTTTTTAATAGACATTATCAAATAATGCATGTGTTGATTTTATGCCAAATTGGATGATAACTAAAACTGATATGAGATACTTGTTGCCGTTTGAATTGTGATGATGGTTGACTCTGTTGTGAACTGTGAATTTGATGTATATGAACTGGTTTGGATAGTTTGAAATGATGTAATTAAGCAATTGAATGTTGGGAAACATGTTATATAGATTTCTAAATGAAAAGTGCACTGGGCTATGATGTTTTAAGCTAATATAAAGAAAGTGAGAGTGTGAATTTGGGGATCTAGGGCATTGGTCTGTGCTAGAGTATTTAGGCAATCTGGGTAAGTAAATTGGGACCTATTGGGGTCCCTAAAATGATCAAAATTAGACTTAAAGTGGTGGAATCAAATTTAGGTCCATAGTTTAAGAGTTCTTCGTTTTTAGGTGGAAATCAATGCATAACTAATAGGAAATGGAGTTAGGAAGTGTTAGGGCCAGACAAGCATATTTAATTCATCATATAGATCAACATAAGAGTGTTAGAAACTCGTCAAAGTGTCTCAGATGCACCAAAACCAGAAAAATAAGGTTGTTATCAAATACTGATAAGAATAATCGATTATTACATGTAATAATCAATTATTCTAGTCAAAACATCATATTTTCTTCAAAGTTCTTGAAAATAATCGATTATTACATATAATAATCGACTATTGGTTGAAAAATCATTCAGGATAGTTTTTGGTGGTTTTCAGGGTTTCAGATATCATTTTTGGATGTTCTTTAGTTCTTCCTGGGGGTTTTTGACCCTTCCGGAACTGTTGGTGATGGTTTCAAAGTCATTTTTCTTGTCTAAGTATGAGTTCATTGGGTTTTGTGTTGTTTAGTTGTCCTTTTAGAACTATTATTGTCTGCTAGTGTACATGGAATGATAGAATGTTTATTTGCTTGCTTGTGTGCATATTGTTAAGTATATGTTAGTTTGAATTTGGACTTATCTTGCATGCTTTTCAACCTAGCTTACCCTTGCATTGTATGTGTTGTATGTGCTTGCCTTCCCCATTGCGATGATCATCTAATCCTTTAGATGTGAGCAGTAACTGATGATGTGTCCTTGGAGCAAGCACTGAAGAATGAAGAAGGTGCAGCCGCCTAGTGCTTAGGATCATTCTTAGTTGACTTATCTATTTTGAAACATCATTTGTAAATAAAGTTTTAAATTTATGGTCAATTTTGGATGACTGTAAACTTATAACTTTATTTTTATTCTTAAACTGTTCTGTCATATTTAATCATTCGAAAATTTTAATATAATTTTTGGATGTTACAGCTTTCAATAAGCATAATAATTACGAGTGAAAAACATGTTTATTTTTTTTATGATAAATAAAATAAAATTATTACTCTTAAAATTATAAAAATAAAAATAAATAATTTGTTCCAATTATCATGGATATCTATTATTTATTCAGGTAATTATTTTAGTTTAAAAATAATAGTTAAATAAAAAAAAGTTTAAATTGAAAAAGAAATAGTTAAATTAAAAAAAATTACATAAATTAAAATTGATGAGTAATTATTTTAATTTTAAAAACGTCACTATTTAACAGGTAAAATAAGAAAAAAAATATACAAAAAATATATAATCGCTTTTTATAATAGTGAAAACACATGTGTTTATTTATTTTATGATAATAAAAATATAATAAAACTCTTATTATTTTTATTTATAATTAAATAAAACATATATGTATTTAGTTTTTATAATAATAAAAAATATTAAATTATTATTATTATTTCTTATATTGATAGTTTTATAATTAAAAAATTATTAAATTTAAAAAACTATAAAAGAAATAATTAAATTTAAAGAAACTCTCACTTAAAAGATAAAATTTATAACATAATTATTTTAATTATTTTTTAAAATTTCTATTTAAGAGATAAAAAATTGGAAAATAAATGTGAAAAAAAATATCTTTTATAGATTATAAAATGAAATATAAATAATTTCTATAATTTTATTGTAAATATTTTTTATTTATTTTGTAGATAATTTTTTAATTAAAATAATTAAATTTAAAAAATCAAATAAAAAATTTAATTTTAAAAAATATCACTCGAAAGATAAACTTAATAAAATATTTATTTTAATTTAACAAAATTATTAAAAAATAAAATTAAAAAATAAAATTAAAAAATAAATGTGAAAAAAAGACAAATTCTTTTGTATAAATAAGTATAGATAATATATATTTACACCAATGAAATTCATGTCTTTTATATATATATATATATATATATATATATTTGTGTTTATGTTGTTTTTTAATTATGGGAGGCTGCATATTTAGTTTTTGGTTGAAGGGATTTTATAGTTATATATTTTAATAAATAGTAAAATTGTTTTAATTTATGTTTTGGTGGATAATTTTGGGACCGAAAGGACTAACCTTGATGACGTAGTCTTCTTGCTTTTTGATTGCTTTTCCTGGATCTTGACCGCACGCTCTACTTTAGCCTTAACCGTCTGGTGGTCTTCAAGCTTTGGCCAAAGGGGGGAGGTACTTGTAAAGGCACTCCGACGCTCAAGTTAGGCGTCAGTAGTAGTGTGTTTCCAACTCTAAGCAGCGTAGTACTTAGGCTGGGAGAATAGATGGTAATATGATCGTAGTAGAGAATATGCTAGATGTTTGTGAGTGAAGCGTACCTTGTTTGGAGTCCTTGGCCCTTTGTTTATAGGCTTTGGATTGATATAAGATTAATAGAATATAAACAGAATAAAATATAAACAAACTTACTTGACATATCTCTATTTGGATATATTTTGATATATCTCTTTTTTGATATTATTTGATACGTTTGATATATCTTTGTTTGGTTATTATTCACGTCTCTGACATGATGACTGATTTATTATCTTGTTGACAGGTCGTCTAGAAACCGACCGCTGGAGATATCCTACCGTACATCATCTCCCCCAAGTCCGAGTTAAACGTAGTTAACTGTAGGACTTTTATGAGTTTAAGGGAGGTTTTACTTGTTGTGTTTGGAGAGTGTGCTTCTAGTAGTTGCTCATTTGTTTGATCTTTGTCAGATGTTGGATGCCGATGGGGTTCTTTCTAGAACTTTTTCCCATGTTGATGATGACTGGAAAATATCTTATTGACAGGTTGTCTAGAAACCGACCGATGGAGATATCCTACCGTACATCATCTCCCCCCAAGTCCGAGTTAAACGTAGTTAACTGTAGGAATTTTATGAGTATAGGAGAATGTAGTTGTCGCACGGTATGATGACTTGGTGTTCCGTGCCTCTTGATAGTAGTTGGGCGTCCGGATTCGGTGTTCCGTGCCTTTTGATAGTAGTTGGGCGTCTGGACTCGGCGTTCCGTGCCTTTTGATGGTAGTTAGGCGTCCGGACTCGGTGTTCCGTGCCTTTTGATGGTAGTTAGGCGTCCGGACTCGGTGTTCCGTGCCTTTTGATGGTAGTTAGGCGTCCGGACTCGTTGTTCCGTGCCTTTTGATGGTAGTTAGGCGTCCGGACTCGGTGTTCCGTGCCTTTTGATGGTAGTTAGGCGTCCGGACTCGTTGTTCCGTGCCTTTTGATAGTAGTTAGGCGTCCGGACTCGTTGTTCTGGGCCTTTTGATAGTAGTTAGGCGTCCGGACTCGTTGTGTTTCTAGACTCGTTGGTCTAGAGGACGCGTTGGTCCTTAGTGTTTCTAGACTCGTTGGTCTAGAGGACGCGTTGGTCCTTAACGTGTTTGGACTTGGTAGTCCTTGAGGCATCAAGACGCGTTGGGTCCTGACCTTCATGTGGATGGATATGTTGAAGTAACTAGTTGTACTTGATGTAAACTGGATAAGCCTGTAACTGCTTTAGAGGTTTGTGATCTGCAAGATATATAATATCAAAGATCTAATCGAGACCGATCGGTTGAAATTGTAACTGCTTTGGTAATCTGTAAGATAATATAATTGAGATGGATCGGTTGAGATTGTAACTGCTTCAATAATCAGCAAGATACATAATGTCAAAGATATGTTAAGATCGGTCAGTTAAGATGTAACCGCTTTAGTAATCTGCAAGATATATATAATCAAAGATATGATCGAGACCGATCGGTTAAGATTTGTAACTGCTTCAGTAATATGCAAGATACATAATGTCAAAGATATAATTGAGATAGGTCGGTTAAGATGTAACCGCTTTAGTAATCTGCAAGGGATATGATATCAGAGATATATTTGAGATCGGTCGGTTAAGATGTAATTGCTTTAGTAATCTTGTTGAGATGCTCCATGTAGAGATGATGACCCATGTTGTGTAGCTTTCACCTTGTTGAAATTTTTTGCTGGTGATCCGAAGTAGCAACGTTGATACCGAGCGCTTGTCTTGTTCCTCGTGGCTTTCATAGGGATGTCGCCCGACCCCACGGTGACCGCCAAAATGTTTCGGTGGATAATTTTGGGACCGAGACACTAACCTTTTCTGACGTGGCTTTCCAGCTTTCTAGCACTTGGAGGGACTGGATCGTTTGCTTTTTCTTGGATCTTGACCGCTCGCTCTCCTTCACCCTTAACCGTTCGGTGATCTTCAAGCTTTGACTGGAGGGGGGAGGTACCTACAATGGCACTCTGACGCTCAAGTTAGGCGTTTGTAGTAGGATGGAAGAACCTCAGTTCTTATTAGAATGATTCTCAGTAGGAGAGAATTGACAACGAGATTTCTGAGTGATTATAGTGTAAGTAGCGTGATTAGAACGTACCTGGCTTGTGTCTCTGGCTCTCTATTTATAGACCTTGAACTGATATAATCCCAATAGAATATAAACAGAATAAAATATAAACAAACTTACTTGGTTACTCATAAACAGCTTTAGCTTTACCGATTTCTTTTATCAGATATTATTTGATTCTCAATATCTTTAATAGGATACCTTTTAAATTGGTGGACTACAAGCCCAATGATAAGAGATGGCCCACTTGTGGCCCTGCATAGTCATAATCGATCGGTTATTGTTCGTAACCGCTCGTCTCAAATATCGTACCGTACACTTTACAAAAAAAACATTTGTATCAATTGGTATAAGGGCAAAGTAATTGTCAAATATGACTATGTAAGTGTTCTTAATTTTTCTGCAAAGATTTTATAACAAAATAATAAATTTTATAAATTTTCTCCTTTCAATAAAAAATATCAGCACCTAACTATTTCCTTTTTAACACAGGCATCTCTTTAATTTTTTTCCTTCAACCACATGCTTTAAGTTATTTTTCTAGTTAGTAATATTTTTAATCCACATTATTATTGTTCTAAAATAAGTCCTTTAATTAAAAATATTCAATTCAAATGAAATAAAAATTATCAAAAAAAAAAAAAAAGTTAATGACAAAAGAAGTGTTTAAAACAAGGATAATGATATTTACACAACATTTTTTTGACAACATTTGAACATTAATTACATGTCAATCTGTGATTGGTCAAAAATTACTCCACAATAATATTTATGATTATTATTATTATTGACTATGGAGTAGTTTTTTTACCAATGACAGATTGACACGTAATCAATGTTTCAAGTCAAAAAGATATTATCTAAATATCATAATCCTTAAAACAATAGGTTATAAAACATGCAACAGTATTTATGACAAATTAATGCAGATGAAGTTGTTAAATTTGGGAATTTCATAAATGTAATTTGTAAATTCCAATTGTGATTAAAATTTACTTCGTATAAAATACTTACAAATAATATAATAACTTAACATTGTGCCTATAATATATGTTATAAATATTTTTATATTTTTTTTCTACATCATTATACTGTGTGTTGTGTTTTTTTAAAAAAGTTACTGGACTTAAAGCAAGGCCCAACGATCCAAAAGGAGCGTAGTAAAAAAAGCTCAAAAAATCCAATTACCCAACCCAGTAATCTGTAGTCCTGTTTATGAAAGGAAGGAAGAACAAGAGATATGAATAGGAAGGGCAGTGATATGGCACAGACAACTCAAAGGTGAATGTGGCTGAGAAAGACACAACAGATCTGTTCGTGGGATAGGAGACGCAACACAACACCCAAAACGGACAGAAACCACGAAATCGTTAACCAGGTGCGTTCTGCATAAATCTTGACCTAGGAACAAACAAATTCAGTGCAGTTTTTTGTTTTTTTGTTGATGTAGTGTCCAACCGAGCTCGCCGAATGGACTCTAAGCTCGTGATTTTAAAGGAGTTTGAGAGTGTTTGTCGTAACTTGAGCCTAATTAAAAACGACTCTACGCGCAGAGTTGATTAGGTTCGAGGGTGTGGGAGCCTAATTAAAGTCGTGTTGAAGCACGACTTCAATAAACCTGATATAGGAGGAAGAGATAGGGAGGAAGACCAATTTTGAAAAGCATTGATTTGACAAGAGGACCAACAGAGAAAATTAGAAGCTAGGAACAGAAATACAAGGTCAATAAGTTAGATATTTTGGTACAAAATTTAGAAAAATATAGTGGTCTAGTCCTTGGTATCAACAAATTCATTCCACATCTTCCGATGCTAATGCAATAGTAATCAGGGGTATACCTCATCCTGTTCCTGCTGATGCTCTACCTAAGTATGTATGATCAATTTCTGAGGTGTGAATAGGTTCTTTATTGGCTATAATGTAGTTAGTTCTGGACCTTTTGAACAGCAGCAAAATTGAGAGTTGGATTTGACATAAAAATAAAGTAGTAATAAGAAGAGGTTGAGTAGAATCTAATAAAATAATACTACTAAGGTGAGAGCAAAGGGCGAAGTGTGTTTATGAATGGAGGATTTGACGACAGCACATTGCCTTTGCATTGCCTTTTGCATTAGTTATTAGTTACTTATTTGCAAGTTGGAGGAGAAGAGAGTACACAGACACAGAATAAGAAGAGTTGTGTCTGAAGCATCTGCTTACCTTGCCTGAAATGAGTTTGCAGGTACATGCGGTACTATAGTTTTTTGGCTCACTTTCAAGCTTCACCATGTGATTTGGTTAGCGCATATGCCTTTAATGAGTTCTCTTATGTGGAATTAACAAATCAAGTAATTGAAATGAAGTTCTTGTCAAAAATCACATATTGAGGATTTGAAGCACCAGATCTTATTTGGTGGCAATGACATTGAGATGAACTCAGACAAGCAACATACTATATATTCAAGAATCTCTATACACTCACCTTTGAAATTTTTGGCAAATTGTGGTCTTGAGATGCAATTCCACAAAAGACAGACAAAGAAACAGTAATAGCCGAGCTATATATAAACTTGAGGAAAAATAAGTATATCACTGTGGATGAAAGAAACTGACTTGTATATATCTAATAATAAGGATATCATTACTTAATTTAATCACCAAATTCATGAATTTGAACTGATTAGTTGCATACCTTTCCCACATTGTCATTATGACTATATATATTGAACGGAGCAATAATGAATATTCAACATGTATTAAATATATCACCAATGCAACTCTTATGTTTGTCTTAATCCTTTTATGATTCCAGCTTGGAGGGCATTGAGCACTCGGCCTGACATATTACCAACAGTATATTGCGAAGAACTTGCCAAGTTATAGGTACTGTGGCATCTACCTGTCTATTTAATACATGTATGTGCCTCTTACAAACCTAGCACAGGAAACATGATCTCTTTCAATTCTTAACTATTCTTTCTCACTTTCATAGACATATGTGGTCCAAACACATGCTACCCAAGATTTCAAACCTTATCATTCTTCCTATTACTCAGAGTCTTTACCAAATTGTTTGATGTAAAGTTCAAATTAAACATGTATGGTGCACATATATGTGGCGTACATATATATCCCTGTTATCATGTGAAGGGTTTATCTTTAGGCTCTTCATTATGAACATCAGTATGACATTATATTTTTATTATATATCTACAGTATAGGTTTCTAGTTTTCTGAAAATAGTACTAGTACAGGTTTGAGGTTGATTTGACCAGTTCAAGACTTTGCTTATGTAACCTTTAGAAATTAAGTTCAAGCTCTTATAGGATCCCATACCCAATGACATTAACATAAAATTTCAAGTCTTTCCTCTAATGCTTGCCTCTTAATTTGCTTAGCTATGTAGCCCAGGTGACGTCTTTTTCTCTCAACCTAGATTTTGTATGCTCTTTTTGGTTATTAAGCATGAGGTAATCATGGTCTTATATAGTAACTATCAATTAACACTTTGTGTGTGCCTATAATTACCTATGATTAATTAGTTATTCTTGATCGATAAATGATAATAATACAAATAAGACAACTCTATGGTGATGAACCATTGCGTTTACTTGTTCCTAGTTTTTCTACCATTAAGTTTTATTAGCGAGTCATATCAATTGGGTAAGCATTCTTGTACTAATTGTGGTGATCATGTGAATAAGCATGTTGTGTCACCGTTTGCTTTTAGTTCACTATGATATTTGGGGTCGCATTTATTTCACGTTAGGATATTTTTATTTGTCACTTTTATAGACGATTTCTCTTGTTGCACTTGGGGTTTTCTGATGAAGAATCTTTCTGAAATTGAAACCCAGTTAGACTGCAAAATTAAAATTTTACTAACGGGCTAGATCACCCTCAGATAGGTGGTCCATTTTTTAATATTGTCTTCTTATTGGTGAGAATTTGATCTCTTGGAGCAATAAGAAGACTATTGCTAGATCTAGTGTTGAAACTGAGTACTAGGCTATGGCAATAGTTGCATGCAACATTGCATGGCCTCAGCAAGTTCTCCATCAGTCAAAATTTGGACATAACACTATTATGTGACTATGAAGTTGGCATCCTCATCAAGTCAAACCCAGTCTTTTTTAAGCTGACAGATGAAAATTGATTGTCATTTTGTAATAGAGAGCGCTCTCTTGATAAATCATCACTGACTTTGTCAAATCCAGTGACCAACTTGTAGACATGCACACTAAATCCATGAAGACCTCTCATATTCATCACATTTAGCTTGATCCATGACATGCATGCTCTAGCTCGAGGGAGAGTGTAAAAGATATAATTTGATCTTAGTAATTAGGGAAATATGTACAATTGATAAAGGATTTAGATGTGTGATTAAACATGTTGTTCACAACAACATAAAAACTCTATTAACAGAGAGATAGAGAGAGAGGGGGAGACGGTGAGGAGGGAGAGGGAGAGAGAGAGCTTATCCTTCATCAATGATTAACAACACATGTATCTTAAAACTGTTAAATCAAATCAAAAACAGGCAAGTTACAGTTTTTTATTCTCTAATTGTACAAGGGGGTTAATTTGAAGCATTTTAATGTCCTTATGGTATATGTTGTGTTGACACATATACTGTAAAATAATTCTAGAGGGCTTGATTGATCCCTCTCATAATCTTCTATTTATAAGAATAAATTGATACTAGAGTACATGATAATTAGGGTAACCCTAGACACAATATAATCATGATAAATAGAGTAACCCTAGACACAATATAATCATGATAATTAGAGTAACCCTAGACACAATATAATCATGATAAATAGGATAAATATTGTTGGAAATCCCACATCGACTAGAGATAAAGCAAATTCAATGTATATAAGTGGTTGCAAACCTCATTTTACAAGCCGGTTTTGTGGGGTTGAGTTAGGCTTAAAGTTCACTTTTAACATGGTATCAGAGTCAAGTTAAAGCCTATCCTAGCGATATTTGTTGTTTGTTGGACATATTTTTCCACCCGTTATCGGGCCGCTATCGGACCACCTCGTTAAATGTCTAATCCCACGCTCGATATGTATATATCTCGGCGTGAGGGGTGTGTGTTGGAAATCCTACATCGACTAGAGATAAGGCTAATTCAATGTATATAAGTGGATGCAAACCTCACTTTACAAACCGGTTTTGTGGGGTTGACTTAGGCTTAAAGTCCAGTTCTAACAAGAAGGCATGGAGTCCGAAAAGTTCAAGGAGGGAAAAAGGGATTGGTTACTAGTTATAAAATAAAAATAATATATCTAACATTTTATGAGAAGGACCTAGAAACAAAATCTACAGGTTTACCAAACTAAGCCACAACTAAAACATATGATGCAGATTGGTTGGTTGGTTGCTCTGAGCTTCAAAAGTTCATGATACCCAATATCAAAAATCGTGATATCTGAAGTTGGAGTGGTGGCTTCGCCCACATTAGCTAGCAGAGATACTTTTGAGCTCTAGTGTGACATTCTTCTTCAACATGACCCCAACAATTGCAACAGTTGCAGTGTGTGCGACCACAACTGTGAAAGGAGTGCGGGACTAGGGTAATGAAATCCCTGGTAGACATTGAGGTGTTTTAAAAAGTATAAGGATTGGAGAGATACAACAGCTACTTCCTAACTGCATCGTATATGTATGAACATTAGAACCTGAGGGAATTTGATTATGAACAACTTTAAAGTCCGGTGGATGTCCAACAAGAGCAAATATCGTGCAAAATTGATTGCATTATTTATAGAATGTCTCTGCATTAGTAGTGAAAGGCATGTGAGTAGAATAGTCTACAATAAGGTGATTAAGCTTTTCAAGATATGTTTACATGTCCATGTTAAGTCGTAAATGTCTGGAACTGTGCTTGAAGATTGGGGCCAAGGAGAACCAGAGGACGCTATATAAGGAGGCATCAATTTGCTTCTAATGAGGTTGCTCAATAATGGGAATAGCGGAGGTCAGAGCTGTCAAATGACGAGTCTTGTCTTGGTCATATGAACAGGGCATGTGAAATGTTCTTGTGAACAGTGTTATGTGCTGATTAAAAAGGTGGGAAAAAAAGGGAAAAGGAAAACCTGGATCTGTGATACCATACAGTTATGTTGTGAATTGTGCGTGTAATCATGCATGTTAATCCTTTATTTTTAATCATTCAAAGCATAATATAGGGAAACCTAATAATGGAGAATATCCCAAATCATTAACTGTGCATATTTCCCTCCGTAATTACCAGGATAAAATCATATCTTTTACATGTGTTATTTGTAATTTTTTAACAAGTTAAAAAAAATACATTCAATTTTGTTTTCCATTTTATAGTTTTTAAACATGCTTTGAAAACGGATTTAATAAAAAGTTTCCTTGTTATCTCATTATGAAGATAGTTTTCAAAACAAAATTATTAAACAATTTTTTTTTCTTATTTTCTTCTTAAAAAAACAGTTTTTCAACTGTTTTACAAAACAAGCTTTAAAATAACTTAGAAACCTTTCAAATACCTCCAAACCTACATCTCTTGGGAATTCCAAATTGTAAGAAAACAACTCCCTAAACATAATTCTTTACTTTTCTACCAACCCTAGCTCATTAAAGCTATGTTCAGATTGATGGTTATTCCATTTTATTCCATCCCACTATTTTATTCCAACCTTCCATTTAGCCCACCTTTAGTTGTTTACACATGGCATCATAATTATCCACAAATCATAAACATAATCCCAATTTTTATTTTTTTATTCTACATACCTGCATCAGTATGTTTTTAACATCATTACTTCAATGATATCTTTCGGGTATCTTATGTAGGAGTTATCAATCATGGGTGAGTTTACGATTCAGATTAGCAATGACCTTGTCAATCAGCTTGTTGATGATGGCCTGCCAAAGAAAAAAACTACAAAAAGCAGACGAAAGGTGGCAAGAGACACTGAAAAGTCTCAATCTAATGAAACTAGAAAGCCGGAGAGTGCAGTTATTCCAGGGTGGCCAGTGCAGCCCCCTTTGCATCTACCTGGAACATTTCCTGCTCAACCTCCAAAGTCAGAGTTAGAGAGCATTCAACGTATGCTTCAGGAAAGTGAGAAGGTTTTGGAAAGATTGCAGAAGCAAGAGGAGACTATGTTGCAGGAAGTAACCCAGAAGGCAAAGGATCTTCATGATAAAGAGTATAAGATTCCAAACCCAAAGCCTGAGCCATGCACGGCCGAGAGATTTGCGACCTTATCATGTTACAAGGAACATATCAAGGATCCTTTGAAGTGTGCTACTCTTGTTACCAGTTTTGCTGATTGCCTACGTAGGTTTGGCCGTTTAGGTGACAAGTGAGTTAAACTGAATAGTGCTTTAAAAGGAAATTCGTCTGACAAATGCAAATAAACTAGTGAACTACATACTGACTGATAAATACTCATTGTGCTGCTGCCAATTTTTTTTTTCTCATTCCCAACATTAAACCATGTTTTCCAGATCCGAATAAGTGATGTATTCCTCATTTGGAATCTGAACATTTTGTTATCTGTGTGCCCATTCTATCAAGGGAGTATTTTCGTGTTGGTCAGTTACAAGTGTTGCTAGCTCTAAAAACTAGGGACGGTGCAGGTTTTATCAACTTTGAGTATCGTTATTTATTTTTGTTATTATTTTGGGACAACTTTTACGATTAGGAAGGACGTACTGTAGCTAAAAGTGTGAAAATAATAGTATTGTTTGGAAGCTTCACCTTAATCGTTCTAGTTTAGAAAAATTTTAGGTGAAAAAGATCACTAAAGATATTTTAAGCTTAACTTTATTTTAATTGATCTTTAGACTGTATCTTATTTAAAAATAGACGTAATGAAGTTTAATTATACTTAATTTAGCCTTTCTACAAATAATGATGTTTTATTGTTCAAAGTTTATTGCAATTCATTTGATCTTGTATTAAAATGTAAAAAAAAAATGACTTTAGGAAAATTAAAATAATAAAAAGTATATATTTGACTCTTTTAATTACAAAATTTATAATGTTTTATCTAGTTTATAAAATTTACAAAATTTCTGTTCTTTTATCTAGTTTATGCGTTTTTCCATGCATATGAATTGTCTCTTTCATTTGTTATTTGAGTTCTTTATAGGATTCTGTGCTTATCAATGATATTAATTGTATGTCTTGATCATGTTTTTGTGGCTTGTGGGAACAAATAGAGTTCTTTAAGTAGTTGGAGTTATCTTAGCACTCTTAGAACAATTTAGTCTTTTAAAAAGATAAGGGAAGTTAACTATCACTTTTTTAGTTATTGATACATTTCTGGTCTATGATGCATGTTGAATTTGATTTGAGATTGGTAGTCTAGTACGGAAAATTCATGTGTGATTGCTTGAGATCTTTTTTTATGTGATTAATTGAAATTTCTGTTTTATTTGATTAAATCACTTTTGAAATATGTTTTGGGTATTATTATAGTGTGTTGTTTGAATTGTTTGATTTAATTAAAATTGGTGTTGAGTTGATGGATCAAGTATTGGTTGATTGAGCAAATTAGTACTCACTTTGACACTGAAGCACTTTTTGGACCAATCACTAAGTTAGGAATACCAATATAGAAATCTGGTTTGGTCATTAGTTTATCATATCACAATTGTGCAATGGCAGGTTTTTGGTATGGCGCTCTTGCCATTTTCCACAACTAAGCAACCAAAAGGTGAATGGTCTGACAGGGTATCATTGAGCACCAATTATCACTCCAAGTCTAAAACTATTTTCTCACTTTTAAGCTAGCAAAAGTGTGAAAGCTCTCCTGTTGAGCGGTCAAATCATTGAGCACCAATTATCACTCCAAGTCTAAAACTATTTTCTCACTTTTAAGCTAGCAAAAGTGTGAAAGCTCTCCTGTTGAGCGGTCAAATCTGATGTTGAGTGATCAAACCTAGCACTAAGCGCTCTATTTTGTGAGAGCTTTTGCGTTGAACTGAGTTTGATTATAATTGTGTTATTATGTGATTTTCTAATCTTTGCTTATTTAAAATGGTTTTCCATAGATAGGTAAATGTTCTTCTAACTTTTAAATTTGTTCTATTGATCAGGTTTCTAAATTCAAACCATTTTAGTAGGGTATTTCTAAATTCAAACCATTTTAGTAGGGTATTTCGAATTTGTATTGTCTAATAGCTAGTTTTTAAAAAATATTAAGACCTAACTTTATTTTAGAAAATTTGAATTATTATGAACTGAAAATATATTTAAATAAATATTTATTTATCAATGAAATGGAAATGGATAATAAGGTAGTCATAGTATCTTAACTTTAAAATTATATAAATGCTCTTAATTATATAAAACAAATGATATATTTTACTTATAATATATATATATATATATATATATTATAATATTCTTTAATTTTGTTATAAATACATTATTAAAAATGGCTTAAATATTCGTTTTACTATTTTTGATGATTGTGCAATTGGTACCTAATGTTTCGAATTTGAGTAATAATACTATGACACACTTTTACATTCATTTGACATATAATACAAGCATAAAATGGTCCAAACAGTGTAAAGTTTTATAGTTTTTCAAGAAAGAAGTGAGTAAAAAATAAGTAAAAGTAATGTCAAATGAATGTAAAAAATTTAAGTATGTAAAAGAATAATTTCTCTTCAAACTCCGAATACATCAATGAAGGCAATCATTATTGGTGGTGGCAGAAAAAGTGGGGATACAAGGTGAGTGTTGCTGTCATGTACAAGAAAATGCATGTTGTTGTGAACCACTCTTATGAATTGATCTCTTATTTCTTTTTATTTGCATGTAATAAAGATTGTCAGATCTTTAGCATTGTAATTTTGTTATATATAAATTTCAATAATTCAATGAATGTTATGATAAGATTTTTCGTGTATTCAATATAATCCATAAATAATTTGGTGTAAGGAGAGTGGTGCAAATATGATCCATTATCTAGAACTTTATATAATCTATAATTTAGTATTAGTGGTTCTCACTAGCACACAATAATTGATTATAATATTTTTCTTCACCAGGTCAATGAATTAGGTGAAACCAAAGCTAAGTATAACAGAAAAGCAAAATGAAAGTTGGGACACATAATAATACCAATGAACCCCTATTCTTACAGCTATGTAAAATTAAATATCTCCTCAGATAAGACATCAATCAAACAAAGAACTCTCACATGTATCATTTATCATCTATCAAATAGAAAACGTTATAAATCTTTTAGCAAATAAAACACTATAGATCATCGCTTCTACCTCTTAAATCACCCATGGCAAGGACATTCTACCAAAGTCCTGCACCTGGTGAACCTCCCTTTGTGAAGGTAATTCTATTTTATCTATTGAATAATTTAATATTTTCATTTCATATCATGCTTTTTTGCACCCTGATGAAAGGTATTCCTTCTTTAGGTTAGAGACAAAGTCAAGAAGGGCAAGTTATATGCATCATTGAGCCAATGAAATTAATGACTGAAATAGAGGTAAAAGTTCTAATGTTGTACATTTTCTTTTGCAACTGTCAATTAAATTAGTGAATTCTGCATCACTTATTTGTCACTTCTAATTGCTTTGTCAAAATGTTTAATTTGGATGTTGAGAGTTTAGAACTTGTACCACAAAATGGGGATATTTTTATTCGTATTTTCCTTTTCTTTTTGCAAGGATTATATTAACAGTTATAATAAAACAAAAGCTTTTATGCCATTAAAGATGATATAGGCATAAATAAACCCGATGACTGTATTAAAGACAATTTAAAACACTGAATAATTTACAGTTATTATTAAGAAAAGGAAGTGGCCTTTTCATTCCCACGCCCCTTCTTCGTAAAAATCGTTTTCCCTCTTCTTTTATTTCTCATTATCCACCGCTTCGTCATCTCCGCCTCGATCCGAGCCGCACCGTCGTCGACTTCATCCACACCGTCAGTCCCGCTGTTTACCATCCATACTCTGGCCGCGCCTCCTGCTACTCCTCTCTTGCAGCCAACTTGCCACCAACGATCCAAGGTTCTTTATTTTTTTTAAAAATGATTTTTTATACACCTAAATCTTTTACATTCATTTAACACTACTCTTACTTACTTTTTACTCTTTTCTTTCTTGAAAAACTACAAAATTTTATATTTTTTGGACTATTTTACCCTTATATCCCGTGTAAAAGTATATCATGATATTATTACTCTTATCTTTTATAATTTTTACATTTTTCACGTAAATTTGTTAGATAAACTTAATTTTTTTTAAATTTATTATTTTATTAGTTTTAGATTCAGTAATATTTGTTTTAATTTTTATTAAGATAAAATAGATATAAATGATTTTGATTTTAATTGAATTGATATTTTTATTTTCAATTTTTATTATTTATATTAGGTTTGTTTTGCAAAATATAAAATATTTATGATTTTTTGAAAAAAAAATATTAAACTTTTATTATAATTAAATATATATAAATCTATAAAACTAAAAAAATGTTGCTACGAATTCGTTATTAAAAAAACAGAATTCCACTAACAAATAACTGGAAAATTAAAAAAAAAAATGAGACTTTAATTTAACAAAAAAAAAAATTGTACTTAAACAATAAAAGAGTATTAAGAAAAGAGTAGTCTATATCAGTAAAAAAGTCTTTTCAACCTTCGACCACACACATATATAACACTCATATTAACAATATAATAGTTTTTACATTATTTAATCACAAATTGATAAACATGTTAAATTTATATAGTTAAAATTTAAATATTTATATTAATTTTATATCATCAATGTGTGGGTAGCACTTAAAATGAATATATAGGTAAATAAATGCAAGGTGATATGTTTGTAGGTGAGCATTAAAATAATGGTTTCAGATTTATATTGTTACTGGTCTCTTCAAAAGTCAAAATAGGATTATCTTGAACAAATTAATATTCACCACAAAAATCTTCTTCAGCACTACTCACCTACACAAAGACCACAACATTCACCAATTAAATTATTCAAAAGTGAATTACCCAACAAATTTTATTAATCATATAATAGAATACTATAATTTATATAACCATTCATATAATGCCCATTTCTCTTCTCTTTCTTTTACTCTTCTTTTTTTCTTCTATCTACTTCTTTCCTCTCTAAACTTCTATAAAACTATACTTATTTTCATATTTTGCTTTCAAATGTACTCCTTAACCTACATAATATCACTACATTTCTTTTCTTTTATCTTCTCTTTTAAATAACCACAAAAATATATTTTCTCACCCTACTTTCTCTATTCTTTTATGATATTTATCTCAAAATTTAAGAAATATAAAAACAAGTTAATTATATCAATATATATATAAAGTATGTCAAAATTAATATACATATTAATAGTAAAATAAAACAAAAATTTAAACTCAATAAAAAAAAATATGATAAAACCGTAGACACGAAATCCATATATATGCTTGTTACGTTTATATACACACACCAGTAAGTATTTTTTTTTTAAATTCAAGAAGTAACATGGGATTGCATTTATTAAATATAGAATCCAATTTTGGTTTAATTTCTATAAATTATTTTTTATAAAAAGAATATGTTTTTATTCTTCGAAATATATTCATTTTTTTCAAAATATTTTCTATATTTCGAATTCTCCAAAATTTAAAATTGTTGCTTTCTTAAAATATATTTAAAGTAAATAAAAAATATTTAGTTTAGGATCTTAATTTATTTAGACATAAAAAATACAATGTTATGTACCAAAATTACAAAAGTCAAGGTTGTCAACAATCTAATATATGAAAACCTTATAGGAAAAAATGGTAGGAAACTGGATAACACCCAATGGCAGGAATTATCTCTCTGTTACGAAAATGTTCTTCGACTTTGAGATTTTAGACTGATGCACAACGGTACAAAGCCACTAACGTCCTGTAAGTAAGTTTTTTTCAAATCAGGTTTTCAATTATTGCACAATTACTCAATTTAGCTCATTTATTCTTTTTCTTCTTAATTTCATTTCAAAATATTCTTTTAACTATACCAAATTGGCCAATTATTCAAGTAAAAATCTTCAATTTCATCATATCCTTAAATCACAAATCAAGCTTCAAACACATTAAATTTTACAAAACTTTCAAACAACACACTTTGAGCACATCAATCCTCAAATCATTACAAAACAAATTAGTTCACGACTCCAAAATATCTACCATACATAATATGACTCCTATACTCACATCATAATCATCATACATACAACTAAAATGACAGAAAATCAACATACAAGTTTCTAAAAAACCCTAGCTTCAGTCACCTTGTTGAGCTGGACGTAATCTCCTCCCTCCAATTTGCTCTAAGAAACAAACACTCTGAAACTCTACAAACACTGACAACTTGGATTAGTGACCCCAATGTTTAGTTGGTTCACATTCCATAAAAGAGAGTTTAGACAGCTAGAAGAATTACATGCAAAAAGAACGTATATTTTGTATTAAAATAATAAAACTTTTTTATAATAAAAAAAATTATATTAAAATATTTTAACATTAAAATAATTAAGTTTCATTATTTTTAAACAGCTGTCACCTTTAAAATATCATTTTTTTAGACTATTATTAAGTTACTAAATAACAAAAGTAATACATAAACATAATATTAATAAAATAATAAAAACATCAATGAAAATAAATTTACAAAATAATATGAAATCATAATAAAACAACAATATTAATACCAATAAATTAAAATAATAATAATAGTAATAATAGTAATCATAAAATTATAAAATAACAATATATATACATACAAAAATATAATTTTTAATTAAAATCTTACAATTTTATTAATTTTATTTTCTTTATCTATGACACTGATCCAACCATTCATATTCATTATTTTGATTAACTTAACAATCTCAAGCCTTTGATCAAAAGAATCTCACTTTGCATTCACATTTGCCTCATTTCCATCTGTTCTTAAGGTCTGAAATTCCCTCCTTGAAAAACCTAAACTATCTAAGATTCCCTTTCTGTCATCTAACATCGAGTCCCTACAAAACTTGTATCTGTCGTATTATTCTGGTTTTCTTTGCATTACTCGATATCGCTACCTTCCAACTTGTTAATAATATATACATATATGCTATCCTCATCACGTATACTCCAGTTTCCTTCATGTGAAATCCCAATACGCCACCATGCCTCTCTCCTCGATCCTATCTCAAACCCACTATTTCTCTGATCAACCCATAACTACCCTTCTTCTCTTTTTCCTCCTTTTCCTAGTTGCGTCCTACATATTCCTCAAACCCAACCCCCGAAACCTACCGCCGGGTCCACCGGGCCTCCCCTTCTTCGGGAACCTTTTATCGCTGCACCCAGATCTTCACACTTACTTCGCCGCCTTGGCCCAGATACACGGCCAAATTTTCAAACTTCGACTCGGGAGCAAGCTCGCCATCGTCATAACTTCACCCACCCTTGCTCGCGAGGTCCTCAAAGACCACGACACTGTTTTCGCCAACCGCGACGTCCCCGTAGCCGGTAGGATTGCCACCTATGGCGGCACTGACATAGTATGGACCCCGTACGGACCCGAATGGCGGATGCTGAGGAAAGTGTGCGTGGTGAAGATGTTGAGCAACGTCACCCTGGATTCCGTCTACGATCTGCGTCGCAGCGAGGTGTGCAAAATGGTGTCCTATTTGTACGATCGAGCGGGGAGTGCGGTGAACGTGGGGGAGCAGGTGTTTCTAGCGGTGATGAATGTGATAACCAGTATGATGTGGGGCGGGGAGGTAGAAGGGGTGGATAGGGAGAGTGTGGGGGCGGAGTTCAGGGAGTTGGTAGCGGAGATGACGCAGCTGCTGGGGAAGCCCAATGTTTCGGACTTTTTTCCCGGGTTGGCCCGGTTCGATTTGCAGGGCGTGGAGAAAGATATGCAGGCGCTGGTGCCCCGGTTCGATGGGATATTTGAAAGGATGATTGGCGAACGAGTGAAGGTGAACGAAAAAGAAGATCGGAAAAAGAAAGAAAGAAAAGATTTTCTGCAGTTTTTGTTGGATCTTAAGGATTCTGAAGGCCCTGATTCAAAGACACCATTCACCATGACCCACCTTAAGGCCCTCCTTATGGTAACTTTCTTATCTCACTTTCCAACTTCAATTATTATGGCTTATCTTCTTTGCATCTCATTTTGGATTTCTATCCAAAATCTTAATCAAAATTATTTCTTCAACTAAATTTTAGAATAAAATAATAGTATATTTCAGTCAACGCCAAGTTTACGAAATGATAAAAATTTCTGAAGAAAAACATTATGTTGCCATCGCTTTTGTAAATACACAACTGTCATTAATAATAAAATACTAAATTAAAATATAAAATAAATTTTTAAATAAAAAATATTATAAAGAGGTGTTGTGAATTAAAAGGTTTTCAAAACATGTCAGCGTGTTAGAATATCATGATTCAAATCTCAATAATGCAGCTTTAAAAATGGAATAGTGAACACAATTAGTTATTGGCGTCTTCTGTGGACCGAGACTGAAAAATAATTATTTAAATGAATTTTTAAAACATAAGTTAAAGCTAAAATAAATTTTAGATTAAAATAAATAAATAAATATCAAATTTTTAATACATAAAAAAGCTATAACCCAATAAAAACATAGTAAAATAAATTAATTTATAAAATAATAAATTTATTTTTATTTATTATTTTATTAGCGTAATTATAATTATATGAAAATAAATAATTAATTATATTAAAATATTACTGATTATATATAAATATAATAAAATATTTATAATATAATTGATCATACATTCACAATAAATTATTTTGTAAATGTTATTATATTACAATTTAATTATTATGTTTTAACGTGTGAATGATTATTTTTTTACATAATGATAGAGTATTTATTTTTTACGTTAACATTTTTAAATGTAACTATATATATATATATATAATGATTTTCGTTTTTTTGGTAATATTTTTAATACTTTATAGTCTTGTTTTCGTAATTTTCTTCAATTACAATTGTTTTTGCATGTAATTTTGGCTAGCAAACAAACAGGGTGTAGGTTTTATAAATATAACATCATTTATGTTTTGAGATAAGTAACTACATGGTTAATTTTGAAAACAGTTTTAGCTAATCAATTCGTAAATTATCTATTTTAAAATTGTTATAAGGGCGATTCCTTGTTTGTCTTAGTGAAATAAAATAAGGAAATTCAAGAATATTATGACTAACAGTAGGGGAAATTGTAAATGAACACAAACAGGATATGGTTGTGGGTGGAACCGATACATCTTCGAACACAATTGAATTTGCAATGGCAGAAATAATGCAGAAAGAAGAGGTAATGAAGAGAGTGAAAGAAGAGTTGGAAGTGGTGGTCGGAAAAGATAAGATGGTAGAAGAGTCTGACATTCATAAGTTGCATTACTTGCAAGCAGTGATGAAAGAAACTCTTCGGTTGCATCCTGCACTTCCACTTCTAGTCCCACATAGCCCCAGTGAAAGCAGCAACGTCGGAGGCTACACCATCCCAAAGGGTTCTCGAATCTTCATCAATGTGTGGGCCATTCATAGAGACCCTTCAGTTTGGGAGAAACCTCTGGAATTTGATCCTACAAGGTTCTTGGATGCTAAGTGGGATTTCAGTGGCAATGACTTCAGTTATTTTCCCTTTGGATCTGGAAGAAGAATCTGTGCAGGAATAGCAATGGCTGAGAAGACTGTTCTGCATCTTCTTGCCACACTTGTGCACTTGTTTGACTGGACAATACCACAAGGAGACAAGTTAGAAACAGAAGAAAAATTTGGAATTGTTCTAAGAAAGAATGTTCCTCTGGTTGCTATTCCCACCCCACGCTTCTCCAACCCACACTTTTATAAGTAGAATTTAATATATTAGTCATGCACCAAGCATGGCTGTATACTATAGTAATAATAGTTATGTACCCAGCCTTTTGTTTTAAATACTTCAATCATGCAACCAAAAAAACATTGTTGTCTATAAAATATTAGCCTAGACAAGACCTTAATATAAATGCATTTAGTTATAGATTGTCGAAGTTCTATTGTTAAACCCTTTATACAGCTGCAATTTTATTTTATTTTTTTAAAAAAACAAACTTTATGAAATGAGCAAATTACCGGCAAAAAGGTATATGAATTAAACATTAAGAAATGAAACTGATTAGATGCATGAATAATTATTACAGACAACATTTTTTATTCGTGATAAGACAAATTTTAGGCATAAATGATTATTCTAAGAGCTTAACTTTTGCTTATTATCAGAAGAGGAAACATTGCCGTATTAACTAATACAAAATTTAATCTCATCATTTAATTACCGTAACTTCCGTTATACACGCACATGAATTCTAAAAGTTTGGGAATGAGAACCGAACCGGTATTAGTTTGATTATTATATGTAAAAAATTATGTTATCTCTATTTCTATATCAGTTTGTATGAAATTTTATCTCTTCTCTATTTTTATTAGATATTGAACTTAGTAAGCGCGAAATTCTTTCCATTCGCATTTGGAAAGATTTTGGGATTCCTTGTGAGAATGGAACAATATCTATTGCTATTTCTCTCGTTAAGCAAATGGAACTCAGGAATTCGCTCTAACCTTGTTACTCTCACCTTCCTCATCAATTGTTTTTGTCACTTAGACTAAATGGGTTTCGATTTCTCCGTATTTGTCAACATTTTGAAATGGGGTTATCATCCAGATGTCATTACGTTAACTACACTAATGAGGGGTCTATGTGATAAGAGTGAGATAAATAAAGCCCTTATCCTGCACGATAAAGTAGTAGGACTAAGGTTTTTGGTTGACAAAATTACTCACAGGACTCTGATCAATGGATTATGCAGAGTAGGAGAAACTAAAGATGCAATCAAATTGTTCAAAATGATTAAAGGTCGGTTAATATTAATGTACATTACACTTATTGACTATTTATTCAAAGATAAACGTTCCAAAAAGCTTATGACTTATACTCTAAAAAGATTGTTTGGGGAACTAGCCATAATGTTGTTACCTATACTATTGTAGTTAAAGAAGTAAATAAGGCGGGTAACAACAGTTAGTTGTGAGTTCGGGAGAAAGGAGAGAGTACAAATAGAAGTTAGTTGTTAGAAGGGGATTATTTTTCAATATTATTTGAATTGTACTGAAACTTTGTCCAATGGAGGAAGGCTCAGGCTTCCTTACGAGAACCTATTGTACGAGAACCTATTGTACATTGAATTCTCTGTTTGATTCAATAACAAGAAGAGTTATTCATTGTTTCGGTTAGTTCTTAAGTATCATAGTGGGTTGATCCCAAACGTCAGGAGGGAAAGCATGATGGAGGGCAAGGTGAACCTGTTGGAGGGGAGATTCCACGCCATGAAAGCAATGATGGAAGAGTTCCGTGGGGAGATGTTCAAGATTTGGGTCGTGCTCTCGGAAGAAGAGGAGAGAACCAAGGGAGAAGTTCGGAGGGCAGTCGTGACTCCGTCAATGGTGGTAGGGAGCGATGCGAGGAGGAATCGAATGACGAAATGAAGGGGGAGTGCGATGACATGCAGAGAAGTTGGATGAAAAGAGTGGAATTACCCACTTTTGAAAGCAACGATCCCACGAGTTGGATTGGTAGAGCGAAGAAATTCTTTGAATTGTAGAACGTGACGAAGAAGGAGAAGATGAAGTTGGCCTACATATGCATGGAAGGGGGAGCGAGTTACTGGTTTCGCTTTTGGCGGAAGAAAATTAAGAACCTCACCTGGGCGATGCTTATGAAGGTGATGGTCAGAAGATTTGGTGGAAGGCATCGGGGAACAATTTTTATAAAACGGGCGGTGAGGCAAAAAAAGGCGATGAAGGATTATGTACAGGAGTTTTAAGTTTTGGTGGCTCAGGCGTCGGGAGTTACGGAGGAGCAATTGCTTGGGTACTTCTTCGCTGGTTTACAAGAAAGGTTGAGGGATCTTATCAGACCCCATGATCCGCGCGAGTTACTAATAGCCATGGAGAAGGCTCACGATTTGGAACAAGCTAGGTTACACCCACGAGGAAGTAGTGGAGGAATGACACAGAAAGGAGGGCAAGATTGGGGACGATACACAGCCAACTCCGGCACCATTTTGAGGACAAAGACTTAACGAAGAGTGTCAGATAGCCAGGGGAGCATGGCAAGAGGAAACGTCTCAAAGAAGGAAGGGTATTGAATGCTGCGAGCTCAAAAGTGGGTAGCAACGCAGGGAGTAGTGTGTAGAGTCGCGAAGTGCGTATGATGGATGTCGCAACCCATACAAATTTGATTGCATATGAGAAATGCAGTATAACTAGGAAGTGACTCCTAAGTCGTCTCTCAAGGACCAAATGTGGTTCGAGAATCAGGTCAAACACGAAGTGGGGGGTTTGTGAAAGGATTGTGAATGCGGATGAACTAAATCAAAACACTGACGCAAACAGAAATACAAACACAGATCTAAAAACAGTTTCCAAGACAGACTGAAAACGGTTGGTCATTAACTCAATTCTATGCTTCCTATCCTAGATCAACGACAAGTACATACTACTCTAGTCTCTAATTCAGCACAGCTAACCGACTAAGCGAAGGCTAATCATGCTATCATAATCACGAACTAAGCGAACGCAATACACCTATTCCATCCTATGTGTTCTATACAGATTGATCAACTAAGTGAAGATGCAATCACCAACTAGGTAACTAAGCGTATACCCGTTGCAATAACACAGTCAGATTTTATAGAATGTCAGGCAGAGCAGTATAAACACAAGAACAGTCCAATAAATATCAAGGAAACACTGTAATTTAATTAACAACCAACCAACTACCTAAACTAACATCACAATTAAGTTAACACAATCGAACGACATAGACAGTATTTAAGTAAATGAAAACGATGAAATTAAACATTTAATATCGAACGCGCATGAACCATTTTAATGCAATTAATAAATAAGAAAAACACATCATGGTAAGTGAAGTAAAACAAATATGTTAGCTAACTAAGGAATGAAACACAATACATCACATAATTCAACAAACTAAAAATGTGCTAACAGTAAAGAAAAAGGAGCAGCTGAATGTAAATTCAATTTCAATAATATTAAATAAGTCTAAGTGCATGCGTAGAGCTTAATAAAAGAAAGACCGTGCTACATCCAAAGCGAAGAACATCAATATTCTGCGACTGCACCTTCAACTTAAATCCATGAGCTTGCTCTAAAGGGAATTAAATGTCCGCGTCTTCAAAGTAAAAGAAATGCGCTTCCAAAAACTACTTCACATCGCCTTCCATTTTCTCCCATGACCAAGTGATAAAAAGATATAATAAACCAGAAGACCCTCAGGTGGTGGCCGCAGCTCTGCACCACTAACTCAATCACCACTTCAATATTCTGGACGTTCCAGCCCTCAAAAAGATATATCCAAAAGCTAAAATTTCTTGCAACAACTTGTGCAGGGCGTTACTCTTTCTCCAGTTGGACGTGTGCACAGCAGCTGCGTGCCTTCCTCAAGCAAAGAATCCACTTGCTTTCTAATATAAAATGCAAAGAAATATTTCAAGTGCTGGACAAAATCAACATGCTTCAAGAAGTCCGTTCCAGCTCAAAATCCTAACGTTGCAGCTCCCTTCCAAAATCAATCTCCGAGAATGCTGTCTTGAGTGACGGCTGCTGCTGGCTTCATCCATAATCTAACATGGTTGGCATTTTTTTAAAGAAAATTGCAATCCACCAAATACGTTCCAGCAAGCAAAGAAAAAAATGAGTTTCAGCCGAGAGTCTTCTCTTTATAAAAACGTTGCAGCTCTCTCATTCAATTGTCAAAAAAAATGACGGCTCTCCTCCTAGGTCTCAATCCCTAGGACATGTGTCTCCTAAAATGAGGTGGGGTCCACCTACAAGAAAACCCTAGATGTCATGTCATGTTCTTTTACTATTGGGCTTAGTCCAAATTAGCAAAATTAGCCTACATTACAAAAATTTGGTCTAAAAAGCCTAATATACTAAATTAAAGTTTGACTAATTCTAAATGAGTTTGTAAAAATTCTTCAATAGCATGGTGCCCTTCCAAAAGTCTCACAGTGTAATTCCAAAATTGCCCTGAAAATAAAAATAGGAATAATTAAGCTTAAATAATTCAAATTAATTAAAATAAGAATTATTGGTCTAATTAAGCCCAAATGGTGAAAATGACACAATAACTAAGAATTAAGCACAATTCATCAACACAATTAGGCGCGAAAAACTAAGTAAATGGTATAAAATATTGATTCATCAGCGTACGTTACCTATCAAGAATACATAAAAAGAATGAAGTTGCTTTCATTGTGGGGGCAAAAGATGAGGAAGAAGAGGTAGAAGAAACAGAGGAAGCAAAACATAGGTGTATGAAACTCTCGATGTTCTTTGTAGGGGGTTGACTTAGTCCAACACCATGAAGATGCAAGGGTGGATTAGGGGAAGGCGAATATTGGTGCTAATTAATGGTGGAGTGAACCATAACTTCATCTCGTCTAGGTTGGTTGAAGAATTGGGGTTAGAGAAGGAAGAAACACCTTCTTACTGTATGAGTTTAGGTGACAGACAGCGGAAGGAAGCTCGAGGATGTCGTGTAGGGGTTATATTGAACTTGGAAGGGGCTGAGATTAAGGAGAATTTTTATCTTTTTGAATTGGGGGGAGTGGATATTATTCGGGGGGTAGCGTGGCTAACAACCTTAGGCGAAATCAAGGTGGATTGAAAGAAGATGCCGATGAGATATGGGCTAGCAAGCAAAGAAATAGTGATCAGGGTATCCTACGTTGACAAGGAAGATGATCACTCCTGAGGCGTTACTGGGTAGGGGAAGAAGGATTGTCAACTAGGCAGGAGCAAAGTTTGGAACAGATATTGGAAGAGTTTAAAGGGGTGTTCCAAGAGCCTCAGGGTCTTCCTCCTGTCAAGAGAGTAGACCACCAGATACCTATAAAGGAGGGGGTGGCACCAATCAACATGAGACCATATCGCTACCCACATTGATGAAGACCGAAATTGAGAAACAAATGGGAGAAATGTTAAATCTGGGTATCATACAACCCAGTTACAACCCTTATTCAAGTCCGGTGATCTTGGTTAAAAAGAAGGATGAGAGTTGGCGGTTCTGTGTGGACTACAGGGCATTAAACCGAGTCACAATCCCTGACAAATATCCTATATCGGTGATTGAAGAACTTCTCGATGAGCTACAAGGGGAAGGGTTTTTCTCCAAGGTGGATCTTAAGTCTAGGTACCACAAGATTAGGATGAAGGAGGAGGACATATCCAAAACTACGTTCATTAAGGGCATTGTGAGTTTCTTGTAATGCCCTTTGACTTAACCAATGCTCATGCTACATTTCAGGATATGATGAACTCCTTACTGCGGCCTTTTTTTAGGGAGTGTGTATTAGTTTTTTTCGATGATATATTGATGTATAACAAGACCTGGGGAGAGCATGAACAACACCTTAGACGGGTGCCAGAGGTACTGGTTCAACACAAGTTGTTTGCAAATAGAAAGAAATGTGAGTTTAGGAAAAAATAGGTTCGACACTTGGGGCATAGGATATCTGAAAGGGTGGTCGAAATGGACGAAGAGGAGGTGGCGGCAGTAATGGAGTAGAGTGGCCGAAACCCAGCAACATTAAGGGATTGAGGGGATTTTTAGGGTTGACAGGATACTACGGGAGGTTTATCCAGGACTATGATAAAATAGCAAGGTCTCTCACTAATCTCCTGAAGAAAGGAAGGTTTGAATGGTCACTAGAGGGAGCAGAGGCCATGCAGACACTCAAGAGGGTAGTGACCAATGCCCCTAATTTTGCATTACTAGATTTTTCGAAAACATTCCAAGTAGAGTGTGATGTTTCAGGAAAGGGAATTGGGGTTGTGTTAACGCAGGGTAAGAAACCAATTGCGCACTACAGTAAATCTTTGTCTGAGTCATCGTTGAGGAAATCGATCTATGAAAAAGAATTAATGGAATTGGTGTTGGCTATTCAACATTGGCGTCCATACTTATTAGGCCAAAGGTTCAATGTTTATACGGATCAGAAAAGTTTAAAATACTTGTTAGAGCAGTGTATAACCACACAAAACCAACAAAATTGGCTTGCCAAATTAATGGGGTACAAATTTGACATCTATTATAGGACTGAGGCCTCTAACCGAGTAACTGATGGGCTGTCCAAAAAGGTTCTATGAGTAATAATCGAGTAGCAGAGGAAGAAAAGGTTCTACGAGTAATAACTAGGCCCTATTGGCTAGATTTTCGTGAGGTGGTGGAGGAAGTAGATAGAGATGAGGCTTTAAAGAAGATTGTAGAGGAGTTGGAAGTTGATCCAAACTCTCATTCTGCTCACATGCTGGAGAATGGGCGGTTACATTTCAAGGGGAGGTTGGTCCTTTCTACTAAATCGGAGTGGATACCTAAGATCCTGGCAGAGTTTCACAATACATCTACAAGGGGACATTCTTGAGTGTACATAACATATAAAAGGGTTTCCAAAGCTTTTCATTGGGTGGGTATGAAGAAGATGGTGACGAATTACGTGGCGGCTTGCCTAGTATGCCAACAACATAAGTTCCTGGCTTCATCTCCATGAGGACTCCTCCAGCCCTTACTGATTCCCAAAGCTATATGGGAGGAAGTGAGTATGGACTTCGTGTTTAAACTACCAAAATCTCAAGGATATGAAACGATTTTGGTGGTAGTGGACAGGCTAAGTAAGTATGGGAATTTTATACCCATAAAACATCCGTATACAGTCAAGATGATAGCTGATATTTTCGTGAAAGAAGTGGTGAGGTTGCACGGAATATCTGTGTCGATAGTGAGTGATCGAGATCCCACCTTCCTCAGTATTTTCTAGCAGGAGATATTTAGAAGGCAGGGGACTCAACTGAGAATGAGTACAACATACCACCCAGAATCGGATGGTCAAACGGAGGTATTGAACTGAATTCTTAAGACTTACTTAAGGTGCTTTTGTTCAAAACAGCCCAAGGCGTGGAATGCAGTACTGTCATGGGCAGAATACTGGTATAATACCAGTTATCAAGGCGCCTCAAAATGCACTCCATTTGACGCTATTTATGGGAGGCTGCCTCCTACCCTAACCAGGTTCATTCTAGGGAAATTGTAGTGGAGGCTATGGTGTAGGATATCCAGATAACAAATGAAGCATTGAAGCCACTATGACATCATTTAAACTGAGCACGGGACCAGATGAAACAATATGCAAACAAGAGGAGGAAGTTGTCCATAATTAAGGAGGGGGATTGGGTTTTCCACAAGATTTGACCACATAGACAGGTTTCTATGCCTACTATATTGCATCCCAAGTTGTCTACCAGGTATTATGGACCCTTTTTAGTAGAGAAGCAAGAGGGACCTATAGCCTTTAAACTGCGATTACTAGCAACTGCTAGAATTCATCCAGTGTTTCATGTCTCGCAATTGAAAATAGCGATGGGAATCATCAGACGGAAGACAATTTACCAGTGGGACTACAGGTAGATGAACCCTTATACAGGCTTTTAAAATTGTTGCAACAAAGAAAGAGACAACAACAAGATGAAGAGATATCACAAATTTTGGTCTAGTGGCAGGAGCAGGGAGTGGAAGGTGCTACTTGGGAAGATGAGATGTATATCAAGCAGCACTTTCCATATTTCAACCTTGGGGACAAGGTTGAAGTTAAGGAGGAGGGTATTATTAGAGAATTAGAGGTGTACAAGAGAAGGAATAAGAAAGAGGGATGAATATAGAGTAAGTAAGGCGGGAAACAGCAGAATATCAGTTAGTTGTGAGTTAAGGGGGAAAAGAGAGAGTATAAATAGAAGTTAGTTGTTAAGAGAAGGGGATTATTTTTCGGTATTCTTTGAATTGTACTGGAACTTTGTCCAGTGGAGGAAGACTCAGGCTTCCTTGTGAGAAACTATTGTACGTTGAATTCTTTGTTTAAATCGATAACAAGAAGAGTTATTCATTGTTTTTGTTAGTTCTGGAGTATTATAGTGGGTTCATCGAATTCTTGATCAAAGAAGTCTACCACTTTCATTCTTTAATGCATGTGTATAACTTTGTTAATGAAATGAAAATTGCATAATTAATTCCTCACAAATAGTACTTTGTGAGAAACTATTGTACGTTGAATTCTTTGTTTAAATCAATAACAAGAAGAGTTATTCATTGTTTTTGTTAGTTCTTGAGTATTATAGTGGGTACATCGAATTCTTGATCAAAGAAGTCTACCACTTTCATTCTTTAATGCATGTGTATAACTTTGTTAATGAAATGAAAATTGCATAATTAATTCCTCACAAATAGTACTTTGTTAATTATAATTACTTCATAGTTATTCACTCTCTAATCCATGATAAGTTATGTCTATATTTTGTTAAATAAAATTATTTCATACTTATTTACTCTCTAATCCAAGATAAGTTATGTTATTAGATTTGTACGTACAAATTTTGTACGTACAAAATTAAATTTGTACGTATAAATTTATAATTCAAAGATAAACGTCCCAAGGAAGTTCATGATTTGTACTCTGAAATGATTGCCAGGGGAACTAATCGTAATGTTGTTACCTATACCGTTGTAGGTGATGGCCTTTGTTCGATATGTTAGAATTTCCAACTCTAATGCAGTTTTGCCTTAATTCTAGGCATTTTTAAGCAACTACCATTGTCAATTGTTGAATCTGTGTATGTACATACTGTTTGAATTCTTGAGCAAGTTCATTTGATCATTTAAAAAGTGTGTGTACTGTTTAAATGGTACTTTTCCAGCCTTTGTGCAAAGACATCGTGTCAGCCATCAAATTTGAATAAAATTGGAATTCAACCAGTGAATTCTTGATCTGGATTTTGTCTTGGTTGTTTAATTGCTTAAACACCTTCCATGTGATGATTAAAACTTGTTTGAGGTGATATTTGATCATTTGAATCACTGCCACTTGCTTTTGCCATTGAAACCACCATTTTCTAGCCATTTTAGAGGTGCAGAATTCACTTTTTCGTGCAGTTTTTCTCCACTTTTTTCTGCATAATTGGCAGCTGTTATATTGCTTTTGAGATTCTGTGACTGCTTCTGCATTCTCATTGTTTCAGCAAGTGTATTTGGTCAATCAAAATTGGAATACACTGTTCATATGGTCAATTTCCAACTCATGTGCAAAATCACACTTTAACACAACAATTTTTGCTTAAAAGTGGAACTGGACCATTCATTTTCGGATGCAGAGTGTTTCTTACCAGTTTCAGTGTTCAAACATGTTCTAATTGATGAAACAAAGTTGCTTAAAGCATCAAATTGAGTGTCGAAACGTGTCTGTGCAAAATAATCATTCAAACCATCAATTTTTCAACACTTTTTTTGGTAAAAGTGCAGAATTTTGGAATGCAATATTTGTTGTGATTACTGCATCATTTTAGTCTCAATTTGGCAGCAAAAGCTTGGTTCAATAGATCAAAAACAATTTCACAACTCAAAATTAACAGCCTGCATTGTAAAAAGCAAGCGAACCAGTGCCAAACAAAAAAAAATTCAAAATCTGATGCACATTTGACAGCAACTCTCTTAGACAATTCATCAAACACTTTTGCCTATTTCAAGTTTGGTTTCGAATTGGCTATAGCTGCACCTCATATTTGTTTTTTTGTGTTTTAAATCCACTCTAGAACCTCTCTTAAGTTCATTTTGTGTGTCACCTCTCATTGCCAACCCTTATTTGCTTGATTTACATTGTTTGAAATTCCTGCACTTAGACTGTTTGTTGAAATGTCAAAGTGCAGTCTGGTTTGGAATGAAAGAATGGTGCAGTGACGTGGTTTAGTGCTCACTGTTTGTGGGATATTGTTTGGCTGTTTTGAAGTTTCTAGCATCTAGTTTGCTTCTCCAAAAGGGGTAGCATCTTAAGGAGTGGAAGCATTGTTAAAGTAAGCAAAAGTTGGACTTTAAGAACACCTTGCTTTGCTGTCCAGAAAAATGTTCTAGCAATGATTTTTCAACAGCAAAAGTTCATATTACAGCAACATTGATCTTGAAACAGCAGCCACACTTGGCTTTTTCATTTTCACACACTTTTATTTGTATTTGTCACTTGGTATCACGAAACTTTGTGTTTCATTTGTTTCTTTTCCATTTGCAAATCAAGGTGGCTTGGAAAAATGTTTTTCTAGCAATTCCAAGTACACAATCAAACATTGTAATAGCTTAGTTTCCACATCTTAGTGTGAGAGTGTGTCAAGGGGCTCAAAGTGTCCCTTGCACTTTCACATAGGGTCGTGTTTCTTCTTCCATTCATTTGACATCCTTTCTTTAAATTTTTGTTTGATTGACTTTTATGTTTTAAGTCTCCGTGATACTTAGGAGCGCGTTTCATTTAGATAAACCTTCATTTGGTTTCTAGGTGCATTTTATTTTGCATTCAAAAAGCTTTTGAAAGACTTCTACATTGAAACTTGGGTAAGAAACGTCAAGAGAAACTCTGGCTAAGGAAGGACAAGGTTTCTAAGCTTGTCCATTGTGACTCACCTCTCCTTCTTGGGAGCTATTCGATTTCTTCACCTTTAGAATCTTTATAGAAATCTTTCACAAAAATCTAAAAAGTTTTTATGTCTTGTTATGATTCATATCGGTCTTCTTCTTCATATAGATCCTTTAGGTCTTCTAGTCTTCATCAACCAAATAGTTTTAAGGAAATTAAAAGAAAACTTGATGAAGCTAGAAGAAGAACTTGTTCAGTTTATGAATTTGAGCGGATTGAAAATGAATTGTATACACAAGCTAGGCACAATATTCCATTTTCTGGTGAGGACATTGGTGCATTGACATACCTAGCTTGGAAAAAGGAGATTGATGACTTGCATTCATTCATTGCTAGAAAAAGTAAACATGAATCATATTTTCATTCTAGCAACAATACATCTCATGCCCTTAGTCTCTACACATCTAGATTTGAAATACATGCAAGAAAGTGGTGGGATGAATGGTAATATCTTGTTAGGATAGGTAGAAAATCCCCCATCCATGATTGGAATGAACTAAAAGCTTGCATGAGAAGAGAGTTTGTGCCTCCAACCATTGAGAGAAACCTATAATCCCTAAGAGCTTACATTGAAGATGGAAAAACATTTCTTGAAAGCTTACATGACAATGGTTTCCTTCTTAGAGAATTAGAATTTGAAATCAGACTTAAGGAGTTAAAAGTTGAGACATTAGAGTTGAAAGTTAAGAGACTAGATGTTGAGAGACAACAAGAAGAACAAAGAAGAGAAGAAGAGAAGAGAGAGAAAAGAAAACGAGAAAAGAAAGAGAGAAGAAGAAGAGCGAAAGGAAGAAGAGAACGAAAAAGAGCGAAAAGAAGAAGAGCGAAAACAAAAAGAGAGACAAGAAAGAAAGAGAAGAGGAAAAGAAAAGAGAAGAGAAGAGGAAAAGAAGAAAGAAGAGGAAAATAAAGAGAAGGAGCTCTTGCTACTGATGGCAACCCCTACTCTTACCAATACAATGGAACCTAAAAGGGAAGCATTCTCATTATTTACTTTTCCAATTGTTATGCATTCTTCCATTTTTAATTTTTCTTTTCAATTAATTGTCATTCCATGTTCTTTACAATCCTTTTCAAAATATGGCAATTCAAAACTTGAGTTAATGTTAACCTTGTGTAAACAAGTAACTCAAGATAAAAATCAAATACCTTGGGAATATGGACTTCTCCATTTTTCCAAGACTAATTTTAGGAAAATCTTTTTCAAAAATACAAGACTTTTCTTTTGTATTCTTATCTTTGCTTACATCTTCATAATACTCATTTTTGCTATCTTTTGTAGATATATTTTTTATCAAGGCGGAAAACAGAAACCAAAGTTGTGCTTCTTTATTTCTTCCCGATTTGAGGACAAATCGTTTTTAAAGAGGGAGGGAATGATGGCAACCCCTTTAGGGACTTCCCATCCAAAGAAATATCAACTACAACTAAGACTAAAAAAAGGGAAGTAGAATATAGATTTCCAAAACTATTTCCGTATCTAAGTCTTAGATAGATTCTACTTAAACTAAATACTTTTCTTTGCTTTGTAGGTGTCCAAATAAAAGTAGGAAATTATGCCAACACGTCTCAAGAAGCTAGCCAAGCTAAGAAAGAGCAAAGGAGACTAAGGAAGAGGACTTCCGCCCTCCGCAAGCTCCGCCGCGCACCTTACCTCTCTATTTCCGACCTACGATCACTCCTCGCCGATGCTCCCTATGACCCTGACTCTACTTCTCACGGTGGTACAATCGTAATTGTTCGTGGCACCGTTGATGCCAAGTATGCCATCGATGGCTCCTGAAAAACTCTCAAACCGGGCTTCTTGGTCTCTCGAGAGTCCGGTGATAAAGGCGTCATCCTTCAAAGAACTCAAACGTGTATATAAAAGGATTATTTGGATGGACTTATGATCTTTGGGCCTTATTTGCAAGATCTTGGAGACGGCAAGAGTCTACATCTTGTGCCTTTTGTTTTGATTGATGTTGGACGGCGACCATTTACTCCGAGTATGTTGTTGTCAACATGGCTCAAGACATCGGTTACCTCTAACAACAGTTTATCATAAATTACAACCAATAAATGCTTATCCTTATACTTTCTTGCAAGCGCTTTTTGGGCATAAATATCCCGTTGGACTGGTAGATGAAGAGAAAATACTTCCATTGGGGAAGGATATCACTGTTGTTGGCCTTGACAGTTTAAATAATGGAGTGGCTGAAATTAAGTCATGCAAAGATCTGACTTGAGCAAAGATCAGATGATAGTGGATCTTTCCATAAAAACGAACAAAAATTCTGTTTTGGGTGGCATTGTTATCAGTTCAATGTCAGTTGGGATCCTTGGCTATGTCGTTGTAAGGAACTGGAATAAGTGGAAACAATGGAAGCTACGGAGGCAGCTCCAGCAACAAAATGTTTAACCTCAGATGGATGATGAGATTGAAGATGTTCCAGATGGACAATTATGTGTCATATGTCTGAGAAGAGAAGGCATTATGCCTTCATCCCCTGTGGGCATCTTGTGTGTTGCTAAGGGTGTGCCATATCAGTTGAACATGAAGTGGCACCTAAATGTCCTGTTTGTCCTCGGGATATTCAAAATTCAGTGCGGATTTTTGAAACATGAACAGACATTGGCTGAATGTTCTGTTCACTCCTACGACAGAAACTTTAACACCTTCTAATGAGAAGAATGTGCTTTTTATTTTGATAAGACGTGGAGTTTTTGGGAAAACTTTTATTTGGGGTAGATAATTAGACATGTCTTAAATAAATTGGTCTTGTGAGGTTGAGTTAGGCTTAAAACTCACTTAATTTAGAATATATATGTAGTTAATTTACCGTATATATTTGAGTGCAAACCTCGTAAGGGCTAATTGAGTCAGTTTTTCATTATAAAGAACTAAATTAGCGAAACCCATAAGACGCGGATCTAACTGGAAAAGATCCATATAAATAAGGACTTCCAGATATTTAACCTTTTGTTAATTACAATTACTTCATAGCTATTCACTCTCTAATCCAAGTTACATTCATGTTTTGTTAAATAGAATTATTTCATACTTATTTACTCTCTAATCCAAGGTAAGTCTTGTTATTAAATTTGTACCAGAATTAAATTTATACGTACAAATTTATAATTCAAAGATAAATGTCCCAAAAAAACTTATAATTTGTATTCTGAAATGATTGTCAGGGGAATTAATCGTAAAACTTATAATTTGTATTGAAATAATTGTCAGGGGAATTAATCAGAGTGTTCTTACCTATACCGTTATGGTTGATGGTAAGGAAAAGCGCGTTTTTTCGACGGAAAATTACCGAAGGCTTTTTAGTCCTTCGGTAGTGATTGATTACCGAAGGCTTGAGCCCGTCGGTAATGGCAAGTGACAGTACCGAAGGAATACGCCCTTCGGTATAGAGTTCAATTAGTTGAAATTAGAATTTGGGATTTCAGTCTCCCATTCTCCCAAATTTAGTGTGTGAAAGCTTCTCTCCAAAAACCCCTCCACCCCCGTAATCTCCCTCTGTCCTTCAACGGTGGCCATTTACGTCATTCTCCCTACTGTGATTACACCTACTCCACAATCGTTGTGTTCTCGTTCACCTATCATGGAAGGAAATTGACCCTAAGAAAGCTGGTGGTTGAGGTGAGGGTTTACATTAATGCTGTAAGGGGTTTCGTGATGGTGGTGTGGCGGCTTGAGGAGGGTGCTATGGCGGCCTGAGTAGGGTTTGGAGTATTGCGACACCGTCAATCGAAAGGGTGCATGACGAGACCGTTGTCGTTGCGTGAGGAGGTAGGTTTTCCGGGTATGTTCGATATTCAAGGGTTTCTTCTTAGTTCTCCTTATTCTCACGAGCTGTGCATCCCTTCCGTCAGGGCTTGTTATGACCGTTTCCGACGTCGATGAGGATAATCCGTCTGCGATCTCAAGTAAGCCATATCCTCTCCTAGTCTTGCTCTCTATCCCCTGTTTTAATATTGGGTTGTAGATAGATTTTCCTAAGATCTGGAGCAATATTTAATTATAAAGTTGGTTTAAACAATGAGTGACAAAGTTTAATTTGTTTTATGTTTATGAATTGGTCTTTTGTTTGAACTTGTATATTGTATACCATTTTGTTAAATAATATTTTGAAAGCTTTTTTAGAAAGTTTAATAATATATTTGGTTGTGACTCTCAATACAATTGTTATAATAAAATTAATTACTTATTAATTTTTTATTAGGTAGTGTCGGTAGTTATGGTATTAGGAGCCCCACTAAAAAGCCTCCACAATTGCACACATATAGTATTTGCAGGAGGATCAATTATTGCCCTCTCACATAAGTAGCAAATAAGACTGCAGTGTCGGCAACTTTAAAAATGGTAAAACTGAAGGCTTTACCGAGGGCCATAAGGCTTTTTGGTCCTCGGTAATTACCGAAGGCTTATGGCCCTCGGTAAAGCCTTCGGTAATTACCGAGGGTCAAAAGCCTTCGGTAATATTTAGCGACAAGGTATTTACCGAGAGCTTTCTGGCCGTCGTCGGGCCCTCGGTAATGGGTATTTAGCGACGGCTTATAGTGTTTTTCGAGGAATTTTGGCCTTCGGTAATGCCTTTTCTTACTGAAGTCTATCATAAATGAAATGCAATCAAATGGCGTGAGGCTAAATGTTCATACATATTATATATTCATTGATGTATTTCGTAAGGAAGAAAGGCTCAGGAACACCAATACAGTCTTGGGTATGATGAAAGCCTACTTGAAACTTGATTTTTATTTCCTTCATTCCTTAATGCATGCATAGGGCTTAGTTAATGAAATGAAAAATGCATAGTTAATTCCTCACATGGTATTTTGTTATTCACTTAAGTTATGTTCATAGTTTGTTAAATAGAATTATATCATAGTTATTCAGTTTCTAATCCAAAATAAGTCATGTTATTAAATTTGTAAGTACAAAATTAAATATGCATGTACAATAAAAGGGAGAGTAAGGAAGTGAAAGATTTGAAAAAGGAAATTAGATAATCAATCTTGATTAAAGTATTTCAAACAATTATATCAATGGGTATAAAAGTTAATATAAAATTTTTCACTTGGACACAAAAACATTAGAACCACAATTAAAATAGAAATAAAGTTTTTTATTCTTTAAGACACATTTTCATTCTAGTTTCTTTTCTTCTTGAAACAATATAAGACTTAGGACGAAATTATAAAAGCATCCCTAAATTAAGAAGGCTGCCCTATACTCCACTTCACATTGACAGTGTTATAATGGGTTATTTGTTGGGGGAGTCAAATAGAAGTCATGTTTTCTGGATTGTTTACTTGAGAGAGAAGTAAAAGTCAACTTCTTTAGGAAGAACTTTGTTTATAACTTTTTTTCTTTTTCTTCTTAATTTATTATTACTTTTATTAATATTATACTTCTAATATATTCATTTATATTTTTAATAAAATTATAATATTATTCTGAATATAATTTTTATTTATTAACATTTTATGATTTTATAACATTTTATGATTTTATTTTAGCCAAATGATATCTTTGTACATTATTTATTTCACCTTTCTATAAATTAAATTCCAATACAATATGTAAGTAAGTAAAAGAATTAATTTCGTACTTTAATTTCTACAAGTTATTTTTCATAATTTCAGAATTTAAATTTACAAAAGTCAACATATTTGGAACCCACTTTGAAGAACAAGAAATAAATTTTTGAAAAACATTTTATATTAAAATTCCCAGTATGGAAAGAAAATAAAATAAAATAACAAAGAAATGAAAAAATTAATAAAATAGGAATGACGGGCTCACTAAGTCCTAAATATGGTGAAACTTACCATAGTAGCACAAATGATGAGAAAGGGGAAGGTCCCACAATTTTATCAATGTTTAACTTTTAATTACAAACGAACTGCATTCGACAAAAGTCACCGGTAACATACTATACATTCATCTTAATATAAATTCTACGTAGACTTTAGAAGAGGAAGAGAATACATACAAATTCAAATAATATGGAATGAGACTTCATACCATATGTTCACGACGATTGCCACACAAACTTTAGGTTAAAAAATTTATAGTATATAAGAATAAGATTGCATCGTCTAAGAAAATATAAATTATTGTTCCAAACAACCAATGGAAAATATAAATTGATACCAATGGAATCGAGATTCATAAGCTTAGCAATAAATACTAGAGTGGAATCCTGAACTTGTTTAGACTCAACCTCACATCATAACAATATTATTTCTAATTGGTTTTTAATTTACAATTGTACTATACTCCGGTGACCGGCCGGCTAAGAAGAATTTAGGATCAAAACAGACAATCGACCGGTGGTCAGACAAATACTAATCAGAAAAAGTGAATATTATTAATGACCAATTAATATGTTTAATGACGATATTAAATATGAATATACGCTATTTATGAGTGATTGACAGGTCATACTGCACGAGAATATGGTATTAATGGATAATTAACAAATATTATTGAATTTAATTGTCTGGTTTAATGATTAATCAACGGTGCTTGACTACCACAAGCCTTGTTGCTTGACTACCACAAGCCTTATAAAATAACTTTGATCTATCATAATACAATATAGACCTCTCTTTATAAAAATTTTGAGTGTCGGAGTGTTTTTTACACGTTAACTATCCATTGGAAGATTGCGTTCTCAAAAAATATTAAACGATCCAAATAGAACAGAGAAAGAAGGACGACTGACCCTCGGACAAATTCAACCGAAACAACAATGAAAGTATATAGAGAGACTAATATCACTCGTAGTAGTATAATTATCATGTAGTAATGGATTACAAAACTATAATCCACACACAAGCTAATTGAAAATCATCTATCCTCGTGACAACATTCACAATAGAAGTTGTACACCTCTTCATAACTTTCAATTTGAAGAAAATGTCGTGCATTCTTTTTCACGACTTTCAATTGAAACAATTATTGCAAAGTAGTATGAGAAGTAAAAAACTTTTTCTTATTATAGTGTGATTCTTGTTACGACTTGTTTTTGTAATTTTTTTGGATGATGATATTTTAACAACACTATACATATCATGTATGGATTGTTAGAAAGAGTTATTAAAGAATTTTTCTTTTTTAAACATCCTTAATTCCGTATTTCAGGCTTCCTGGTTCCGAAAAAGAAAAAAAGAAAAAACCTATTAAAGATTAGATTTATGTGGTCATTTTGTAGCTACTCCAAATTGTCCATCACTACCACAATATAGCCGTCCTTGCAGGGCAGAAAACTTTGTCCTCATTTGCAGATTTTATTGCCATGCTAAGATATTTTTTTATTAACTCAGCATATAAAAGAGCAACGGTGGTGTAACTTCTGATTGCTCCAACTATATCCTTCATAAGATTTCAACTCAATAATATCACCATGTTCACCCTCTCAACATTGCTTCTACTTTTCTGTGTCATTTCTACACTTATTTGCTACGCATGGCTTTACTTCTTCAAACCCAACACTCAGAGGCTTCCACCGGGCCCATCGGGCCTCCCTTTCCTCGGGAACCTTCTATCTCTTCAACCGGAGCTTCACACTTACTTCGCCGCCTTGGCCCAGATCCACGGCCCAATTTACAAGCTCCGACTCGGGAGCAAGCTCGCCATCGTCATAGCTTCACCGGCCGTGGCTCGCGAGATCTTGAAAGACAACGACACTGTTTTCGCCAACCGCGACGTCCCAGCCGCCGGGAGGGTTGCCACCTACGGCGGTTTTGACATAGCGTGGACACCCTACGGAGCCGAATGGCGAATGCTGAGGAAAGTCTGCACTGTGAAAATGTTGAGCAACGCCACCCTGGACTCCGTGTACGATCTGCGGCGCAACGAGGTGCGTAAAACGGTGTCGTATTTGTACAGCCGAGCGGGGAGTGCGGTGAACGTGGGGGAGCAGGGGTTTCTGACGGTGATGAATGTGATAACTAGTATGATGTGGGGCGGGGCGGTGGAAGGGGCGGAGAGGGAAACTTTGGGAGCGGAGTTCAGGGAGTTGGTGGCGGAGACGACGCAGCTTCTGGGGAAGCCGAATGTGTCGGATTTTTTTCCCAGGTTGGCGCGGTTCGATTTGCAAGGTGTGGAGAAAGAGATGCAGGTGTTGTTGTCACGGTTCGATGGGATATTTGAAAAGATGATTGGTGAGCGAGTGAAGGTGGGTGAAGAAAAAGATGGGAAGAAGAAAGAAAGAAAGGATTTTCTGCAGTTTCTGTTGGATCTTAAGGATTCCGAAGATGTTGATTCGAAGACGCCATTCACCATGACTCACCTCAAGGCCATACTCATGGTACTTTTCCTACACTTTCATTTTTTGACGTCCTTTTCCTTCTACAAACTGCAACACATCATTAATTGAAAAACCTACCCACAACCCCATCTCTGTCACATTACTTACTGACTTTAACCTAACATATAACTAACGTTTCATAATCAAGAAATAAATAAGGGAATGAAAGAGCAAAAATATTGTTTAAGATCAAAATAATTAGAAAAAAAAAATAATGGAATTAAAGATTATTTTATTATTAATAATTTTATTTCGTATTAACTATAGTATTTTAGTATTTAAGACGATACTCTGAAGGGATTTAGCTCCTGATCCATCAATTTAGGCCTACAAAAATTGAATTAACCTAACTATTCAATTTATTAAAAAAAATATTAGGTTTCAATTTTATTAAACTCCACACATTTTTAAAATTTATCCCATATTTATTAACCATATTTATAAAATATTTCTATTTTATAAAATTTGATCTTAATTCTGGGTTCAAAAAATTCAAATGATTAAAAAAATATTTTATTTAAAAAGTTCATATAGTCAAATATTGATAAAATTTTGTGGGTTATAATTAGTTTATGAATTTTTTTTAATATGATGACTATTTTATTGTTACTAATACATTTATAATTATATTTAAAAGTTTTCTCATTAAGTTAATATATTAATATGAGATTGTAATTACATTACTACATATGTATTCTTGAATTAAATTATATAAGTTTATTAACATTTAATTTTTTATTTTTTTTATTTTATCAAATTATGTATATTTTATTTAATTTTGATAATATTAGTATTATTTTATAAAAACAATAACTTATTTTATTTTTTAATTGATAATTTTTTTGAAAAAAAAAATTTCTTTTTAAATTGAAATGTGTGTATTATATTTTGAAACGAAGAATAAAAAAATAATATTAGCGAATATCATCTAAACAGATGTTATAAAAAAATTAAAATGAACTAATTTAATTTTGAGAATAAATTTTATCTTAGTTTTGTTTTAATCTAATTTATATGAGAACTTTTAAAAAGTCTCTCATTAAACAGATAAAAAAAATAAGACTTGATTTTGGTGGGAAATAAAAACAAGTCATAAACTAAGAGTTGAAATAACAATTCTATATATTTGCGTGAGGGGAAGAAAAATACTATATGTAAATGCTAAATTTTACCATGGGAGGAGAAAATGGAAGTCATGAATTGACTGGATAATGTTATTCAATGGTAAGTATATCCGTATTCAAAATCTTGTACACTGCAACTGTATCTTATTAATGTTAGAAAGAAAAAAGGATAACAATGGATAATTTGATGATTAATATTGTGCAAATCTTTGATAAACATAAACAGGATATGATTACAGGGGGAACCGATACATCGTCCAACACAATTGAATTTGCAATGGCAGAAATAATGCAGAAAGAAGAGGTAATGAAGAGAGTGAAAGAAGAGTTGGAAGTGGTGGTCGGAAAAGATAACATGGTAGAAGAGTCTCATATTCATAAGTTGCATTACTTGAAAGCTGTGATGAAAGAAACTCTTCGGTTGCATCCTGCACTTCCACTTCTAATCCCACATAGCCCCAGTGAAAGCACCAATGTGGGAGGCTACACAATCCCAAAGGGTTGTCGAGTGTTCGTGAATGTTTGGGCCATTCATAGAGATCCTTCGATTTGGGAAAGACCAGTGGAATTTGAGCCTTCAAGGTTCTTAGATGGAAAGTGGGATTTCAGTGGCAATGACTTCAGTTATTTCCCCTTTGGATCTGGAAGAAGAATTTGTGCAGGAATAGCAATGGCTGAGAGAACAGTTCTGTATCTTCTTGCAACACTTATACACTTATTTGATTGGAGAATACCAGAAGGAGAGAGGTTAGATGTATCAGAGAAATTTGGTATTGTTCTAAAAAAGAAAACACCTCTTGTTGCCATCCCCACCCCGCGCTTCTCCAACCCACACCTTTACAGTTTAATATAATATATTTGTATTCAACACTCGGTAATCCCTGATTACCAGTGCCACATATTTCTACTTCTTTCTTACATACTTCACCAATGTCATCTCTTTCTATCTCAAAATATTTTTACTACAAGATTTTGCTAGTATTACTTCAGTATGTTATCTAACATTCCTAAAACTCAAAAAGGGTTATTATAGACAGAATTGAAATTAATTATAATCCTTTAAAAAGGATTTCTACTCTACCACCATGTACATGGTGCCTTTAACTATTGCTTGTTCTGATGGATAAAATGTCAATGTGAAGGCACGATAAGGGCAAGCAAGCAAGGATTTTGGAGGGAAAGAGTAGCTGATTATCAGTTAGAAAAAGGAAAAGAAACCAAATTAAAAAAAAAAAATAACTCTTTTCATCGAATTTCATATATATATATATATATATATATATATATATATATATATATATATATATATATATATATATATATATATATATATATATATATATATATATATATATATATATATATATATAAAGGCTCTCTTATTTATTTAACATAAACATTCTTAATTATTAAATTATTTTATTTATATTTTAAATCTTTCTGAGCTTGTGTTAATGATATTATTTAGTTAATAAATGAAGACTGATAATCTAAATGTGAATAAAATTAAAAATGAGTTTTACATAAGCATTTTTAAGAAGTTTGATTTTTTTTATACTTGTTTCGGGCTAGCCTAATTAATTCCTTCGAGTTTTACAAGCCCAACAGGGCCCATTACTTCCTTGGTCCTGATAATTTTTTTTTCTTTCCTTCTTGCATTCCCATAATTTCTAATTTTTTTTTTAAATAAGTAGTTTGAGACCGTGTGTACACACGGATATTGATTTCTTTCTAAAAAACTTATATTAAAAATTAATATAATTAGTATTATATTTAAATAAAAACCTATTTACATAATTTTGTTTGAATATTACAATTATATATAGTTATACATATAATATTTAAATAAAGAGTTTAATAAAATAAAAATTAATTAATTAATTAATTTTTATTGTAACATATATTATAAGATTTAATTATAAATAGATTTGTTAATACTAAAATTTATAATAATAATTAAATTGATGATATTCATAAATTTATGTAATATTTTTTTTGTAATGTTGAAATAAATGGTTAAATATAATAAATATTTGCTCTAATTAAAAATTATATGTTTTTTATATTTAGTAATTATTATTGGTATATAATTATATGATTAAAATTTACAATTAAATATTTTAATTATATATTATATTAAATTAAAATATGTAGACATATTATATAATATAATTTTCTACAAAATAAATATAAAACGGAATTGATGTTGATAATGACGCTATGATAACTGAAGTATCATAGAAAGTAATAATATTTTGAAATGAATTTGTTTATATTAAATTATAAAATTGACATAATTATTTATTAGTGATGTGTAGTAAAATAATATTATGTTAAGGAGTAAATTTTAAATTTAATTCAATTTCACAAAATCGTTTTATAAATAAAGTTTACATTCACTCTTATATTTTAAATTGACTTTATTTCTAATATGATAATTCTAACATATATTGTTTAGACATCAAATCAACACATGGACGATATGTTAATTTATTTGCTTTCATTAAACATATATCTTTTGAATGGTACACTAATTTGATTCTTATAATATTTTTTTAACGCTTATTCAACTCGTTAGTACTTCAATCATTTGAATGACTAATTATAGGTTAATTGAAAAGAATTTTATAAAAGAGACAAAACATTTGTTTCACAAAATTTAATCATTAGTTTGTCTTATGAGTATTAGCACTTCCACATTCATATAATTGTTCTATAATTGTTCATTAATGAGTGATAATTTAAAATAATGTGAGATAATAGACAAACACAAATTTTATATAAAAAAAAAAGTAACACAAAGTTGTAAAATAATTTATACTCACTCTTTTTAACAAGTTTAAAATACAACTTTGAACTAAATGATTTCAGTCTTTACCTATTTTAACTATCATCATCCCTCTTACTCTTTTAGTCCAACTAGAGTAAGCACTAAATAATTTTTAAATTTGCAAATTCAAAAATTAGAGTAAGCACTAAAATCAATTAATGCAATCCAAACACATAAATAAGAATTTCATCAAACACATTCTCATATCAATAAATTAATTCCAACTTTATGAATAAAACTACACCAAAACTTCTATAAATATAATAGAAATTATTAAAATAACTACAACACGATGAATTAGTAAAGTGAAGACATATATCAAATAACAAAATAAATAAAACTATGAAATTCTCACAAATAAACCTAATAGAGTAAAAATGAGTAAATGATATAATAAAAAGAAACTTATTCCAAAATAAGTTTTGATCGAATAATTTTGTTCTATAACTTGTTAACTTATGTACAATAGAAAATAAAAAAATAAAATAAAAAATAGAAAAATGAGAAAGTTGTAAAGAAAAAGTTGATTATTCTTAAAATCAAACGATGGCAACAAAGAAGAAAGAAAAAGAATAAAAGGAGGCCAAATTCAACGGGTCTTACCATGTACAAGTTAAAAAATTGGAGAAAATATAGCAAACTTTTCTTAGAAAAATTGTCTTCTAATAAATTAATTTAAATTTATAAAAAAATAATCTATTTGTTAAAAAAAGTTTTGTTTATTGTATTGAATTGTTTCTTAGTAGTCACGGCTTCCTCTAATTACTCATTTTAATGCTACAAAACTCGTGGAAGATGTTGCTAACCAACCTCTTCATAGTTCGTTCAAAGCAAAACAAGAACTCATTGGCAACATATTTTTGTCCAAGGGACTTAAATTATCATCACTTTTCTTAATTAAACATGATAGACACTTTTAATTATTCTATTAATACATGTTTATCCCTTTAGTTCTAATATTGAAATGAATATAATTAAGTCAGCACAAGTAGACAAAGACTTTGACGAGGCCAAAGTCTACATATACAAAGGCTAATGTAGCATCTTCATCATACATCGTCCTCCTACATTAATTCTCACTAAAGAAAATTGGATATGTTGATGTTGATGTTGATTTAACAGTTGAAAAACCATAAATAATAGTGTTCTTCGTCTGAAAAGAAAACTATGCATTTAGCTATAAAAAAAACAAACTAAATATAGATAATAAAAGAAGAAATATGCAGTTTAGGACATGAGAGAGAAAATTTCTGAGAATTTGAATGTCAAATAATTTTCAGAGAGGTTGACAGAGAAATATCGATTCAACATCAATGTAGTATAGAGGTAAGTAAAAAAATATTAAATTTAGATTTATTTTTAGTTAATTTTCTACATTATAATTTTATATGCTATTTTAGATTTAATTAACTTTTTTTTTGTCGTAGTCAACCTTTTAATTAGACTAAACCATTAATATTTTCCATATTGTTCAAATAGGAGAATTATTAAATCTGGCTTCTCAAATATTTGATAACATTGTCTTGATTTTAAAAGCGATGTAAAAGGACTAGACCTAAATTTAGACGATGATCAATTAACGTATGTGAACTAGGAAATCTTATACAGAGAGTGAGTTTTTTACATTAATTATTATAAAATTAAAGTAATTATGGTGAGGATTAATATATAACATATGTTTACTTAACTGTACAGTGTATCCTTATTTTGTCACTAAAAAATCCAATAAAGAAAGAAAATAATGAAATAATGGTATTTGACCATTTTAACCTTAAGTCACATCATATGGATGAAAGGTAATGTTTCCTAATGAAAACATATAATTTATATGGCACAACCAAAGATTAAAAGGATTTGGTTTGTAAAATTTAAGAAATCCATTTAAGAGTTGAAGTTGTTCTAATTTTATAAGTTGTTCCAATTTTGTACGTTATTTTAATTTTTTAGCTAATTTGTAATAATGGGGAAGCAATTCCTGTTGTGTGTTGCTTCCGGCATTAATATTTATCTTAAAGTGATAATATTGTATTGAAAAGATAATGTTATTTTATCTAATTAGTTTATAACTAATTACGTCACTAACAAATATGGGATAAATTTATGTCTATGATAAAATATATGTTGTTGTACAATATATAAAATTTTACATCAAAAGCATAACAATAACTCAATTAATTGAAAAGTATTTTTTTTTATCTGTATATAATCTATTGTTATGATATTTTAAAATTAATATGATTTTATGTCTTTTTTATGTGTGTTTTTAGAAAAACGGTTTTGTTTGACCTAATTAGCTTATATTTAATTAGATGACCTAAAAAATGGGCTTAAATATATATATATATATATATATATATATATATATATATATATATATATATATATATATATATATATATTAAGATTGTAGTTATTTGATAAAAACGTTATCATCTTTCTAAACTCCTTTGTATTCTCATACTTTTCTTTAAATACTAATACCATTTTACATTTAGTTCACTAGGAAGTCAATTTGTAAAGGAAAATAAAACTGAAAACATTTTGAATCAATTATAATTTGTCTTAAAGTAAGTCTTTTTATTAAATATTTAGTTTTTTTTTTCTTTTTCTCAGTTTTTTTTAAGGTAAGAGCTCATTAGATCATTATATGCTAGTTTAGGTTTATTAGAAGTAGGTTAAAACTTTCTTAACTTGTTTATTTCTTCAGTTTTTTTTTTTATTGAAAAGCCTTGGAAAATGAAGGTAAGGATAGTCAATATATATTGACTTCATTTAAGTTTATTTAGAATTTTGTACAAGTTAAGAATAAGATAACGTGATATACTAATACCTTATTGAAATGGAAAGTTTATAAAGCTAATTATAGAGTTTAATTTGTATACATGATTGAAAGGAAGAAAGTAAGAAGTAGTCAATTGATTATGTCACTGAAAAACAATCATATTCTCCATGATCATCAAAGTTTATTCTTATGCATGAAATACTTGTTCTTTTAAGACAAAAAGAATGGAAGTTGAAAAAGTTATGATAAAAAAAACCCTTCTAAAATGAAGTGTAAGAAGAATGTAAGTTGGAAAGTAATAATAAGATTAATAGATGTTTAAGAGTGTATATATTGAGACTTTCTGAAAAAGTTGTTTGTATGAAGTAATTTTTAAACTTTCAAGAAATTTTGATGTTAACACAATATTACATATCTTTTCAACAATAAAAAGAAACGTCTAATCCAATGTAGGTGTATAAAATAATCATTTGTTAAAGTTTGATATGTGTTATGAGATGTTTAAGGATTGTGTTCGATAGACGAAATATACATATCGTCGTTTGTTCAAGCAAAAATTTTATAAGACAATACATGTGCATAACGTTTGAATTTGTTAAACAAAACATATTTTAACACTTGTATATATACAATCACACAACTTATGTTTGTTTGGTTAGAGTAGATACTTTGCGTTTGACATTAGCTAACATAAAAAAAAATGTGTTTTATATTTAATTAATTAACCTTACAGTCAAAATGAAACAAAGAGTTTGTGGAACTTGAATTTAGCAAGATTGATATAGCATTGAATGTTAAGTTATCAAGAACAATCTAAAAAGAGTAAAGATCAATGACCTAGAAACATCAATATGTGAAACAACTAGAAACGAGTCTTGCACTAGATGTACCCTTAGGATGTCATACCATCTAATATCTTATGAAGATGTTGAAACAAGTACAAATTATAAATTAATATGTGAAAATTCTTTTTACTATTACCATTTCAACCATGTCAAAGTCAAAGATTTTTCAAATGGGTTTTAAAGTAGGTGCTATTGAAATTTAAAAAACCTCTTGCTCAAGTGAGAGAGAGGGAGAAAAACAGAGAATAAACACTCAAACAATGTCACACGTGTTAATTTATGTATAAATGAAGAATTTCTATTAGGTATAGTTTGAATTATATTCTAGCATATATTTGCATTGATATTGATATTTATTTATGTGTGTATGTATGTGATGAGGACAACTTTGATTACACTTTATAAACAAGACATGATTCATAATTTTGTAGATAATGACAAAAATACAAATAATAAAAAGGAGATTAAATATAGCCACGAAGATTTTATTGTGTCTGTAGTATTTTGTAATCAAGTTTATATTATTATGTATATTTCTTTTGAAATCATTTAGTTTCATTGATGACTAGATATACATTTAAAGGGTGTAGATATTATTATACTAGATATTACATAAATTGATCTTATCATTTTTAATTTATTATAATATAATATAAATAAATATCTATTAGCTATAATTTAATGTAATCAGTGACGCCTGGAAAACATGTTTTTTTACCTAATCCCTGTAAGAAGAACGACAAATATAATATAGAAATTGTGTCAAAAAGAGTTTAGCACAAAAGATAACAATTAAATATAAAATAAGATATTTGATGACATTTTAGCAAAACCAAATTAGTACAGCATTACCATGTGATATCTGTCAACCTGTTAAACAACTGTTTTTGAATGTATAACAGTTTTGTTGCTACTTTTAGGATATTAAAAACTGTTTTTAATCCAAATTAATATTTGTAACATATTTTAAATTCATATTCATTAATATTTAATATATGGAAAGGAAGCAATGATAATAATCTATTTAGAAATTCATCACCAGTTACTTATTGCAATGAATAATTTATCAATACCCTGAGATTTCTTACCCAAATGAGTTTATTGCTCAAGCTGATCCTGAAACTATTGCCTTATACATTAGTTGTTTCATGGAAGATATAATAAAAATATATTGCAATTACCAAAATAGTTTTCGAAACCAAACTCAAATCATTAAAGATTGTATTTTCTGGGCCGAGTTGCTACGGATTTATTTATGTATGGACCATCTTTCTACAGTGCAGTAAATGCACTTTAATACATTAAACAGAGGAAATGAAATAAAAATAAGAGAAATAATTTAACATACTAAACTTTCACTGTTTATCTACATTTATTATTTTTAATTATTTAAAAATTTAAATGTATTTTTTCGTTACTTTCATGTACTTTTTTAAGGAAATAATTTTATTCAAATAAAACCAGACATTAAATTGAATAGCTTTCCTTACAAAATTTTAGATTTTAGTTTCTGAATAAAAATATATTTTAATAATTTTAAATATATATATATACAATTTTGTAATAATAATTTTGAAAGAGTAGAGTGTAGAAATAAAGAAATGAAGCTTAAGTTAAAAAAAATGCCACGTGTATTTTGGAAGCATCCTAATGGAAACGTGGTATAAGTAAAAGAGATATCTGAGTTGGGCGGTGGAAAGAAGAAAAAACGAAAAAGTAATCAGAGAAACCCTTTTGTATCCCTCATCATCGTCTTCCTCATCTTCATCAGATAAAAAAAAAAAAAAAACCTCAAGCAGTACTCATTGAAAGGTGTGGTAGTTGTATGAAATGTCGCAGGTGAATGAGCACCACGCGCCCTCAACGCCAGGGAAATTGAAGCCAGAAAAATCTCCGTACATCCACCACCGCCTCCGCATCCACTCCTCACTCTCCAAGCTCACTCTCTGGTCCTCCTTCTTTCTCGCATTCATCCTCTTCCTCTTCATCCTCTCCCCGCCGTCTCCCTCCGCTTCCCCCCGCCGCGCCCTTGGCGACTCCTGGGGCGGCTCCCACTGGGAGAAGCGCGTCGCCAAATCCGCGCGCCGCTCCACCTCCTCCAGCCTCACTGTGCTCGTCACTGGCGCCGCGGGCTTCGTCGGCACGCACGTCTCTCTTGCCCTCAAGCGCCGCGGTGACGGCGTCCTCGGACTCGACAACTTCAACCGCTACTACGACCCCAACCTCAAGCGCGCGCGCCAACGCCTCCTCGACCGCGCCGGCGTATTCATCGTCGACGGCGACATCAACGACGCCGTGCTCCTCCGCAAGCTCTTTGACGTCGTACCCTTCACGCACGTCATGCATTTGGCCGCGCAGGCCGGGGTCCGCTACGCGATGCAGAACCCTGGATCCTACGTTCACAGCAACATCGCAGGCTTCGTGAACCTTTTGGAGGCCTGCAAAAACGCGAACCCGCAGCCCTCTGTTGTTTGGGCCTCGTCCAGCTCTGTCTACGGGCTCAATTCGAAGGTTCCTTTCTCAGAGAAGGACCGTACAGATCAACCGGCGAGTCTCTATGCGGCGACGAAGAAGGCTGGCGAGGAAATCGCTCACAGCTATAACCATATATATGGGCTTTCCATCACTGGACTTCGGTTCTTCACGGTTTATGGCCCATGGGGTAGGCCCGACATGGCGTATTTCTTCTTCACGAAGGATATTCTCAAGGGAAAGCAGATTACCATATTTGAGTCCCCCGATGGTGGAACTGTGGCGAGGGATTTCACCTACATTGACGATATTGTGAAGGGGTGTTTGGGGGCTTTGGATACTGCCAAGAAGAGTACTGGGAGTGGCGGGAAGAAGAAAGGGCCTGCGCAATTGAGGATTTTTAATTTGGGAAATACTTCCCCTGTGCCTGTGAGTGAGCTTGTTGCGATTTTGGAGAAGCTTCTCAAGGTGAAAGCGAAGAAGAAGGTGCTTCCCATGCCAACAAATGGAGATGTGAAGTTCACTCATGCTAATATTAGTTTGGCCTACAGGGACCTTGGATACAGGCCTACCACTGATTTGGAGACCGGCCTCAGGAAGTTTGTGAAGTGGTACCTTGAATTTTACTCCAAGAAGAGCTCCTGGTGAATGGTGATGTGATTCTTTTGCTTTGCTGCACAAGTCATTGTTCCCTGCCCCTATTCTTTTGGCGCCCTGATGATGATTGTATTTGGGGTTTACAGTTGTATTAGGGGTTTAGGGTGATCTACCATCATGTTCTGCTATGTTTTGTAATTTTGGGTTTTCTCATTTTCATTTGAATGCCGGCCTGCCTTTTAGGTTAGCCATTGTACATTTTTTAGTTGAGACTCTAGAGATCGAATTGATATTTTACTTATTTGTGCTTATGGACTTGCTTTGATTTTGGTTTAAACATGCTTGTTATTTGGTTGATGAATTGTGTGCGTTCTGCATGTAATGCTAATTCTTTTGGGTATTATATATGTTTGGTACAGATTCTAGATGTTAGATGAGAGTGGTATTGTTGTAAATGTGCAGTTATAGACCGGTTTTGGTGACTCTGAATTATCAGGATTGTTGAACTGTCATTCAGAAGGCTATTTGATTTAACGTTCCTGCGATCTGTGGATTCAGTTTTGGGTTGATGACTGATTCATTAACAACTGACTTATGAAATGGTATTGAAACAAGATAAAATGATCAATATGTATTTGGTCATATATGGCATTATAGTCGGGTGGTTTGTGATGATATGCGAGGAAGTTTGATGGTTTCAATTTGAATCAAATGCTTCCTGACACGTTTCTTTCATATTTTTCTGGGTTTAGTCTTTTCTGAAGGATCAAGAGTAGCTTAAACCAGATACAATGCTTTATGACCTTAATCTTATGGGTTTCGACTATGTACCTCCTGGATTTCGAAATAAGCTTTTGTCAAGTGAATGTGCGAGTAAATTGACATTGTAATTACGAGTTGTTACAACCTACCGATGAACCGGTATAGTAGGCAGTGAGCTGCATCGTTTGCTTTGACTTGCGGAATGCCCTCGTCAGGTAGTTATACCATGAGGGATCACGATACGTAGTAGCTCAAAATTATGGCATTCGGAGACTTTTATTACTTTATTTTCTACTATTTTTGAAACTGTTTGTTGATTTCAAGGTAAGTAAAACTTCATTTGTCAGCTAGAGTTGATTTATGACAGGCTATCTTGCTGCAACTGTTGCGTAGTTGGCAGACAGTGATTGAAGAAGCTTCATATCGGTGAAGTTGGATTGTTAAGTCTTCATTCCTCGTTTTAGGCGACTCAATGATGATTCTTCTAAAGATTAAACAAAAGCTTCTTTTCCTACAAGGGTGGGTCATCGGGTCGCCTCTCATCATCATGTGCCTTGTTGAGAGATTCCAACTCCCCACATGATATTCTGCTAGTTAGGTGATTCTAACTTGCAATTCCGAGCCATTTTTATGCGAGGAGGGAAAGGAAAGAGGTGAACTAATAATAGCAGACCTTACCAATCGCTGACCGATACTGTTGTTCTTTATAGCACATCATCACTTGTGAATCTTGAAATTCAATTCATATAAGCAACGCATAATAAATTGTTGATCAAGCTTTGTTCATTTTGTTAGCCGCTGGCTTAATCATCACACTCAATGGAGGGTCATCTTGTGTTTCTCTTTTAACAATTTCACTTCCTCATAACCTAAGTAAACCAACTCCTTTCGACTTTGCGATTATCATGATGCAATTTGCTCTTGAATAATTTTGATCTTTTCTAACACTCAGACATTTTCTCCCTATGATACTAGATTCTTGACTATCGAGTGGTTGGTTGAGTAACATGTTGGATGCTCTTTTAAGTAAGTAAAAATATATATGAAAATAGTAAGAAAAGAACTGATTAGTAGGATAATTACTTTGTCATATTATCTCTTACCAATTCGAAATGTTCTACTAAAAAACTGTTAATGTTTGCATCAACTATTAACGATGCAATAGTTTACTTCAACTAAGATTTGTTCTCTTGTTCACATCTGGACAATGTCAAATATCTAAATCAGTTGAGAAATTTAAGCTGGATATAAGGAGCCATGGATATAGAATATTCGGTACTGGTCCTCTATTATTTTAAATATTAAAATTTAAGCATATTTAAAAGAATAATAATTATTCAGACGCGTGACGATTTGAAGGTTTGTGTTATTATTATTATTTTTGTGTTAATAAATAAAATTTGTATAGAATGAAGATTGGACCAAGTCATTATAGAAGACGATATTTGATTTTGGTTGGAAATTGAAAGGAAGGGAATAAAAGAGAAAGAAAGAGAACAGTGAACGTAATATTTAATTCTGTTATGTAAATAGCGTCATTTGTGAACGGTCATTTAATTTAACGTCAAAACAGAAAGGGGCCATAGGTTAGATGGCATGTGCGTGCTTGCAATCCCAATAATGCATAGACAGAAAGATAGGTGAAATTGAAGGATGGGAATGGCATAAGCACCCACCCTAGCGTTGCAAATTAGCGTGCTAACCATGAAAACCGTCTTTTCGGCGCCCGGTGATTACGTCCACTTCAAGTCCCAAGTCCCTCTTCACAAAATCCCAGTATGTTTCTATTTTCCCCTTTTCTTTCTCCGAATTGCACTTCTAGGTTTTACCCATAGATTCCGATGTAGTTCCTTTCTTAATCAACATATTGGAATTTTTACTCTTCTTTTGATCTCTTGCTTTTAAATTCTTAACAGATTGGCACTAAACAGTGGCGATATTACGATTTCGGACCAAAAGCTGTGCCTCCGCTTATATGTCTTCCCGGAACGGCTGGAACCGCTGATGTATATTATAAACAGATCATGTCATTATCCATGAAGGTACCCATGCATATTCTGATTGCCTAAACATTATCACATCTAATGTGTTTTCACTGATGCGCTTTGGAATTACTTAATCTTCACTCACTGTACTTCTCAGTGAAACTTATTTTAAATCGACTGCACTCTTGAAAGTTTCTCTTGACTTTATGTTTTAATCTTAGTCATAAGTGGAAGATTACAGTTGTGTTTTGTTTTGACGCTTTAACTTTCATTCAATGCCTATTCACCATTTCTCTCTAGTCACGTGCAACCGCTTTGTAATGTGTGATAACAGTTTTACAAATGCGCACTTAATTGTTAAGATTTGACTTGTGGACATTGTGTGTTGGGAAATCCGAGGAGAGAAATATTGGGAAGACATATAACATAACGTGAACTTCGACCCAAATCCATAGAACAATTTATGTTAGTCAAAATGGGTCACGAACTTTAAAGCAAGAGAACATAACTCTATCTCAACCCAAAAACTTAAGAAAATAGATATGTGGATCTTTCTCATCATCCAATCTGTCTATTTTTCCATAATCTTAGACTCCAACTCATATATTAACTTCAATATTTTGCATGTTGAAATGGCAACATCCAAGCTTTCTCCTTTTAAGTTGATATGTTCTCTTTCTTGTCACAAAGCCATTAGGCAACGGGTAGCTAACTTCAAAAGTGTTTTTCTGCAATTCTGCTGCTAAAGAAGAGAGCAATAACCTAGACTCATCTAACTGCTGGATGCCTTATAGTTAGTGAAAAACTTGTTTTGAATATTTAAAAGGTTTACTAGGTATCTTTTATTAATCATAACCTGTAAGAAAGCTTAATTCTAAATAGATAAGATTGAGTTTTAGAAAATCATGCACAAAAGATTCTAGTTGCTATATGCACAGTTGATGGAACCCAAGAATACATGCCAGAAGTATAGACTAAATGTTAGATCAATTCATTCATGGCCCAAAGACATGGGGATTTTGCTGTAAAAGAGCAAAGAGGGGGAACACGTGGAAGTTAGAGAGAGGAAGAGGTTGTTACCTGAGTGGAAGAATGGTAGGGTCAGAATGGGATTTATAGAGTATCCTGATGGTGAAAAGGAAGGCAGTGCAAGCTGCGAATCTTTTCCCGCCACAGGCTTGGGCTCTTAACTCAGGGAGCTGAGAGAGATATTTTTATTTCTTTTCCGTTTTTTTCCAGCATTGATAGCCTTTCTTTGGGGAATTGAATTACTCGCATTCCGATTTTTAATTGAATACCATTTTCAGATTTATTTCTTTGCTATTCCTATTTGCTTTCTATCTTCGTAACTGATATATACTTCTCTTATAACAAGGGAGAAGGGGTGTACTGAGCATTAGAAATGCAATTTGAGCTCTATACAATAAAATCTCGTTGCGTGTTGCCTACTAACAGGATTGGGCTAAATTTTGTTTATTGATTAGGTGTAATCTTGTCTTTACTTCTTATTAATCCTTATTTTGTACAGGGTTACCGGGTCATATCTGTTGACATACCTCGTGTATGGAATAATACTGAGTGGATTCAAGCATTTGAAAAGTTCTTGGATGCTATTGATGTACACCATGTATGATCTCAAACTCATCTTGCTTTCTACTACTAACATCTTACTCGGATGCTAAATCTATAAATTGTTTGCTTTAGAAGCCGCATATACCCTTTTTCATATAAAAATTTGGATAACTTTATTCTATATCGGAGACATTGATCATTCCAGTTAATGGAAAGCCATACGTAGCTGGTCTTCATTTAAACAGTTCTTTTAAAATCTCTCGAGGTTCTTATAATTCAGTTTTGCACATCCTCTAATCATATTTACTTTGATAGTGCACAGTTATAATTTTGTTGGGAATGGTCATATGTTACTACTTTGGAATTTGGATATTGTTTATTATGTCTATATTTGTGTACCGTAAGGAGGGAAGGGATCCTAGATATTTCCAACAATTTGTGTCATGATAAAAGATTTTATTTGGCCAATCATTACAAGTCCAAGCTGAATCCTATCCCGAGCAAACTAACACAGTCTTGGACCATCAGCCAAAATATAGAGCTGTATATATTAAGGCTTAACAATCAGTTCGAGCCTCTTTGAACTTTCTCACTGAAAATTACTAATTGCAAGGAATTGAATGCTTATAATTAATTAAATTGATATATCTTCTTCCTTCCCAGATTTTTTTAAGCCAAGTTCTTTTGCAATATATTTGAAGCCTCAGCGTGTCAGCCTAAACATATTCCAGCCCCACCTAAAATACCAGCTAGCCTGCTTTTAATGTTTTCATGGTTGATCGAGACGTTGTTACTTGTAACATCATGCATGGTGTTTTATATAGTTAAAATTTAGGTTTTTTTGGATAAAATTCCAAATGTTCTTACCACAACAATTTCAGTGGATGTAGTTTGCCGCTGGGAATATATATTTTTTGTTTGGGTAAAACTCAAGTTCTTGTGCGGTTATATTTTCATAGCTTGTATCCCGTTGGATTAATCTGTTCTGAAAGTTATATCTATCAACTATCAACGATATACAACAAATGATGTATGATGGTAATCTGTTCATGAAATTGCTCAGTATAAAATATGCTGTACACAGTGCACGGTTTTAGTAGTTTACACAACAAATCTCTCCACTAACTGCTCAACATGTGTAGATGTCTGTCAATGTAATGTCATCTTTTGAATCTATAATTTTGTGAAATAGCTTTTAACAACTTGAGAAAATGTTCAGTAAATTAGTTTAATCTTTCTTACAGATACATCTTTATGGTACATCACTTGGAGGCTTCCTAGCCCAGCTCTTTGCACAGCATCGTCCTAGAAGAGTTCGGTCTTTAGTTCTATCAAACACATTTTTGGAGACCCGGAGTTTCTCTGCTGCAATACCATGGGCACCCATGTACTTTTCTCTCATTAGTAATAATATATATGCTAGAAATTAGCAAACTGTGTGCTGTCGTGCCCTTTTTATTCATGAAAGATAAACTGCTTTGTGTGTCACCTAGTGGAGTTCGTAGCAAATAAAAGTATCAATGATTAGTTTACCGATACTTATACATGTTGGACAATTATATGCTCTGCCAAGAAATTATGATAGGTAGTCACAGGAAACTAGAATGATATCTTCAAAATTATATATTTATTCCTGTAATATTCCATTAAACTAAGCATCATCCATGATTACTATAGTGAGAACTTGCTATATGGTATACTCGACCCTAGAATGATGAACCCCTTCCCTTAAACTTTTTGTCCAAAAAAAATGTTTCACTGTCCCCGCTTGGGAATTTGTTGTTATACTTCCTGATAGTTCTTCATTACATGTAGTTTTTTTTCCACCTACTGATTCAGCTTTTCTATTGCATTTACAGTGTTAGTTGGACTCCTTCCTTTTTGCTGAAGCGGTATGTGTTGACAGGAATTCGAGACGGTCCCCATGAACCATTTATTGCAGATTCAGTGGACTTTGTTGTTTCTCAGGTAATCTTTGCGTAATCAAATGCTTATTAGCAATCTGCAATTTTCCCTCAGTACGAAAGAATTTGTTTTTAGACAATAAATAAAGAGTTTCCACTATACTTTAGACTGTGAGATTAATCAACTATCATCAGGCACTACATTTCCTGAAAATTTAATCTACATATCCTGTTTTCTGGAAGAGTTTCCGTTTATTGTGTTAAATATTTTCTTTGATTCAGGTGGAAACCCTATCTAGAGAAGATTTGGCCTCCAGATTGTCGCTGACAACAGATGATGCTTCAGTGGGACCACTCCTTCTTTCAGATTCGTTTATCACTATAATGGATGTATGTCATTTCAAGATTTCTGTATAATGCCGATATCAAATGAATTTTTTTTTGCATAGATCTTTTTTATCTTAAAAAAAATCGTAATTGTCGAATCTCTAGATCAATTGTAATCTAATTGTTTTGATGTGCCGTGTACAAGCTCTTTTTTTTTAGTAATACTGTTCCACTCTAGTTATGTTAAATTCTGCTGGTACCGGTAATTTCTATAATGCACCATCGATACATTTTTCTTGTGACATTGTATGATAATAATGTCTCACTGCTTTATCATCATCATTATTATTATTATGGAAAAGTAGTATGGTACAAAATTTTTAATAACTCCACTTTCGTCCTTGTGTACATGATCTTTCTCCTTTCTTAAAGACTAATGACTACTGTGCAATTCCTCAACAACTTAAAGATCAACTGGGTGAAAGATATCCAGAAGCAAGGCGCGCATATTTGAAAACGGGTGGAGATTTCCCATTTCTTTCTAGACCTGATGAAGTGAACTTGCATCTTCAGGTATATATGTAGTATCTCACTTTTCTTATTTTACATGGGATTTGTTCTGACAGTCGTGGGCTCATTGGGTTTATCTTTTAACATGTCTATATCCTCATGGCAGTTACACCTCAGGCGTGTTGGTGTTGAAGCTCGGCCAGATTTGGTTCACAACATACCTAAGGGTGATCTTGGAGGAAGTCCTAGCAAAGAGAGTAACGAAGATGACTCTGACAAGTCCCACGAAGACGATAGAGGGGGCTCAGAGAATTCACCTGCTGATTATGATATAAATCCTACCCCAGAAAGCTCAGGATCCGGTAATTTAGACAAGCAGCCCCTTGATAATTCAGAATGTTGCCACTTGGATCATGAACACGCCTTATATGCCCTTCCTGGTGGATTCAAAGGGAGAACGAACATTCCAGGAACTTCTGTACATTTCATGTGTCATATTGCTATTTTTCATCTTCTTCATTCCATCAGTTCACTGTACATTATCTGGAACTATTCATTGGAATTTAGTCAAGTTGTGTAAGTTGGAATTCTTTTGGAGATTCAATTTGTCATGAGAACCGAGGGTGTGAAACAAAGGTATTGAGATTGACCGTATTGTGGATTGGATGTCTTAGTTCCTTTAGCTGGATGAACTTGAGATAGCGGTGCTGTAAGTTATTACTTGCAATTTGAAGGTAGTGTTTAAACTAATAAATCATCAAATTTTATATTTCATGTTTCAAGTATTTACGTGACCAAGAAATGTTTTGTGAAATTTTTCGTGTGTGTGTATATATATATATATATATATATATATATATAGGTAAAATACCATTTTTTGTCCCAGTTTTAGTTGAGAATATTCAAAATGGTCTCCATTTTATTTTTCTGTTCAATGTAGTCCTAAATAATATAATTTGTGTTCAATTTAGTTCTTTTTACAAACTCCGTTTAAATTGTTAACAGCGAGATGTCCAGATGTGCAACTAGAGAATCATTTATGCTCTGATGTGGACTACATCAGTCATTATCATAGGGATCACATTCGAAAATAATTAATAGAAATGAGGACTAGATTGAACAACCTTCATTCATTACAAAACGAAGAGTCACATAACCATCTTCTTCAACCTTTAGTCCAACCAAAAATCAAATTGTATTTTATGAAACCCTTTACAGAGATGAAATGAGGATAGATTCTCAAATTAGGGTTTTTATTTTGTTTTGTGAAAGTCATGGTGACGTTGGAGGTTAACCAATCTTCTTCCCAATCTTGATGGTTAATGAGTCATGTCTACTTCCCAATCTTCTTTTTATTGTAATAAATGGATTCTTCTTTATTTCTCTCAACAAGTTAAAGTTTTTACTAACCCAAGTCTGTGTGAACCATGTCCAAGTTTCCTTGTTGGTTCTCTTGTCTGTGATTTTTTTTAATTTCAAGATCTGTGTGACGAAACTGTAACTGCAAGTGCAATTTAGAATCTTCGTTGTTCAACCAAAATTTAGAATTTTCGTTTGCAAGTCTGTGGTGATTGCGGTGGTGGGGACCTGAGGGTTTAGGTGTGGCAGCACTAGGGTTAGGTGGCTAGAAAGAAAGTAGGGTTTCAATTTTTGATTGGGTTGAAGGTTGAAGAAAATGGTGATGATGTGACTCTTTGTTTTGTAATGAATGAAGGTTGTTTAATCTAGTCCCCATAATTATTTCCGAATGTGGTCCCTATGACTGATAGTCCACGTCAGAGCATAAATGACATTTCACTCTTTAATTGCACATCTGGACATCTCGCTGTTAACGATTTAAACAGAGTTTGTAAAAAAGACTAAATTGAACACAAATTACGTTCTTTAGGACTACATTGAACAAAAAAATAAAATGGGGACCATTTCGAATATTCTCAACCAAACCTTAGACCAAAAATGGTATTATATATATATATATATATATATATATATATATATATATATATATATATATATATAGAGAGAGAGAGAGAGAGAGAGAGAGAGACTCTTCTGTAGACAATTTGGCAACCATTGCAGATACAAACCATTGCAGAATATTCTTTAGTTGTAATTCAGCAGACTTCTGTAGACAATTTGGCTAAACTGCAAATGATCAGAATATTGATTATCAACCAAGTTGTTAAATTGTCAAATATGTGCTTCAGAACTGTATTAACTTGATAGCCAGATATTAATCTCTATTCTAACACGTTATGATACTGATGACTTGGCCCAAAGTCTACAAATCTACCATAACCAAACATTGCATCTTGAAAGTTCTCCACATAAACCCGCCACTATATGATTGATTAGCTTGGATTCACATTTCTGGGCAAGTATCTGGCTTGTCTGGTGCATTATATTATGGTATTAAGGCTGATACTGACATCTTTTATTGGTTTATCAGCTGTTATGACTTCTGCAGAACATAATATCTGAATCCGTAAGACTCTTCTGTATTAAGCTAGAGAACTGTGATTAAGTACCGCATTAAACTTCTATCTCACTAATCCATGACTGAAACACCAGCACAAAAAGGAGTCAAAAATATTGCCGCAATTGTTTCAAACCGTTCTTCAAAAAGAAGAGTAGGTCTTGATACAAAACCTGTCCTTACTTTTCTAGAGAGCAGGGACCGTCGCAGCCAATTGTCATAACTAGCAATGTTCTTAGAGAAAATTATTCTATACCCTTCGTCAGTTAGTAACCAATTTCGTACTTTCGGATAAACCCAGCGCGCATCTCTTGGTAAGAACTCCATCGTAATAGCACACGACAAATATTTCTATTTATCTTATTAGTTTATTTTATATAATTAAAAAACACGTGTAACAAATAAAATTTAATTCAATATAAATACAAAATATTACAAATAAAATTCAATAAAATATGTAAGTTATATTTTCAATTATAACGAATCATCTAAGTTACGTTCCAATAGAAAAAAACACAAATCCTTACACTGATTAAAATACGCAAAATTATATTAAAAAAAAGAAAGAAAAACATTAAGGACGCCTTGCTGAGTCAAGGGAGAATAAAATTCAGAACCCAAATTGTTAATTCAAATTTTAAGTACTAAATCAATGACAACTATTTCGATTTTTAAATTACATCCTTGACACTCCAAATTATTGGAACATAAGGATTGGCCAAGCGAAAAAATGACATAGCAACAGTATTTGGGAACCACTTTTCAAAAGCTTCAGTATTAAAAAAATTACCACCAAAGACTAACACTCACTTTCACTTGTAACGATCTATCGGAAGCTAACTGTAATGCACAGATATATGATACTTAAAGCAGTAAACATTGCGACCCGTCAAAAGTCAAAACTTCTCGGCATATATATTACTCGAAATTAAAACCAAAAACAGCAGTCAGCCATCTCTTTAAAAAGACAACCTCCAACAGCTAAAATAAAATAAAACACCACATTGATAAATAGACTTAACTACTTGGAAGTATCTTTCTCAGTCTAACCACAAGATCTTAGCGAATCTAAGACCACATTACCTATCCAGCCTTCAAATAAACATCAAAATGATCTGGCAAATTGCTAGCTCAACAGCTACTGCAAGGCAGTAAAACCATGAAAGGTGCATTCATTCTCTAAGCAACCAGAGTGCTAGCAGTTGTTGATTCACTGCAAATATTACATGCGATCAATAGCAGGACAGGGAGAGTGCAAAACAGGTAAACAAAAAAGACAATATCGGGTTTCAGATTACCAATACATGAACAATGAACATGAATAGAAATTCAATTTGGAAATATTCATTCCTATGTAACATCCAAATGATATCAAATATGCACACAAAACTTCTAGGAAAATGTCTATCAGCATGACACTTTTATCAGTTTTGACCATTTGGTAACATATCTAAAGAACAAATGACAAACTGAAAACCTATTTATACCACCCATCTCAAATAAATACTTTAAGCATGCTTGCAAAAAATAATAAAAGCATTTGTTACACATAAATTTAACAACTAAAACTGAAAGATACAGGAAAAATGCTCTAATCTGTGTTAGGAGAGGCAGAGAAAACAACCTTTTCTTTTAAGTTCCATTTGGTAACATATCTAATGAACAAATGAGAAAATGAAAACCTATTTATACCACCCATCTCAAATAAATACTTTAAACGTGCTTGCAAAAAATAATACAAGTATTTGTTACACATAAATTTAACAACTTAAACTGAAAGACACAAGAACAATGCTCTAATCTGTGTTAGGAGAGGCAGAGAAAATAACCATTTCTTTTAAGTTCCATTCCATTGTTGACATCATAAAAGCATCAATAAAAACAATAGCAAAATAGTCATCCTTGCAACAAAAAGGTGAAGGGTTTGAATGTACTTACTACTTCCAGACGGGTGGGAGCTTCTTGGTCTTCTTATAGTAACGAGCAAGACGGTGGATTCTGCTCTCCACTAGAATCAACCTAAATTTCGAGTCCTTGTCCTTTCTGTTTCTCTCCAGATGCTTCCTAATAGAAACTGCCTTCTTAATCAAATGGTACAGATCCTCTGGAATTTCAGGCGCAAGTCCTGAAAACAAATACCAAAACATTTTTCATCATTACTATTAATGAGGTAATTATAAACACATTCTCACTTTATCATTCCCACTTCAAGTTTTCTTATCACATCACTCATCACATCTATCACTTTGTCTCGTTTTTTTTTTTTTTCTATCTCTCTTCCTTACAACTATCCATTAGCATTTTCCATATTACAATCGCATAAAAGATCAATAGAAATTGTAAGCATTGTGGCAGAAAGTAAGCACAAACCATGAGCTTTGAGGATCCGAAGGATTTTACTGCCAGTGACGCTCTTCACCTGAGCAATACCATGAGAATCTCGAAGAATGACACCTATCTGCGATGGGGTTAAACCCTTCTTCGCGAACTTACAGATATTTTCTTCCACCTAGAAAAATTAAAAGATGAGAAAAACAGATTAGGGTAATAAAAAAAACAAGAAACACGGATATACAAATATAATCTTTGAACACACAGATAAATAAGGAGATAGAAAGCTACATCTTGCGAAGAGATCTTAAGCCAACTGGGAGGTGTCCTTTTGTAGGGCAAAGCAGAAGAGGATATACCCTTACTGAAACCAAAGAAAAAAAAAAACAAACTTTGATTTCGAATAATGGAAAAGAATAGAACGAAATTGATGAAAGAATTTGACAGATTTGTACGAACCCGCGGCTGTGCATGCGACCCATGGCTGGTGCTGTGACCTAGTTGAAGCTCTGCTTCTTCTGATTAGGGTTGCGACGCTCTTCGGCACACTCTACTCTGAAAAACCCTAGAACATGCGCCCTGGTCTATTATTTATAAATGAAACAACCACCCCCATATAATTACTAAAATTTATATTAGAATTACAAAAATATTAATATAAAAAAATAATTATAAAAATATTTGTTTTATTATTAACTTCTCAATTCTATAATTACACATATCCACTTTAAGCAGGCTTTTAGGTAATTATGTAAAATATATATATAATTTATCATTTTTAATTTTATCTTTTATTTGATTAAAATAATTGTGTTACTTAAAAATATATGTAAATTATAATATTTTGACGAAAGAGGTCCTAATTGAGTGTGCTTACAATTGTAAAATTTAGATAATAAATTCAATTTTGTTCATAAAAATATAATTGGCAATAGAATATATATACTAAAATGTGTTAAAAGAAAGTCACATTTACAATGACTATAGATCATAAGTATTACTATTTTTTTTTAAATAACATGTATTTAACAAAATTATATAAAATAATAAATGAATATATGATTAATTATTAAATCAAATTTAAATATTAATAAATGAGATGGTTTCAATAATTATATATTTACACTTTTTAATTTATTTAATACTTTTATAATCCAAAAAAAATGTATCAGTCAAATTTTAAAGAAAAATTATTTAAAGTATTATTGTTTTTATACTTTTTTTAATTTTTTTAAAAACTTTGTTATGTGTCAAATGAGGATTCAATCATGTGACAGAAGTAGTGTGATGTGAAAGTGGCAATGTTATTTTTTTTTTAAATTGTAGTAATTTTATCTCTTTCTAAGTTAAAATTAAATTAACTTTTATATAGATGTATCATGATATTTTCATTATAATTGATGTTTTATTAAATACTTTTAATAATATTAAATTTATATTTTACATTGAATTTTATTTAAATTTTGTTTCAAATATTTATATTAATAATTTTTATACAAATGTTAGAGTTGGTTTAAAAATAATAATATTGTAAAATTCAATATAAAATATAAATTTATTATATTTTATATAATATAAAATATAAATTTATAAAAATAATATTATAAATTTATTATATTGAATTATAATATTATTATTTTTAAACCAATTTTAACATTTGTATAGAAATTATTGATAATAAATACTTGAAACAAAATTTAAATAAAGTTCAATGTAAAATATAAATTTAATATTGTTAAAAATATTTAATAAAAATATTAATTTCAATGAAAATATTATTATATAAAATTTAAATTTGGTCTTAATTTGGAGAGAAATGAAGTTGTTCCAATTAAAAAAAAAATAGGATTAAAAATACAAACAAAATGATTAAATTGAGATTTTTCAATTCATATTTTCTCCAACAATGACACGTGACACTCACTATCATGTCACACTATTATGCCACATGACAGTATCTTCGTTTGAGACCTGACAAAGTTTTTTTTAACAAAAAAGAAATTAAAAAAAATAAAAAATTAAAATTAAAATTAAAAATTTTAAAAAATCACAGATTAACATAGTATTGAGTTAACATTGTTAATCCTATACCAATGAAAAGAGACAAATTGCATCATATTTTCAAACTTGATAGTACAATTGAGACAACATAAAATGAGATGATTGAATTGAGATTTCTATATAAATACATGGTTCATCTAAGAGTTTTAACCTTTTTGTTATTATTGTAAAGGTAAATTGATAAAAATATAAAATTAGATAGATTGTTTATTTTAAAACATGAACACGTTGTAAATTTAAGGAAGTGGATTTAAGTATATTTTAGAGAAAATAGAGTTGAGAGTGAGATGGATTGGATTGGGACGGTGAAAATTTATAAAAATTCGTGATTGATGTGGTCTATTTAACATATTAAGTAATCATAAAAGCAAATTTATTTTTAGAGAGATTTTCCAAAAAGCAAAAGTACTATTGTCAAACAATTCTTATTTTAGTAAAAATGGATAAAAAGAAGTGTAGTTTCAACATCTTTTTTATATAACAAGATAAGAGCACTCGACGCTAATATGTTTTTATTATTAATTATATATGTATATGGGTAGGTTTCAACAATTTTGAAACTTATTAAATGGAGTTAAGATGAAACCAAATCAAATTATATTTTGTGAGATATAGAGTAGAATCGTGAAAGACAACGAATGCATCATTTTGGTAAGTGATGATTGCATATTTATGTCGTTATTTAACTTTTAATCTTGGATTTTTAATTGGTTTTTGTGCTTTAAAATAATATTTTAATTATGATTTGTTATGGTTGGGTTTACTGAGTAAGAGATACAAAAACATGTTAAAAATAATATTTTAGTTGTATAAATGTTTTTTGGATATTTTAAGGTGTATTAGTGCAGTTGTAACTAAATTGAGTTCATGAAGGTGTGAAAATAAATTGATTAAAGTTTCACGACACCTTAAAAATAAATTCAAAAATAAAAAATAATCAAAATCACAAGAAATCAAGTCAAGCATTGTATAAAGAAGATAAGAAAAGCACGAAAAAGTAAAGAAATTTGACTAACTTGAGAAGGGGTAACAAACAATAAAAATTGGACCTTGTTGTTTTCTCTATTTTTTATACAAAAAAAAAATAGAATTGATAATTGAAAAATGTTTATCATAAAAGATAATCTAGAAAAATATATTTGAGATATTTTATTTGATATTTTTAAATAATTTCCTTATTTAATTATATTAGTAAGGCATAATTGCTTACTTACTCTCCAAATTCAGAGGTTAGTGTCAAGTTGGTACCCTTTTTAAAAACGAATCAATTGTGTTCCTATATGATATAATTGCATAAATCAAGTCCATTCCGTTAAATTGGTATAAACTAGTTAAGTATGCGGTGTTTGAATTTTTTTTTCTTTCTATAATTTTTTGATAGTTTGCGCGACTATTAATGTTGCGAAAAAGAGAAGGGGCACCCCCCACGAGAGGTGTTGGATCGTGAAAAACCACGTCTAGTACATCTGTTGTATCTACCACGATTGTTGTTGTTCCAAGATTGTTGGGTAAGATTGGATTAAACCATGAGTCAGGTTGACGATGCTTTTTCAAGCGTTTTTCTTGTTCCAGAAGGAACATTTTAATCTATGTGATAGAATAAGGTTTAAGACATGAGAGTATTGAAGTTACAAAAAATCATACTCGTTTGGTAAGCCATCAAGAATGGATTCAATGTGTTCTTCATCAGTGATGTTGTATCCAATGGCTAGAAGATAGTCAACATTACGTTTTATCCCAAGAATGTAGTAGGAATGTCTTTTTCTTTCTTGGTTGCTTTTGGTTGCATTTTGAGTTTCTTGATATGAGCTTGAGAATGACTTGCGAAGTAGGCATTGAGTTTGGTCCATATTGTTATAGAGGTTACAAGGCCAACGATTTTAGTTTGTAGCAGTGATGATATTGATCTGAGCAACAATAAAATGATTTTGTTGTTGGTGATGAAGAAATTTGGATTTATGGTGTATGTAGTAGAGTTAGTTAAAGAAAGACATTGAGGTAGAGTATTATGCCCTCAAGAAACTGTAAAAGATCGAGAACTTTGATTGTAGCAAGAACATGATAGTCCACATGAAAAAATTTCATCATCCAATCTAGTAATGATTGGTGTGGTGAAAATATAGGATGCAAGGATGAGGAAAAAAAGTTTAATGGATGGAAGGGATTTAAGAACTTTCATAAGTTATAACACCCTTACGATAAAAGTTGTATTTTACATAAAGAATAGATGCTACTTCATATAAAAGATAAAAGGTTTAATACATCATTTGGTCCCTACTTTAGGGTATTGTTTTCAAAGTCATCCTATCTTTTAAAAAAGTTCACTATTGTCCCGTATTTTGTTAAAAACAGTTCAAGTTGGTCTTTTTGGCTTACGGCGTTAAAAACATAACAGTTCAATGATGTGGTAACTATGACTTGTCCAATTTTATATTATGTGGCAAGTGTGACCTGTGCAATGTTTATGCGAGAGAGCTTTCATTATTCTGCACCCTTACTTGCGACAGCCCATGGTGGCGCAACGCGTTTGATCAAGGATGAACGAAGAAGAAGCTCTCGTTATAGGCTTTTACTTTTTACACGAAAACGAAGATGGAGGACGTGTGAAGAGGCTTCTTGCATGATGCATGGAGGCACATTGATTTTGTGTTTATGGCTTGTGCAAAATTTATAGGTTGGTGCTCATGGATGTTGCTTGAGAACTAGGGTTTCTACGATTTGGGTAGAGATTATGTATGTTCATGGTTTGTTACAGGTGTGAATTAGGTTTCTTGGTGTCGTGATTGCGATTTTCTTGTTCATGTTTTTAGGTTGGAATTTCTGGTTTGCATGTTAAGGATTTCGATTCGGTTCTTGTTTGGTGGTGAGGCGCGACGCATAGTGGAGATTTTGCCCTGATTACTAGCGACGCAGTTTAGGGTTTCATGGTGGCTAGGGTTTGGTTGGAATTAGGCGATTTGGGTTTGATTTCTGAAAATTAGGATTTCACAGTGTCCTCCTATCCTTTTACATTAACATTGCCACATCAACTGGGTCACAGTTGCTGCATCATAAAAAAATTGGACAGGTCATAGTTGTCACATCATTGCACCGTTATGATTTTAACGTTGTAAGCAAAAAAAAATTAACTTGAACCGTTTTTAACGAAATATGAAACAATAGTAAACTTTTTTAAAAGATAAGACGACTTTGAACACAATACTTTAAATTAGATATCAAAATAATATATTAAACCAAGATAAAAAGAGAGAAAGTCATACAAACTATCCATTAAAAAAAAAAACAAAATAAACTCAATGGGCAGGTATAATACATTTTTCTCACATTATCTAGTGTTTTTTAAACAAATAAAGAAGATATTGAAAAACGGATAGAATTGGTGGAAGATTACAAAATATTAGGAGAAACAAATGTAATTTACCAACTTCCAAGCTTGACTACTTCATCATACACATTTTTTTTTATCGTATTCTTGTAATTTATTTATACATTTTTTATGTAAAAACCATTTGTTTATTATAATTTAAATATTTTAAGCATTAAAGGATCTATTAAAATATTAGAAAAAAATAAATTACAAAGCTATTTAATATACATTGTACTTTACAAACTTAAAGAAAATTGAGTTTTCTATTTATATGTTGAGAGTTACATATAGTAAAAAACAGAGAAGTAATTTTAATATAGTAAACCTAATGAATTGCAAAGTTATTTATTAAGATTGGAAGTGCAAGCCAAAAGAAAGTTAAGTTGGGAAGAGATTGATTGTAAAAGCTTTCACAAAATTTCAATATAGTAAACCATACACTGTAAAATAATTAGAATGGAAACACATATCTCTAATTTTTGGTTTGCATTTGTCTACTTTAGTTAACAATGATTTTTAACATTAAGATTTACTTTTTGTCTCTCCGAAGAATAGTCTTCACAAATTGATGCATTATGTACATATAACTTTAATATTGTAAGGATTTGTGTATTTAATGTTAAAGTACTGGATCACAATTTTTCATTGCTTAATTATTGTTGGCATAATCTTTTGTTTGTATTATGCACATCCATACTGTAATTCAACCATCTCAAACAAATGTGAGATGATGTGCGTGGTGTTAACGTGCAACAAAAAATATATTTATTGCATTCTAATATCAAATTTAAATTGAAATTTATTCTAACTGGGACAATTTCATTATCTTAAAATGAGTGCTCTGCAAGTATTTTTCACGACAAAACATTGAATAACCTTGCTTGCCACATTAGTCCAAGAAATCAACCTAAATATGTTACTCCATATATACTCAAACAAAAGTCTTATATTGGTAGAATGAGACATCCCCATATTTTTAAACACAAATTTTGTTTCTAATAATCTCATGTTGAGAATTTAAACGTATTATTAAGTTTTACCTTAAATAAAAATGAGAAAACAGATTTTCATAAAAATAACAATTTATTAATCTATTGTTTTAAGATTTTAAGATGAAAATTATATTAATTCGTTATATAATTAGACTCTTCTATGGTTTCATTTTTTGAGTATACTCATCCATTTGATACATCTCATAGACTTAGTGTTCTCAAATAAAAATCATTAAACATGTAGAGACCTACCTTATCCATAAATCATATTCTTGTGGTCCAGATCTTGTTAAAAGCATCCGTGACTCTTCCATTTTTCTGTGATAATTGTCATTATATATGTATTTTACATAATTAATTGGTGTAATAAATTATTACAAAAATTGAAACAACTGGTGTTTGTCCAAACTACATTATCATTATCTTGTATGATCTCGTCCAAGTTTGTTACAAGACATAAATACATAAATAGTCTTAGATCTTCCAAGACTAAACTTAAGGGTTGTTTGGAAACAGTTTTCTAAAAGCAAAGAACATGATCAAGAACGCCAATTAGAAAAAGAATCTAAATTCAAGAAGCAATTCACTCTTCATGCACATTACAAAATGATATACAGAGACAAAAACAATTCCTTTCATGTTTTGAATTATAACAAACAAACAATTATAACCACTGTAAAAACCTTATTAATCACTAACCATAGCAATAACAAATTACTAAATGAAAAAAAAAATTGAAAACAACTGAATAAACGATTTGTTACGTGAAAAAGAAATAAAATAGGCAATTTGATCTCACTTAGCGACCATTTTGGTGATGAAATCTTCGTAGCGGATCTTACCATCAGAGACGACGTTAGCCTCATTGATCCATTGGTCAAACTCAGAAGGTTCGAGTTTCTCGCCAATGCTTGTGAGAATATGACGAAGGTCGGCGACAGAGACGAAGCCAGTGTTATCCTTGTCGATGACCTTGAAGGCGTCACGAAGCTGACGATCAAAAGGTTCAATCTTCAAATGTTTTGCCATCAGATCCAAAAACCGTGAGAAATCAAAGGGACTGCTCAGCTTTTCTTCAGCCACAATGGCCTTTAGTTGGGCTTGGGTTGGGTTTCCGCCCAAAGATCGCATCAACACACCAAGCTCCGATGGAGCGATCAAACCATTTCGATTTGTATCGAACAACGTGAAAGCTTCCTTCATCGCTGCAACTTGTTCATCGCTTAACTCTTTACCCATTTTCTCTCAAACTTTACACCCTTTCTCCTCCAATGCTGAAATCAAACTTCTTTCCACCAATCTGTCCCTTTAAAACAAATTAAATTAATAATTCTATGATAAATTCCATTTCATTTATATCTTTACTTTTCTATTTGGGACTTATGTAAATCGAGTTGAACTTTTATTTTGAAAAATATTTTAATGTTGTTGAATTTGAACTTAGTGGTTTTCAAAATGCTATAAAAAACTTTATATAACTGACAAAAGATTTACATCACTAGAAATTTTCAAAATGCTATAAATATTCATATAAAAAACTTTTTATGTTAATTCAGAACCAATTGCTAAACATTCAACCTCATTTTCCCGTGTACTACTACTACTAATAATAATAGAAAACATAAAAAGAGAAAACTATATACATATTTTAAAAACAATATACATATGTGCAAGTTATGATTTCAAACAAATTAATTCACATAAAATCAAATCTATGTAATTTACTTTAACATGCTTTTTACCTAAAAATCGTATCTAATTAATACAAAACAATATAAATAGACATATTCCAACATATTTGTATTCAGTATATTTCATCACAAATCAATTCATTATGAACACTTTTCATATACACATATTTCACTTCTATAAACCACATATAATCATTTGCTCCTTAAATGAGATTTCCTCATCATCTGGAGTATTCTGCAAAACTATTAATTCCACATAATTCACAAAACATGTTTCAAATTCAAAGCTAACCGTTCTACTTATTCCAACAAATTTTAGATTCACTTTTGCACATATTTAGTATATAACTTATATGTTATTACTATTATATAACTAAAATTGTTCTTTCTAATTAATTAAGTTTAAAACAAATGAAAAATACAATAACAATGAATTAAATCTAAACATATTAAGACACAAACTCAACAATTTGAATATAAATCACTTCGAACAATTTTCCATAATTAGAGTTAAAATCATTTATGATTCATAAATAATATTTCTTACTCACGCAAAAGTTAAAAAAAAAAACAAAAGAAGAAGAAGCTTGAATTACAATAAACTCTTAAAAAGACTTTAAAAATTTCTCCCAAATCGACAAAAAGTTTCATTAAAAACAAACTAATTGAGAGATTTTTTTTTTCAATTAAAATAATTGTTGAAACCTAATTGCAAATAGAGTCACATAATTAAGGGTGAAGAAATTTTTAAAGTAACAGAGCATATTTTAAATCAAATTATGATTATTTAGAAATATTATATTCTTAGTCACCTTTTAGTGGGTATAGTTTGTTGAAAAAAATTATAAATAACTTCAAAAGCTTAAAAAAATATACATATGTAAAATAAAACAAAAAAACAATGAAAGTATAGTGGCATACGTGTGTCAGAAATATTCTTCTCCATGTTCTGTAAATTAAAATAGATATACATAAGTCACAAGTGGTGATTATCAAATATTTAAATCCAAGCATACTATATACAAATCCAATTTGTCTAAGAGTTTGACCTTTATTTTCTCCACAAATTCTTGGCTGAATATATATGGTTCAATGACTTCACTTAATGTGCCTTCCTTGGATCATTCACGCATCTGCTAATCAATCCAACAACAAACGATATATCATGTCTATTGTTGCAAAGATATCACAGGGAGCCTACCATCTGTTTGTATAAAGTGTTGTTCACATTCTCTTCCGCATTACTGCAATCATCAATCTTGAACTTCATCTCTGCTGGAGTAGTTGCAGAGCTCCATATTAAATTTATGTTGATGCACTACAAGAAACAAAGATATACAAATATAATCTGATAAATAGAGAGATAGAAGGCTACATCTTTAGTTGTCAATTACTTACATAAAATTACACCAACCATACCTGTCTCCAAGAATCAACCAAAAGCAACATATAGGAGGAGGAGGGAATCCATTTGCTTCCAAGATATCCACGTTTTAAGGCGAAGACGATGAACAAAGAAGGGATCACCCGTTAACTATTTTTTTTCAAATCTAGATTGAATACAAAATTCCTTATACGAATCAAAACTTTGTTGCCATTTAGACATCTGTCTCTTCAATAGATCATATGCCTTTAAACCTAGAGGTTCGAGCTTCTTCTCAGGAGCATCAAATCTCAATTCAACAGGGGAAAGATCATCAAATATCTCTTGGCCAACAGATTCAGTCTGCTCAGTGGACTTCTTCTCTGGGATATGAGAAATGAATGTATCATAATTTGCGTCACTATAAACAGACTTTTCACCTACATGGTCGGCTGCAGACGAGTTGAATGAAACTGGACGGTATAACAAGAAAGACTTTGGTTTCGAATATCCAGCCCAGGTTTCGTCTCTATCCTCAGCAAGGGAGACTGCATGATCATCAAGGTGTGTAGGCCCATAAGCTGAGACAGCAATCTCGCCAGCCACCTGCATAACTTCTTTGTATTTGAGGCTAAGCTCTGTTTCTACTGAAAATTCACCTTCTTCCAAGTTTGAGCACCCATTGCGATATTTATTAAGCACAAGAAGAACAGGAAAAGGAATAACTGGACCAACAATGTCATTATTGCCGTGCGGTGATGATTTCCTTAAAAAGAATGGAGGCAATTGAGGAAGTTCGGGAACAGCTAAAGATTCCAATGCCACCCTATTGTGATCCAGGTTTCCAACAATTTTATGGCATTCAGCACAACTCAAAAACGCCAACTGCAACAGTTCCATAGGTAAGTCAGCCCACATTCTTCTCCAAGCAACCTCATGTAAGCTTGCTGGTAGCTTGACATCATTAAAAACAGAAATAACTTCAGGACAGGATCTTAATTGACCAAATCCACAAGCATTTAATTTCTCACACAATAACTCATGCACTTCTGCGCTAAAAGGTTCTTTGTCATGAGCATCCTTAAAGTTTCTTTTTAGTTTTCTAACCAGGAATCGAGTGAGTCCACCATATGCATATGAGTAAAGGTAATCCAATTTTAAGTAGTTATAATTTTTTGGAAATTTGTAATCCTCATCACTCATGGGACACAGTAAGTGTCTATTCAAACACAATACTTGATCTGGGCAATCTTCTAAGTTTCTGGCCGGAGCCCAAGAGGCATGATATCTCTGCAATTCAAACTTTCCCGACGAAGTAAGCCTTATCAGTGTAAAACCCCCTTTTTCATCAGGTTCAGTGAGTAATGCAGCAAGTTTATTGCTTAAAATGCCAAATCCCAGAACTATCTCTTTCTTTTGCTGCCAATCAGTCCACTCAGGAAGCGCATCCTTCGAGAACTCTTTCCTTAAGAGACAACTTCCACAGTGACACTCATAACCAGACAAATTAATCTCAAGTGGAAGCTCCCAAGCACAAATGCCTGGGTTAATCTTTGAAGTAACAGATCCTTTGCGAAATGGTAATATAGACCCATAGCAGAAGATATTGAACTCACAATTCCAAATAGATCCCAACATAATACAAAACCCAGATTCAGAAGCCACCTTAAAAGCATCCTCCTTCGAGTGGGACCTCAAATCAGACAACCTTAATACAGACATGAAGCTAGGCCCTTCAATCCCATGCACCCATTGCAAAACCGGCACCAAAGGCTTCCTCACATCACATAGAAGCAAAACACTAGTAGAAGCCACAGCAAAGTAAAAATTGTCCAGGGCAGCCCTTGACAACGCAAGAAACCGCTCATTCTCATCCGGAGCATACATTTGCAGCGTCTCGATCTTCATCAAACAACTCACACTACACTCTTTCAGCCTCAAATCAACCAAGAAAACAGCATTCGAACGCGCAACAACCAAAATCCTAGGGTGCCAACTAAACTCACAACTCAACCACACCTTACTCTCTGAAGAATCATTCCAGGGCACCTTCAACCTAGTCCCCTTGAAACCAGCACCGGAGCCAAAACACTCCAAATCAAACAAAAACAAATGGCCACTCTCCAACAAAACCAAGCTCTCCTCCAATATATGAGGACTCCAACAAGCATGCGCCACAGGGCAAGTCTTAAACATCTTATCACCCAAACAGACCACACTAGGTCTATCCAAAATTTGATTGTGCCTCGCAACGAACCAATAAACGGAATACAGAGTAGTAGCCAGAAAATACCCGATAACTCCATTAACCTCGTCATAATCAGTAACAGGGTTAACAGAAATGTTCAAGATACGGTGCGAGGAGCCTGTAGACGCATAAAAAACGTCGTCGTTAGTATCGAGCTGAGTATGGAAGCGATAGTCCTCGAAGCGGAGCGTGAAAAATGCGAGCTTGTGGTCGTTGTCGCCGGCGGGAAATAAAATGAGGGCGTAAGGGCGATGGGGGTAGGTGAGGAGGTGAAGGCGGTTGCGGAGGAAGGGGGAAGCGGCGTCGTTTTGTTGGGTGGAGGAGAAGAGGGAGGCGATGGAGGAAGCAGTGGATGGGAGAATGGAAGAAGGGTGGGAAGAGAGAAGGAACCGTGAAGGTAAAAGGTATGGAGTGTAGCGAAGAGAGAGTTGCAGAGAGCTGGAAGAGAAGATAAGGGAGAGCGAATTAGGGTTAGGGTTGAAGAGAAGAGGACCCAAAGGGAGAGAAGGGGAACCGGAGAGAAGAAGAGGAGCTAATGTAGAGGAACCCACTGGGAAGAATGATTTCCATTCTTCTGAGAGCTCCATTGCAATTGCACGATCACTGTGACAGAATCATACAAAATAAGATTTTCAAAAAGACTAAATTAATATTTTCGAAATTATTAATTCTAACTTGGATTAGGCTACATACAGAACCATTAAAACTTAAGAAAAAAATATATTTTCATAGACTTGAAATTCTACCAGCTAGCCCATGGAAGCTTCAAACTCAGTGCAAGCGAACATGTCTAAATTTTTTTAATTTTACTAGTGGAAAACATGTACCATTGTTGCAAAGATATCACAGGGAGCCTACCATCTGTTCGTATAAAGTGTTGTTCACATCCTCTTCCGCATTACTGCAATCATCAATCTTGAACTTCATCTCTACCGGAGTAGTTGCAGAGCTCCATATTAAAAAATTTTCAATATTTCAGTAGAATATTTATGCTGATGCAATACAAGAAACAAATATATATAAATATAATCTTTGAACACAGATAAACAGAGAGATAGAAGGCTACATCTTGCGAAAGATATCTTCAGCCAACTGGGAGGTGTCCTTTTGTAGGGCAAAGCAGAAGAGGATATACCCTTACTGAAACCAAAGAAGAAAAAAAAAACAAAGAATAAAACGAAGTTGATGAAAGAATTTGACAGATTTGTACAGCTGTGCATACGACCCATGGCTGGTGCTGTGACTTAGTTGAAGCTCTGCTTCTTCTGAGTACGGTTGCGACACTCTTCGGCACACTCCACTCTGAAAATCCCTAGAACATGCGCCCTTGTCTATTATTTATAAATGAAACAGCCACACAAATAATTACTAAAATTTATATTAGAATTACAAAAATAAGTATTTTTTTTTATTAACTTCTCAATTCTATAATTACACATATCCACTTTAAGCAGGCTTTTAGGTAATTATGTAAAATATATATAAAATATATCATTTTTAATTATACTATTTTATCTTTTATTTAATTAAAATAATTGTATTACTTAAAAAAAATATATGTAAATTATAATTTTGACAAAAAAGAATGTCCTAATTCTTCAACTCAAGAATAACATATAATTATTTAACTTTTCGTTCTTATAAAGTTATTTTCTAATACAAGTTGAGTGTGCTTGCAATTGTAAAATTTAGATAATAAATATAATATTGGTAATAGAATAATCAGTTTTGTTCATAGATATAATATTGGTAGTATATATATATATATATATATATATATATATATATATATATATATATATATATATATATACACTAAAATGTGTTAAAAGAAAGTAACATTATAATGACTATACATCATAAGTATTACTATTTTTTTTTTAAATAACAAGTATTTAACAAAATTATATAAAAGGTGTTGGATCATGAAAAACCACATCTAGTACATTGTATCTATCACGATTGTTGTTGTTCCAATATTGGATTAAGCCATGGCATGAGGTTGAAAACGTTTTTCTTGTATTAGAAGGAACATTTTATTCTATGTGATACAATAAGGTTTAAGATAGAAATGTGAAAATGAGTTATAATTCGACCAACTTGGTCTACTCCAGGTTTGAGTCGGGTTGAGTTTAAAAAAATTATATTTTTATATAATGATTAATTTTCAACCTGACTCGTTTAAATTCAGCTCATTCGGGTTGAACCCATGATAGATCGGATTGGTCCACCAACTCACCTATCTAATTTTATTTTATTAAAAATTCAATTTTAATTTTATAAAAAATATTTATTATTTTTTGCTTGTAAAAATTATTTAAGTTTACTATTTTCAAAATTAATTAAACACTCATGTTATACATATTCATTTTGGAGTGAAATTTGTTTTGATTTAAATTAAAAAAGTTTGTAATTTTTTTTTTATTTAAAAAAAATTATAATTAAGTCAGCAATGTGATAGGTTATGTTCGAATTTTTCTTCTGACTCAGTAATAAATGAGTTAGATTGGGTTAACTCACTAAGTGATCAACTTGGGGTGTTGTTCCCTCCACCTCCCCAACTCGGACCTGCACCTCCCCACTATTTTAAATTATTTCAAAAATATTCTACATCTCCCCACTATTTTCTTTTATTCCAAAAATACCCTACACCTTTCCACTATCATTAACAATCTTTCTCTTTCTCTCTCTACATTAATAGAGCATTTACATGGCTCATTAATGGAGTTGAATATATTTTTTCTTAATAAATGGTAAAATTTTATTCTAATTTTCTAGAAAAATGTTTATATATATTTGTTTTTTTTACGTATAATATCTATAATTTTTAACATAAAATTCAAAGAAAACTTCAATATTAGTACTTCCACCATTTTCATTTTATAAAATTAAAAGTTAGATGCAAATACAAATAATAAACATAATAATATTAATAGTAAATAATGATATATTATTATTATTATATACTAACTTTATAATGATGAAAGAACTAAATAAATTCTAAATCTTTAACAAATAACTTTTTTTATATTTTAAGTATTTAATGATATTTTTATATTATTTATCTAATAAATTAAATATTTTATTAATGTTATTTGAGTCAAACATGTCGGTGAGTTAAAACATAATATAATGTTAAAAATTATAGATATTATATGTAAAAAAAAACACACACATATATAAACATTTTTCTAGAAATTTAGAACAAAATTTTACCGTTTATTAAGTAATTTGAAAAGAAAAAAAATATATTCAATAGTAAAAGTAAGATTGAATCAAACTTATTTAAGAAAATATATCACAAGTTCAAATTTGAGTCATGTAAATCCTCCATTAATGAGTTATGTAAATGCTCCATTAATGTAGAGAGAGAAAAAGAAAGATTGTAGTGTGGAGGTGTAGGGTATTTTTGGAATAAAAGAAAATAGTTGAGAGGTTAGAATATTTTTGAAATAAATTAAAATAGCGGGGAGGTACAGGTCCCACTTGGGGAGGTGCAGGAAGCAACACCCATCAACTCGTAGTGGACTGAGCCAGGTCAGGCTGAGTCGCTTGATCCGTTTTTACAACACTAGTTTAAGACATGAGAGTATTGAAGTTACAAAAAATCATACTCGTTTGATAAGCCATCAAGAATGGATTCAATGTGTTCTTCATCAATGATGTTGTTTAATCTTGAATACCCATTTGACATCAATCGGTCTTCTGCATGGGGTAATTAAGTTAAAAACCATGTCTCATTTCTCTCAATTGCTTCTAACTCTTCTAGCATAGCAGCTCTCCATAACTCTTGATTCAATGCTTCTGCACAATCAATTGTTTCGGTTTCTGCTAATAGAGCAAAGTGCACAAGATCACTTTCATGTCACTGCACTATCAAGATACAATTCAAAATCCAACAATGTACGTGTGAGACTTCTCTGCCTGGACTGCCTCTACTGTTGCCTAGGCTACTGTACAGACTCATGTTTAGAGGCAGATTCTTCACCTTTATCACTTTGCACATCACTTAGTATTACTTGAACTTGTTTATCTTTGAGACTGCTACAACTAGACTTCCAGTCCCAAAATTCGGCCTCGTTCACCACTACATCTCTACTGATACACAATTCTTTTGTTATAGGATTATACAACCTATAAGCTCATGAATTATGATATCTCACAAGTATCATTATCTCACTTTTGTCTTGCAACTTTCTTCTTCTTGCATCTGGAACATGCTTGAAGCACGATGAACCAAATGCTCTAAGATGATTCACCGCAGGTTTGTTGCCAGACCAAACCTCTTCTAGAATCTTATCTTCCAACTTCTTTGTAGGACACTTGTTCAGCACGTATGCAGCAGTAGAGACTGCCTCTCCCCAAGATACGTGTGGCAAATTCTTTTGCTTCAACATACTGCATGCCATATCCAGGACAGTTCTGTTTCATCTCTCTGCGAAACCATTGTTTTGGGGAGTGTATGGAGTCGTGACTTCATGTTCTATGTCATTCTCAGCACAGAAATATTCGAAGACTCTAGAAGTATATCGTCCTTAGCAACACAGGTTCCTCATCAGTTTCATCTTGAGCCACATAAGCATCATTATCTGAATCTTTCTTTTTCTTCCCTTTGCCATGCCAACAATCAGTTGCATAATGCCCCCATTTCTCACAGTTAAAGCATTGAATTTTCTTCCTATCTTGATTTCGCTTACCACTTCTACCTCCTCGACTGCTCCTACCAGAGGATTCTAGTTTCTCATCATGTTTGGATTGTTCTTGATTAAAAGAACTCCCTTCTTTGCCAAATCTGCTTCTTTTCTTTCCTTTCTTTCATCTTCCGCGTGATGAACTAGTCTTCTTGGAAACTTTTCTGCTTGCCGGGCCTGCTCTTCACCAGTCCTATCAACCTTTCTTGACAACAACTTTAACACATGAGCCTCCAACGACCCCTGAAGCTCTTTTATCTTCATCTTTGTAATATCCTTGGACTTTTCTATTACAACAACAATGTAGCCTAACCTGGAGGATAATGTCTGCAAGACTTTTTCTACCATATTCTGTTCTGTCACCATTTCTCCACATGTTCTCATGGAATTTGTCAGCAAGTGCAGCATATTGAAGTAGTCTGCCACAGATTCTTATCAAGCATGAAGAACAGCTTGTATCGTCGTCTGAGAGACTGTAACATCTCTTTCTTGGTCTTTTCAGCACCTCCCTGTATGTAATATAAATTATGAAATGTCTTTGTTTTGTTAATTAAATTAGCTCTTCGTAACTTTCATCAAACTTAATATTTTTCTTAAGATAAAAAATATACGATAAAGGATATAAGTAGCCATCTTTGTCAGTTATAATGTAATTATATTTAAAATACTACTAAACATTTTACAAAATAATGTAATATATTTATTTATTTACAAATTTTTTTAAATATTATACACAAACATAAATAATATATATAGTTCAAATGTATAAAATACTGAATATATATACTTTATGTACATATAACTAAATAAAATGGTGAATTACAGGAATTTAAGAGATAGAATGTTTTATGAATATCTTACATTTTCCATCTCTTATACAGAATCAGCACTGTATATCGGAATACAGTTTTGACAAATAAATTCATTGCAAGAGCGTAATATCTCACATTTTTCTTTAAATTTCTTAATATGTGTATGGTTTGAATATAATCAATAATCTCACATTATTTATAAAATAGGAATAGAATCAAAGATAATTTAATTATTTTTTTTATTTTCCCCAATTTCTTGAATTACGTCTTAAAAACAAAATCATAAAAAAAAGTTAAACTTTAAAACAATTACTTTAAATAGAATGATTGACTCGTATTATCTCTCACTATAAAAATAATTATATCAATAGATATAGATAGACCCACATATTTTCACGGACTTTGCAATTTCAAATTAGAACGGGCATTGTGTGAGCTCTTGAACCAATTGAAAGAAAATGAATATAGACAGATCTATGGTTGATTGTAGCATGCCCAAATTCAAATAACAACACTTTTATTCAGATCTTTTTATGATCAACATTGCGCTATACTCATAATCTCCATGCATTATATATATTACTCTAGTTGTTTATGTAGTATTATTCTATATAAGAACATAATTAGTGTATATAAAAAATAAAACAGTATGCAAAATTACACTTATAGCCTTATCTCGTATGTTTCCACTTGTCCACTACTCGGGGTGTTTTGGTCTTTTTGTCTGTCACACTACTTTAATTACCAAAAATTGAAACTTATTGAAACATGAAACGGTAAGCATAATAAAAATAGTAAGTTAGTTTTCCTATTCACGATTGAGAATGAGCTGTCAAGGTCCACTTTCCTTTTTGGAAATTAACTCATGCTATTTTTGAAGTAGATCAGTATTCAAGTCATAGATGCTTAAATATTTTATATATATACAAATTATAATTGTTTATATATATAAATTGAAATGGTTTTTGTATTGTTTTAAAAATCAGCAACTATTAATTTCATTTAAATTTGAAATCAATAGTATAAAAGCAATTATAATAAAAAGCCATTTAGTGACTATTGAAGATAATAACACATTCATAACAGCAATAATTAATATATTTTTAATTTAAAAATCTAACACTCTAAATTAATATAAATATTCTACTACTTAAAGCATCCCAAATTTTTTATATCAAACATTATTCACAAAAGCAAAGTCATAATATCATATTACTGTATTATTTATAATTAGTGTTCAAGATTTTGTAAGGAATTGTCAAGATAATATTGAGGATAAAGAATAATATAACTTAAAACTACATACTAGTGTTGGTTCATCATCGAGTCTATTCCTAAATTGCATCATAAATATAGATATTTTACCTACATTTTCTACTAACTTGAAATTTACGATCATAGTAGAACACATACACATAACAATGGTACATCAATATATGAATGATGAAGAAAAAAAAACATTATTTTTGTAAGATAAATTAACAATCACTAAACTATATATGATAATTCTATAAATTGTACACATCATACAAAAAAATTTAGTAACAACTACCTCCAAAAAGATAAATTAGCAATCACTTAACTATATATGATCATTCTATAAATTGTACACATCATACAAAAAATTGAAATCTCTCTGAGTTTTAATTGAGTAAATTTGGCACTTTGTGAGTCATTTCCTACTTCAACAAAACATCATAATATTTAAAAGTTCATGTTTTTAACTCAGAGAGTGTCAAATTAGTTCAATTCAAAAATCTCACAAAGAAATTCGATATTACAAGTAAAAATCAAGACATTTCATACATGACTTCATTCTCTAATAGTAATTGAATCAAACCCATTTTTTATATTTTAGAACAATTCACTGCAAACAGAATCATATATAATCATTTAAGAAGAAACGCATGACAATTTAATATCTCATACTTACTAGTGAGTAAAAGTAAGTTATCTTTAACACTAAACTCTCTAACCATTAAGATATACAAAATATCCATAAAAAGCTACAAATTAATTATGCAATCATACTCTATTATCTTAATTAAACATAATCCTTCAATGACCCCAAAAAATACACATACAACCTAAATTATTCTCTTACATGTAAATCAAAATCTTAAATGACTCTAAAAAAACTAATAGAATATAAATTTTATAAATTGATGGGATAGAAAAATAATATTTGATGACAAGAATTCTATGAGACAAGTAGAAAAACAAAATATTTAAAGAAATAGAAAAAAAAATTATTTTGAGACAATAACTTTTATAAGAATAATTTTTATTTAACTTATTTCTACTCATACTAATTTCTTTTAGTAATAAAATAATCAAATATATCTTATAAAAGTTGAATCTCATTCAAAATAAATTTATAAAATCTTAGTAATTAACTTAAATTAAAATTCTAAAATGTGCTTGTTAGATATTTTAATAATATATTGTAGTATAAAAAATTAAATTAAAATCTGTAAATAATAATAATATTTATAATTACATATAGAGACATATCTGTTTTTGACTATTTATATTTTGTAATTATTGTCTGATATCTTTGTCAGGACTACCTGAATTATTATTTCTTTTTCGCAATTTTTTTTATTTGATCTATTATCTCAATCGATTATCCAATTGTTACATTCTCTTCATCTCTCCTAACATATTCTTACAAGATATTATTATAATTATTTACTAATTAATAATATTAATTAAAACAATTACAACTAATATTAATCTGTTTCAATAAATTCATTATAACTCTTATATTGCTATGTTTTAGGAGATATAAATATAATCTTAAATTAGGCAGTCATAACCGTGGTTAACAACATTTAAAAAGTATTACTAATATTGTATATGTGGAATTGTTAGAGTCGTCAAGATTTTTTATAATATATAATGAAAAAACATAAGAATTTTTTTAATAAAACTTATTATTGTTTCAATAGGGATTTATAGATCGAGAGACTAACTTTTTCTGACATGTCTTTCTCGTTTCTAGATGTCTGGATCACTTGAATCGTTTGTCTTTCTTCAATCTGGACCATTAGTTTCTTTATGACCGCTCGGTCTCCTTCTTGACAGAGAAAGGAGGTACCTGGCACTCTAACATTCAAGTTAGGAGCGGTTTATGTGTCTGAGCTCATAATTGAATATTTAGTGAGTTGTTATCACTATTGAGTATTTGGGGGGTAGTGGAGTGTGAATAAAGCTTATCTAGATAACCTTGACTTTGTATTTATAAGTTATCTCATAAGCCCAATAAAATATAAACAGACTTATCTAAAAATTTGATTGGTTGTTCATAAACTGCTTATCAATATCTGACTACTATTGAATAACTTAAATGCTAACCCAATTATGACCCAACACCAATAGAAACCATTTGAACTGGTTAACCAACACTGATACAGTAGATAAACCGAAGAGTTTTGAATGTTAACCGCTCAGTCTCTATTATATACCATACAATTATCATTATTAAAAAAACACAACTACCTCAACAGATTATAACTTATCTCTACTCATAATTCAGAAACAATTTACGTCTTACAAAAAGATCTGAATTGTTTCTTTCCTAACGTACATGTTCATATCTAAGATTGCAGTGAAACGACCATCCACTGATATTGGTTGTAACACTAAAAACTCTTTTTAAACCAAAAAAATAATTTAAATAAAAAAATGTCAACACTCGCGACCTCTGAAGAAAATAAAAATCTGAACTTTATCATAGTTGTGTATATGTTTCCTTTTCCCAATCATATCGAGAATGGTGGCAGAGATTGAGTGGCGACATCATTTTTAACTTTGATGTTGTCTTGACTTAAGGACAACTAAAGTCTCTTTCACCACAAACAAACAAAAACAAAATGGAAAGACCGCCATTACTACTTTTTTTTTTTCTTTCCACTGCCAAATAAACAACCTTATTTATTCATGCTAATGCCCAAATGCCAAATGGTGTTTGGTAAAGTGGAGAGCATTGAAAAGGATCATCACTACCTTCCTTTTTCCACTTCAAAAAACTTTAGCATCCCAAACTATACCTTTTTAAAGCCATAATTTAAGCCATCCACACGTTTGTCCTTTTTCACACTAATTTTTCTAACCATCATATTCATTCAAACGTTAAAAATAATGCAATATTTCTTCCTTAGTATTTGAATTGGTACCATCACAATTCAAACAGGTTTTGAACACACATCATCCTTATCCTTCCCTTGCCGTATGGGTTCGGGGTCGGTGATGTTTTTTCAAACATCATCCTTATGTCTCTCTTGCGCAATAATAAGGGAATTCATTTATAGCATTACTTTTCAATTTTTATAGCCAAATGGGAAAGTTGAAATACACAACACAGTCAAACTGAGGTGGTCCACAATACCAAAATCATTCATTGCGGCTTTAATATTATTCTACAGAAAAATGCTTTCTATACAGCGGCTACCATCCTTGCTGACCGTCATCTTCTCTTGGAAATGCAATGTGAACCGATCTGTCTGTCAGCAACTCAAAGTTAATTAATTTGCTATATTCTCTCTTTCAATACGCTCCGTTTCTCCACTTCATTCTCTATGCAGAAGCACAAACTAAACCACCACATTCAGTGTCTTAGGTGAAGTCTCCAAAGCAAAGACTAACCGGGGGACTGTTGACCAACAACCCCAAACCAAAGTTAGAATCTTTGAGACAAAAGCTCGTATGAGTGCCTCTCTTTCTGTTTAGTTTTGGAGAATTTTCAGTCCAGAATTGGAAATGAGTTTCCTTCATTTCCTCCTTCTGTGTGTGTTGGTTGCACTTTCCAGTTCACACCTTGTTCGTGGAAATGCAGAGCTGAGAGCTCTGATCGACCTGAAAAAATCTCTGGACCCAGAGGACACGGTGCTTGGCTCGTGGACCAGTGATGGTGATCCATGCAGTGGTTCGTTCTTGGGGGTTGCGTGCAACGAGCATAACAAAGTGGCGAATATATCATTGCCAGGAAGAGGTCTTTCTGGCCGTGTCTCTCCAGCTGTGGCTGAACTCAGATGCTTGTCAGGTCTATACCTACATTTCAACCACCTCTCTGGGGACATACCCAGAGAGATTGCAAATCTAACAGAATTGATGGATCTCTATCTCAACGTTAATAATCTATCTGGAACAATTCCCCCTGATATCGGGAACATGATTAGCCTCCGAGGTTAGTATATAGTTTTGTGGTAGTTTATCCTTTAGTTTGGTGTATCAAGTTATCTACAGAAACGAAGCCTCGTTGCTTAATCTTAAATTCTATTAACTGCTTTGAGTTGAATACCTTTAATGGAGGAAGGAAATTGTATTGGTTTGAATTTTGTGAATCATCTGCCGAACACTCTGTCAGTTAAGTTGCGTTACAACTATTATGATATGGATTTGACTAAGTCCAGCTTCCAAGTTGGGTGTCCAGAACTGTAAATGTACTTCTCCATTCCATGCTTATCTGTTAATATGCATTATTCATTTCCATTGTGTTAAAAATGAATGATATTGAATGAATCCAATTAATCCCTTTTAATTGATTTTTAACAAGCCTACCTGTATTTGGTATCAAATTTGAGGGGTTTTAATTAGAGTTTTGTTTATTAATATCCAAATTCCCATGTTCTTTATACTTCAGTGCTGCAGTTAGGCTATAACCAGTTAGAGGGGAACATACCCAAGGAACTGGGTTCGTTGAAGCAGCTTAGTGCTATGTCTTTGCAACATAACAAATTGACTGGTCAGATTCCTCTAACCTTGGGTAGCTTGGAGAACCTAAGGATGCTATATTTGAGCTCTAACAACTTCAATGGCATAATCCCTGCAACACTAGCTGATATTGCAAACTTGGAAGTTCTAGATATTCAAAACAATTCTCTTTCAGGGACAGTTCCTTCTGGTATGCCATTATTCTTATTTTATTATTCACCTATTTTTTATACAATTGGACGTATACTGATTAGTACTTTAAAATGAAAATGAAGCATTGCGGAGATTAGGGGAAGGATTCAAAGGTGCAAACAACCCAGAGCTCTGCGCAGTTGGGTTTTCTATTTTGAAAACTTGCAACAATGATACAATATATGGCGTTGGTCAGATTAGTTCCCGAAATATATCCATAAATAATAATCCCTCGATAACTTTATCGAATCCTGCAAGTACCCACTTGAACTGTAACCAGATTCATTGCTCAAAATCAGGAAGGTTTCTCCATCTTGTCATTGCCGCGAGTGTGACAACTACCATTATTACATTCTTAAGTTCTGGAATTTTCATGTTTGTCAGATACCGCCGCCACAGGCAGAGGGTTAGGAACACGTCAGACTGTTCTGAAAGCCAACCTAGTCCTTACCTGGCCAAAGATTTCTACAGAAGTTCATCTCCACTTGTTAATCTTGAGAATTACTATAATGGTTGGGACTCAGTGGCCGATGGTCAAAATGCAAGTGGATTATCCCTTGAATATCTGAACCGTTTTAGATTTAATATAGATGAGATAGAATCCGCAACACAACACCTTTCCGAGGCAAATCTCCTGGGTAAGAGCAAACTCTCAGCAGTCTATAAAGGTGTTCATAGAGACGGTTCTCTTGTGGCCATTAGAAGCATCAGCGCGACTTGCTGCAAAACTGAGGAAGACGAATTTTTGAAGGGGTTGATCCTATTAACCACTCTGAGACATGAAAATATTGTTAAGATGAAAGGTTTCTGTTACTCAAGGAGCAGAAGCGAATGGTATTTTGTCTATGACTTTGCCACCAGGGGTAATCTGTCTCAATATCTTGACAAGGAAGATGGAAGTGACAGTGTGCTTGAATGGTCGAAAAGGGTTTCTATCATCAGGGGTATTGCAAAAGGTTAGTTCTTCTCCTTTCTCCCTTTTCTGCATCAGATGCAACTCTGGATATCTGTTTGATATTGACTTTTCTTTCACGACCAGGTATTGGTTATTTGCACAACAACGAAACAAGCAAGCCTACCATAGTACACCAAAACGTTTCAGTTGAAAAGGTTATTCTAGACCATGAATTTAACCCCTTGATCATGGATGCTGGCCTCCCTAAGCTTCTTGCAGATGATGTAGTTTTCTCAGCTCTTAAAGCAAGTGCTGCCATGGGATACCTTGCACCAGAATATATTACTACTGGGCGATTTACTGAGAAGAGTGACATATATGCTTTTGGGGTCATTGTCCTTCAAGTTCTATCTGGAAAGGCATTGGTGGGGGGTTCGATCCGGGTTGCAGTTGAAGCTTTTAGATTTGAAGATTTTGTTGACACAAATCTGAAGGGAAATTATTCTAAGTCAGAAGCTGCAATTCTTTCAAAGCTTGCAATTATGTGCACCCATGAAGTGCCAGAGCAAAGGCCAACGATGGTGGAGGTGATTCAAGAGCTGGCCATGCTTCCTCTCCATTGTTCTTCATAATCTACCACCACTTTATGTCTTATTCCTAACATATATTTTGCCAAATAATTGTTTATTCTGGACATTCATTTCGTTCAAGGGTACTCTTTTACTCTGTAAATCCACATCCAAGGGAATCCGATGCTAACCTTACATCATAAATGATAAAATAATTAAATAAAGAGTTAGCCCATTTATAAAGCAAAATTGGAAATTGCGATTCTCTTTCGTCTTTCATTTTATAAATGGAAAATGATATTTTAACACTTTGACACTCTACACGTATTAAAATGTGGCCATTGCGGAAAATTCCCCACTGCTGCCTCCCGTAGGAGTCTGGGCCGTGTCTCAGTCCCAGTGTGGCTGATCATCCTCTCGGACCAGCTACTGATCATCGTCTTGGTAAGCTATTGCCTCACCAACTAGCTAATCAGACGCGAGCCCCTCCTCGGGCGGATTCCTCCTTTTGCTCCTCAGCCTACAGGGTATTAGCAGCTGTTTCCAGCTGTTGTTCCCCTCCCAAGGGTAGGTTCTTACGCGTTACTCACCCGTCCGCCACTGGAAACACCACTTCCCGTCCGACTTGCATGTGTAAGGCATGCCGCCAGGGTTCATCCTGAGCCAGGATCGAACTCTCCATGAGATTCCTAGTTGCATTACTTATAGCTTCCTTGTTCGTAGACAAAGCTGATTCGGAATTCTCTTTCATTCCAAGGCATCACCTGTATCCAGGCGATTCATATTCGACTGGAGTTCGCTCCCAGAAATATAGCCCCCCTTTCAAATTAAAAAGACTAAGACAAAAATATATTTAAAAAAGAAAAATTGAAGTTATTTTTTTAATTTAAAATCATCCAACCACATTTTAACATGTGTATAGAATTAAAATAATGTAAAAAATTGATGTTAAAATATCATTTTTCTTTATAAATAGTTGAATATAGTCTTTCTCACTTAACACCGTTAAAAGTTCAACCACCGCTTCACCGTCACGTCTATCTGTTTACACACGTGCCATGTCCTTCGACATGTTTTGTACAACTAGCTCAACTCATAATTTATCCTTGAATTGAAAATCTTTGTGGCTTTATCATGCTAATGGTAATTTTAATTTATTTCTCGAAACTACAAATTTATTCTAATCTTACTTGTCATTTGACCAACAACTTTTGATACGAATAAACAGACATTAAAAAAATACAGTAGAAAATACGTTATAAATACTAGTTCTTCATAAAAAAAAAAAATTCAACAAAATCGTGGTTTAGCATTTCCACGACCGATGCGTGTAAACAAATTTTGAAGGATTTAAAATAACGTTCTCTAACTATAGAAATGTGATATGTCATCTGGAATTGTTTAAAATAAATTTAGTTACTTTAATAAACTGCCTTTGCGTAAGAATAAAACAATATTTTATTAAAATTTATGATTAAATGTAAATTAAATATAAAAATTGTAAATTGTTTGAAAATTTTTCCTACAGTATAAAACTGTTTAATAATAATGTGATATAGGAAAGACAATATATAACAGTTTTCAATATATGAAGATCATAAATAACATTTTTCAATATATGAAACAATCTATGAGTTGCTTTTATTAAAAATACTTTTATAGTTTTGAATTTAAAATTTTTCTATTTCTTCTCCATTTTTAAATAAAGACATTCAATCTTTTAATTTTTCAACTAGTCCAAATATTAGTAGACAATTCCAATTTAAACGCTAATTTTACATGACTTGGGTAATTATCACATGCCAAATTTTAGTTTTATATTCTGAGTAGATTAAATTATTTGATGTATTTTATTGTAAATAAATAAATAAAAGAGATGAAAATGAGAATCCAAACTTCAATTTTGTTGACTTGTTGTAATCCTTCCATTTGTTTTAAACCTATGCCTCTATCACCATTTCTTGTTGTTGAAGAAACATTAGAGAAGAAATTTGTGAAGATTAACTTTAAATTATGATCATTAATGAAGAACATAAAACAATATTTGTTGAATAGTGTCTATAGTTAAAATTCGGTTATCTTCTACTAATGTGTATTATTTTCGACTACTAATTAAATGTCTCTAATAAGTACGAATGTGTTTAATAATTGCGAGTGTCTACTCTTATAACCTTAATGATGTAAAGTGCATAGTATTTTAAACAATTTTATGTTACAATTGAGATATATAAATAAAATATTATTTAAAAAAATTACATTATTTGATTAGTAATCTTAATGCCTCTGATCTTGTTTTATTATTCAATAAAACAATATTTTTTCTGTCTTTTTTTAATAACCCATCATAACTAATAAGAAATAAATGACAACAAAGCAATTGAACACCAAATGCTAAATTGATGTGTCTCATGGTAGCATTTGTATTGGCTTGTAAAAATGTTGTATAGTATATTTGTGTTAATAGGATAATATATATCGAGGTTTCTATATGAGAGATGTCTTATGATTGGCAGTATCAAGGGGTTTATTTAATGTAAAAGAAGTATGCAATTATATATGTATTTAATTGATCTTTATTTTTGAAATTAATCTGCCGTAACATTTTGGGATTTACATTATTTTCTGTCTTTGTAACTATTCAACATAAAAAACGTGCGAAGAAATATTAAAAAAAAAAAAAAAAAAAAAAACTCAATTTAGTCTTCTGTTGAGTTATTAAAGCATCTTGCTCAATAATTAAGCGATCATGAAAAAGTATATTTGAAATATTAATTCTTGATGGCCATATTAAAGGAGGGAGAATTTTGTTCATGTTATGAATGCATGTTGTGTCCTTACACTAAAAGGAAAAAAAAGTTAAAGGAAATGAATGAGATGACTCAAAAGATGGTTCAAATAGGATCTATTCTTAAATCTTAAACCGTTGATTTTTTTTTTTCTCCTTTGCGTTAATTGTTCATATTATTTTTAAGGAAAAAGTCTTTTTAACAATTTTTTTTTGACAATTTTTGGACAATGCATACTTGGCAATCCACAATTGGTTCATTTCAAATATTTTTTTAAATATAAATTCAAACAGACCAATAAAATAATGACACATGTCCTATTATAAAAAAATTGTTAAAAAAAGTTGTCAATATAATAGTAGAATGCATAACAATGCTATTTGGGATAAAGTTACTTTATATGGTTTAGTTATTTCCGTGAGAAGCAGTAAAAAAAAATAAATACAATAGTAGTAGGATGCATAAAAATGCTGTTTGGGATAAAGTTAACATAAGTTATTGAGAAATAAAAGTAGGCAAAAATCATAATTTATGAAGGTTAGTGTTATTATTGATGGGTCTTTAAAAAAAATCATGGGAAGTCATATAACATTAATGAAAACTTAACTCTATCCTATAAGGAGTCAACATCATTTTCTGAATAAAATCCTTAAAATAATGAATTGATATATTTTTTTTTCTTATAAGATACTTTTTTTTTTCTATGTAATACGCAATTAGAGAATTTTCAATAATTATATATATATATATATATATATATATATATATATTAAAAAATATATTAAATTATGTAAATTGATAATTTCCTTTACTAAATAAATAAGTATTGCAATTTATAATATATGAAATAAAAATTGAACCAAAATGTGAATTTAAAAGTTCTCATAACTTTAGTTTTAACATAAGTCCTAAGTGATATTAATATGTTAACATTTTTTCATAACACTTTTATTACAACGATTATATATCATTACTTTATTAAGCTGTTGAAATTTATTTTTAAAAAATATTTAAAACGAATTAATAATAAATTTGTAAGTTGTCAAAATATTCTATAAAAAAAAAAATTGTTAAAAGAATGGGAACCGTGTAAAAATTGAGTTCTACCATTTTTTTCTACCAATACTCAACATCATGTATTGTAAGTATTAGAAGAAACTGATCTGTTTTATACAAAGATTAGATTTGCATAGTAGAGTATTCAAATATATGACGGTAGAGTGGTAATGAAGATTATGCACTGGACATTATTCACAACAATGTATTTGTAATTACACCTTGTATTTTCTTTTATCAATATATTTTGTTTTATTAACTAAAAGAAAAATATATATCCGTACAGGTCACAATAAATGAGATGAAAATTATAGCCCGTTAATTTCATGTCATCTGTTTCGAAATCTCATGATTGATCGATTATAATAAAAAACAAGTTTAATAATTAATTATATATTATCATGTTAAATGAAATTAAAAGGTAATTGAATTTTTATTAGACGGTCAAATTAAGGTAATATTGTACAGACTTATAAAAATGACGTGTAAATAAGACATTTAATATTTTTAAATTTATTGTATTTATTAAACTTTATTTTAACCGAACACTAATTTAACTGTCAAAATGTTTTTGACAGATAATCAAACACCAAAAAATCAAAAGAGAAATATTGAACAAGACTGTAAGATTAGACGAACAAAGTTTAATCTATCTTTAGCCATACAAAAATAATACCAAAATATTTGTGTTAGTAAGAAAAGATAAAGTATGTATTATCTATACATTGCTTCTGAGAGAAGTCATGGATTTTTTTTTTCTTACTTTTGAATTTTGGTCTGTACATACGTGTGAGTATAAATATATTTAAAAATAAATAAATAAATTATCACTTTGAGGATCATATTATATATTTATTAAGATAAGATGATTGGATTTAAAATTATTTTAGTATTTTTGGGTTGAAATTTCGTATAGGTTCCTTATTCAATGGAGTTTATTTTTGCTAAATATCTTTTTTGCTTTTGATAAAGAAAATATTGGTAATATTCTTGGTGTACCTTAAAGGCCACAATGGAGAAAAATAGAGGATTGTATTCCTTTAATATATATTTTTTTAAAACTAGTAAATGCTATTAAAAATCACTAGTCCATTAATATTACTTTTTCAAGTTCTGTTTGTTTTTCTCGTTAAAAGTGTGTTTAGGAAAATTTAGTGCTTTCATTTTCAGTTTTTTTTAATGTTAAAATATGTCGTTAATAAAACAAGTTTAATGTGTTGCAGTTGAAATTTAGAAAAAAATAATAATAAATGTGTTACCATGGTTTTACTTTTAAATTCATGATTTTTTTTTTATATTTTTTCCTTTTATATACAAAAGCCGATTTTAACAACAACAAAAGAGTTAATTATCTCAAAATCTGTTTTAGAACATTTATCTAAATAAAAGTAATTATAATTAAATAAAACATTAATAATGATGCATATAATTAATTGTTCCAAAGATGCTAAAAATTGTCGAAGGTGCTCTATTTGTTTAGTTAGTTTAATTTTAAAAAGTGTGTATCGTATGCCATAGATTTATAAGGGAACTAATAAAAATAAGATTCAAATTAACAAAATGGAAAATGATAGGTTAATATAAAATTTTTGACAATATTTTAATATAGGATATTTAAAACTTAAAATTCATTATATATAAGGATATTTTTGTCTATTAAAACTCGATACACGCGTTAACAAACTCTATATATATATATATTATTAAATTTAGAATATGTCAATATAATAACAAATCAATAATATATTAATAAAATATATACATATATTACATTAAACTATTATAACAAAATTTATGTAAATATATTTTCCCTTACAAAATTATTGAAAGTATCAATTCTCTTAATCTGGTGAGATGTGAATGAAAAAAGAAATTGGGAACCAAGTGAACGGAACTTTTCTCCTTATTTTGTCCTGTTTCTTTAACTAAAAGGATGTTTTAAAATATGACTTGACCTAACTTATTCTTAAAATTTCATTCATAAAGAAATATTTATTTAATTCTATAAGGAATATTTTGACCATATTCTTAATTAACGCAATATATATTTTATTTCTTCAATTTTGAAACAAAAGGAGGGAGGAAAAGTTCCCCTTTAACGAAGAGCATCAGTATTATTCAAATTTTTATATGAAAAGGAATAAATGATGTCTGAGCTTAGGTCAGTCAGTAACCACGACTAACATCAAACACGAATTCCTTTTGGCAACTCATTTTGATAAAAAAAAAAAAATACCTTCATATATACTTTCAGCAAAATAAATAAATAATTTTTTTCTTAAGCTAAAATTAATTTATATATATATATATATATATATATATATATATATATATATATATATATATCTTATTTGTCATTTTTTGATGTTTATAAATTAGTTTTAGTTTATAGAAAAAAAAATATTTGTTTCTTATTTTACTTTTTAAGAAAGTTTATACGGAATAATTTTCCCACAGACCCTTATTTATTTTTTATGGTATTGATGTTTATACTTTAGTTTTCATAATTTAGACAATGTACTTGAATGATCTAGATAAGTAACTTCAAACCGTAGTTGAGAAAGCCTATATAGTAAAACAAATAGCAATGAAATAACGATAGAAAGGTGAAAGTGTTTTTGATTAAATGAAAGGTTTAAAAGAAAGAATGTTAAATCTAACAAGTTGATAAAAAAATGTGTTGAAAATTAACAACAGTGAAATATATAAGTTTGAATCTGCGAAAGAATATACTTTATATACTAAATGGAGGTGGTGAATTGATTGTTTTTGGATGGTCGTAATGAGAAAGTGGGCCATTAGAAAAAGAATGATTTGACAATAGTAGATGGTTATTAAGTTTATTAATTTGAAAAATGATATCGTATGGTTATAAATTTAAGACGTTAAAAAAAAAGTGTCTGGAACCAAGTGGTCCCAATACAGTGATAAGAACCTAACAAGGTGACGTTAATTAACACATGGAACGTGATTAGTTATGTTATAGTTGGCATTGTGGAGTTACTGTGAGCGTAGCATACAAGCTAAGTGCCACTTTTTTAAGAGAATGTTGCAAAAATTTTAAATTGAATCTGGCATGGCAAGTATTCGACCATATCAGCACCTGCTCAGCATCGATACATGCTTACTCAAAAAATCTCATTTTTAATGAGACTCAGATCAGATCCATTCTTCTGGAAGTCTCCAAGACTAAAAGTCTTCATATGACCCTTTCCAATTCTCCTTTTTCTAATCTTCAACGTCCCAACCCAAGTTATATATCCGACACGCCTTCAAAAGTTTTTCTAAGATTGCTTATAATTAACAAACTCTGTCATGTTTTTTAAGGTTTACATATAAAAGCATGGTGCACAAAACAAAAATGACTATTAACACTTCTTAAATTTACTGAGATATTCTATTTGTTTGAATATATTAAAAAAAGAGAATCATGAAAGATTTTTATGAATATGAATGTACATACAAGTAATTGTAAAATAGGCATTTTCTGCTCCGACATTGGTATTTGGTTACTGTTAGATGTTATTTTCCGTGTCGTTGGCCTATAAGGCTATGAGAATTTGGTAACTCACAAGGGCCACTGACCTAAGCAAGTGGGCGGCGGCCACTAGCCCAAGCTTGAAACCAAGGGCAGGAACAGCACTAAACATAACAAGAGTATCTCCACTCAATCACTTCAGTTTAAACCAATAACCTCTTGTTTTGGGATAAGTTTGTTTTTAATTTAACATTATAAGACTGTTTTATTTATAATATAAAACTTCCGTTGCCATAGATAATATTGGATAAGAAGTAAATATGTATTAATAATTTTCCTAAAAAGCAATAGTTATTCTAAATTTTGTGCATTCATCAGATAATTAGCTAATAATAATTATTGGATAAAGATGACTAGGATCATATTTTATCTTGTTAAAACTTGAAATATATGTCCAAAATTGAAATTGTAAGTGCATTTAATTATGTTTATAGGTTAACAATATTGAAGTAGAAAAATATTTTGTATATGTCTGTCCATTGATGGTTTAGGAATGTGCGACTAAAAATTCCTTTGGCACAGTACACGTAAGAGATGACAGGGAAAGCATTGTAAATGGTAAGACAGACAGACAGAGAGACAAGAAAAACACACTGGTGAAACAAAACAGGAGTTATCCGAATCTAACAACACACGTCAGATTGGCGCGGAATAAATGTCAACGCTCTGCTTTTTCTCTCTCTCTCTCTCTCTCTAACCCTTCCTTTCTCCATCAATTTGTCACGCCACCGATATTCATATATTATAATCCCTCGTCACCCATTTTCTGCCATATTCAGTTATTCACAATCCCAGACAGACACCCGAACCAACCGGAACGGAACGAGAATGAAACTTGTTTGGTCCCCAGAGAAAGCATCCAAAGCATACATCGAGACAGTGAAATCAGTGAGCACGCATGCACTTTCTATTCGGTGTTTACAGTTTCTGCCACGACCTAATTTCGTCTTCTATCCCTCCCTAACCGTTTATTTATTGTGTGCAGTGCCGAATTTTCCAGGAATCGGGGGTGGCGGAGCTGGTGTCGGCGATGGCGGCGGGGTGGAACGCGGAGATGATCGTGGAGACTTGGTCGGAGGGGGGAATGATAGCGACGAGCGTGGGGTTGGCCGTGGCGAAGAGTCACACGTGCGGGAGGCACGTGTGCGTGGTGCCGGATGAGAGGTCGAGATCGGAATACGCGGAGCGGATGGGAGAGGCGGGGATGTGGCCGGAGATCGTGGTGGGGGATGCGGAGGAGGTGATGGAGGGTTTGGCGGGGATAGACTTTATGGTGGTAGACTCCAGGGGCTCCAACTTCTCCAGGGTGCTGAAGCTGGCTAAGTTGAGCAGCAAAGGCGCAGTGCTGATATGCAAGAACGCGTGCCACACGAGCAATAGCTCTATTGGTTTTCGATGGCGCAGTGTTGTGGAAGAAGGGTCGCGTCGTCTTGTTCGTTCCGTGTTTCTTCCTGTGGGGAAGGGACTTGACATAGCACACGTGTCCGCCATTGGAAGTTCTGGTGCTGCTACAAAGAAATGGATTAAACATGTTGACCAACTCTCAGGGGAGATGCACGTTATTAGACGATGAATTCGCCTCCCTCTGCTCTTACTGTTAGGATACAAATTACCACAAAAAACTTTAGCATAGGTCTCCAGATACCTACTCTTCTCTTTTTCTGTGATAATATGAAAGAGGCCTGTTCCCAGTATTCAATTTTGCTTTTTCTTTTGTAAATATACTCACACATACATGCATACACCACCAAATTATGTGTTGCACACAATCCATTTCTTTTTATTTTATATTTCATTATGTAACATGTTACTCTCATATTTGTAAATGCCCCCTATTTTAACCCAAGTTTTTAATTTTTAGTTTTTGCAAATTCTACTCTTAAAGAACATATTTAGCCTTATTTTTTCACTCTAATGAGGTCAAGGTCGTTGAGTTTTATTTCTCCAATAAGTAGATTTAATTTATCTTCTCTAATATATCAAGAAAGTATGAAATATTATCTTTATCAAATTGTTTTGTAAAAAAAAAGAAAAACTTTATTCTTTAAAATATTCAATATGAGATCTTCAAATGGTGATCTCAATAATCTATATATAATTTGTACCAGACTTATGTCAATTTCTCTCTAAGAATAATGGGTCTTCTCAAAATGTTGTAGCAAAAAGTTTGTGGCTTAAATCATAAAGTTATAATGTGAAATCCCCAAAAGACAAGTCTAAAAATATATTTATAAGTTCTATAATAAAATGATTATGTTAGGATATTTTGTAGAGATAATGGTCTTGCAAAATAAACCACTATGAAGAACTTACATCAAAGTTTGTTTCAAAAAGGTATTTGCTGACAATGATACATCTTTCAATGAGTAATAAATATCAGACTTACGTGGGACGGTCCATAAATCTCATGTGATTGTCCAAATGTCCAATTGTGTGAAGAGGTATGAATGAATGTGACAATATCCATGTTGATAAAATATCTACCATAACATAGTCACATAATCTTTAAAGAGTGTGAACTCTAGTTATACAAACTTGTTTTGGTTAGTAGTTGATCATGAATGTAAATTCAAAATCAGTTTTTCTTTGTTTATGTAACCATAAGACCGACTATACTTTCCAAGCAAAAAGCCTTTTGGCACATGGGCAAAATTTTCGGAAGGGGAAGGATAACACCCAATATATCTTTTGAATCATTTACGGCATACCCTCTGCATCCTCAATCTCTGTAATTATTTTTCCTGTTATTTACTTATTTTGTTCTTCATAATTTTTACTTTCAAAATGTCTTTGGGCTACTGCAATGGAAGAGAGATCCAACCTCCTGTCAGATCATGGCAATTGGGCCTAGCCCCTAAACGCATTTTTGCAACGACATCCCGAATCTTGTAGTTTATAGAACCGTTGTGAGTTGTGGTTCAAAGCAACAAAAAAACAACGATATGATGTTTACCGTGTATTTCTTTTAGACCAATTGAGAACAATGCATCCAATCTTTAGCAAATTGCCTATGTAATACAAATGGCCCTGTTCTTCCAACCACTTCCATAAAATAAAGAATTATGTCACGGAAATGTATCAAAACGAATCTTCGAAGGAACCAACCTTCCAGCTTACCTTAATGATATGTTTTCAAGAGAAACACGTTTCCAAGGTTGTTGACTTTCAATGTAAATAGATGACACTTGCCAAAGGCGAACAAAAAGGACAAAAAGCTCACAGAAAACATTATAGATTCAACCAATATATGGTATTTCTATTTCAAAATAGTAACCGTCCAAATCCTAGCTACATCACAATGTTGGCTAACTACCAGTAAGCAGCTACAAACCATTTGTAAGGTCTTTCCAATTGTTCCGCGAATTCATGGTAATATTTCTACCATTAATCTAATGTGTGTATCCAGTATGATAGTGTAATAGAAATTGTGCTTCAGCAACCTGCAGCCCAGAGATTCAGAAATGGAACCAAATGAGAATATAGACATAATGAAATTCACAATATGATGTTTGACAAATGAATCTAAAGCATAAAACAGTGGAGAACATACTAAATTGATATGATGGTCTCAAGATTCTGGTCATGCTAGTCCCAGCTATTTTTACTCCTCCTAAATGCTTTCTTATCTGAAAGCACCTTCTTGCTTTTAAGGCGTTTCTGTTCGCCTATAGCAGCCCTTCAAAATTGCAAATTTGATTAACAGCTGTCAGTTACATGTTCTTCACCACCAAGTGATTCTAGTGTAATAGAAGACACAAGCAAAATTGTACCCAAAATAAGAAATTGTATTGAACGGAAGAAATAGAAAACATAGAAAGCGAAGTGCGTTACATCTTGGCAATTTTCTTTTTTTGCTCTTCTGAGGGAGGTGGCGGGACATATGATGCTGCATCAATGATTTCCTATTTTTTGCCAGTAAATATTCAGAAAAGCACCATTGTTAAGTAAAACCCAGCTTTCAGGAACAAGAAAATATGTGAATAGAATCAATCTTTGTTGTTTAAAAGGAGAGGGGGAGGGGAAGATTACATAACTTAAATCTAACATCCAAATAAGCACATCATATCAAAGATGACCCTAACCAGGAGGGATCCAGCATAATAATACTTTTAAACTGGCATTCATGTTCTCTCAAAATATTTTGCATTCACTGCAATAAAACTGAGAAATTTCTCTTCCCATTTCGTGTTCCTCACTAGTCTTTATACTGGTTTCAAATAATTATACCATGGACTACTGGTATACATGGTTCGCAGTACAATTTGATACGTGGGACGAGACTTTTCTTGATATGTGGAACAGAGGGGTAAACCCATTTGGTTTGCTATTTCATATGGAAGTGCAAGACATTAAATTTTACTATACTAATACATACTAAAATTAACAACATATGAAGCAAGAAAGTTTTTGTGCTAGCACTAGGTACATTATTTGAGCACTGACTTCAAGTGATGTTGTGCACTTTGTTTGCACAATGCATCAGTCATATTTTATTTTAAAAGAATCATCAAGTTATTATGTATCTCATAGTGGCCAACTCCTTCGGATACAGATTGCAGAGCCTTCCCAAACACAGAAGCAGGAAGCCTCACATATGCAGAAGCAGAGTAAAGACACTGTCCTATGTTCCACAAGGCCTCAATACTGGGAGGCTATTCGCTACAATGGGTATTTTGGGTCACAAACAAGTGCCCAATTGGGATGAAAGTTCCAAAATGTGGAAATGAAAATCAACAAACTCGACAATGAAGGGAAAAAAGCCGATGAGTGATAGAGAAGAACAGAAAGGAATTATAGTAAAAAATACACTTTGACAATAACACCTGATGCTTTGCCAAAACATTTTTTGAACAATTTCAATAATAAAAAAAAGAATTATATCTAAACTTTCCCATGTTACCTGAACCTTTGCCAAAGCATCCTCAATGTTACCCCTGAGAGAAAAACAAAAATGGTAGAATAAGGCAATCAATCTTGCAACATAAACGGAAAGAGGCAACCAACACATAGCAGAAAAGGGAATAAACAAACTTCTGCGTTCTAGTTTTGGTTGAAGAAATCACAAGCTCCCCATCCTTGTTAATACGGTTCTTCTCCTACCCAGAACCAACAAAACTAAAAATTATTCAAAAAGACAAGGTAGATGATCATTCAAACCAAGAGTAGAACAACAACATTTAAGGCTAAAAACAGGTGACCAGACAAGATACACAGTATGCAATTTGTACACTACTAGATGTACACATCAAATTTTAATAGACAACATCTAAGGCTTGTGTAAACAGATGACAAGAAAATGTTGCGGCAAAGATACCGTTTGCAAAATCTTGTCCCTAACCCTGTCACTCAACCAATGTGCATTTTTAACGTTGAAGCGCATGTCCACCTTGGTGTTCACTATCCAATCAATAATCAGCTTAATGAGCCCGAATGTGGCACAAAGAGATATAATACAACGAAATAGGAACAAACAAAACATTCATGGAACACAACCTTTATTGACATTCTGACCACCAGGTCCTCCACTTCTAGCAAAGCTCACTGTAACATGATCTGAAACCAAAAAAAAAAAAAAAAAAAAAAAAAAACAGATAAAAGCCATTACCTTTCTATCTCTTTGTTCATTTTTGTTTTAAATTGACAAATGGATAAGGAACCTATGGTGATTTTAGGAGGAGGGGTTTGGTCGGCAGAGAGAGCACGGTGTTCGGCTTGTTGAAGAAGTTGGTTGACCTGCGAGAGCCGAGCCGGAACTCTGTTGGCGCCATGGGAGTCTGAGGAAGCGCATCGAATTGCAGGGCTCAACGAGCGTCCTAATTGATGTGATAGTGAGAAGTGCGAAGGAGGATAAACCCGGCGAAGACGAAGTGAAGTAAAGGGAAATGTGGAAGAAGAGAGTTGCAACATCTCCTTCACCACTGATACCATTCTAGTAGTGCCTGTAGCCATAGATAAAACAACTATCAACTATAAACCACAACCTTAACCCTCCCCAGTTTTTGTCTTTCCCATATTGTGGTTGCTCTTGCTCTTCAATTTGCGTTATGCTACAGCTTTTTTTTTTTTTTTTTTTTAACCCTTTACATTTATTGTATACGAAAAAGAGACCCTGTTTGTATTTAGTTTGTTTTTAACCCTTTATATTTACTGTAAGTGAAAAAAATACCCTATTTTTATTTAGGCTTATTTGTTTTATTCTTCTTTAACTTTGTTTAATTTGGAATTTATTTTTTGATAGGTTTAATTTAACAAACACATGGTTCATGATTTTTTAAAAGAAAACTTAAATTTTTTTATTAATTTCTTTTATATTTTTTATTTTTAAAGAAAAATTATTTACATGTCAAGTCAATACTATGTTACATGACAATGTTAGTGTTACATGTCAAATCAATACCAATGTCACACGTTAATCTTAGTGTCACGTGTCATTATTTTGTATTCAATTGAGTTTCAATTTTATTTTTTTTTTCAAATTTTGTTAATTTTTTCAATTCAATTTCAATTTTAAATTTTAGAATAAAAAATCTTAATTATTTTTAAAATTAGAGAAAATTGTTTTCATTATTTTTAAAATTAGAAAGATAATTTTTATTATATTTAAAGAAATTTCTTCATTGTTTTTAAAATTATAGGGAACTTTTTTTATTATTTTTAATATTATAAGAAACTTCTAATTTATTTCTAAATTAGAAGGAAAATTCTAATTTATTTTAAAAATTATAATTAATTTTTTTTTTAAATTAGAAGAAGAATTCTTCATTATTTTTAAACTAATTGTAACCTTATTTTTTACATGTAAAAAGATGAAACATAAATTTAATAATTATATTTCAATAATATAGTTAGAGTTAGGTTACAAAATGAAAAAAGAAATATTTAATTAAAATTAAATTTAATCTCAATTTAGGGACAGGCAAAATTGGAACTTAATTGAACAAAATTAACGAAAATTGATACAGAATTAAATATAAATCACTTACATGTAACACTAATAATACCATTCACAAACTATTAACACAAATTTCAGTCTTTAAAACCAAACCAGATTATTAATCAACCAAATGTACTCAGGTTCAATCATCAATATTGTACCACACAAGCAATATATACATATAACACTACTACCTTCCCTTGCCTAGTGTAGAAAAAACACCTTACTCAATGCTTCTCCCAAAATTCTACTTCTCAGAAGATAATTTAATTATGCAAAAAAAAATCGTGATAGAGATATAAGCATATCTTTATGATCATAGATAATTAGATATTTATTTTAAGCTATTTTGAGTCACCACATATGCAACTCAAAATAGTGATTGACCTCGAAAAAAAAAACTTACTTTCTTCTTAATTCCAATTTGTTAGGTTTGTAAAATTCTCATCAATAATTACTCTTGGTCTCTCATCTTTAAAACAGATCCAGGATGGGACGAGACTATGAGTTTAGAGAAAAAATAAATGAAAGTTTTAAGAAAAATAGTATTTTTTTATAAAATAAAAATAATTATCATAAATTTTTTTATAGCTTGACATTTTATTAATAAAATAATTGAATACTATCTTTAAATTTTTTATTACTTTTAAACTTATATCTTTACATAACTCAATAAATTCATATTTTTAGCTTTTACGTAGTTGTGTTTTAAATCGTTTTTTAAGAATTTGTTTAATCTTGTTTTTAAGAAAATTGTTTCTTATATATTAAACTTTTGTTAGGTCGACGAAATTGGATGTGTTATGTAAAATCTCTCCAATAATAGATTCTTTTAACTTTTAAACAATTTATGCAATATATTCTAATTTTAAGTTTAAGATTTTTTACTAAGATTCATGTATTGGAGATATTATATTGTTTTGTTTAGATTAAGGAATGAAAATGGAGTAAAAAAAGGAAAGAAAAGAAAAGAAAATATATGTTAATATTCATAACTTTATAAAATAATTTAATATAGAAATATAAATTATAATTAAAATAAAGAAAATCATTGTAAAATATTAATAAAAAATTATATTTTACAACAACAAATTAAAATTATTTCACGGAATACTAAAAGTTAAATTATTCATAATATATATATATATATATATATATATATATATATATATATATATATATATATATATATATATATATATATATATATATGGGGTTTGCTAGCTTGTCTACGCCTGTTTTTCAGTTGGTATATTTTAGTAATGTGTACCAGATTTTAGTAGACAAAAATACCCTAATATATCATGGATTCTAAGTTTTAAGGTTAAGGGTATTTTAATCATTTTCATTTTCAAAACTTAAAAAAAAAAAAAAAAACCCAAACCCTTCCTCACCTCCCTCATTCTTCTCAACTCTTCATTCCAACATTTTCTTTGTCATCCCTATACTAGTCATAATTGAAAAAACACTCGCCTTCAAGAAAATGTTCATTCAAAATCTCTTCAATTTCATCATCTTCACTAACATCTCTAATTTCATCCTCTGCGAATCTTGAATCATCATCTCTAAAAAAAACTTTCAGGCCAATTAGCAATTCCTTCAAATGTCATTATGCTTATGAAAATTAGATAAGACAAAAATTATAAAATGAAAACTCATTACAAAATCATTTTTTGTAAGAAATTGTTTAACACTACGTGTTTTTTATTTTTTCCAAGCAATTACCAGTTCCTTTAGATGTCATTTTGTGAAAATTAGATAAAATTAGATAAGACAAAAATTATCAAATCAAAACTTATTATAAAATCATTTTTTTTGTAAGAAATTGTTTTACAGTGAGTGTTTCTTATTTTTTCAATTGGGGCTACAATAGCGATGATAGAGAAAATTTTGGAGTGAGAAAGATGAAAGAGAAAGGGTTGAAAACTCATTATAAAATCATTTTTTGTAAGAAATTAGTGAGTGTTTTTTATTTTTTACAGGCCAATTATCAATTCCTTTAGATGTCATTATGCTTGTGAAAATTAGATAAAATTAGATAAGACAAAAGTTATGAAATGAAAACTTATTATAATTTTTTTTTTTGGTAAGAAATTGTTTAAAAGTGAGTGTTTCTGAGCTAGAATAGCGATGACAGAGAAAATGTTGGAGTAAGAGAGATGAAAGAGAAAGGGTTGAGAGGAATGAAGGAGATGAGCAAGAGTTTGGAGGTTTCTTTTTTTTTTTAAGTTTTGAAAATGAAAATGATTAAAATACCCTTAACCTTAAAACAAACTTAGAATCCATGATATATTAGGGTACTTTTGTCTACTAAAATCCAGTACACATTGCTAAAATGTACCAACTGAAAAACAGGCATACCCAAGTTAGCAAACCCATATATATATATATATATATATATATATATATATATATATATATATATATATATATATATATATATGGGTTTGCTAACTTGCGTACACCTATTTTTCAGTTGATACATTTTAATCATGTGTACCGGATTATAGTAGACAAAAATACCTTCATATATTATGGATTCTAAGTTTTAAAGTCAAGGATATTAAAATAATTTTCATTCTAAAAACTAAAAAAAAAAACAAGAAACCCTAAATCCTTATTACCTCTCTCATTTCTCTCAATCCTTTCTCTTTCATCTCTCACTCCAACCTTTTCTCTATCATCTCTATATAGCCCCAATTAAAAAAAAAAGTCAGAAAAAGCAATTTCTTACAATAAAAATATGAATTTATAATGAGTTTTCATTTTATATTTTGTCTTATATAATTTTATCTAATTTTCACAAGCATAATGACATATGAAGGAATTGACAATTCGCCTAGAAAAAAATCAGAAACACTTGCTATTAAACAATTTCTTACAAAAAATGATTTTATAATGAGTTTTCATTTTATAATTTTTGTCTTATCTAATTTTAACAAGCATAATGACATCAGAAGGAATTGGTAATTGGCGTGAAGGATTTTTAAGAGATGATGATTCAATATCTGTAGATGATGAAATTAGAGAGGTTAATGAAGATGATGAAATTGAAGAAATCTTGAATGAACCTTTGTCTGAAGGTTAATATGCCAATTACTCAACTCTTTACAAAGGTAAATTGTTTAACGACGAGTATTTATAATTTTTTTTTCAGTTGGATCTACGATAATGATAGAGAAAAGGTTGGAGTGAGAGAGATGAAAGAGAAAGGGTGGAAAGGAACGGGGGAGGTGAGTAGGGGTTTGAGATTTTTTTTTTTTTAGTTTTGAGAATGAAAATTATTTAAATATCCTTGACTTTAAAACTTAGAATCCATAATATGAGAATATTTTTATCTACTATAATCCGGTATACATTGTTAAAATGTACCAACTGAAAAACAGGCGTACGCGCGTTAACGAACCCCATATATATATATATATATATATATATATATATATATATATATATATATATATATATATATATAAATTGTTTCTTCTCGATCAAAATAGTCTAATATATTTCTTAACTTATTTAATTAAGAAAGCAAGACTTTAAACTATTTGCAAAAGCAAAACGGAAAACTAATATGTTTAATTAATTAAATAACAACATTTCAACATTATTGTTGTTATTCTTATAAAATTTATCATCATTATTATTACTATTATTATTATTCCAGTTTAATAAATTAAAAGATCTATATGTGAAATAACTAGATGTAGAAGTAGTAAACTATGTTAATTCATTAAAGGTTATGTGTAACTTGAATATGACTATCAGTAATCATGCTTTTGTATTCAAACTTTTTTAAGAATACTTAGTGATGCAAATTTTTTATTTTTTGAAATGGTAGAAACATAATAATTTATTAATTGTAAATGATAACATAAATTTCATTAATAAAAAACAATGATAAACTTTGCTTTGGGAAAAAAAATCATTAGAGGAATATAAAATTGGGAACCTAGTGTTGTTTCAAATAATTTTTTTTTTTTGGAAGATCGTAAGTATGAGAATAGATTCATAAAAAAAATTTTAAAAAAAATATGGAGAAATAAAAGTGTTGTTCGATTTGAGTAAAGTGAAACACCAAACTTTGGAAAATTTGGGTGAGCAGCTTGAAACCATGCCTTAAACCAATGTATAATAAAATAGATGTTAATACAAGACATAGACCAATTGAAGATAACATAAAGCTCACAATTTAAAGCACCAAAATTTAAAATTAAATAACCCTAAACATAATGAATACATGTTCAATTTTTCAAAAACTATTTTTAACTTTTCTCTATCTTGATTTACTCAATGAGCTTGGAGTTATATTCATATGGATCTTCATTTAGAGTTTATTTCGAGAAGAGGTGAGCAAATTTCCAACTTAATTATTTGTAATATCATAGTTTTTATTATGGAAACAAGTTGTCCATATCTTATAACCTTTCCATATTCAATCAGTTCACGATGTATATCTTTTCCTCACCTAAGAACAATTACATGAGACACTCATTAATTGAACTTATTATTTCTAATACAGAAGTCAATATTATTCTATCGTTTTAATACTCCAAATTGTCTAAGTAATCTACCGATTCGGAATGATAAATTTTGCAATATCTTCGTATGGATTTCTATGTTAACGAATAAACTTTTAGGATTTTCAACATTATTTTCTAATGAAACTCAATAAGCTAGAGACTAAATATATTACGTTTATATTATTTAATGAGAATAAATCAATTGAATTTTTCTAATGAATTTTATCTATTTTTTTATAATTTATCTTTAGAAATTCGATCTGTCACAACCCATTAATTAGGCTTTTATTAGGCTCGACCACGTGTCGACCGGCCGGTCTTCCCTGGTGAGTGGGAGACAAATTCTGCAAAACATTTAATTCCCTTTTTCTTGTAATCCGTGTAGAAGCAGAGTAGATAAATCCCTGAGAGTAGAAGTCAGGTGGCACGTTGGGAATGGACCGGGTATTTTCACTGGAAACCAAGTGGCAAGCATGGAATGGTCGACCGCCCACTTTGGAGGCCATCCTTAAGGTAAGAAGAAGATCCTGACGCCATTTTCTCATGCAATCTTCTTCTTCCTCAAATCTTGTTTTCTGAAAACCTTATTTTCTCCTCCTTCTCTCTAAAAAATTCTCTACCTTCTCTCTAAAATCCTAACCAAGCTACTGTTCCGATCACCCTTCAGATTACGTCTGAAGACTCTTGGAACTCGTCCCTTGCACTTGAACCGTTTGGTTTCAGTTTGCATTCGGTAAGTTCCAAGGACTTCATTTCTGACTTAAGTTTTCTCACTTCCTCCATGCATGCACCATTAAAGCTTGCATGTACCTGTAAACCATTTCTCTGAACCTATATTTTTGTATTTCACTCTAGACTTTGGAAATTTAGACGAGATAAGTGCTATCGATCTACTGTCGAAGTCTTAGCAGGAATTAGAGGTAAGGGAAGCTTATGAAATTTCATTATTTATTTATTCATTTGTATGGTTTAATACATGATTTAATGTATGTTTGACAGACTATATGGTATAATGAAATATGTATCTTGTATTAAAATGATTTTCTTTGATTTTGAGACTTGGAGGAATGTATAAAAACTTAGAACAATTGATTCTGTAATCGAAGGGTCATTAGGACCGTCCGGTTCCCCTATAAATTTTGATTTGGTTACTTATTTCTGAACCCAAGATATGCTCTTAAGTCATCTATTTTGGACTGTTCTGTCTTATACAGAACGCCCGGTTTATAATCAGATTATTTCTTTGGAAAGTGTCCGGTATTACACCGACACTGGATTCCTCACGGTGTGTCCAACCTTGTACGAACATTCACTTTTCTGAAGAGAACCTGTTTATCTTAAACCATCCGGTTTTCTTTGATCTAGTCAGTTAATTTTCATTGTTCAGTTTCATTTATTGGATTTTCATTAACTATTTTGGTTCACTTTTGTTGATGAAACTAATTGTTGATGGTTCCGACCGGTATTCATTAGTTACCTTCACTTTTATTGATGAATCTCTATTGGTTATTCCGACCGGTTTTTCATTGGTCTAGTTCCCTTTGCAGTCATTGTTAATTTCCATTGAGTTTTTCACCGGTTCTCCTTGGAGTATTCTATTTGAGTTTTACTACGTTAATTTTTATCAAGTTAATGTCTGGTTTGATTGATTTGTAAGAGAATTCCAAGGGGGAAATTCTCGTGATTGAAGTAACTTGGTTAGTATGACCGTGGCAATAGGCTCAGGTTCTGACTCTATCGCGATATTCCGTGATTACATCACTTCAAGTAGAGGGGAGTAACTCATGTGTGGGAATGGCGGGAGGTCCTCTAGCCTCAGGGTATTTTATACCGAGGTGGTTCCATTGGACTAACCTCGGGTGGCGGTCTGTTGAGTGTATCCAGCCAGGTCCACCCGGGTGCAGAGAGCGGCGAGCATACAGGGTCATACGGTCCGGACAAGATTTTCGAATGATTGATGTTGATGATGTTTCCTTTATGATTTTATTTGGAAAGAACTTATTTATTATCTATGATTGTGTTACTGTTATAAATGAATTATTGAATTCTTCATAAGCTTACCCTGTTGTGTGCTTTTGTTTTGTCTTTATTGCCGGTCGGTATTTGACTGTCCGGGTTGTTCTCTTCACTGCAATGATCATCCTTTTGGGTGTGAGCAGAAGATGTTCAAGAGGAAACTCTGGAGGAAGCCCTACAAGCGGAGGAACCTTTGGATGTGCTGCCAGAGCATTTTGCCGGACCGACCGGTCCTTAGTTAGAGTTTTCATATTGTAAATTCTGTTGATGGCAGCCGGTTAAATTTGTTTTGTAAAGCCGTCCGTCCTAGATTTTACTTTTAGAACTCTCGACTTGTAAACTTGAATGATTAAGCTATATTTGTGCCAGTTTTCATCTTTATTCTTTTACTCTTATTCTCTACTGTTCTTTAATATTGTTTATGATAACTCTTATAATAAAATATAGTTTTGTTCTATATATTTATTGGGATGTTACACGATCTAATATTTTATGTTCGTAAAATAAGTTAAATTAATTAGTTTATCATTTTATTTTTGTTAAATTAAATTCATGTTTACTATATATAAACCTTAACATTATAGAAAAATGTCATAATAAACTTCCTTCAAACATTTAATAAAACAATATTTAAAAAGAACACAAATAATATTTATTTTCTAGATAATTTTCACATGTCATTGACATAAGAATTATTTTTAATTTTTACCGCAACTAACAAAATATTAAAAATTCACAATAATTTAAAAAGACGAGTCTCAAAGTTATCCATGTAAAAATGGTACTCCACCATATTATCGCTTTTAATTAACATTTGTAATTCTATCGTGTTATCTTCACATTAATTAACATGATATTATTTTTAACAGCCAGGTAATCTATATGATAGAAAAATTTATTTACTTTTTTACTTTTTTAAGAATCTTAAATCATACAATTTTAAGAAATTAAAATTTTAATATTTTATGTACATATGTATTGGCCTAATAGTAATTTCATTGGTCTAAAAAAGTTACCAAACTACGTTGGGAGACTCCTCATCTATCTAACAAGAATGATCCAATTGAATAATTTTCATTTTTAATTAGTAGATTGATTTGTATAATCCTACCCAACCGCAGTTCTCCAAATCACATAACAAGAATTAATTAAAGTAGAATTAGCCGATTCTGGACATTTAGCAAGAAAACATCAGGCACATGTTCTTGGCACGAAAACATCTCACGCAAACCAGAAAACATATAAAAAGTAAACAACTCATGCATGGCGTTAGAGGACGCTATTAATTTGATGTATTAAGGTCATAATGTCGGTCTTAAACCCCTATCATCACCATAACAATTGCAATGGACAAATCATCCTATTGAAGCATAAGAGAAACGACAGAAGTGACCATATACCTATTGTGAAAGGGAAGAAGAAACATATTAACAGTAATAGTAAGGTGATATACCTGTAGGGAAAGGGAAGAAGAAACGCATAAGAGTAACAGTACTAACTAACATACGACGCTGTGTACATCGCTAATTGATTCTAAGTATTTTAGGAACATTCAAGCCTTAATTTCGGCCACGCCCTACTCCTGGACGGTTGTATGGACTGCCACCATTTGAATGTGCCCTTACTCTCTTGTATTCGCCAGAAGAACCAACTTCATTTGATTCAGATATTCCTGTCACCTGATGGCTATGCTCCGATGAAGGAAGTGCCCAACCTCCCCGCCTCGCCTGCTCAGCCTGTCCATTACTACCGCTAGCTTCTGAAACACCCAAGAGCACAGATTTAAAAGGGCAAACAACAAATCAACCGTAGCTCCTTTTAAAATGAAAAATATACTTTCAACAACCATGAGTTGTGTTTTGCTAAAGAAATGCACACCTTGTGAACATAATAAAAGCATCATTTTATAGTGCTGAAATATGAAACATGAGAAGGAAAAATAAAGAAGTTCGGCTTTCCAAGAATCAAATTCTGGCCTAAAATCAAAAACCGTGTTATCTATGTAATATGGTGCACAATATGCTATACAGGGAATTTTAAAAGGAATCTGCGTTACAAGGGAAAAACAATCGCAAGTTTGCAAATGCAACACATAACCAAAAGTATATGAACATAAAGAAGAATACCCGAAACATACTGGAAGAATTATTTCATAGTGTGAGCGAATGCGGGAGTTGAAGGAATAATGAAAGGAATATATCAGAAAAAGAGCTCGAGAATGGAAATACAAACATGGTGGTGCTACGAAAGTGCCCGTGAATAAGCTGATCTAGTAGTTTTTTTTAAGGAAAACCTAGCAGCTTTGAAAAATAGTAAAAATGCATTTCATTCATTAAAACTGATTTCTGTGAAAAAAAAAATAATGATGCCCATCATTTTTGTACCGAGCTTGATAGATGCAAAAACAATACAGTGGGATAGCTCGTCATAGGATGACCACTATTCTGAATTATTTACGCATAGTAAGTAACTAAATACGCCCCTGTTTTCTTCAAAGAGAAAAGAGAAGAAAAATTAACAAAAGAGAACACTAGAAACCAAAAGAACAGGGGTAAAATGCAGGTGTCAGAAGTGGGGGTCGCACTCAGGACGCAGAGCATTTCACGAAGACATTGCTCCAAAAAATAAAAAAACTTGTGAATTGTTAAAACTCAAAACTTGAGGTTTAAGGGCATTTAAAAAGTTTAGGAATACTTCACTGGTGCAAGCCAAATTGCACACAAGTGCGTACAGGCGCTTACAGCCATGACACTAAACCGTGTGCTATTATACTGTCCAAACAGCAGCCCTAGCCACTCTACCACCATAGCACACACTATCGATAATACAGTAAATTACTTTATTTTGTTCAATTATAGTTATTCAAGTACATTAATAGTTATAATCCAATGAGTAAATTACAATATTTAGCAGATATTTGTTAAAAGAATATAGTTAAGGAAACTATGGAAACATATATGTAAACATATAACTGTAAATATCATAAAATAAACATATAACTGTAAATATCATAAAATAAACATATAACTGTAAATATCCTATTGTAAATGGTAGAGATATCTTCCAGTGAATAGAGATAATTACTCACCAATACTCCCAGTCCATCCAGGCATATAGTTTTGACCCTTTTTTTTCCATTCTTCTTCAAAGCCAGTAAGTTCCTCTACAATATCACAACTCAAAAATCTTTCAGGAATGCAGACATACAAGAATATGAAAGTGTGAAAGTAATCTCATATATCCCGAATAGTGGTTCAAAACCATCATATCTCGATAGTGGATAGCAGGATGATCACAACCACCAAATTTATACATAACAAATAATTTCCATAACAAGTATATAAATGCTACAAAAATAGCCATAATTAATTACATATTAACAGCTAAAGTCACAATTCTAGCCAAACACAGGAGTCAAAAACAAGAAGGGTCATGCAAGTAAAATAAAAGGAAAAAAAAGTACAGAGACAAAGGTCACTGTAAGGTTTACCTATCTGAACTGAACACAACAGTGAAAAAAGGAGAAAACAAAACATAGACATATAACATATCATACGCACAAATGTGAAAAACAAAACATAAGTCCCTTTTTGAGGTGAACAGAACCCCAGGGATGTTATCAGAGTAAAGACCACAGAAAGAGTCCCAAAGAATGTGGGTTATCTGGAAACTCAGAAGAGAGCTACGGGACAGATGGTTGCATTAAGTAGTCACTGCTATAGAAAGTTGCAACAAACCAGCCTTCCATCAAAGGGGCCATTGCTGCAAGCCTGCAACCGTAGGCAACAATACAATAGCAGCACTATAATGAACCATTGACTACTATGGTCATATGATATCACACCATACTTTCACGAATATCATATACATGACCTACCTTCATTTATATTGTGCAAAGTCTGCATAGTATCCACCCTACCATCAGAATGCAGTTTCTTGGAGAGGGAATGACCCTACAAAACATCACATATAAGTAAAACCACATGATTAAGAGACCTGTTAGAAGTTAAAGAATTAAAAGTTAACAGCAAAAGGTTATTCCATAACAAAAACAAATGAATCTACCATAGCAACCAAAGAGAATGTATAAGTATACCTTGCCATGAATGCCTCTAGAAATTAAGTGAGAAGCTTCTCTTTTTGAACTATCAGCCTCCTTGCTCTCTTCAAAGGTCACCTAACACAGAAAAAATGGCATCAGAAAAACAACATTCTGCAAATCTTTCACTATAGCTTTTTAATCAACAATTCAAATGCTTACTCCATCACTCCCACTCCTTCTTGTCCTTGAGGAGGTATAATACGTTCCATTTGCACCACCATAGCTAACTGTTGAGCTCTGGAAGTAGAAGCTTTGAGATTGAGGCTGAGGCCCAGTTGTAATGACTCTGTTGTACTCATTTCCAGAGTACAAATGTCTGCTCTTCTTCCCTGCAACATGAATTATAATAATCAGAGTAAGCAAATCCAAGCTGCCCCTTTTTAGAGATAGAGCAAAAGCCCCTACTGCTGAAGGAGAAGACATGCATTACCTTCAGTTTCATCATCTGGATGTTCAACTGAAGGTTCATCATTTGACCTACTATGCTTTCTTGGATTTTCTTTCCTCTCTTCTGTTGTGTCCTCGTTTTCATCATCAGAGTCCAATTCCTGTATGATTGGTCCCCTTTGTCTACTAGGCTCTGGAGCTTGATGGTCAAGGAACCCAGACGGATGCACCCGCGGGAATTGATGTTGAATAAACCCGGACGGTTGCATCCCTGGGACTTGATGCTGAAGAAACCCAGATGGATGCATACCCGGTGGAAAAGGAAATCCAGTAGAACTACCAAAGGAACTAGATTCAAACAGCCCTCCAAAAGGCTGGGTGAAGAAAGGATCGTCAAACGGGTCCCTACCCCCAAAAAAGCTTGATATTAAACTCCTGGGAGGTCCAAAGGAACCAAACCCTCCAAACCCACCAAAAGGGTCACCAAAATTGGAGAAAGGATCCCTACCACCCCCGCGTCCTTGCATTCTGTCTATGTGCAGTATTCACTGAAAATACAGGTTGCAACCAGGGTAATTAAAACGCAATAAACGATTCAAATATAAATCAAGGATTTAATACAAGCTATTTCAGAAAAATCTTTTCATTATAAATCCTCCTTGCGAAGTCTAATTAATGATTATATATTGTTATTAAATTCTTGCCGCAAATGAACGTGTAAAAGGATATAAGAATATTAATCATTGTTTTCAAATGTAAACACATGCTTTAAACCCTAGCAAATTCCTGATGATCCCTGGAAAAGCCTCAGAAAAGAAGGCCAAAAGGCTTATTTGAATATATCGAATTTCAATTACAGAACCAATGAACGAAAAATCATGTTAACTAGTTGATTTAAACAGGAAGAAAGATGAAACAAAACAAACACTAACTAAGAATGAAAAATGCTGAAGCATAACGCGAAACCAGATGAACATAATTAAAATTCAAAATCCGTAAAATGAAAAGGGGAGATTATACAGAGAGGTATACCAGAAAGACGATGGGAGAGTAGAGAGGGCGAAATCGAAAAAGAGCGGTGAAAGATCAACCCAATTACTTGAAACCTAGAACTGCTTTCCCAATTTATGCAGGATGATTCCTATTTCTTTCATGAATACAGAACTTTCTAGCACAATCAAAATATATATCATATAACAGATATCATCGTCAGCATCCATTGAGCACGAACATACGTGGGCCTGTTTCTCAAAACCGGGCCCAAAAACCTTTTTTCACCACCTCAGTAAATTTCAATACTTCAATTTTATTTTGATAGATTTCTAGACATTCAATTTAAATATTCTTACATTATTAAGATTTTTAATATCATTCTATTCTTATTATTATATACAAATATTATTACTATGTAGAACAAAAAATATTATATATATATATATATATATATATATATATATATATATTCTACTAAATTTATATTTAAACAATGTAAAGTCTTGCGTAATCTTTTTTACAAATTTTTCTATTATTTCTATTTGTGTATTATTGAGTTTGTATAAATGTAGCTTTTTAATTTTTTTTTATTTCTGATATATTAAGTAACTTTATTATTATTATAAATGATAAGTGTTATTTTTTAACCCAATAAAAAATTGTTTAATATGACATAACAATTAAAAAGTCACAAGATCAATTCAATGCATTTTTCAAAATATAAAATAGTTTAAGAATATTTAACATATGGTAATAAGAGAAAAACAGCAAGGAGAACGATAAATATTGTATTCAAATAGGTCTTTCAAAATCTACAATAGATATGTATCTACTCCATTTGACACTCAATAAAATTATATAGAAATATCAATTTACAATGTTAGCATTAAGGTATTAATCCTATTTATACAGATAAGTGCTTTTTAACATATAAAAAAAAGGTAAATTTTGTGGATATTACTCGAATTTGGAATACTGGTCAATTTTTTTATACTACTAAATTTTTGAATGATAATCCCCTTCCTTTAAAAGTGAAATTCCTAATAATTTATTATTTATCCATATGTAATCATCAATATAAATGAAACAATAAGTATTATTAGTACCATATATCTTTCAATTAAAAATATTGATTCAACGCCTCCTTATTTATCATTTTATAATTAAATTGATTTTTTTCATATATAGATTTGTATTGATTTTTTAATAATGAAAAAATATTTCAGTGCTGTTCTAATATTTACTGAGGTGTTATCGAGGAATAATTAAAACTCAACAGAACTTATGTGCTCTTAAAGTTTAATATACATTTAATTTTCATTAAATTATGGAAACAATTGAAGACAAATATTATTAATTCTTAATCAGTTGTGATTATTTTAACGGCCATCTTTTAATGACTATTTAAAGACTAATAATTACTATTATTATTATTTAAATAATAAACATTCATACCATTTATTACATTTTTATAAATATGTTCAAACCAGGAGTTACTTTTTAATTCTTTCATATAGAAAATAACAGGTACAATATATTGTATCGGCATCACAGACATATTGGATTTAGAGATGATCAAAATATCTATTGGGATGATTTTCATCTATAAGATTTGCGATAAACAGTTGATATTGGCTAGTATTTAGTGACTATTTTAACATTTTCTTATAAATGGATCGGTAAGGATATTATATTATTATGATAAATTTAATTAAAATTAAAATTAATTTATATTCTATCATGATAAATTGTAATTTATATTATTTTTTAAATTTTATTTAAATTTTATTTTAAACATATTTTTTTAAATATCAGAGTATTTAGAGTTTTAAAAATATTTTTTAAATTGATATACGCGTGGATAACAAATGGATAATGGGTGATTGTTTTTTATTACGGATGAGATAGCGAAAGACATTATTTATACTCGATCCAACTTGTGATTATAAGTGATTTAACCTTTTTTTCCAAAGTAATTAACTCCACTAAACTTAAATGTTTTATTTTTTATTTTTATTTTTAAATACTTTTAGATTAATAATCTATCTATTTAATTTATAATATTTTTAATGAATTTTTGTTTCTTATTATTCTATAAAAATAAAGGTAAATATGTGTATGAATGGTGGGGAAACAATATATTTTTAAGCATATAAATTATGGATTAGGAAGTGTATTCAATAGGAATTTAATGTTTTTAACATAAAAATAATCACGTAAGTTTTTGTAAAATTGTAATGATTTTTTAAAATATTTGTATGATTAAGATTTTATAATTTAAATTGTGAAGAATTTTTAAAACACAAATTTATAAGATTTTTAAAAAATATATAAATTTTTACAAGAATTTTAAAGATTTAATGTATTTTAAATAAATTATAATTTCTTTATAAATTTACTTTGTGTATTTACATATATGTGTATTTGCCTTCTGGTTTGCATTTTAGTCATAGGTAGAGTTGATATTCAGTAAAGTATCTCGTACACAAAAAGTATTCAATATTGAGCTATTAAATCATCCTTAAAATAATATAATTTAGTCATGGCTCAGCCAAAATTTTATATAGACTTACTCGACAAAATTTAGGTGAATTTTGTCTGAAATTGACTCTGGATCCAACTTATTTAGTACTTATAATTATGTAGGTTAAAAATTTGATGTTTTAAAAAACAATGATGTCGTTAAATTATGTACGTTGATGTAACATTACCAGTACAATGTTATATATATAAAATTTTCTCAACATCTTGTAAAACATTTTTTCCGTATATTCAAAATCTTTATTGTATTATAACACTACTAGTTTACATTACTTGTCAGATGTGGTTATAGTTTAGTGATGAGAATTCCACGTTGTGGCCGTGGAGACCTGGGCTCGAATCCCAGCAACCACAATTTCGTTTTATAATTTTGTTAATATATGTTGTTATGCTTCAAAAGCTTAATTTTGTTTTATTAATTTATTTTGACAGGATATTGAAAACAAAATTATTTTAGTAATTATTAAAATAAATATTTGGTTTCACTCAGTCATTTAGATTTAACCTCGTCTTATCTCCTTTTGCAGATTTAAAATACCGTTTTATTATTACTCATGGAAACACAGGTGCAATAACATATGAGTATCCACATTTTATATATATATATATATATATATATATATATATATATATATATATATATATATATATATATATATATATATATAATATTATATTATTAGCGACAATGTCTATCTATTTACATTTTTTAAATATCTATAATATATTACATTTTAGGTGGATAATATTTATAATTTTATGATAATATTCAATTCATACAAAATTTAAAGAACTATAAGTAAATTTTTAAAATAATATAAAGATTAAGAATTTAATAATGATGAAGTAGAACTAAATAATCATATGTACATTGGTGTTTATGTTAGTATTAAAAATATTATATTTTTAAATGATACCACATATGTATATAAATATAATATTTGTTATGATATATGACATTTGTGTATTACTTATTCATCAAGTGACGAAAGAGTAATGATATTTTAACAAACATTACATTTATTTAATAAGGATAAAATAATCATAAAAAATAATTTATATATATATATATATATATATAAAAGAAAAGAAAAAGAATAAAGGATAGTGAATGAGATTTATGTTGATAGTTTTTCAGGAATGTTGACTTTTTTCCTTTAAGTAATCAGGAAATCAAATTTCTCAATATAATTTCGTGATTTTTGTTTTTTACTTGATTTGTAAGATTATTTAATATTATAGGTTCAAATTTATGAATAAAATTGGCTGATGAAGTATATATATGTCACGCTATTTCTTTCGTGTTTTTTTGACTTATGACTATAGATAATTATGTCATTGCAAGTTTCATTATTGGCTTGTCTCGTTTTAATAGCGTTCTTATTCCGATATTTTTGAATATCCACAACAAACAAAAGAATATACACAATAAACAAAATAAGAAAAAAACAATGCGAAGAAGTACTTAAATGCAAACAGAATTTTGATGAAGAACAACAAATCATGAAATGAATAGAAAAAAGAAAAACTTCTAAGACAGTTTTAAACAAAAACATGTTAAAATAACTATTAATGTTTAAAAAATTAATAAATAATTATACTATAAAAGATAAAATAAGAATAATAAATGTGTTCACAAAGGTATTTCTTTATATATAATGGTAGATAAGAGTAAAACTAAAAATAAGAGTGATGCTTCCTCCACTACCCATCTTCTCCTTACACCTTCCCAATTTTTTTAAAATTCCAAATCTATTTTTTTTACGGTTTACTTTTATTAATTTTACTTTTTAATTTTTAAAACCTTAATTCTAATGCTCATTTTCTCACCAGCAAGCAAGCCCTCCCTCTCCACTTCCGTTAACAAACATTTCTCCTCCACTTCTGGTTAACAAACATCTTCCCTCTATCCACTTCTATTAACAAACATCTCACTTATGTTAGAACAAAGGTTCTCATTATTCTTGATGATGTGAATGATTCAGATAACAAATGATCTTTTATGAGCTCTTGACAATTTTGGATCGGACAGTATCACAATTGTAACAACCAGAGATGAGCAAGTGCCTAAAGCTAACAAAGCTGATGAGATATACCATCTTAGAGAATTCACTTCGGATGAAGCTTTTGAACTTTTCAATCTGAATGCCTTTAACCAAAGTGTTCATCAATGGCAATAAGATAAACTCTAAAAAATGTTTGTTTATTATGCCAAAGACCTTCCACTAATTCTGAATTTGGCTCATCGACTACATGGAAAGAATGAGGAAGTATGAGGGGTGGGCAAATCAAACTGAATTGTACTGCACTGCTAAAAACTGAACTGTAAAACAGTTCAGACAAACTGAACTGTAAAACAGTTCAGACAAACTGAACTGAACTGTTTTTTGTTTTATCAAACTGAACTGAACTGTACTGTACTAAATTGTACTAAACTACAGTACGAACTGAACTATTAACTGAATTGTAGACTGTACTAAATGAACTATTAACTAAACTATAAACTGCAATTAACTAAATTGTAAACTGTAATGAACGGTCAAAATAAACTATCAATATATATATATATATATATATATATATATATATATATATATATATATATATATATATATATATAAAAGCGGTAAATATTTATTTTATTTATTTATAAATATTTTACAAATTAATTTTTTAATTATTTGTATTATAATTTTTTATTTCATTTATATTTGTGTATAAAAATTATTTTATTTTTTATTTATTTATTTTATTAATAAAAAAATATAAAAAATAAAATAACACAATATATAAATATATATATATATATATATATATATACGTTTTATATAACTTAATATAAATTTATATTTTTATTTATATATGTTATATACTTATTGATAAAAAATATAAAAATTTGTGATAAAAATTTTGTCTTAAAAATTAATTATTAATTTTTTATGTGAATAATTTCTTTTATTAATATTTTATTATTAAATAATTTTTTTTTGACAAGACGAAACAAAACTGTTATAAAACAGTTAACTGAACTGTTAATAAAAGTGGATCAGTTTTTTTTAATATAATACAGTACAATTAACTGCAGTACAGTACAAATCAGTTATTTTTGCCCAACCCTAAGTATAGGAAAGTGAGTTAGACAAGCTTAAAAAAGTACTTCCTACAAAAATTTATGATGTTATAAAGCTGAGTTATGATGATAAGAAACACATTTTTCTTGTTCTTGCATGTTTTCTTTTTTTGCAAATCATCTTTGAAGATTACCACTCGCTATCTAAAATATTTACTGAAAGATGGTGACGGAGATAATTCAGTGGTTGTTTCACTAGAAAAACTTAAAGATAAAGCTTTTATAACAATTTCCAAAAATAATGTTGTATACATGCATGACAGTATAAAAGAAATGGCTTGGAAGATTGTTCAACAAGAGTCTCCTGAAGACCCTGGAAACCACAGTCGGTTGTGGGATCCTGATGACATTTATGAAGCTTTTAAAAATGGCAAGGTTGAAGCCTAAGTAAATACATAACAAAGGGGGATGTTTGTTAACGGAAGTGGAGAAGGTGAGGGGAAAGATGTTTGTTAAACGGAGTGGAGGGTTGAAAGCTTGCTGGTGAGAGTGAAAGTGAGAAGGCATTAGAATTAAGGTTTTAAAAATTAAAAAGTAAAATTAGTTAAAGTAAAGAGTAAAAAAAATAGATTTGGCATTTAAAAACATTTGAAGAGGTGTAAGGAGAAAATGGGATAGTGGAGGGAGCATCACTCAAAAATGAAATGTGTACAACAAAGGCCATTACAAAAACCAATCCTCTTTACATATAATTATTATTGAAATAAAAAAATATTATAAGTAATATTGTATAAATAATTGTTTTTATGAATAATTATTTAAAATTGAAAAAGTTGTTACTAAAATGATAAAAGTGTAAATAAATTTATTTTTTTATATTGAGTAGTTGTTTGAAATCAAAAGAATAGTTACTAAAATGATAAGATATAATAAAAAAAAATATTTAAATTTTAAAAGTAATAGTTAAAAGAGTAAAATTAGAAAAAGAAAACACTAAAGAGGTGTATCACTGACTATACATATAGATAAATAGTGGTATTAGAGAAGAGTATTGCGTACAGAGTTTTCCTCCCACAGTTTCTCTCTGAAAATTTCTAGGTTAGTCTCACTTTAAAAAGTAATTAGTTATGCTGTCTCCTCATAATTGAGAATAGAATGTTATATCCTAGGACTTACACATAACATAGATAATTCCTTAAAAGTACATTGCAATTTTACATGTTTTGTAATTGACGTAAATGTGTGAAATTTGGATAACAGTGGACACCAAATTGCTGCCTAAAAACATGCAAGCTCATGGTAACCAGTTGTCATCGTCTACTTTTCAAAAAATATAGAAATTAACATAGCAATTGGTTGGTCAAACAGGTGGAAAATGTAAAAATTGTTGGTGGATACCTGACCAATGTACAAATATACCATTCATTGAAAAAAAAAATACTTACTGCAGTTGACTAGATATTGTTTCGCAAGCATGACTTATAAGCCAGTCCATAAACAATCGAGCCCTGAATAAGGATGGACAAATTGCCCTATAGTGTACTGCACTATAAAAAATTACAATTAACTATAAACTAATTTAAAAAAACTGCATATAATTCAGAGTAACTGAACTGAACTATTTTTTAGTTCCCTTTGTACAGTACAGTTCAGTTAACTCTTTTTTAATTAAGAGTATTTTAGTTCTAAAATACAAACTATGCAGTTCCCGTGAACTGAGACAAAGAATTCAGCAAAAAATGCTTTTGGGCCATTGATTGTAGAGTCAGCACTGATCATCCTGCAAAAGTGATAAAACCTAAGAACCCAAACCTCAAATGTAATCTGGAAATATATACCATTGATGGTACTACGTATCTGTAGTAATTCTTCAGAGGAAGATCAGCAAGTGAACTCTGAAATCAAATGAAAACGGCATTCAAAATCATTGCATTATGTGATCAGCAAACTAAGAAAATATAGCTAACTGTACAAATGAGACATTTTTTATTATAAATCTAAGTCAAAGGATCAATATAAGCCAAATGTAGAGCAACGACAGGAGGTTTATAAAACATGTGTCGGTAACTGCAGGAAATCATCATAAATAAGTCAATTTAATCAGGCCTTTACAACATCCTGTGAAAAGCATTTAAAACAGAATCATGTCTCGCACCACTGACATAGAAACTACTAGAATAAATAAACAAGATATTATAAACGAAATTATAAAATGAGCATTTATCACCCTTGATAAGAGTCAAGATCAAGTGAAACTAATACAGAAAAAAACTTAAATTTCAAGCTCACACAATTGCAACTCCTCAACATTAAGCCATAACTAGAAACTGAAAGGATAGTCAGCCAACTAAACAGACACCCATATCAGAAAGTAAAAGTGCAAAGAAAAGCACCTACCTGAGCAAAATGGCAATGTCTGCTTCCAACCTACCTAACACAAATACCATTAAAGCATTCTAAGGGGAAAAAGCGACTTTGTATGCTGAGTTGAAGAGAAAGTAATGAATCTTTTGTTTCAGCCACACATTTCACCAAACAGCTGCAAGGCAAAAAAGGAAAAAACAATAGCACAAGAACACAACAAAATGAACCAAAAAAATGATCACGATGCTTGAAATAATTGCGATACACAAATTTCAGCAGAGAAAAGATTTAACAAAAGAAAAAGTAAATCTTACATACATGTACTTTAGATAACTAACAAATTCATGTTGTAAACCAAGATTATGCAGCAAAAACACTTGGAGTGATACACAAGAACTTTTGACAGCAAACAAGAAATGAGCACTTAAAATGAAATAACTAGAAACAGTTCATTGTATCTACACGGATAGAATGCTATCAAACATATATTGTAATGGTTAAAAACAACTAAGATATATGAAAATAAGTCTCGCAAAAAAACTGTTACAAATGAGTAAGCGAAAGTAAGTGTTCACTTACTCTCTTGATTGTTTGTTAAGTGCTTAAAGATTGGTGTTCAAGCCGTTCAAGTTGTCTCGAAGAATTGTTTCAGCCAAACATAATTTTTTAATTATGACATGATTGAAAAGTGTCTGGCATGTTACCATCTGCAAACCCTTTTTCTTTGTTAACTTATTAACAAGGCCTATGTAGTATTTACAAATTCCATGAAACCTGTCCTGTTTTCTCATGGTTGGCCTCTCACTTTCTAACCCACCTGGCTATTTATTCCTTTGGATTTAAAGCTTAAATGAAACACACACTCACTTTACATCGTGCTAGAATTTTAGAAGAATGAGGAAGACAACCAATGAACTCTAGAACATAAATACTCTGATATCATAAAGTCCAAACCAAACAAAGGGTAACTTAAGCTCTTCAGTGACATCACATGAATAATTTGATGTCTTGCTAATTGTAGTATAATATCTGCATCATGTTTAATGCAGCAAATTAGTACTCTCACTTGTAGTTTAACCCCAAGCAGGTTTTGGGGAGAAGTCCTTTTTACAATGGCCATTATAGGATGGAAAATGATACTTTGCCTCTATCTTTCCCTAGATTCAATTAACAAAATAATGGAAATATATTTATCTTTCCCTAGATTCAATTAACAAAATAATGGAAATATATTTATCTCTACATGGTAGTTTTCTCTGTATTAGTTACAATGAACTGTTCTATAGCTAGATCTAAAAGTAGCTAGAAACATCAGCTAGATCTAAAACGAAAGTAAATCACATGAGAGATAACTAGAAACATCAGCTATAAGAATAAAATTATGAATGCAAATAAGGCCTTAAACTCTGCTCAACAGAAAGACATTATAAATTATAAATTATCAAGTAGATCACTAGAAATTAAGCTACATAAAGAGGTTGAATGCAAAGGGAAGACCACCTTTTCAGCATCTAATTAATCAAACAAACAAATAAGAATATCAAATAGAAAGTGATAATTACTTATTCAGGGCCCAGAATTACCGTGGCTCTTCAATAACAGTGGAGCTCTTCTTCTTCAATAGCTTGGAAATCAGGATTAGATGGTGGATAATATTGAAATCCACTACTTTTGATTTATCATCATCAAAAGTCACCTGGAAATTAAGAGAGTTGTTAGATATCATTAAAAAGATTTTGTACTAAATTCTAATGGATGGATAAGTAGATACATATAAGTTCTAATGGCTTTAACTTCTTCAATGTATTTCAAGAAAGAAAAGTGAATAAACAGAAACTTGAAAGTGATTATAGAAAAAACTAGAGAGTTTATACAAACTAGAGAAAAAATTCCCGGCATCAACTATGATTCATACTAAAATGGTGAGACAGGGGAGCAATAAGTTTATACAAAATTAATGTGGATGAGAATATAAACAAACCAAAATAAATAACTTCCTCGGGATGAATTGAATTTAAAATTGAAGTATTGAACAAAAGATTGAAATGAAGACCCACTTGAAACAAAGACCAAGAGATTGCTCCTCATCCTTAAAAACACACTTAAAAGAGTCCTTGAAAACGGAATGACCAAAAATTTCAGACAGGACAACAAGGCCACCAATTTTTTCAACTGCAACTTTGATTTTTGCTACTCCAACCTATAAATTCAAATTTCAAAACAATAATGTCCATCAAACAGAAGAAGATGAAAATGTGCAGACTTCATAGTCCCCCGCAAAAACATAAATTCCTTCGACCCCATTTGTAATAAAATCTATTATCACCAATGACTCCATTTGAAAACAGTATAGCAAAGAACATAAATTCATTTACCGAATCAGGTCCTTATGTGCAGGGACCACCAACCAAAGCAATGATCCTAGCCCCAGTCTAGGGATTACAGGCACCAAGCAACACCGCCGCTGATACGCTCAACGCCACGCCGGTACACTGTGCAGGGCACTTCCCGATCAATACCGGTCACTGGTTAGTTTGCAAGCAGAAGGTGTTGAACTGTGTAGGGATTTCGTTGGAGGAGATCACATTAAGGAGGTATTGAACTGTGTAGGGTTTTCGTTGAGAGAGAAAGGGGAAATGAGGACAGAGCAAACTTAAAAAAATAAAAACACAGTTCACCCCAGTTAACTGCTCTAAAAATAAAATAGGTTTAGTTTATTTAAACTGAACAAAAATAGATTATTTAGTTTTTAGTAAAAATAGATCAGTTTATTTTAAGGATAATATAGTGCAGTTAACTATAATTCAGTACAATACAATTAATTTTGCCCAGCCCTAGCCCTGAATCAATTTTGACTCCTTATTCTAGGTTAAAGGGGAAAAAATCATGAGGATTTAACCAGAAAAGGAACTTCACCGGGCACAAAGAATAGTTAGAGAAGAGTTCTTACAATAAGATGCAGTTAAGGTGGTTAAGTGTATGAATTTTGCTTTGTTATTGATATGATTAGATTTTTTGCAATTAGGGAAATGTGTGTATAACTGGATATCAGGAATTATGTTAATTACTTCATTTCTTTAAATGTATTATTTTATTTTTGTCAATAAAAGATCACATTTGTGGTCAGTGTACAAACTTTACAGTAAACATTCTTTCAAACAAGCTTAAATAGTAGAGCATTTGTAATCAGATTTGTTATAATGCATAAATAGGCAATAACAGAAAACCTTTAGTTAAAAGGGAAACCCTTGGGCAGAGAATTCTCCTTGTTTTGTTCACCAATCAATCAACCATCACAGAATTGGTCCTATTCTTTCTCACCTTTATCCCTAATCTCTTTCTCTTGGGTCCGTAACACGAGTGAATATCATAGTAAAACTACTCTTTTTCCATCCATTAGCCTTGGCATCGACCATTAAATCGATAGCCGTTGGTTAAACCCTCTCCGGCATTCACTATTAAAAGGTATTTATGCAGGGAAATCGATCAGTGTACAACTATTAATAGATGAGATGCTTAGAGCTCACCTTATATAGGACGACAAGCGTGTTTGGAATTTAATTACATTGAACTGAATGTGGATCTATGTCCTCCCTTCCTTCAATGTTTGCTGCTTTGGAGAGTGGTATTTCCCATTCGGAAGCTTCTAAATTGATTCCGAAACACACTACAAATAACCAGTTCTTGGAAAATTCCCTCAACTTAATAAATGAGTGACTGGGCGCCAGTGTTGCATCGGTAAATTGAAAAATCCACCAAGATCATCGAAGGAAACACTTGACCTTGAGAAAGATTACAGAAAATTTAAATCTAGATTAGGATGACGATAAAAACCCAATAAAGCCGACTCCAACTATCAAATATAGCCGTTGTCATGCTTTGATGCCTTCTAAAATGAAAATCTCAATAATGAAGGACCAAGAATCACCTTTGTGCTTTGAGAAATCTGCTGGTAAGGAGAAAGTATCGGATACCATATCATACCTCGATTTCAATAGTACTCTCATCATCAATGATATGAAGTAATAAGCGAGTTAATCCAAACAACTTGAGAAATCTACAAATATAATTTATGACTTCCATGCACTGAAATCAATAGACTGAAGTGATATATGCCCAAGATACAAATCCCTCAAATGCTGCTTACACAACCCTAATCGCCGTTTATTTAAGCTTGGATGAATGCAAGTTGAAAATCCAGTCTTCCAGCTAGGAGACTTCTGCCGTTCCATGACGTGTAGAGTATAGACTCTAGGTGCTGAAGATGAGCACCCTGTTACAAAGCAATTACATGGTCTTGCCTGGGTAACAATTCTCGCTAGAGACAACAAACATACACCACTAGAAGCAATTCCATACATTAATGCCTCATCGTTATCAAAAGCTTGAACGTCCAATGCTTCATTTGTCATCTCCATCTCTGTTTCCTGTGTTGATGGAATCCTGATAAGTTCTTCACCCAACCGCTTTTCTATCTCAATTTCATGTACCCGGTACTTTGCTGCTAAAGTACGAATGCATGATTTCCTAACGTGATATGTAATCAAGAGCTTTATCTCATCGAAGTTAACACAATTTTCATACCATTTCAGCCAGCGGCAAGAAATCCCTGAAAACCAGTCAATAATTTCAGTTGTATCTAGCATGATAAGCAAATTAACAGACCGTGGGTACCCTTTACTTGTTGTCAATCCATATCTCAGTAGACGCATCTTTATGGCATTGATAGGAGCAACAGTCTCAGTTTTTGCCACAGGATGCTCGGTTGAGCTGTTATTGTCTGGCAAAAGCTTATGAATAGAATCTGCCTCAGCAGATATATACCGCTCTGCCTGCTTTGTAAATTCATAAAAGGAATCTTTTAGTTCTTGAGGAAGAGCCGGCTCTGCAACAAACGTAGATAAGATAATTTCCTCACTATTGACATTTTTTGCCTGAACATCTTGCATCCATATCTTCAATAAGTGCTTATACCAATGGTCAGTTTTCATTCCAGACTTACGGAAATAGGAAACCCTGTTCAGGAGGGAGCTACTATCTGCTAAATGCTTGATTTCTGATTCCTTAACTTTCTTCAAACCATGACCCAACCATTTCTTCCCAATTCTAAGTGTACCATAATTCCACTCCTCCACCTTTTGCAGAGTGAATAGCTCCACTTTTTCTTTCAACTTGTGAACAACTTTTACAGCAGAACTCTCCCTAATTGTTCTTCTCACCAAAGTTCCCAAAAACTGGATACCATGAGACCCATCACAGGGCAATACATCAGTTTCATCACCCACATCCAACAGCAGAGAACTGCTCAAATAACTGTGGACCTCAGACAAAAAATTAACAGCAGCATCCCTTGAACCAGAAACTGCAAAAAACATCTCATCCATATAGCGACAAGAGTAAACTTTCACACCAGAACCCTTCCTGACATCATCTCCATCCAACTGTCTCCTAAACCAATCGCGCAACACGGAGCCAGACCTGTCTCGCTCATTTAGCCCTCCACCGCATATGCCTTCATATTTCATCGACAGCCTGCAAAATTCACTGTCAAAGAGGTCAAGGTAAATATTCATCAGAATAGGGGACAAAACCCCTTCTTGTGGGAGACCATGTCCCTTAGGAAAACCCCCAAACTCTAGATTTAACACTCCAGCATCAAACATGCTCCGAATAAAACCATATAAAATAGGATCTTCTATCTTCTCCTCCATTATGGAAATCAGCTTTTCCAAAACAGCAACATCCAATTTCTTAACCACAAGCACTGTGAACCACCAATCAGGACTCAAAACACCCTTGCACACGTACTTCAACGCAGCGGCACAGCCCCTCCCGCTCCGGCAGCCGTGCGAGATCTTCGAGAAATGTGGCTTGTATACAACCTCCAGAGCTATTCTCATCGCTTCCAGCACAACCTTCAACCTCAAATTGGGAAGCACTAATATCTCTTTGTTCACAGAACCTCTCCTCGTCGAGAATGACATCGTATTTGCAGACACATCAAAATCCCCTTTCCCGAGCTCTTCAGCTAGGTCATCCAAAAATGAAGCGTCGTGGCTGGAACTCGAAGTCGCATCCAGAGTGTTCGAGTTGATCCTGATGCAATTGTAAGCATCGCGAAGCGTTTCTGCGTTGGAAATCACGGTTTTCATAAGGTCATGGAACTTGCCATTGGTGTGTTGCTCCTTGACCCGTTTTTTTATTCGGAGCTCGAAAAACCGCTTAAGCTCCATCCGACTCCTAGGTTTCGGTTTCGGCTTCGGTTCCTCGAGTAGAGAGGCGAGGTCCATCGCCAGCGTTGACTTTCCAACTGTGTGATCATTATCCGGTGAATAGGTGGCGCTGCGTGGTTGTGTTTCAAACTGCTGTTTGTCTGTGGGAAAATGCACAATAATTGATCATCGTTTTTGTCATCATAAGTATGGAATTGAAGAATGAAAATGAGAAAATTGGAAGAGATGTTTGGCTTACCCTTGAACGGAAGGGGGACAGAAGAGGTGACTCTGAGAAAGTGGAGGCTGCGGAGTGATTTGAGAGAGTTGGCGACGGTAACAATGTGCATAGTGATGAATACGTCCCTGTCGTTTCACAGGGCAGTAAGATGTAGCTGAAACCGGTGCTATCTATTGTCGTCGGAGCACAGGAAGAAGAACATGTTCTTTGCTTCTGGCGCCTCCATAGCTAGGGGTGGGCAAAATGTATCATACTACACTGTACTATAAAAATTTATGGTTAACTATAACTTAGTTCAAAAAAACTGCACTGCACTAAAAAATAGTTCAAAAAAATTGCACTGAACTATTTTTTAGTTCAGTTTAACTGAACTGAACTAAAAATTGTCCTTGAAATCATCATGAATCAACAGTTTACAAAACCATCCGCTGCTGTCAATAACAGGCTCCACGCTCCACTGGATATGGCTCTCCTCTTTAAAATGCCCGAGCATATAATTCACCTAGTTATATATTTCATCATAAAATTAAAAAATAAAGAAAAGTTAAAAGCATAGCAGAAGTGATAAAATAGATCTAACACCAAAAACAATCTCAGTATGACAGGACAATTCCCTAACACCGAAGACAATCTCAGTGTCAGCCAACTTTTTGATAGTGTTGCACTAAAGATTACATCTATAGCCCCTTCAATACATATAAATGTTTATGTCAAGAAAAATAAATGCAGCATTATTCAATGAGACAGCGGCTACGAATACTCATAACCAAACAACATGCAATATGCTAATAAAATAAATAAACCACAACACATAAAACCACAAGATATACACAGCTATTGTATGTTCTTCACAAGCAAGCATTTATAATTAGAATGTGGAATTTATAAAACCATAAACAAATACGAAATCAAAATTGATACCTTCTTGATTTGCGTCTTGACCTTTTCCGTGCTTTCCCTTATGCAGTTCAGGACTATGGGTTTTAGTAGATCCAATTCTTCCCTTTTTTGACTTAGTTATCTTCTTTCCATCTAAAAAGGTAAAGATTCAAATCAACATATCAAATATAAATCAACATGTATCACATTCAAATGAACAAATAATGTTATGCTTCAACATTTTTTATAGTTGTACTTGAAACTTTCAACATATTATTAAGAATTTAGGGTGTGTTCTTTTGTAGTGATGTGAAGGAGATGATTTGGGGGAGATGATTTGAATGGATTTAAGTGGATTTGAGGATAATTTTTTTGTTGTTTTTTTGAGTGGATTTGTAGGTAATTGAGAGTGGATTTGAGAGTAAAGTTTATGAAAATTAGTGTAAGATTTGATTGATGTGACAGATTTAAAAAATTAATTTAATTGGTAGAAATTAAAAATTACTAAAATGCCCCTAGTTATTAAAGTGATATAAAATTATAATTATTAATGTTATAATTAGTAAAAGTTGAAAATTTTAATTGGTAAAAATTGAAGATTATTAAAATTCCCATAAAAATAATATAAAATTATAATTATTAATATTATATGTAATTCTAAAAATTATTATAAGAAAAGAAAAAATAAAAATTAATTTTTAATATGAAAAAATTGTATTATTATTATTATACTATTTATAATAATAATAATATTATTATTATTGTTATTATTGTTTTATTATTATTATTATTATTTATTATTATTATTATTATTGTTTTATTTTATTATTATTATTAAAGCCATAAGGGTAATATAATAATATTACACCAAATCCCTTCAAATCTCTCCTAATATGAGAGATGGGAGTTGGTAAGCAATCCCGCATTTCCATATGCGCCATTACCTTCGTTTCCATTCAAGCGAACAGCAAAAGTTTTACATTTCCATCTTCTTAAATCGTATCTACAATGAAATCCGCTTAAACGAACATAGCATTAATAGTTCAAATAATATTAGTTCACATCTAGACTAGAACTTAGTATTCTGCTTAAAGGTCAAAGGAATTCTCACCCTCGTTATGTTCACCACAATTAATTATTTAAGAGTTACGTTTGGAAGTCCTTCTTCATCACCCACATTAAACACCTGTACTTTCTCTCAAGTACATTATTTCTACATCTCTCTACATATGAGCTTAACGAAAATGAATACTCTTAATGAAGCATACAAAGCACACCCTCTTACCCTTGGTGATATGTTAAAGGAAACCATTCACCTCAGTAGATGTTGGCTCCAACCCTTCCTTTTGACCCTGACTAGAGAAGGTTTTCTCCCTCACCATAACTTTGTGGGTTTCCTTCAAAGAATCACACGGCCCGTCATCAGCCCTAACCAAGTCACCACTGAAATAATATGAACTGGATAAAAGTGGAAGCTTCATAGTATTTGAAACTAGCTCCTCCATAGTTGATGCATCTGTACTTTGTTCCTTTCTTGACAACACTCCAGCATCAATCCGACCATTCTTCTTTGTAGAACCCTTGACTCCCATTGAGGATTCACAACCCTCTAGAGATTTCATTTTCCTATCACTCCCCCGTGACAATTTTCTATCTACTTTCACATTATTAAATTCATTTAGTGACATGTCAAAAATTTCTGCATCATCCAGATGAACAAGACCAGGAATGCTATCTCTGGCACGCATTTCCTTTATAGTTAATTCAATGATACTTTCAGAAAGTGGTGACAATAGCTAAATCTTTCTTCTCAAGTTAGTGTTGGATATGCCCATTGAATGTTTTCTATGGTCATCTCTTGCACTGTTTAATGTTTACTACCCTGCAAGAATTGAATGCTTAATGTAGAAATAAGAATAAGCACTCATATTAGTTGACTTTTTCCAACCCATCCTTACCCTCTTATTAGTGTTTTCTTTAATCTTTGTTCCAATTAATTACACATCATCATTTACACAATTACATCTGATTATGAACATTAGCAACATTACTACCGCAAGGAATGAAATCTAACGCCAGCAAATACAAACCAAAGCATACAACCACCTAATGATTCCCCAAAATCCACACAGATTTCTCTAAACTCTATCCTGCTTCAATCAAAACAAACTAACTATCCAATGTCACCCTTGAAAGCCTGTCTAAAAGCGGAGTTAACATAAAAAACAGAGTTAACCAATGTACCCAATGGACAAAAAGTAAAAAGATCTAAGACCCTTCCAAAGCTAACAATCTTTCATTAGTTTCCATCAAATTCCTCATAAAAAAAATCTAAGCTTTGAACAACATACAATGCTAAAACATACATAATTTTGAAAGAAACCTAAAATTAATAAAGAAGAAGATAAACACAACATAGCACGAGTCATTGACCTCTCTCTCTTTATCAATCAATCTATAGGTTAGAGAATCTACCCTTATCCAAATACAACAAATAAAATCAAATTATCCTGAACAATTAAAACTCCTACAAAATCCAAAAGAAAAATCAATTGTTACCCCAGATGAATACACCCTCATGTGTTTCGCTTTCCAATTTTATTTATCCCTTTTGAAAGGGAAAGGAAAAACATTCTTACCTTTGGCTTGCAGAGTGATATGCCTTTGCTTCTCGCTAAAGAAGAAGTGTTCTCAGAACCTTCAGACGATGGTGGTAGATTCTTCGATAGTTCGGCGACGGCAGGGTGCGGCAAAACTTTCGAAAACAACGAGCCTTCCACAGCGACGAGCCTTCAACGGCGGCAAGTCTTCCACGGCGGCGAATCTTCCACGGCTACGAGCATTAAGGCGACGAGCCTTTACGCGGCGAGCCTTTAACAGTAGCAGTAGCGAGCCTCTCACGAAGGAATGTAACAAGCAGAGAAAATTTCGATCCCAAATATGAAACCTAATCAGTACAGTAAAATAAATTCAGAATATTTGAGCTGAATTATTAAATAGTTAATTAGGTTATAATAAAAATAGTTTAAATTATTTTTAGTTTAAAAGAGTACGCATAAACCATAGTTTACAGTTTTTAAATAAACTGTGCCCAGCCCTATCCATAGCTTCCCGCTAAACTATGGTTTGGCTTTTGCACACACCAGTCTTCACTCTTTAGGGGAGGCAAACACCATTTTTGCAGATCGAATTTCAAAGATTTAATTTATAATTTAATCTATAATCCACATAATAGAGAATTTCAATATATAAAAGTAAAATAAAACAAATTAAAATTATAAAATTTTATAAAAACTAGTAAAAAATGTGTGTCTGTATATCATTGTATAACCATAAATATGTATTAGTGAAAATACAGGCACACGTATTTCTATTAATGTGTCTTTTTAAATATCTAAAAAAATAAATTTTAGAAATAATAATTAGAAAAATAAAAGGTATATATAATTATAAATACATAGTTATATATAAAAATAATTTATTTATTAAAATAAAAAAATATTATAAGTAATACTGTGTAAAATAATATTATGACTAATTATTAATTTTTAAAAAATAGTTACTAAAATGATAAAGTTGATATAAATAATTATTTAAATTTAAAAAGTAGTAATTAAAAAGATAAAATAGAAAAAATAAAAGAAAACGTAAAAAATATATATCTCTTTATGTATAAATATATAGTTATAGATACAAAATTCAAAATTGTAATTATTAAAATGGTATAACTGAAAAATACTTTTTATTATAAATAATTATTTATATTAAAAAGTAATAATTAAGATAATAAAATTAGAAAAACAAAAAGGAACACTAAAATAGGTGTATCTCTTTATATATAATTATATAAAATTATAGATAGATACGGTAATTATTTGAAATCAAAAAAGTAATTATTAAAATCATAAAACTAATTTATTTTCTTTTTATTATAAAAAATTATTTAACTTTAAAAAATAATAATTAAAGGATAAAAATAAAAAGAAGACACCAAAAAGTGTATTCTTCCTCTATATATGATTATTTGAATTCAAAACAGTGGTTACTGAAATGATAAAACTGAAAAATAGTTTGTATTATTATAAATGATTATTTAAATTTATAAAGTAGTGGTTAAGAGAAATAAAAGAATATCTTTGAATGTGTATTCTTTTTATATAGTTATAGACTAGTGTAAATAAAGACGCTATTACGCATGTGGATACATTTTTTAAATATCTAAAATTTATTTAAATTTTAAAAATACTAATTAAAAGAATAAAATTAAAAAAATGTATATAGTTAGATATAGATATGAATAAAAAATAGTTTTTAAAATAATAACTATTATAAGTAATATTATGTAAATAATATTATGAGTTATTGTTTAAATTTGATAAAGTAGTTATTAAAATGATAAAAGAGTGAATAATATCATTTTTTATGATGTGTGGAAAAAAACGTAAAAGATGTTGAATAGTATTTTCAAAACCTTTTGACAACTAAATACTTAAATACATATTATAAATATGTTACACCGTCTAAAGGTTATATAAATGGACAAATAAAAAATGTTAAGGAAAACGTTTTGAATAAAAGAGACAATGTAACACATAAATTTTATATTGGTTCACTTAATTTGAGTCACGTCGAATATCCCGTAAAAACTCTTAAAGGGTATTACTGGTCTTGTACAGTATTACAAGTGAGTATAACTATTGGTTACAAGTATTATTAACCATTATCAATCCCTCTAATCAATCCTTATTAGTCTGAGTATTTTAAACCACTTCTGATTTTCTTGGTCAATCTTAACTAGTCTAAGTATTACAAATCACTCTTAGCTCCCCTGGACAATCATGACTAGTTCGAGTATTATAAATAAGGTATTATGAGCACTCTTGGTATCCAAGTATTACTATCACTCCTAATTTACAAGTGCTTTCCTATAAGTCAGGAACACCTCTTTTAGAAAGGATAGGCGAGTAATACAAAATATTTCTAAAATTTTATAATCACTCCTTCTCTCTCGCTTACTTTCTCTGATCGAAAGCTTTAAATGATGTGAGCTTGGAGCAAAGTACTTGTTCCACAATTGCTATATTGTTTTCTCTCTTTTCACTTTTTAAGTACGAGTGTTAGACGCTACAAGCTTAAAGATAGGCATTTGGAGCAGATAGACTATAATAGCTTTATGATTCTTTTTTCTGAATGAAAGTTGTTGACGTTATGATTTTGAGGATAGAACGATAAGATAATTATACAATGATAGTTATCTTTTTTTCTTATCTTCCTATTTGTTTCCCTCTCGTGTTTTGCACATTTGCTTTTGTTCTAGCTTGTACACTCTACCATATTTTTTATTCTTTACTGTGATGCATCTTTATATAGACTTCCACAAGAGATGACTATCAGACACAGTTGACTTCCAGATAGGTTCATAGCCTCTTGAGGTAGCTTGGTCAGACTCGGGTCTATGTTACATAGTGATAGAGCAAGAAGCTTTGAGAAAAACATTTTATGAAATGTCTTTTTATCTCAACATCTTTTTGATCTATGTGCAAGACTTTTTGATCTATGTGCAAGACTTTTTTAATAAAGCTTTGTGTTATCATTCAGTGTACTAAAAAAGAGAACAGAGCATGCAAGTATAAAAACACTTTTTTTCATACAATATTAACTGTTGATGATCATCAAGCGCCTTGTATGTTCAAGATATTTTTACATATGTCAACATCGTTTAATCAAAACATCATTTAATGGCAAATTGATGTATATGACATATTTTCTAAATGTTTTTTCATGAGGCTGACTACATAATGTTACACGGTTAATGTATGAGAAAATTTAGCCGCTTTATCATTTGATTAAGTGTATGTCTTGCATTTTAGACTTTATTTGTTAAATATAATAACCTTAAACATTTCTTACATTGTATTGTTTAGTGTTTTAGATAAACCATTATATTGACAAATATTTACTTTATTTAATATTATCTTTTAATATATCTAATAGTTCAAAAGCTGTTTTCTATAAGCAATATTTTGCTACACTCTATAATTCATTGAGTATTATTTAATAAATTTCAAAACATGAATTGCTAAACATTTTAGTTTATCTAGATAATATTCTTCCAACATTATAAATATTTTAAATTATTATTAATAAAAAAATAGTTCCTAAAATGATAAAACTAAAAATAGTTTTTTTACTGTGAATAATAATTTAATTTTGCAATATACATGTGTGTAGAGACATAGTTCATTGCCACTATACAAAGTTTGATTTTGTGCATAACAACTACTCATTATCTCTGGAGGATCAAAGTATTATTCAATAAGAATATAATTTTTCATTCTAGGTCCAAACATTTTGAATTGAGACATCATTAAATATGTGATACTTAAAAACCATTAATAATTAAAAGATCTTATTTTTATTTACGCTTTTTTTTCTTCTTATAATCCAAACAATCTTATTTCTTTTTCTTAAAATATTTTCATCATCTATTCCAAAGGCAAAGAAAACAAGCTTACACATAACTGAGTTTTCAGTCTTCGTCAATTTTTGAAGAATAAATTAAATATATACTTACGAAATTACTGTTTAAACGTGCTGGCTTTTACGAAATTAGTAATTCTGTACCATTTCCGTACCCTACATTTCTCAAAAAAGAAAACTAGAAAACGAAATGTCCACGCAGAAAAGAAAAAGGTTGTTGAGATGTTAAACGATGAGATGAGATAGGATGGGCAATCATATATTTTTTTCCCTAAAAATATTAACAAATTGGGTAAAAAGTAAACGAATGCGACGATAACAAGGGAGGCAGTTGTACACCGAGGCGCATGATAGCAAATGAGTTGGTGTTGGGGGTGGGTCCCACTGGCGGTTCAGCAACATGCGGTTCCGGTTCAGGACCTCGTCCTCAATCGGTCCACTCCGCTTCTGCGAAATTTCTTCGTCTCTCACCCTCGCCTTCTCGAATTGGAACTCCTTCAACCTTTGCACCGTTCAACACGTCATACTCTCTTCAACTCTCGGTAATGCCGTTGCTTTGCTTCTATTTAAAATTCTTCTCGTGAATTAGCTTCTCCGGTTTCCCTGTTTCCTTTCCCTCGTCGTTTCCATTTTAGTGAAATTGAACAAACCGTTTCCGTTTCTCATGCTTTCTGTGCTCGTAGCCTGATCAGCTTCTCCGATTTGCCGGCGATCTCACTCCGTTTGCGATCGATCAACGATTGAGGTTTAGGACACAGAGTCAGAGGTCGAAATGTCCGTGTCGGATTCCGATTCCTCCTCCTCCTCCTCCTACGGCGCTGACCACAAAAGCCTAAAACAAGTTAGCCGCGAGCGTAAGTATCTCTCCCTTCTCTTAGTTAATTTGATTCCCAATTCCATTCTCTCATCAATTCACATTAAGTTCCGAATCGCTTCAAGTATCTGTTAGCTAGTAGGACTTTTCTTTTTTGTTTGGCTGTCTTTTTCGCTTTTGGTTTTGTAAAGGAGGTTATACGGTGTTTGTTCATTGCGTATTTTGTTACTCGTTGGTTCTGATCTCGGTGAATGCAAATACAATTTGCTCTTGGTGTAGTTCTATTTTTTTTTGGGAGTGTTATCCGCTAAATGACAGAGTAAGTGAATGCAAGTCAGCAGCTGGTGCGTTATGGGAACTCTGCGAAGATTGTACTTTAAGGGGATCGGAATCTGCTCGAGAGCCATTAGTATTTAGTTTCTACAATTTTCTTAACTGAGATGAAAATCGCTGCTTTTCTTTTCACCGATGATTTTAACCAAGCTGCAAGAAATAGGAGGTTAATGCTAGTAGTCTCTTCGATACGATGTTCTCCTAAGTGAATGTAGAAGCCAGTTGTCAAAGGATATTGCAACGGATATTATTAAGAATCGGACTTCTACATGTGAGAGTAGTATGCTGTGTTATAATATGCACAGAATCATGGAAATATGGCAGACAGAAATGATCTTTATGATTTGTTGTGTTAAAAATAGGAACCATTTGAAGCTCCTTTTTGTTTGGGGAACTCCATCAACGTATCTTTTTTTTGAAGCTGCACTGGTCTGAATAGCTTTGCTTTATATTTGACCGTATTTCTTATTGGATATTAAAATTTGTACTTTTGAGTTCTTTGGGATGTACACTTGGAAGCAAAATTCTGGTTCTTAATTCCTTCCCGTAATCTCCTTTTAGAAATTTATGCTCACCTTTGTATGCAAAGTATTTCTTTGTTTGTTTTTGATGAACTCACTGACTTCTCTCTAAATGTTGATGTTATGTGTTTTTGCTTCAGTTTGAGACTTGTAGCCATTTATCTTTATGCTGTCTAGCTGCCCGATATTTGTTGTTTAGGTTGTTTGGTAGTTTTTGTTCAAAGCTGGATCCGTTGATTGAATTTGGAGCACTTTTTGAAATGCCATATCAGGGATTTTGGGAAAACTGAAGAGTGAGTTTTTTGGGCAGCTAGGTGAGAGTAGTAGAAATTAGAATTTTAAGATGGCTTATGTTGCAAAATGAATATAGGTGATTACAAGAAAATATTGGTGTAGTATTACTGAGTCCCGAACACCAGTTACAGTGCTTTGAACACCTACAAAGAAGGACACTGGAAGCACCAGTAAGGAGAGTAGGGTGCAAGGTTTGTAATCCTGTGAAAAAGGAATAGACAAAGACTAATTAGGGGAAGTTAATAACAGGAATCTCATGGTAAATGGTATCAATTTGGTCTTTAATTGGGTTGAATTGTGTCATGTGGTCCATGTAGCAGACTCGCTTAGTGGGATAAGGCTATTATTGTAGTGTGTATCTTGATGCTTGCGTTAAGAGAGGAATGATAGAGTTTTGGGATAATTTCTTGCTATTAACCATTTTGTCTCTATGGAGCAAAGAGCTTGTCTGAATCTCGGCTACACTGCCACGTTAATTTTTTTTTACCTTAAATTGCTTTGGAATGTGTGTTTTGTATCCATTCAAGATAGAAGTGGTCTTCCTTATTCCTAGTGTCCTTATGGTATGCAGATCATAATTATTTTAAAGGGGTCCTTTTAGCAAACATGTACAGAAACTACAAGCTTTGGGTAATTTATGTGTCTTTCTTTTTTGTTAGCCTTTTATGCTTTTCATTTCTTTAGTTTATCACCATTTTTGTTTGTTCTTGTACATCACATTTATTCTCTAACTGTACATCTACTTACGTCTCCCTGAAAGAAAGTAAGAGGAAACTACAAGAAGAATGAAATCGCTCGAAATAATGTTTATAGTTGTTCGAGTTCATGGATCAATCTGATACTGTACATTCAATATAACTCACCAAACTCAATATAGCACCATTTTATCCTTCTAGCTGATAGACTGAATAAAAGTTATAAACTCAATACAGATATTTGAAGTCAGTAATTCATTTGCAAGGAATGCATATTTTTGTAATTTTTCTTTCTTCGAACATTTTAATTGTAAATTGCTTAAAATTTAGCCTTGACCAGTTGCTTTCTGATCTGATTATTCTTAATTTCTGTTTATGTTAAACTTTCTGCAGGATTGTTACATGAAATGCTCAGGTCAGCAAAAACAGGGGATTCAAAATCTACATGGAAGGTATAAGATGCTGTTAGCTGTTAGTTAAATGAATTCTGCCTAAGTTTTTTTTACTTCGCCTTAGATACAGACGGACCATCCTTCTGTCTGTTTCGGCTATAGTTTGGAGTTTCATTCTGGGAACTTTTAGCAGAAATTTCATTTTATGATGCTGATGATTGGACAAGTGGCAGATTTAGCAAATCTATTAATTATTCCATCTTGTTTGGACAGTCGATTAGCTAAATCATGTGTTTGGAATGGTTTCTCAATTCATTGGATCAATAGCTATGCGCTACATGTCCAAGTAATTATCAGTCATCAGCTTAGCCTAGTTTCAAGTGGGATCATTGTGGAAAATTTATCATTTTTCAGTAAATTTTGTACTAGAATTAACTATTGAGCAGCAGAGTCTGATGACTATGCCTTTTTACTATATCATCTGCTTGGTTTAGCCAAAAATAAGAGGAATGATTTTGCAAGGAAAAAAAGGAAAATCGTCACATTTGAAATCTTTCATCATTTGGTATTGTCAAAGTATAAAGGATAAAGAAAAAGTTACGGACGCCACATAAAAAAAGTGTTTCTTTCTAAATAGAAAGAAAAGCGGATGAAAGCTTCTGGAGATTAAAGACTGTAAAAGGCTTATTTATATCACAAATTTTTTTTTTTTTTATTTAGAGCTTTTATGTCATTTTACCCATTTTGTCCGTTCACGTCCTGTACAAATCATACAGGAGGAATTCATTTTTTTCACTCATTTTCTTTTCTGTCACTTTCTTTCCTAAACCAAGCATAACCTAAATATATGTTCTTAGATAAGGGGTACATGATGAAAGCTTGAAGAAACTTATGAAAATGAGACATTAGTGTGTAATAGAGAAATGGAGGTTGAGTTTGGAGACAGGTTGTGTGCTATGATGGTTAGAGACATGATTTGATTATATTATAGATATGATTTGATTATGTTAGAGATGTGATTTGATTGCACGAAATAGGGAGATATGATATGATATGATAGGGAGATATCTCACCCAATATTTCCTATTATTATATTCTTAGAAAGTGAATTGTAAGCCTAATACAATCTCATAAAACTAGTTTGTAAGGTGAGGTTTGTATCCACTTATATACTATAATTTGGTTATATTTGTAGCCAATATGAAATTTTCAGCACACCTCTTGTGCTAGAGATTGAATATCTTGAGTGTGAAATTTAATATTTTTGGGTGGTTCTATAATGGTTTGATAGTAGGTAACACAATAGATCCAATGAACATTGTTATGATAGACTCTTGATACACCATCTTAGAAAGTGGATTTCAAGTTTAACTCAACTTCATAAAATGTATTTTTAAAGTGAGGTTTGCATTTACTTATGTTATAATTTGTCCTTATCTCTAGTCAATATGAGATTTCAAACATATATGTTGATTTTGTTCCTTATTATTGTGTCTTTTCTTCATTATACATAAGAATACTCATGTGTACAAAACACACAAAATTCATCATATTCCTTCTTGGCTTCTCTCTTCTTAACATGGTATTAATCTCTTTTGTCACTAATGTTTTAAACAATGACATTTAGCAGTTTATTGGGATGAGCTCTTTATTGTCTTTAATTTACCACTGCTGTAGAGTAAATAATAACTTTTTAGTAAATACTAATTTTTTGGGATTTCTCTTATGTGTTTCTACTCCGCGTACACTCCTTGTTATGTATGTAGAGTGGTTTTATAACGTTGTAATGTTCTTTCCTTTTAATGTATTTTTCTTTTATGCCTTGGTATAGGAGTGTTAAATTTTGAAACCATCCATGAACTTTTATTAGACAGCATAATCTTTTGCAATAGTTGGTTTCATTACATGGCATTCGAGTGATGATGAAGTGGTCTAGAGTTTGATTGGTCTTGTGCAATTTTCATGCTTGAAGCTTAAAAAACCATAGTGCATGAGATTGCGTTGGATGTAAAAGCATGCATGGGCCTTCTAATAATATAAGCTTTTGGGATTCTTGGTTCTTCACAGGGCGAATGACTTTTAATCCACACATTTGTTTCTTTTTCAAGGAACCTGCTTGAGCTTGAAAATGACTAAACATCATGCTTCATTTGTTTACAGTCTTGTAAGGTTCATGAACTGCTTGCCTGCAGGTACTAATAATGGACAAACTCACTGTAAAGATAATGTCTCATTCTTGCAAGATGGCTGATATCACTGATGAAGGCGTGTCATGTAAGAATCAAAAGTTTGATTTACCATTTTTGTTCTGTCCACTGTCAGTGAAAGACCTATTAATTTTCTACGATTTGGGTTTAATAGCATGGTTGTTGAGTTATTCTCTGATATTCAAATGTAAATTTTTTATTTATACTCCAAAGAATGCAATCTGAATATATGCTATTCAAGTTGTTAAATGTGGTTAATTTTCTGTTAAAAGAAAAAGTTACCTAAACAGAAAGCGTTAATAAAAAGAACAGTTGTTTCCTTTTTAGCTTCAGGATTTTGAGTCTACCAGTAATGGCGAGACTTGTAAAGTGGTAAATATATAGATAACAGGGTGATTCCATGTTCTTCTATTGTATTCATCTTGTAGAAAAATAATATAATTATAAAGGAAGGAATGTGATTACACCCTTTACCTTGTTCAATTATGTGTGATATGATTCCTTTTTATATGACATTTGAACTGTGGGAGAAATCTGATCCTTCACGTACTAATAGCTGCTATTACTTGTCATAACTGTTAGAGGTCTTTGATTGACAGAAAGAAACGCCGAGGAATTGGTTTCTTTTCTCTTTTCTTTTTGGAATTTATTGGGAGTTCTAATTGACTATTTATTTTTAGCCATTGCTTTTAAAATTGTTTTTGGAAGTGAGAATGGAATGGAAAGGAAATATATGAAATAAAATGGAAAGGGAAGGGAAAAAATGAAATGGAATGGAGTTGCCTTCCCTTTGTTTGGATAATTAACCGGACAAGAAAAGAAAAGTTAAAGGGGTTGTAAAGTTTTAATACAACCATTATAAAAGTTTAATTAATTATACTTTGGCTCACATTCCAATTTTGTGGGGAATGTAGTTTAACAGATTCACTGTATTGCATTCGCCTTCATAAATTTTCTAACTTCTGAACAAGGGGATTGATTTCCTTTTCATTCAGCATTAATTGTCTCTGATTTTAAGATTTGATGCTATTTTTGTGCCTTCAGAAATTTAATTGTAACATTGATGTTTCCACATTTGTTAAACTTGCAGCTTTTGTGCTTTAATTACACTTCTTGTTCAGCTATATGTTTTAATGAACTTCAATCATTCCGTTGAAGAACCATCTTTCTTAGCTATCAATATTGGATTTAACTAACATGTTTATGGAAGATAATTATTTCGTAACCTAGGTTTTGCATCACTAGTTCTAATTCTTTAATGGTGTAATATGTTTTTATATTTGCAGTGGTTGAAGACATATACAAGCGAAGGCAGCCGTTGCCCGCCATGGATGCTATATACTTCATACAGCCAACAAGAGAGAAGTACTTGTCCTTTATCTCGTGTTTGTGGTGGCATATATACTGATTTTTGTCTTTGATTAATTTGAGGTTGCTCATGGATCAAAAACAAAATAGAAGAGGACCTAGAAGTTGGTTCTTTTGTTGGTCTGTCATGGTTGCTTTTTGCATGATTTCTGTTAGTTCTACAGGAAAAGTTAAAGTTCCTCATGCTGAAGGTTATTGTTTGGCAACATGTAAAAAATACTTGTACAAAAGAGATTTTGTGTTGATACTGGCCAAGAAAACAAATGGACAGATTTTGTTGTTGATAGTTTTCAGTTTTAGGATTAATGTACTGAAAATATGTAGTTTATTTTGTGGTGCATGTCTATTTTGGTATGTATGTTTCAGAGTTTCTTTTGAAGTATGTCTGTAATGTCTATACATATGCAGTTTCAAAGTTATTTTTGTTAGCGTAACTTTGAATCTCTTGGTTGAAAATAAAATCTCAGTGGTCATAGGTTCCTAAGTTTGAGAGTATTATTTTTTTTCCTATAGTCTCTTGCAATTAACTCTTTATTTCATGAATTATACGGTGTTTTTTTCTCTTATCTACAAAATGTATCATTTACACATAACTATTTTATTGTTATTCTTTCTATCACTCTGTCACTTTCTCTCCCTTTTATACTGATGAGCAAATATACAAGTTAAAATGAAAAATATTCTTAGCTTTTGTGGCTGTAAAATGGCTTGATTCAGCTTTGGTTGTGCTTTTAGTTAACCTATACGCAGTAGGCTTTTGTGAATTGTTCCATGCCTAATGATTTCTTTGTTCATTTTTGTTGGCAGCATAATTATGTTTCTGTCAGACATGTCTGGAAGGAAACCCTTGTACAGGAAGTATGTGACCTTTATACATCTCCAGTGAGTGCAAGTTCATACTGACATTTGCTAATTGGTTTTCAATCCTATTTTATTCTGGATTCTTGTAGGGCATTTGTTTTCTTTAGTTCACCTATTGCCAGAGAATTGGTTATGGAAATTAAAAAAGATGCACAGGTGTTGCCTCGAATAGGTGCTCTAAGAGAGGTGAGATTTTTTTTTTTGGGTCTACATGGAACTTGAATTTTCCCCCAAATATTCAAAATTTTCTTATTGTCATTTTGTGACCTCATTTCAATGCAGATGAACTTGGAGTATTTTACCATAGACACTCAGGTATGTGGTTGTGCATTAGTAGGCAATTTCACTGCTTGATCACTGTGGTCTTCGATAACAGTCATTGTGTAATCACTTTTCAAATGAATAAAATACTGTCCTTTTGTCTTCATTGGGATTAGATAAAAGAATTGAAAAGCTGTGTTTTCTGATTGATTGATGTGTACAGGTGGTACCCAACTATATAGATATAACTTATAAGGTTAGTTGACATAAGGAAAAGATTCAGCTAATCTAAAGTTGGACAAGTAGAGAGACATTGAGCTGAAACCGTGTGTTTCTGAGACTGCTTTATTTATATTGAGAAAACGAAATCAATATAATAAACAAAGGAGATATGTCATCCTCGAATAATAAAAGATATAATACATGGATAAATAAAAATATTCCTAATAATACACATATAATTCATATATTCCTGAAAGATTGTAAAATATATTCCTGATTATAAAAGATGTGTGCACAGCATCTCAATGTTCTTGATGAGGAGAGTTGAAGAATTGACTTACTAGGCTCATTGTAGTGACAATATCTAGAAGAGTTATAGTGAGGTAATTTAGCTTACCAACTAATTGTTTGGCAACAACTTTGTCCACAAATTTGTGTGTATTCTTCCTTTGGCAACCAAGTGAGCTTTATAGCGAGCAATTTTGACATTAGGTTCTGTTTTAAGAGTGTACAATAACTAACACCCAAAAATTGATTCCCCAGTTGGAAAAGGAACCAATTCCAAAATACCACTAATAAAGCTTCATGTGGAAACTTAGGAATAGGAATAAAAGATAACAATGACATATTTCTAGACGATGTGTGATCTCTAAAATACCCTTTTATGTCAAGGACTAAATATCTTGAATGTGAGACTATTTATTTGTAAGTGGTATGATAATGACCAATAGTGTTAACATGATAGACCTAACAAACCTCGGTAGTAGTTGAGCTATAGGAAATTGAGTGGCATTAAGTTGAAATTGTGTGTTTTTGAGACAACACAAGTGCTTATTTATACTGAGAACACGAAATCAATACAATAAATAGAGGAGACATGATATCCTCTAATAATAAAGATATGATAGGGAATTAATAAAAATTCCTAATAATACATATCTAATCTAGATATTCTGATTCTAAAAGATTGTAGAAGATACTCTTGATCATAAAAGGTCTGTATCTTATTTATATAATTATAACATTTCTAAATCCGCAACACAACAGTACCAGAATCCGTTCCACATCTGAGCAGTTTCATCGCTTAGTAAGTTTCAAAATATATGACACGTTGGTACGCAACATGTGTTTGTCCAATTCCACATAGCCATTGTTAAACTATACTATAGGAATAGAGTTGATGAACCGAAGCCTGTCTTACTAAGCTGGCATGAGTGCTATCTTTATATTGAGAAAATGGAATCAATACAATAAATACAGGAGATTTGATATTCACAAATAATAAACCTGTGATACAGGAAACGTGTTCCTAATAATACATATATAATCATAATATTCTTGATTATAAAAGATCCACGCCTTATTCCTGTAGTTACAAAATCCATGAATGAGATTGTCAAGTGGATGGATCACAATATTCTTAGTTAAGTTGATTAGAATTTGTTAGCTGTAGAAGAAAGCCTTCCTTAGAGTTCAGATACAAAGAAATCCTTTGTATTGGACAGATGAAATATTTTTATTGCTGCATCTGTAACATTATAAGGATTACTCACGGTAAGTAAATAGATGTTTTATCTTAGAAATTGGAAGCACTATTAGATATTTGAGTTGTAAATCCTATAGTGTGTGCAAGTTGGCAATTTCAGTCATTCATGCATATTGCTTTTGCAATATCTTTCCACTAACAGAAACAAATGATTGTAGAGCTACATTGTTGTAACACGAAATTTGTGAAACCAGGTTCTTTCCCCTAAGGAAAATTTATTAACCTTCACAAATGTGCTTTTTAGGATTTATTTGTCAATCTCTTATGTCATCATCATCCCATTATTCTGTGTCCTCATTCTTTGGCTCGGTATTCTTTGTCATATAATAATATAGGGCTTCATTACAAACAATGAAAGAGCTTTAGAGGAGCTATTTGGGGATGAGGAGAATAATCGTAAAGCAGTTGCATGTTTAAATGTGATGGCCACTCGAATTGCTACCGTTTTTGCTTCATTAAGAGTACGTAGTCAATGCTTTGCTCTGTGATAGAAATTCAACAATTGTAATTAATAATCTTTAATTGTTCAAACAAAGATTGATATCCCTTTTATATTATGTAATTATCTTTATAGGAGTTTCCTTTTGTCCGTTTTCGTGCTGCAAAGTCCCTAGATGCAACCACAATGACTACCTTCCATGATCTTATTCCTACAAAACTTGCTGCTGGTGTCTGGGACTGTCTTATGAAATATAAAAAAACTATACCTAATTTTCCTCAGACTGAGACCTGCGAGTTACTCATCATTGATAGAACAATCGATCAGGTTTCTTATCTCCATTTTCCTGTCATGTAAATGTATTTTCAATAAAATGTTATCATATTGCTTATAACAGGGATGCTGTTCTGGATATGTAGATTGCTCCTGTGATACATGAATGGACATATGATGCCATGTGCCATGATCTGTTGAATATGGAGGGAAATAAATTTGTTCATGAGGTATTCTACAATTTCAATTTTCCCCTCTGAATTGTTATGTTCACTTTCTTGTTATGAACGTATATCTACTGTATTCTTAAGGTTCCTAGCAAGACTGGTGGTCCACCTGAGCGAAAAGAGGTTCTCTTGGAGGATCATGATCCTATATGGGTTGAACTTCGTCATGCACATATTGCAGATGTATGTTCTGCTGTCATTATTTGGTGTTTGTAGTGTTTATTGTTTACTATTTAGGGTTCATGTCTTCTATTTACCAATTAGTAACATGATATTGATGGCTTTGCAGGCTAGTGAACGACTGCATGAGAAGATGACCAACTTCATTTCAAAGAACAAAGCTGCACAAATCCAACATGGTTCGAGGTCAGTCCTAATTTTGTGGGAATTTTTCATTATTGATATATTGTGATCTAAGAGTATATTGATTTTCACCTAATTTTACTACTTGTGTAAAATATAGTCTAATTTTGTAAATCTTTTCCAGAGATTTTTATGAATTGTGGCAATATGAAATTTTTTTTGTTTTTGATGCATAATGGTCTAGCCATGTTAGAAAGAAACTCTTCTTTTTGTCTTTTTTGTGCGTGCTGCTAAGGCACATACCAGTGTGTTGATGCTTCTGTTTACCTATCAGTTAAATATTAGAGTCAGTAGTCGCACCTCTACTTACTACAAATATCACATTTGAATACCATTTCACAATGATATTTAGACCATGCGAGTGTATAATTGACCAGTTTGAACTTGCTTAGCCGCTGTCCAAAATGTGGGTTGAATTGAAGTTCTAAGAGAAATACCTTGGTCACGTCTTGAACTTCCCATTGGACATTCAATCCCTTTTTATTTTCTTTTACTGTTATTATTTTTTCACTCAAGCAGTTTTATCCAACATTATGAATACTGAATTGTATTTTGGCATGGCCGAGTTGCACAATTTAAAACTTTATCATGAATGTCTAATAAAATAATTGTTGGAGAGAGAAAAAGTCTAAGTTGAAAAGTAAACAGGAAACTAACAAAACTCTAATTTTCACCTTTCTTCATTCGTGAATGGCTTCTATAAAATCACATTTGTACCGTTTATAGCATTTTTCTTATATTTTTATATCAGTTGACAAACCTCTTCGTGCATGAGCTCCTTGGGAAAAACATGGAGAATACACAAGCCCACTTTACCTTTTGTTAAGAATCAGTTTTTCTGTTTCGAAGAATAGGGATGGATGGATCAAACTTGTGACCACTTGCTGATAAAGGATTTGATACCAATCAAGGAAGGACCTATTCTTTTAAAAGCTAACATATACTGTACTGTAGTGTAAAATGGTCAAGTCCTTGATTTGAAAAATAACCTGACGCGTACTGATTTTCTTGCTTAAATAGTTTAGCCATTGTAAAATTTAACTAAGCCTAGATCTGTTTTTAATCTATTTATTCATTATCTGGTTGTTGTCATCATAAACTTCACACAACTTTGCATTTCATTTAGAGGTAGTGGTGAAATGTCGACAAGAGACTTACAGAAGATGGTTCAAGCACTTCCACAATACAGTGAGCAAATCGACAAGCTCTCCCTCCATGTAGAGGTTAGTTCTGCTGTAATGCTATCAATGATGTCCTCTTCAAACAATACTATTGTTACATGATATATTTGCTTTTTAAAAAGAATGTGTTATCTTCACTTGAAAGCTCCGCAAGAGACTTTCTAAGGTGTGCTAATGTATACCTTTTGGAATTTTTATTTTACACGTAGGTAATACCATGTTTTAGTTGCATAAGTTTGTTGGGCATTTTCTAGAGTTTGCTTTTGCCCTTATTACCACCTCCCTGTTTAGAGAAAGAAAAGGAAAGTGTTCCCGTAAGTAATGGCCTTTATTTATTTATGTTGAGGGCATGAGAATGTTAAATGGACGAGTGGCCCAAACAATGGACAAAATTTGGGTGATATTATTGGGGACTAGATCAAAATTTAAGAACTTTACACAGACAAAAAACATTTAACCCTATCCAAGTTAATCATTTCCTTTGTAATATTTGTATCTATATGCAACAGCATAGAAGAAAAAGGTAACCTTGATTTGACAATTTCATAATTAATTTCTATTTTGAAAGCATTAAAGTTGTTTCCCAATCTATCTAGAGCTAAAAGTGTGAACATTTTACAGTATTGCTTGTCTATTCAAAATTTCAGTTGTTATCTTGAAGTAAATAAATGGAGCAATAATCTTATGCTCGCCAGGATATCCTCCTACACATTAAGATTATGGTCAAAGAAGCCCCCACCCCCACAATACCCTTCTGCATAATATTTGCTAAGTTTAGATATCTGCCTAGTTCTGATTTTTTTTTCCTTTCAGATTTTGCCATTAGATTTTAATTTGTTAAATGCATTTATCTTATTATAATAGTGGAGTGGATTATGATAATGAGTTTCATACGTGTGTATGAATGATGAGCTTCTTTGGCCAGATTGCAGGAAAAATTAACAGAATTATTAGGGAGTCAGGACTTCGGGAACTTGGGCAGCTGGAGCAAGATCTTGTTTTTGGAGATGCAGGAATGAAAGAAGTGATCAAATTTTTGACTACAAATGAAGTAAGTAAGATGGTAAATAAAAAGGGTTTACCTTCTACTATGTTAGCGGACGGGATAAGGATGTTTTTACTGTTGAAAAATGGTCGTGAAATTAGAAATAAAACGTTGCTTTTCATTTAATGCAGGATACAACTCGTGAAAATAAGTTACGCCTGTTAATGATTCTCGCGTCCATTTATCCTGAGAAATTTGAGGGTGAAAAGGGTCTGAATTTGATGAAGGTGCAGTTTATTTAGATTTGGCGTCAACTATTGCCTCCTGCTGTTCATTTAATGACAAATAATAAATACTGTTTATCAATGATGGTACTGTGCAATATTCTTGTAACCTTTCATATGCCTTTTCAGGTAGCAAAGTTGACAGATGATGATGCGATTGCCATAAATAATTTGAGAATGCTTGAGGGAGAACCTGATACCAAAAAGACTTCGATAAGTTCTTTTGCTCTGAAGTTTGATATGCACAAGGTAAAGGTAATTTAAAGTTTAAATTGTGTGATTTTTCAGTGATAAGTTATTTCTTTAAAGTGTTTCTTTATATTGTCAGAAAAAGCGTGCAGCAAGGAAAGATCGTTCTGGTGAAGAGGAGACATGGCAGTTATCACGTTTTTATCCCATAATAGAGGTATGGAATGAGTTGAAAATTTTCCCCACATAAAATGTATTACTTTTTAAATTTTTATGGGGAGGATGTAAAACTAGGGTTGAACAATCTTCTTTCCTTATTTATTTATGAACTTTTGGCATGATAGGTGAGCGTATGATTTTTTTCTAAGGCCTAAAGGATCAGATGTAGTTGGTTATTTAAGTATTTCTACAAGCTTGAACAGAAGGGGTACTTACGCAGCTATTGGTTATTTTCTATTATGCCTCACGGTCCGAGTCTCACCGTATTATTAAAAAAATGAAGGACACCATATTTTCGTGCTATGATATTTTAAAATGTTATCTTTATCATGATTTGGTTGGCTGATGTTAAAACTTTCAGAGCCTCATGTGGTGACTGAATGGTTCGCATTTTTCAGGAACTCATAGAAAAAGTTAGCAAAAATGAATTATCGAAACTGGACTATCCTTGTCTAAATGACCCAAGTCCAACTTTCCATGGTACACCATTAGCTGGACCAATAACTCACAATCCTCCTGCTCATTCTATGAGATCAAGGCGCACACCAACTTGGGCTAAACCTAGAGGCTCTGATGATGATGGATATTCAAGGTTTTACTTTCCTTTCCTTATTACAAGTCAGGAATATGAATAGTTTAATGAAACCAGTTAATTTTTTTACTCTTCGTTTATGAACCCTGGTCTCTTTTTGCCACCGTCGTATTTTTCCCGTCTTCTGAGCTCTGAACTTGTGTTAGATACGAGTTTGCTATTAGATGATATGTGAAGGATTAATGATTTTCTGTTGGAATTGCAAACTAGAATCTACCTTTTCAAAGCTCAAATTAATTGTAATCTTTTTCTGTTGGTCTATAGCGATCCGGTGTTAAGACATGCATCCAGTGATTTCAAGAAGATGGGGCAACGAATATTTATATTCATTGTTGGTGGAGCGACCAGATCTGAGGTTTGAACAGTACTTTGATAAAAAAAATTGTTTTCACTCTTTTTCCTTTCAGTTTTTCTGGTCTGATGTGGTGTTTGATCATCAGCTTAGGACTTGTCACAAGCTTACTGGTAAGCTGAGGAGGGAAGTTATTCTGGGCTCGTCTAGTATTGATGATCCTGCACAATATATTACGGTATTGAAGTGTTTACCTTTTTCATCAAGTGAAGAGTGTTCCTTGTATTGCAATTTTGTATAATCGTATACCGCCTTTCGTCTTGTAGAAATTGAAGATGCTAACAGCACAGGAACCTTCATTGGATGATCTCCATATTTGACTTCGCAGATTCACTGGGAGATGATCTTCTGCTTGTCTAATGTACGTGTTGTAACCATATTGTTTATTCTTTTAATGTAACAAATTCTTTGGACATTTGAGCTGTGGTATAGCCAAGCCACGGACTGTTAAAAAATGTGCATATGTTAGGAATTTTCATTGGTTAGAAACAATTTGTTTTTGAAAAAAATTCTGGTAAATGCTATTCCTTGGAGCCACACCTTTGTTAAATAGTCATTTACAATAATTGGTTGCATTCGATACCGAAAAGGGAGTTTGTTCCTTCACTCGGCGTATTTTTTGGGTCACCTTCAACAGAATGGCTTTTCCGAGATGTAATTTTAACATCCTGAAAAACCTATTTCAAGATAAATGGCAGGTGATTCAAGAAATATGTGCGGTGCAGGCTAGTTGAGTTCTACCAAAAACATATCTCTGATTTATTTTAGGACATGTAAGTCTTTACTTGTATGCAGATAAAAATAAATAAATAAAAGTTACTCGGAGTATTCAAGATATTCGACCGTCTTCTTTAATACTTACTATAAATAGGTCAGGAATAAGTGCTTCCTAATCATCACAAAAATTAAAAATATTAAGAAAGCTTTTGAGAAATTTGTTATTTTCATAAGATTTATTTTGATTTGGGTCCTCTACACTAATTATTTTTTACCAACCTGTTTTTAATTATTTGGTGAGTTTATTTTTTTAGTCCACAAACAATAAGTATGGTAAATTAATAAAAGAATGGCTGAATATCTTGAGCCTAAAAGGCCTAAGGAATTGATTTTTGGATTTTAATTACAAGTGTTATAATGGTTGATCTGTGGGTACGTTGTGGTACGGACTTCTGAAAGGTTATAGCTAACGTGTGTGTGTGTGTCTGTATATATATATATATATTGAAATTTTGATGCCAAATTGATTTGTTTTTCGAACTTTGATAATTTTAAACTTTAAAATGAATGAATATAATTTTTTAAACTTAATTGTGTTAAATTTTTTTATGTGTTAAATGTATTTTAGGGTGTTAAATATTTTTGACGTGTTTTAATTTAAATGTTAATTTAAAATATTGTTTAATAAGCTAAAAAAATTAATATCATTAGGTTAAAAAATTATATATATTTACTTTTAAAGTTTAAGAACATTTGTGATGAAGATAAATTTTAATTTTAAGTTTATATTTAGAAATTTAAAATATATTTAATTCATAACATTAACTAATAACAAATAAGAGATAAGGTTGTGAAGGAAAAGACTTCTTAAAAAAAAAAGCCTATTTGAGAAAGAAGAGTAGTTGAACACTTTTTTAGAAGAAATCCGAGAATGTATGATCATCTATGAAAATTATAAATTTAATTTTAATTTTTTTTCCAAGCTTCATTCTCTCTTTTTGTTTTCATTAATTTATGGTTTTTCTATCCACGGCGTATTTTGAAAATTTTGTTAAATTTCAATCGAGCAAGTCTTGTCTACGCAACTTTCCACACTTCAGTGAATTAGGGTTTTTGATTTGGAATCCATGTTAACATTATTATCTTATCACCAAAACGTACGAATCTTAATGAGTTTTTTGGGTATTTGATATTTAGTATATTTTCAACAGAATAGGAAGGATGGACGTATGCTACCTTTATGAATCCCATTTTGCAATGTTTAGCTTGCTCATAAATTTGTTCTTAAATATAATTTTAATTTATCAAAACAAAGAGTTTAATTCATTTCATGAATTCTTTAATTTACAACGTGAAATAAGAAAGATATGGTGTATATAACTTTTGGAGTGGATATTATTAAATTTAAAAAATTTAATATATACAGGATAATTTGCGATGAAAATATTAATGTAAAAAATATCTGACACATGAAGGTTGATATATATGATTTTTGAAGTGGATATTGTTAAATTTAAAAGATTTAATATATACATGATAATTTGTGACGAAAATATTAACGTAAAAAATTGTTAATACATGAAAGTTGAGGAATGGAGCAAGTTCTAGCGCTTCTGTCGATTATTTAGCATATTTAGGAAACATTCTTCCAAATGGAAACTGACATCGAACAAAAAACTATAGAAATACTTAAATTCTCAAGAATGGTTGTGAATGAGAACTTTGATGTAAAATTTATTAATTGATTTTCAATTATATATGGCTAGTTCTTAGTTGTCTGAAAAACCATGATATTGAAATGAAACTATACGTGATGTGAGTTCAATAGAAATGCAAAGTCATTTTATATCTAAGCCAATAATGATTAGGAAGAAAGTTGTGGAGAAATATGAAAAAGGAAAAAACAAAAATAAAAAATAAAATTGGGAAGTTTGGAAATTTATAAAGAATTCACGTAATATTTAATTGCTTGATATCTCAATATTTACTTAGATTATTAAAATGGGATGTGTTTGGATACTATTTTTCAGTAATGAAATTTTAATTTATTTAGGCTTAATTATTTCATCTGTACTTATATAAAACATTTTTTTTTTCTTATCTTTTTCCTACAACGCAAGTCCCGAGTGTAGTTTAGTGAATGAATATTTTGCCATCTTGTAACACAAACATCATATTTTTGTTATGTTATAATAAAGAGAACAGAGTTTATAAACATGATCCGACCTTAGCTCAGTTGGTAGAGCGGAGGACTGTAGTGGGTAATACTCAAAGTAATCCTTAGGTCGCTGGTTCGAATCCGGCAGGTCGGAAATATTTTTTTCATTTTTTCATTTGTGGGCATAGTGGTACCCACCATATCTGGTTTAGAGATTCTGTAGAGCCAACAAAAGCAACTTCATTCCTATAAAAACATCTCTTCTCATACCCAAACTACACTTTGCTGCATTGGATTCTCCATTCCTCACTTCACTATGAAATTAACATTCAAATATTCGGTTTTGTTTTGAGAATGGAAAAATTAATTTGAATTAAGAAGAGAAAAAGGTAGTGTTAGAAAAACGAAGGTGGGAATAAATTTAGAGGGCCAGGGTGATATGTACGCCACATAATTAGGTCTGTGAAGGTTTTAAAAAGCCGTAAAAGTAAGTCATAAGCAGTATGGCACACATAAATGATTTTACTTAAACACCCCGGTCGAAAAAAAATTGATAGAGAAGTGTAAAAACGACAAGATAGAGAAGGAAACATAACAGGTGTTACTTTGATGAAAGAGATTCAGAAAAAGGAACAGAAGAAAAAAAAGGTCAAGTGTTTCTTTCACAACTTAAATCCAATCTGTTGAAGGAACTGCCATTTGGTTTTCTTTATACTTCTCATCTCATTCTGAGTAGGAAAACATTCATGCTTGCTACTTGCTGCTGTGAGCCTGAAAATTTTAGCTAGAATTGGTTAAAAGGAACAATAATTAATTCTGAGCAGTCACTGTGGAGGGAGCAATAGTACAATAATGTAGTCTTATATATATGTACATCAGCGTAAAGGGGAAGGACCACAGACAATATATATAATATATAAACACAATCAAAGCAAAAGACGTATAAGGAAAACCAACTTGAGTCGAAAATACATAAAAGAACCAAGACTTTTTTGACTCCTGTTTATGAGTGACTATGTACCATACTTCCATGTGAAACAACAGTGAACAAGTAGTCAAGTAGTTCAAATCGTATCTTTCTCTACAAAGAGCAAGCATTTTCAATTCAGGTTATAAATATATGTCCAGTTTTGACTAAGAACGGAAACAACTTATTCAAGGGTAAAATTTCTAGAGTGGTCCATACCTTCATGAACTGTTTTGGTCTCAATTCATATAATAGGGACATGCAACTTAATTAAGACGTGATTTAAATTTTGTTTACTGTTCATTCTTGTATCTAGTCAATGAACAATTAATTATAATTAGAGAACCAACTTTTCCTTTTATGTCTTTCTTGATTTCTCCCGGTGAAGACTGAATTAATTAATCAACCTTAATTGCATGCCGGAAATATTATTAAAGTGTGGGAGAAGAATAGTTATATAAAAAAGAAGAGTGGTTAGTCGATGAGATGATGCACTAGTTGTTGCCATGTTAAGTAAAAGGAAAAGGTATAGGGTGGTTGCTTAATTTGGGGAGTTTTGCAAGTAATAAAAGTTGGATGAAGGAGAAGAGAAAGAAATGGTAAAAGGGGTGAGACATTAAATTTTGTGAAAAATAACGAAACAAAGGCTGCAATGGAATGATTAGTAAGATTAAAAGTAAGAGATGGGTAGTAGTAGTAGTAGTAGTACTATAGTAGTAGCTCGTGTGGGTACCCATCTTCAAGCACAAGTCACAACGCCATTCTCCTTTCTGTCAAGCATCAATGCTCTTCCGAGAAGAAAAGGACATACAAATAAAGTCAGCTATTAAGTAAAACCAACAATAATAATTAATAAATGGATTAAAAAAGGTTGCATAATTAGAGCATTGGAACAGGAGAGAAGATTCTCGTATAAAGACACTGTCGTCCAATACTAATCATTATATTTCCTTTCCTTTCCTTTCCCTTCCCTTCAAACCACTGTTTTTTATTATAGACCATACTCGTGAAAAACCTCAACCTCTAGACACACCCCAAAAGTGAAAGAATGTAACCCTTTGCCGACAATCATTTCTGTCTCTCCACTAAATCACTAATTACAACACCCACATCATTAACATAATACAATACTCCATTTTCTTCCTCCTATATACCTACTTTTCTACTCACTTCATTCACCAACAGCTTTCATATAACTATATATTTTTTCTTTTTCTTTTTATTAAGCTAACATTTTTTTATGTTTAAATCACACAACTGTTACAATATTCTCCTAAAGTTAAAGACTCCCCCACTTAGGTTAATCCTTTCACCTTTTTACTGTTTGCAGTGGTGGGTGTGTGAATGTGAAAACCATCAACCAAAAGAGAGATTCGTGTTTCCAACAGTTCCCATGATATATATTATGACTATAATGACGTTATATCATAGTCTCATGGAATAGAGGGTTTGTCAGGTTTCTGTTTCATTTACCTCTTTATACGTAATACGTGAAGTTTTTCTTTTTTCTTTTTTTTATCTTGGGAGAAGAAGAAGAAGTATATATGTAATGTATATCAGGAATTTTTCTGTGGAAAATAAGGGTGAAATAGAGTAGTGGCAGCTTTTCCATAATGAGTAACTGCTTTGCTCATGAGGGAAAATGATCGAAAACTTAAATCCACTCTCCCAAAGAGAAAAGAGGGTCCATCCCAGCCATTATCGATGGCAGCATAATTGCCACATATGAGCATAATAAGTGCACTATCAATTAGCCTTTTTTTTACCCAAAAGGAAGACATACAAACCACATCATGAAATTATTACAGAAAAACAATGTTTTTTTCTTCTTTTAAGCCACTTAAGCGAACCTAATGAGAGAATTAAGTGATAGAAAAATCCAGTGCTTAGGAGCCAAACCCTGAAAAGTTGTATTAACTCCCTTAATTTGAAAAGAATTAAGTGCATGCATGCTCAAGTGAATACTTAGTTTGAAGTTACAAGAGTGTTCTGATGAATTTGAATACAAAATCGTGTTTCGATGAATTTGAATACAAAATCGTGTTTCAATGTATAAACTAGTTTTATGAAGATGGATTTGCTATATTTAGCCCCTCTAACTAAACATTGGATTGAGTTTGAGCTTGTTTTTTTCCATTGATCAATTTTATTTGAACGTTCATTTAGATTATTTTGAACAAAATAATCGCTCAATTTTTATAAATAAAATGAAAAATATTGCATAAAGGCAGCTTAACTACTTTGGTTGCAGTATTGAATCTAGTGTAGCCTAGTTTCGAAACCTAAAGGAGGGAAGAAGAAAAGAGAAATGAATGAAATATAAAATCTTCAAGTCTCTTGTTGAATAAAAATTTGGTTTGTGCTTTGAAAGTCGAAAACAAAAAATAATCTACGTATTTCACTTTATCACTGCTAAGCTAAAATTGGACTTATATTTTCTATGTTGTTATTTCAAAATAATATGGAGCATTCATATCTGTGATGCTGTTCTTTGATTTGATACATGCGATAACAACAACATAAGTCCTGCCCTTTTACTTTGCAATGAAACTGTTACGAGCACCTTTGATCTCCTTCAACAAACAGTCTTTGAAAGCGGTTTAAGACTTTAAGAAATGGAACTTTAGCAGACAAATCAATTTAATAAATTTTCTTTCAACCCCACAAACCACATGTAAAGTGGGGATAAGCGTTTGAAAGAGAAAAGAGAAGAGAAAACGAAAAGGAAGGAACTTTGGTAATCTTCGTTGTTGAAGAATGCTCCTCAGCATCTTCTGTGCTGCTTCATGCCGACAGCCTTCCCTTGTAGGTCTTCTCAGAACATTTCTCACAAAATCATGGTCATGGGATTCATTCATCATCCAATGGCTCAGCATGAACCTCACAACCTTTCGAATGTTTAAAGTAGAAGTTAGCCAAAGCCCAAAAATTAATGATTTGACTCAATAAAACTTTGATATCTAACGTTTAACAAGCAATGCTTGGAAAAAGACTTCTCCACTTTGTGTGAGAAATGATAGATTTATAAAATACTCTCGCAAAAGCAACAGGTAAATGTTTCAAGAAGATCTTCCACCGTTAATTTTAAGTTATGAGTGCTTAAAATCTACATGGAGGAGTATAATACTTTTTTTTTAAAAAAAAAGAAGCATGCATCAATTGGTGCTTCATGAACACGTAATAATTTTTGGTTAATTTGTTTGAAGGTGGGTTCATAGTTTAGAGCAGAAGAGCGAGATTGGATAGATTTAGGTAGACCTGCCACTTGGAAACAAACCCTTTTTCTCTTTAGTTTGAGAATAATGCATTTGACGCTTGACTGGTAAGGACTCCTTAGTGCCAAAAAGATTTCAAGTCAATTCCATTATCGGATACTTTTGGTTAACTCCTCATGATAATGGTCCAATGAGTTCCACCACCAACCAACAATTTCATGCCTCTCTCGCCAATGTTTTCTACACCTAAACAGGAAACCTCTTTCAAGTACAACGCTTTTTTTTTTTTTTCTCACATGGTTCCCTTAAGTTACAGTCATGAATTTGTTCATATATAATCGCAACATATATCAGTGGCTTAATCATACTTCAAAGTAGAACAGTAGAACAGAATCCTTCACGTTAAGTGCTTCTTTATTGAATGAAAACAATGATTTTGAGTGAAGAAAAAACACAGAAGGAAACGGTACTGTTTTGAATTTTTTTTAGCTACCTCATAAAGATTGATTAATATCCTTGTATGAGATTCCCTGTAAACTGAATTCGTGGAGACTTTTTCCAGCCGAAAGTTAAGTTATTTTGTGACGGACAACAGCTTTTGAGAACAAACGAGGACGGATCTTAGTGCCTAGCTTCTTTATATTCTGCTGACAAAAAATCTGGACATCAAGATGATTAAGGAATCAGCACGGTGACTCATTAAGTGGCCATAAAGTTGCATCACATGGCTTATTTGAGTTCAAGACGAGATTAGGATGATTCATTCTCAACTTTGACTTAGGGACAGAAAGCTGATTGCCTTTGGAATGAACAGACTTCAATGTAGGAGTGCTTGAAAGCGAAGCACCTTTCCAGATTTTACAAATGCAGTGGACACCTTTGAAGATTCTACGTAAACACGAGATAAATAAACCACACCTCCCGTCAAGACAATTTCTAACGCCAAAGGGTACACAGACTACAACTAAATATGCATTCATAGCCATCGATCACAGCTTTTAGCGATAGAAAGATATACAAAACAGATAAACAATGTTTTCACGATTAAGTCCTCTTCAACATGCATGCATGCATGCAAGCATGCTTCTTAAGTTACAAACATTGTGAGAAAGTTTGAGTGGAAAGAAGGTCTTAAAATCAAAGGAGAATCGATAAAAATTTCCCCTTAACAAATATTATTTATCTCAAACTACAAGAGGAATAAAATTTCTACAACATCCTTCCAGTTCGGGCGTTACAATCTTTCCCGCTTTCCTATATTTAACAACTTGACGATCATGGCAGGGTAAAACACGGCGAGTTGCTCAAAGTCCTTCCAGTGAGTGTTCAAAATGCAGAGGGGTTGAAAAAGAAAGATGGATGAAAAGGGTAGTGGAAAGAATTCAATAAATCCTAAAAAATTAAAATTCCTAACTGAGTAATTAACCCAAAAAAGAAAAGAAGAGGGCAACTAAAAAAATAAAATAAAAATGTTACACTGAGGAGGTATCAACAAGAACTTCGTTTAACACATCATCCTCACCGTTTGCCAAAGTGAACAGCTCTGCGTCCTTCTCTTGATCATTGGAAAAATCCCTTCTCTCAAGTTTGGAATGAGCTGCAATAAATATCAACTTCTGGACCTTGTTGAGTGCAGTCCTGGAGTGATGGCCATGAGCACAAACCCATCTCCACAAGGACCAATTGCATTTGAAGCCACATGAGGTTGCATGAAGGAATATTAGCCTCACTGCAACTTTCCCCAAGGACTTGAATTCTGTCAAATAAGTTTCCCACACAAGCCTACTACTCTGTGGATTGACAATCCTCATCTTCCCAGTAATTGGATCCCTCTCCTTCATCTGAACAGCTTGAGCATATACCGGGTCAAGCCCTTCCGTCCTCCACTTCATCAGCTCCATCAGAGCAATATGTGCTTCGTCTCTTGCAACAAGCCTAGTTATAAGCCTATCAACATCCTTCTCCTGTTCCGGTGTCAAGTACTTAAATGGTGGAAGGTACTTGCCACTGGTGTCCCTCACCAAGTAAAGCGGGTCAAGAATGTAAGCAGCAGCCCAAGCAGGGTGGTAATTCTTCTTGAACCTTCTCTCAACCAGCTTCTCCACCACCCCTTCTGCAATGTGGAACTTGGAGCACCAATCCTTCACTTTTGCTCTCAACTCATCCCAAAGGGGAAGGCATTGCCCAACCAGAGGCCTCTCTGCCTCAATCTCCTGAACCATGTCCTTCACCAATTTCACCAAACCATGAATGGCTTCCAAGTCCTTCCAGAACCCCACATCCCGAATCATGTCCCCAACCTCCCTGGCGCCCTGGTCCTCAATGGCCACCATCTTGAACGGCTCATCCAGTAGCACCAACTGCAAGGCCCGAACCGAGCTCAACGTGTCCTCCATCATAGCATACACAGGCCCCAATTCAAACTCGTGCAGGGGCACCCGCAGGAGCCAGGTGTGGCCGTACTCCTGCAGCTGGTACTTGTGGAAACTGTTCCTCACCTGAGAGGTGTAATTGAACAAATTGGCGAGCTTGAGACAATTGTGAACCACAGCCCTGAACAAGGGGAGCTCCTTGGCGAAGTCCTTTATCAAACTGTTGAAGCCCTGATACTGACAAGCGAGATTAACCATCCAATGATTCTGATTCTCTAAGTTTTTCAAAGCCTTGGCCTTGAACCTGTCTGCAACTATCCCAACACACTGTTGCACGAGATTCCCACAAATGCCAGTTATTGTCTCCCACAGAACCTCCTCCGCATACTTGGAAGGCGCAGAAGCAGTAACAAACAACGCCCTTCTGTACAAGCTGGTCCCATTCGGAAGATTCACGCTCAAATTCACCAACCCAGAATCGTAACTCTTCCCATTCTCATTCACATTCCCATTCCACTTCCACCCGTCAGACGCAATCTGAAAGAACATCGCATCCCTGATCCTCGCCTCCGACTCAACCTTAGCCTCTTCGAACCTCGCCTCCAACCTCGCCCCTGTCAGCTCCCTCGGAAACACCGCCGGCAAACCAACCTGTGACAGAAAAGCTCGGAACTTCGGGTGCTCCAAACTCGCGAAAGACACGGAGCCACAGGACTCGTATACCCAATCGCCCAAAAACTCAATCGCGCTATCGATTTGGGCCTTACTCAAAGCGGGCCCAGGAGAAGTTTTGGGACTCTTCAGCTTCTTCACGCTATCCTCCAACATGGCCAAAGCCCCCAAATCCTCTTTCCCACCCGACAGCACCAAATGCGGCTGCTGCGGAACCAAAGCCGACCCGAACCGCGATGGCGCGTGGTAGAGGGAACCCGAACCGGAACCCGAAGCAGAAGGCGAAGTTGTTGTTCGCTTGCGATGGTTGTGCTGGGCCGAAAAGGGAGAAGCTGAAGAGGGCGAAGAAGAAGGAACGACAACGGGGGAGACAGAAGAAATGGGTTTGGCGGCGGAGTTGAAATTGGGACACGTGCCGCGCTTGAGGTGTTCGGAGGCGGTGCGTGAAGGGTTCGAAGCAGAGAAAACAGCGTCGCAGAGAGTGCAACGGAGTTTCACTGCTTTGGGGAGTCCCGTTTCGGTGTTGTGAGCCAGTAAGGGTTCCAGGTGTGTCCAGTACCATGCGCCTTTACCTTTTATCGCTTTGTTTCGAACCATCAGAAGCCCCTCGTAGCGCTTTTGCGCCGTCTTCGCCGCCGCTTCGTCGGCGGAGGCCGACTCCACCAACGCGCCGGCGTTCGTCGCCGCCATTGCGAGAGAGTGCGGATGAGATTGTAACGGAAACAGTAGTCTCTGGAATACAAGAGCTGATCACGATCACGTATTCTGCATCGTCGTCGTCGTCGTCGGTCCGGGACTCGGGGGAAGGGAGCATTTAGCCGGAGAGTGGCCGGGATTTGAGTTTCCGGCGAGTGTCCATGCGATCGGAGAAGAGGGTGGCTTATGATGATGAGAGGGAAAAGAGGTTTGTGCTATGTGAGAGAGTGAGTGAGTGAGTGAAGTGAATGAGACCGAAATAGCAAAGCGAATGAGAGTGGAGCAGATACACGTACGGCTACTCCACCCTCAGATGAATGACAGAAAAAAGGGCGACGCTTTTTCACGCGCTGGATTCTGCGCGTGGGAAACAACTTTCCGGGAACCCAACTCCCACGTTGCTGATGATTGGCTAGTGAACCACACGCGCCGCTCCTCACTTTTCTGCCCTTTAGTTTTTTTTTTTTTTTTCTCTTTTGTTTTTGGGGTCTTCCTTTGTCCTTGTCGCTTCCTTTTTTTTTTTTTTCTTGTTTTTATAATTCTTATTTTCATACTGTTTTTCACCCTAAATTTATCCTGTCACTCAGTCTATCTTCTTGTTAATCATTTTGTATTGGTGGGCTGAATTCTTTTAGGCTAGTATTCATTAAATTATATGTTTTTCCTACAAATGATTTATTTATTTTGATATTCTATCATAATAAAATGAAAATGCCCCCAATATTGTTTTAAATATTGCTAATACTTTTTTATTACATTTTTAAGTAATTTACTTTCATACTTGTTATTTAATGTTTTTTTAACTGAAAATAGTACAAAAATATAGCAATTTAAATGGATTAATAAATAAATAAAAATATTGGAAATAATATATTCTTAAATGGCATGTTGGATATGGTTAATATTTTTTCCAATTCAATTCGTTATAATTATTTGAAGTGAATTTTTAATAATGGAAAGAAAAATTAATTGATATAAAATAAAAGATATCATCAATAAATTAATGTTTCTCAGAAAACTAAAGCAGTAACTGAACTTTCTAATTCTATTGAACTCGCTACCAAGATATATGTTTTTCGTGATTATTAATTTCTTAATTGTTTAAGGATTAATTATAAGATAAAGATTCGCTGCATAATTAAGTGTACAATATTTTATATTATTATTTAACGATAACTTGTCATATAAGATCATTTTTATACTTTTAACAATATATTCACAAGTTTTATAAATAATAAGAGCGTAAAACTTGCTTATTAAAAACCCATACTTATTAAAGCCATGGTTTAAATGACTTGATCTTATCTCCTATTTTTATCTTTTAGAAATAATAAAAATATTAAAATATAATTTTAAATATTTGCCAATATTGTTACGTTTGGTTCCAATACATGTAATGAAATATTATTTTTAAATTTCTTACTTTTTCTAGTATTCTCTTGTAGTAATTTCAACTTCTGTTAATTCGTTGATGAAAAAACTAATGAAGAAGCAATTAACCGCATATTGTAATATTAGTGAATGTAAATTTAGGATATGATTTAGAGAATGATTAAACTCACCATACTAGTTTAATGTCCAAATACATTAGTAATGGAAGAGAGTATATTCTACTTCTGTCTAAACCTGTGCATTATAGATTTATATAAAACTATAAATGTTAAATTCAGAGGTTTATATATTCCTTGACAAAAAAAAATATGTTGTTGTGGATAGGCAATGCACATGTTAATTATTATTGGACTAACATTATTGCAGAAAAACCATTTTATATTAGTTAAAAAAATTGTTTTTATATTGAAAAATGTTTTTTATGCTAATTTAGAATCAATTTAGAAGTAGAAGATATAGAAAACATTAAATTGTTTATATAAGTTCTGAAATCGGTATAAAAAGTTTTTTTATACCGTTTAAGACAATAATCGGTATAAAGGTTTCTTAATATTATGCTTTCATTCGATCATTACTCGTTCATGTATATTGAAGTCATTCTAACGCAGGAATAATACTATCAATCACACGATAAGTGAAAAGACAAAAAAACATAATCATCCAATACACATAATTAATCATTTTCTAGAATCATAAAGCATTTTCAAAAAGTAAAATAAATATATTGATTTATATATTCCAGTATTTAATTGAATTGTGAAATAATGTTCCAACAATGTTTCATCTTTTCCCCTTCTTATTACAATGAAAAATAGTGAACAAAAACTATAAGTTAAATAAAAAAGAGGAAAAGGAATGAATAGGATTGGAGAGGGAGGAACAAGTTTGGTGATGCTTTTGAGGTTTTGGCAAAAGAGTTCGCATGCAAAGAAGAAGAAGTGGTGGCGTCTCCGATTAGCGGTTCTATCATTTTGCAAATGGCGATGTAAATACCGCTCCATGGTTGCATGTTTGTAGAAGAAAAAAAAACTAATGTCAAGAAATTAATTTGGAAATGATTATTAATATGGATGATACTTTACATGAATTTGAATACAATTTAAATTTTAACTTTGTGGTTCTATTCATTAATATGGTTGGAAAAATAATGCAATCAATGGTGATATTGCTTAAGTGTATGTAGTACTTACATGCACCATTCATTATCATTGAAGCAACAACATGGTTAAACAAGAACTTGTAGCTTGAGAGAGAGAAATTGAGATAAATATCATTCATATGGAGTGATGTGACTACTCAAACAAGAACAATGATGTCAATGACATGATTTTCCAAATATTGATAAAAATTGTGTGTGTTCTTGATGCATGTTTGTCTTTGTTTGAGTCGATGTAAAGACAAATCATCAATTAAGATATTGTCACACCCCATTAATTCTCCACTTTAATGGAGAACACGTGTCAAGCCCCTCTAGCTTCCCCGTGTGAGTGGGAGACAAGATGACAGCTTCAATTAATTATCCATCAATCGTGAACCGTGCGGTAGTAGAAGAGATGTGGGAGTGCAGAGAGTGGAAAACACATGGCACCGATAGGGCGTGCAAGGTTTCAGAAAGTGGAGTACAGGTGGCAGCGTAGGAAAGGATCGATTGGTTTTGGCAGAGGTACTTAAGTTGGGATTTCAAATCTCCAGCCACTTTTGCATGCAACCCTTCTTCCTCCTTAAACTCAACTTCCAGAAAACTCATTTTCTCCTCATTCTCTCTAAACCTCCAACCTTCTCTCTAGAATTCCGACCACCCCTCCCCTCTGATCATCAACCTTCTTTCAGATTAATTACTCACGGTGTCAAGACCTTCCATTCGCACTGACCAGACTTTCGTTTGGACTACTTTGGAGCCGGGAGCCATAGGAGTAGTGGACATTAGAGACTTAGAAGCTTAAAATTGGATCATAAGGTAAGGGAAGCTTATAATAAATTTAATTATGGTTATGTTTTATGAATTAATGCATGATGGTTTGAGCATATGATTGATGTTGTATGATTTGGATTAAATATGAAAGTATGATATGTTGTTTGATGTACTGCATGTCTGATTTTGGTAGGAAATCATCTATATGCATATAACTTAGTAAAATTCTGAATCTGTAATCGAAAGGTCATTAGGACCATTCGGTTTCCCCTAAAACGATCAGTCTTGTACAAATTGTGTTGAACTCAAATACTTTGATGTGATTGAATTACCTATTAAAGAACGTTCGGTCATACACTGAACGTTCGGTTGTATATTGATAATGTTTATTGAAAGTACTCGGTCATAAATCGAGTGCTCGGCATGAGAAGGTACTCGGTCATAAACAGAGTACTCGGTTTCATATTAATTGTCTTTATTATACTGAACGTTCGGTTTCCTCATCACTGTTGGATCATTTTGTATCCGTGTCACCTATAATAAAAGATGTAAAGGATGAATGAGTTTGTGTTGATTTAAGAGTATTCCAGGGAGGAATAACTCATAAGTGGAATTGTATTGGTAAAGTATGACCGTGGCTAAGGCTCAGGTTCTGACTCTATCCTGATATTCCGTGATTACGCCTTCTCAGGTAGAGAAGGGTAACTCATGCGTGGGAATGGCAAGAGGTCCGCGGTCATAAGACCAGATGATCGTTGTAAGACTAACCTCGGGTGACGGTCTGTTGAATTCCAGCCAGGTCCACTCGGGTGCAGAGAGCGGCGAACATACATGGTCATACCGTCCGGTCAGTGTCTAGAGGATTTGGCTATAACAGTGTTACCGTTTGGATTTAAATGGAAAGACTTGACTTATAATTTATGATTGTGATATTAATGTAAATGATTCGTGTGTACGTTTGAGAATATATTAGAAATGATTAATTAAATTTACATAAGCTTACCTTTATTTGTTCTGTCTTTGTCTATGTTGTCGTTTGGTATTTGGCCGTTTGGTTTTCCGTTCTCTTCACTGCGATGATCATCCATTGGATGTGAGCAGAAGGCGTCGTTGAAGGTACTTTGAAAGATTTGGTACAGATTGCTCAGCCAGAGGATAATGTGCTTGAAGATAGTGCAGAGTCGTCCGGTCCTTAGTGTAGTTCTCTTTTCTTGTATTGTTAGAATACCGTTTAGTTATTAATGTTTTGTAAACCTGTTCAACATATCTCTTTTTGTATCATCATTCGGTCTTAGTTGAATCCTTGACCGTTTAGTATTATGTGCACTTTCTACTCTTGTAAAATGTTTTAAATTCTATATGATATTTCTTATATTCTCATCCCTTTATGTGTTTAATCACCTCTGCTCTTCTTTATTATTTATGTTAACTTCCTAAAATAAACTATAACTTTATGTTGTATAATTATTGGGATGTTACAGATATTATTATTGAAATTTTTTCAAAAAAAAAAAAACTAAAACATTTTATCACTAATTACACATGCGTTCTCCATATTTAATAAAAAAATTTAAGACTTTGTGAATTTTTTTTCCTTATGTATCATTTAGTTTATTATTTTTAGTTAACATAATTTTTTTCTTAATAATTAATATAACTTTATCAATAATTTTTAACAACTTTTCATAATGTATATAATATAATATGGGATATGTTTTCTTTTTAAAGATTCTCCATGAACTCTTTGGGTCATGTATATCATGACACATCATTATGTTGTGATTATTGATAACCTCAATATATAAACAATTTTAAAGACTAGAGATATTATCTTTTGACATGTAAATATGATTCCTCTACCTTGATGAACCACCTCGTACATTTCTTTCATTCACGATGTAATTTACTTGTCATGAAACTTATTTAATGAAAAAATTGATTTAAAAATATAACTAAATATTATTGTCAAACGCAGTAGGACAAATATAATAGTAATAACAGACTGATAAAATAATTGTGAAACATGCAATACAGGCACGACAACTTGAGTAACTTTTACGTTTTGATTTTCACTTTTACATATTAAGTTGAATGATTTCCTGGATGCACTACTTGGTTTGATATTATGTCAGAACAACATTTGAATAATGATATAAAATATTTGCGGATCAGATACATTGAATAATTTGTGAAAAATAATAAGTAAAAGGAGACAATTAATAAAACGTGTTAGAACCTCTTTTGACAGTAATGATACAGCACACGTGCATGAATTGGGTTTTTCTTTATAGAATTTGTTCTAACCTTTTCTTCGTGCTATTTTTTTTTTTTTTAAATATCCCTTTTGTTTTGTGATATATATTTCTTTAATCTATCACACCGTCAAGGTTTTAATATATATAGTTATATATAAAGATAATTGTTAACTCAACATTCTTTAGAAATTATCATCGTAAATTATCCGTTTGAACATTTAAAAATAATATTTGAATAGAAAACTATATTTTAAGACGGGATTATATATATATATATATATATATATATATATATATATTAGTTCTATCTTAAATATGTAAATGTAAAAGTAAGAAAATAAATGCGCGGTAACTAATTAATTTAAATATATAAAACTGAAATCTAAGCTAGAATTGTAAGGTTTATATTTATCTTACACATGGCAATTTGATTTGGATGATTCTATTTGACTTTAACCTATGAATTGGAGCTAAAAAATGTCCTCATAAAAAAAATCACTAAACTAAAATACTTATTTTAATCATCATGGGCAAGAATGAATTATTTTAAAAAATATTATTTGACAATGTAATCTAATTTAAATTATTAATATTGATATTATGAGAATAAAATTTAATTATAAGTGTTAATATATATATATATATATATATATATAAATTCATATTCATAAATATTTATAAATAAAATTCGATAGAAAATTAATATTATAAATGAATGCAGCAAGTCATTAACACATGTTATCATAATATCCGTACTTGTAGATATTTATACTTATCATTTCTAATTTACTAAAATACCTTTATATAAATAACTATATCAATTTTTAGTAATTTTGATTTGTTTGTTTTCAGAAATTAATTGGATAAAATGAGATTATTAATCCAAACACTACCAAATAGTTTCTATTGTGTTAATATTTAATTTCATAATTTTACTTTGATTTATATGAATTTAAGTTTAGTTGTATTTTGTTTGAATTTATGAAAATGATATATTTATTTTATTTGAATTTATTTAGGTGTTGTTATCTTTAATTGAATACTTAAAATTTAGTTTTATATTCAAATCTTTTTTTTAGATTTTAATAACTATGTAATTCTTTATAACTTCTACATATTTTTATACAATCTTTTTTATAATTTTTTATGTTTAAAATGATTTGTTTAATTATTATTTTTTTTTATAAATATCAGTAGATTCTCACGGGTATATACTGTCACGACCCAGAAATTTGGGCCGGCCTAATAGCGACCGGCCGGTCTTCTTTTCATTAAATCAGCAAAGATTTAAAATTTATTTTTCTCGAAACCCGTGCAGAGACTGAAACTCAGTAAAAGTGGCAGACAAACTCTGCAGCAACAATAAATTCCCCAACCTCGAGATGCGTCCGACTGCATAGAGAATGAAGGATTTTTGGGGTTAGTGGGAATCACGTGGCACCGGAAGAACTGTCCAGCTGTCCGGCTCTGGAAGATCAATTAAGGTAGAAACTTCGAATTCTTAAAAATCTTTCTGCATGTAAATCTTCATCTTCTTCCTCAATACCAACTTTCTGAAACTCTCTTCCTTCTCTCTAAAAAACTCTCTACCTTCTCTCTAAAATCCTAATCAAACTACTGTTCCGATCACCTTCAGATCACTTTTCAAGACTCTTGGAGCTCGTTTACTACATTCGAACCGTTTGGTTTCTGTATTATATTCGGTAAGTTCTAAGAACTTCATTTCTGACTTAAAGTTTTCTCATTTCCAACATGCATGCACCATTAAAGCTTGCATGTACTTGTCGACCATTTTTCTCTGAACCTATATTTCTGTATTTCACTCTAGATTTTGAAACTTTAGAAGAGATAGTTGTTATCAACCTACTGTTGAAGTTTAGCTGGAGTTAAGAGGTAAGGGAAGCTTATGAATATTTAAGTTTGATGTTCTGTATAATGCAAATGTGAATAATTTGATGTATGTTAATTTATAAAGTATGTTGTTTGAAATGCATGATCTGAATGTTGTTATATGTGATATGAAAAATGAATAAAAAGAAAAAAAACTTAGAAAAACGTGAGTTGAGATTGAAGATCATTAGGATCATTCATTCTTCCCCTATTCTTCCGTCCGGTCTAATCGGACTATTCGGCCAAGTTGTTGTTGAACTTCAGATTGTTTCATTAAGAATCTCAGTGCAAAATACTTATTAAACGTTAGTCATAAACTAAACATTTATTCTGGAAAGTGTTTGACATTTGGCTGACACTTAAAATTATGTAAAACTTATAAATACAACCTCCTTTTTTTTGTAAATAGCCGACCAGTTACTCAGTGATCACTTTGATTAGTAAAGCTTATTTATTTGACCGACCGGTGTGTTTGCTTATATTATTCTTTGGGATAAGTGTTCGGTCATAGACCAGTCTTATAATATGATTATTACTTAGTTTATTCTTTATCAAAACCGGCCGGGTAACTAATAGTAATAGTTAACTTTGTGGTTGATACTTTATTCAATTTCGGTTCAGTATTCAACAAATCATTCTTCTTGTCAATATCACCTTGATTCTACCGCCCGGTTATTTTGTTATTGAGCCTTTGAGGATTAGTTGTTAATCGTTGCCAGAATGGCTTATCAGAATCAACAAACGTCTTTTATAGTCTTCTCAAATATTCCAGTTATATTTCGGTCTTATATTATTTCGAGATTCCATTGTTGGCAATACGTTCATTGATCCGATAACCTTGTTTTATGAGAGTGATAATAAATAAGAGATTTGACTAAAGTAAGAGAATTCCTCGGGTGGAATGTCTCGTGAATTAGAATAATTGATTGGTAAAGTATGAAGGTGGGAATGACTCCGGTGTCGTCCTTGTTTCCGATATTCCGTGAGGACATTTTCTCAAGTAGAGAGAAGTCGGTCATGTGTGGGAATGGCGGGAGGCCCGCAGTTATAAGTAAGTATAACCGTTTGAGGGCTAACCTCGGGCGGTAGCTGAATGAACAGTTATTACACCGCCCGGGTGCTAGGGACGACCGAGCTACACGTTCATACGGTCCGGACAAGGTCTTGTCGATTAATATTATGTATGAGAATAATATGTTGTGATTGATTGATTTTGTAAAGTATGTATGTTTGTATATTGAATGGATAAGTTAAATGTACATAAGCTTACCCTATTTTTCTTGTTTTGTACATTGTCGTCCGGTATCCGACCGGTCGTCTTTTCTTTCTCAAAATGCTATGATCATTCTTATGAATGTGAGCAGAAGTTACTTTGGAAGCAGCTTTGGAAGAGCACCCGGCTGATGCAGTACAAGTCGAAGAGCATTTTGAAGAAATTCCCGAGTTTAGTACTGGACCGTCCGGTCCCTAGATCCAGATATTTTTATTAAGTTTGATAGATGGTTATGTATAGGCTTTGCTTTTATTTTGACCGACCGGTCTATAATTGTTTTGTAAACAAATTGTTAACTCAGTCTTATGCTGTGTTGATTGTATCCGGTTCATATTAAATGTTAGTACTAGCGTATCTACCTTTCTATTTAATTGAATTCTTTACTGTTTTCTATATTATATTGTAACTCCTAAAATAAATCAATACTTTTATAGTAAAATTTATTTGGGATGTTACATTAATGGTATCAGAGCAGTTTCTTTCTTAGAATACCTGTAGGTTATGAGTATATTATGCTTATGGCTACGTACTCTACATGTTCGATCAGAATTTTCTGATTTCTTGAGGACTAACGGGTTCTTCTTTCTGATTAAAAACAGAAGATGGCTCCTAGACCACCTCCTCAACCGGTCGCTAGGGATCCGTCCGGCGAAAGTAATAATATGTTGGAATCAGTGTTGGCAGCACTTCAACAACAGAACGCCAATCTTATTCAACAAAATGCCAACTTAGCTCAACAGAATGCATTGGCATTACAAAATGCAGAAGTCGCTAGAACTGCAGCGGAATCAACACAAAGACAGATTATGGAGATATTATCAAGTGGAGTTTCAGCTACCAGACCGTCCGGTTCTTCTTCAAATACTCAGACTGAATGGAGTCTAGAGAGTTTTCTCCAGCACCGTCCGGCCAAGTTTAGTGGAAATTGTAGTGCGGACGAAGCTGACCACTGGCTTCGCGATATGGAGCGTATCTATGATGCTAAGAGGTGTAGTAATGAAAACCGTTTAGCTTTCACGGAGTATCTGCTGAATGGAGAGGCTGGACATTGGTGGAGTAGTTCTAAAATGCTGTTGGAAGATGATAATATTCCAATCACATGGGAAGTATTCAAGAACAAGTTCTATGAGGAATACTTTCCTAATAGCGTCCGGTTTGCGAAGGAAGTTGAATTTCTTCAACTAGTACAAGGCGGAATGACAGTTTCTGAGTATGCAAACCGTTTTAAGCAATTGATGAGGTTTTATACGATGAGAATGAGTGAAGAATGGCAGTGTCGGAAATTCGAAAATGGGCTGAGGGAAGACTTGAAACCGGTGATTGCAAGTCATTGTATCCAGAAGTTTCCGGCTTTGGTGGAAAGGGCTAAGGTATTGGAGAAAAACTTAATGGAAGCTGAGAAATGTAAGAAACAACAGTCATCCATTACCAGAGGATCGATTGTAGCAAGAAATTCTTCAAGTCCTAGGGCGACTCCATATTCTCGACCACCGTCTTCGCAGAGTTCTTCTGCTTTGGCCGTCCGGCCAGTGAACTTTGCTAGGCCGACCGGTCAACCAGGAAGTGTCAGCTGCTTTACATGTGGAGGCCCTCATTACATGCGAGATTGTCCCAGGCAGGGCAATACAAAATTCTGTGTCAAGTGTAGAAGAAATGGGCACTTGGAAAGAGAGTGCAACATGGGTGAACGAGCATTTTCCAGGCCACCGAATGCTGGAAGGTCATCTCCGAGTGGTGGTAGAGCCCAAGCAGTCGGTAGAGTATATGCCCTCTCGGGAACTGAAGCTGCTGGTTCAGGTAACCTCATAATCAGCACTTGTCTAGTATATGGAATGTCATGCTGTGTGCTTTTTGATTCGGGGGCAACACACTCCTTCATCTCGAAGGCATGTGTTGATAAAATGGGAATAGCTGAGAGTGAAATGCAGCTTGACTTGGTGGTGTCAACACCGGCAGCTGGGGAGATTAGGACGTCCACTGTATGTGTGAAGTGTCCTATTGAGGTAGAGGGGTACAAATTCAAGGTAAATCTCATATGTTTACCTCTTCAAGACCTTGAAGTTATATTAGGAATGGATTGGTTGACCACCAATCGTATTATTATTGATTGTGGGAAGAAGAAGTTGATTTTCCCAAGTGAAGAAGAGAAGCTTACGATTACACTCGGCCAGATGAGAGAAGACTTGATTGAAGGCGCTATGAGTTTTATTGTTTTCACATATATGGACGTGAGCGAAACGGACCGACCGGATCTGAACCGACCGGTAGTGGAAGAGTTTATGGACGTGTTTCCAGAAGAAATCCCAAGTCTTCCTCCACACCGAGAGGTCGAGTTTTCCATTGACTTGATCTCGGGAGCTGGTCCAATATCAATTGCACCTTATAGGATGGCTCCGGCAGAGTTGGCGGAATTGAAGAAACAAATTGAAGACTTGTTGGAAAAGAAATTCATCCGGCCAAGTGCATCACCATGGGGAGCGCCTGTTCTTTTGGTTAAGAAGAAAGATGGTAGTTCAAGGCTGTGTATAGACTACCGGCAATTAAACAAGTTAACCATCAAGAACAAATATCCACTGCCGAGAATCGACGATTTACTTGATCAACTCCATGGAGCTTCAGTTTTCTCCAAGATTGATTTGAGATCCGGATACCATCAGATACTAGTGAAAGAAGACGATATTCAGAAGACTGCTTTTCGGTCAAGATATGGGCACTTTGAATATGTAGTAATGCCGTTCGGTGTTACCAATGCCCCGGCAATATTCATGGACTATATGAACCGGATCTTCCGGCCGTTTTTGGATAAATTTGTAGTTGTTTTCATTGACGACATTCTCATTTACTCCAAAAGTCACGAAGAACATGAAGATCATTTGAGAATGGTTCTTGGAGTGCTAAGAGAGAAACAATTATATGCTAAGTTGTCCAAGTGTGAGTTTTGGATGAATCAAGTACAATTTCTTGGGCATGTAATTTCGGCCGGCGGAATTTCTGTAGATCCGTCTAAAGTACAAGCCGTTCTGGAATGGGAAACGCCTCGCTCAGTTACTGAAGTTAGAAGCTTTATTGGGTTGGCCGGCTACTACAGAAGGTTCATTGAAGGTTTTTCTAAGATAGTGGCGCCATTAACTCAATTAACCAGAAAGGACCAGCCGTTCGTCTGGACCGACCGGTGTGAGTCCAGTTTTCAGGAATTAAAGTTACGTTTGACGAATGCTCCGGTTCTGGTAATTCCTAATGTTAACCTTCCATTTGTTGTGTTCTGTGATGCTTCGTATAATGGATTGGGTTGTGTATTGATGCAAGAAGAGAAGGTCGTTGCGTATGCTTCTAGACAATTGAAGATTCATGAAAGGAATTATCCAACTCACGATTTGGAACTGGCGGCTGTGGTATTTGCCCTCAAAATCTGGAGACATTACTTATATGGTGCTAAATTTCAGGTGTTCAGCGACCATAAAAGCCTCAAGTATCTATTTGACCAGAAAGAGCTAAATATGAGGCAAAGAAGATGGATGGAATTTCTTAAAGATTACGAGTTTGATTTACAGTATCATCCGGGAAAAGCCAACGTAGTTGCCGATGCTTTGAGTAGAAAAACCATTCATATGGCGGCAATGATGGTACAAGAAATGAAGTTACTTGAGAACTTCAGAGATTTAAAGTTGCACTGTGATTTGGAGCCGACCGGTATTAGTTGTAGCCTTATGCGATTGTCAAGTAACATATTTGACCGAATAAGAGAAAAGCAAAAGGTTGATAAAGAGTTGCAGAGAATTTCCAAACCGTTCGGTATACCACCCCACCAAGACTTCAATGATGGAACGGACGGATTGTTAAGATATAAAGATAGAACTTGTGTTCCAAATGATGACGAGTTGAAAAGGATAATCTTGGAAGAAGCTCATCAAAGTCGTCTAAGCATTCATCCTGGAATAACTAAAATGTATAAGGATCTTCGATTGAGTTTTTGGTGGCCAGGAATGAAACAAGATATTGCTCGATTCGTGGAGTCATGTTTAACTTGTCAAAGAGCCAAGATCGAGTATCAGAAACCGAGCGGTCTCTTACAACCTCTGGAAATACCCGAATGGAAGTGGGACAGTATCGCTATGGACTTCGTGACCCATCTTCCTCGAACAGTCAGGCATCATGACGCCATTTGGGTAATAGTTGATAGATTAACTAAGAGTGCACACTTCCTTCCTATCAACTTAAAAATGCCTATGTCTAAGTTAGCTCAGCTATATATCAAAGAGATTGTTAGGCTACATGGAGTACCGTCCGGAATAGTGTCCGACCGGGACCCAAGATTTACCTCCCGGTTTTGGCAAGCGCTTCATCAAGAAATGGGAAGCAAACTCCAAATGAGTTCTGCCTACCATCCTCAGACGGACGGTCAATCCGAAAGGACAATCCAAACTCTTGAAGATCTATTGAGAACCAGCGTGTTGGACCACTTAGGAGTTTGGGATGAAGTTTTGCCGCTAGCTGAGTTTACTTACAACAATAGCTTCCATGCAAGTATCGGAATGGCACCTTATGAAGCTCTTTATGGACGGAAATGTAGAACACCCCTATGTTGGTTCCAGGAAGGAGAAGCTGTGTTGACTGGACCAGAAATTATTCAACAAACAACAGAAAAGGTGAAACTGATCCAAGAAAGACTCAAGGCAACTCAGAGTCGGCAGAAGTCTTACGCAGATAAAAGGAGAAAGCCCTTAGAATTTGCTGCAGGAGAGCATGTGTTCTTAAAGCTGAATCGAACGACCGGTGTTGGGAGAGTCATCAAACCAAAGAAATTATCACCACGATTCCTAGGTCCGTATCAGATTCTCAGACGCATTGGGCCAGTCGCCTATGAACTTGCTTTACCTCCTCCCTTGTCTAACCTTCATCCGGTATTCCACGTTTCTCAACTTAGAAAATATATCGCTGATCCTTCGCATGTACTCGAAGCCGACCAAATACAACTTAAAGAAGATTGTTCAGTTGAAGTACAACCAGTTAGAGTCGAGACAAATGTAACCAAGCGGCCGTTCGGTAAACGCACTATTTTGGTGAAAGTTATTTGGGACGACCGAACGGGTGATGTCACTTGGGAGCGCGAAGAAGATATGAAGGAAGCCTACCCACACTTGTTCGAAGGTATGTACTAATTTTCGAGGACGAAAATTTTTATTTGTTGGGGGGAATGTCACGACCCAGAAATTTGGGCCGGCCTAATAGCGACCGGCCGGTCTTCTTTTCATTAAATCAGCAAAGATTTAAAATTTATTTTTCTCGAAACCCGTGCAGAGACTGAAACTCAGTAAAAGTGGCAGACAAACTCTGCAGCAACAATAAATTCCCCAACCTCGAGATGCGTCCGACTGCATAGAGAATGAAGGATTTTTGGGGTTAGTGGGAATCACGTGGCACCGGAAGAACTGTCCAGCTGTCCGGCTCTGGAAGATCAATTAAGGTAGAAACTTCGAATTCTTAAAAATCTTTCTGCATGTAAATCTTCATCTTCTTCCTCAATACCAACTTTCTGAAACTCTCTTCCTTCTCTCTAAAAAACTCTCTACCTTCTCTCTAAAATCCTAATCAAACTACTGTTCCGATCACCTTCAGATCACTTTTCAAGACTCTTGGAGCTCGTTTACTACATTCGAACCGTTTGGTTTCTGTATTATATTCGGTAAGTTCTAAGAACTTCATTTCTGACTTAAAGTTTTCTCATTTCCAACATGCATGCACCATTAAAGCTTGCATGTACTTGTCGACCATTTTTCTCTGAACCTATATTTCTGTATTTCACTCTAGATTTTGAAACTTTAGAAGAGATAGTTGTTATCAACCTACTGTTGAAGTTTAGCTGGAGTTAAGAGGTAAGGGAAGCTTATGAATATTTAAGTTTGATGTTCTGTATAATGCAAATGTGAATAATTTGATGTATGTTAATTTATAAAGTATGTTGTTTGAAATGCATGATCTGAATGTTGTTATATGTGATATGAAAAATGAATAAAAAGAAAAAAAACTTAGAAAAACGTGAGTTGAGATTGAAGATCATTAGGATCATTCATTCTTCCCCTATTCTTCCGTCCGGTCTAATCGGACTATTCGGCCAAGTTGTTGTTGAACTTCAGATTGTTTCATTAAGAATCTCAGTGCAAAATACTTATTAAACGTTAGTCATAAACTAAACATTTATTCTGGAAAGTGTTTGACATTTGGCTGACACTTAAAATTATGTAAAACTTATAAATACAACCTCCTTTTTTTTGTAAATAGCCGACCAGTTACTCAGTGATCACTTTGATTAGTAAAGCTTATTTATTTGACCGACCGGTGTGTTTGCTTATATTATTCTTTGGGATAAGTGTTCGGTCATAGACCAGTCTTATAATATGATTATTACTTAGTTTATTCTTTATCAAAACCGGCCGGGTAACTAATAGTAATAGTTAACTTTGTGGTTGATACTTTATTCAATTTCGGTTCAGTATTCAACAAATCATTCTTCTTGTCAATATCACCTTGATTCTACCGCCCGGTTATTTTGTTATTGAGCCTTTGAGGATTAGTTGTTAATCGTTGCCAGAATGGCTTATCAGAATCAACAAACGTCTTTTATAGTCTTCTCAAATATTCCAGTTATATTTCGGTCTTATATTATTTCGAGATTCCATTGTTGGCAATACGTTCATTGATCCGATAACCTTGTTTTATGAGAGTGATAATAAATAAGAGATTTGACTAAAGTAAGAGAATTCCTCGGGTGGAATGTCTCGTGAATTAGAATAATTGATTGGTAAAGTATGAAGGTGGGAATGACTCCGGTGTCGTCCTTGTTTCCGATATTCCGTGAGGACATTTTCTCAAGTAGAGAGAAGTCGGTCATGTGTGGGAATGGCGGGAGGCCCGCAGTTATAAGTAAGTATAACCGTTTGAGGGCTAACCTCGGGCGGTAGCTGAATGAACAGTTATTACACCGCCCGGGTGCTAGGGACGACCGAGCTACACGTTCATACGGTCCGGACAAGGTCTTGTCGATTAATATTATGTATGAGAATAATATGTTGTGATTGATTGATTTTGTAAAGTATGTATGTTTGTATATTGAATGGATAAGTTAAATGTACATAAGCTTACCCTATTTTTCTTGTTTTGTACATTGTCGTCCGGTATCCGACCGGTCGTCTTTTCTTTCTCAAAATGCTATGATCATTCTTATGAATGTGAGCAGAAGTTACTTTGGAAGCAGCTTTGGAAGAGCACCCGGCTGATGCAGTACAAGTCGAAGAGCATTTTGAAGAAATTCCCGAGTTTAGTACTGGACCGTCCGGTCCCTAGATCCAGATATTTTTATTAAGTTTGATAGATGGTTATGTATAGGCTTTGCTTTTATTTTGACCGACCGGTCTATAATTGTTTTGTAAACAAATTGTTAACTCAGTCTTATGCTGTGTTGATTGTATCCGGTTCATATTAAATGTTAGTACTAGCGTATCTACCTTTCTATTTAATTGAATTCTTTACTGTTTTCTATATTATATTGTAACTCCTAAAATAAATCAATACTTTTATAGTAAAATTTATTTGGGATGTTACATATACAGATATTAAAGAAAAATAAAAATATACGGTATCCGCATAACGGATATGGGATTCGGCGGAAAGCTACTATCCGTACTCCTCTTGCCCAATTGACATCTCTCTCTCATATATATATATATATATATATATATATATATATATATATATATATATATATATATATATATATATTTTATTTGATAAAGATAAACTGAGATCATTTATTCAATGTTAAAACCATTTAGGCGTTCTTATTTTCGTAAGGTATTCCCAATTTCATCCCCTTCTTTTAAACATTTTCAATTGAGTCCTTATAAGTGCTAATTTCAAACAAATTAGCCCATGCCATTAAAAATCGTTAACCGTGTTAAAATTGTGCAGAGGTGGGTAGATGACGTGGTTAAAATTCTCCTTTTGAGGTGTTAAAATTGTGCAGAGGTGTTCAAATTGTGCAGAAGTGTTCAAATTTTTCTCATTCTCCTCTGCACAATTTTAACACCTCTACACAATTTTAAGACCTCAAAAGTAAAATTTTAACCACGTCATCTACTCACCTCTGCACAATTTTAACACCGTTAACGATTTTTAACGGCAGGAGCTAATTTGTTTAAAATTAACACTTATAAGGACTTAATTGGGAAGGTTTAAAAGAAGGGGACCAAATTGGGAATACCTTACGAAAATAGGGACACCTAAATGGTTTTAACCTTTATTCAAAGGAAACAAAATCAACAATTTTAAACTTTATAAGTAAATTTTTTATTTTTGTCAAGAAGTTTCATTCCGTAATTTTTAATTATTGATAAATTTATTAATCTATTACTTTTAAAACATGTGATTATATAATTGAAATAATTTATTTATTTATATCAAATTATATTTCTAATTTTTGAAATTATGAACTACTTTTGGAAACCATTTAACAATGTTTTTGTTAGAATTCGCCCATCTGGCAGTGATATATTCATATAATACATTTCAATTACTCTTATTATTTTTTATGATAACAAAATGATAAATTATCGATGAACTAATGTTTATTTGTCGAGTGAAAAGGATATGGTAAGATTGAGGTATCATATTTTACTTAGTATCCAATGTGTTGCTTAATAAAAAGGGTGCAACATGATTATGAAAACAAGTGTAGAAAATAGTGAGTATCTTATGTGTGCGTCCTATACTATATGATCACACTTTCTCTACTTATCCAAGAAAGACATTTATGGAAAAATCAACCTATAAAAAAATTACTATATATAATTATCTACTTGTAAGAGAAAACAACGTAGCCATGAATTATTTATATATATATATATATGGTTTAATAGGTTCGGAGGTCCCTATATTTGGGAGTTTGTTTCAATTGGGTCCTCCAATTTTGGAAGTGATCAATTAGGTTCCTAATTTTGTCAATTTGAATCAATAAAAGTCTTTCCGTTAAATGCAGTTAACCCCGTGAAGTTTTTGAACATGTGGCACGCTGACGCTTCCAGGTGGCACCGCTTCAAGTGCATAAGTGGATTATAAAAGGGTGAAATCCCTAAATTAAAAGGGTGTATTTGAAGGTGAAATCCCTAAATTAAAAGGGATTTCACCATTTTATAATCCACCTATGCACTTGAAATGGTGTCACCTAGAAGCATTAGCGTGTCACATGTTCAAAAACTTCACATCGTTAACTGAAAAACTTTTATTGATTTAAATTGACAAAATTAGGGACCTAATTCATCACTTCTAAAATTGGAGGACCCAATTGAAACAAACCCCTAAATATAGAGACCTCCGAACCTATTAAACCTCTATATATATATATATATATATATATTCGATGAGATAATAACAGATTGATTAAAAGACGAGATAGATATAAGTTATACATGACAAAAACTCTAATATATGCATAGAACAACATAGTATTTATGTTGTATTATTTTCTTAAGTTTATTCACTTCATTAAGTGTTGGAGAATCTCTGTGTTCATTTAAAAACTTGTTTGTGAAAATCTAGAGTTTTTAGTGAAAAAAAATATATACTGTTTAGGAAGAAAGAAAAAAAAAATCATTGTAGATTGGTTAAATAGAAATAATATACTTATAAAAAAAGTATAATTCTTTAGGTTTTATATTTTAATCATATTTTACATAAAATCATACAATAATCATTATATTATAATAAAATCAAATCCTAAATTCATTTAAAAATGATAGAAAAAAAAGTAAAAAAAAAAGTATTTAGAATACAAGAGAATAATATGGGAGCAAGATACCTTTACTTAAACAATATTTTATATTAAAATAGAGGCTGTATTTATTCGTTTCCTTTTTTAAACATTATAAGAATTTATGTTGCTCACAGAAGTATTATTTTGCATTACTGGCTGTTTAAATCTCATTAAATACATATACATCACTACCTACAATTATCGTAATCCTGTTTACATTATATGGGATGTTTTAATCCTCATTTTCTTAAACCCCTGTTAATGTCATAATATTCTCAACGATATTATAATCTCCACTCATGTCAAAATAAATTATAATATTATATATTTTATACAACTTTAAAATTATCATATCCCTATCACTGGTTTAATGTAAGACTATCTAAAACTTATATAATTTTAAAATGTTATTATTATCTTTTAATTAATTATAGTCATGGTTTATAAAAGTCAAAATTTATGTCATATTTACATAATAGTAGAAATTTCATGAATAACTCTAGTAAAATAAAATAAAATAAATAATATGCTAAATTCAAATTCAAATAACTAGTATAAATGACATCTAAATATTAACCTTTTGTTACATGTATGTATGTTGAACTTGTTTTGATATATATCAAATAGCTATTAATTATAAATCAACTATTAAAAAAAGTTATAGTTAAGAATAATAAATAAATTCATCTCCATAGATATTGTCTGAGTTTCTTTTTGTTTTAATAGAGAATTTTTATATTAATTGAATAAGAATATGAGTATGAGTAATATATAACTTTTCAATTGGATACAGAGACAAAAATGAATATATACATACTTGTTTTATTTTTGTTTTCATATTTGTCTCAATACTTATTTTGTTTCGATTAAATTACTGAAATATTTAAAATTTATTAAGTAATTTAATATATATATATATATATATATATATATATATATATATATATAATTGTTTATTTTTATTGAGGATAAGAATGAGATGAAATTTTTTCTTTGTGAATAGAAATAAGAGAATTAACTCATCCTGTCATCATTGTCACCCCCTCTTTACAAAAATATATATAATTACTAACAAACTATATTTTGAAAATATAATATATACACATATAATTAAAATTTATAATATTATAAGTGAAGTTTGAAATATAATCATGCTAGGAAACATTTGATCTTGATAATTTTGTGTAAATAAAATCATCATTGCTTGCAATATTTTATTTCACTATTCAGTTTAAGCATTTGCATATATTGTTCAATCACTCGTGACTTCAAATAACTTTCAAAACAAAAATCCTCTCCTTATTTACATTCAGAAATGCAATTATATATGAACTAAATGCAATGAAATCAAAAGTATTGGAAAAGAAAAATAAAAAAAGCATATTCTTACTTAGTATTTATAAGGGTTTATTATTATATACGTATATATAATATTAAACCCTTATATATTTATTGCGTACTAAATAAAGATTTAACATTTTAGAACAAAACATACCAAAGGGGAAACACCTTTTGTAAAAGAATGTTATATTGATTTTCATGTATAAGAATTAGACAAGGTAATAATTTCTCTAATATGCAAGAGAGAACAATGAGGATTGTTAACAAATATTTTTTAAGAATGAGCATATGTTATTCGCACATGCATAAAGAAATTGTTTTATAAGTAAGAGTACCAAAAATGATGTAACTTGGCTATATAATTTTGCATATTCTTAAGAAAAAATATGTAAGTTAATATAAAAAATAATGTAACAACTAACATAATTATTGAAGTTTGTATAATAAAGTAAATATAAGGAAGAATGAGTATTTGCAGTAAGTACTAAGGCAAGAAAGAAATAGTCAAAGTGTATGAAAAAAAAAAAAAAAAAGATGATCGAAAGCAACTTTGAAAACGTAAAAGATGAAACAGACTCTTCTGCCAGAAATTCAAATGTGTATTAATCAAGCACCGAGTTAGGTGAAGTTCTCCAAAACACAACACAACACACTTCTCACAAATTAATAAAAAGTAGAAAAACGAAACCACGTGATGTGATCTCTATTCTTTCACTGCTTTTGTCTTCCCTCTATAATTAGCCCTTAATTAATTAAACATCACTTTATCATAAACACTAACCATCTCATCATTTTCTAAATCACACGTTACTTTCTGCTAAGTCATTTTCCTACCTTTTTTTTCTTTTCCTCCTTAACTTCTCAAATATTACTTCATATTTAGCTTCCTGTCGGATATTAATTAATATTATTTATTATCATTTTTTTTTGCTAGAATAGCGAAGAATTTCATTGGTACCAATATAATCAAGTTACACTCAATTGAGAGAGTGAAAACATCCAATAATGGAATTTTTTAAATTTAATTTATAAAAATTCGTTTATAATTATACCTTTGTTTTTTAAGATCTTCAACCTTTTCATTTTTTTTTTAATTTGAAATTTAAACTTACATTTCAATTTCTACCAATTTTTCTCATCATATATGAGTACTTTCACGTTAACACTTTTAAAACAATTCAAACTAGAAATAATATTAGTTATGAATAGAAAATAAATATAAAGAATGTGATAGAAAATATTATAATTTCATATTATTTATAATTATTAGTCAATAAACAAACAAATTAAGCAAAAACTTAGTTTACATTTTTCTTACCTCTATACGGTAAATATGAAAATATAAATTAAACAGATTTTTTTAATTGATAACAAAAATATAACCTACAACTCTTTATATTTAAATGATTCATATCCCTTATATTAAAATAAAAATTGAAGCTAAGAAAGCTTAAATCACTTAGTTCAACAAATACGTGAGTTGTTTCGAATTGTGTGTTGTAACATCCCAATAAATATAATCAAAGCCATAATTTATTTTTAGGAGTTAACAAGAATAATAAAGGAGAACAGTAATGAATAAGCAAAGCCGTACGAAAATATACTGAAAGTTAAAAATCGAACGATTGGAATATACACAACGTTTACAAAATAGACCGAACGGTCTAGAATACATACATTGGCCGAAGGGCCAAAATTTAAAAGATTCAAGTACTCAACGTTTACAAAATACAAAAAGAAGGAAACGCCTATACTAAGGACCAGACGGTCCAGCATAACGCTCGGGCACGGCTTCCACTGGTTCCTCGGCCTGCACGGCGTCCTCCAGAGTTTCCTCCAAAGCAGCTTCCAAAGTATCCTCTGCTCACATCCAAAAGGATGATCATTGCAATGAAGAGAATAGCCGAAGGTCAGATACCGAACGACAACATATACAAAGCAAAACAGATAAGGGTAAGCTTATGTAAATTTAATTTATCAATTCCTCATACAAGTAACATACAATACAACCAAATCAATCATGCAACATATCATTATTACACTCAAGACCGACCATAAGACACTGTCCGGATTGTATAAATATGTAGCTTGGTCGTCCCTAGCACCCGGTGTGGTGTAGTAACTGTTTTCCACAGCTGCCACCCGAGGTTAGTCCTCAAACGATTATTACTCATATAACCGCGGACCTCCTGCCATTCCTACACATGAGCGACCTCCCTCTACTTGAGGAAGCGTCCTCACGGAATATCAGGATCAAGGACAACGCCGGAGTCATTCCCACATTCATACTTTACCAATCATTGTCGAGTTCATGAGACATTCCGCCCGTGGAATTCTCTTACTTAATCAAATTCATCATTCGCTATTACTTCCAAGTTGTTAAGGTGTTGAGAAGAATACCCGATACTCAATACCGAATAGTTTCTGACTAAACGTTTCATAAAACCGAGCACTATATCTATGACCGAGTGCTTTACATGACCGGACATCCTCAGGATGAATAATATTAACAATGTGAAACCGAATACTTCATAAATTAAGTGTCAGTCTAATACTGAACACTTGTATGACCGAACGTACAGTTTATGACCGAATGTCCTTAAAATTTGTGTACTGGTATAATACTTAGCACTTTTAATAAACATCATCAATATAAACCGAACGCTCAGTGTATGACTGAACGTTCTAAATAATTACTATGAGACTGAATACTTAGTGTATGACTAAGCACTTCCAAGTTGAACGTTCAGTATAAGACCGGACGTTCAGTACAATAAAGATAATTAATATGAACCCGAGTACTCAGTTTATGACTAAGTACCTCCAATAACATTATCAATATAAAAACGAACGTTCGGAGTGAACGAACGCTACTATAATAAACATAGTTAATATGAGGCTAAGTAATCAGTTTATGACTGAATACGTTAAAGCCGAACACTCGGTATAAGACCGAGCGTTCTATAATGAATAGATTATTACGACTGAATAAGCAAGTCATTTAGGTTTCGATACACTAATACCAAAAACGATCGTTTTATGGGAAAACCGAACAGTCCTAATGACCTTCGGTCTCAGATTCACATTTTCTCTAAGTTTATACTTATCATATAATTCATACTTCAACATATCATATTCCATCCATAAAATTCAAACAACATACTTTATATATCAAACATGCATTAATCAAACACACATTCAAAACATACAGAAAATCAAAATTAAACTTTATAAGCTTCCCTTACCTCTATTCCAGCTAAACTTCTTAAAGTTCTACGATAAGATCGTCCAAACGTCCAAAAGTGCTCCGCTTGGAAAACCGATCGGTGAAGATGAAAGGTCTTGACACCAGGAGTGTTAAATCTGAAAGGAGGTTGATGATCGGAGATGAAGGGGTGGTCGGAATTCTAGAGAGAAGATTTAAGATTTTAGAGAGAAGGAGGAGAAAAATAAGGTTTTCAGAAAGTTGGGTTTGAGGAAGAAGAAGAAGATTGCATGCAGAAAGTATCGTAAGTGTTTTCTTCTTACCTTAAATACTGCCTCCAAAACGGACGGTCGGCCATTTGCATTCTGCCACATGGCTTCCACTAAAACGTCCGGTCCACTCCCAGCGCGCCACCTGACTTCCACTTTCAGGGGTTCAACTGCTCTGCTGCTGCACGGATCACGAGGGACGGGAATTAAAAGCTTTGCAGAGCTTGTCTCCCACTCACCAGGGGAGAACGGGCGGTCGACACGTGGACGTCACTAAAGATAAATATTTAATGGGGTGTGACAATCCCCCCAACAAATAAAAATTTTCTTCCTCGAAAATTAGGACGTACCTTCGAATAGGTGCGGATAAGTTTCCTTCATGATCTCCTCTCGCTCCCAAGTGACATCGCCCGTTCGGTCATCCCAGATGACCTTGACAAGAGTAGTGGATTTACAGAACGGTCGCTTGGTCATGTTCTTTTCAATTCTGACCGGTTGGACTTCAACTGAACAGTCTTCCTTGAGTTGAATGTTGTCAGCTTCAAGTACATGCGAAGGGTCAGCAATATACTTTCGGAGTTGAGAGACGTGAAAAACGGGGTGAAGGTTGGACAAAGGAGGAGGCAAGGCTAGCTCGTAAGCGACCGGTCCAATGCGCTTCAGGATTTGGTACGGACCAAGGAATCGGGGAGTTAACTTCTTTGGTCGAACGACTCTTCCAACTCCGGTCGTTCGGTTCAGCTTGAGGAATACATGTTCTCCTGCAGCGAATTCCAACGGCTTCCTTCTTCTATGGGCATAAGACTTCTATCGGCTTTGAGACGCTTTAAGTCTTTCCTGAATCAACTTCACCTTCTCCGTTGTCTGTTGAATGATCTCCGGTCCAGTCAATACTGCTTCCCCTTCTTGGAACCAGCAAAGGGGCGTTCGACATTTTCTCCCATAGAGGGCTTCGTACGGTGTCATCCCAATACTCGAATGGAAGCTGTTGTTGTAGGTGAACTCAGCTAACGGCAAGACTTCATCCCAAACTCCTAAGTGATCTAGAACACTGGTTCTCAATAAGTCTTCAAGAGTTTGGATGGTTCTCTCGGATTGGCCGTCCATTTGTGGATGGTAGGCAGAACTCATCTGAAGTTTGCTTCCCATTTCTTGTTGAAGTGCTTGCCAAAACCGAGAGGTGAACCTTGGGTCTCGGTCTGAAACTATACCGAACGGTACTCCATGTAGCCGGACGATCTCTTTAATGTATAGCTGAGCCAGCTTGGACATAGGCATCTTCAAGTTGATAGGAAGAAAATGTGCGCTCTTAGTCAGCCTATCAACTATTACCCAAATTGCATCATGGTTTATTACCGTTCGGGGCAGGTGAGTCACGAAATCCATAGCAATGTTGTCCCACTTCCACTCTGGTATTTCTAGTGGCTGTAAAAGACCGCTCGGTTTCTGGTATTCTATCTTAGCCCTTTGACAGGTTAAACAGGACTCCACAAACCGAGCTACATCATGCTTCATTCCTGGCCACCAGAAACACATTCGAAGATCCTTATACATCTTAGTCATACCCGGATGTATACTAAGACGGCTTTGATGAGCTTCTTCCAGAATTAATCGTTTCAATTCTTCATCATTTGGAACACAAGTCCTTCCATTATATCTTAATAAGCCGTCCGTTCCAGAGCTGAAGTCCTTGTGTGGCGGCACACCGTACGATTTACTAATCTTCTGCAACTCCTCGTCAAACGCTTGCCTTTCTCTGATCCGATCAATGATATTGCTTGACAGCTGCATATAACAACACCGAATACCGGTCGACTCTAGCTCACAATGGAGCCTTAGGTCCCTGAAGCTTTCAACCAGTTTCATCTCTTGGACCATCATAGTTGCCATATGGACGGTCTTTCTGCTCAAAGCGTCAGCCACCACGTTCGCTTTTCCAGGATGGTATTGTAGTTCAAAATCATAATCCTTTAAGAACTCCATCCACCTCCTTTGCCTCATATTCAATTCCTTCTGATCAAATAGATATTTGAGGCTCTTATGGTCGCTGAACACTTGAAACCGGACGCCATATAGGTAGTGCCTCCAGATCTTAAGGGCAAATACTACGGCCGCCAACTCCAGATCATGAGTTGGGTAATTCCTCTCATGAATCTTCAATTGCCGAGAGGCATAGGCCACTACCTTTTCTTCTTGCATCAACACACAACCCAAGCCTTGATATGATGCATCACAAAACACAACAAAGGGTTGGTTGACGTCAGGCATTACCAAGACTGGAGCGTTCGTCAATCGCTGTTTCAATTCCTGGAAACTGGACTTACACCGGTCGGTCCAGACGAACGGTTGATCTTTCCGGGTCAATTGAGTCAACGGCGCTACTATCTTAGAAAATCCTTCAATAAATCGTCTATAGTAGCCAGCCAACCCAACGAAACTCCTCACGTCCGTAACCGAACGAGGTGTCTCCCATTCCAGAACCGCTCGTACTTTGGCTGGATCCACGGCAATTCCGCCGGCCGATATAACATGTCCAAGAAACTGTACTTGCTCCATCCATAACTCACACTTGGACAATTTAGCGTACAGTTGCTTCTCCCTTAGCACACCAAGAACTATCCTCAAATGATCTTCATGTTCTGCTCGGCTCTTGGAGTAGATAAGAATATCATCAATAAATACCACCACGAACTTGTGCAGGTAAGGTCGGAAGATACGGTTCATGTAGTCCATAAAGATAGCTGGAGCGTTGGTAACACCGAACGATATTACTACATACTCGTAATGTCCGTACCGAGACCGGAAGGCGGTTTTCTAGATGTCATCTTCCTTGACCAATATTTGATGATACCCGGATCTCAAATCTATCTTGGAGAAGACCGTAGCTCCATGAAGCTGATCCAGCAGGTCGTCTATTCTCGGCAGTGGGTACTTGTTCTTGATAGTCAATTTGTTCAATTGCCGATAATCAATGCAAAGCCGAGAGCTGCCGTCTTTCTTCTTGACCAACAGAACGGGCGCTCCCCAAGGCGAAGCACTTGGCCGAATGAATTTCTTCTCCAACAATTCTTCAATCTGCTTCTTCAACTCGGCCAATTCTGCTGGAGCCATTCTGTACGGTGCAATGGATATAGGACCGGCTCCTGAGATTAAGTCAATGGAGAACTCAACCTCTCGGTGTGGAGGTAGGCTTGGCACTTCTTCTGGAAAGACGTCCATAAATTCTTCAATAACCGGACGGTTCAGATTCGGACGGTCTGTTCCACTTACGTCCATATACGTAAAAACGAGGAAACTCATAGCGCCTTCAATTAAATCTTCTCTAATCTGGCCGAGCGTTAAAGTGAGCTTCTCTTCTTCTCTTGGGAAAATCAACTTCTTCTTTCCACAATCAATAAGAATGTGATTGGAGGTTAACCAATCCATTCCTAAAATTACTTCTAGGTCATGAAGAGGCAAACATATAAGGTTTACCTTGAATTTGTACCCTTCTACCTCAATAGGACACTTCACACATACGGTGGACGTCCTAACCTCACCAGCTGCCGGGGTTGACACCACCAAGTCAAGCTGCATCTCTCTCTCGGCTAAACCCAGCTTATCAACACATGCCTTCGAAATGAAGGAGTGTGTTGCCCCCGAATCAAAAAGCACACAGCAGGGTATTTCATACAATAAGCAAGTGCTGATGATGAGGTTACCTACACCGGACGCTTCAGCCCCCGTGATAGCATAAACTCGACCAGCTGCTTGAGCTCGGCCACCACTCGGTTGGAACCTCCCAGCGTTCGGTGGCCTTGAGAACGTTCGGCCGCCCATATTACAGTCCCTCTCCAAGTGTCCATTCCTTCTGCACCGGACACAAAATTTGGCATTCCCTTGTCTGGGGCAATCCCTCATGAAGTGAGGGCCTCCACAAGTGAAGCAACTCTCTCCTCCTTGTTGACCGGTCGGTCTGACATAGTTAACAGGCCGAACGACCAATGTAGAAGGACTCGCTGATGATAATGGCCGGGAATAAGGGGTCGTCCTGGGACCAGAGTGATTTCTTGAAACGATCGGTCCCCTAGAACTGGATTGCTGCTGCTTCTTACACTTTTCAGCTTCTATCAGGTGCTTCTCTAATACCTTAGCCCTCTCCACTAAGGCCGGGAATTTCTGAATACAGTGGCTGGCAATTACCGGCTTCAAATCTTCCCTCAGTCCATTTTCGAATTTTCTACACTGCCACTCTTCACTCATTCTCATTGTATAAAATCTCATCAGCTGTTTAAATTTGTTGGCATATTCGGACACCGTCATTCCCCATTGGATTAGTTGGAGGAATTCCACCTCTTTAGCGAACCGGACGCTGTTTGGGAAATATTCCTCATAGAACCTCTGCTTGAATATTTCCCAAGTGATCGGAACATGTTCGTCCTCCAACAGCATCTTGGTACTACTCCACCAATGACCGGCCTCTCCAGTCAGCAGGTACTCGGTAAAAGCCAAACGGTTCTCATCCCCGCATCTCTTAGCGTCATATATTCTTTCCATATCCTGAAGCCAATGGTCGGCTTCGTCGGCGCTACAACTGCCAGCAAACTTGGCCGGGCGGTGTTGGAGAAAGCTTTCCAGACTCCATTCCGTCTGGTTGTTTGATGAGGAACCGGACGGTCTGACAGATGACATACCGCTCGACATCATCTCCATTATCTGTCTTTGAGTTGCCTTCGCAGACACTCTAGCCGCTTCTGAATTTTGCAGAGCCAGTGCGTTTTGTTGAGCGAGGTTAACGTTTTGTTGAATCAAATTCGCATTTTGTTGCTGAAGTGCGGCCAAGACTGACTCTAGCAAATTGTTCTCGCCGGACGTATCTCTAACAACCGGTTGAAGAGGTGGTCTTGGAGCCATCTTCTGTTTTCAATCAGAAAGAAGAATCCATTAGTCCACAAGAAATCAGAAGATTCTGACCGAACATTAGAGTACATAGCAATAAGCATGGTATACTCATAACCTACAGGCGTTCTAAGGAAGAAACTGCTCTGATACCATTAATGTAACATCCCAATAAATATAACCAAAGCCATAATTTATTTTTAGGAGTTAACAAGAATAATAAAGGAGAACAGTAATGAATAAGCAAAGCCGTACGAAAATATACTGAAAGTTAAAAATCGAACAATTGGAATATACACAACGTTTACAAAATAGACCGAACGGTCTAGAATACATACATTGGCCGAAGGGCCAAAATTTAAAAGATTCAAGTACTCAACGTTTACAAAATACAAAAAGAAGGAAACGCCTATACTAAGGACCGGACGGTCCAGCATAACGCTCGGGCACGACTTCCACTGGTTCCTCGGCCTGCACGGTGTCCTCCAGAGTTTCCTCCAAAGCAGCTTCCAAAATATCCTCTGCTCACATCCAAAAGGATGATCATTGTAATGAAGAGAATAGTCGAACGGTCGGATACCGAACGACAACATATACAAAGCAAAACAGATAAGGGTAAACTTATGTAAATTTAATTTATCAATTCCTCATACAAGTAACATACAATACAACCAAATCAATCATGCAACATATCATTATTACACTCAAGACCGACCATAAGACACTGTTCGGACTGTATGAATATGTAGCTCGGTCGTCCCTAGCACCCGGTGTGGTGTAGTAACTGTTTTCCACAGCTGCCACCCGAGGTTAGTCCTCAAACGGTTATTACTCATATAACCGCGGACCTCCTGCCATTCCCACACATGAGCGACCTCCCTCTACTTGAGGAAGCGTCCTCACGGAATATCAGGATCAAGGACAACGCCGGAGTCATTCCCACATTCATACTTTACCAATCATTGCCCAGTTCATGAGACATTCCGCCCGTGGAATTCTCTTACTTAATCAAATTCATCATTCGCTATTACTTCCAAGTTTTTAAGGTGTTGAGAAGAATACCCGATACTCAATACCGAATAGTTTCTGACTAAACGTTTCATAAAACCGAGCACTAGATCTATGACCGAGTGCTTTACATGACCGGACATCCTCAGGATGAATAATATTAACAATGTGAAACCGAATACTTCATAAATTAAGTGTCAGTCTAATACTGAACACTTGTATGACCGAACGTACAGTTTATGACCGAATGTCCTTAAAATTTGTGTACTGGTATAATACTTAGCACTTTTAATAAACATCATCAATATAAACCGAACGCTCAGTGTATGACTGAACGTTCTAAATAATTACTATGAGACTGAATACTTAGTGTATGACTAAGCACTTCCAAGTTGAACGTTCAGTATAAGACCGGACGTTCAGTACAATAAAGATAATCAATATGAACCCGAGTACTCAGTTTATGACTAAGTACCTCCAATAACATTATCAATATAAAAACGAACGTTCATAGTGAACGAACGCTACTATAATAAACATAGTTAATATGAGGCTAAGTAATCAGTCTATGACTGAATACGTTAAAGCCGAACACTCGGTATAAGACCGAGCGTTCTATAATGAATAGATTATTACGACTGAATAAGCAAGTCATTTAGGTTTCGATACACTAATACCAAAAACGATCATTTTAGGGGAAAACCGAACGGTCCTAATGACCTTCGGTCTCAGATTCACATTTTCTCTAAGTTTATACTTATCATATAATTCATACTTCAACATATCATATTCCATCCATAAAATTCAAACAACATACTTTATATATCAAACATGCATTAATCAAACACACATTCAAAACATACAGAAAATCAAAATTAAACTTTATAAGTTTCCTTTACCTCTATTCCAGCTAAACTTCTTAAAGTTCTACGATAAGATCGTCCAAACGTCCAAAAGTGCTCCGCTTGGAAAACCGATCGGTGAAGATGAAAGGTCTTGACACCAGGAGTGTTAAATCTGAAAGGAGGTTGATGATCGGAGATGAAGGGGTGGTCGGAATTCTAGAGAGAAGATTTAAGATTTTAGAGAGAAGGAGGAGAAAAATAAGGTTTTCAGAAAGTTGGGTTTGAGGAAGAAGAAGAAGATTGCATGCAGAAAGTATCATAAGTGTTTTCTTCTTACCTTAAATACTGCCTCCAAAACGGACGGTCGGCCATTTGCATTCTGTCACATGGCTTCCACTAAAACGTCCGGTCCACTCCCAGCGCGCCACTTGACTTCCACTTTCAGGGGTTCAACTGCTCTGCTGCTGCACGGATCACGAGAGACGGGAATTAAAAACTTTGCAGAGCTTGTCTCCCACTCACCAGGAAAGAACGGACGGTCGACACGTGGACGTCACTAAAGATAAATATTTAATGGGGTGTGACATGTGTCACGTGTTTCATTCTTATCCATGAAAAGTAATAGAAGAGCTTTAATCATTTTCTTAAAATAATTAAAAAAAACCTGAAGATTGAATGACGGTCGAAAAAAAGTGATTTATTTTTACTTAAGAGACATGATTTACTAAAATAAAAGTTAAGAGTAGAAAAAAAATGGTCTCAACACAATAGGAAAATAAATTTTTAGTGAAATTGAGTTTTTTTACTGTTTGTTTTTTCTATTATAAATTTATTTAATACATTCATATCAATGTTAATTTTTCTTTTGATAAATACACAAAATAATTGTTAAAGATTAAATATGTATTCAATTGTCTCAATCATTTATGAAATTCAAACAAAAATGTTAAAAAGAATTAAAGCTTTTGTTCTAGGATTACTTTTCTTCTTTTTATACTAAAAATAAAATATGTTATATTATATTAAATAAACTATTTATCAGAAATAAATAATTCAATAACAAAAACTTAAAATATACTCAAAGAATAAGGACTTCAATAAAGTAAACAAAAAAAAGTTAAAATTAGGATGACAAAAGTGAATTAATTTAACTATATTCATTTAAATTTTTTAAGCAAAAATCCGTTTCATTTACATTGGATAGGTATGAAATATGAGTCTCAATTTTGTTTTAGTCATGGATATACTTATATACATGTTCATATTTATCTTTGTACTGATTCAGATATTGATTAAATCATTTTTTTAAAAAACAAAAATTATAGAGAAAATTTATAATATTAAAAATTCAATTTAAATGATGATTTTTTTTTTCAAAATCAAATATCTATAAAAAATAACAATTAGATAAATATTAAAATAAAGTATCTAATAATAAATAGGTAAATATAAATAATTGTAGAAACAAATAAAAAATTATACATAATTGAAATTTCATGATAATTACGATGTATGTTATTTTGTTGCGAATGTTAAAAGCGGAGCCACATTAGAATCTGAGAGAACTCTCTTAGTATCACAGAAGTAAAACCGTTGTGAGTGAACAATTTTTATTCCGCTTGATAATTCATCATATATCTCAACTGTTGAATATCTAGTAAGTTTACCAAAAAAAAGTTTGTGATAAACTTAAAATTTATATTTAGACATTATTACCTAATTAAAAAATAATAAAAATATTAAATATGTGATCTAAAAATGTAACATGTTAAGTGAAGCCATTATTTAATCCATAAAAAAATAATGTGTTATTCATCTCATTACTAATTAAATATCCATTTAAAAATATGGTATTTTGAAACTCACGTAAATTTGTGGATAGTATTTAAAAAAAATACTTTTAAAATTTTAAAAATAAAATTTAAATAAAATTACAAAAATATATAATATAATATAAATTAAATTTAATAAAAAATAAATTAATTTTAATTTTAATTAAATTTAACTTAAAAAAATATAATTTTTTTTTTCAAGTAGTAGGTACTAGTTGGTACGGGTAATTTGATACCCATATTCAACTTGTTTATAATCATGTAACAAAATTTCCATTACTCGCAGATATTAACTATCTAGTGGATTTTATCGGTAAAAATGTATCATCATATTTTAATAGCGTTTAACTACCATAGGAATCATCAACATAAACATATAACAGTTAACAAAAGAATTGATATACACATAAACTAACTTCCTACTCTATGCTTCTACACCATCACCATTTTGCACCTGATCCATAGAAGCATCCTCATATGCTCATATCATTATAAACAAAAAAAACAAACAAACAACACAAACCAATAAGGACAAAAGGGTAAGTTACCAAAGGAGCATTCATACAACAGAACTGTAGATGTTAACACACAAGCAAAGGTGTATAAATAAATAGTAAGGCATACAATCAATTCATTATAGACTTGACCATCCGAATATATATATTAATGTCAGACTTTGGCGGTTATGTACTTGTGGTAGTCTCTACTGCTCTCCCAATAGGTTTCACCTTACCATACACAAGGTTAGTCTATTGACGCTTTAGGTCAAGGTAAAACCCTTAGACTAGGACCTCATGTTCTTCTCACAACATATCTCATATTTCTTTACTTAAGATTGGATGGTTATTAAAGTGTCAGGATAACCCCAATATGAAATCCTTACTTGAAATCATTACAAGAAACTTTTCCTTGAAATTCCTTCCCAACGTACTTTATTCATACTTACAATCACATTATAATCCATGGAACATCACAAATTCATATTGCACATAAATGGAATCAATAATAAACTACTTCAAACAAGCAAGGATAAGAAAATCACATAAAACCACATTGACATTCAGCGTAAAAGCTCTCGTAAAAGAGAGTGTTCAGCGCCAGAGCTTTGACAGATTTTCTTTCTCAGTGAGATCAACCTATCGGTTAGTGAAAAAGGGTTAAATTGGTTTTAGACCTATAGTGGTAACTAGCGCTCAGAGGTATCCTGTCACCATTCAACGTTGGACCATTCACATAATTGGCAGCTTAACGATGAAAGTTGGTGCTAAGCGCCACCTAGAAACTAGAAACTTAAAATTTCTGATTTAATGAAATAGAGACATATTCAAATGACCAAATTGGTATTCTTGACTCAATGTTTGGTTCAAAAATATGTTTCAGTGTTAAGTTTTCTCAAATGACTAGATCCTTAGTCTATCAACTCATCACCAATTCCAACCAAATAAAGCATCACAAAAATATACTACACAAACAAGTTTCAATAGCAATTCAACCAACTATATCAACAATTCCATCAATCACAAACAACCAAACATGCAACTGCAATTCTCATAGCATCAAAACTTGAAAACAATGATATTTAGCTTCTCTTACCTTTTAGAGGGTCAAACAACTCTAATGAACCTACAATGACTCCCATACCTCAAGGAGCTCTATCTGCTTTACAAACCACATAAATATGATCATGACATACTATTAGGATCACTGATAAGCATAGAGTCGTATAGATGACTCATATGGCATATGCAAGCTCAAATAACTCACATGCACAAAAAAAACACTCAAACAAGAAAAAAAACCTAAACTAACTTACTCTTTTGTAGAAACTAATCGAAAAAACTTGAATAACTTATCTCAGTGGTCACTTAGACACTCTTTGATTTTTAAACAAATAAACTTTAGATTAGAAGACTTAGAAAAAAAGTATAGGACTTGAGAAAAGATTTTAGAAAAATTTTATGTTTTAGATAATAAAACTTTTAACTCAAATTCTATTTATACTTTAACTTTAAATATTAAAATAAGCTAGTTTCATTATTTAAAACATACTATCCCTTTTAATATACTATTTTATAGATTGATATATTTATAGACACAAATATTTTTGTCATATCTCTAATACATTTTTCAAATGAAATTAGATAAATAAAAAAGATCCTGTAATCAAAACTGAAATAAGATGAGAATTACCTTTAAAATTTCAATGAACTCGGTAGATATTGAATAACTAAAGTATATATTAAATTATACAATAAAATAAAAATTATTTAAATGAAACACAACGAAAGACAAAAAGATAATAGTGAATATAAGTTTTTTTCAGTTACATAAAAAACGTAAGAATGTTTTAATAGTTTTAAAACATCATAATGATGAACATATAATACTCATGTCAAAATTCATGAGTTTGAATAATATCGATTTTGTATTAATTGAGATTATTTGAATGTACTCGTATAAAAGTTTATTTATCATCTTTACTTAAAATAAACTTCAACAACAATTTTTTTAAAAAAATCACCAAATTCTGTGATAAAATTAAAAAATATAGTATATATAAGATAAATGATTTTTAACTAAAATAATTCTGAAAAATTAATTTAACCAGATAAAATCATGTGAAATCAAATTCTCGCTGAATTAATTGTAATTTTGGTCCTTGCATTTTATAAAGTTCACAGTTTTGATTCTTAATTTTATTTCTACAATTTTGAATCATTAATTTTTAATTATTAGTAATTTTGAATCCTAAATTTGTAAGGACTTATATTTTTATGCGATAACGTAGGTGAATGAAATAATTTATAAATATAATAAATTAAATTTAATTATATGTTTACAATTTGATGAAATTGGGATAGTAGTTGAAGATTTTACTGAAGGGTGAGAATAGTATCTCGGAAAGTGTAAATATTAAATATTATTGGGCTTTCAATTGTAGTGGGCTTTTAATTGAATTGGGCTTTTACCATGGGAGTGAATTTAACCCATTTTTCATGGGCATTAATCCCTCCACCTCCCCATTTCAAACCTACACCTCCCCATCTTTTTTTAACTTTTCATTAATTACAAAACTAAACTTTTTTTATTTTTTATTTTTACTTTTTTAACCCTATTAATTTAGTAACCCTAATTTTTACTTTACTTTCTATTTCAGCTTTCACTTTCACAGACTTTCGAAACTTTCGAAAACAACCCCACCTCCACTTCTCTTCGCATTCACACCCCCAAGCTCCACCTTTCATTTTGTAAAAGTTTTCAACTTTTCCAGTCATTTCTTAAACAATTAAAATAGAAATAAAATATATATATTATTAGAAACATTAAATTTAAAAAATATTTATATATAACTAAACCTTTAAGTGGATTTGATCATCCTTCAACGGATGTCAACATCCGTTTAAGGGGAAACGGATGTCGACATCCGTTTCACCCTAAACGGATACTGACATCTGTTGACGGATAATCAGATCTGTTTAAGCGTTTATGCTATTTTTAACCGTAAATTACATACCTATGCGGCGCGCTCACTTATCACGATTACGGAGAAAGAGAAGAAGAATTCTGTAAAGTTGCAACTTTTCCTCACCAACGATTCTTTGAAAGAAAATTCTCACAAGAAAAGAGAGCACAAAAAGAATTCGAAAAACCAACGAGAGAGGAGAACACAGCAAAACATGAGGAAAAAAGCTAGGTTTTTTACTGTAGAAAATTAGAATTAAAATTAATCTATAAATTAAATTTTACATAAGGATATAATAGAAATATAAATAAAAAATAAAAATATAAATAAAAAAAGAAAGGATAAAAGTGAGATGGAGAGGTGAAGGTCCAAAGAGGTGGAGGTGCGGGAATTAACGCCCTTTTGCATGCATATGCTTTTGAAGAGAGAACATATTTAAAAAGAAACTGTGGCACCTTCTCACTTAAGGTTTTCTCCTCACTTAAGATTTTAAAATAAGTCTTTCACTACTTTTGTGTATTTTGAAATTGGTTTTATTCTATAACAAAATAAATCTTATTAAGTCATAATTTAAATTTTTTATTTATCCTTTATTAAGTCTTACTTATTCAATTTATATATATATATATATATATATATATATATATATATATATATATATATAAAAGCTTTTATTAATTATATTTTTGGCACTAGTAAAAAATATAATACTATTCAATTTAGAGAAAATATATTAATTAATTAAAATTAAAATTTTTAATTTAATCAATAATATTTTTCCTTCCAAAGATCAAAATACTCCTTAGTGTATAACTTCATAGATTCATTACTAAACCGCTAATAAATTAACTCATTATAACTTATTAACTAAGGTTAACGTCTAACAATACTCCTTAAAGTTTTACTTTATAACCACTAGAAGATTAATATATAATAGTTCATTCCATCTTTACAACTCTATGTTAACTCTTAAATATGGTATAACTGTTAAATTCTAAAAAGTTAACACATGATGAATGACTATTTCATTCATAATATATACTCTGGCCAAGGTTTGTTTATATAGAGCTCAAACTCATTACCTAGAGTTGATACAATATTTCTTGATTACTCATTAATCCTATAAAAATTTAGTCATACCTAATAATCATTCAACTAATATTACAAAGTTTTAGATGTCGATATCAAACTAATAAATAATTTATTGATTTGGATGATAATCTTAAGTCTAAGGAAATTATATATTTTTTCAAAAGAATTTTCCATTGATAATTTAAAGATAATCTTAACCTCAAAAATTTTCTTTTGAGTAGGTTCAATGATCATATCTCTATATGTACCATTTATATGTATAACTTAGAAAATAAGATATTTTAATCTTTATCTGATAAAGATAACTACACATATATTAATCTATTTGGATTAATGATTTCCTATCCTCATTAATCCTATGATAAAAATTAATTTAATTAAAATTATATAAGATTTACTTTTCATTATTAAAATTTCTATCATAATAACAAGTCTTTAATTTTAATCAAAGACCTTATTATATGAATTCAATAAATATGACAATAAAATAAATAATAACAAACACAATTTTATAACATGACAAATTTTATTTAATGCATACCTCAAATCCAACATGTAGTATGTGACATCTATATTAACAGTTAAAAAACAAATGTAATAGGAGTATAGGACATTTAAAGCATATATATTATATAAATTCTTTTAGAATTAATGTAATGTGTAATGTCATAATTTAAACCCTAAAGTATAAATATCATAGTTACAAAATTGTTTTTATAATTTATTTTACCATATATTAGGAAAACTTAATGAAATATGCATGATGTTGGAAGTTTCATGTAAGATCCTTAAAATTTTAAGGCTATTGGGCCTCAGGAAAAGCAGCCAGGCCCATCAGAGTTGGATCTTGGCCTTGAGAGGGGTCTCTCCCTTAGTCAGCATTTTCATTCTTCAGAATTTTAGTCTCTCTCTAGAAACTTCATAACCAAACCCTAACTCTTTTCCATCTTCTCTCTTTTTTTTCAGAAAGTTAAACCGTACAAAACTTCAATTGGTGCCTTCAACTCGTTTCTGGTGTCGGGGGTTTCAGTTTGAGCCTACCATATTTCTATTTTACTTGGTAAGTAGGTTTTCCCCAATTTCCTCCACTGTTCTTGCCCTTTTTGGTTTTTATGAGTCTTGTATAATTTGGTCTTCCATTCTTCACTGTTTCAACTCAAAAAGCTAATCAAAAACTCCATCACCTAATCGGTGATTTATAGGTCCGATTTTGTTCAGCACAGTGTAAGGATTTCCTTAGGAGCTTTCTCTCATATTTTAAAACTGTGGGGTATGAGAAGGTGGGAGAGAGTAGAACCTTTAAGCCATGATCAGTAGCTGAATTTGATTGCGTTTGGTTTGGGGAGAGGAAATTAGCATATTGAATTCGAGTATCTGTAGCATTGGTGGTGGTTGGGTTGTTTAGGCAATCTAGTTAAGTTACACGGAACCTGTATGAGGCATAAAACTGAACAAAAACACTTTAGAAGTGGTCTCTTTGATTTGATCCCCTAAACCATAAGATTTTGGAAATTTTAGTAGAGAATCAACCTAAATTAACTTAATTCCACCCTAGGAATAAATTAGGAGCAAACATTCTATAAAAATGAATAATTTAACGAGTAATTTCATAACTAAGGAAACATTGTAAATTATTTTGAGATAATATGTATCATAATATATTATATTAGTTAATGTCCGTAATATATATATATATATATATATATATATATATATATATATATTATGGAATTTAAGATTGTTTTGACAAGTATAATTTTAAGATTTTATGTGTGTTAAAAGTATGGAGATTGTGTTTAAATTTATGATCGAATATCTAATACACGTTATTGAGAATGTTTATTATTTAGATTACGTGTATGTTTATTTTGGCAAAAAGTGTATGAGTACAAAGTGACAAAGTTGTGATCCAAGTTAAGTTACAAGTTCTATAAGTTCAAGATCTCTTGGTGAGATCTTTAGTGTTTTAAAATGAAAGTAGGGGCTTAGCCTTGGGAGTCATTTTGACGCTTCAATGGTCAATCAAACTCACTTAGAGAGGTTGAACCATGTGGTGAGAAGTAGCAGGAGGTCCTTAGTCTTGGGGGCTCCCAGTATGCCTCAAGGCGCGGAACGGACTAACCTCGTGAGTGTGGCAGGGTGGGGAACCCAAGTTTCATAAGTCACCACAGGTGCAAGACTCGCCATAGCCCGACTCTCATTTTAAAGTCCGGACGAGTCAAGTCTAGAATCTCACATGTTTAGGTTGTTTGCTATAAAATGTGTTTGCTATCCATGCACTCTCTTATGATCAAATGTTTAATCTGTTGCATGATGTTTATTTATATAATTAGCTCACCCTTGCCTTGTTTTGTTGTGTATGTTGTATGTCTTTCTTTTGCAATGATCATTCATTTTTGAATGTGAGCAGAGGAGAATGAGCCCACTTTGGAGGATGTCCTGGAAGATTCTGAAAACACACATGCTGCTACCTAGACCTTTAGGGATTTTATTGCTCTTCCTATGTTCTGTATTTTGAAATACTTAGAGTTCCTTCCACGTTTTTAAATTTCCTCTTGTTTCTGGATTACTGTAATCACAACCTGATTAACTTTCCTACTCTTAAACTGTTCTCTTTTATTATCTATGTGGACATCTTGGATTTTTATAGACTTGTATGGTATAAAATAGGGATGCCACATTTCACATTAAGGTCAATTCATAATATATAAGTAAGTGCAAACTTTACCTTACAAATTGATTTTATTAATTTTGTAAGGTTAAGTTACGATTAAAGTTTACTTCTTAATATAGTATCATAGCTATGAGTTAAAATCTATCATAGTGAAATTTGTTGTTTGTTAAGTCTATTGTTTCACCTCTCATCAAATCATCTATTAATGTCTAGTTTCTCGTATAAGATATATATACCTCAACATGAGGAGATGTACTGAAAGTATCACAATATATAATTAGTAAATACTAACTTTACTTTATAAATTGATTTTGTAGGATTGAATCAAGCTTAACATTCACTCCTTAACACATGCTTTCTATTTTATCAAAAGTTAATGAAATATGCATGACATAAAATCATGTTTTCGCACTTATCTTATCTCAAATTTTACATTTGTAAACAAGCAAATTATGAAATATAATAATTATTAATTACTCTTATTTAATTAAAAGGTGTTTGTTGTTAAGACCTCCTAATAACACTTTCAAAATCCTAAATAAATTCAAATATACATTTATACAATATAATTATACATTAAGAACTCATCTTAACGACCACTCAAGAAAGAGGAGAAAAGAATACTTTAATAAAAATGGTTAAATATGTTTTTATTCTATGAACTTATTTATGAAATTGAAATTTATGTCTATGAAACTTTGATACATTTTGGTCTCTAAACTTTAAAAATAAATGAATATAGTCATCTTAATCAATGACATTAAATTTTTTAGACTTATTAAATGGTGTTTCAGACTGGTATTTGAGCTGCAACATGTCTAATTAGTGCAATTAACTCAAATGCATGCTATCTTAAAACGCATATGACACATAATTTTTTTCAGACTTGTATTTGACGTCTTACTTTTTCCCAAAGCTGTTCATTATTTATTATTAACTTGTTTTTTTTAGACGAGGGAATATCCTCTTCATTATTCAAATTTAGAAACAGGAGAATTAATGTTGACTAATATCACGATTTAAAACCAAGAAAAATATGTTATCGAGAAGAAATTATCACATAGTTTTATAGAATTTGTTTCCAATATTGTAACCGATTCTCATGTCTTTTGTTTCCAATATTGTAACCGATTCTCTATCTTCTGAAATTCATAGTCTCTTAATTGAAACACATTTTATTGAAAAGGAAAGACATGAATGTTTGGAAGAAAGAGAAAGCATGTATATAATTTCAGCGACTTTACAGAAAGGGGTGGAAAAAGGGACCAACAAATCCTGAAAACTTTGAAAGATAAAACTTGTTCAAGTTAGAAACAGCTGGCCACAAAGACCACGTGATTGTCGGCTTCAATAATCAGTGACATTCTGGATTTCTGCTACGAAACTTCATAATCTCAATGCCAATGAGAGATAAAGATAACAAACAACAATGGACCTTCAACTACATCACAACATCATCAACGTATTCAACAATCTACAATCTTCTCTAAGTCAACATTTTTATTTATTCAACAGACTACCCCTGTCATCTTCTGCTCATCTCTGCTCTTCGAGATAAATAATGTCAACAATAATAATAACATTTTTTTTCTAAAGTGTTTATTTAAAAAATATAAATTAAAAACTAAAACAGATAGAAATTAAAGTTAAAAAAATGATAGAATTTTCTTTTTTCTTTAATTGTCAATTAAGTGAAGACTAGTTAAGAATAGAAAGAAGTTTAACTAAAATCAAATATTAATGTTTTATTATTTAAATTGAAAAATTTTATAAATACAAAAATATAATTATTCAAATTTCATCTTATAATTTTTTTTCTTTGACCTTTTTCTAGAAATTTGAAGATTTTTCTTTTTTTTTTTTTATATTATAACACACTTTAGTGATCTTGATGTAGGGTAGAACACTACTCTTTCATCAAAAGCAGGTTTTTGAGAAAGTTTTTCTGTCTTTTTATTCTTGAGCTAGAATTAGTTGCATGTGTAAGTTGTAATGCTTGCGTGCGTGGTTTTCCATTAAAATGAATCTTCGTGATGATATATTTATATTGTATTTCAAACATTTTTATTCATATATAGTTTTCATTTGAATACAATATCATCTTAAATTTGAGCAAACAAGCTTTAACATGTGAATTTATTTATGATATAGTACCTTAAGACAAAATATTTGAACTATTTAGACATAACTTGTCATAACAATGATATTTCAATGAAAAATGTTAAATGTATACATTTTAGAAATGTAAAAGGATGATAGCATTTTCATAGTTTGATATCTTAATTATGATTTTGATATTTTAAAGGTTATTGAAAAGCATTGATTTATGTTTGTTTGAATGGTTTGTGGTTGAAATAGATGTAAATTTTATTGATAAATTTGATTGTTTAAATTTGAAATTGGTATATATATATATATATATATATATATATATATATATATATATATATATATATATATATATATATATATATATATATAATAAATTAAAGTTAAATATGTAGTTGTTATATTTAATATAAAATGAAAATTTGTCTTTATTTTAAATTTTGATACATTTTGATCTTTAAATTTTAAGAATAGTATAAACAATTCAAAAATCATTATGAAAAGTTTGACATATGACAAAAGTTTTGTTTAAGCAAATTTGATTAGAAAATTTAAATGAAAATGTAAAACTTGTTTAGTGTGTTATTGAAAGTCTCACATTAGCTAATGATAAGATTAATTTAAAGTATATAAGTGAATGCAAGTCTCATCTCACAAACTAGTTTTGTAAGATTGAGGTAGAAAGTCTACTTCTTAAAATGGTATCAAAGTTATAATTTAGAGTTTCATATTTTTTTTTTGGTTAGACATAATGGTCCACCTTAAATAGGTCACTAGACTATCCATTAATGTAGTAAAATTTCAGATTTTTTGTTTGTTAGACATAATGTCCTACCTGTAATTAGGTCGTTATTAGACTATCCATTAATACATAATTCCACATAAAATATATATACCCCGATCAGAGTGGAAGATAAAAGTCACCCATCGAGTAATAATATATTTTGCAATAAAAATCAATTTTCAACAAGTTTTTCAAACAAAAAATATTTACGATTATAAAAACTATCAAGTATACATATAATCTATTATTGAAATAATATTTTAAAAAATCATTTAAACAAAGCACTTTAGCTTTTTTTTTTTTATCAATTACTTGGACAAAATATATTATTTTATACATGGGTACAATTAAACTTAATTGAATAACTATTTTCAATTTCCTTTTTTATAAAAAAAATTAAAAAAAAATAGTAAAAGAAGTTTTTAAATAATGACAAGGTTTGACTATAAGAGAAACGCGTCTCATAAACTTCTAGTTTACAAAGTAAAGTGGTTCAGAAATTTTTATCTTTTTCTTCTAAGTGTGGATTCTATAAAACCTTTTTTTTAAGTTTTATTTCATAAAATTAATTCAAACATATAATTTTGGTTAAAAAGTTAAAATATACTATTTAATTGAATTAAAGAGTTTTTGTATGGAAAATAAATAAAGAGGAATATATTTCGATTAAGTTTCTTAATTAATGTCTTGAAATCATCTTTTACCTCGTTATAACAGAATACATAATTGAATGGATGATATAATTTTTTGCATATGATAACAATTCATTAGATCATATAATAACAATTAACAATTTATTGGGTAGCTGTTCGATAAATCACCACCTTATTGAGGATTTTTACCCACATTTATACCAGCATATACCTCACTTAATTTCAGTTTTTTTAGAATGTATAGTGTCACATTCAACTCATTAATGCTGCAACGATAATACACAAGATAAGTAATCACGTTCAACTGATTAGTACTACATAGACTCTAGAGATCAGACATGATATAAAGTTCGAATATGTAAACTGTTTTTTGCTTCCTAACTTAATCCTGCTCTTAAAATATTGTTCTGACAATTAATAAGTGTCAATCCAAACATTCTAGGGCAGTGCCAATACCAAATCTTGCATATATTGTGTGCATTATTGCACCACTCAACCCCACTAAACAGGATTCATCCGCAAGCAACCCCACTGAACTTGTATCCATTAGCAAGCAACCACACCAAGCGTTGCACTTCGGTTTATGAACTACATGTGGGCATTTACTTCAACCTCATAAACCGAACTTCCAAACATTATTATAATTTTCAATTACATCCCGTCAAAGGAAGCCTATTTCATATTTCTGAATTTACAAGTCATTGGCGAAGGAACATTCTGAAGGACATGAACCAAAACCAGAATTTGAATTCCAGAACATGACAATAGAATAAATTCCTCCAGCGGCCGATTTCTAATACAATCACAAATCGTAAAACTCCATTCTACTAAACTTCAACCTAAAGCTAACCAAAGATATCTATTTTACCACCACGAGATTTATGTCTGCAGGTGTTTTGGTGGTTCCAAAGAGTCAACAAAACATTCTGAAACCACCTACAGGATACTTCGGTTTCTTTCAGTCAGATTTACTCTGCTGTGTCTTGTATGATCCTCCGTTCTGTTGCTCACCATATGCCAAATCTTCCTTCAACTAAAATAAAAAACAGAGGTGGAAAAAAAAGTTGATCATTGCAATATTGTATACCCAACAAAACAAAACGATAAGTGTCAAAGCAAAATAAAAATTTCGTAGTCGTAACTAAAGTTTCAGGATGCAATCACATTTTTTCAACGACAAAGCCTTATAAATTTACCTTCTGAAGTATTTTCTTCTGATACCTATATCCCTGTGACAAACAAAGTATAGCAAATCAATATGACATTTGGAAAGACCACTCATGTATTTATGCAGCAAAAACAATTCCAGAGTGATGATATAACCTTGTCAGTTCCATAGATGTAATCACAGTATGTGAAAACTGAAGCAAAATTGCTATTACTTTGTCTTCCAACATAATGATGGTAATCATGATATTCAGCGCCACCGTAAAACGGAATATATTTTGTGATACTCCACGGAAAGTCATACCTGAGACATGATAAAAGTAGGCAATATAATATAAAACCCCACATCTAAAAATTGCAATACAGGAACTAAATGATGCGTTATCTTCTCATAAAGTGAGCAAAGGAAAAGGAGCGGAGGGGAGGGGAGTGTGCCAGTGTTTATCAATGACAAAGAAGGAGTGGTTACTGGTAAATTCTTAAAGACAATTATTAGAAAATTCAAGTTCGGCACTCCACAAGGATATTCCATCTCAACAAAATTAACCATTGTCCTAACATTATTGAATGTTTATCAGAGCAAAAGTTGGCAAATGCTTGTCCTAAACAAATAATAACTTGATCAGCAAATTGTTGAGACAGCAAACACCAGAAAGACCCACTTGTCAGCATGATTAAGAACATTATAAAGTACTTGCACGAGAGCTAGCAAATGAATCCAAGAAAAAAAATTTCAAATCCAACTTCTGGTTGTCAGATTAATGACAACAAACTAAAGCTTCTCGACAACAGTAACCTTCAATAAAATTTTGCTCACTGTTAAACTACAGAGGTCCCACAAGTTAATGAGCTAGTTTCTTCTTCAGCAGTGAAGTGTCAGCCAATGTAATAATTTCACATTATTAAATTATTACCAGCAAATATAATGCTCATCAACCTTCTCCCAGACTGCTCGTATATCACTATGTTTAATCCATATTATTATTCATGTTTGCTTTATCATCCATGATGCACATCCAGTACAAACTCAACTCCAAACCAACCCGAAAACAACTATAGTGCTTGTTTGGAAATACATTCTGTGGTCAAAATACATGTCTACACGGTGAAAAATGCAAAAACTAGAACTGGTGGCATTCACTTTGATGCTAAAAAACCACATCCATGAACTGTTTCAAAACACACTAAGTTGTATTTGAATATTCCCACCCACCACAAATTGACATCCGAGCCAACCCAAAACCAACCAATAGACTAACCCAAAAGCAACTAACGGACCGTGTTTGGAAATAAATTCTGAGACAAAAAAAGAAATCATTTCTAAAATGTGAAAAGTGCAAAAGTTAGAAAACTAGTATTCACTTCTATGTGAAAGACCACATCCATGATCCGTTTCTAAACACTCTTGGCCATTGGTACAGATGTGTTTGATAATAAGATAAGGTCTGCCAGAGACACATCTGTGATCCGTTTATAAACATGCACGTAGACGCATTTGCATATCCACGTCCAATGGAACAAAATGTGTTACCAAACATGTGGATTATAAGATATAGTTGCATTTGCATATCCAAATCCAATGGTACAAAATGAGTTACTAAACAAATCTGTTATAAGATATGGTGTGGTAGACTCAAATCCACAATCCGTTTCTAAATACACATTTATAGCATGTTTCATTTTCTAATCAAATCAATTACAATTCAGGTTCAACTTTCACATGCACATATAAACTACTTTGTTCAGTTTTATGTTTTCACGTACCTTTTTTGGTTTCATGGGAGGTTTAAGAAAATAAACCAAACATTTTTTAACCAAGGAGAAAACATCAGATTGTCTTTGAGCAGAAAGTCAAGATTCCCTCCATTTCTTCCATTACTAAGGCATCCGGAAAATAAATGAAATGGAGAGGATCTTTTATTGTGTGGAAAGTGCTGCCTAAACAAAATCTCTTCTCCACATAATTATTGTCTATTAGGGACACTCTAAAATGCAGCAGGAGCAACATATATATATATGTGAGAAGTGCAAAGAAATTGAAAGAAAGAAAAAAATAAAATAAATAAATAAACTATCCTCCTGAAAATTTTGCAATCTTCTTAGAGAAGGAAATAAAGTGAGACGAGTTAGAATAAAGCAAAAGAAAAAAAAAACGAAGGATGCGAAACAGATGCTAGGATCCATATAGGATCACAATCAAAGAAAAAGCAAGACTCTATCAGTGATTGAAAATAGATTTAGGTGAGTGAGGGAGCGCTACCCGCTGTGCGTATCAATGGCCTCAATCTGGCGCAAGGCTATCCACAACCAAAAGGTAACAATGTGGCCAGGAACCATGGCAGGACCGAGAAAAGAGGGAATCCCGAGGATCAAGATCTCAGCCCAGTGGGCATAGGGCGCCGCGAATCCAATGGGAGCAGCGTACTCATGGTGAACGCAGTGAATCTTCTCATAACCCCAACCGTTGTGCAGAAACCTGTGGATCCAGTAATTGGTGTAATCCTCCACCAGAAAGTAGACCAGCAGCTGAGCCAGGATCTCCCATCCCGACGGCAATGGCAACCCAGTCCTGATCCCGATCATCTGAAAAGTAAATAAAAAATAAATAAAAAAAGTAAACAAATCAGGTGATGTAACTGGTGAGGTGAAGATGAGTGAAACCTTGATGGAAGGATAAGAGACAAGCTGGAGAGGACCGACAACGAGGAAGAACATGCGCATGACGTCCTTGTAACATCTGAACATTTCGTCGAGGGACAAGCGAACCTTGGGCTGGATCTTGTATGAGTCGAAAAAGGAGAGACGCTTGAGTTCAAGGAAGACAAGGGGGAGGGGGACGAGGGAGAAGATGAGGAAGAGGAAGAGAATGTTGTGACAGTAGAGGAAGTAATCGGACTTTGTGGCGGAGTAGTTGAACCAGAGGGTCTCGGCGAAGGTGAGATTGCGCCCCAGCGCCACCTCGACCTCCGAAACGGAAGCGTAGGGAAGCATTGTCACGGGAACCCTAGGACTGCCGGCGGCGGTGGAATTTTTGTGTTTGTGATAGGGATTAGGAGGGTGAGGTGGAAGAGGTGAGAGAGGTGAGAAAGGCAGAATGGCGTGATTTGGTTGAGGACGTGGTGGATGCTGCGCTGGACGTTTGTCTGTTGCAGATATTTGCGGGAATTTTCAAAATGCAGACCACCTCTATTTATAGACTCCAATTCTCCTCTTCTCACCGTCTCTGTCATAACCTTGTATAATAAATCAATGAACCATGATGCTAAAATCTTCCATCCTTTTCTTTACTACTATTGTTTATCTACGGCAACATTATTCCCTGAATATTATATATTTTAATAATCTTTTTTTTTTCATTTATAAACACCATAATCTTCAATTCAGTCCAGTTTACACTTTTTTTCCCTTTTATTGATTTTATTAAGCGTGTAATTCCATGAAAGCTGAAATAACTTTTTTTACATCTTGGCATTTGTAATATTTATTTCGATTGATTAACCGATTATAAAGTGGGTAGTTTAATATTGAATATTTTTAAAATGTAAAATAGTAGTAATTATTTTATAAATATTATTATGAGGTTAAAAATATTTTCTTGTAGCGACTGTGTGTAACAATTAACGGGTTTTGAATTAACTCCAGCATTCATTTTAGTAAGAGTTAAATATGTTTTTAATCTTATATTTTGAGGTGATTTTGGTTGTAGTTCTTCTTTCAAAATAAGGTATAATTTTGTTGTTCAATTTTAGAAAACTCTTAATACTTTTTACCATTTTTTTTTAACTTTATTTACTGTTTTAAGCACGTTTCATTATAGCATTTTGATTGTTTATACTATTTGACACATTTTTGCTTCAATGATTTAGTAAAAAGAACTAAAACCAGAGTTTTCTAAAGTTGAAAGACTAAATTATACCTTAATTTAAAAGAGAAACTAAAACCAAAATCGTCTCAAAATATAGGAACTAAAAACATAAAACATATTTAATCCTTTTAATAATAATAATATAATGAAATATAATGATACATAGACTTCGTCGTCAACACAAATTCAGTGCTACCACTCGTTTTCTTGATATCTTTTCCTTTTGTTTTTTTTTCCTTGAAAAAAAATTCTTTTTTTCCTATTTGGCATTATTGTTTTGTTCTCTTTTCTGTGGGCCTGTAGCCATATGTATACAATAAATTAATTATCATGGCTCTTAAAATGCATGATCTGTCCTAATTGAATTATTTGGTGCATGTGTTAAAAAATTAAAAGTTATATTTTGAGACACTTAAATCTTTTACTTTCAACATTATTTTTTTTTTATTTTTTAAAAGATTAAAAAAATTTATTTTTTTATAATCAATTTATTTTTATTGTGTGTATCAATTAATGTAAATATGTATAATTTATTTAAGAAAATAATGAAATATTTATTATTATTGTAAGGATTTTTTTCTTAAATATTTAAAAAAGTATGTTTTTTAAATTATGAAGAAAATAATTACGAGCTTAAATATTAATCCTTTTAAAACACAAACTCATGAAAATAGTGGTTGAAAAAAGGTCTTGGATGGAACAGGTAGTATGGACCAAAAGGTATAATTATAATAGAAGGAATATTTTTTGTAATTAACAACCTAATAAGACAAATGATACTTTGATTGGAGAAAATGAAAAATGTATTATTTAATGAGTTTGAAATTTATCTTTTGAATCTTCAATATTGATAAATGATTATAATTAATTTCATTAATGTTTTGTACCGTCTCCTGAGATAGGATAATAAGTTTTTATCATAAAAAATGTATATTAAAAATTATGGCATTTATTGATATAATGAATTAAAATGGTAAGAAATAAAAAGTTATAATGAGAAGAGAAATTGTTGCGTTAAAGTATTATTAATAAATTAATTGTGTATGGGGAATTGTGTGTGTAATGGATGGGTATGCATGTGTAAGTGTGTATGTAGATTGTTTTTCATGCATGTGTGTCTGTGAGCGGGGTATGTATGAGTGTGCAAAAATGTGATGTTTCACCAAAATATTATGTTTCTTATATAAAAATATATATTTAAAAAGTTCATTTTACATAGGTTTGTAGAATGACTCTGTAAATTTTCTTTGCTTTTTTCATTTATCATAATTTATATAATCTAAATTATCAATGAAGTTAGTATTCTTTTAACCAGATTTTATACTTTATATTACAATCATTGAGCGTTCTATCGTTATTTAAAAATTATCATCCTCTCTTATGGTTTAAGTGTTATATAAGTTTTTGAGTGATCATATAATTCAATGAATTATGGAAATTCTATTAACTTCAATATTTAATAACCACCTCTTGTTTTATTAAGGATATTTATTATGCCAACGTCACACCTTAATGCTTGAGTAATAACTTGTCATTTGAGTAGTAAGATTCTTAAAGAAGATAAATAATTTTGACATCTCATTCAAGCAAAATTATAACTTAAGTGATATGTTTTGTTCTTCTACTTCCATGTTGATACTTAATGACATTACTTTAATAATAATATAGTCTAACATCACATAATTTTATGATTTATCGTATTTATAATATTATTACTATAGATTTATACCTCCTTTAAATATCCATAATTATTATAGTTCCGTTTTAAACTATATATTAATTTTCAATTTTCCAACAACTTCCCATAAATATATTCAATTATACTGTATTTTTTTATGCCTTATCCAAATATATATACAATGATGTTCAAACAACCACATTACTTAAAAAAGAGTATAATTTACCTATATAATTTGATAAAGATATTAATTGATGTTTAAGCACTATAAGAACTTCACTTATTTATGACATAATATTACTGATAAATTGTAATTTTTTGATGAACTCTAATTTATCGAAACATTTAAATTATCAACGAAAATTATGTTAGTATCTTACCAACATAGTTATAGACGATTTTGGTCTATTAGTAACTTATCATCACAGTTATTTACATATATTTTTGTTGATAAATTCATTGGTACTTTGGATAACAAATTTTCTATGTACATATATCACAGTTATTTACATATATTTACATATATCAATAAACACAATTTTTATATGTTATTATACTGTTTATCAATAAACACAATTTTTATATGGTATTATACCAACTACTACTGAACATTAAAAAAATATACAATCGAGAACATGCAATTTTTGTAGTGAAATAGCTTCTTCGAGGGTGCCTACTAAGAAAATCATTACACACCTTACAAAATCCAAACTGCTCTTCAAATGTTTAGCTTTTATATCATCAACAGATTTCTTTGATTAGAATTCAAAGAAAAAAATAACAAGAGCTTAATTAAATTAACTAAATGAAGTGCTTAGTCTAATCAACAATTTGACAGAACCATGTTGATTTACCATTTACTATATATTCAAAAGATATAATTTATTTAAAGATAATATAACTTTCGAATTTAGAGAGAAATACAATTTTAGAAATATTAAATTCTTATGAAATAAAGAATGAAATTGTTGTAAAATATTTATGCACCATTCTTATTTTTTATTCTTTTAAAAACTAATATTTCTAGGAAGTTAATTTCTTACAAAGATAATGATTTTACCTTTTTTATAAAAATTTAAAATTGTTTGATATTTCACTAAAAAACTTAATATCATATAATACGTTTTTTTTAAATATATGTAAATATTGATTGTAAGATTGTTTAATTATAGGTTATATAAAAATTTAGTACGCTTAATATTGAATTAATATACATATTCAGCAGCTCAAATAATAAAATGTAATATCAATAAATAGTTACGTTTTTTTAATAAGAATCACTTCTAAAATAATTTAATTTCTCGTTTATATTATAAGGATAATAAAATAAAATAATTTTAATTTATATAAGTAAATGATTGTATATAATAAAAGTAAACTAGTGTCTTTTACACAGACGAAGACTTAAGCCTATTTTACTTGAGTGGATTTGAGGGAGAGTAATTGAGTGGATTTGAAAATAATTTTTTTTGTTTATTTGAGTGAATTTGGAGGTAATTGAGAGTGCATTTGGGAGTAAATTTTTTTAATCTTTCACATAAATTAAATTATACATTAATTCTTACAAATTTTATTTCCAAATCCACCCTCGTTTACTTCCAAATTCACTCAAATAAACAACAACAAAAAAAAATATCTTCAAATCCTCAATTACTCTTCCTCAAATTTACTCAAGTGAACAACTTGATCTGTTTATTATAAACGATTTAATAAAGAAGTTATCAATTGATTAATACGATAAATTCACTTAAAGCAAAAGCTAGAATAAGAAAGTGGGGATGTTTAATTACAATTAAATTAATATTGTCAATTGTCCTTTGGTAACGGCACCTTCTTTTATTGAACATGTACACATTTAATTTATCAATGAAGTTACAGAGTTGTGATGGCGACAAAATTCCTGAGTTAGATGCTTTAATGTACTATATAATAAAATACTCAAGTGTCACTCATTCAATGCAGTGTGTCAATGTCATTGAGATGCATAATATATTTATTATTATTATTATTATTATTAGGTTTAAATTCTTTTTTTTCCAAAGTTAAAAGCTGGTGTTTATTTTAGTCTCTTCTTTTAAAAATGTAAATCTTTGGTTCTTATAATGTGCAAAATGTATCAAATAAGTCCTATCCATTAAATTTTAGAAAGAAATTTCTTGACATAAACCTGAGACAATTACTATGGAAGATTGCAACATCAATAATCCCTGAAACATGGAAGTTAGTAATGAGACAAATCAAGAAAGTTAATCAATAATTCCTAAAGCATGGGAATTAGTAATGAGACAAATCAAGAAAGTTAATTAAAAACCGTTAACGGATAGAACTGATTTAATACATTTTGCACATCATGGAGACCAAAGGTTTACATTTTTAAAAGGGGACTAAACTGAACACCAACTTTTAACTTAGGAAAAAAAAATATTTAAACCTTATTATTATTACTATTATTATTATTATTAGCACGTAAAAGTTAATAAAGTAAACTGCTATAATTAGTACAGGAAAATGAGAATGAATATTTGACAATATAATTTTACATGCAAATACAAATAGATGCATAAAATCAATGAAATTTGATTAACAAAAATATCTTAAACTCATTTGGAAGCTTTTGTTTTGTAATAGTAACAATGTCATTCACTGGTCGGATATCACATTTCTAGTTTGCTTTTAATTTTTATTATAATTTCAAAAATTGAATTGGATTAGCTGTTAAAACTAGAAGAACTAACACAGCAAAATTAGTTTGAAGTAATTTTTTATACGATTTTTTCCTTTATATTAAAAATTTATATATATATATATATATATATATATTATTTTTATTTAGGTTACACTTAAATTTGTTTAACTTTTGTTAATATATAGATGAAATATGATTTTAGTCTCTAAATATGAATGTGAAATATTTCAAATTTTAATATATTTTAGTTTTAAAATTTTAAAAATAAATGAACATAATTTTTTTAATCTTGTAACATTAATTATTTGTGTTAAATGATATTTTAAATTTACATTTAAGTTTAAAAGTGTAAGCAAGTGAGATATTAATTTAAAATATCATTTGATACGTAAAATAAAAATTAACATAATTAAATTATAAGAACTATATTTATTTATTTTCAAATTTAAAAACTAAATTATATGATAATTTGAGACGATAACAAATTCGAATTTCATGTAAAAATTTAGAAAATAAAAAACATATTTAATATATTATATAACCTAAAAAAATATATCTAATATTTGTTTGTTCAACTCTGATTTAACTAACACAAAAATTGAATGTGAACAAAAACCTTTTAAGTTAATTGATGGATTAAATTTAACAAAAGAAAGAAAAATTATGATTTTTTGAATATTAAAAAAGATGTTTAAATTGGTTAAGAAGTAATTAAATATGTATAAGTTAGAACGCTCAACCAATTCTTCAATAGTTTGTATTTAATGGTTGATAGTTATCAGTACTTTTATAGTATAAATTATATTTTATTAGTATAAATATATATCAATCGTCTTTTACATATTTTTTATACATATTTATATGAGTTGAAGTATTTTTAATATTTTTTCTATCTATTATAGTTTTGTTGCCTATAAAAAGAAATTGCACATGCCGAACAAACAAATAAACTTAAAAGTAAGTGTTTACCAGAGAAACTAGAAAGATGAAAATTTCTACAGCGTTTTAAGAAAAAGAACTCAAGGTTCATAAATACATTAAAAGTAATATATTTATTTTTATTTTTTTAATAATGGCCTACTATTGTAGTAAACATTTTTATTATAACGTGTATTTATGATATATTCAAGATCATTGGTTTAAGATATACTCTTAAAAGTAAGACAAAATGAATTACACGATTCGCTTGGGTTGAATCTATATTGGTTGTCAAATTAAGCTAGATTGAAAAATTTTACTTATATTGAATTAGACGAAGTCCAACAACAATTTAATTCGTAAACATATTAATATGCTATTTATAATTATCATTTCATATATATATATATATATATGGTTTGCTAATTTACGATTTGTCAGTTGGTACATTTTAAGTTACAAAAATATTTTTATTTTAAAAAACATACCTTAAATATAAGAGTATTTTAGTAATTTTAAAATTTAATTTAAATAAAAAATAAAAAAAAAATAGTTATTTATTGATTGTTTTTTAAAATAAAAAATAAAAAGAAAGGTAGTTACTTTTCGAAGGAATATTTTTAATTATAATATTTTTAAATAGATATAACTTTTATAGTTATGTTGTTTTTTAAAAATAGGTGGATCATATCTATAGGCAACATATTTTCCATGACTTAAAGGAATATCTTTTGTAATTTTTATTTTCATGACTTTATAGACCTTGTTTGGGTTTATAGAGTTAAAAAAACAACTACCTTTTATTTTATTTTTTATTTTAAAAAACAACTACCTTTTAAAAAATATATAATAAAAGCTAATAACTTTTCTAGTACACGTGAACCAATCAGAATTTTTAATAACTACCTTTTATTTTTTATTTTAAATTAAATTTTAAAATTATTAAAATACCCTTAGATTTAAAGTTGGTTTTCTTTTTTAACCGGAACATTTTTGTAACCTAAAATTTGGTACTGGTACACTTTGCTTAAATGTACCAACTGAAAAACCCTCCTACGTAAATTAGCAAACCCATATATATATATATATATATATATATTGGTATATGTCATTGTCACTATATATAGTTTGATGTTTTTTTGTCATGCTTATTTCAATAATTTGAAATTTGATTTCAATTTTAGGTTGAAGAAAAAAAAGATTTGAGTTTTGTGATGTGTAGCAAAATTTTCACCAAGCACACATATAAAAAAATTACATCAAATAAGTTTTATAAAAAGTACAAAGAAAACATGTGAAATATATAAAATTAAACCCAAACGTTGGTTTTGTCTTAGCTCCTGTAGTATCACAGGATGAGTTCCCATTTTTTTAATGTATCATACAAGTATATAAATAATGCAAAACAACGGCGATCTGGTAAATATATGAATTACAACAATTGAGGTCACCGGTGCTCCATCATCGCCATTGGTAAAGTACAATTCCTGTGCCTCTTTTTGACTCCTACCTATTGGTCATAGGATCGTTATATAGCAAGATAAGATAGTGAAAAGCTGGTCCCTGTTGCTGCTCACACTTTCTAAAGGTGAAAACTAATTTTTCTCATGCCAATCCAATATGCCAGGACTCGTCAATAATATGTTTTTGACTTATTAGGACAGAAGACTCATGTTGATTAGAGATAAGATCAAATTATAATATATAAGTGAGTGTAAATCTCATCTTAAAAAACCGGTTTTATAGGATTGAATTAGACTTAAATTCCACTTTTTAACATGGTATGTCAGGTGCATACCTCACCTTAAAAATCGATTTTGTAGAACTAAATTAAACTTAAATGCCACTTCTTAACACCTTCTTACACCTACATCAATTACCATCATTTTAAGCTTTCAAATTATGTTAGACAACTAATCGCACAACACAGGTGTTAGATTACCTTTTGTTAGTCCTTCCCAGACCCAACCGGGAGCATCACTTAACACTCATCATTATCTTTCATCTTCCCTTTGCAAACCCTATCTTTTAATCATTTCTTCCCTTCACGCTCTTGCTTCCTGTTCTTCCAGTCACCTTATTCCCATAATTTTCACTTTCATCTCATCATATCCTTCTGATTATCAGTCTCTTATATACTTTCACACTTAACTTCATCATAATCTATGTGCCTATGCCGTAGATATCATATATACTTAGTCATCAAACAAATATTCACTCTTGTTATTATTATTTCTCAATCATATGTATTAACATCTACAACGATTGTGTGTTACTTAGCTCGCCTTACTCAAAAATTGATTATCACTACAGTGATCATAACTCGTTAAGCATTATTAATAAAAAATACCACTATTGTTCCTTCTGCCATACCAAATTTCTTTTTCTTCCACACTTATTTGTTTGACTATAATTACTGACAATCAATTCCTTCCACCTTTTCTGCAACTTTTGGCAAACTCCAAAGTGAAAGCAGGTCGTCTTCATTGAATTGATAACCTTCAACTAATCACTGCATGCTATCAATATTTCAACCCCACTTTTATTACGCGACCCCAAGTGCCATAATTGGAATATCAGAGCTGCAATATATTTTCATCATCAAATAGAATGATAGATAGATAGATATGCGTATTTCCAGCCTTTAATTTCCCAGGTCAATTAAATTCCACTGGTACAATTTTGAAAGGTCTATGCAGCATTAATAAATGTGAAGTCAACTATTCTTTAACCTAATATGAGATGCTTTTATTTTTTAACTCTGAGTATTTTCTTTAGCAGAAAATTAAAGATCAATATCTGAAAATAATGACATGTAATGTATCTAACTGTGCATGCTTCTGAAAGTACATATACTGAGAAACACGCAATACATGGCTTCCATAGAGAGAATTTTGAATAGTGGGGCTAATAAGTGTGAAAAAAATGATGGGGTGGGACAGGGAATGGATACTTTGGGACATGAATTGAATTGGATGAGTGGTGTTTGCAGTGACGATGATGTGATGGGTGCAAATGATTTGGTGGGTGGACTAAAATGAGCAGTGCAAAAGATTCTCCTACTGTTGCATGTCTGTGCTTTCCTGTAGCTGTAAAATGTTGACAAAATATGTTACATCACAAAGGCTGTGTAGTGTATATGGTGAGAACTGATTTGCATGCGGAGTTTAAGCATTATTCATCGAGTACAAAAAATGGTGACTGTTAATAGCCATGCTGGCTTTCTCAAAAAGGAGCTTTAAACAATGGCGGACCCATTCATTGCAAACTACAATGTGGGTCTTCTTGCTCAAAATTTTCCATCTATACACCATGCTGCCTCGCCGTGAAATGAATGAATACAGATGGAGCTTTTGGTTTATTGACCAAGTTGAACTCGCACTATGTGATCTACTCATTGTTTTTTGGAGCTGGTCAACATTTCCAATCGATTCGCTTTGCCAGTTACCTGAGCAAAAGAGCCTTGTAAGTGCGTTCAAATCTAGAGGGATTATATGTCCTTGACTACAACGCATCAGTGATATGAATTAGCCCCTGAAAGAGAGGACAAAGCCATGGAAATGTGTGCTACATCCATGGAGTTATTTACACAATATTATTCTTTCCATTAAAGATACTATCATACAAATTTAACTTTTCAAGTATACAGCTAAAACTAAAAAACAAAATACAAGGATAAAAACCTAAATTCATAAAAATTTCTAAGAACAAAATACAAAGTTGATAACTAAAAGGGAATGTTAAACACTCATTATTAATTAAGTTTTTTGAAAATTTTATGTCGGGTTTTGTATATGACTTTCCGTGTTCTTGGTTTTCAGGAAATGGATTACTCCATAAATATTTATGAAGGTAGGTGGCATTAAACAAAATTGAAGTATCTTATGCAATTTAAAAGAAAAAATTATAGGAAGCTTCACTATAGTGTTTCTTAAATAAAAATGCTTCATTTATATTCATAACGTTTTATTTAAAAGCAACACGGAATGTTTAATCATCCACAATTATTAAAGAGAAGAAAGAAAGAAAAACTTTAAAGCAACTTATACTCTTAAGAAGTTTCAATAAGCTATTTCAATTGTGATTTAAATTCTTAGTAAGTTATTTAAAATGTGTAAAAAAAAACAATTTAACAAATAATTATTTACTAATAAGATAAATAGTTAGAAAATCATCAATATATTTACAAATAATAATCAATTATGAATTTAAGATAATTAATTGTCTACATTTTAATTTACTTTTTCAATCTTAAGCACCTTAAAATAATTAAATATATTATTCAATGAAACTGATTTTGTTTTATTTTTGTTTGAAAGTATTCATGGTTTGAGTAAATACTTCATGCAGTCTATTAAGAATTTCTAGTTTAATGCATGTTTCACAAAATATGAAAAAAATAGTATTCATTTAGGAAGGTTGCTCTTGTTGCACCAGATATAGAAATCACATTGTCCCTCCTTCCAAGCTTTTCCATGAACCATGTTTTGAATCTAACACATCCTTCCAAAGTCTCTCCTCTTTGATCATAATCTCCATTTCCATTTAGCTAAAAGTTTCACATTAAATAGATTTAAATCTTTAATTTCTAGACCTGTCTCATTTTTAATTTACATAAATTTTTTTATTTAATCCATGTTATTTTCCCCATCTACCCATAACTCCTAAAAAAAATTCTTTTTATTCTCATAATGTGTTCACTAATGTTGATAGATATTTTGAAGAAAGACATATAGTAAAGAGGTACAATATTGTAAGGACTGATCTAAGTAAACACACTCTTCTCGATAGAAATCTTCTTTTCCACCTAAATATGTTTTTCCTATTCTTGTTTATTTTTAATTTCCAAAATTGATTCTTATCATATTGAAAACACATAAGTTAGTCCATTGTAAAAAAAAAAGTTTGATTCCAACATATGTGATTCATCAATTGACATCAAAAGCAATCTCAAACCAAAATCATCAATAAAGAATAATATATAAAAGTAATGATAAGAACAAAGTATATATTATGATTGGATTGATGGTGAATTTCTTACTTCCAAATCAATTAACAAACATGAGGATCGATATATGTAATCGTGTAACGTGTTCATTAAACAAAATAAGTGGTTTAGAATTTGTCACAGATTAGAGCAAATAAGCAAATGGTTTCTTAATCATGAACTACGATCCTATACCTATAGTGACAATCTAAAATATCATTGTAAAACATGATTTTAATAATCATTATAACAATTATTATCCTTAAAAAATACAACTTCTTTTAGTAATTAATTAACTTACACGTGTTGACATTGAATTTTAATTATAATTAAAAATATTGCAATGCAAAAGTTTGGTATTATTACCAAATCGTGGATTTGTTTAAAATAAAGATGGATTGTATAGTAAAAAATTATGGGTTTTTAAACAACGATTCCAAAATATATATATATATATATATATATATATATATATATATATATTTAGTTATTAAAGTCGTTTTTTTTTCAAACCAATATTATATCATAGTTAAACTTTAAGATATTTTTAACCTTTGCATAATTATATTTAAAATTTTCTTAAGTTATCATATTCGAGTTTTTTTAGTTGAAATGAGAAACCCTACAAAATGATAAATCTGATTTTTCGTTGGAGATTAGTATTCAACAAAGTGAATATTTATTAACATAATTCTAAAAAATATTATATATACATCTAAATACTTTCCTCGAAATTTCTACGACCTTAAAATACAAGTAAGAATGTTTTCTTACATTTTATATAAAAAATAATTTTCTTTAAATTCTGAAATGAACATTGGAAGTTAAACCTTTCAATTATCATTCATGAGTTAACCTATTGGGATTTTTGGTGAACTTATGGATAGAGTAAAAGGCCATGAAGAAGTGGCCCAGTAGAGGCAATTCAAGACAAAGGCAGCCCTCACCAAATAACACATCTGTATTTTTCGAAGTAAAAAAATAAAAAGATAAAGAACTCTTGGCACAACAACAAAATAAAAGAAATATTAATTTTCTTATATTGGAAGAATGTGACAATAATATTTAAATCATTCAGTTTTTCTATAAAAAATATTTAATTTTTTATTGTTTAATTTAATATTTTTAAACAAGGAAAGGAAAGTGATTATGGCATTATTAAAATTATAAAGACGATAAATATCATTTATTAAAAATATATAACATGTTGATATTTATTTAAAAATTAAGAAAAGAAGAGAATGATATTTTATTAAAAAGTCGAGATAGTATAAATGTTATATAAATAAAAATAAGGGAAAGGAAAGTCTGAGGGTAGGGAACCTACTAAGACCAACAAGACTGGCCGTGCCCAATAAGTATCCTACAACTCATGTACTAAAACAAAAGCTCAAGAAAATTACAATATTATTACAATATATATATATATATATATATATATATATATATAATTTCTATCTTGTTTCTAACTTGAATATATATTTATTTATTTTTTATTTTACTTTATGAAAATGATGTAAAATATTCTCTTTAGCAAATAACTACAGTATAATTTGTTATAAAAATTCCTTTATCATAAAAATAAAACACCGCGTGTTATTTGTTGATGGAAAAAAAGTTTTATCTGAATAAAATCATAGGACAAGAATGAAATGAATATATATTTAATTTAAGAACGAAACATCATTTTTTAAAATAGTTTGAATGAAAAGTATATTTAACTATTATATTTATGTAATTTTATTTGTATAAATATTTATATATATATATATATATATATATATATATATATATATATATATATATATATATATATATATATATATATATATATATATATATATATAAATTGAAATATGAAATTTTCTCACATTCAACCATGTGAAATGCTTTCATTTCAAAATTTTCATACAAATTGAATAACTATCATGTAACAGGAATATATATATATATATATATATATATATATATATATATATATATATATATATATATATATATATATATATATATATAGTTAATGTTTCGGCCTCTTCAATTACTACTTCGATCTATTTATTTAATCCAGCTTATTATTCTGAAGAAAACGTCCAAAAACAAAGGCTTTGGCCTATTTCCAAGAAGTTTCCCTCACCATTTCTCATTTTGAAAATAATAATTCTGATTTTTCTTATTTGTACTTCTTTTACAAGTTGAATATTTAAAACGAAGATTAAATGTATTCTATATTTTTGAGTGTGTATATATATATATATATATATATGGGTGTGTTAATTTTTTTTTCTTAAGATTCAATTAGAGATATTAATGATTAAATTGTTGGATTAAATAAGTCTTTTTTTAAAGTTTAAAGAATTACAAATGAAGAATTTCATATTAACTTTTTAGAATATATTCATATTTACATTGATAAAAAAAATATCTAAATTTTTTAATTCAGTTATTGATAAGTTCAAGAATATAAAAAAAGAAAGGAAAATATATTAAATTATATACTAATTTTATTGTATTAATGCTGATAATTAAATATATAAGTTTTGAATATATTAATAGGCTCTTTTAAAATTATTAGGCAAAATATACAGGCTTAATACCTCAATTGGTCCTCTAATTTGTCAACTAATCTCATTTTGGTTCTTTATTTTGCAACAGTCTCAATTTAATCACAAATTTTGGAAATATGAACACATTACATCCCATCCGTTAAGTGTTAGCAAACGGCGTTAAGTATTGTCCACGTGTTGGACACGTGTTGGAATGAGAATGGTGGACCACAATCTTAATCCGTTCCTCATCCCTTTTCCCCTTCTTCCCGCGAAATCCACGCCGTTAGGGAAGCTAGAAATCGCTGCCACTGCTCGCTCGGACAAACCCTGTGTCGATCCGGTCATCCCTGGTACCACCGGCGTCGTCGCCACCTTCCGGCCAGCCTTCGCAAGCAGCAACGACCACGCCCTCTTTCTCTGCCCGTGCTGGCCCAATGTTGAGGGCACACCTCAAACCTTTTTCCACTGTTTCCCTATTTGAATCTAGTGCCTAGTTTTATGTTTCCATGTTTCTCTCTAGTGCTGGACCGAGTAGAGAAGAGAATTTTAAAATTTTTGAACTTCAAATTGATGGGAGGATGGGATTTTGCTGCTGAATCTGATTGTGAAACACTTTGGAAATTAAAAACTGAACTGGTTTTATTATTTTTGACTTGTGGTATTTGTATGTTGGTGCTGGTGATGTTGGTGAGGAAACAAGGATGGTTTCTGTGTTAGGAGTGTTGTGAATGATGTGATAAGGGAATTGGCCATGTTGGAAGTGAGGAAATTTTGAGTGATTCCTTTTGATTTTTGATGATTGAAAGAGGGGTGAAATATGGTTGATGTGTTAGGCCTCTTTTGCAGGAAATGATTGAAGAGGATGAAGAGGATGAATGGGCCGTGAGGATGGGTTGCAAAGGGATGGATTGGTGGTTGATGAATCGGTCAGAGAGGTGAGGAATTCAGCGTGTGGGTGGTTACGGATCTAACACGTGGACAATACTTAACACCGTTTGTTAACACTTAACGGATGGGATGTAATGTGTTCATATTTCCAAAATTTGTGACTAAATTGAGACTGTTACAAAATAGAGGACCAAAATGAGATTAGTTGACAAATTAGAGGACCAATTGAGGTATTAAGCCAAATATATATGTATTTTCATGTTATACCTTCTTATAATATACTAGTATAAGAGATTTATAGAAAAAAATATAATATTACTTATTTAAAATTATTACATGCGTTTGGTTGCTTAATATTATTCATGCTATTTACTTTAGGAGAAATATCATATTATCAAGCTCATGCTCCAGATTATTATAATCTGGCGTGCAAAAAAATTGTTTTGATCATGTAGCTCCTCCATAATATTAACTGATGGAATAATATAATTCTTGTTTTAATGAAAATATCACTAAAAGATAGAATTAATAGTTCACTAAAAGTATCCAAATAAATCAAAACTTCAATATTTTTCTTACGCTGTGTTCGTTTGCGCAGTTTTGCGAGCGACGAATTCAGCTTTAGCTCGTGTTCTCATCAACCGATTTGCGCTGATTTGCGATGAAAAAAATCAGCTAATTTGCGGGATAGCACTGTTCAACCCATCCCGCAAATTTGAGAAGATTTGTGGCGATTGTTAGTGCAAAGACCTGTATACCCTTGTACGAAATACACTTTCAACAGCAACCTAATAATACATGAAATTAATATTAAGCCACTATGCCTTGATAAGACAGAAGCCATGCACTGTGCTTTCACAAGTTTTGCAGTGGCTACCATGTGATGACCCTGCTCGGCGTGCATTTCTTTGTGTCACACAAAGCAAGCTTTTGCAGAGCAGTGCCGAGAGATTCCCTGCTTGACAAAACAATGCACTGCGTGAAAGGAGAGAATCCTGGCTGCCATATTTGAATTTGAAAACAAAGTCTGACCACAACACCATTAAAACGACTGTGCTTGGTAGATAAGTTTGGTGTGTATTAACTCATCCTGTGTTTACATAAAGAGGTAGTAGCAAGTTTGAAGATATTGAGGAGCTTTGCGTCTGTTTGAGAGTGAGCAGCTATGGACCAGGTAATCTATCCTTCCATTCTTTATGCCTTTGTTGCAGGTTCACGCCATTTCCAACATCACCAAGACCGTTCGACGAGGAAGAATGGTGTTCATGATGATGAGGGACTCCATGCAGCCAACCAAACGTGCAAGGAAGGGTTAAAGAAGTGAAGAAGAAAGTGGAACGAGAGGTAAACGACGTGGTTGCAGCACTTCAAACCAGGTCTATCCGGATACATTCATGGCGTATCCGGATCGAGGTTGCTGAAGATATTCCATTAACGGTCTATCCGGATACAAGGGTGGCGTATCCGGATCCAACTCGTCGAACACCTTCCATTGACGACGATCTGGATCGACGTTCTCGCAAGCACTTGGCGTATCCGGTTCCGTCTTCTCCAGCAAGTTCGGCGCTCTGGTTCGAGGTGGTCCTGGCGTAGTTTCCGGCCGGTTCCGTGGTGGAAGGACTTCGATGGAAGGTGTTTGGGTGCTGCCGGCGTCGTTTCCGGTTGGGTGGTACGTCACTGCTGTTGACGAGAAGGGCACTGATGGAGGTTGGTCTGTGAGTGGTGTTCGGAGTGGTGTTGGCGACGGTGGCTTTGGTGTCGACGAGAAGGGCAGTGGAGGTTGGTTCGTTGATGCAGCACTTGGTTCGTAGATGCAGCAGCAGCAACACAGAAACATGGAGTTTAACATTTGGTTTTTTTTCCAGCAGCCTAGCCTAACCATTTGTATGTGTTGCAGGTTTTTTGTAACCACAAGGTGCATTTCAAAGTGTAACGGAGGTGAAGTATTTTGTAAGGTAATAATGTTATGACTTAGACATTTGTTTGTTGTTCTTCTTTGAGGCGCTGAAAGTGTTAGAATAACACCAATTTTTCTCATGTGCAGAAGTATTTAGCATCTTTGTGGAGGTTTGTGGACGTGATCATACAGTAAAGAGCAGGTTCTACGCATTTGTTGGTATAAATTTAATTTTCATTGTATTTTTTATATTTTTGCTAAGATACAGATGTTTATTAGTTTGTGTTTGTAATGAATTCATTTATAGTGTAGAAAGTAAGTTGTGAAGGTAGATACTGTACTTTTGGAATTTATAATTAACCATTATATAATATAAGATATTGATGTGCTTATTTTTTTACAGGTTGCTTTTGGAATTGTGACTACTTTACTACATAGTATTGGTCGAATTGTTGCTTCAAATCTTGGTTGAAAGGGTATTCAGCATTGCTTCAAATCTTGCTTGAAAGGATCATCACTGTCTTCAAGAGGTATGTATGACATTGCTAATGAAAGTGTAGTTTTTGTACTGAACATGTTTAATGTATTTTATATAATTATTATATGAATGTATGAATATATTTAATTAACATATTAGTATATGAATATATCAATTTAATAGTACCGTTTATTTGAGATTTGTTTTTGAAGTTGTTAAATTGTATATATTTGGTTATTAAATATATTGCAAGAATAATTAGATTTATGAATATATATTATGTTTTTTGTATTTTTATAACTGATTATATGAATATTTTTTACGTATTATGTTTATTTAATATAATAATGTATTATGTGAAAATTAATGTATAATATTTATTTAATGTATAATGTGAAATTGAATGTGTAATATTTATTTAATGTAACAATGTATAATAATTATTTATAATATTAAGATATGATGTATGAATGTATCACCAACTGTTTGTTTGATTAATATATGAATGTATTATTTTAATTATAGTATTTATATTTGGTTAAGTAAATATAGATGGAAGAAGAATTAGATTTATCATATTTGGATCGTGAAGATATAGATGATGATGTGCTTGGCGTAGACTTCAATATTATCTCAATTATACGAAGACACTTAGAAATAACGACTGCTTTGGCTTCGGTAACAATGTTATGCATTGTTGCACACGCATTGACTATATTGGAAATGTACTGGAGTGATTCTAGTAGTGTAAGTATTTCCCTACCAGAAAGAGATCGTCGTAGGGAGAAATTAATGTCATATCTTGTGCACACTAATCGGTGCCGCGACATTATTAGGATGGGTCCAGAGGCATTTATTAATCTTTGTGAAAGACTAAGATCAACTGGGTTAGTTAAGGACAGCATTCGGTCCACAGTGGCGTAACAAGTGGCTCAATTTCTTCATATAATTGGCCATAATGTTAAGAATTGAAGTGTCGGTTTTTTCTTCCATCGATCGGGTTCGACCGTTAGCAGACACTTTCACAATGTGTTGGCTGCAGTTATAAGTTTGGAATCTGAATTTCTATTCAACCCTCAGGAAATGAGGTTCAACCATATATCTTGAACAACAATCGATTTTACCCGTACTTTAAGGTACCGATTTAAAAAGAGTTGTATAGTTTGTGTGATTAAGTTATGATAACAAATGTAGACTCTTATCATGTCTTCATATTTTTATGTTTAGGATTGTTTAGGGGCCATAGACGGTACTCATGTTCGTGTAAAGGTTCCAAGATCTGATGCTCCGAGATTTTGAGGAAGAAAAGATTGGCCAACTCAAAATGTGTTTGTTGCGTGTGATTTTGACATGAAATTCACATATGTCCTTGCTGGGTGGGAAGGCACTGCATCGGATTCAAGAATTTTAAAAAATGCTCTTGATCGAGATGATCCGTTAGTTATCCCCCAAGGTCAGTGACCACATTACGATGTTCATGACTAAATAGCGATATATGTGACTACTGACTAATTAGATGTACATGTTCAAAAAATGTAGGAAAATACTACCTCGGTGATGCTGGATTTATGTTGAAAAGCACAGTTTTGACTCCATATAGAGGCGTCAGATATCACCTTAAGGAATATACACGTAGAGGACCACAAAATGCACGCGAGTTGTTTAATCATCGACATTCATCGTTGAGAAATGTTATTGAAAGAACTTTCGGTGTGTTGAAAAAAAGATTCCCTATCATTGCAAGTGGCACTGAACCACACTATGAATTGGAGACGATGACAGAGATTATCTTAGCTTGTTGTATCTTACACAACTTCCTTCGTAGCGTGGATCATGATGACTCATTACTTGATGAAGTTGATAATGAGTTCAATGAAAGAGAAGAGCATAATGTTTCATCGTCTCAAGTTAGGGAAGAGGATCATAGGATGGGTAGTAGTATTAGGGATGCCATAGCTGATCATATGTGGCGAGATTATCAGAACTCTTAGTTATTTTACTTTTATTGTATTTGTCTGCCTATTTGTTGTTTGTTGTATGACAATGAAATTATATTATGGATGTTTACTCTTAAATTTTAACTATTTTGTTTATAAAGTAGGTGAACAATGAATAGAGGTAAGACAATCGCCACTGAGTCCTCTGTTCGAACCAGAGAGTTCATGAAATGGACTGAGGACATGGACGCACGTCTGCTTCACTGTATGATTGAGGAATCAAGAATTGGTAATAGGGTTGATGGGAGTTGGACATCCCAAGCGTATACTAACATTGTTGATCATTTACATGCCTCTGGGTATGTTGCCATTACAAAAAATAATGTTAAAAACCGTCAGAAAGTCTTGAAAGATAAATGGCGTGAGGTTCATGACCTCTTTTCTGGATTAAGCGGCTTTGCTTGGAACCCCATTACTATGCGATTTGATGCGGAGGACGAGGTTTGGATGGACCTCATTCAGGTATATTAAAATAAATACAAAGTGCAACATACATTATATATATGAAATATGTTAAAATATTTTTGTAATGTTTATTGTGCAGTCGAGGCCAACTGCCGCAAAGTGGAGAGTGAACAGTATCTGCCATTACGATTTAATGGTGGACTTATGGGCTGCGGATCGAGCTACAGGGAGTGCAGTTAGGACAGCTGGTCAAATACGTCGAGGGCGGGATGCGCCTCGTGTTAATGTTGATCTCAACCATAATGTTGAGTACACTCCTGAGCAGCCTGACTGGATGGGTTATAGAGACCCAACTCCCCCATCACCTCCTCCCTCTGTTGATGAATATAGTACAGGTGGGACTCAATCTGTGCCTTCAGTCCCATCCGGTGGGACTTCATCCTCAAGAGGTTCGAAAAGGAAGGCACCTACGACGGATGTTCTTGAAGCCCAATTTGAGAAGTTCACTACCAGCTTGGACGGTTTCACCAATGTCCTGAGTTCATCAAATGTTCATTTTGGTACTATTTCTAATGCAGCCGTGGAACAGGTAACAACTATGAAAGAACGAAATGAAATACTACGTCGTACCACAAACTACAGCTACACTGAAGCTGACATTTATAATATGCTGAGTGGTATGAACATAGCTGATGAATCTTTGTTGGACCAATGCTATGACTACTTATGTGAAAAGCCCAAATGTGTTAAGAAGTTGATGGGACTTCCACCACACAAACGGTGGAATAAATTATGTCAAATGAAGTCCCGTGGTGAACTTTAGGCTTGGTTATCTGACAACTTCTGATAATGATCTTTATTATGTCATGTACTTGGAATGTATTTATGACTTTCTGATTTCGATGTATGACTATTTGACATTATTGTTATGGTATTTATGTAATGGTTTGACTTTGCTTTTCGATCATTTCTTATTTTCAATATTTTTGTTATCAATAACCTTGTTATTCTACACATGATGTTTTGTTGAAGAAATTCTTAAATGGCCTCTTCATCAACCAAAAGGCCTAGAAAAAGCCGCAAGGGAAAAGAAACTCAAAATGTGGCAGAAGATGCAGCTGATATCAGAGCATTTGATGAAGAACAATTAGATCAGCGTCGTTTTTTCACTCACAGCCATCAAATGGAAAACTATGCAGCTGATTTCTACACTAGGAATATTGTTCTTCCAAAGATAATGAATTTCGAATCATTTGCCGGTTCAGGATTACTTTTCCAACATAATCTTCTATTTCAAGGGGTGGTGAAATTTCTTACATTGCAGGGACCCTTTTATCCGGACTTAATCAAAGTTTTTTACTCAAATCTGAAGATTTCTGCAAATGGATATTTGATGAGTGAGGTGAACAAAAGAAGAATTAGATTGAAACCTGCTGATTGGGTGAATGTTGCTAATATGAAATATGAGGGTCAAAAGTTGTCTTTTTCAAATATCCCAGATGACTTTCACTATGATCGGGAGATGGCAGTAGCTACTATGGTTAGACCAGAAATGCAGGGTCAACGTGTTAAAACAGTTGGGTGTTTGAATATTAATGATAGACTTCTGCATTATGTTATTGTGCATATGCTGACTCCACGACCTGCAAATTTTGCAAAGGTATTGCAAGAGGATATCTTCATGATATGGCTGATTAAAAATAATGTAGCTCTCAATTGGCCTCATCACATCATGCAACATATGCTTAAATGCAAGGCCAGTGACACACCCCTACCATATGGTGTCCTCATCACACAGATAATGCAATATTGTGGAGTGCATGTTGATGGTGATGCCACCAGTCATATTGGGTCAAGACATCATTTCTCGATTAATTCTTTGAAGAGATTGAACATTATTAAAGTGAATGGTGTTTGGCAACACGATGATGGCGATGATGAAGAAGAAGACCAACCACAGCAACATCACAACCCCGTGCAACCTCCTGCAGAATTTTCAAATCCTAATATGATGAATCAAATATGGGAGGGGGTACAAGACTTGCAACAGAGAATGCAGGGGATGGAACAAATGCAAGTGCGGGTTGAACGTATTGAAGATAACTTGGCAAGCCTATCCCTTGACATGAATCGCCAATTTGCTCAACTTAATCAGAATGTTAATTTAATTCTTCACAATTTAGATGATTAAGTCCATTACTATACTCATCAGTTATTACATGACTTAAGTGTGTTAATTTCACTTATTTGTTTGAAGACTTATGCATTGTACCTTATTTTTGATTGTTATTATCTGTTAAATGAATTTACATACTTTGTCCTTATTGCTCAATGAAATTAACTGCAAAACAGATGGATTCTCGAATGATGGATGAAATTATAGATGAAGTGCAAGAATTAATTAATCAAGGAAGAAGACTATCTGCTGCTATTGTACAACTTACAGAGGTCGTGGAGCGTCAAAATTCCCTATCAAATGCTACTATTGAACGATCTAATCCAACAACAGAAGAAATTCAAAACTTATTACAGAATATGAACATTGAGGATCAAAATTTATTCAGACAATACTTCGACTTTTTATCTTCGCACCCATCCTATACAAGACGTCTAATAGGGATGCCGCAACAATATCGTTTCAATGCATTGCAACGCTACCTCAATGAAGCAAGGTCATCATGAACTATTAATAATATAATTGTATGTTATTATGTTGGGACTTCTTTTTAGATCATTGTCGCAACCGGAAAATCGCGACGGGACGACGACGATCTAAAAAAAAGGAACGAGTTTTGGAAAAGAGATTTTGGAGTCGCCACCATAGTTTATTCTGGAAAACTATGGAAAAAACCATAAAGAAAAGACATGGTCCACGAAAACCGGATTCTAAGTCCGGGAGTCGGTTACGTGTGGGGAAGGTGTTAGCACCCCACAACGCCTGCCCTAAGGCAGTACCTTTAATTAAATACGCGAATAAAATGTGGTTTGCAAAATGTTTAATTTCCCTTAAAAAAATAAAAATCAAAACAAAATATATTTTTTTGGTTTTTGGGCCCGACAAGGATTGACCTTGCTCCTACGTATTCTCAAAATGAGAAATCAGGGTTACGTAGTTCTTTCAGAAAATTTGTTTGTTGTTTGAAGATGTTTTTTAGTTCTTGAAGATTTTATATTTTTTGGTATTTTTATATAAAAGAGAAAAAAGGTTTTTAGCACAAGGCCTACGCGAGCGGTCGCACGTGTGCTTAAACCTTTTCAAAACATTTTTGATTGATTTTTAAATTTTGTAAAAGAAAGGAAAAGATTTTCAGCACAAGGCCTACGCGAGCGGTCGCACGTGTGCTTAAACCTTTTCAAAACATTTTTATTTGATTTTTAAATTTTGTAAAAGAAAGGAAAAGATTTTCAGCACAAGGCCTACGCGAGCGGTCGCACGTGTGCTTAAACCTTTTCAAAACATTTTTATTTGATTTTTAAATTTTGTAAAAGAAAGGAAAAGATTTTCAGCACAAGGCCTACGCGAGCGGTCGCACGTGTGCTTAAACCTTTTCAAAATATTTTTGATTTTTAAATTTTGTAAAAGAAAGGAAAAGATTTTCAGCACAAGGCCTACGCGAGCGGTCGCACGTGTGCTTAAACCTTTTCAAAATATTTTTGATTTGATTTTTAAATTTTGTAAAAGAAAGGAAAAGATTTTCAGCACAAGGCCTACGCGAGCGGTCGCACGTGTGCTTAAACCTTTTCAAAATATTTTTGATTATTTTTAATTTTTGTAAAAGAAAAGGAAAAGATTTCAGCACAAGGCCTACGCGAACGGTCGCACGTGTGCCTAAACCTTTTAAAAAAATGTTATTATTATTATTTTTTTTAATTTTTATTATCTATTATTTTTTTTTGTTAACAAATAAGTATAACAAACAAATAATAATAAAATAAATGTCAAACAAAAATAATAATAAAAGCAAAGACAATAAAAATAAAACAGTCCAACAAGCCCAATAAAAGTGAGGTGCAGAAATTAAAAACCAGGGGTGCACAGCAAGCTTGGGACTGCTAGAGGTGTAATGATTAAATTGGAGGTGCAACGCGAAATATCCAGTCTAGGCCCAATCTTCTCTTCTTGTCACAGAAATGGAACGGGGGTGTGAATAGAGAACAGGAGGTGTAGGAAAGAAAATATTTTTTCGTTTTGGGCCCAACACTGGCCCAGGGATCCTTAACCCTAATCAGAAACCTTAGGGGTCTCTTCATAATTTCCCATTTCACCCAATGCCAGAGACCTTGGTCTCTCTTCCTCTCATCAGATGAATCCAGAGACACCCATCTCTCTGCTGTTCGCGGCCACAACCCAGCCGGCCACCACCACCTGCCATCCAAGTCTTCGCCGGCGACGCCACTTGCTATCGGGGCCATCGCCGGCCACCGTGAGGGTTCTCCTCTTTCTTTCTCTCGCGTGAGAGATCTTCTTGTTCGTGAGCGAGTCCGGCCATTCGCCTCGCAGGTTGTCGCCGCCATCGAACCAGGGTCGCCGATCCCAGTCGAGTCTCTCCACCACCATCGTTGCGCCACTACCACCGTCGAGCCTGTGGCGCCGCGCCCTTCTTCTCTTCGACTAGAGCGTGTGGGTCTTTCTCTTCTTCCGGGTTCATTGACGCCTTCCATCATTTTTCCTTGACCAACATCATCAGTCCAGCATTGTTCAGCCACCATCGATGTCACTGCCAGTGATTGTGCCAATGCCTCCATCTCCGCTTCTCTCTTCTTTATGCGAGTCTGAAACCCCTTTTATGAATGTGACCCTAAATCTTTGCTTAGGTGTGTCAGCGACACCATCTTCCTTCCAATTAGATATTGACAATGAAGGTGGCGAGATTTGGGTTTCCTCTTCTGTATGTATTCTATTGAATGTGTGATGAACTGGGAAAAGGGGATTTGACGCTTCAAGAATTTGGATGGATTAGTGTGTGACAATGGGAAGCCTAAGGGAGATTAGGAAATTGATTTGGCCTTTTCTGTTTTGATTTTTGAATGCAGGGAAAATGGTTTAGAAGTATGATGAGGAGGATGAGAATGGAGATGAAAATGGTGGAATGGTCTTGAGTGTATCGAAGGAGATGGAAGGGAGGAAGGGCGAGAGAGATGATTCTGATGGAAGTGTGTGATGTTTTTTTTTTTTGAAAAATGGTTTTTTGGGTTTCTGGTTAATGGGTCAATGTGTGTCGTGTGTGATGAGATTCGATGGGTGAGAGAAACAGAGAGGTGGTGCCAGTGAGGTGTGTGTGGTGAATCTCAGTTATTAGTATTCCAGAGAATGGAAGAGCCCCCCTCCTTTTTTTTTATGAGTGGTGGTTTTTTGTGGCAGGTGAGGAATTGGGGAAATGATGTGATTCGGTGGTTATCGGTTAAGCATAGCAGAGGGGTGGAAAGGCAGGTTTTTTCTTTCTCTGTTTTTTTTTTGTTGAATTTTTGTAGATGAAGAAGTATGTAGTCGTATGAGATGGTTCAGAGGATGAACTCGGTTGTAGGATGTTGGGTGGATGATGGAATTTGATGGGGATGATGGATGAGTTAATTTGAGGGAATGTTTGGGGTTGGTTATTCCGGTGAGAGCAGCGAAATCAATTCGGGAAAGAGTGTTCCGGTTGGCTATTCCGGTGAGGGATACAGACGAACGTCAACCAATATAGTGGAAGCAGTGATGATTATGTTCAAAACGAATACCATAATGATAATAAATAAAGCTAAACATTCATCAGTAATATTGTTGAGCGTGAGTACAAGATGTAACAAAGACACATGAAAGGTTGAACGTAGTATGAAAAGCCGGTTCATTATAAAAATGTTTACCTTCCTGAGAGTTAACCTTGATGAGCTTCAACCACGTTTCCAGCAAAAAGATGAGACCCCGATGATTGTTCTATCTGCCTCCCCCTCTTCCCCAAAGGAAATCTTTTTCTCCAAACCTAACTGACTCCCCTGTACCTCTCTCCAAATCTCCAAAAAATAATCCCGTAACCGAATTCTCCCCCCTGCCAACCTACCTCATCCCTTTTCATTTCCTATTTTTCCACGTGTTTCAACCATTTTTCTTCTCTCTTTTTTTTTTAAAAAAAAGAAAACTAAAACGTATTTGGTTTTTTTTTTTATTTATTTTTTATTTTATTTTTTATTTATTATATTTTTTTTATTTATTTTATTTTATTTTTTTTTTATTTTTTATCTTTTCTATTTTTTTATTTATTTATTTATTATTTTTTCTTTTTATCTTCTTTCAATTCAATTTTATTTTAAAAGAGGTGAACACAAAATAAAATTTCATAAAAGTAAAACAAAGAAAAATATAATTAAAAATAAAACAACTAACTAAGAAATGAAAGAAAATCAAGACATATTAAAAAGAAAAAGAAATAGGACAAAGATATTGAAGTAATAATAATAATAACTAAAAGTAAATAAATAAATAAATAAGACAAAAATGAAAACGAAAGAAAAATGTACACAATTCAAACACCCGTACGAAATTGGGTGTTGACAGCTGCCCCTCTTTACTTAGATTTACTGGATAATGTGGAAATTTAATATTTCTGTATTATCTGAGTAAAAACTAAGTAAAGATAGAAACACTAATTTCGTCCGGATTCTGACATAAAAGAGAAAAACAGAAATGACACAAGTATGATGACCAAATATTGTAGACAGAAAAGAAAGGTGCCAAATAGAGCTAAGTTTAAGATAAATGAGGTGTGTTAACTTCTTGGAGGGTGTACCAACCCTGCAAACGGATGCAAATGATTTGAGGTGTACCAACCTCGTGGAAAGGGTGTACCAACCCTATGGATGAATGTAAGTGATTTGAGGTGTACCAACCTCGTGGAAAGGGTGTACCAACCCTATGGATGAATATAAATGATTTGAGGTGTACCAACCTCGTGGAAAGGGTGTACCAACCCTATGGATGAATGTAAATGATTTGAGGTGTACCAACCTCATGGGAAAGGGTGTACCAACCCTATGAATGAATGTAAATGATTTGAGGTGTACCAACCTCATGGGAAAGGGTGTACCAACCCTATGAATGACTGCAAACGATTTGAGGTGTACCAACCTCGTGGGAAAGGGTGTACCAACCCTATGAATGAATGTAAATGATTTGAGGTGTACCAACCTCGTGGAAAGGGTGTACCAACCCTATGGATGAATGTAAATGATTTGAGGTGTACCAACCTCATGGAAAGGGTGTACCAACCCTATGAATGAATGTAAATGATTTGAGGTGTACCAACCTCATGGGAAAGGGTGTACCAACCCTATGAATGAATGTAAATGATTTGAGGTGTACCAACCTCGTGGAAAGGGTGTACCAACCCTATGGATGAATGTAAATGATTTGAGGTGTACCAACCTCGTGGAAAGGGTGTACCAACCCTATGGATGAATGTAAATGATTTGAGGTGTACCAACCTCATGGAAATGGTGTACCAACCCTATGAATGAATGTAAATGATTTGAGGTGTACCAACCTCGTGGAAAGGGTGTACCAACCCTATGGATGAATGTAAATGATTTGAGGTGTACCAACCTCGTGGAAAGGGTGTACCAACCCTATGGATGAATGTAAATGATTTGAGGTGTACCAACCTCATGGAAAGGGTGTACCAACCCTATGGATGAATGTAAATGATTTGAGGTGTACCAACCTCATGGAAATGGTGTACCAACCCTATGGATTCAACGATTGTTGTACAAAGGGGCGCCATCGTGGAAGAAAAACTTGGATTCAAATTTTTGAAGAAACATTGGTAGATCATGAGCAAAACGTCGATATGCATGATATAATGTCATGGGGGTGCATGAATGCACAAGCACATGAGACACTTGTTTCATTCTCTTTTTCTTTTTTTCATCATTTTTTCTTTCTTTTTTTTTTTTTTTTACTATTTATTTTTTTTATTTGAAAATTCCATGTTTGAAATTTGTTGTCAATATTGTCACCAAACTCAATTTACGTCCAAAATGCATTTCTTGAAAATAACGTAATGAGTCTTTTGAAACGGAAAAGAGTGTAACCAGCGTTCAAATTCCCCTTAACCCCTTTTTTGCAAACCAAGCTAGCTTGAACCCGAGAAGGTGCAGATAATGGGCACCAAAGGTAGATGGCTGAATGATTATCTGTGGACGACGTTAGCATTTGAGATTTCCTCACTTGGGAAGGTCCTGTTAACATATAAACATGCATAGCTCACAAGGATTGCCCCAATCTTGTTTGCGTATGGTAAATGTGATTTGGAGAGGTGGAAAGGTTTCGGTAGGAAGGATTGCTCCAGTCTAGCGATTCTCGACTGACGGGGAGACTTCTCATCCTTTTATCTTCTCTGGATTTTTCTTTTCTCTTTCTTCATCATTTCATTTTCATTTTTTCATTTTTTTTTATAAGCGATTGTGTCATTCACCACATCACCTTATTCCAGAACTAAGTTCATGAGAAAGATCAGGACAAACAGTCTTCAGTCAGCGTGGACTTCTGTTGGCTTGTACCGTGGCTAAAGGTCAAAGGGTCTTGAAAGAAGTGGATAATGAAGGCCCAAGTAGGTATTCGACGGCTAAATTGTTTTAAACAAGAATCATTTGCAGGCTACCGAGTCAACTGCCTTTAGGAATTTGAACATCAGGCATCTTTTACTTTCCATTGTTGTTTTCTTTTTCTTCTTTTCTGTTATTTTCTTTCTTTCCCTTTGGATCATTCTTTTCGTTGCCCCAGTTGTGGCCCTTTTATGATATTTTTCTTTTCCTTTCTGTCCTTTTCTCTCTTCAGAAATTTTCTCATCGATTTTGGATGTCTATGATGTCCCCTTTTAAGTTAACCTCGGTATGCCGATGATTCTTGTTCAGGGTGATGAAAACAATTATGAATTTTGGCTCAAAAGGGGTGCAATTGGATAAACTTTTTCAGACGTTTGGATAACGAAAATGGCCACACGTCACTCTGAATTTTGCTTGCCTTACTTTCTCGCGGCTTTAACCCTGAAATAAAACTCTGTGGTGTTTGACACATCAACTTCATTTTTCTTCCCCTTCTTTTGTTTTCTTTATATATTTTTTATTCTCTCTTTTTTTTTTTTTTTTTTTTTTAATCTCCCCAATCAACGGATTATTGGGCACGTATACCACTCTGAAAACTGCCCCAGTATTATATCATGGCAATCCTGGTTTTGAGGGGAAAAGAGAAGGCTAAAGGTTCAAACAATGTGAATGCAGATGCTTTATTAAGAAAAGAACACCGGTTACCCCCAAAACCTTGAGTCAGGAAAGGACTCGCCAACGATATTTTTCAAAACATATTTTTATTTTGAAAACATTATGCCCTTGACAACTTTATTAACAACAAACTCAACATCCGTATTTTCGTTTTTTCCTCTCTTTTCAATCATTCATTTTTCTGTTTTTCACGACATCCTCCAGGACTGAGCCAGCCAAACGGATATACCTGTGATGCTTTTATCAAGACACGTTTAACTATTTTTATTTTCATTTTTCCTTATCAACTCAGCGCGACATGCCAAATCTAAGATGGAATGCAAACAACCAAAATATGAATGAAATCATGTGGACTTTATTTATTGAAACATCACAGAGTACAATAAGCTTTAAAGATAATATCAACATCCCTTTAATAGCAACCACTATCACGGAATCATCATGCGTAAAACTTTTTTACTGCATCAGAATTAACTGGCAATGGTAACTCCTCTCCATCCATTCTTGTGAGAATTAGTGCTCCACCAGAAAATGTTTTCTTCACTACAAATGGCCCTTCATAATTTGGAGTCCATTTGCCCCTATGATCCCTTTGTATAGGTAGAATCTTCTTCAACACCAGCTCGCCTTCATGAAATTCTCTTGGGCGTACCCCTCTGTCAAATGCCTTCTTCATTCTTCTTTGGTACAATCGTCCATGACACACTGCTGCTAATCTTTTTTCATCTATGAGATTGAGTTGGTCGAAGCGAGCTTGAACCCATTCAGCCTCTTCTAATTGAGTTTCCATTAAAACTCGCAAAGATGGAATTTCCACTTCGAACGGAAGTACCGCCTCCATTCCATACACAAGCGAGAAAGGCGTTGCCCCAGTCGATGTTCGTACCGAAGTGCGATAACCATGTAAAGCAAAAGGAAGCATTTCATGCCAATCCTTATATGTGACCACCATCTTCTGCACAATCTTCTTAATATTTTTGTTAGCAGCCTCTACTGCCCCATTCATCTTTGGACGATAAGGAGAAGAATTAAGATGAAGAATTTTGAACTCCTCACATAACTCTGTCATCATCTGGTTGTTCAAGTTAGTGGCATTATCAGTGATAATCCTGTTAGGGAGCCCGTATCTGCAAATCAACTCCCTTTTTATGAACTTGGTCACCACCTTTCTAGTAACATTAGCATAAGAAGCAGCTTCAACCCACTTGGTGAAGTAGTCGATTGCGACTAATATGAAACGGTGTCCGTTTGACGCCTTTGGTTCTATGGCTCCGATGACATCTATTCCCCACATCGAAAAAGGCCATGGTGCAGACAACACGTTCAAGGTTGTAGGCGGCACATTGATATTATCTGCATACATCTGGCATTTCTCACACTTTCTCACATGTGTACAACAATCATTTTCCATGGTCAACCAAAAATAACCGGCCCTCAAGATCTTCCTGGCCATTGAATGCCCATTCATATGCGTGCCAAATGTACCTTCGTGTACTTCTTTCAATATTAGCTCAGCTTCTTTTGCATCTACGCATCTGAGGAGAACCATGTCATGATTTTTCTTGTATAAGATATCCCCATTTAAGATAAAATTGCCAGCCAATCTCCTTAGTGCTCTTTTATCGTTTTCCGACGCCTTATCAGGATATTCTCGGGTCTTAAGATAATGTTTGATATCGAAATACCAAGGTTTCCCATCCACTTCCTCTTCGATGAAATGGCAATATGCTGGCTCTGCATGGCTCTTCATCTCAATCCTTGGTAAGTCTGCATCCTGGTCAACTTCAAACATCGACGATAAGGTGGCCAGAGCGTCTGCCAACTGATTATCTTCCCGAGGAATATGATTAAACGTGATGGAGTCAAAATATTCCATTAACCCTCTGATATAAGCTTGGTAAGGAATTAATTTTGTATCCCTAGTCTCCCATTCCCCCTTCAATTGGTGAATGACCAAAGCTGAATCTCCATATACCTCCAGAATTTTCACCTTAGATTCAATTGCCGCTCGAATACCCATAGCGCAAGCCTCATACTCAGCAATGTTATTTGTGCAGTTAAAACATAACCTTGCAGTCATTGGTATGTACTGATTCTCCGGAGAGATAAGCACTGCCCCTATTCCATGTCCCATCACATTCGAGGCTCCATCAAATAATATCGTCCAGGCTTTTTCATCCTTGTCTTTTTTATCCTCAGCAAATAAAGCCATGATATCTTCATCAGGAAACTCAGGTTGCATTGGCTGATAATCACTAATGGGTTGATGGGCTAAATATTCCGCTAAAGCGCTACCCTTGATAGATTTCTGAGTAACATATATAATGTCGTACTCTGATAGTAGCATTTGCCATCGAGCTATTCTTCCAGTGAGAGCAGGCTTTTCGAAAATGTACTTGATAGGATCCATTTTAGATATCAACCAAGTAGAGTGACTCAACATGTATTGCCTTAAACGATGAGTAGCCCACACCAATGCACAACAAGTTCGTTCTAACGACGAATATCGTTGTTCGCAATCTGTGAATTTCTTGCTCAAGTAATATATAGCATGCTCTCTTTTCCCGTCTTCATCATGCTGATCCAATACACAACCCATTGAATTATCCAATACAGTCAAATACAAAATGAGCGGTCTTCCTGGCACCGGTGGACGTAATACAGGAGGGTTTTGCAGGTACTGCTTGATTTTTTCAAAAGCGGCTTGACAATCTTCATTCCAGATTACTGCCTGATTCTTCCGTAACAACCTGAACATTGGTTCACAAGTAGCAGTTAATTGGGAGATGAACCTAGCAATGTAATTCAATCTTCCCAGAAAACCTCGAACCTCCTTTTCTGTTCTAGGCGCAGGCATTTCCATTATCGCCCTCACCTTGTCAGGATCAACTTCTATTCCCTTTTGGCTAACAATGAAACCCAACAATTTTCCGGATTTCACTCCAAACGTGCATTTGGCAGGATTTAACCTGAGTTTATACTTCCTCAGTCTCTCGAATAATTTCCTTAGATTGAGAATATGCTCCTCTTCTGACTCCGACTTTGCAATCATGTCATCCACATATACTTCAATTTCCTTATGCATCATATCATGAAACAGTGCTACCATCGCTCTTTGATATGTTGCCCCAGCATTCTTAAGCCTGAAAGATATCACCTTATAACAAAACGTTCCCCACAACGTAATAAAAGTCGTCTTTTCCATATCTTCCGGTGCCATCTTAATCTGATTATACCCCGAGAATCCATCCATGAATGAGAATAGCGAAAACTTGGCTGTATTGTCAACTAAAGTGTCGATGTGTGGTAACGGGAAGTTATCCTTCGGACTTGCTCGGTTCAAGTCACGATAGTCAACACACATTCGAACCTTTCCATCCTTCTTGGGCACTGGTACGATATTCGCTACCCATTGGGGGTATCTAGCAACAGCCAGAAATCCAGCGTCAAATTGTTTTTGGACCTCCTCTTTGATTTTTAGAGACATTTCCGGCTTCATCCTTCTTAATTTCTGCTTGACTGGAGGGCACTCTGGCCTAAGTGGAAGTTTGTGTTGCACAATATCAGTATCCAAACCCGGCATGTCATTATAAGACCACGCAAACACATCCTTAAACTCCTTCAACAAAATACGCAATTTTTCTCTCACATCTGCCTTCATGCTAGTACCAATTTTCACCTCCTTTATCTCATCCTCCTCTCCCAAGTTGTGCATTTCAATTTTCTCCTGATGGGGTTTTATCTCTTTGGACTCTTGTTCCACTAATCTCAACAATTCCGGAGAGGGTTCCACATCATCTTCAAAATCATCTTCCGTATTATTGATAGGGTTCTCAAAATTGGGAATATTGATATCATTATTTTCAAAACAATCATTGTCACATCTGCATTATTAAAAATTGTAAAAAAGTATAAATAAATAATAAAAACTACGAAATATGCCAAATGATGGTAAAATGCAATTCTATTATCACGCTGAGTGTAAAGTAAAAAGGTTTATTCACAAAACATTGTTTCTAAAGCCCCATGTAAAACTACAGGCTTAATTAAGCTATTACATTTTATTCACATTAAGCATCACAGGTAAATCCAGTGCTTCCCAATTGTTGAGTTGAGTATCTGGAGAGCAAGCCCACACGAAACTCGAGCTCTGAGGCTCGTCTTCATTCTCCACGGCTGATACTTGGCCAGTGTTAATCCACCCAGCACTGCGGAAGCTTTCCTTGATGTGACCAATGCGGATTTTGCACTCTCTGGGCCTTCGTCTTTCTGCATGGGCCAGATTGCGTTCTCTTCTTTCTTCAATCACCCTCTTCCTGTCTTCCTTAGTAGGTTTGTACCCCAAGCCATATCTGTTCTTGTTTTCAACAACCTCCAGAGGGAATGCTTGCCCCTGCCCATATTTGCCTAAACCTCTACCATACATATAGCCTTCTTTCAACATAACCCTGGCCATCATAATGGAAGCACATGATAGATGGGGATCAACTGGATGCGGCTCCACACAAGCACTTCCCACGATCTCTAAAGATTGGAAAGCCGTCTCAAGTGCTTCTTCAGCTGTTTCAATATAGCGCGTGGATGATGGCCCACTCACTAGGAGATCTTCCTCTCCCGATACTATTACCAACTTGTCACCCATAACATACTTCAATTTTTGATGTAGTGTAGAAGGTACGACACCCGCTGAATGGATCCATGGACGACCCAATAGACAACTGTAAGCCGGCAGGATGTCCATAACCTGGAATGTTATTTGGAAAACGCACGGGCCGACTTGAACCGGCAACTCTACCTCTCCCATTACTTCTCTTTTGCTACCATCGAACGCCCTCACGATCATGGAGCTCGGCTTCATATATATTCCTTCACAAGGTAGCTTTTCCAAGGTTGTCTTCGGCATGACATTCAAAGAGGAACCGTTATCCACCAATACGCGTGCTATGACGTGATCTAGGCATTTCACGGATACATGAAGAGCTTTATTATGCCCTCTTCCCTCAGCAGGTATTTCCTCATCGGTGAATGTGAGGTAATTATTAGCAACGATATTACCAACAATACCCTCAAACTTATTCAACGAAATACCCTGCTCCACATGAGCTTCACTAAGTATTTTCATTAACAACTTTCTGTGTGACGCCGAATGCATGAGCAAATCTAACAAGGATATCCGAGCGGGCATGCGATTTAGCTGCTCTACCACCTTATATTCACTTTGCTGTATGAATTTTAAAAATTCACAAGCCTCTTCTTCAGACACTTCTTTCTTCTCATTCTTGTCAGGGGTACCCTCTGTTTGTATGTTCTTCTCCTTTAAGGACGCCCTAGCCTTCGCAGCCATTGCTGCTTCTTTAATGTTAGATTCTTCTCTTACCAGCTCTGGGGGGGTGAAAATACGACCACTCCTTGTCATCCCACCTATACCAGATATGTTTTCAATAACAGAGTCAGTGCCTTGTACATCATCTAATGCATGCGTACCATATCTCCATGGGACAGCCTTCTCATTTTCGTAAGGAAAAGGGGTAGGTACACGGATAACAACGGGTGACCTCCCTTGAATTGCTGGTGTAGGGGTGGTCCTAGTGAAACGAATCACCAACGGTTCTGGCAAAGTCACATCAGATCCACCACTAGTTTGCGCGAACACTTCCTCCTCCTTACTCTTGTAATATACTTGCATCAAACCACGATTTAGCAAGTCTTGTAAAATATCTTCAAATTCAACGCACTCCTCAATAGAGTGCCCCACGTCTGGGTGAAGCGCACATGCCATACCCTTATCATAACCGCCTTTCAAAATACCCACCTTCAACAATGCCTCCAAAATAAATCTCCTGGAGCTCCGGATTTCATCCACATTTCTCACCAATTCATGCTCCTTTACCTCCACGGCGTTTGTCGAGGCGCTTCCATGCCCAGATAATGGGTTGGCCTCAATGCTAGGTTTATCCTCTTGGAACTTTAACCATCCCGAATCAATTAGACTTTGCACTTTATATTTGAGGGCCATACATCTCTCAGTTGAGTGACCAATGCCCTCCCCATGATAGCTACATTTGGCATTCTCATCGTAGCCCCTGGGGTATGGAGGCAGCAAAGGCTTCATTGGACATATGGCAACCAAACCTCTTTTGAGCAGAATAGGCAGCAATTCCGAGTAGGTTGTAGGGATAGGAGTGAACTGAACATAATTTCTTTCCTGGTTTCTTCTTGGATAAGTATTAGGAACCATATTCATATTGGGACCTTCATTTGATCCTCCCCTCCCATTATTGGTCGGGATGTATTGTGCCTGATAGTGTCCCTGTGGTTGATAGTACCCCTGCTGTTGCTGAGGCCTAAATTGATGACCAAATGACGCGTTGGCTGCATATGTGGGTTGACCCGAGTACGGTCGATAGTTATAGGTGGGCGTCTGCCCTCTCCACACGGGGGTTGCAGATGTTGCATGCACGTCACCTTCCTTCCTTTTTCCGGGGTTGAAACTGGGTTTTTTGGAATTTGCAACCACTGACGCGCCATATGCAATCTTCCCATTTTTCAACCCAATCTCTATCCTTTCACCAATTATAATAATATCAGCAAAATTTGAAGTCACGTTCCCAACCATGTGTTCATAAAAGGGTGGTTGGAGCGTATTTACAAACATCGCCACCATCTCTCTATCATACAGAGGTGGCTCAACTTGTGCCGCTAGTTCTCTCCACCGTTGGGCATACTCCTTAAAAGTTTCCTTATCCTTCTTTGACATGTTTTGCAGTTGTAAACGATCTGGCGCAACATGTGTATTGTATATGTACTGTTTCACAAAAGCATCAGCCAAATCCGCCCAGCAACGGATCCGAGATGGCTCCAAGTGAGTATACCAGTTTAATGCCACCCCAGCCAAACTATCTTGAAAAACATGGATGAGCAATTGCTCATCATAAGCATACGCAGCCATCTTTCTGCAATACATGGTTAGATGGCTCTTAGGGCATGTATTTCCCTTATACTTCTCAAACTCTGGCGCTTTGAACTTATGTGGTATTTTTACGCCAGGAACCAAACTCAATCGGGCAACATCTCCGAAACCATAACTCTCAAACCCCTCAACAGCCCTCAATCTCGCCTCCAGGCTCTCCAGTTTATCCTTTGCTCCGTCGACATTACTGATCACCCCCTGAAATGAAGTATGTGGTGCAGCCTTAGCAGAAAAACCCTCTCCCGTAATCACATGAGGCACCGGAGTTACTCGGATTCCATCAGACATGTTTGCATTCATTCCTTCGCTCATCATGGGCGCGGACATTACAACAGGTCCCTGAGTACCCATTGGTGGTACATTGACAGTGGTAGGGAAAGAGAATGAAGCATGTTCCCCTTCTGTGTATTCTCCCTCGGGTGGAGTGTAGTTTGGAGGTAATCCATACATTGGGAAAGGAACAGATTGGCCCCCAGCACTGAATGACGGAGGGTAATACTGAGCACTTCCCTCAACTTGCGCAGGCGTAGACCCTCCAGTAGTCTTCAGGGCCTCGAGAGCCGCCAAGATTTGGGCCATCTGATCCTTCAACTGATTGACATCAGCCTTAATAGATTCATGTGACTGCTCCCAATTCTCCATGACCTTCGAGTTAGCTCTGGTCCTGTACGGATGTCGTGGAAAATTTGTCGTTGTTCTTTCACTTATACTGTTTTATTATTTTGAGCAAATTAGGTACGAATGAAATATGCAAAATGAAAGAAAACATGATGCATGCTAGTAATAAGTGGAAATCACAGGATCCCGATGACATTACTGATGAATAATTAACACAAGCCGATACCAAACTAACATCCCTTCTCTTTCATTTAAAGAAAAATTGATCCATTACATCGTCTAAGAAACAAAACAAGTAATTCTGAGGTACATCAATCCCGCGCCCGGGCAATGAAAGATTTCATCTCTCCCACTAACCATTTACAATGATTAATAAACAATTCTACTTCCGCCGGTGGGTTATAAATATGAGTACTTGCTTCAGCATTCGACACCATCCTGGGGATGTCTTCAATTGCCCCATTTGCTAAAGCAGCCAACTGAGAGAAACTTTCCTTCCAATGCTTTACAGCCGTTTCTTGTTCTGCGATGTGCTCTTTCATTCGCCTTATCAAGGCCTGATGTCTTTCTTCAAACTCCATTGATCTCCACCGCTCCTCCTGCTCCTCGATGTAATCCTCCATTTGCTTTGACATGGCTCGATACTCCTTTTCAGCCTCTGCCGACTTCCAGCGCTCCTGATTCAACTCGGCTTCAAATGATGTAGCCATCTCCTTCATTTGATGCCCCGCTTCTTGCCCTTGGACCTGCGCTTCTCTTAGTCTTTTTAGCGCTTCCCTTTTGTCTCTCTTGGCTTCTTCATATAGTTGTTTCCACTGTCTGCCCTCTTCTAAAGCCACATTCTTCTTGGATAATTCCTTACTTGCGGCCGCAAGATCTTGCTTCACTCGAAATGTATAATCCCTCTCAGCCTTTTGACTTTTGGCAATGTTTTCATAAGCCCGTGACTTTTCTTCATTGTCATTTCTCATATCCACAAGATCATTACGCGCCTGCTGTAATTCGTTTTCCAATCTAGCATTCCTCACCTTCAATTTTTCCATTTCAGCCTTCAATTGCTTCACCTCTTCACTCTCTAGGGGTTGGGATGGTCCTTCACTGGCTGATTGATCCTTAATTGGCTTAAAAGGGAGTTTGACTTCTTTTACCCTTTCTAGGATCCAGGTACGATAAGTAACCTGGTTATCCACCACTCCCAACCTTTGATCTTTTTCAGCCCGTACAACATTTTCCCAGGCACTTTTAACCTTTCTTAGCAGTTCGATGAAATGCCCGTCTTCGTAATAAGTGAATATAATAGCAAGGTAATCTGGTGAAGGTGCCCCTCTCATGGGATGACCGAATTGTCTTTGTACTAAAATGGGGTTGTAATTGATACAGTACCGGGCACCTATGAGAGGCACATTAGGAAAGCTACCACAGTGCTGTATAGACAATTTATTTCCGAGCCAAGGAAGACGCCATTTTATGCTTCTTTCGCTCAAACCAGCAAAGAATCGGGCCCAATCATTTCCTCCCTTATCCTTAAGCCCTTGGCGTGATAAAGTTTCTGACAAACTCTTGACGTCGACCATATCTTTAAACATGCGCGTTGTCATCCATGTATACAACGCCGGTAAGCAACAAAGAATTCTTTTTCCTTTTCTCTCATGACAAAAGCTCAAGGTCCCATAAACATTCGCAAGAACTGCTGTTACAGGATTCTCTGATCTTGTTTTCTTTGCCACGAAGACGTCTATTGCTGTGTAATCCACATATTCTTCTATTTTCGGAAACAAGACAATGCCATATATGGTGAGGGCCAACACATCTATGAAAGTTTCCCAATCCTCTTTATCAGCCAGGTGATGTAAGTATTGCTCTAGATATCCCTGTGACAACCCATGGACTTGATTCCTCATCATCATCCGGTCTTCAAGCTCTTTGGGATGTAATTTCATGATGGCAGCAATGGTGGGTATAGAGGCATGATGCTCCAAATGTTGATAGGGAGTGGTGCCCTCTAACGGTAAACCCAAGATATGTTCAAATTCTTCTATGGTTGGCGCCAGTTGGAAATCTTGGAAAGTGAAGCATCTTAGAGGAGAGTCATAGTACTGAGCAAGAGCTGTAATAGCAGGCAATTGTACTTTCACCTCCATTAAACTCAACAAGTTCCCATATTTCCTCTTGAAAGTTTCTCTTTGCATGGTCTTGAGTCTTCGGCCCAAATTTATCAGCTCGGTCAAATTTCCAACATGAGTCCTCAGGCTATACTTCCTTCTTAAATCAGAAGAGTCAGTTCGCGTGCATCGGATCTTGTATCAACATCCATCTTGTACAAAATCAAGTAGGTACCTGTGATTTCCCTTAAAACCAAACATGTTACTAAATGATGTATGAATATGATGCATGATAATAAAGCAACATGACGAAACACAACACATGCATGGTATGAAATGCAATATCGTTATTATTATTATTATTATTTTTTTTTTTTAAAAAAAAAGAACAGCGTGAGGATTACAGAAGTACACAATTCTCCCTTCGTGCCCTAATAAAGGTTCACCGTTTCAAGTTCGAGGTCATATACATGCAATCTCACCAGGATGGTTTCTTAAACCTAAAGGTCGCAGGTCACTAGAGCTATGGCCCCCTTCAAAGCATCTCCACAACAGTCGAGTAATCAACTAGGTGCGGAGACACAAATGAGAGAACAGACTCTAGCTGGAGTTCTCACGATAGCCAAACAGGAAGTACATCCCAGAGTGACACCGCTACACAACTCCTCTAATTCTAAGTTACACTCAGACCCGGGTATAGGGCCCCACTCATGATATGCCGAAAGTGTGTGTGTGAAGGGAAATATCATGCACATCCCAACCCTCACCTGCAAAACAACCAGAAAAATTCCCAGGCAGATATAAACATGTTTTCTACCCTAGGGTTCAATATCCCACAATCACAGTTATTCACACGCGATTATTCCAACATCAAACATAAAGAAAAAAGGAAGAAAAACAAAAAGCAAATCCACATTAAATTCGCACACATAATTAAATGGCTTGACTCTCTAGATGTTACGATCCCCAGTGGAGTCGCCATCTGTCGCAACCGGAAAATCGCGACGGGACGACGACGATCCAAAAAAAAAGGAACGAGTTTTGGAAAAGAGATTTTGGAGTCGCCACCATAGTTTATTCTGGAAAACTATGGAAAAAACCATAAAGAAAAGACATGGTCCACGAAAACCGGATTCTAAGTCCGGGAGTCGGTTACGTGTGGGGAAGGTGTTAGCACCCCACAACGCCTGCCCTAAGGCAGTACCTTTAATTAAATACGCGAATAAAATGTGGTTTGCAAAATGTTTAATTTCTCTTAAAAAAATAAAAATCAAAACAAAATATATTTTTTTGGTTTTTGGGCCCGACAAGGATTGACCTTGCTCCTACGTATTCTCAAAATGAGAAATCAGGGTTACGTAGTTCTTTCAGAAAATTTGTTTGTTGTTTGAAGATGTTTTTTAGTTCTTGAAGATTTTATATTTTTTGGTATTTTTATATAAAAGAGAAAAAAGGTTTTTAGCACAAGGCCTACGCGAGCGGTCGCACGTGTGCTTAAACCTTTTCAAAACATTTTTGATTGATTTTTAAATTTTGTAAAAGAAAGGAAAAGATTTTCAGCACAAGGCCTACGCGAGCGGTCGCACGTGTGCTTAAACCTTTTCAAAACATTTTTATTTGATTTTTAAATTTTGTAAAAGAAAGGAAAAGATTTTCAGTACAAGGCCTACGCGAGCGGTCGCACGTGTGCTTAAACCTTTTCAAAACATTTTTATTTGATTTTTAAATTTTGTAAAAGAAAGGAAAAGATTTTCAGCACAAGGCCTACGCGAGCGGTCGCACGTGTGCTTAAACCTTTTCAAAATATTTTTGATTTTTAAATTTTGTAAAAGAAAGGAAAAGATTTTCAGCACAAGGCCTACGCGAGCGGTCGCACGTGTGCTTAAACCTTTTCAAAATATTTTTGATTTGATTTTTAAATTTTGTAAAAGAAAGGAAAAGATTTTCAGCACAAGGCCTACGCGAGCGGTCGCACGTGTGCTTAAACCTTTTCAAAATATTTTTGATTATTTTTAATTTTTGTAAAAGAAAAGGAAAAGATTTCAACACAAGGCCTACGCGAACGGTCGCACGTGTGCCTAAACCTTTTAAAAAAATGTTATTATTATTATTTTTTTTAATTTTTATTATCTATTATTTTTTTTTGTTAACAAATAAGTATAACAAACAAATAATAATAAAATAAATGTCAAACAAAAATAATAATAAAAGCAAAGACAATAAAAATAAAACAGTCCAACAAGCCCAATAAAAGTGAGGTGCAGAAATTAAAAACCAGGGGTGCACAGCAAGCTTGGGACTGCTAGAGGTGTAATGATTAAATTGGAGGTGCAGCGCGAAATATCCAGTCTAGGCCCAATCTTCTCTTCTTGTCACAGAAATGGAACGGGGGTGTGAATAGAGAACAGGAGGTGTAGGAAAGAAAATATTTTTTCGTTTTGGGCCCAACACTGGCCCAGGGATCCTTAACCCTAATCAGAAACCTTAGGGGTCTCTTCATAATTTCCCATTTCACCCAATGCCAGAGACCTTGGTCTCTCTTCCTCTCATCAGATGAATCCAGAGACACCCATCTCTCTGCTGTTCGCGGCCACAACCCAGCCGGCCACCACCACCTGCCATCCAAGTCTTCGCCGGCGACGCCACTTGCTATCGGGGCCATCGCCGGCCACCGTGAGGGTTCTCCTCTTTCTTTCTCTCGCGTGAGAAATCTTCTTGTTCGTGAGCGAGTCCGGCCATTCGCCTCGCAGGTTGTCGCCGCCATCGAACCAGGGTCGCCGATCCCAGTCGAGTCTCTCCACCACCATCGTTGCGCCACTACCACCGTCGAGCCTGTGGCGCCGCGCCCTTCTTCTCTTCGACTAGAGCGTGTGGGTCTTTCTCTTCTTCCGGGTTCATTGACGCCTTCCATCATTTTTCCTTGACCAACATCATCAGTCCAGCATTGTTCAGCCACCATCGATGTCACTGCCAGTGATTGTGCCAATGCCTCCATCTCCGCTTCTCTCTTCTTTATGCGAGTCTGAAACCCCTTTTATGAATGTGACCCTAAATCTTTGCTTAGGTGTGTCAGCGACACCATCTTCCTTCCAATTAGATATTGACAATGAAGGTGGCGAGATTTGGGTTTCCTCTTCTGTATGTATTCTATTGAATGTGTGATGAACTGGGAAAAGGGGATTTGACGCTTCAAGAATTTGGATGGATTAGTGTGTGACAATGGGAAGCCTAAGGGAGATTAGGAAATTGATTTGGCCTTTTCTGTTTTGATTTTTGAATGCAGGGAAAATGGTTTAGAAGTATGATGAGGAGGATGAGAATGGAGATGAAAATGGTGGAATGGTCTTGAGTGTATCGAAGGAGATGGAAGGGAGGAAGGGCGAGAGAGATGATTCTGATGGAAGTGTGTGATGTTTTTTTTTTTTGAAAAATGGTTTTTTGGGTTTCTGGTTAATGGGTCAATGTGTGTCGTGTGTGATGAGATTCGATGGGTGAGAGAAACAGAGAGGTGGTGCCAGTGAGGTGTGTGTGGTGAATCTCAGTTATTAGTATTCCAGAGAATGGAAGAGCCCCCCTCCTTTTTTTTTTTTATGAGTGGTGGTTTTTTGTGGCAGGTGAGGAATTGGGGAAATGATGTGATTCGGTGGTTATCGGTTAAGCATAGCAGAGGGGTGGAAAGGCAGGTTTTTTCTTTCTCTGTTTTTTTTGTTGAATTTTTGTAGATGAAGAAGTATGTAGTCGTATGAGATGGTTCAGAGGATGAACTCGGTTGTAGGATGTTGGGTGGATGATGGAATTTGATGGGGATGATGGATGAGTTAATTTGAGGGAATGTTTGGGGTTGGTTATTCCGGTGAGAGCAGCGAAATCAATTCGGGAAAGAGTGTTCCGGTTGGCTATTCCGGTGAGGGATACAGACGAACGTCAACCAATATAGTGGAAGCAGTGATGATTATGTTCAAAACGAATACCATAATGATAATAAATAAAGCTAAACATTCATCAGTAATATTGTTGAGCGTGAGTACAAGATGTAACAAAGACACATGAAAGGTTGAACGTAGTATGAAAAGCCGGTTCATTATAAAAATGTTTACCTTCCTGAGAGTTAACCTTGATGAGCTTCAACCACGTTTCCAGCAAAAAGATGAGACCCCGATGATTGCTCTATCTGCCTCCCCCTCTTCCCCAAAGGAAATCTTTTTCTCCAAACCTAACTGACTCCCCTGTACCTCTCTCCAAATCTCCAAAAAATAATCCCGTAACCGAATTCTCCCCCCCCTGCCAACCTACCTCATCCCTTTTCATTTCCTATTTTTCCACGTGTTTCAACCATTTTTCTTCTCTCTTTTTTTTTAAAAAAAAGAAAACTAAAACGTATTTGGTTTTCTTTTATTTATTTTTTATTTTATTTTTTATTTATTATATTTTTTTTATTTATTTTATTTTATTTTTTTTTTATTTTTTATCTTTTCTATTTTTTTATTTATTTATTTATTATTTTTTCTTTTTATCTTCTTTCAATTCAATTTTATTTTAAAAGAGGTGAACACAAAATAAAATTTCATAAAAGTAAAACAAAGAAAAATATAATTAAAAATAAAACAACTAACTAAGAAATGAAAGAAAATCAAGACATATTAAAAAGAAAAAGAAATAGGACAAAGATATTGAAGTAATAATAATAATAACTAAAAGTAAATAAATAAATAAATAAGACAAAAATGAAAACGAAAGAAAAATGTACACAATTCAAACACCCGGACGAAATTGGGTGTTGACAATCATGTAATATAATAACTCCTTTTAATTATATGTTTGTTTAAAATTAATGAATTTGAATTTCGTAGACAAATAAATTGATAGTATTTGGTAAGAAATTATATTACAAACAAATACTAAATTTTTAAAAATATTTTTTTAATATTTTAAAAATTAATTTGACTTATTATAAATTAATTTCCTTTCTTTATTAACAATTATAAATTTAAATATAACATCAAAAACAACATTTTATATTACTAAAATAACAAGGGGCATTTTGGTAATCTTTCATTTCTACCAATTAAACAAATTTTTTAAATCTATCACATCAATCAAATTTTACACTAATTCTCACAAACTTTACCCTCAAATCCACTCTTAATTACCCACAAATCTACTCAATAAAAACAACAACAAAATTACCCTCAAATCCACTCAAATCATCTCCCCCAAATCATCTCCCCCAAATCCCTTAATAAGAACAATGCCTAAACCTTATATATCACGATCAATTTGATGATGAACACGTATTAGATTCTATTATAGGCAATGCAGACTCACCCACCCTATTTTTGCCCGCTCTGATTTAGTATGAGAAAGTTGGTAGGTTTTATACATTATTGCTTAATTTTGTTGACCTTCTTCGCATAATGGTTGGAATCTTAAAAAAAAAATTATACAAATAATTTAATAATATTTTGTTTTCAATATTTCATATCTTTGTTATATATTATAGTCTACCATTGATCATAATATTGAACTAAACTAACTAAAAGGAAAATCAAGATTCACATCAAATAAATATTTTAAAGTTAAATATTTCATGTAAACATAAAAATTGATATTATTTTCAATCCATAACATTAAAACAATAAATTTATGTAATAGTTGCATTATATTTTGTTTTTGTCTTCATTCATTATTTAATGATAATGGAATCTATTTTTTAATATGATATTTAACTTTATTATTAATATAGAACTTATATTTGTTCGTGGATTATTTCTAACAAATGTTAAATACATGCAGAAGAACTTATTAAGAATTCACACAACAAAAACGAAATTAACTAGTTAAACTTAAAAATTAAAACATAATAAAAAAAATTTATGAGTTTTGCAGGTAGGTAAGTCTGTCTTACCTCCGCATTAACCTGGGGAATTACAGGTTACCCAAAACATCTCTAAGTTGATCAATAAATAAAAATATTTAACTCATCCCGCGTTATCATTCTATTTGTATCTATCGTGAACAAATTTAATATAAAAATTTGTACTATATTGGGAATATGGATCTATGGAGTGGTCGGTCGGAAACAACTACGAGAAGGAACAATTAACTCGAATGAATAGCAACTAGCACCATCAGGTACCATCCAATCAAAATCATTAGTAAATGATATCCGGGCTTAAAAATGAGAGATAGAGAGGCCGAACCGTCCCCAACAATAAAAATCTCTAAACACTTCACAAAACCTATAAATGGAGGTCGAAGTTAAGAAAATAGATGATTGCTTTTATTACGAATTTAAAATTCTACTGTGATTTCTGATTGAATTAATCACTAACTTAAACGTCAGAGTATCTTTGACAGATATATACTGAAACAATTTGAAGTATAAACAGAGAAAGACTCTGACTGAGAGTATCAAGATTACCTAAAATAATTAGGAGGAAAAGTTTGAAGGAGCATGTGTTGGTGATCTCGATCCTACTCGAAATAAAATCGATATAATATTTTGTTATTATATAATTATTATGCGTAATATTAGTTTATGTAAGTAATTAAAATATTAATGTTAATAATAATTACTTATATCCTCTATATGTAGTTATTTATTGAGTTTTTTAATAAAATATTTAAAATAGATTATTAGGACAAATTATTATACATATATGTTTTGTTATGAAAATTTCATGAAAGGTAATGTTTAAGAACTGTTCCAAGCTGTCCTCGCCTTTGTTCTTGACCAACAGCACTAGAAGTTTGTGTCCCACACAATGACTTCCACACCTACCAATCACTCTACCATCTATTGTCCAAACAGGTCACCGTCTTCCTTCATCCATCAGCAAACACAACCCAATTTCTTCTTTTTCCTCTTCACTTTCCTCCATGTTCTTCCGCAAGCCATCACCAACTACCCCTCTCCACTCTCTAACTTCCCAAACACCATCATCCTTCTCAAAATCCAAAGACCCCCACAATCACATAATCACCAACAAGTTAAAGTACACCATCTTCTTATCACTCTTTCTTCTTTCATGGCTTCTTCTTCTTCCCCATCACCATCACCCCACACCATTACAAAACAAAACTACCACAACATGCCAAGGATCAGGACCATTCTTCTACATCTACGCCCTCCCCTCGCGCTTCAACCTAGGACTCCTCCAACGTTGTCACAACCTTAACATCTACACCAACATGTGCCCCCATGTCGCTAACAATGGCCTTGGCCAACCCCTTCCCACTCCCTCCTGGTACGCCACACACCAGTTCATCGGGGATATGATCGTGCACGCGCGTCTTCAGAACCACCCCTGCCGCACCTCCGATCCCCACGCCGCGCGTCTCTTCTACATCCCCTTCTATGCTGGTCTTCACGCTTCCAGCGTCTTCCGTGAGCACAATCTCACTCTTCGTGATGCTTTGGCCGTCGATCTTGTTGACTTCATCCACAGTCAACCATGGTGGAAAAGGAACAATGGTAGAAAGAACTATAACCTAAATCTCCCTGCATTATTGCTGCATTATATATATTATATATATGGTAAAAAGGAAAATGTGATTGGTTACGTGTAGGGAAAGACCATTTTGTTGCCGTGGGGAGAACAGCGTGGGATTTCATGCGCACAAATGATGGACCCGACTTCGGAGCAAACATCTTCCTTAACCTACCCACTGTCCGAAACATGTCGGTGCTAACAGTGGAAAGACATCCCTGGCAAGGACACAACCAATTCGCAATCCCCTACCCCTCCTACTTCCACCCCAAAACCCTCTCCGAGATGCTCACGTGGCAGAACACCGTTCGCCAACGCCCTCGTCCATTTCTCTTCTCCTTCGTTGGCGGCACGCGCCCCAACCTCGCCAAAGCCAAGGTCCGTGACCACATCGTCACCCAGTGCCACGCATCGGAACGTTGCATTTTGGTCCAGTGCGCTAGTGGTGATGCTCGGTGCCACAACCCCATGAATGTTGTGGAAGTTATGAGCAAGTCCATGTTCTGTCTTCAGGCCCCAGGAGACTCCTTCACGCGCCGGTCAACCTTCGACTCGGTTCTTGCTGGGTGTATTCCCGTGTTTTTCTCAGAACATACTGCGTATACACAGTACCGGTGGTATTTACCTACGGAGAGGGATACGTATTCGGTATTCATAGACGAGAGAGAGGTGAATGAAGGGAATAAGAGGATCGAAGATGTGCTTGCGGGTATTGAAGAGAAAGAGGTTGAGAAAATGCGTGAGGTGGTCATTGGGTTGATCCCGAAACTCACTTACACGCACCCCAATGCGAGTGGAGTTGTTGGGTTTGAGGATGCTGTGGATGTCGCGCTGCAACAGCTCTCACGGCTCGTTTTGGACGAAAGCAGAAGCTTGGTAAGCGCCGACATTTGAACATGTTGAAGCGCGTGCAAGGCAACACGACATTTTTATACAAAAATGAAAGAGTTTTTATCATGGATGGAAAATTTATAAACATGTTCATTTGTAGAATAGTTTGATTTTTTAGAACTATATTTTAATTTAAGTATGTAAGAAATTTATTTTTATTAAGTTGGTTTTAGTTTGTAAAAGAACTTCTTTTAATAAAAGTATTCATAAATAATTTTAACCACAGAAAATGCAGGTTTGGGAACTAATTGGTTGCAATTATGATAGTTGTATTTTGGTGACAAGTTTTAGCTTTTAATTTACCAATTGGGTTTGTTTAAAAGTATATACGTGATTTTAGTCTTTTTCATCCATTCTAATATACTCATCTTCCATATTAGAGGTGTAAATGGCGGTGGTGGCAGTGAATAGAGGAAGGTAGAAGCAATAAATGGAATCGTTAATAATGTTTGGGATTGTGTGTTGAGGAAAGTGACGTACATTTAAGGCAACAGTTTTTGGTTTGGTATTAATATGCGGATCGAGTTTTTTGAAGGAAGTTTTTCATCTTTTACCTATTTTTTTTTTTTAACGTTTAAGTTAACTTGGGTTTAGAAATGGTAAAAAATATTGTGTTGGTGAATATGTGAATAACATCTACAATGGATAATTGGTATTTATGAATATTTGTTATCTATAATTTATCGTCAATGAATATTTTAATATATGTTTATAAATAGATTGAATATAGATATTATACTATTTCATCGATACATACTTGTTATCTAAAAAAATTATATTTTATTTAATTAAATTTTATTTATATTTTATTATATTAAATTTAATTTAAATTAAATTTTAATTTATATTTTATTTTATTTATATTAAAATTTATATACTATTTTGTAATTTTATTTTAAAAATGTATAAAATATATATTTTTTATATTTGTGGGTATTCACGGATACTTGTAGATTTTAAAAAATTTACAGATTTTTTTGAAACGGATATCTATACAGATAATAGATAGACGGAATTTTCATTTACAGGTTAGATTGTAAGTAAACACTATCTGTACCCGATCTAACGCGTTGTCATCCTACTTATATTAGTGTTTTTATTTACATTTTGATGAAATTATTATCTTAGTAATCTTTGAATTTGCCACAAGCTGTAATATATTTAAATTAGGATTTAGTTTTTTATTCTAATTATAGTATGGTATATGCACAATTAGCGGAAGAAAAATGCTCTTTCAAGAAACGTTCAGCCAAAGATTTGCGTACAAATTGACCAACACCATGTGGTCGCAATCCCGTCTATTTTTTCTGCTCTATATTTCTTTGAGATTTGTTGTCATGCATGATTCGTCAAAAAATAACGAAGAAAGAGTGTGTACCGAACATGTTCGACTTAAAAATTCTTAGATAATACTCCATCGCCTTAAAAAAGTGTAATAATTTATCATCAGTTTGATTCAATATTCTTTTATTTATTTTATATAGTCAATGATATAAAGTTAGAAACACCATTCTTGTGTGTACTGATTTGATATAGGAAAATATATATGAACAACACATTCAAACAACATTTAGACACGGAACACGTGTCTAAATGTGAGTGGTCCACATGTAAAATAATTTTAAAAAATAAAAATGACGTGAAAAAGAAATTGAAAAGGGTTTCAATTTTTGGAGGTTAATTCGCATTTTTCAGAATTTGAATCTGATGGAAGGAAAGAGAACCGAAGCTGCAAAAGAGAGAACGGCAACCCTTCCTCCCATCCTAAATCGACCACTTCGATAGTCTCTCGAACTCCCTCCTCCACCTCGTCTTCAACAAGATCGGCGACGTCAAAGTCCTAGGCCGCTGCTGTGTCGTTTCTCGCCGCTTCCACTTCCTCGTACCTCAGGTCGAAAACGTCGTCGTCCGCTTCGACCGCGTCATCTCCGACGACGACTCTTCCTCCTCTTCCACCGCCTCCGACAAGTCCCGCAGCCCTTTTTGGAACCTCCTCCGCCTCGTTTTTGGAACCCTTGGCCAGTTTTCTTGTTTAGTTTTCTCTTGAAGTTGCGAAGTCAAGGGTTCTTTACGGTTTGTTTCACTTCAGTTTTTGTTTTTTTTTTTGTTAATTGCTTTTTGTGGCGGCTGCTTGACTATGTATGTCTATGAAGAATCTGTCTTGCTAATTTGTTTGGTATTTGGATCAATTAGAACAGAGCGTGTATAAAATGCATTTGTCGTGTACTTTTTGCCAACTAGCTTACCCGGAGAATTTCTCCACTATTGCTTAGTTTTTATGTTCAGATTGTTTCTTAGTTTACCTAATGAGTTTCTTCTAATCCAATGTTTAATGGTTGTTTACTTTATGAAAGTTTAGAACTCATACATATTTGTTGGAAATAGAAATTTCAGGAAACGTAGAATCATTTAAAAGGGGGGAAAGCTCAAGTTCTTCATAGATAGAAGGAATCTGGAAACTCAAATTTTATTTGGGCGGACATGAAGTGGAAGCAGTTTGGTGGCAGGAAACTTACTCTTACCAGCTTCAGCAACTGTGGCCCAGACTCGAGTAGTTACTGAAGGGAACCGCAAATCATTCACCTGTCATGCTTAAACTGAAAATTGAATGCATCTGCTGGTTCTTTTAATTTGAGGCAATGCTTGTAAGAGTGCACACGTGCAACTAGGATGATCATGTAAGTGTGTTCTTAGTCACGCTGATTATATATGTATGCATATATGTTTGACTATATTTATTTAGTTCCTCATTTGGAAATTCAAATGTTAAATTTTTTATTTTATACGCGTGTTCTTAGTCACCCTGATGTTGTTGCCCTTAAAGAATGGATTAACACAAAAGGTTTTTTCACTAAGGAAAGCTTTATCCCAAAATTGCATATTCCATGTGATGAAGAAATTCATTTTGCAAATGAGCTAATAGACATTCACTTCCAGTCGGCTTTGGATGATCTGTTGAAAATATTGCACTCTGAAATCCATGCAACCAAGGTATGAGAAATACCCATGTCTCAAGTAGTTTATAATTTCTTGCTGATAAAAAAAAATGGTGTATATTTTTATCTCGTCATCCTTAGCAAGATAAATTATCTGAGTTCCCTTTTGACATGACATGGTTAAAATATGGTGATCATGATACAGACATATTGGGATGGTAGTATTGCATGAAGGAACCGCATATTTATTATGGTGCTATCAAAAATGAATTAAAAATGAGGTTTAAGTTATAGTTATTATTGTTACTTAGTGTTATTTTAAACATATGTATGACACTTATATTAAACATGTTTTCCTTTAAGACAAATTATCTTATTTTTAAATGTCAATTCTATTTTTGAATATGATTTGATGCATAATGTAATATTCTTGACAAATTTCATAACAGAGTTAACTGATATATTTATTTGGCAAAAGTATGTTGTTTTAGGGTATTTGAAAAGGTAAAAATCTCAAACTACTTAATTATAGCTTGTACTCATATCTCTGATATCACATGTTTTTAAGACTTTCAAATTGACATGTAAGGTAACATTTTGGTGGAAAATGTAACATTAAATGGTATCCTTTCATATGATGGCAGGAAAATTATTGGTGCTCGTTGGTACACTATAGGATACAAAGCTGAAATTGGTAAACTAAATACAAGCCATGGGGTGGAGTACTTATCTCCTCAAGATGCATCAGGCCATGACACTCACACTTCATCTAGCGCAAGTGGTGTTGTAGTGGAAAATGCAAGCTTTATGGGACTAGCTAAAGGTTGACAAGAACTGGTGCTCCATCAACTTGGTTAGCTGTGTACAAAATTTGTTGGTCTACCAGCGGATGCAGCTCTGCTTATATTGTTGCAGCTTTTGATAATGCAATATTTGATGGGAATTGTTATTGAAACAATTATTTCACACAATTTCAAACAATTATTTCACACTCAATTATATTCACTAATTCAAATGTTTAATTCTTGAAACTTTTATTGATTACATAATCATTTGGATTTTAAATATTTTGGTGATGGAATTAGATATAAATCTGGTTATCATTGTCTTAAGATGACTTCTATGTCCATTAATTTGGAGTGCCTAATTTATTTCTTATCATTTCTTCAACTTAAAAGTGATGTGGAAGTAATTATTATGCCTTTTATATAGAATTTCATGGCAAAAAAAATCATATTTAGTAAAACTCATGGTGTATAAAAAATAGTGGTAGCAAAGGCAAAATAAGTGGGTACTTTAGGCAAAGGTTTTGCACAGACAGGTCAATTACGAAGATGACACTCATTTTGGACTATCTAATTTATTTCTCATTATTTCTTCAACTTAAAAGTGATATGGAACCAATTATTATGTCATTTATATAGAAGTCCATGGTCAAGGAATCATATTTAGTAAAACTCATGCTGCACAAACAACACTGGTATCAAAGGCAAAATAAGCGGGTACTTCAGGCAAAGGATTTGCACAAGCAGGTCAACTACGAAGATGACAGTCATTTTGGACTGCCTAATATATTTGTCATCATTTCTTCAACTTAAAAGTGATGTGAAACAAATTATTATGTCATTTATATAGAAATCCATGACCAAGGAACCATATTTAGTAAAACTCATGCTGCACAAACAACACTCGTACCAAAGGCAAAATAAGTGGGTACTTTAGCCAAAGGTTTTGCATAGACAGGTCAACTACGAAGATGACACTCATTTTGGACTGTCCAATTTATTTCTCGTCATTCTTTAAACTTATAAGTGATGTGAACCAATTATTATGCCATTTATATAGAAGTCCATGGCCAAGGAATCATATTTAGGTAAACTCATGCTGCACAAACAACACTGGTATCAAAGGCAAAATAAGTGGGTACTCCAGCCAAAGGTTTTGCACAGGCAGGTCAACTATGAAGATGATACTCATTTTGGACTGCCTAATTTATTTCTCATTATTTTTAAAACTTATAAGTGATGTGAACCAATTATTATGTCATTTATAAAGAATTCATTGGTAGAGGAATCATATTTAGTAAAACTCATGGTGCAGAAACAACCGTGGTAGCAAAGGCAAAATAAGTGGATACTTCAGTCAAAGGTTTTGCACAGGCAGGTCAACTATGAAGATGATACTCATTTTGGACTGCCTAATTTATTTCTCATTATTTTTAAAACTTATAAGTGATGTGAACCAATTATTATGTCATTTATAAAGAATTCATTGGTAGAGGAATCATATTTAGTAAAACTCATGGTGCAGAAACAACCGTGGTAGCAAAGGCAAAATAAGTAGATACTTCAGCCAAAGGTTTTGCACAGGCAGGTTAACTACGAAGATGATACTCATTTTGGACTGCCTAATTTATTTCTCATTATTTTTAAAACTTATAAGTGATGTGAACCAATTATTATGCCATTTATATAGAATTCATTGGCAGAGTAACCATATTTAATAAAACTCATGGTGCAAAAACAATTTAATAAAACTCATGGTGCAAAAACAACCGTGGTAGCAAAGGCAAAATAAGTGGATACTTCAGCCAAAGGTTTTGCACAGGCAGGTTAACTACGAAGATGATACTCATTTTGGACTGCCTAATTTATTTCTCATTATTTTTAAAACTTATAAGTGATGTGAACCAATTATTATGCCATTTATATATAGAATTCATTGGCAGAGGAACCATATTTAATAAAACTCATGGTGTATAAAAATAGTGGTAGCAAAGGCAAAATAAGTGGGTACTTCATGCAAAGGTTTTGCACAGACAGGTCAACTACGAAGATGACACTCATTTTGAACTGTCTAATTTATTTCTCATCATTTCTTCAACTTAAAAATGATGTGGAACCAATTATTATGCCATTTATATAGAAGTCCATGGCCAAAGAACCATATTTAATCAACCTGTCTTACATTCTTACATAGGCAATCAAGCATGACAATCATAACAACTTCTCCGTCAACGCAAGCTAATCAAAAGTAATAACAACCATGCAACTGCCTTACCTTGGGCTCGGACAACCACAAAAGAAATGAAAAAAAAACTAGCGTATACCATTAACAAGTTAGATTTCAATAAGTAGAAGGCAGCCAACTCGAGCAATTAACAAAATATATTATTGCAGCAACGCTACTAACAAACCATATAAAAAACAATACCTAAAGTCCTCACAACAAATTGAAAGTATTCAATCAATGGCAGCCAAACACAAGCAATTAAATCTGAACCGGCTGCAATAATTCTACTGCCATAACAAACCAAACAACACCTAATACTCTCATAACAGGTTGGAATTCAATCACACAAGGACAGGTAATTTGAAACACTTAAAAAGGTATCCTATTGTATCCACCATTGCTACCAAACACACTAAGCAGCGCATACAATTTTATCATCAGTTTAGATTCAGTCTATTTACGACAGCGAACATTCACAAAGTCAGAAAACCAATAGCCATCGGAGGCACATACTAAAATGGACCTAAACTGAACATTTTGGACCCCAAGTCATCTCCTTAATCTGGATAGAATATATGCTACAGTAGAGGCCTAAAACATTAACATATTGAATAATTTCATTTGAGTAAAATTGGACATTTAACAATGCAAAAACAACAAGGAAGAACTACAAGATTTTCGAGTTTAAGCATGACAGGTGAATGATTTGCGGTTCCCTTCAGTAACTACTCGAGTCTGGGCCACAGTTGCTGAAGCTGGTAAGAGTAAGTTTCCTGCCACCAAACTGCTTCCACTTCATGTCCGCCCAAATAAAATTTGAGTTCCAGATTCCTTCTATCTATGAAGAACTTGAGCTTTACCCCCTTTTAAATGATTATACGTTTCCTGAAATTTTCATTTCCAACAAAAATGTATGAGTTCTAAACTTTCATAAAGTAAACAACCATTAAACATTGGATTAGAAGAAACTCATTAGGTAAACTAAGAAACAATCTGAACATAAAAACTAAGCAATAGTGGAGAAATTCTCCGGGTAAGCTAATTGGAAAAAAGTACACGACAAATGCATTTTATACACGCTCCATTCTAATTAATCCAAATACCAAACAAATTAGCAAGACAGATTCTTCATAGACATACACAGTCAAGCAGCCGCCACAAAAAGCAATTAACAAAAAGAAAAAACAAAAACTGAAATGAAACAAATCGTAAAGAACCCTTGACTTCGCAACTTCAAGAGAAAACTAAACAAGAAAACTGGTCGAGGGTTCCAAAAACGAGGCGGAGGAGGTTCCAAAAAGGGCCGCAGGACTTGTCGAAGGCGGTGGAAGAGAAGAAAAAGTCGTCGTCGGAGATGACGCGGTCGACGCGGACGACGACGTTTTCGACCTGAGGTACAAGGAAGTGGAAGCGGAGAGAAACGACGCAGCAGCGGCCTAGGGCTTTGACGTCGCCGATCTTGTTGAAGACGAGGTGGAGGAGGGAGTTCGAGAGACTATCGAAGTGGTCGATTTGGGATGGAAGGAAGGGTTGTCGTTCTCTCTTTTGCAGCTTCGGTTCTCTCTCCTTCCATCAGATTCAAATTCTGAAAAATGCGAATTAACCTCCAAAAATTGAAACCCTTTTCAATTTCTTTTCCACGTCATTTTTATTTTTTAAAATTATTTTTCATGTGGACCACTCACATTTAGACACGTGTTCCGTGTCTAAATGTTGTTTGAATTTGTTGTTCATATATAATTTTCCTTTGATATATGTGGTGTTCAAAATTTACACTACAAAGAAGAAGAAGAATTGTATTTAATTAGGATTATTTTTCGTGGTTGGAATTTTATCCCCCATTAAGTGTATTACCAGCGGTTTTACTTTCTCTAAAAAAACCAGCATCCCTAATCATAGATTACCGGTGCCATCAAAATGGGTTGAAACTCGTGAGTCAACCTGATTCACCACGAGTTTGAGTCAGGTTGGGTTGGAAAAAAATACAAAATTTTTTATGCGAGTCAATTTTGACCTGGCTCACTAAGAACCCAGTTCACACGGGTTATGGTGGGTCGGGTTGACTCACCAACTCACTTATATTTTTTAATTAAATCAAATTACTTAAATTAATTATTCAAATCCTATTCTTTTATTGAAATTAAATTAATTAAATTAATTATTCAATATTATTAGTTAACACTATTTTTTATTGTATTGTAGATGGAGATAAAGAAGAAGATGCTTCAAGAGAGCATAATACTGTGGATTTATCCATTCAGGATTCCAATTTAATAGATGGATAATATTATAGATTAGATAATTCAGGAATATATCATTTGTTTTATCTTGTTTTTAGACCTATCTACAAGCATGACAGTTTTATCTTGTGTTATATATTTTTGTTAATGGTTATAAGTAGTTTCTTGGTCAAACGGTTGTGTATGTCTCATTAAACTAAATTGGTAAAATTTTATGCTTGATAGCTTAGAATATATATAAAAATATAGTTCTTTTGCTTCATTTTCTTTTATATCAATTGGTCCAATTATTATTGTTTCAATTTGATCGACCAAAGTAACATGTTATAAGAATCTCAGAAGAAGAGGGTGAAAAAAAAGTTAATTAAGTGAGCCAATGAGCCAACCCGTTTAACCCACCAACCCGTGGTGGGTCGGGTCGAGTTCAAATTTTTTTCGGCTCGATAATAAATGAGTCGGGTTGGGTTGGCTCACTAAGTGGCCAACCAGTGGTGGGTCAGGTCGGGTCGAGCCGAGTTACCCGTTTTGACAACTCTAATTACCAATAATTTTTAGGACAATTTCGATCACTTGATGATGACCCAAGTGACGATGAAGACATGGATACTTCATCTATGTATCTCATGTTATCCCTATTTGAAGAACCCCTCAAAGAGATAGCGATGACAAACATTTTATTATCTTAAGCGAAAAGAATAAATTATTGAACGATGCACAACTGAGTATTAGAGTGAAAATGGTGAAAATGATAGGACTATCTCACCCTTACTTATAAAAATTCTAGAGAACACGTGGTAGTTCTATAATTGCCAAATCTGGCACCATCTAACAGTAGAGTGCGATGTGATGCTTCACCTTAAATGTACAACCTGGAAACACGCTTAACGAGACGATGCAACCCTTCATCCCTAATGGTCATATCTATAGCCTAACAGTCATGTTTGTAAAGACAAATTGAATAGATGTAATGATCAATGAGGCATCAGCACAATTTTCAGAGCAACGCCACCTACCATCACTAATGGTCGTCTTGATAAATCCTTTTTGCTTGTTGACTTAAGTTCAAGTCTAAGGCTTGAGAGACTTGTGTATTGTATATGTACCGACCGATACATACTGACCAAATCACACAAAATTGATCGTCCAAGCTTGAATGAAACCAATCAGTGTCGATTATATCTAATTAATTAGTCATTCGATTAAGCTAAACATGTTAGTAATCAGGTTTCATAGAATTAGGCCGTAATTAAGTCTATCATAATTAGAAACCTATAGAAAAATCTATAAACTCAAGTTAAAGGTATCGTTGTTAAGACTTTTGATAACACATTTATTATAACATTATTGCTAAATTGTTTGGATATCAAACTAACTCAAACATCAAAATAACATGTACACTCGGGATCGGATGGGAAAATAAAACTTAAAAAAAAGTTAAGAGGTGAAAAAGATAGTATGAAAGAAACGCTCGACCCCTCAACCTAATATTAATATATATATATATATATATATATATATATATATATATATATATAAAAGACAAACATGCATGTTATGATTAAAATAACTTTTGTTAAAAACATTGTGATATTAAAAAATTATATGTTAGTTGTTAATGGAGTATATAGAATGGAAGTAATGTGTTGTACATTCTAGCGAACGTGATTCCACCTTGTTTATAAGTTAATTATTACAAATAAGATATAGTGTTTTCTTTTAATTTTTCTTTTCTGTTGATTAAGAATTTTCTGCACGTTAACTATAATTAATTAACGGTATATTAGATTAGGGGAACATGATACTTTCCTGACATGTAAGGGAATTAAAGTTTACTTTCATCATGACCAATACTTAATTAGTATTTGTTTATAATATCTCTATAATACTTTTACGTATGAACCACGAGCTATTAGAGAGTGAGGATTTTATATTAGGGCTTTTGGGAAATGAGCTATTAGGTAAATTTTTTACGAACAAGTTAGATAAATTTATAGAAGCAGATTGAGATAGACTTGTGCGAGCCAATTGTTGATTTTTTTTATTTTGTTTTGGTTTTCAATTGTTTTAACATTTCTTTAAAAAAATTTATTTTGTGAAAATCTAGATTCATCTTGGGTTTATTAACTTTATATCTATAATGTGTCAATCGCTAATTAACTTTAAATTCAAATCAAATTAAATAATTTTTTCAAGGAGATGGACTAAATTTATGTAATAGAAATTATAACACGAATAAAAATATTTAAACTTATTAATCGAGATCTTATATCAACTATATTTATAATGCGATAGGTTGAAAAAAAAAAATCTTGTTATATTAAATTTAAGTAATAGAAATCATAACATAAATAAAAAATTTAAACTTATTAATGGAGATCATATATTGACTACATTTATGACATGATAGATCCAACAAAAAATAAATCTTGTTATATTAGATTTTGGATGATGTCAATATTGTGTTACAAATTAGACTTTGAGTTTACCACAATTATATAAAACTTGTTGAGACAAAACCGTCTAAGTATCTTTATTTTAAAGTTTAACAAAAGCATCTAACGAAATAATATATATATATATATAAAGAGGATGGAAATAGAAATTTGGGGAGAATTGATAACTTTTACAATATCACCCCTCCCCTACAATTGCTATTATAATAATAATAATAATAATATAATAATAATAATAATAATATTATTATTATTATTATTATTAAATAATATTTTATATTATTTATATAATTAGGGAATTTTGTTAATCTTTAATTTTACTAATTAAACTAATTTTTTATATCTATCACATCAATCAAATCTTACACTTATTCTTACAAACTTTACCTTCAAATTCACTCTCAATTACTCACAAATTCACTAAAAAAAACAACAAAAAAATTATCCTCAAATTCATTCAAATCATCTCCCCCAAATCTTATCAAAAGAACACAGCATAAGAAATAAGAAGACATTATGAAAATGTTTCATCAATGTCTTTTTTTCTGTACAAGTAATAGCATAGTTGTCTCTATAAAAAAAACATGTTTTTTTACTCAATCAATATAAGTAGCACAATTATCTCTCGTTCATTGAAATCATTTTGTACTTTATGAAAGAAAAAAAAAAACCTTATAATTTTCTAAAAGAGATTTTTCTTATAGTCTTACTCATATACATCTTCTTTAAAAAAAAATATTGTTCAAGATTCATCAAGAACGATGTCCATCTATAATTTTTTAAAAAAAGAAATTGTAACATATTAATTATGATTTGTCTTCTCCTTATAATTGTTTTTAGTTAATCTTTGCTATAATAATGCAAAAAACGCTTTCAAAATCCCCTAATATGTTTCGATTTCAAGAGAAAAAAAAATCATTCAAGACACCATGGAATTTTTGAAATTTGAGTTTTAAAATAATCGAAGTCTGTACTAATATATGGAAAAATCGAAGCCATAGAGATATATGGCATTGGTTCTCTGCCAATCATGGTTAAATACCATTTCTTAGAAAATATATATAAACAAATAAGGAGACTTTTGAAAAAATTTAAAAATTTTGGTACACCTTTTGGTCTCGGTCTCGAGTCTATAATAACCAAAGTCATATAGATATATAGGCTCAGTTATTTGAAAACTGAAATCAAATCTCTTCTTCAAATTAAATAATTAAAATGTATAAAAAAATTAATATATTTTGAAAATTTTGTGTACCTTTCAACCTTGATTTTATAATAATCGAAGCAAAAATAGATATATGACTTCAGACCGAGATCTATAATTTTGGTAACAACTATGCCTTTATATGCTTTGTTTTCTTCGAAATTAAAGCATACTACGAGAATTAAAAACTCAAATTTATGTTAAAAGTCCACTTTTTAACGTATAGAAGTCTGCATTTCCAAACATAATTATATCAGTGGCATTGGTTGTGGTGGTGACTTCATCTTCGACTAAGGATGTAGGAGTTGTAGAAAATCGAATGTCAACATTCAGTGTTGTGATTTTCAAATGTCCATATTCAATTTATGTTTTGGAATTTTTTTTTATAAATTTTTAGTTATTAAATATTGATATCCTATAAAAGGAGAATCGGATATCAAAATCCAATATTTTCTCTTTCGGATTTTCACTGCTGTGAAATCCAAATGCGATGTGCTTACATTCATATGCATGTTGAATTATTTACTTAATTATTAAAATATATATTAAGATATTTATATATGTAAATAGTTAATTATTAAAAATATATATTAAGATATTTATTTCTTTTTAGTACTTATAGTAGTGTATATATAGTAAATAGTTAATTATTAAAACCACTGTTTTGTTATAATTACTTAATTTTGTTAATATAAAAAATGTATTTTAAATGTTTAATTTTTATATATTATTACAAATATAAACTATAAATTTTATAAATTATAGAAATTTAAAATAAATACTTAATATTTACAAACTAAATTATTTCAATCTAAATAAATAATATTAATTCAAACTTTTATATAAATAAATAATTAATTAAAATATAATGATTTAATTAAAATAAAAATGAGAAAGCTGGTTCTTTAAACAGTATCTTTGACCAGCCTATGATCATGATCAGATTTTATCATTTTTAGAAAAATTAAAAACTTTTAAATAAGGGCAATTTTGATATTTTGTGAAATTTTGGAGGTACATTTTGAAAGACTTGGAGGTGTAAGGTGAAACACCCAAAGTTTGAAGAAGAATGAAGGGCCCTGGAATTTTGAAAGAAGATGGAGGTGAACAAGATTGGCCTTGGACCCGTTTTGCTTTATGCACCTCCCTTTTTTCGTTATCTGCACCAACCCCTGGTTGCTTTTATTTTATGATTAGGCCTATCGTATTTACTTCGTGCAACTCCAATTATGATAACCACGCAACACATGTATTTTGTTTGTCTTATTTTTTTGGGTCTTATCTAACTCGCTGCACCCTACATTTACCACAAGGAAGTTATTCCCTGCACCTCTCCAATTCCAACCCCTACCCCCACATAATCTATTTATTCCTTTTTTTTTTATCTTCATGTTTTCATCTTTACACTTTTTTTCCACGAATTCTCTCGCCGCACCAGCACCCTCCTCTGCGCAGCAACCACACCCGCATCGCACAACAGCCGCACAAACAGAGAGGAGTTGGAAAGTGAGAGTTGCAGAGCGTTTGGAGGAGGAGGTTTCAAAGCTTTGGTGGGGTGGGGGTGGGGGTGGGAATACGAAGAGGAATCTGTCTGTGTGTTTTGAGACTGTAAAAGAGGGGGTTATTGTAGGGTAGGTTAAATAGGGCTAAAACGGTAAAAATAAAAAAAACCATATAGGTTAATTTGGTATTTAAAAAAAAATCCAAAAAAATTTGGGGGGGTTGGAACTGGGGAGATACAGGGAGTAACTCCCTTACCACAAACATCTCCCACTATTTTGCTAACTGCACCACGCTTTTTACTATCTCGCACCCTTATGAGAGTTATTTTCTTTTTCAGCTGTTTTAAATTTTGGGCCTTTATATGTTTTAAAACAAAACACACTTCTTTCAAGATTTATTTTACTACACCACTCTTAAAAAATAATTTTTTACATTTTCTAAAGACGAGTACTTGTGAGAACTATCCATTTTGTTCTAGTATTCAATATATTTTCTTTTTTATAAAATTAAAAAATTGTTTTAAAATGTATGAGTACTCGAGTGTCTAGTATTTAATATTTTTCCTTTTCAAAAATAATTAAAATACAATTTTTTAAAAATATAAATACTTATGACGATCGTTCGTGATGTCTCAGTGTTTAATATTTTTTCTTTTTTTTTCAAATAATTAAAATACACTTTATAAAAAGTATAGGTACTTGTTGAACCATCTCGTCGTCCTAATACTTGGTTACCTTGTTTTACTAAAAAATTACAAAAAAATATAAAATTCTTAAAATTAAAAATATCAACATTATCAAACAAATAGTTTTTTATTTAGAACTATGTGGTATAGTCCTAACACCTTCTTTACATATATCTGAATCTCGGATCGAAAATTCGATTTTATAAATCTTACATTATATTTATGGATAGTTTTTCAAAATAAATTATGACAGTATTTCAAACTCTATTTTTGACCTATTTTTATTTTTTGTTTGTCATCCGGTCTGGATTTTTGTTGTGACATAAATTAATGGAGAAAACGAGTGAATTTTGCTTTCACAACTAAACTTGAAACATAAACCATTGCAAACTTCCACATAGATACTTAAACCTTTCAAAGTACTAATTTAATCCATATTCTTTTGAAGAAATATTATTAATATCAATTACCTTTTCAATATTAATACAATAAATAAATAAATAAATAAATATATATATATATATATATATATATATATATATATATATATATATTTGAAATCGTGTTTAAGTCCTTGTATAATATAGTGATCCCATCGAGTATCTCATGAAAATATAATATGTAATGGAATTATATCTACTGTAAAAAAAATCTTTCCTAGTAATATATTCCCAACAATACTAGGTATAATTTTACAAAAAAGTAAGTAAAGAATATTATTTTCTTAATTTATTCACCTTCCATATATGTATTCATCATCCTTCTAAAACTCAAATTCTTGATATTTGATCTCCAAAACCATCTTTTTCCATAATATCTATTGTATTTTTCACTTCTCTCTCTACTATATAGTACAAGTCCGTTTTAATTGTTCAAAATCATAAAACATTTTAAGCAAGATTTAACTTGTTTATCATACATAAGGGGAAAGTGAACAACTAACCAAGAAAAATTGTTAATGATATATTTATATAAGAATGTGGTATAAAAAATTTAATTTCCATTAATCAATTTAAGAATATTGTAAGGAAGGCACAATTGGGTTCCACTAAAACACTCATTTGCATATATTTTATTTGCAGCTTCAGCAGGGTGAGCAAAATCAAAAAAATAATATTCATTCCGATTTGCACAAGGTTTTCTTCTTTGGACACAGGAGTCAAAAATATATTTGAACCCTGAAAATGTAATAAATAAAAGCATTAGCTATGATCATACTAGAATACAAAAAACACATGAACTTTTTTTTAAGAGATTAATGGGAGTAGTTGTTTACCAAATTTTTCAGGAGAATTTCTTATTTTCTTGGAGAAATTGTAATTATCCAAATTAATAAAGTTTGAATGTGAGAGTTGGGTTTGCAGCTCTTGTAGCTTCGTAGGGAGTTTTTCTGAGTAGTGTTTAACCTTTTGATTTATATCTTCATTGCACTTTTGGGAATATGGTGTCCTTATAACACATGCTGGTGTGCAACCAATTTCACCAATTCTACTTATCACAAACTTTCGAGCTCCAAGATCATAAATTCTCTGGAGAAAAAGAAAGAATGAAGGGAACACATTTTTCACATTCTTTGGGAAAAATTAAATACTTATGATATGTAAAATACTTAATTGAAAGGTGACATACTAAAATTTCACAATTACTACATGTGAGAAATCATCTTATAATTCAAACCATTTATTAAAAGATTACCTTGATACGTGAAGCCAATTGTTCAAGTAGGTAATCTGCATATTTTTCTGGATTTAGGTTGTTATTCGTTCCATTTGGATACTTGAAATAATTCAACATGTAATCATTTGATCCAATTGATATGAGATATAAGGAATTGGCTAAGTAATGACTTAGTTTTGTTTTGTTATGTATGCTTCTTGGAAGATCATTGGCCACAGTAGAGGTGAAGTATTCAATTTGTTTGTCTAAAGACAAGCAATCCCCCTTCGTCACAAAATAAAAAATGATTAGAAAGAAATTGAACAAGAAATTTTTATTTGAGTCAAATATGTTTCGTATTATGATGTAGTTACTTTTAAAAATTTATATTTTTTCCTAGATTAAATGTATGTTTATTTTGTTTATGCATTTTACAAAAATTATATAAAGCATATTTTCAACAAATAACATCTAAATTATTTATTATATCATAAATGGAGTTCCACAGTTAATTAGAATATAACTTTGATGTCTTGTTAATTAGAATATAACTTCCATGTCTTGTTTGTTCAAAGGATATTTTATATGACTTTCATATAATGCAAAGAAATAAATATATAGATTTTAAAGATAAAACATAATTTTAGAAAATAGTTTGAGAAAAAAAGCATACTAAACTCTATTTATTTATTTTGAATCTTACTGCTCTAGTTGAATTCAAGATTCCACAAGAGCCTGATGCATAGTTAATCCCTCTGATTACTTGATTTCTCATAGACTTGGGCACACCTAGGTACGGAGGTGGCATTGGCAAACCCAATCTAATAGCTACAAAAGGGAAAAAATGTAAAAAAATCTTAGTAAGATTGTTTTTTATTTCTTGTGTTTGCATGGAAATATTAAATAAAAAAGTTACCAATAAGGTCGGCAAGGGTTTTGCCATTGCTAAACCTTCCTGTAGAACAATTATTGAAGTCAATGCCATACGGAAATGCATTTGCCTTGGCAAGTGTGTTGAGATTGTTGTTGTTTCCAGCGTCTACAGTTGAATCACCAAAAACGTATAAAGCTGGCACAATCCTCTTTCTAGGATGTGAAGCATTAGCCAAGATTGCTAATTGTTGAGTTATGATTATGGAAATAATCCACAGAATTTTTAAGCTTTTTTCCATTTTGTTTTCTTTTGGAGCAATTGAACAATGCAACTAATGTCTTAAATAATAGTTTATATAGTAAGCATTATTGCTTCATAACGAAAAGTACAACTCAAATGTGTGTAGTTATCTATCCGCATGCTTCATTGTTTAATTCCTATTTTGTTCCAAAATACGCTTTTTTTATTCCTTTCCAAATTTGGTAAAGGCTAACTCATTCTTCTTTATTCTTCCATTCTTCATCTTTCTTTAGCTCCATCTTTCTTCAATTTTCTTAATTAATTTCTAAACTTATATTTTTTATTTTTCTTTTTGTGTAAATATAGTTTCTATTAGTTAGAAAGTAGCCATATATAGAATAGTTATTTCCAACCAAATTCATTTTTATAGTATTTTTTATTTTTAAATATCTTTATTGTAAATTCTTTTACTCTAATAAATAATTAATATTAACAATTAAGTTTTAAGAAAATGAATTGCAAAAGTAAAATGTGCTTGTAATTAACTCTTTTTTTCTTAAATTTATTTTTCTCTTAAATTTGTTTCTTACACACAATTTTTTTTTAAAAAAGTATGCTTTTATTTTTATTTTTTTATCACCAAAGAAGATTGTATGATAATAAATTGAGTACTTAAGGTACTTCAATCCTTATACATGACATTTATAAATGCAATTGTCCCTTAATTACATTTTCCAATCAATCCTACACCAATCATAATATTTTCCAAACAATTTGATTACACAAGAGAAATTGCTTTTTTAGGTATTTAGCCAAAAAGTATGACTAACATTTCCTGAATATTGTAGATAAAAATTCATATTACAAAAGACAAGTAAATATTTCTAATATGTCAAAGAGTGCATTGTATCATCATAAGATTGCCCCAAAATTTCACACACTAAACTACTATATCAAAATAAAAGAAAACAAACATATATATGAATTATTAAATATCTTATTCTCACACACTAAACGACAATGTAGTAAAGTGCTCCTAGATGAAGAAAACAAGGGAATGTAACAGTACTTTGATAGAATTTGCATACATGTTGTCTGGTGAAATTTTGGGACAATCTTATGAAGATACAATGCACTCTTTGAAATAGTAGAAAGTTTTAGTTGTCATTTGTAATATGAATTTTTATCTACAATATTCAAGACATGTTAGGAATATTTTTCGACTAAATACCTCAAAAAGGAATTTCTCTTGTGTAATCAAATTTTAAAAAAAATATTATGCTAAGTGTAAGATTGATAAGAAAATGTAATTAAAGGACAATTGCATTTATAAATGTCATGTATAAGGATTGGAGTATGCTAAGTACTCAATTTATTATTATACAATTTTCTTTGGTGATAAAAACAAATAAATAAAAACATACTTTTTTTCAAAAAAAGAAAAAAAAAGGTGCAAAAGAAACAAAATTAAGAGAGAAATAAATTTAAGAAAATAAAGGTTAATTACACATTTTACTTTTGCAATTCATTTTCTTAAAACTTAATTGTTAATATTAATTATTTACTAGAATAAAAGAATTTACAATAAAGATATTTTAAAACAAAAATACTATAAAAATGAATTTGATTGAACAAAACTATTCTATATATATGGCCACCTAGGAACTATATTTACACAAAAAGAAAAATAAAAAATATAAGTTTAAAAACTAATTAAGAAAATTGAAAAAAGATGGAGCTAAAGACAAATGAAAAGGGTAGGATAAAGAAGAATGAGTTAGTCTTTACCTAATTTAGAAAGGAATAACAAAAATCGTATTTGGAAACAAAATTGGAATTAAACAATCAAACATGCTGGTAGAATAAAGAAGAATGAGTTAGCCTTTACCTAATTTGGAAAGGAATAACAAAAATCGTATTTGGGAAAAAAATAGAAATTAAACAATGAAACATGTTGAGAGATAACTACAAACATTTGAGTTGTACTTTCGTTATAAAACAGTAATGCTTACTACAAAAATCATTATTTAAGACATTATTTGCAATGTTCAATTGCTCCAAAAGAAAAAAAAAATGGAAAAAAGCTTAAAAATTCTCTGGGTTATTTCCATAATCATAACTCAACAATTAGCATTCTTGGTCAATGCCTCACACTCTAGAAAGAGGGTTGTGTCAGCTTTGTACATTTTTAGTGATTCAACTGTAGACGCTGGAAACAACAACAATCTCAACACACTTGCCAAGGCAAATGCATTTCCGTATGGCATTGACTTCAATAATTGTTCCACAGGAAGGTTTAGCGGTGGAAAAACCCTTGTTGACCTTATTGGTAACTTTTTTATTTAATGTTTTCATGCAAACATAAAAAAAACAATATTACAAATATTTTTATACATTTTTTGTTCTTTTATAGCAATCAAATTGGGTTTGCCAATGCCGCCTCCATACTTGGGTGTGCCCAAGTCTACGAGACATCAGGATTAACTATGCATCAGGTTCTTGTGGAATCTTGAATTCAACCAGAGCAGTAAGATTCAAATTAAATAAATAAAATTTAATATGCCTTTTTTTCTCAAACTATTTTCTAAAATTATGTTTCATCTATAAAAATTATATATTTATTTCTTTGCATTATATAAAAGTCATATAAAATATTCTTTCAACAAACAAGACATGGAAGGTATATTCTAATTCACAGTGGACCTCCGTTTATGATATGATATATAGTTTAAATGTTATTTGTTGAAAAGATGTTTTATATAATTTTTATAAAATACATAAAGAAAATAAACTTAGATTAAATATAGAAAAAAGTATAATTTTTGAAAGTAACTTCATCATAATAAGAAACTTATTTGACTCATAAATAAAAATTTATTGTTTAATTTATTTCTCATCATATTTTTATTTTGTGACAAGGGGGATTGTTTGTCTTTAGACAAACAAATTGAATACTTCACCTCTACTGTGGCCAATGATCTTCCAAGAAGCATACATAGAAAAATAAAACTAAGGAATTACTTAGCCAATTCCTTATATCTCTTATCAATTGGGTCCAATGATTACATGTTAAATTATTTCAAATATCCAAATGGAACGAATAACAACCTAAATCCAGAAAAATATGCAAATTACCTACTTGAACAATTGGCTTCACGTATCAAGGTAATCTTTTAATAAATATTTTTAATTATACGTTGATTTCTCACATATAGTAATTTTTAAATTTTAATCTCACGTTTCAATTAAGTATTTTACATATCATAAGTATTTAATTTTTTCCAAAGAATGTGAAAAATGTGTTTCCTTCATTCTTTCTTTTTCCCCAGAGAATTTATGATCTTGGAGCTAGAAAGTTTGTGGTAAGTAGAATTGGTCAAATTGGATGCACACCAACATGTGTTATAAGGACACCATATTCCCAAAAATGCAATGAAATCAAAAGGTTAAACACTACTCAGAAAAAATCCCTGCGAAGCTACAAGAGCTGCAAACCCAACTCTCACATTCACACTTTATTAATTTGGATAACTACAATTTCTCCTAGAGAATAAGAAATTCTCCTGAAAAATTTGGTAATCAACGTCTCCCATTAATCTTTTAGAAAAAAGAATTAAGAAGTTCATGTGTTTTTTGTATTCCAGTATGATCATAATTGATGCTTTTATTTATTACATTTTCAGAGTTCAAATATATTTTTGACTCCTGTGTCCAAGCAAGGAAACCTTGTGCAAATCGAAATGAATATTATTTTTTTTTTACTTTGCTCACCCTACTGAAGCTGCAAATAAAATATATGTAAATGAGTGTTTTAGTAGAACCCAATTATGCCTTCCTTACAATACTCTGAAATTGATTCATGAAAATTAAAATATTTGTACCACATTCTTATATAAATATATCATCAACAATTTTTCTTTTTTTTTGTTATTTGTTTTTCAGTTTCTCCTTATGTATGATAAATAAGTTAAACTCTTCTTCAAATGTTTTATGATTCTGAACAATATTTTTAATTAAAATTAAAAGGGACTTGTACCATATAACAGAGAGAGAGAGAAAAAGTTAAAAAAAGAGTATATATTATGGAAAAAGATGGTTTTGGAGATCAAATATCAACAATTTGAGTTTTTGGAGAGTGATGAATGCATATATGGAAGGTGAATAAATTAAGAAAATTATATTCTATACTTATTTTTTTTATAAAATTATACCTAGTATGATTGGGAATATATTACTAGAAAAGATTTTTGGGTGTTGCTCCCTCCACTTCCCCAGTGCTCCCTACACCTCCTCCAGATTTTTTTAATTATTAAACTACCCTTTTTCCTTTACCCTTTTACCCTTTTTACTTTTTTTTATGAAATAGATGCACAACTCCACACCCCCTCACACTCTATATCCGTTGAAGGACAAACGGATGTCGATATCTGTCCACGGAAGTTGACCAGGTTGACCAGGTTATCTCAATCACATTGTTTTGTTTATAAATCTCAGCAAGGTCATTCGATAGGTATTGAAGCATCCCTTTTTGTTTTCATCCTTTTGGTTTTTCTCTGATTGTAGGGGCAACATTATCCAAAGGACTGAATAGAGGATTGGGAACTCTGCTAGCAACATCATTGGCATTTCTCACTGAACATATTGCAGATGTCCCTGGTCGGATTTTTCGAGCGGTTTTCATTGCTATTGCAGTTTTCATTATAGGTAACCATTTACTACTATGACATGAAAGAAACTTTCCTCGGCTTAAATATAATTTCAAAGGCCTTTGGAGAGATACCAGAATAGAGATATGGTGAATTGATTTTGTTGTTGGCATGCCATAGAAGTGCCTATTAATTAGTTGAAAATTTTAGAGAAACTTAATTGATTTGTATAGCTAGACACAATCATACAAAGTACAAACACTTAAGATTAAGTTATCGTTCAAGTTATTGGCCTATGTTTGTCGTTTTCAGTATCCATAAAGCAAATAACTTCTAATAACCTGGTTTTTTGCCTTGTGTATGGAGTTACCAAATATGTTTTTGGAGTCATCGTTTTGCTTTTGGTTGGCAGGAACAATGACAAGTTATGTGAGGTTTATCCCCTACATCAAGAAGAATTATGATTATGGTGTTCTGATCTTTCTCCTGACCTTTAATTTGATAACTGTATCAAGCTATCGCATTGATGATGTTTAGAGCATTGTAGAAGATCGTATTACCACCATTGCCATAGGTTGTTCCATATGCCTTGTGATGAGCATATTGGTGTTTCCAAACTGGTCAGGGGAAGACCTCCACAACAACATCATATCAAGGCTTGAAGGCATTGGCCAACTACATACAAGGTAATTAAAATGAACATTAAGATACTACTTACCTTGAACACATACACTGAAAGTTTGTCAAAACAAATAACTGTTGGAGATTATCATTGATGGCTAAAACAATCACGCAGTCTGTGTCGGGGAATATTTTAATGATTCTGAAGAATCAACATGTCAAGATGATTCATCTGAGGATCCTATTTACAAAGGTTACAAGGCTATTTTAGATTCCAAAGCAACTGATGAAACATTGGTAATTCAGTGCCTCTTTCCTCCTATGTGAAACATGTCAGAAAATAGTGATTTGTGATACAAGTTCATGTGTGAATTGTTGTGTGGAAAACAAGCATTACAAGCAAGCTGGGAACCAAGATATATTTTCACAGAATCCCATGGCATCAATATGCAAAAGTTGGAGCCGCACTTCGCTATTTCAGTTACACTGTTGTTGCACTACATGGATGTCTGCAATCTGAAATTCAGGTACTGATCAAATCATCTAGAAACAAAAACACTTAAGAAAGCGAGTTTTTCCATCGACTGAACTTTCAATCCAAAAGATAAATGTAAATCAAAAGATCATTACTCTTTCAAAAACGTAAGCATATCTTGAAAGTATCCTTAACCCTGTTGTTTCAAGCATCATGACATTTTAGAGGGCTATGAAACTTCTAAGAAAAACTTATATCAGATCTTAGTTTCTAAGAAAAACTAATTTCTCGTTTGATGCTTGTTACCATAATCTTATTATTTATCTATTAACACTTCCTTCATCAGACACCAAAATCAATTTGTGCACTCTACAAAGACTCTTGCATCAGACTTGGAGAGGAAGTTTCAAAAGTATTAAGGGAGCTGGCCAACAACATAAGGAACAATCATCAGTTCTCCCCTGAAATGCTCTCCAACAATCTCAATGCAACATTACAAGACCTCAACAGTGCCTTGAAATCACAACCACAAATGGGGAGGTGGAGGGTGGGATAAAGGTTTAACATTAAAGGGTTGCTCCCTCCACTAAGTTGATCTTCATAATTAATTAGATAACAAAATGGTTGATAAAGGTTTAACACTAGGGGCTTGCTTCCTCCACCTCCCCATTTCCACTATCCACCTGCCGTGTACTCGGGATTATAGGCGGGATCAGTTTCTGAAGTTTTGCCGAAGCCGAAGAGCCTGTGGGCGAACTGGTCGCAATGGGACATCCCTATGGTGTGTGCACCAATCAAGGCCACCATTTCCTGCACGGAGACCCCTTTTTTGGTGAAGAGGGTGATCACTCGGGACATAATCATGTTCGGTAATGGGAACTGGTTTTTAGAGTTGGAGATTTTGGATCCTAGAGAGTCTTTTCACCCAAATTGGACAGCCAAGGTGGGGCCGCCAGAGTTCGCCACCAATTCGTCGGCAACAGCGGCGAGGATATCGGCGCACGAGACGACATTGGGGCATTCGAGCTCGAGGACGTTCTTGACCTGCAAGACGACGTCGAAGCCGTCCCTAAAGAGGGGGAGGTTGACGGTGTGGTCGTGCTCGGTCTTGTTGTAGGCATTGGAGGAGGTGGAAGAACAAGTTTTGCCATATATATTATTAAACGAATGTTGATATCATCGATATCCGTTTATCCTTCAACGGATATGAAGTGTGAGGGGGTGTGGAGTTGTGCATCTGTTTCATAAGAAAAAGTGAAAAGAGTAAAATGGTAAAGGAAAAAGGGTAATTTAATAATTAAAAAAATTTGGAGGAGATGCAGGGAGCACTGGAGAAGTGGAGGGAGCTAACACCCATGATTTCTTTTATAGTAAATATATTGTGTAGCTAATAGTCCAAGTTCATTTTGTTATAACTTTTCTTTACCCTTTCTTTTAGATGCCAAATCATTTTTCTAAGCTACACCTCCTTTATTTTATTTTTACACCTCTTCTACATCATGGGTTTGTGCCCTAACACTTTCTTCTTGCATCCCTTCCATAATAAAATCTAAATTTTACCCCTTAGTAAAAAGTAAAACCCTAATCCTATTTTTCTCTTCCCATCATTCTAATTTTCTTATATTTCTGAATGGTTGTTTCAATACCAAAAGCAACTCAATATATTTTGAATGTCCAATACCAAAAGCACAATAATTCAAATTTTGTTTGGAGTGTAGAGTGTTAGGTATCCGCTCTTCATTTGTCATAGCAGTCAATCACATGGCTAATACTTTTTTACACTGCAGAAAAAGGTTCATCACCAAATACACAACATAAACTTGGGCTACTGAAAGTATAAGAAACATTAGAGGGCAATTTCTTACGTTGGTCGGTATGATAACATATAGAACACCCATAATATATAGGTATAGTTTAACTTTGATACATTTTCTGTAAAAATCTCAGCCAAGTAGAAACTCGTGGATTCAATCGTTGGTCATCTAGATGCTCCTTCTTTCACAGATACAAATATGACCATTTTTGCACCAGATTTTGGTTTACAAATTGTACGATCTATAAGTAATATCTCATCTACACTCAGATTTGGTATCAATATCAATCAAAGTCTTCATACACTCTAATAAAACAAAAATTGAGATATATGCAGAACAAATATCGGTTCCCAACTACTCAGTAATTTATTGACCAATCATAACTCATGTAAGAGACATTAACATGACCACCATCACCTAAGAGATGTGTCAAAAGACCAGCTTTATTTGCATCCAAGTAATTTATTATCCACTTTAACATGTTCTTCTCTTGTCCGAAATCCCCAGAGTACCTGCCAATATAATTATTTCTTAAGCAGAATGCTAAAGATTGCAAATCGAAACCAAGGCTGCAGAAAAGCACAAACTGCTTACCACTTGAAAATTGGAGTGAGATGAATCGTTCTCTTCTCCAAGTCCACTTCAATTCCATCATTCTCAAAAAACTCTCTGGCTGCACATCTCAACTCTTCTGCTACTCTATAGGGTGAGAAAAACCTCACCTTTGGGCTCGACTTCGTGCCATTACAAAGGCCAAAGTGAACTAACGGATTCATTTTTACAAGAGCAAGCTGCAGTTTGGTAGGAACAAGTGAATCATTCTTAGTGACAGGAAGTTGTTTTCATGAGAAAGGAATGAATTGACTGAGAACTAGAAAAAAATACATTAGAAAAGACACAAAAGTTGTTGAAACTGCAGCAATGGATAAATTCATCTTTGCCTTCAAGTTTCAAATAATGAATTAATTATATGCAGAGTGGTACTTTTTTTTAAGTCAGCAACACCACCTTCCATTTAGTGTCAGAAAAATAAAGTTCTATATGTCATTGTTTGATTTGAAAGCTTGATGGAAAGTTCTATAAAGAACATGATTTCGTCCCTAATTTACATGGTTGTTAACGATAAGGGTTCAGTTCAACCAACATCAAATTATCCAAAACCTTGTGCAGAGAAACTGCTTACCTCTAAGCGCCTGTCTCCTGAGCCAAAGGGCTTGATTAAGGAGTATGGTGACCTCCGATTGCTTCTGAGGATTCCATTTTTAATAGCACTAAGAGAATAAGGATGCCCTCCTATCAAGTAATGGAACTCAGAGAAGGATCTCCTATTAATCACACCTTCAGGACACCCGACTCTAATGACAGCATGGATGATCATAGCATTGTACAAATTTAAGAAGAAGGCAAGTGTCTCGTTTTCTGATAGTTCCAATAGATTCACCCGCTGCAGATCTTGGGTCATGTTTACATACCTGCAGTTAGGAAAACAAGAAATTTAACTTTAGTTACGCAAAATATGATACCTGCCACTTCGTTCTTTTCATGTTCTCTGTAAGTATATCAAAGTACATTCACTTCATAAAAAGTCAACTACATTCTTACCAAGACAGTGAACACAAGCAGGGCAAAAGTAAAAGGTTCAGCAGAGACAGCAAGTGAGCCGCTCAATTGGGAAATATTCCTATTCGTACTATTAACATTGCATCCTGCTTTGTTATTATTACTTCATTATCATGAAAATCATTTCAAACCATCAATAACAAAAGTCTAGATTCCTTTCATCATGTTTAAGTAATGTAGATGTTATATAGTAGTTTATACGGGAAACGGTTCAAATCACATTGCTTGAGAGAGAAAATCCAGGCATTGCCTTACATTCTCAAGTTGTTCGTTGAAAATTAAAATTTTCCAATCAAACTAATTAGTATCAAAATTGATGAATTCAACAACAAAGCTTGACTAATTTAAAGACACTAAATAGGTAACGCGGTGAAAATCCATGATTAGACAGCCCAGCTTGTCTATTTGCATGTAATGAATTCATTATTACTCACATCAGAGGGGATATGAAATTCTGAAAATTGAAGACCCTCAAGAATATACTTAGAATGAGCAAATATATGGTACTCGGGGAAACGAAATCATGCATTGCATTCACAATAATATACATAAAATATACAACTTGGTGTATTTGTATGTGGACATACCTACGAAATTCTTCACTTTTGCTAATGGCCAGATAATCAACACGTTGCCTGTCTTCAGAAGCATAAGACTCAAGAATAGCACACATAATCTTGGTGAGCCTATCACACACTGCAGCTGCAGCCTTCGGTTCACTATCATACGTGGCACCACGGAAGTTAAAGCATTTGGAGATTAAGGGTTCGTGCTCAATGAATCTATAGAAGTGGTTTCCCTCCTCGAAATCATTTTCCCTAAAAACAATGGCAAGAATAATATTAATGAAGGAGTGTGGGTCGTTTATTAAAATGCACTTGTTGTTTCATAAAAAATTCTTAACTTACCCGAAAACATGATGGATGAAGTGCTTCTTGCATAACTGTTTTCCAATCTCAACAGCCTAAACATATGTTTGTAATGGAAACTTTGCAGTTAGAGCAACAAAATTGGGGATCATAGTATGTTTGAAATTGCAACATTGAAAACAATGTACATTATATTAAGAAACCAGAAATTATAACCGTCGTGTGCCAATTCAGGCATTGCCACATAATATTAAGAAACCACATAATAGTCACTACAATGATTGTTGGCAGCCTTTAACCTTACAAATGGCAGCCATTACTCGATTCCCAGTATGAGCACTTTAATAATAATATATTTTATTTAAAATTTATTCTAAAACAATTTAAAGATAGACAATTACACATTTTTAATAAGGTTTACAAATTGGTATAAATTATTTTATCAATTTTTCCTAATTTTTTATAAAATATCTATAATTTAGTCATTTAATTTCTACAATTTTATGTTTACCTTCAATTGTAATTGTCTTTACTATTCTACATTTAAACTAGTTAGTGTTAATAAATATTGTTGCATTTTATTACAACTTAAACTTTAATCTAAAACATCAAATAAAATTGCTCTATTTTGTTATAATTTGTAATTACTCGAATCACAACTAAAATAAAGTAATGATAATAATATATTTTTTAAAAATAAAGATTGATAAAAGTGAAAGAGCTACTCATGATTAGAGATGGGTCAAATTCAGATGAAATATGCTTTTAGTATTCATAATATCCCAATTCATTTATTGAAGCTTTTTAACGTGAATTTTGGAGTTGCTTTATCTTTTAATATTTTTATTCTAATAATAATTATCAAAATAACTTTTTTAAAAACATATTTCACTGTAATTAAAAAAATAGACACGCATGTTTCACTAGCTATTGATATTCTTTTATCCTATTATGATATTTATTTCAATTAATACGTTATGACATTTATTTTAACTTATAATAAAATTTATGTACAAACTATCAAGACTCCAATTTTAACTAAAAATATATACATAGAAGGATTAAATGACAGTTAATTAGTATATATTTTTTCTATAGGCATCTTAAGTACTCAAGTATATATAAAATACTTACACTTTGTTGATTAAAAAAAAAAAGTATATACATGTTTAAATTTTATCATTCTAAAAATAAAATGCCATGTCTTTGTTAATATCTATATAATTGATGTCCCTTAAAATTAATTCATTATTAATTTTATCATTGAATTCAAACTCAAAATTAAATAAATAAAAAAATAGAAAAATGAAATAAAACTCAAATTGAACATACCTTGGCAGGAGCGTAGCCATGGTTGCGAACCAGAAACTCCACCAACTCGCTCCCTGCAAAGCAATTCCTCGCAATCTTCATTTTCAACACTCTGTCCTGAATTGGCAACCTCTGCCTCAAAACCTTAACTACCTTCAAAGTCTCTTCGTCCGCTTCTTCCTTCACTGTTTCCTCCGCCGCTTCATCGAACCCGTACACCGGAGCCGCGGGCCCCTCTCCTTCTGCGTCTTTCAATTGCCTCTCAAACTCCTTGTTGCCGTCCTTCCGCAGTGCGTTGAGCTCCACCAGCCCTCCTATCAGCTTTTCACCAAAGAAAATCTTCGGCACCGTCGTGCTCCCCGTTCTCTCCCTCAATTCCTTATCCCGTTCTGTGAACACGTCCACATTTATCTCCACGAAACTCAGCGCTCTCTCTCTGAAGAAGCTCCGCACTGCACTGCACTCTCTGCAGTTTGAGCGCGAGAAGAAGCTGATGCGGCGCTGTGAGAACGGTGCGTTCTTTTTCACCGCGACAAAGATTTTCAGTCCAGAGAGGTTGAACTCTGTCACGCCTTCGTTCTTGTTCTTCTTCAAAGCATCATCGGTTTGGTGCTTAAGAGTGGAGATCCCTCGCGAGATTGCAGAGGACAGCTCATGGCGGCGCTGGTGAAAGAACTTGCCAAATGCAGAGGAAACGGTGACATCGTTTCGGAGTGATGCGGTTGGGGGCACAGGCTGTGGGAGAAGCGCGTGAGGCTGCACGATTGGGAGCGTGGATGTAACGGTCAAGTTGTTTTGAACTTTTTGCGGTGAACTCAACGACCTCGTTTCTGGTGCTGTGGATTGTTCTGTTGTTGTTATTGGTTCTTCTACTTCCAAACCCATCTTTGTTGTTTGTTGTTTGAGTGAAAGAGGAAAACTAGGTGGAAGTGAGAACGAGAGAAATGGAACTACCCTGAATTTAAACTGTGAGAGTTCTCAGATTACAAAGTAAGCACATTTAAAAAAACATTTTTTAAGTTCTTATTTTACTTATTTTATCAAATATTACAAATTATATTTTCTTCTCAACCAAACAAAGAATAAATGTATTAAGTTAAAAAACAATATAAAAAATAGGATATATAAATGAAAATGGGAAGATAATAATTTTTAAAATTATGTTTACTTTTTTTACTTTACCAAACAATAGAAATTAATTTCATTTTCTCACACTTTAACATTTTTTCAGCTAAACAAACATTAAAAAACAAATATGAATATTTTATAAAGAATAGGATTTAAGATTAAAATAAGTAGAATATAGGATTTTGACAAATGGTCAGTGTGGAGAGTTCGAGGAACTCTCACGTGATAGTGACGCACAAACACGCACAAAAAAATTAAACAAATTAATTTTTTTTACTAAAAAAAATGTTTATTTAGGTTTTGAATATTTCAAGGATGGATTTGGTTGTACTGTTTTGAGAATTCGAACGCCCGTTCTGAACGTAAAGATTAAAAACTATTTAAAATAGTTTTGATTTATACGTCAAATATAAATTCACCATAGAAAAGTAAATAGATTAGCCTTGAATTAAATCAGAAGTTAATCTTTAAATAAATTTCATTAGTTTTACATCATAGTTTTTACTATAAACTGAAAAATACCTAAATTAACCTGCAGTTAAATAATCTATTCTACTTGGCCATGGAATACTCTTAATTAAAATCTTTAACAACGGTAAAATTTTGTTTAGCAAATTTTAACAACTATATTTTTAAAATTTGAATTCAACACTGCTAATTAACTCATAAGCATTCATTACCAACGGCTTTATGATCATAATAATTAGTATTAATTATTTTAAATATATTTAATTAATTTTTTAATTGTTATTTTTAATTGAGTTATTGAAGTCATATTTAGAATATTTTAATTTAACAAAGTCGTAATTGTGTATTAAAATAACTGAAATATTAATATATGTCGATGTCCATTTTTAATTTTCTGGATGCAATTTGGATTATAAAATTTATTATACTATTATGATATATATTTTGTTTTAAAATTTAACTTGGGTTGATTTTGGCTTGTAAGAAATTTAATGTATTTTACTTTTATTAAAGTATTTTTTTTCTCAAACTTATAAATAAATAACTAATTTTTTTCTGAAATTATTTATAATTAATTAGTTTATTCAAATTATATATTTTATAACTGATTTTATTATCATTAAATAATATAACATTAAGAAATTCAAATGCAAAGAGATAAATCGTACACCATTACTAAGACTTAAATGTTTTAGTGACCATGTTAGTCCCAAGAGGAAACTATTTACAATTTTATATTTTTACATATTAAAAATAATTTATTAAAACCTCATATTTTATAAAAATGTTTAGAAAGGAATTTGCTTAAATATATTATAAATATATTTTTATTTTTTTAGAAAAGAACTATCCTTATTTAAACTTTATCAGTTTTTTTCTTCAAAGTGTTTCTAAACTAAATTAAAAGTAAACTACTATCTGCAAATGGCAAAGTACGTAGATGCAAAGTAAGTTTGTCTATATAATAACTTAATGAGGTTGTTAATTATAAAGCACGCCATGATTAATTTTTTATCTATTTTTAAAATAACCTTAGTATATCTGTTTATGTGCGTGTTTTTATTCTCAAATTTAATTGAAAAATTGACTTCAACTTTTTCTTTTAAGTTTCTGATAACAAATTATTAAATACTTATTAAAAAAATTAATTTACCTTTGGCATTTATTAATAAATATTGACCAGTGTTTATGGAAGAAAAACTGAAATAAATTTTTGTTCTGACTGAGTTTCTAACAAAAACCGACTTTCATGGTATTGTTGAATAATGTTGTGCTTCCACATGGTACAGTATCCCAGAGTAAAATATATTTTTTATATTTATATTGATGGTAGTTTATTAGGTATAAAAAATAATATGGGGTTATAGGCATAGAGAACCATTTTTGTAAATAAAAATAAAACTTATAACCCTATAAAAATTGACACGATAGTACTTTTATAATAAAAAAATTATATTAATTTTAATTATATCGGATATAAAAAGTAGATGTAGTGATATATTTCTAATAAATAAAAATATTCTATAATTTTATTTATAATTAGTATAGAAAGTAATTTTTTTTAAAATCTTAAAATTTTCATATCTTAGTTATAGTACTTATGAGTATTTTCTTCTTCCGTTTACTCTTCTAGTATGCATGAGTACATTCTTATTCTGTTAACACTTAGTGTACCATGGATCTAAACATCTGTAAACCTCTTAACACCATCATCATTGCAACTATTGCAACTACGATCATTGTCATGCCTACAACCATGGATTTGCATCGTCAACGAGGATTTCCCTCTCACAGGAGGCTTGCTCCTTTCCATTCTCTTTTTCGTGGTTTAGCTTCTTCGACATCGCATCTCGTCTCTAGCAAGCCGAAGACGTAGCTTTCCGTAATGTCGTTTGTCATTGCTTATTAGCAGAGGCTAGAGGCATCATGCTCTTTGAACTCTCTCGTTTCTTGAAAATTACCATTGTCTATATTTTAAAATGTTCTAAAAGTCACTTGTACAACATTTTTTGCATTTTCAACATAGTTACCCAAGGTTGTCGCTCCCTCGGTCACCATCACATTGTAAGTCCGATCAAAAGTTTGACTACTGATGATTGTTTCTCCCTTTCTTCTTATTTTCTTTTTTGGCTAATTTTTGTGAGTGAATATGAGTGCTAGAGTACACTAACCTACTTGTGCAAAAATACATACTATAATGGCGATTTAAGGTTGTTTCTAGTATTAATGTCAAACCCACGATTTTTGTCAAGTACAAAGGTGAGGAGAAGAAGCTTTGTGTGGAGGAAGTCATCCATGGTGGTGTTCTCAAAGATACGAGACATTGTAGAGGCATACTTGGAAAAGCCTATAAAAAATGTAGTGATAATTGTACTTGCCTATTTCAATGATTCTCAAAGCAAAGTCACCATCGGCCTCAATGTTATTTGTATAATCAATGAACCCACCACTACAACAATTGAATATGGTTTTGATAAGAAAAATTGATTGTGTTGGTGAATGAAATACTTTTATTTTTTACTTTAGTGATAGTATATTTGATGTGTCTCTTTTAAGAACAAGATTTTTTAAGTTAAGATTACTACCTTTTCATATTGATTGTATATTTTAACTGGTATAAAAAATAACAATTTTATATCAATTCTGAAATTGATATAAAAAATTAATATTTTCTATGCTTCATGCTTTTATTACCATTTCATAACTGGTGTAGAAAAGCTTTTCTATAATGCTATCTACTTCTTTGTTAAGTTTTTATTTTATTCTTATGTATTAAGTCTTTACAACAAAAACCAAACCTAACACTATATTAATTCATTTTTATTTACAATCACAAAATTGATGAAATGACTATATTTATATGCTTATTTAATTTTTTTTTAATTTGAAGAGAAATTAACTTTGAAATCGTACTACCAAAACTAAATTTGATTAAAAATACATAAAAAAAAGAGAGAATATGTGTAACAATTAATTGTTCGTCGTGAAAGTAATAACGTGAATATAAGAAAAACCTTTTTCTTTCATTAACTATGAATTACTTAACTCATAATGTATCATTTAAAAGCAAGAAAAGATTATGAACAAAATAAAAGTTATCGAAATAAATAATAAACATCGGATTTGGAAATTAATTACAATTTTGTGGATATTCATCCAAATTTGAAAATAATGTTTTAATATTTATAATTTTAAATTTTATTTTAGTGTCAATCTAATTCATTGGAACGCGGAATTGAATGATGTATCCAAAGTGTTGCCCCCAAAAAGGCATCGCACGTACACATCACAACGGAATCACCAACCAATGCTGGCCATAGACAGCACCTAATCCGACAAAGACAAAAATACCCTTTGTCAAAACCATCAGTTTTTTTTTTTTTTCTTTTTTTCATTTTCATTTTCTATCTATGAGTAAATCAATTGATGCACACTTATTCAATTTAATTAGTTGTTTGGTAAGATCATGCTTAGTTTCAACATCATTGTTTTCAGAAAAAAAATATGCACTAAATCCATTTTTGTTTTTAAGAATATTCTTTAACACACTTAAATTTTTTACATTAATTTAATATTATTTTTATTTACTTTTTACTATTTTCTTTCATGAAAAAAATAAAAAATTTAGATATGTATGACTATTTTATCTTTATATTTTATGTCAAATGAATGTAAAAATATGTTATAATACAATTACTTTTTTATTTTAGATACTTTTTTTTTTACAACCGTACTCTATCCTTAAGTAAAGCTTAACTTGAAATACACACTTTCCTTTTTTTTTTCAATTCAATAAGAATTATAGACTAAATTATTGAAATGCAAGAAGTATACCTAAACTTACCATCACAAGTTTAAGAAACAAAATTCTCTTTCATTTATATACTTGAAATATGTTATTGAATGCATTTGTATATTTTTTGGAAACTTCAAAAATTTCTTCCTTGTTTAAATTTAGACTAAATTATGATTTAGGGTAATTTAATATTACATTTACATTTAGCAAGGATGTTTTTGTAATTATACTATCATGGAATATGGCGATAATGTAGGGGAAATTGGATTGGTTGATTGAGTTAGGAGTATTGATAGGGAAAAAGGAAAAATACCGAAATTACTTTGATTTGGGTCTAAGTGGGGACATTGTGTGAAATTAGGACTCATTCCATCTTAATTACTTTCTTTTTTCTTAAGCCATAATTAAAGGTTTGGGGAATTGGCATTGCAGAAAAGTCATATCATAAAAAACACGTTTCTGTTTGAGACTAAGAAAATTCTCATCATTTTGGTATTGTTGCTTTTAATATAGTTTCTTTAGAAGAAAAAAATGCATTCTATTTAGATGTGTTAATCAAGAAGCAATGTTCCGAATTATATAATACGGCACGCAGAATCAGAAAGTGTAAAGCTTTTAACATTACGGCAATTTAATAAATTGAAACTGGACAAAAAAAACAAATAGAGAATGTTTACATTGATTTTCTTTACAGGAAAAGTTACTTATATTTCTCAAGTATTTAAATTAAATTTTGTGTGTGGTATATGTAAAAGAAAATTCTCTCTTTTGCATTCTATGTATGAGTTTTCGTTATTTTTTTTCCTTAAGATTTAACTATGTTTCTTCTTTTTATATCTATACTTTCTAAATTTTATCTTTTTTAAAATCTGATTATATTATGTTGTTGCTCGTAATTTAAGAATTATTTATAGATGATCCATTTTTTAATTATAGTAAGTGTATCGTATGACTTTTTGATCACTTAAGAATCCAACAGTTTTATATGGTAGAAACTCAGTCGGTTAAATTAAGAGAACGTGAATCGCACGATCTCACTTGTTAGATTTTAAACATGATTTAGAACTAAAGATGATTATATTAAACAAAACATAATTATTATAAGTTGGACCATATTAGGTTAGTACTAATATGAAAGTCATTCTAAAATCTATAAATATAGGTATGAAGCATTCCAATAGATTTGTTACATTTAATGCACATTTGTTACTAAACTACCTAATATATACTGATTTTGGTATGGTAACCTCTAACTTATGTGAGAAAGTTAGACTAACGAAATATGAATAATAGTTGACCTCAACCTATACAAATCAAAACAGTAAGTATTTGTTAGTTTAGAAAACTCTTTATTTTTTTTTCCAACTTATTTAATCGTGTATTAAATTTTGCTATATTTGATTAGTTTGTTTTAAGTCTTTATATTTTGAATTTTCTCCTCTTTGGGACTAAAATTGGTTGAGTATAAATAATTATAGGTAAGTGATGATGATCTTTTTAATGATGAATTTAAAATAGGATTTAGTTTAGTTGAAAGAATTTAATAGTTATTAATATGCTACAATTCTTTTTTATATATTACTGATGTACATTTTTATGTTATTAATTATAAAAATTATAATTAAATATTATTTCTAAATTAACTATTGTAAAATCAATAAATTGAATCTGGTTGAAATATATGGTTTAATTCAGATTGGTTGGAATTATATACATGAACACTGGTATCATGTTTCCATTAAAATTTTAATGTCACATGCTGTAAAACAAAACAATTAACATGACAAACTAACTATTAATTAGACCCATATTAGAGACAACGTAGTTACTACACATTAAAGTTATTAAAATCAAACGAATGAAGAGATCAAGCAAATTACATTTTTTTAATAGAGTTTCTCTTTCAATTACATTCTTTCTTCTTTAAGAACGAATTTGAAAAAATCTATGCCCATTTTTACTCAAATCAATGGCTTGTTTGAACAACTTGTAATACCTAATTTTACCAAACACTTGAACTCTTCAACCTTGCAATAATAATAATAAAAAAAAAAAACTTTAAAATCTAATCCTTTTCAAATTAAAACCGTATTCATTTTGTGTATGAACCGAATTATGCATGTTCAAATATATTTCAGCCACTTAAATTAAAATGTACTCTGCCAAAATATAATAAACCAAAATGAAGTTATATAATTTAGGCTGTGGATGCTAATAAATTATGACTAAATTAAAGATGAAAGGTTAAAGAGGATTAATTGGATAATTAGATCAAAGATAATTAGGTTATGTGGATCAGGTTGATTTAGTTAAGAGCTTGTAAATATAATACAAATAACAATTTATACGAGATAAAATAATTATGTAAATTAATTATTATATTTATTATCATTGTTTGTAATGGACTTATTTAAGTATTGGAGTGTTTTTATAGACACATATCTCATCAGTTTAAAGAGAATAAAAATCTACATCTCCATCTAAATATTGAGTTAAAACTAGGAGTATTTGGAGTTGAAATCTTTATAAAATATACTCGGTTTTAAAAAAGATGATTTTTTTTTTATTACTAAACACTCAAATTACATAATTAAAACCAAAATATTGTTTATGTAACATCCCAATAAATATTACTATAAAAGTATTGATTTATTTTAGGAGTTACAATATAATATAGAAGAACAGTAAAGAATTCAAATAAATTGAAAATATATATACGCTAGAATTTAACAGTTATCCGAACCGGATACATCAATACAGAATAAATGCCGAGTTAACAATTTGGCTTACAAAACAAACTTAGACCGGTCGGTCAAAATAAAAGCAAGTCCTATACATAACCATCTATAAAACATAATACAAAAGGTATCTAGATCTAGGGACCGGACGGTCCAGTACTATACTCGGGGATTTCTTCGAAATGTTCTTCGACTTGTACCGCGTCTGCCAGGGGCTCTTCCAAGGCTGCTTCCAAAGTAACTTCTGCTCACATTCGTAAGAATGATCATAGCATTTGAGAAAGAAAGGACGACCGGTCGGATACCGGACGACAATATACAAAACAAGACAAATAAGGGTAAGCTTATGTACATTTAACTTATCAACTCATTAGACAACCAAACATACTTTACAAATAATCAATCAAAACAACATATCATTCTCATACACAAAGTTAACCGACAAGACACTGTCCGGACGGTATGAACGTGTAGCTCGGTCGTCCCTAGCACCCGGGCGGTGTAGTAACTGTTCCCTCAGCTGCCGCCCGAGGTTAGCCCTCAAACGGTTATATTCACTTATAACCGCGGACCTCCCGCCATTCCCACACATGACCGACTTCTCTCTACTTGAGAAAATGTCCTCACGGAATATCAGGAACAAGGACGACACCGGAGTCATTCCCACATTCATACTTTACCAAATCAATTTTCCAATTCATGAGACATTCCACCCGAGGAATTCTCTTACTCAGTCTAATTTCTTATTTATTATCACTCTCAAAAACAAAGTTATCGGGTCAATGACCGTATTATCAACGATGGAATCACGAAATAATATAAGACCGAAATATAACTGGAATATTTGAGAAGACGATAAAAGACATTTATAGATTCTGACAGGCCTATCCGGCAACGATTAACAAATAATCAACAAGACTTCAACGACAATAATAACCGGGCGGTAGAATCAAAGATGAGACTGGGAAAAGAAGAATGATTTGTTGAATACTAGCCCGACAATGAATAAAGTCTTAATCACAAGGTTAACTATTACTATTAGTCACCCGACCGGTTTTGGTAAAGAATAAAACAATTAATACTCATATTCGAAGTATGGTCTATGACCGAACACTACTCACAAAGGATGATTTAGGCAAACAAACCGGTCGGTCCAACAAATCAATTTTACTAGACCATGCAGTCACTAAGAGACCGGACGGCTATTTACAAAGAAGGATATCATACTTATAAGTTTTACGTATTTTCCAGTGTTAGCCTAAGGCCGAACACTTTCAAGACTAAAAGCTTAGTTTATGACCAGCGTTTATTTAATACTTTGTAATGAAATTATTAATGGAACAATTTAAGTTCAACAACATACTAAACCGAACAGTCCGATTAGACCGGACGGAAACTAAGGGAAGACTGAATGATCCTAATGATCTTCAATCTCAAACTCATATTTTCTAAGTTTTTCATACTTAACCATTTATTGCAACTCATATAACACATTCCACATTCAGTTCATACAATACAAACTGCATACTTTTCATATTAAATATACACTTAATCCATCACAATTAAATCATACAGAAAATCAAAATTAAATACGCATAAGCTTCCCTTACCTCTATAGTTTAGCTGAACTTCTAAGATTCTACTAAAACGTTGAACGACCGTCCCAGTAGCTCTGATTGAAAAACTAATCGGTGCAAATGAAAGGTCTTCGCACCAGGAGTATAATTTCTGAAAGAAGTTTGATGATCGGAACAGTGTTTGGGTTAGAATTTTAGAGAGAGAAAGGTTGAGCTTTTAGAAAGAAGGAAGAGAATTTGGAAGTTCAGAAAGTTGGTATTGAGGAAGAAGATGAAGATTTGCATGCAGAAAAGAGTTTTAAGATTTCGAAGTTTCTACCTTAATTACTCTTCCAGAGCCGAACAGCTGGCCAGTTCTCCCGGTGCCACATGGTTTCCACTAACCCAAAAATCCTCATTCCTCTTGCAGTCGTACGCATCCCGAGGTTGGAAAATTTATTGTTGCTGCAGAGTTTGTCTGCCACTTTTACTGATTTTCTTCTAATGATGCCGTCACTGCACGGATTTCGATAAAGTAAAATTTTAAAAAAAACTTTGCTGATTAAGAGAAAGGAGACCGGCCGGTTGCTATTTGGCCGGCCCATTTTCTGGGTCGTGACAGTTTACAAGAATTAAAATATTGAATTGAATATAAAAAAGAATAATAAAAAGTAGACAATTTTCATTACAAAATAATTAGTTAGTTTTTTTAATTTTAATAACCAATAATATTAATGACCATTTTGTAGCAATAAAATATTAAAAAAATTAATATAAAGAAAAAGGAAATGCACATAGACTTGGCCTCCTTATAGATGAACTTAGTCTGGGGCATGTCCACTGAATTTTTTTCGGACTGATTCATTCCTTGGTTATAAATTAAGCAAGTCTTCAAATTAGTGATAAGCATGCATGAAGCAGTCCTCTAGTGAGTATTGAACAGTGATGGCAAAAAACATTCGTGTTTACGGATATTCGCGAATAAAATCCGCGATAGATAGTTACTACCCGTAGATATTTATTATTACAATCCGTAGGTATTTTAATACTCGTTTATAAACGAGTGGGTGCAGATATTATACTATCCGTACTCACGGTTTATTAAGTTAAATTTAATTAAAATTAACATTAATTTATATTTTACAATGTTAGATTTAATTAAAAATAAATTTTAAATTATATTTAATTTAATTTATATTATATTTTATATATTTTTTGTAATTCTATTTATATTTTATTTTAATAATTTATAAAAATGTATTTTTTAAAATATTTATGGATATTTGCAGGTATTTACGGGTATATGTGAATTTAAAATATCCATGGATATTTTTTAAAAGGATATTTTTTGTCGGATCGGATTGCGACTAGGCGCTATCCGTATTCCACCCGATCTCTAGTATTGAAAAGTCAAATGTCATTGTATTGTACTATACCATGATTCTGCTTTGTTACCAAAATCAAAATATTATATTCACAAAAAACAAGTAAAAATGAAAAAAAAAATAACGTGTACTTGATAACAACAACAATAACAATAATAATAGAAAATAATGTTTTTCTATTACAGGTAGTATCCATTTATTACATGATGGTTGGGTACTGGAATTGAAAATAAACTTAAGTTTATTATTTATTTCTAGTTGTGTCTATGTTTTATTTATTAAACAGTCAATTTGCTTAATTGAAAAATGACAAAAATAATATCAAACGGTATAGATTATATATATATATATATATATATATATATATATATATATATATATATATATATATATATATATATATATATATATATATATATATATTAATATATTAATATTAGATAAAAAATAACTCCAGATAATAAATGAGAGAGATACAAAAACTAAAACTTCAAAGATTAAAAATTAAAATCAAACATTTGCGATATTGAAAATACAATTTCCAAATTTGAAATACTAGACTCTTTTGAAATATCTGGGATTAAATATAAATAATTTAATAAATTGTAAATTCCAGAGATAATTATATTGGAAATGGATATTGAACGTCTTATATTTTGATTAATGTCTTGAGATATTAGGTCTTATAATCTCTATTTTACTTCATTTTTCCGTTTTGTACTTTAAACATGAAATAAAATAATTTATAATTTACTAATCCAGTATCGTTAGATTTTTACCCTTCTAATACTGAAATATATATATATATATATATATATATATATATATATATATATATATATATATATATATATATATTGATCTTAAAATAATAAAGTAAAATATTATAATTTATTTTATTCTCACAGTGATAACTTATTGTTACTAAAACAACGATTCTTTTAGTGTTTTTATGAAAGGCAATGTTTAGTTATTTACAAATGATTCCTCCACATTTAAATTAATAATTGAATATAAAATAACAATGAGGAAAAATTGGTATAAAATTGAAGTTATTTTTTTAGTTGTATTCTTATATATGCTTTTATGAATTTATCATTTCATTAATAATTAATATAGTTGTATTAGGTTATATAATATTATTATAACTATATAATATATTAAAATAATATTTTTTATATTTCTTAGTAATCATGTGAGTAATAGATATATATTAAAGATATGAATTATGCTATTGAGCTTAATCTCTTACAATAAGATAATTAATTGTTTAAATAAGTAAGATAATAATCAATTATAAAGTTATAGTTAAATTATAGAATAATTAGTCAAAAATCCCTATATTTGATTTTATTTTATGTTTTGCAAAAAGAAGAGATAAGCTTTCACTAAACCGTGGTCTTTAGTTTCCGGTTTGTGGTTTGGGCTTGATCTTAAGCCTAGTTGGAGACTGGACTCAGTATACATTAGAAAATCATAATGAATTATTACACCTCTCTTATTACTAAATACACCACATAGTGCAAATATAATAAACAGAGATTGCTGTACTTGAAAATTAATCTATTTTTTAAACCACCAGAATCAAACAATGAACAAAAATTATAATTAAAAATTAAATTTTTTAAATGTAAAAAGTTTGTTTATGAGAATATTGAATGAGTTATATTTATAGCATTCAAATTTAGGTATTTAAATTCTGAATTTTCTCAAACCTTTCGTATGGACCGAGGGTTTGCCACTGGGTTTTTTCTTCATGCACCCATATTAACAGTAAAAACAAAAATGCCCTTGTTGTGACTTTTTTTTTTTGACATAGCACATGTTAGATTTGAAATTACCAAGGTAGCATGCCTTAAATTTACACAAATGGCATGGTTTTTGCTTAGTTTAGAATTTAGTTTCTGAAAAATAGAATTCTAACTTATATTTATATTTTTTTTTATAAACGGAAAATTAGAATTCGATTTATGGAAAACCGATTTCTGAGTTTTATCTTCTAAAGACTTTTACGAAAAGTAGATTGGAATTTGATTTAATTTTTTTTTTTAAAAAAAACCCTCAAAGGTTTTCCAAAAATATTCAAGGACTAAATGTTTTTAAATAATTTAAAAAAAAAAAATTGTTCACGGAGTTTAGAAGACCGTTGAATCGAAAACCATTGAAATCTTTAACGGTTTTCCAAACCCATTCAACGACTCAATGATTTTCAATAAGTCAAACCAAACCAATATATATATATATATATATATATATATATATATATATATATATATATATGTAAAATCTAGTCATGCAAATCTGTAATAGTACCTGGGTATTGTGGTAGTGAATGCCACAAAATCAGAGGAGAAGAAGAACTAATAGAAGCATAAGAAAAAGGGGAGGGGAGCGACGACAAGGTCAAAGAGAAAGGAGAGAAGAGAACGAGTGGGGAAAGTTTGAAAGTAAAAAATAAAAGTAAATTTCTCTGAGTTAAAACCCCGAACCACTCACAGAATTTGCTTTCTTGGTAAACGAGTTTGAAGGATATTAAAAATTCAATTTTTCATAAACCGAATTCTGAACGAACTAAAAACGTAATATATGTCATTAATGAAAAAAATTCCCCTTGTTGTTGCACCATGCCTTCAAATGTGTTTTGAAAATTTTTTGTTAAACCCTTCGATGGTCCTTGTATTTATAAGTGAATCTTAAGTGGATCCTCTTGTTAAAACCGGTCTCAATTTGATCCTAAATTTTAAAAAATTGAATCAATTATGCCCTTTCCCTTAAGTGTTGACAAACTGTGTTAAAATATGATAATGTGGTGCACAGTAAATATGTTAAGGTGGATATTTTATTACGTAAACATAATTAAATTATAACCTTCAAGAAATTTTGGCATATTCTATAAGTTGTATTGACTAATTGAGTCCAATTATATTAACTTATAGCAAATGCATTTTATCATTGAAGAGATCAACAATTATTATATTTTACTTTATCCTTTAAATTTTATATGTAAAGCAGATGGTGATATTATGAATGAGAATCCAAATACTAATTGGGAAATTGTGTATGAGAATCCAAATACTTATATCACATTGTTTATTGTGTATAAAGGAAGTCCAATGTGGAATATAGACTTTCTACTGTATGTACCGATTGGAACAAAACCAAAAAAATAAAATACATCTTTTTACAATCAAAGAAATATGAATGAAGCAAGACCATCAGAACACACATTTGAAAAAAATAATAATAATTAAAAAAACATCTTTGGCCAGATAAAAGATTAAGACATTATTGTGGATGATGGCTAGTGAAACTTTGAGATGTGATGCTTCATTTCCTTGCACAATATCTCCAATTCTTTTACTCTGAGTTCCATTCTCTGAAGGTTTTCTCTCATATCTTCTTTCTCTTCCAAGAATGAATCTGTCTTAATGATTTCACTCTCCTGAATTTCTAAGTCACTTGATGGAACATTAGGTTGTTGAGAAATAAGAGCCTGCATTGCAATGATTGGAGGTATTCTGGGGTTCTTTGCAAGATCTTTACAAACTTCAAAGCTCAGTTTATTGTAATTAAGGCATCTGCACAATCTTGACCTCTCCTCAAATGCCAGCATTGGATGAGACTGCAATTCACAGTTATTTTCAGAAATCAGACACTTTAATATAATTCTGGAAATGAAACATTATGGAAAAACAAAACCTTGCCGTGTGTGAAATTCTATCAAGTACATTGGAAATTAGATTAAAGTGTGGTGTTCAATTTTTTTGCATGAACAAATTATATGATTAATATCTTTTTTCCTATAAAAACATTAAAAGTATTGAAAATCTTATATCGACTATAGATAAAATCAATTAAAATATATAAATAATGTAAACTTTATTTTAAAAATCAATTTTATAAGATTCAACTAAACTTAAAGTCATGTGAAATTCTATCAAGTATATTGGAAATTAGATTAAAGTGTGGTGTTCAATTTTTTGTATGAACAAATTATATGATTAATCTTTTTTGCTTATAAACACATTAAAAGTGTTACAAATCTTATGTGATTAAAGATAAAGTCAATTCAAAGTATATAAACGGATACAAACTTTATGTTAAAAGTGAATTTTGAAAGCTTAACATTGTATCATAACTATGATTAGATTCTATGCTGAACGATATTTGTTGGAAGAAGATTTAATGCAGGTTTTTTCAGAAAAGCTTTGTGGTTTGCCGGATGAGAACAAAAATACATTTATTATAATAAGGCCCAAATTTGTCAAAATTCCAGATAATAAGTAACAGATTTTTTGTTTTTCTTTCAGTAATGCCAAAATTTGGCCAAGGTTACTTACCATCTGGTCGGGGCACTTGCTTATTTTTTGTTTTTATTTTGTTTCAGAAATTTCACCATTCTTATGGAAAGATAAAGAACTGTAACAACAACAGTAGTATATTAGAAGGGTCTGATATTCACCTGAAGATAAATGTCGATAGCTCTGTAAACTCCGTCGAAGCAGTTCCTAGCACGATGAGGCAAAGATTCTGCAACTGCAAGAAAGTTAGTGACTTTCAGGTTCTGATCAGGAGATATCTCTATCAAATACTTGTCAACTAATCTACCAACTTTTTTCAACTTCTGTGCACACTCTCCTCCATCACAGCCATTTATATAAACAAATTGCTTAATCAATCTTATCACAGATGCTACATCATAACATAGCCCCATGTGATGCCCAGAGACCAGTAGATCATCCAAGGTTGCTTGCTCAAGCACCCCACCAATCAATTTCTCAATTTCAATTCTGCAATCTCTACTCATCACAAACCTTGATACAATCCTTAGCACCCAGAAAAGGCCTCTACAAGAAAAACTCTTGTTACCAGCAAATATGACCCCACATACAGCTGTTTCTGCAAGACCAACATAATCAACAATGTTGCTGCAATTAATCTCTTCTGTTTGGGTCACTTTTATCAGATAATAAAGAAGAAATCTTGTGAGAATTGAGTTGTTATTGTCTGTTTTGTAGGCTCCAATAATCTGAAGAATCTTCTCAATGATCTTTGGGGGTAAAGTAGCCAAATCCTCAAACCACCATTCCTTGTTCGCCAAAGTTGATTTTGCAGTCTTAGGAGTAACTTGTGTTGAACAAGAAAATGTCTTGGCATAATTGCTCTCAGGAGATGATGGGGATGATGAAGATGAGGAGGTTAAAAGGTTTCCCTCAAAATTTTGATCCATTTTTGCCAAGAGTGCACCAATAATATTTTCTAACAGACCACATTTATCTGCATATGTATAAAATAGTTCACAGTTCTTGAGACTCGCAACTATTTCATTCCATGACCAGTAACAGATTCCCTGAAGGAAGATTTCTGTTTGCTGCAAGAGATTGCTGCTGAAGACCTCCTCAGTCATTCCTAGAAAAAGGGCACAACAATGGAGGAGAAGCACGTTCGACACAGTGATGGAAATTTTGCCATGGTTGTAGCAGAATCTTAAAACCAGCTCAAACCCTTCTGACCCTCCTGGGAAATTATTGATTTCAATGCTCAACGTCTTGCTGTGGCACATTCTCTTTTCATGGTTCAACATTTTCTTCATTCTTCCACAGTATTTTGATATGAATTTCTGCAAAATAAATGAAATAGATTGATTAACTCACGAGATGAGACATTGGATTTGTCATCCTAAATCTAGCATTCTAAGAGAATAAACCACTAAGAAAAGGAAAACAATAATGAATTGCTAGAGTACCTTGTCCAACAGAAATGTTTCATCCTCATTAACGTGGATTTGCAAGTCACTGTGCTTCGGCATAACTGCTACTTCTTCATTGACCAAACAGATGAAACTTGCATTTTACTAAAATAGAAAAGGAATGATTATATGTATTATATATATATGAGAATCTTAGTATCTTACCATATCCTCGTGGCCAATGTTGAGTTTCATTATTTTAATAAGGAAGAGGGTGCTTCATTATTGTAATGTTTATGTGGGTAAATTGTCCTCTTGCATGAACAAGTTGGGTATCTCAGAAAATAAGATAGATTTTGAAAGAAAATGACAATGATGTTTTGCTATAGAAAACATTAACAGCAATGGAGTCTGTGAAGTTTTGTCTGACACAGTCAGAAGGTCAAGAAGTGTAAGCCAAAGCATTTTGTTAAATAGTTTTCAGCTGTGTAACGTATGCGTGCGTTGGCTTTGGAGTTTGGATTTACTTGAGATGTACTTTCTCAAACATGTGAAGATGAACAATACTTGTGGACCCTTAGATCCATTATTATTTCTTGAACACAGAAAAGAAAGCATTCTCATCATTAATTTTATAAGGAAAATGATATTTTAACCCAGTTTCCTTTTACATAATTTTGGCATAGTTTATGTGGTTTTGAAAATTTCAAATGCACTTGGTAGAGGATGTGATAAAAAAAACCTAGTATTGGTGTGCAGCGGTTTTCATTTCTTTGAGTATGCCTTCCATTTCTTTGCTCGCACTGTGACTTCCTTACTTCATTGTTTTGTTGAGGGTTCCTTACATTGGTAGAAGTTTGTCATCGTTTGTTTCTCCATTCACTGTTTAAATGTAAGATCGTTTTATTGGTTAGATTGTGTCTGCGATTTGTTCCTTTAGTAAAGTCCATTTGACTTTTTGCATGATACATATAATCTCTTTTTTTTCTTATGATTAGGGTTGAATATAAAAAGTTTCACATTTTTTTTTTTCATGTAGTTTAGGATTGTTATTGAGATTGGAATATATTTGGTCATTTCACCATTTACATTGTAACGGTTTATTGGTGAATGATTGGTGGATATGTTCATGAAAATTTGAACAAAGTTTGAAACAGGGTGCACTGTTGAGTAATTGTAGTTTAAGTGGAATCTCACTTTCAGCTTTTTGTACAATAAATATGTGAAAGGTTTTTTTATGGTCTTATTTGATTGAATTGTTGATTTGGTGTTCATTGTTTTTTAATGAATGGGATCTGTACAAGCCGAGTGTGGTAACACTGTACATACACAAAAGAAGGAAAATAATTACTTTTAATTTGAAAGGATGAATATATTTGGCATAAATAATTTTATATTATTAAACAAGTAATGGTATGGTTTGTTTGTTTTTGTATTGTATTATAGTTTTGATTTCATAATTGGTTTGAAAAAAATTACATCGTTGAAATGAATGGTATACTTAGGGATGCAAATGGTGTGTATGGAAGAATATGCTTAACTGCTAGGTCTCTGTGAAGTGGTATGCATCGTTTGGTGCTCTTAATAATTGTAGACGTACGTATGTGTTTGGGGTTGCTCGTAGGTGGAGTTCAGGTAGAATTTGATGAAAATTTATGTGGTGTTGTGGGTTCACTTTTAAGTACAAAAGCAATAATCATTAAAAATATTATTACGAAAACGTTTTGTTGACAACGTTTATTTGTCAACAATTTGATAACGCTATATGGCATGTCGGTTAGCTCTTTCCAGTGAAGGAAAAAACTTTTAAAAATCCTGCGGAGGGTAATTTTGGAAATCTCAATATATGAAATTTGATTTTGGCGGTTTTATTTCATTTTTCATCCTTGTTTGAGTTTCCTATTGTCTCTCCAAGTCTGGAATCCCCTCGTCTCTCCCAAAGTCTCCAATCGCGTCATTTCTTCGAAAGGTCTTGATTGTTCCCAAACGCCCCATATCATCCTTCGTTTAGTTCGCGTTTTGTGTCGCATTCACTCTCTATTGGGAAGCTCTCTTTCGCGTGTTGGCGTTTGTCGCATTGTCTCGGTTGTCTTGTTTTAAGTAAAAGATCTCGAAACCTACTCTATTTTTGGAGTAACTTTTGTTTTTGTGTTTTGTGAACCCTAACCGTCTTCTCCACCATTGTTTTCTTTTTATGAAATAAGTGCAACTGCAATAGCATCCCAAAACCCAGAGGTAAGTTCAAGTTTTGGTATTTTATATACTCGCATTTTTTTTGTAAGTAATAACAATGTTTTTTTAATGTTGTGTAGTGGCGTGTTCGAATCTCTCTGGCTTATCATGACGGAGCCAACTCGAATATTATCTCCAAATTGAGAATCTTGAAGAACTTTATGGTGCATGGGTCCTACTCACATTGAATGAATGATTAATTTAAAAAAAAATAAAATTATACATTGTAAAAAATAATACCTTTATAGTCAAGTGCATGTCTCCCATACCATTGGGCTTGCACTCCATCATGGGGGACCCAAAACATTAAGTTCAAGTCACTTCTCACTCAAGAACATCAAATTGCAATTAAAAGTACTGGACTTGAGTCAAAACACACTGTTATTCAGTTGTGGTCCCCTACGTTATCACTGGTGGCTCCTTCAGTTCAATAGGTTGTCCAAAATCTAGGTCAAACTCCTGTAATCGTTTACAGCCTATTTGTAAACGATTACAAGGCACATTTTTACAATAGATATGGCAGAACTTCACTTGACTCAATAATCTCAACATGGGTGGTCCCCCCTCCATCATGGGGGATCCAAAACATTAAGTTCAAGCCACTCCTCACTCAAGAACATCAAATTACAATTAAAAGCATTGGACTTGGGTCAAAACACACTGTTATTCAGTTGTGGTCCCCTACGTTATCACTGGTGACTCCTTCAGTTCAACAGATTGTCCAAAATCTAGGTCAAACTCGCGTAATCGTTTACAGCCTATTTGTAAACGATTACAAGGCACATTTTTACAGCAAATAGGGCAGAACTTCACTTGACTCAATAATATCAACATGGGTTTTTCCCCTTCCATAATGGGGGACCCAAAACATTAAGTTCAAGTCACTCCTCACTCAAGAACATCAAATTACAATTAAAAGCACTGGACTTGGGTCAAAACACACTGCTATTCAACTATGGTCCCCTACGTTATCACTGGTGACTCCTTTAGATCAACAGGTTGTCCAAAATCTAGGTTAGACTCGCGTAATCGTTTACAGCACAGAACGCATTTTTACAGCACAGAACGCAGGACTACAGCTGTGGTCCCCTATGTTTTCGCTGGTGGCTCCTTCAGTTCAACAAGTTGTCCATAATCTAACTTAGACTCGCGTAATCGTTTACAGCCCCATCGTAAACTATTACAATGCCCAATTAAGCAGCATCATCTTCACCAATTCAGCTAAATTCATCAAATCACAAACATTACTTCATTCTTCTCTCACAAACATTATCACTTGCAAATCAAAATATAAAGCACTTCAATAACATAGGCAATGAAATTGCAATTATCAATTACATAAATAGATGGAACCAAACATGCATCTTCTATATATTGAACGTAATAGGTTTAATTACAACATCAAGTTCTTGTCCTATTCAAAGTCCCATACAATAATCACTCATTTTTCTTTCTAGGTCCTACATTTCCGGTGTATGGTGTCCTAAGTGTTTGACTCTTATAACACCTTCTTGATCCAATCCTGACATACGTCTTGAAATGTGATTGGTTGTTGGACATTCCACCCGGTGTGTTCTTCGACATTCCACCTTGTTCGGTCTTGGACATTCCACCCGGTTCGTTGTTCGACATTCCACCAGGGGAAACAAATGCACTGTTATTGTTACTGAATGGTTGTGGACTTATAGTACTTTGTTCACCATCATCTCTAGTTTTCCTTTTAGTTGTTCTTCTGGCCTTCTCTCCCGCCAACTCGGTCAAACCCTAAACGAAAAGAACACAAATCTAAAAACCAAACCGAAAACAACGAAACTCAAACCGAGAACAACATAGTGCAAAAACGCATTTACCTTGGTCAAACGAAGATGTTCACCGGAACTTGCCATTTTGAACACCCACAAGGAGAACGAACAACGAACACCCACACCCACAATGACAACGAACTGCGAAAACCCACACCCACAACGACAACCAACTGCAAACACCCACAACCACAGCGAGAACAATGCCAAAGAATTGCGAGAACATAGACAACCACAGTGCGAAGACGAGAACGAAGACGAAGCTTTTTTGTGCAAATGAAAAGAGAGAAGCTTCGTTTATAATGAAACAGGGCAGGGGTATAGTTGGAAATCCAATTTTCTGAATCCCTTTTCACTTTCGAGGACAACTTTTTTAAAAAGCCAAAAATTAAAAACCACAAATCGAAACTTGACAACTGGCGTTGTCAAATGTGTGTTAAAAATTAGTTGTTAAAATAACGGGACCCATATTATTAATAGGATGAAATGTATTATAGGTAGTGAAACACAAGATGTAGAGAGTATATGTCATTTGTATATATTGGTTTGTTTTACGGTACTTTATTTTCCTAGAAAATCATGAATGGTAAGTAACATGTCTTGTAAAGTATTAAACAATATTGATAGTTTGACAAACTATAATTGAACAATATTGATAGTTTGGCAAACTATAACTGAACGAATGTTGTGCATATTTTTTGGTGAACAACTTAAGTCGTGCTTATTTGGTATTTAGTCAATGAAGACTTTTGGATTCCTTCAATGTAAGTGGATTAGTTGTAGTGTTGTAAGTAACACGTATGTTGCATTTGTAGTATAAGTTATGTTAAATTTGTAGTATATGTTATGTTGAATTTGTAAGTCATTGTATTTATAAAAATGTGATAGAGAATGTTGTTTGTTGTAGCTTTGAGCTATTGAATGTTTTCATTTAGCAACCCTTTATAGAGAAGTTGTAATTCCAAGAATTTTACAATGGTCTTTTGTGAAGATAAGGTCAACAACTATTAAGGCACTATTCGAGAAGAACCAAGTAATTAAGTTGACTTTGTAATTTGTTGATATATTTGTCTTTATGATGCAATTATAGTAATCTTTTTATATTTTGTATGGTTTTATATTTGTTGGGATTGGTGTTTAAAAGAATAGGACTGCACCAATGACATTGTTCGTGGTGCTTTGAATATTGATGAAGAAGAAGTGGTCGAAGAAGCAGAGAATGATGTTAATTCAACTTTAGAGGAAGTTTGGATCAATAAAGTTATAAGAAATGAAAGGCAAATACATGATATCAAGAGTGGTTGAGGAAAATGAATGAAAAACTTTTGTCTACAAGTCATCCATCTCAGACATATAAGGTCGACGTTTCTGACCATGGTGGTCCATGTGCGGATGAGTCTTCTCATGACAATGTTCAAGATGATGCAACACATTATTCTCAGAATGTTGAACACGATGACACACCTTGTGTTGACAATGTTGAACATGATGCAGTACACTGTGAGGAGATTACTTTGTTCGTAATTGTCATCCCATTTGTTGAACTCCACGCAAACTTGTTCAATGGTTGTGAATTTATTGAAGTTGTATATGATTATTATTCATTTTGATCTTCCTTATAGGTAGTGAATATTTTATTTTATTTAAGTTTTTTTTTATTATATAAACATGAGTAATTTGAATTTATTATGTTTTTTTCAAGGGTGGTAGCGAATATAAATTGGCAAATATTGAGCAGTGTTGAGTGTTAATGTTTTCAACCAACTGGGAAGGTTGACAACAAGGAAATAATCATGTTATATCTTTATCTTTTATTTAGAGGTGTCAGATGAATCTAATAAGTATTTTATGTGTATATAAATCGTGTTGTTTATTATAAGCACCTTTATGTACATAGGACGAAGAATGTATAGGGTTGTCAAGAGGATTGCCTTTAGTTCTTTATATATAAGTAATCATATAAGTTAGTTACTAAAGTTTTCATAAGAAATAATTTTGTTATAATTGTTCTATTTTTATTGTAGACCCATTTTGTTAATGACTCTCGGAGGATGAAGGTAAACATATGTGTGTGGACATTAGTTGAATACAATGTGTACTTTTTTCCTAGATTGTTTTCCTTAGAGGATATCTTGATAACAAATTTTGTGACCTACCTTACCTGTGTCAATTATTTAACTTTATTTAATTTTAAACAAATTTAGCTTGTTGATAGACCTTTTATCATATTCATTGTTCTTTAGGTTTTCGTCCCCATTGTCCATGACGACCATTGGGTGGTGTTATGTTGTTAAGTGTCAGACAATGGATTTCTTTGTTCTTGATTCACTCAGACACAATAGACGAGACCGTAAAAAGATAAACAATTTTATTGTAAGCATTTCTATTTTATCATGTAGTTATTTTGGTTATTTTTTCTTATTTAATTAGTAGATATTTAAACTTGATCTTATTTTTGTGCAGGCTCATAACATGGTGTTACTATTTTCTAGAGCCGTCAAAATGAGTCACAACCCGCGAGCCAACCCGGCCCACCACGGATTCGAGCCGGGTTGGGTTTGAAAAAAATTGAATTTTTTTCATGCGGGTCAGATTTCAACCCGGCTCATGCGAGTTGAACCTGTGGTGGGCCGGGTTGGCCCGCCAACCCACCTACCTAATTTTATTTTTTTAATTTATTATTTTATTTATGAAACCCTAAAAAATAAAATACTCTCTTCACTCACTGTGTATACTAAAAAAGTAACCTCTGCTCTCATAAATCACTCTCACGGAACTTGCTCTCATTTACGGTGTTGTCACTCTCACTTCTTCACTGAAATTCTTCAAGGAGCAGGTAAAACACTCTTCCTTTTTTCTTCTCTTTTCTCCACGTTTTTGTTTTCTCACTTATCTTTCTTTTTTTTTTCAAAAACCTTATAATGACAAAAATAGGGGTTTTCGAAAACCTATATATCAGAGTTTGTTTATTTTATTTAAACAATTTGAGTATATATTATTTGAACAAGTTGTTTTTGATATCTTTGCATTTGGGAAATTGTGTTACAGATTAAACTATTAATTTTTTTTGTTGATGTTGTTGAGTAATGGTTCTTTTTTTTAACTAATATTTTCTTATTGTTTCTCGGAATTGATGAATATAATAAACTTATTTCTATGTTTTTTGTGTTTGTTTTTGGATGACATTTGGATTATATTGTACTTTTTATTATTATTTTGAATTATGTTCAGTTTAACATCATTTTTTGGAGTGAAATTTGTTTAAATTTGAATATAGAAAGTTTGTAATTTTTTTATTTAAAAAAAATTGTAATTAAATAGGCTAGTGAGCCAACCCGTTTACCTATCAACCCGTGGTGAGTCGAGCCGGGTTTAGATTTTTCTGGCTCGCTAATAAATGGGTCGGGTTGGCTTGGCTCACTGAGTGACAAACCTGTGGTGGATCGGGCCGGGTCAAGCCGGGTTACCCGTTTTATCAGTTCTACTATTTTCAATGCTGTTAAATTGTAGTGATGACATGAAGCCAAAATTTAAAGTACAACACCACTTTACTCCTATTCAACCAAACATGTACGTCATTTGCTTCATTTTTTTTTACCATACTGTAGTACCATTGAATATATATATATATATATATATATATATATATATATATATATATATATATATATTTGATTTTGAACTTTGTAATTATGCATGTATATGATTTTATGAATGTTGCAGATATGATTGTTGAGTCATTGTTCTCAAAATGAAGTTGTGGGATGGTCTTTCGAAACATGATGGGAAAAGTATGACAAAATACACCAATCGTAAGTAGGACAATATTAAATGATTTCAACATTTGTTACATATTTTGAGATTGTGATTTTGTTTTGTGATTGTTTAGTCCAACATAATATGACTGGATGATATTTGTTTGTGCAGAAACAACTACAACAAATTAGGAAGAAATATATGTATGATTGGATACTAGATCAATGCAATATATGCAGGGAAAGAGTTCTTCAAGACTTAAATTTATTTGTTCAAACTTATTAATATACATTGTTATTTATTGGAACATAAGGCGTTCTATTAATGGAAGTTTGTCCTCATGGTCGAGCTGTATTGTCTATTGGTCGTGCTTCGTGGCCGAGCAAAATTTTCTAGTGGTTGAGTTTTGCAATTGAGCTTTATTCTCTAGTGGTCGACCTAAACAGTCAAACCTTATTCTCTGGTGGTCGAATTTTGTGATCGGGCTTTATTTGTAGTCATACCCTAGGTGATGATGCTATGTTGATGATGGGATGTCAAGTTTTTTCTGCTTGCGTGCTTGGGCGACTCTCATACTTGACTTTGAGCTGATCACACTTTGGAATACTATAGTACCGAGTTGTTTATGTGTACTTTAACTTTCAACTTTCTTCCTATAGGGTTATGGGAATCAAACTACTTATATGAATTCAACAATGATGGGAATGTGTCCACTTTTTTGTATATTTTAAGTAATTAATTTGTTTAATTAATTGTTCAATCCATTATAAAATTTGATGACCAAATTATGTTTTGAATTAACCATTAAATGAACATCAGTTTGGTTCTATTTCAAATTTTAATAAGGATTCAATTGACAACTTAGTCACGAGCTTTTTAAGAGAAAAAAAAAATACATGATTGAATGTTTTTCACATTCATCCATTGTTACAAATAAGGACAGATAAAGAATTAATTACTCATAAAAAAAAATTTAACAAATTATAAAATAGCAAGGATTTCCTTCGAGCAAGTAAATTGGTACATAAGCAGAAAACAACATGGCCATCAAGCTTTAAGATAATTAATTGTGTTTATTTATTAATAAAAGTTCTTGTATAACACCATGATTACTCTTTTATCTCTCTTTTCTTAGGATCCTGGTGATTTATTTCCTTTTAAACATGAAACATTGAACACAAGATTTTGCTGATCTACCATCCTAAAGATACAAGCATCTCCCATTTTCAAGTCGCAATCCCTGGCAAAATCATGCCACCCACGAGAGAATCTACCAAAGTGATGTTTATCATAAAACAAAAACTTTACTTGCCAAGATTTATCCCCAACACGAAAAGTCACAAGTCTGCCATCTTCCTTAGCATACTTCTTCGCATATTCATATGGTATTGTCTGCATTAATCGTAACAAACATCATTACTGCATATTCATATGATAAGTGCATAGTATAGAATAATAAGGTTTCCCATATACAAAATAATATGTACATACAACTATATACTATCGTCTCCCAGTTTGAATAAATTAACATACGTTTTATCTTTTATTTTGATTTTATTTATTGCATCATTTATCAAGTAAAAAATATTGTTAAAAATATTTATATTAGAAGTTGTAATAAGTACAAAATTTTAATTTTAGTTACATATTTTCATTTTAACTTAAGAAATGTAAAGTTTCACCTCATTCAACGAAAATTGTGATTAACTTTACCAAAAACCATTCCCAGAAACATGGTTTTATGGAAATGTTATTATGTAAAAGGTATGGCAAAATTGAAAACATAGTTTCTTAATTTCCGATTGAAAAATATTCTTTGACTCACCTAAATTTTTTAGGTTCATTTATCTTTTTCTACTTTTTACTTTCTTCTTTCTTAAAAATATAACATTTACGCTTTTATGATCATTTTACTTTTATACTCTCCTTCAAATAAATGAAAAAATGTGTCATAGTTTCGTTATTATTTTAGATTTATGCAAAACCAAAAGTTCAGTTTCTACCACACACTTGTTAAATAATTTATTAAGAATAAATCATGTAAACATTATGCATATTATAAATACACTCAAGGGAATTTCACAAAACTAAAATGCATTAAAACTGTATAATCTACACTTATGTATCTACATATATGTATGCTACAATCAATGTTTTCCAACAGCAAAAGATATATATACGCATAAAATATGTCTAGAAAAATAACAATAAAAAATTAAGTAGATAATGTTTAAAATGTATAGAACCAATTTAAGAAAAAGTATAGAGATCCAATTCAGAATTCCCAATGTAAAATGAATAGATTAAATTAAATGTTTATCCTTAATCAAATACTCATTATATGTGATTTTGTTTATAGAGATTATTATAGTTTGGCATACCGGAAATTCTGACTTGATGCAGATGAAGAGATCATCATTGGGCTTTGGTGTCCTTGCTTGAGTGGTCATAGGAGTTTTAAGGGATGAAGAAGGCAAGTGAGAAACTCCTTTTTGGCCTGAATTGTAATTAAAAAAACTTGGTAATGTCAAATGCAAAATGCACTCACAAATTCATAATATATTACGAAAATGTTTTTCTAATAACTTTTTTTAACAACTTTTTTTACAACGTTTAAGTTGTAGTTTGTGATTAGTTTATTTTAAATATACGAATCAATAAAAGAGTATATGGTGTATTATCAAAAAATTATTAACATAATCGTGATATATGCGTATTAGGATAAGTAATAATATATATACCTTTGAAGAGTGGTGTGGTTGAGTCCTCCTCTTGTAGAGGATATATAGTAACCTTGAATAAAAATTGTGGATTCTCTAATAACTCAAAAACACAAACATCATCAACTTTCAATTTATTGTCCAACAAAAACTTCCTCCACCCACTAGAAAATGTTAATTGTCCAAAGAAATTCAGCTTTGTCTCAACCTCCCATGTTCTGCCATCTTCAACAAAAAGTGTAGCAAGTCCTTCCTTGTGTAGATAATGTTTGGAAAATTCAGCTGGTATGATCTGATCAGTTCATATTTTTAAGGTTTACAAAATCTACATTGCAAATACTCAATGATAAACACAAAAAAGACAAAAAAAAAAAACATTACCAGAAGATTTCTCTCAGTGTATGATTTTCGTATAATACTTGTGAAGTGAATATTCTTAGAGTTGAACATCTCCTTCACCTTCTCCTGGAAGAGTCTCACTTTCTTCTCTCTTTCACTACCTACAAATTTCCACTTTTGAATATATAAATTCATATATATATAAATTCATATATATATATATATATATAAGGTAATGTTGTGATTTCAAATGTGCTTAACTTTTAAACTAAGTAAGATCTTAAACCAAATAAGATTATTAAGTATATTAAAAGAGGTAAAAAAAAAGTAGGACTTTTAAAGAAAAAATAACACTAACCATTATTCATGTGCTTGGAATAATCAGAACATGCTCTAGTTTTAGAATGTTTCTTAGGTTGTTCTTCTTTTACTTGAAGTTCTTCTTTTGGTCTTTTACTTCCCTTTTCACTGAATTTTGCAGAAAACTCACCTCCTTCGATAATTTCTTCCACTTTTTCATTAGCAGCTTCTCTGCTTAATGGGTATTCTATTTCTAAAGCACTTTTTCCAAAAATAATCACGTTAAAGCAAGAATTTCCTTCGTATCGAAACACTAAAAAATGTGACACATCCAACTTGGAGTATTTTGCAAACTCTTTCCAACCATTGCAAAGCCAAACATCACCATCCTTATTCACCCAATGCACTTTGTTCTTGGTGCCATTTGGAAGACTTAAGGTAACAGGATTTGTCATTCCTTGCCAATGTCTTCTCACAAAACTGGTAGGTAATTTCTGTCACACGTTTGTTAGATCATAGAATCTCATCAACACAGCAAATCAATATACAAATACATGTATAGAAGAGGAATTTGATTAGGTTATATATGAAATCAAGTTTTATACAAATTAAAATTAGTTTATGAACAGTAATAGACCGAACAGTCAGGAAAGAATAGACGGAACGGTCATGAATATTAACATAAATAATAGACCAAACGGTTATGAATATTAACATAAATAATAGACCAAACGGTTATGAATATTAACTTAAAGAATAGACCGAACAAATAATAAATCAAACAGTTATGACTATTAATTTAAAAAATAGACCGAACAGTCATGAATGTAACCGGTTCGACCTATGTAACATAACATAGTTGCTATCGACACTATCTTACCAGATCCTCTATATCATAGAGTTTATATACAAATTAAAAAAAGTGAAATTCAAAAGAATATATGAAAACCTAATTCAGTCCATAATGTAATCAAACAACATCCATTAACAATGGTAATAGCCGAAATCCCCGATGGTTAATATTTAAAAATTGAATCTTTTGAAAGATTCATATACTCCAAAACAGGTAAACGTATACCCATTCAACTTCAATTAAATCAATACCAAAAACAATATGATAATATTACTTCAAGGTAGATTTACATGAAGAAGGAATGTACCAAAATTTTCATAGGTTTTGGAGTACACGTTAATAAAATTTTGTTAATGATATTAAAAGAAAAAATAAATTGTTACCATTATTCCCCTTTGAAGGGTGCTTTCCACAATGACCTTGAAAAAATGCACTCCTTGACATTGAGAAGACATTGTTCAACTTTTTAAACCTGAATGAATGAGTTGTGCAAAGTAGAGAGAACTTAAATACAAAAGGAAAAATAATTAGAATTAAAATAAATGAAAATTTGTTACAAATAAATTGAAACTGAAATTTTTAAATACGGAATATTACAAAAATTTTCGATACAAACAGGCGCTGTTTTAATTTAATAATTATACCAATAAATGTATTTATGCCAAAAAAAATAACTATTTCTTTTAAAGAAATCTTAAATATATGTTTTAACCATTCTTAACTCTTTTTTAACTATTCTTAAATATTTGAATTATTTGAATAAGATTAATATAAAAAGAAATAAAGTTCTTCTTATCAGATGAAAGGATGTACTTGAATCCAAGTATGACTAGGAACATAAAAGTTAACAAATAGAGACAATGAAGGATCTAAGTAAGAGACAAGGAAGAATCTAAGTACGTAGATTTGTCCAACTAAAAATAAGTTAAAAATTTATTTATATATAATTTTTTTTAAATAATTTATCAAAATAAATTCATAAAAACTTTAAAAATATGAAAGAATTAAAAAAATATGTTTTTAAATTATATCTATATATAAATAATTTTTGAATTTATAAAATAATTATTTACTTTGAAAAATTTTTCCTTTTAAAATTATTTTATTTTTAAACTTAAATAAATTTAATATATATTATATTTTCAACTTTTCAAAATGATAAAATTATGTATCTAAAATATAATTACAATTAAAAAATTATTTTAAATAGATTTTTATAAAATCGATATTTATATATTCTTTAGAAATAATAATTAAAAACAAATATAAATTAACTTTATATTTTAAAATTTATACAAAATAATTATTACATTATTTTTTTTAGAACTATTTTTTTATTAGATAATAAAAGACTACTTCTTGTGTAGTAAAATTTAAAAATTATAATTTCTTTTCAATAACATTGAAAAGAACTATCCATAAATTCATGACAGGTCCAAATACATTTAAAATAAAAATATTCTTTGATATATATAAATTTTTTATATTTCTTTAATATTATTTTTTTATTTGGACTCTTTTTTAAAAAAATATATAAAAATTTATATTTTTATGATAATTTTATTTTTATATTTTGTCTAAATTAAATAAAAAGTGTATCGTACTATAATTAATTTATTTTTAACATGTGGAAAAAGGGAATGCAATAAATGATTTTAATAGCTCTACATATACCTAGAAGATATGGAAAAGGAAAGTAGAATAAATGGTTTTAATAACAGTGTGGGTAGGTTGAAGAGTAGGTACATAGAACAAAGTTAAACTTTGGAAAAACAATTGAGTGACGGAATCAGCTTTGCTCCCATAAGTTCCCAACACTCTAGCCTGCTAGCCTGCAAACCAGACTACCTGTTTTTCATTAACAGGAAAAAATGAAAATGGTGGAAGAGAGAACAAAATGCGATATTTTTTTATTTGATTTACTTTTATTTAATTTTGGATTAAATATGTTTTTGTCTCTTAGCATTAAGTTAAAATTGGAATTAGTCCATCTTTAAAAATTTTGACCTAATTTATTAGAAATATATTAATTTAGTCGTTTTAACTAAATTTTGTTAGATTTATTTGATATTTCAAACACGTTTCATGATAGCATTTAGATTGTTTACACTCACACATTTTTACTTCAATGTTAACTGATAAACACATTTAAACAGCAAACAAATTTAACAAAATTTGGTTAAAAGGACTAAATTCATACATTTCTAAAGTTGGAGAACTAAATTAGGCCAAAAATTTGAAGAGAGACTAATTTCAATTTGGCTTAATACCTATTTTGGTCCCAATTTTTGTTAGGAATATTCAAAATGGTCTCCATTTTATTTTTTTGTTCATTGTAGTCCTCAAGAATGAAATTTGTGTTCATTTTAGTCCTTTTTTTGTTCAATGTAGTCTTAAAGAACTAATTTCTGTTCAATTTAGTCCTTATTTGTGGTTCACGGAGTTTGTAAAAAGGACTAAATTGAACAGAAAAATGACCAAATTGAACACAAATTACAATCTTTGGAATTACATTGAAAAAAAATAAAAATTGGGACCATTTCGAACTTTTCCAACAAAAATTGGGACCAAAATAGATATTAAGCCTTTTAATTTTTACTGAAAGTTAAAGGTACCAAAAACCCTTAATTTTTTTTCATTCTTTTCATTACTATATTAATACTTATATTTTTTTAAGACAATTTAAAGCTTAAGATAATTTAAAGTTTTATTTAGTATCTAACAATTTTTCTTAATAAAAATAAGAAAAACCATTTTTTGTCCAGTTGATTTTAATTTTTTTTATTATTATATTAACAAAATTGGGAATTGACAATAATTTAGCTAAAAGACTATCAATATTTTATCTTATACAACTTAATGTAAAACAAGACAATATCTGAAAAAACACAAAAATAGGATAATTTTAGGTAAGAAAAGATAGATACAGAGAAAATATTTTGCATGGCTATGGTCGAAACATAAGCTACCGAAAGTGATCTCTTCTCCTATTCTTGGTCTCAGTGTCTAGTTCAATGTTTAAAATCTTTGTGAATAAGGGAAGAAATTCAAAAGTCATGTTAAAATATCATACTGTGTTAAGTCTATTAGCTTTTCTTGGAAATGTTAGTAAGCATGGAAATACTCGAAGGGCACCATGGATTGTGCTGAAAATTTAATTCATTTAACACATTTAACAAGAATAAAATAATTTTAAAATGATAAATTTTTGTAGTTTTTTAAAAATAAAAAGTAAAAATTAAAAAAGATAGTATCAAATAAATATAAAAAAAGTTATGTGTGTTAAAATATCATTTTTTTTTTAAGAAAAGAAAAAATAATAGATATATTAGTCTGTATACTTATGCATGGAGAGATTGTGGAATTGAGACGTTGCTAGAACAACCACGGCAACAAGACTAAGAGCAAAGAAGGAAGCCTTTTTAGTGGTGTGTAAGTCCAAGATTGATTATATTGATACTAAGCACTATATGTGACCAATGTCATCAAATTACAACAACTCAAGATTTATTATTTTGCATAGTTTAATCAACAACTCTCAACTTGTCCCTCCTTGTTTTCTAGTTAGCATATATATTGTGAGTTTATACTTTAGATGTGACTTTCATTTAACCTCTTAAAAAGATTTAGACGTGTAATGGTATTTTAGGGATAGAAAAATAATTCTTTGACACACCTTAATTTTTTACATTTATTTGGTACTATTATTCTCTACTTTTTACTCTCTTCTTTCTTGAAAAATACAAAAGTTTGCACTTTTATAACCATTTTACTCTTGTTCTATGTGTCAAATGAATGTAAAAATATGTCGTGATATCATTACTTGTAAAGATATTACAAGTTAGGATTCTTAAATTGAATAATTCTTTGAACTTTCTTGTATTTAAAAGTGTTCTACTTTAATATTTATTTATTTTTTACTGAAAAAAAACATTTGATTGGAATAACTTCTCACAATATGAGCATATTTTAAATTTGAAGCATATTTGTTAATTTATAAGTATTTTTAATCAAATTCAGTGTAATGAATAAATAAATGTGACCTCACAATGATTTTCTAATTTGGAAACTTTTAACTCTAACAGAAAGCTTTGAATCAATTTAATTGATGAAGCGAGAAAGGATAAAATACATAATCTGAAAAATATACACATTGCTAACTCCTTCAAATATTTGTATCATGGAAAACGTCAACAATTGTCCTTAGAATACTTATTAGCGAATAAGAATTGGAAACTTTACTTCCTAAAACCACGTACTAAACATCATTATATATTAAAAAGAATTCAGTTATAAATCAAACCTTAATTTAATTCATCACATGGCAAGAATTAGTCACTTCCGTTAAAAGTATTGTTGATTTCTGACATAGTTGTCCTTATTGTTTAGGTACCCTTGTCGTGTTATGTGGTCGGTCAAGTGTTGGATTGTGTCAACTACTTAGTTTCTATGTCGTCCAAAGTTTAATCGGATGATATTTGTAGAAGGTAACATGATGTCAAAATCATTAGATAATCGGTTAGTTAGACCTTTATATATAGTATTGTGATAAGATTCTACCTTTTTGTTAATCTAATTACAATCCAATCATACATTAATCAACATTAACAGGTTGACTCGTCATTACCATTATTAATCTAACCATGGTCGACCATATTGTTTGATCATAGGGGTTGGCTACTTTGTCATTGCCATTGTTATTGGCAATTTTGTAACCAGTCGTGTTAGCAAAAAGAAAAATATGGACATCTTGCTTCAATAAAGGATTTTGATGATGATGTTTCATGAAGAAATGTTGATGAATTAAAGAAGTGCTTGGTTTCCAGAAATACTATGAAGATTCAATAACTTAGTTGTTAAAGACTAGTAATATGAGTATTGTAATTAATTTAGTAGTTCTAGAGTCAATAGGTAGAAGCCAAAAAGTAGAGCACTTAGAAACAATTTTATTTTTCATAAAAATCTATGTGATAATCAATTATCACTTAGGATAATTGATTGTCCTTGAAAACATGAAATAACAAGGTTCACAGATAATTGATTATCATTTATGATAATCGATTATTAGTGGCAGTTGTGATTCTAACTCTTAGTTTTCTAATCTAATTTTCAAATGCAAGAGTCTATAAATAATTAACTTAAACATAACTTGACTTTAACTTTTCACTAAGAGTATTAGAGTTGTGTGCCTAAGGGAAACTCTGAGTGTTTGTGAAAAAGGAGCTTATGAACTTGGTGCTTGTAGGAGGAAGTGCTCTTTCTTAGTGTGTGTAAATGATACACTATACCTACAAAGCATAGTCAAGTTGCTCATCCTTTTGTGGGTCAAAAGAAGATGTCTTTCATCTCTTATCTATTAAGATGGTGTTTTCTAATCTCAATCCTTCTTTCTCTATTCTAAATTGTTATTTACTTTAGTGGAAAGGTTAATCTCTCTTTTGGAGAGATTAACAACTGGATATAGGGTTCTTTTATCTGAACCAAGGTCTTCCCTTCTCTCCTTTGTTTATTTTCTTTTATTCAAAGTAATTTTTTAGTTTCATTAAAGAAATTTTTAAAAGCAAAAATGTGTTAAAGAGAAGTAATTTTTAACTTAAAACAATACCCCTCCCCTCTTGGTTTTGTCCAAACATGCTCTTAAGCATTCTACTACGTGATACCAATTCCAACAAGTTGGTCCAGAGTGGACAACCTAGATGAGTTGGCCAAAGAGCTCTACCCGTAGTGATCAGTCTTGGAGCTCGACTTGGAGTGGTCGGTCTCGAGGAGCTCGAACCATAGGAGCTTGGGCTGGAGTGGTCGGTCCAGAGGAGCTCGACCTAGAATAGTCGGTTTAGAAGAGCTCGACTTGGAGTGGTCAATCCAAAAAAGCTTGGCCTGGACTAGCTCGACTAAACATGCATATGATACAGAGCCCCCAAGCCCGAGCATTAAATAATTTGCAAAAGGATTTGAATTTGGCTTTTTGTTCTCGATGCTCACATGTTAAAAGTTATAACCCAATCGGGAAGGGTTATAATGGAAGCATGAAGAGGGTGGCATTCAAATCAGTCAATAGACCATTTCATGAGAGGTGGCCTTATTCCATCTTTGAGTTATCGTGTTGTCGAGCTCCTTACTTGCAAACTTAATGTTGTCGAGCTCCATGCTGCCGAGCTCCATACTATCAAGTTCCATGCTACCAAGTTCCATGTTGTCGAGTTACATGCTATCGATGTTTCACATTGTTGAGCTGTATGCTATCAAACTCCATGCTACCAAACTCCCCTGCCAAGCTCCAATGTGATCGAGCTTCCATGTTGTTGAGCTTCCTTGTTATCGAGCTTTACGTTGTTGAGATTCCATTTGTTGTTGTCATGAATGACACCCAGTGATAAAGGTTTAGTATTAGTTGATTTCAATGTTCAGTTGGCACTTATCCTACTTTAATTTTGTGTAAAAATCATGATAACAATCCCAATTTTACTTTTTTGTAGGTATAGAAGAATTTAAAGAATCAAAGTTGCATTTTTGAAGATAAACTGAAAAATTCAAAGACTTTTCAAGCATTCTTTCACATCAAGGTTGCAACACCATGTAAGGAATTGAACTTCAAAAAGAAAACCTAATATGAAAGAAAATCTTAAGTTTTGACTTGACACTCAAGTCATGAAGAATCCTTCATTACAAAGTAATATCATTAAGTAATTCTTCCTCTCTATATGATCTAAACTTGTTTCAAAATCTAAAATGTATTTTTTATTTTGTATTCCAAAATACTTTTTATTCTAGAAATCAAAATGAAAAAAAAAAAGAGTAAAGTTACAACTTTTAATTGTATCGAGGTAAAATCATAGAAGCAGCCTTTATAAAAGGACCATCTTACATAACTACTTAGGCCTATATGGTCACGTCCAAATCCACCCCTTATAAACTTTATCACAACAAAACATACAACAAAAGTGTCCCTCCTTAATATTAATTAACTTAATTTAGGTTGGATTATTAAATAAGAATAAAGAAACAAAACTTAACCTAATTAAATAAATCATCAACGCTTCTTGTATACTGCTATAATACTGCTATAAAGACATACAACAGAAAGTATAGAGAAAGGTTAAGAGAAAAGAAAATGAAATTTAAAGCAAAGTGGTAATTTGCTACACTGTTGTATAAGTGGTGAAAAAGTAAGAAAGAAGTGTATCAGATCCCACCTTAACGAGGAAAAATTATTCATATCCCATACAACCATGATATGCTCTGACTGTCTGACAAAATACCAAAAATACTGAATTTGTAAATGCTATGCTCATGCCAGGTTTTTAAGAACATTATTGTGTTACATTTATTACAGCCAACTTGTCCATGTCATCATAACTGGGTTTCTTCGTAAAAGATCATTAGCAGCAATGTCCCATCTATCAGTCACTATTACAAAACCTATACAAGCTTTGAACTTATGTTATGTACAAACAAGTACCCCAAATGATGAAACAGTTGACACAGCTGAAGTATAAGTGAGTACAAAAACGTGACTGCGAAAGTGCTTCTTTGCCCAGGAGAAGGAAGAAATCAACAGTTATTACACAAGTCTACACAATTCCTGATCTTCCTCACCACAAAGGGCACATCATTTATAACGTAATAGAGAGCTCCACATGTTTGAATTTTGATTTCCTGACACCATAAGCCAGAAAGTTATTCTACCTTCCTTCGCAGGCAGGGTTGAAAAACCGTGTAAAAGTCAAGCCACATCATCTTCACTGTCTGCAAATGAATATCAACTCAAATTGGCATGCCTCAAGGATGACATTGCTCATAATGAAAGACAAATTTGGTTTCAAGTATAAAAATTTTTCATACGTAGTAAAGGGAGTTATCATTTTCCACCTAAACTCAACTGCCTAAGGGTGCTCACAGGTGTGATAAAAACACATGTAAAGCTTTCAAAGCACAACTACAAAAGTATAAAGATCTAAGATGAAATATCTCAAACCAGCAATATATGTAACCTCATTAGTCTATTGATAAAGAGCCTTTGCTGAAGCAAAATGGACAAACCAATAGACTAGGGTCTGGTTTAAATCTATGATAAAATATCTAACCAGCAATATTTATGTTGTGATTTTATCTCAGAACAGTCATTTCTGAATTGAATCTCTTCTTTTAAGATAAAATGATCAATCATCATAAACTATCAGTGTATAGATTTTTTACAAGGCAATTAATCAAAAATCACCTTAGATATGACTTTAAGGCAGTTATTTCAAAAGGCAACAATTTTACCACACATAGCATCGGATGACAATGTTAAAAACTAAGATAAGAGCTCAATCCACAAAAAAATTAGGAATACGGTTATTGTATTTATGATATCTAGGACGAACGGTTATGAAGAATAGCCGATCGGTTATGTATAACATCATATCTATGTTGGGCCATGATTGGACCAACCCTTATTATTGGGCTAGTAATCCAGCAGAATCAAAGACATCTTATTAAAGATATTAAGGACAAAATAATTAAGGATATCTAATTAAAGATATTGATAAAACTGTTTTTGAGCAACCCGGTAATTCTATTTATATTTTATTGGACTTGTGATAACCTATAAATACAGAGCAAAGACTAAAAGCCAAGTACATTCTACTTACTTTCCAATCACATTCAGAAATATTCTACAGTAATCATAAAATCACTAAATACTCAATTGTGAACCGAGGTTCATCAAACCACTCATAACTTGAGCGTCAGAGTGCCTTTTACAGGTACTTCTCCCCTCTGTCAAGAAGAAGAGCAAGCTGCCCAAGCCGAAGGAAGGCAAGCGACTCCAACAAAAGAAGAGCGAACGGTCCAAACCTAGGAAAAGTAAGTGATCCAGACAACCCAAGCGTCAAAAAAGCAGGAAAGCCACGTCATCCAGGTCCCACAAAATTTATACCGAAACAGTTATGAAGCAACTTCTTAACATTAAGGTTATATAACTAAAATGTTGGACAAGGAACAAGATAAACAATGCTCGAAAGATTTCCAGGGGATGGAAACAGTGTAATGAATGGGGATGGAATGTGAGAACCATATAAATGTTAGCACACAAGCTCCTTTACTTTAAAAAAAATGCAGTAATTAATTTGAAAGAAATTATTAAATTTTATTTGATGTATTGAAAGAAGGGCAGGCTCACAAAGAAACAATGAAATCAGGTCCAAATATGCCTGGCTGAATAAAATATACTAACAAATGTGTGTATAAAATCATAGAGACAAAAAGGACTAACATACCAGGTAACTAAAACCTAAAACATAGTTCATAAAATTAAACATAAATATTTTTAAAAAGGAGTGGAATATTTGTTTTTGAAAAGCTTTCAAGTTACTAGCAGTTTGTTATACTTGCAACCATGCAAGAGCCATCAACTTACAATTTAAGCTTTTAGAATAGTTAGTTCATGACATCATAGCATCTGTCTGTGACAATGCAGTCTACAAGCCCAATTTTTATTACTCATTCTTCTAAATAAAGAAAGGTAAATTTAAAACAAGATAGTTCAGTCCCCTGCACTGATTTGCACTGATTTAGTTAAGGAAAATGTTTTTTTAACAACTTTTTTACAACAACTTATGTGGTAGCTTGTGATTAGTCGTTTCAAATATACCACAGATCAATAAAATAGTGACACATAGTCCATTGTCAAAAAATGTTGTTAACATATCATAGTCCTTTAGTTAAAGCCACTATGACACTTGCATAAAAGGCATGTCAATATATTGATAACAGGGAATAGCAGCACTGTCAAACAGGGGATGGGGGCTACAGCAGTCTTAGGCAGATCTGTCAATGCATTAAGTTTTCTTTGATTCTTTCTGAGAAAGGTAGCAGCTTTGAAGATCAAAAGTTGCAAGAGATTTGGTTTTTGCGAAGTATAATCAGTCTTTGAAAGACCACTGTGAAATTTGTAAAATGATTGACCCCATTGTCCATTACTAATGATTTTAACATGTGGCTGATACGAGAAATCTGTGCAAATGGGAAACATAATGAAAATGAATTAGTTTTTTTATTGTCTACAAGAGGAAGAGATGGAAAATGAAGTATAAGAGATGGAAAATGAAGTATATACCCATAAAAAAATATTTTAAAATAACAGTCATCCCACTATGCGCACTGCACTTTGCTATCCAAAATTGATAAATAGAGGTGTGTAAGACTCTCAAGCAGCTAATAATTTTCAGATAGTTAATTCATAAATAGATTCAAATATCATAGGCAATCTCAAAGTAAGCATATTCCCTAATACAGACCACAGACATTTTCAATCAACTAGTTTAGTTTTCAACTCAACTGTAAACATAACGAAAATTATTACACTCTGAAAAATTAACATTAAATTTCTATTTGACCTTTTACTGATCCACAACCGTATCTGAAGCACCAATCTTGCATGATAGCAAGTTGGAACAAACCTAAAAGCGCTGTAAAAACCCACGTGAAAAGAATCTGTGTAGTGAAACACAACGGGAATTCAGGCAGGATGGAAATCCAACAGATAGAAAGCACATTTTGACATAATCTTTTAGTACAAGATTCACATACACACAAGTATTGGCTGTCAATTAAATTGGATTGCAAAATCCTACATTTGCCCCATTTAAAATTTAAAATACATGCATCTAACATATTTTTATTTCTATTATTCCTTAATTTATTATATCATATATTGTGCTTTTTAACTTATTATTATTTGGTTTAGTATATATGTTATGTTCTAAATAGTTTATCATATTGTTTAACCCTAATATAAGTTTTAGACTTCCAATTTTAGTCCTTATAGGTTCAGAGATATGTAATTTTGGTCCCTATAAAAATTTAATTACACATTGGATCCTCTAATTTTAAAAATAAAGCAAATTCTATCCAGTGTAAATATATCACCCAATTGCTAATGGAAAATGTTAACTCAGGATAACATGTGGTAAAGTTTATTCTTACTATTAGAATCTTACATGGATAAATCATGGACACTGTTATCCCTAACGGACATGTAACATTTTTCTGTTAACAATTTGATGACAGCTTAAGGTTGTTTATAGTTGTTCAATTCTCAATTCTTCTGGTTAAGTTGTTCCAACCTTTATGTTGGTCTTCACTGTAGTCTTTTGACCAGACAAATTCAGTCAATAACGTTTTAAATAACATAAAGGGCTGGTTTGAACAAATATCTCCCTTAAATACTTCTAGAAGAGAAAAATAAGAAGGAAAAATAAAGAAATAAGTTTCCACATAAACTAAAATTAGCTTATGTTTCTACAAATTTATTGCATAAGTTAATTTTAACTAATGAAGAATCGCATTTCCATTTTTCTTCTTATTTTTGTTTCCTAAGTGCTCATAGCAGAAAAATATAGTTAGTAAAAATATTCACAATCAATATTTTTAGCACCTTGTAAGCCTGTAATATTATTAGTTTTGCATTAGTATGAGGCACCAACTCCGCCACGGACACCAAACACGAAACAACACTGAGGACAAGGGTACACCATTTATAGAACCAACATGACAAAAAATTGAATCGAGAATTAAGATTTATATAATTCACACTCTAAAATCATAGTGATTAAGTGCAACAATTTTCATATAATAATGACACTCAAAAAATAAAATAACAAGAAACATATCTTTTAATAGTTAAAATAAAGCACAAATTAAGTCCCTTAGCCCATTAATTATAGATGACAAACTTTAACACTTACACCTGAATTCCACAAAATATTTATAAAGAACCAAGATGAACAAATTAAGTGGCAATTGTCCAAGGATAGTATTAACGAATTAGAATACAGTTAATTTATTACACTAATACATAATATGATGCGACTGTAAATGAAGTGGATTTCTTAGGAAAGAAAGTTTTAGAGCATGTGTGCAATAAAATAGCACCCTTAATAGATAAATGGGAGAAGACACACAAAACACATCCCAAATACAGGATAACATATTGGACTGATAGAAATAGATGAAACTACTGATGGATCTGAAAACCAAACTACAATTGTAAGATATTACAACATATTATCTCAATCTTCAAAGTCACAACAAATATTGAACTTCCTGTCATCTGAAGTGCACCAGGATGCTAGAAAGACCACAAAATGGAGCAGTTTATAATGAATAATATGTCTACAAATCGTATGGCTAACAGAGTTTACAATCCAGACCAGACTAATATTGAGAAATAAGCTAAAATATCAAATGGAAGAGTAGAGTGCAAATTCTGAAAACAAATAAGTTGCTCAAAGAACTTGGCCTTACCTCTGCGAACAATGCATTAAACTTGGCTTCAGTATATCATAAAGTGTAGAAAACTTTGAAAACAAATCAGTTACATATAGCGAGTTTTCCTGTCCACTCGTCAGCTACCCCATAATCAAGGCTGAGCTCTCTCATGGGAGGGATGTTCTCCATTGCAAACAGCATAAGGTGAGGGAACATCAAATTATTGTGATCATACAAGACAAACTGAACAAACACATTGGGAGTGGAACTATGACTCATATAGCAAGCAACATTCCTCATTCTTGACACATCCAAAGCAAAATCCAAAGGAGGGAGCGAGGGATAAGATGCACGCACATAATTGGAGTCTATCACAGACAAGTCACCCCATTCCGACCACCTATCAGTGAACCGATTCGGATATATCAAGGAATCACCATTCATGGACAAAAGTTCTGCTTGCTCCCTAGTGAGCACAACCCCTGTGTACTCACATATAAAAGCACCAGCTTGAATAAGGTCCAAGGACCTAACTCCCCAACCAGTTTCCCTAGATCTGAACACCTCCATCCTGTTCTTGAGTCCCTTCTGCGTCACCCGATTCCGACAATGAGGGGGGCATTGACAAAACGGGCCACACTCAAAAACCAAAGGCTTCCCTCTCAAGAGAATCCCACTGTGATTATAGGGAAACTCCCCTCCGTTCTTCATGGCACAGAAGCACCCTTCAACACACCCGTCCACACAATCGCAACCCGTGCCCCTCCCACTCTGGTGAAAAACGAACTCAGGAAAGTTTGTCTTCACAAGGTATTCATACCTGAGAGGGTCGAAATTGCGATCAAGATCATTGAAAAGGCGAACCCCCACTTTCTCGTTCCTGTTTGAAATATCAAGCGAAACACAACACATGGGTTTGAAACGCAAAGGATCCTTCTTTAGTATATGCGCTTCCTTTATGATCGTGCTCCCCATCTTAGCTTGCCCATCGATCCTACACAGCTTGAACTTGAAAACACCGAAACCCGACTTCCCAACATCAAACCAGCAATCGATAATCGTATACAAGCCGTCATACACGTACAACTTCCCAGTGGCAGAGGCTGCACCCTCACAGCGCACCCCGCGAATCACCCTAACCTCAATCCCATAGTGTTTACTGCGCTCCATTGCAAGGTTCCCTCCCTCGAGCTTCTGGTGAAAAACCTGCCGAGAATTCTTGTCCTGCCCACCATGGCCGGAGTAGGTGATAACATCACCCTCGTCAACATCATCCTCGTAACCACCAGAGACAATCACGCTCGTGGCAATTGGTTCGCCGTTGGAACTCATGCTGGCAGGAAGATAATCGATGCCGGCCTGAGGTTGACCGTGCAACCCAACCACGCACAACTCCATCCTATAAAGGAACACATCACCAACGCAAACACCAGGAATCGCACCAACAATTCTCTTGTCGCGATTCAACCACAAACCACAGCTCCTCATCACGGCCGAGGCTCGCAAATCGCTGCGCGCCTTGCGGGCGTCCACCCGCCGCTCTTCCTCCACCGTCGCCAGCACGCGCAGCGAGTCATACACCATCCGAGTTCGCCGGACAACGTCCCTGAAGTGCCGTTGCTCCGGCCCGCCAAGATCCGCCACCCGAACCAGCTCCTTACACCGCCGCCTCGGAGTGGTTGCGGCCACCATCGAAGAAGACTGCTCCTCTTCCGGAACGGGCACAATTGCCCGCGAATCCGGGTCCGGAACGGTGTCCTTTGGGGCCTGCTGCAGCCATGGGTCCGAATCGGCTTCGGTTTTGATATGCTGCGAGTTTTCGGCAAAAGGGTTGGAAAAAGCGTCGTTTCGGAGCTGCTGCAGGCTATCGGTGATGGGGTCGGGAACGGCATCATTCTGGGGGTCGGAGAACGCGGTGTGGAAAAGCTGGGAGATTCTGTTGAACTCAGAGAACAAGTCGTTGTGTGGTTCGTGGGAGGTTCCGTCGCATACGAGATTGAGGTCGAGGTCGAGAGACCCATTTGAAAAATTGGGGTCGTGTGATTGTTGTTGTTGCGAACTGGGGTTGTCGAGCCATTGGTCGTAAGGTTCGAGCTTTGGGATTAGAGTTGGGACAGGGGAAGCGCTAGTGGTGGCTGTGGCGGCGGCAATTGAGGCAGGGATTGGAATTCCCGGTGGTGGAGGAAGGTTTTCAAGCGAAAAGAGAGAGTTCATGGTACAAGAGGGTGTGGCGGTGATGATGTTAGTGGGTAGGGTTTAGATTGGAAGGAGCAACATTGGAAATGTTGATTGGGAAGAACACAGCAACAGCAAGAAGATTCATTAAGGTTAGAGAAATGGGCAGCTCTGAAATTTTGTGTGGGTTCGGAATTTCAAATGAATTGGATGAAATTTGAAATTTATGAACTGCTGAGTTCTTAAGACATGATTGTATTTGTAGAATGGTGAAAATTACTAAGCAGGATGTCTTCTTGATCTTTCTTCTTTCTAAGTATGTATTTTTTTTTATTTTTCTTTTTCTTCAGTGTCTTCAAATTTTGAGAGAATTAAGATAAAATTATACGAGTATTAGTCATAATTTTCCACACTCTTTTGCACTTTTAATTATTTAGACAGTATAGTATAATATGCACTTTAACTAATAAGATTTAGTATACAGTAAGAATTAGATATTTAAAAAACTGAAGTTGGTTATATAGTACTTTTCTTTTCTTTTTTAAATGGTCAGTGAAATATAATAATGAAATAAATGTAAAATTAATTGAAACATTTCTATTTAAATGTAATAAATATGATTAAAATATTAAAAATTGCAATAATAATTTTAAAATAGTTTAAATACGTTTATTTAAATTTAAGCCATATTATAATTGAAAAAAAAAATTAAATAATAACTAGAATACATTCCTTTAGTATAATAAATATTAAAGGTGACACACACACACACACACACATATATATATATATATATATATATATATATATATATATATATATATATATATATATGTCAATAATAAATAATTTGAAGAAAAAAAACTATTAAAATAAAATGTTGATAATCAATTTGATATAATTATTAAAATAATAATTTTAATTATAATTTTTTTTATAAAAGTTAAAGATGATTAATAATATATAAAGCAAAAAAATTAAACTTTAAAATTATAGAGACAAAATAATTAAAATAACATTTATATAACATATAAAAAATTCTTGAAGTACCTTAATTAATTTGTAACGTATAAAAAAATTTTAACTTTAGTTTAGTTGTTATTTCAAACGCGTTTCTTAGTTAACAGTGAAGCAAAAATATATCAAACAATGTAAACAATCCAAATGCTATAATGAAACGTGCTTGAAACAACAAATAAAGTTAAAAAAATTTGGTAAAAATGACTAAAACTAGAGTTTTCTAAAATTGAAGGACTAAATTGTACCTTAGTTTGAGAGAGAGACTAAAACCAAAATCGCCCAAAAGTACAGGGACTAAAAACATATTTAACCCTATATAAAATATACTAAAATTAAGAAAAAAAAAATTACTTATATATTTTTACATGTTTGAAATAATAATGGATAAGGAATGCTCTCTTCATAACTTCATAAAGCACCAGGGAATTGGCAATGTAGAATTAAAGAAATAAAATTTTAAACTTTTTTAGTGAAAACATTAAAAGCTAAATATGAAAAAATAAAGAAAAAGATGGAAAAATTGCAATAATAATTTTAAAATAGTTGAAATATTTTTATTTAAATATAAAAAATATTACAATTGAAAGAAGAATAAATTAAATAATAATTAGAATAAATTTTTTTAATATAATAAATACTAAAAGTTATATATATATAATAATTTGAAGAAGAAAAAAACTATTAAAATAAAATGTTGATAATTAATTTGATATAATTATTAAAATGGTAATTTTAATTATAAACTTTTTGATAAAAGTTAAAAATGATTAATAATATATAAAGACAGAAAATTAAACTTTAAAATTATAATGACAAAATAATTAAAAATAAAATTTATATTAATATATAAAAAATTATTCAAGTCCATTAATTAACTTATATAATTAACAAGGAAAAAGCTTGATTTAATGTATCAAAATAAATATTTTAATATTTATTAAAGTAAATGAAATTTTATAAATTTAATAGTTAAAGGCAGAATAGTATATAATAAGACAAGCACAGCTTAGATACCATCTTGTGTCATTTATGAGCCTCTCTCTAATGCTGATAGGTGAAGATGAGTGGCAGCATAAATATGTCCTTATGTGATATCTGAAACCACTACCAATGCATGTCAAGTTTGCATCACTTTCAAGGTTATTAACTGTAAACACCTTTTTAATATTATGGACAAGTGATCTGAAATCACTACCAATGCATGTCAAGCTTGCAGCCCTCTCAAAGTCAGTAACTGTTAACACCTTTTTAATAGTATGTACCAGTCATTAATAAATTAACTTAAGTTCAGCATAATAAATTAATAAACTTAAGTTCTTACCAATATTATCAAAGTTGAATTATATAACTCTTTCTGAAGTTACAATTTGTTTTTAAGAAAACTGATTTTTGATCATATGGAATTTTTTATTTATTTAAAATGGTAAATGAAATATAATAATCAAATAAATTCAAAATTAATTTAAACATTTGTATTTAAATGTAATAAGTATTATAATTAAAATATAAATAAATGTAATAATTATTTTAAAATAGTTGAAATATGTTTTATTTAAGCAAAAAAATATTACAATTGAAATATAAATAAACCAAATAATAGTTTAAAAATAATTAGAATATATATTTTAGTATAAGAAATATTAAAAGTAATACACACACACACACATATATATATATATATATATATATATATATATATATATATAATTATTTAAATATCTATAATAAATAATTTGAAGAAAAAAATTATTAAATAAAATGTTGATAATTAATTGGATATAATTATTGAAAATATAATTTGATATAACTATTAAGATAATTTGAATTATAAATTTGTTGATAAAATTTAAAGATGATTAATAATGAATAAAGTGAGAAAATTAAAATTTAAAATTATAAGGACAAGATAATTAAAATGGACATTGATATAATATATAAAAAAATATTGAAATATATTAATTAACTTACGTAATTATCAATATTTAGGAAAGACTTAATTAAATAACATACTAAATTATATGTAATTGAAATTTTATAAATTTAATAGCTAAAGGGAAAGGAACATAATAAGTCAAACACACTTAAGATATCATCTAATGTCATTTATGAACAACATGTCATCTTATAATGTTGACAAGTCATGATGAGTGAGAGCATAAATGGATCTTGGATGATCTCAAACCACCATCCAAAACATGTTAAGTTTGCATTCCTTTTAAGGTTCCTTACGGTTATCATACCTTCTTAATAATATGGACAAATGATACACATGTAACATCATGCATGCATCCCTAATGCCGTGTTCGTTTGCGCGGAATTTACTGTGTAGAGAGAATTGCGAGCGATGAATTCAGTTAGCACTCGTGTTCGGATGAGAGGAATTGCGAAGAAAGTTGCAAACGGATTTGTGGGATGACATTGTTTTTCATCACCCGCAACTTTGAAGAGATTTGAAGGGATTGTGACTGAAATGTCACGTATACCCTCAACCTATTATACATTTCCCAGCTTTAACACCACGCCATCACCTACCCTTTGCAGCGACCGAAAAGCTCGCCACCTAAACACCACTCCATCACCAAATGCACATTCTGCCAATCCTCGTAGGCACCCTTGAACTCAATGATGTTGGGTTGATCAGAATTCCCCTCTTCATATCATCAATTTGCGTCTTTTTGGTTAGTCTCCACTTTGGAATGGACTTGCAGCTAGCTTATGTGTAGAATAAAGTCAGTTCTACTACTCTTGATTTATCCTTGAACGTTTATCCTGACTATTACTTTGCCTTATTATATGAAGAAAATTATAATATATTAACTTTGTGTGCATGGGGAAACAGTTGTGGTTGTTCTTAATTGCCATGTGTTGTCATTTTGGAAAATGTTCTTTACTTTATATGCATGAGGAACAAATGTAATGTTTTTAAACATTCCAACGCACACCACCATGGGATACCGTGGGATCTTTTTTCCAGGTTACATATTTTTATCATAAAAAGTTATGTAGAGAATGTAAAGGATTTACACATGAATTATTAATAATAATTAATATAACAATAATAATAATAATAATAATAATAATAATTAATAATAATAATAATAATAATTATTATTATTATTATTATTTAAATTTACTAAATTATCATTTTTTACATTTTAATAATTAATTTTATTTTTTCCTCTTATTAACATTTCTACAATTAAATATAACATTAACAATTATTATTTTATATCACTTCAATAACTAGGGACATTTTGGTAATCTTCAATTTCTACCTATTAAACTAATTTTTTTAATCTATCACATCAATCAAATCCTACTCTAATTCTCACAAACTTTACCCTCAAATCGACTCTCAATTACCCACAACTCCACTAAAAAAAACAACAAAAAAATTACCCTCAAATCCATTCAAATCATCTCCTCCAAATCATCTCCCTCAAATTCATCCAAAAGAACACAGCATAAGTGACATATGAACGAAGTTAATCTAATTATCTAATTAGTAAAATAAATCAATAAGATTAAGTTGTTATTAAAATTATTAAAGTTGATCTATGATCATTAGTTTAAATAGTTAGACTTTGTTAATAGAAGATATTGCTATTTTAACTCTCCCCTATCATACTTTTTAGTTTTTTATTTTATTTTAAAAATTAAGAAATACATGGGTTTGATAGAATAAAAGAAAAAAAGTTCCAAATTTTCTTTAGTATTGGAAGGTGAGTTTCGTAGAATAAAAAGGTTTTAATTTTTTTTATTAGAGAGTAGGTTTGTTACGTGACTAATGTCAAAATAAAATATACTAAAATTGTGAAGGTGCCAAACATGTAAAATACACTAAAATTAAGAAAAAAAAAATCATATTTATTTATATATTTTTTCATGTTTGAAAAAAAATGGAAGAGGGAAGCTCCCTTCATAAAACTTTAAGCTTAACCACTAAGCTTGGTAGATTTAATAATTTTTTTTAGTGGAAAATCAAAGAATAAATATGACAAAATAAAGGAAAAGAGAAATGAGGAGCTATGAAATATCAAGGACCTAATATGAAATATTTAAATAATTTTGACATTTTGGAAAAGAGTGTAAGAGAAGGTATAGCAATTTAGTAAAATAAAGAAAAAGAGTTTTAAATTTTTTTATCGTGTCAACACGCAATTTCAGGTGAATAAAAAAGTGTAATGTCTTTTTCTTCATTTTTGTTCTAGTCCAAATACATTTATTCATATTTTCCTTTTACACCTTATTTTTGTTTTCTAGGTCCATTTTTAGTTTCATTTTTAATAATAAAAATTTTTCGATTTTTAATTTTTTATATCCATTTTCATTTTCTTTAAGAGCAAAGCCGAAGGCTTTTATTACCCACAACACTCAATTTTCTATCCACACCTTGTTTTTATTTAAGTTAAGGACGAAGAAGTTTCTAGCAATGTTATTTTATTTTGACATCTTCCTTCCATGGACCAGAAGCCCAATCCTTTCTACACACCCATTCATTACTTTTCGACTCCTAAATATTTTCCAATCACAAATATCACGTGTCATTAATTTGAAAATATGTTCTGTTAAAAGGCACGAATACATAAACCTTCTCCGTTTGTACACGCAGCTCACATACCTGCCATGCCTGCAACACACATACATAATTTCAGGCTCCATCACCTCCACTTTTCAGACAACCATCATCACCCAACAATATCCTTTCATCACCAACTATTCCAATGAAAAAAAATATTTTTTTTTAGGATAATGATATTTTGACAATCAGAATGTGATAAATTTTTGACACCGTCGCATATCACATTCTGGGTGGTCCACGTGTTTTAAAAAATAAAATGACAAAATGACGTGGATTCAACGTGTAGTAACAGACTTGGAATCAATATGCAAATAAGTGAGTAGTTTAGACTAACTTTTAACACGTGACATATTTGAATCTGTCACTTGTTTTGAACTCCACAGTTTATTTTTAACCAATTTTATTGAATAAAATTCATTAATTATCATTTAAGAACACATTTATGTCGAAGTCCATCCCGAAGGAAACGTTTTTCTTTAAAGTGATGACTGGATAGTTTAGACTAACTTTTAGCACCAAAAGGACATATTTGAATTTGTCACTTGTTTTGAACTTCACAATTAATCCACGTCATTCTATCATTTTATTTTTAAAACACGTGGACCACCCAGAATGTGACACGTGACGGTGTTAAAAATTTGTCATATTCTAGGTGTCAAAGTATCATTATTTTTTTTACATACCATACTTTCGTTTTTAATTTTTCAAAATTTGTCAAAATAGCACGTTGTAATTAAGATTTACTTACATAGCACGATATATATATATATATATATATATATATATATATATATATATATATTGTGATTTTAATTTTAGTTTGAAATTTGGTTTCTGAACCACCGATATGCTTTTTTGTGATTTCTATCGAGTTAAAACTCAAAATTTGTATTTTGAGGAGTCGAGTTTTGACATTTATTTTTGTGATTTTGACCTAGTTATAACTCGAAATTTGTTTTTCCAACACAAGTTTTGACTGTCATTTTTGTGATTTTGATCGAACTAGAGTTCGAAATTCATTTTTCAGATAATCGAGTTCTAGTCTTTATTTTTGTGATTTTGGCTGAAAACTGATTTTGAGTTTTTATGTTTGATAATGTCTAGGAAAGTACTCGGGAATTGATTCTTGGATAACCGATTTTTGAACTGGTTATTTTGTATTTTTTTTTTTAAATTTGATTAAAATGAAAGAGGGGAGAAAAAAAAAATAAAGTTGTGCTTGTCATTATGTATAGCTTTCGTTTTTGTTAAATTATATTTTTGAAAGAAATTTTTTGACTATCATTTATTAAAGAATATGAGATGAGAATAAAAGTTATGAAAGCAAAATTGTGTAAGTATATGAAACAGAAAACAAGTTGGATTAATCTTACTTAAAGCATTAGAAGACTGACATCAAATAGAAATATAAATTTCATTACTGTAAGTTAAAACCATTACAAAGATAACATTACACAATATTACATAAAATGAAAGAGATTACGTTGGATTACTTATACCACATTCCAAAGACTAATATAAGTGACTCCATCATCATTAATAGATGATGGATCATAACAAACATAGTTAGGTGGTTCCACCTTCATGAAATTGACATAAAGATATATTGTCCGCATAAGGACCGTTATTGAATGCTAACGAATGACATGTTGAACATCTTCATCGATGGCTAAGAAAATGAACTCAAAAGTTCATTATTCAATAAATTGAAAAGGGATATGGTACCACAAATGACTTAATTCTGACTCTCATGATCCCAAGAAATGACTTTTTATGATACGGTGCATATGTGTGATACTATCCCATTTGGAAAAGTACAGAAGGTAAAACTTCCATCTTCAAAATCTACATTATCATTAAATGAATTGAACGCATTGAACTCTTCAATGAAAACCATGTTTACTTGTTCTACTAAAGAAATGCATACCTTGTGAAGACAGTAGAAACATCCTTTTATAGGGCTGAAGTATGAATTATGAGAAGGAAAGTAACCTTTGTTTGAAAATTTGTGATAAGACAATTCAATCTAGACTATGAACTTGATAGGACTTTAGTTGTCAACTTTATTGGTATATGGATTAGTCTTTAATCTCTCAATGAATGGTACTTCACATCTTCATTGAATAAGTGAGTCAAAAAGATGGAATGCTTTTACTTAGTATTTGAATAAATGGTGTCGCATGCACTATACCACAAATGATATGTTTAAAAGTTGAAATATATATATATATATATATATAAATATATATAAATATATATATATATATATATATATATATATATATATATATATAAAAGTTGTTTAATTTTCATTCTTGTTTTATAAAATTAATTTTTTAATTAGATAATATGTAATAATGAAATTAAAAATGTATATCTGAATAGAAAATTTGTTTATTCAATCCAACCAATTACACCTAATAGAGTTTACATAATTGAAAATCGAATTAAAGAAAAAAATTACAATACTGGTGATCTAAATCTTATACCACGACATAATTCTAAGGTTTCATATCTTTCCATTGTGGTGGATGTATATCTATTGTTTGGACAAACAATTCAAAATATTTCCATGTGTGAGGATGATACACAGATGGATCTATATGTTGAACTTTTTTCCACTGGTTGATCATTTGTGTAATATCATTATCTGATTTCATTTGAACTGTGTCATGGATGAGTTTGTTATTAACTATTCTCACTAAACAAAGGTAGTTAATTTCAGTTACTATTTTACTATTCCCTCAATGTATATTTTGGGTTATTTTTGTAAAAGCTCATTGAAGTTGTAATTGTTCAGGATTGACATGATGATAGGGGTGTCTGATTTGAAGTATAGATTGTAACCGTATGGACTATCCCTGATGCCGCTTATTTAAGAGATCTGCCATAATAAACAATTGTTGGTGAAGAAAAAATATGGTTTGGTGTAGTGGAAGACAACAAAGGAGTTGGGTTTAGAAGAGAAAATATTTCTTCAATCGACCTTGTGAACGTAACAAACAATTCAATTATTGTGTTAATAGGAAAATTAGACTTACAAATAATCATTTATGCAACGTCAACATCAGTTGATATTTGAGAAGCATCATGCACAATGGATCCTTGTTGATTCAATCTAGGTCTTCTAAAGTAGAACTTGTTGATGGATGTGTTGGTTGGTAATTGTAGAGTTGTGTACACTTTTTGCTTTAGAAGGTTGAATATGCAGTTGTATGGAATGCGAAAAGTTTTTGGGTTTTGACATTGGAACTGTACACCATCTTCAGACTCAGAGATTTCACCATTTGAAAATAAGCTGATATTTGAATAGTTGTCTTCTTCATTGATGGCAAAGTTTTCCATCTGAAAGAAGTGTATGTGTTGATGTGTTCAAAGTGGTTGTAGAGGCTCCTTTTATTGTGCAATAAAAGATTGTGATAGGTTTGGCTTAAAGTGTTGTTATTTATAGTGGAAGTTAAATATGGTCTTTCCGGTAGAGTGCATGTATGATTTAAGTGAACTAAAAGCGAAGATATGTTTTGGAAGAATTATACAAGAAAGGGGTTAACTATTGTCTCTCTATCACAATGGATGTGAGAGCATTGATTGATTAAAGCATCTCACAGTACATGTCAAATTTAAGTGTACAAAAAAGCGAAGGTATGTTTTGGCACGATTACCTGATAAAGGTGTTAAGTCATGTCAGTGGATGTGAGAGCATTGATTGGTTAAAACATATCATAGTACATGTAATATTTAAGAGTACTAAAAATGAAGGTAAATGATCAAACTAGTATTCTTTGTCCAAAATTGATTTGAAACTCAAAGGGAATACCAATTTGCTCTCTTGTTTAAGAATTTAGTCCATCTAATTAAACCAATTACTCCAAATTACCACCAAATAGATTTCATTTATTACGATCCAAATTTTTGTGAACTAAGTGACTAAACAAGTCTTAATTGACTAAAAAAACTGCAAATCTCAAGTTCCCTCCAAAAACACATTCCTTTAGAATTTCATCCTTTAATTAGACCAAAAACCAACCTAAGAATTCCCTTTTTACTTCTTCAAAAATTCACAATAGCTTCTAACCAAGTATGACCTCAAACATAACCACTCAATTGATCAAAACAGATAACATTCAACAGGTATTCATAATAGTACTTTTCTAATTTTAGGTAACACTCGTTTACATTAATTTCAGTAATCACACTACCACATCATGGGATTTTTTTAGCGAGTTATATATATATATATATATATATATCCTAACTTCATAACTCGATCAATTTTCCTGATTAAAGCACACCAGTTCAAATTTAACAAATATTCTTAAGTCTTATAAACAAACATATAATTTTCTTTACCTGTTGGAAACTCTATATGTACTTACATACCATGGAAACATAACCAGGGTATGCGGTTAGAACCTCTGATTAACAAAGAGCATACTAGAAGACTAGGAAGGCACATGCGATAAAAATACTCACATGCATGGAAATAAACGTACAACTCAAGAAAACTAATTTACTCATTTAAAAAAAATTGATCGAATTTAAATAAATACCTTATTGTCATGATCACATAAACAGTCTTGATCTTTAAAAAGATAATTCAGAGATTATAACTTAAAAAAAAGAAAAAGAAAACTCGATAAACAAGTTTTAAAAATATGATGGATATTTTAAATAACCAAACTTTCTTAACAAAATTCCTATTTATATTTTTTTATTTTTTTAATATTAAAATAACATGATCTCATTATTTAAATACTTTATCCATTCTTAAAACTTTATTTTTTATATTCTTACAACTCTAATTTTAGTAATTCTTTTGATGAATTAAAAACTCATATATGTTTTTATCTGAATTGCTTTTAAAGTATTGTTTTATTTACTTGAATTGAAAAATAATGGAGTGAGTAAAATATATAAAGAAAAGAATAACGATAAAAGTGACATCTATTTATATTTATTTAATATATATTATAGAAATCAAATAGTCATGAAAACAAAGTTTTTTTTTTAAAAAAAAAAAAAAGTAAAAACTAAGAGAAATTAAGATCAAATGTAAAAGTTGGTATGTGAAAGTATTGTTACTCTAAAGAAAATTACAACCATATTTTGTTCTCCATTACGTGTGAAATTAAGCATAGAAACAAAAACTCAAAACATTCACCTACCCGATCTCTTTGAAAATGTCATGCCACATGAAACCATAACCGCAACCAACCATGTCTGAACCTCCACCTGACCCAACCTTCCACCCTTCTTCCATGGCTCGTGAATACCGCAAGGGTAACTGGACCCTCCAAGAAACTCTCATCCTCATCACAGCCAAAAAGCTCGACGACGAACGCAGGCTCAAAGCACCTTCTTCTTCCAACAGAAACACTGGCGAACTAAGGTGGAAGTGGGTGGAGAACTATTGCTGGACCCACGGCTGCTTGAGGAGCCAGAACCAGTGCAACGACAAATGGGACAACCTCTTACGCGACTACAAGAAGGTTCGAGACTACGAGGCCACCAAATCATCCTCCTCCTCCTCACATCTTTCAAACAACAACCAGTTTCAGTTCCAATCTTACTGGACCATGGAAAAACACCAACGCAAGGAACACAAATTACCCTCCAACATGCTCCTCCAAGTCTACCAAGCTGTCACGCAAGTGTTGCAGAAGAAATCCCACACTTTACAACTTCATCACCACCAACACCATTTCGTTAACGTTGTCCATTCACCACCACAGGAACAACATCCACAAGTTATGCCATTGCTAACTTCAACCTCACAGCCACTCTCCCAGACAGCTCCGGCAGCTTCTCAACCACTGCTGTTATTGCCACCACCGTCTCTTCCACCACGCCCGGTTGACTCCACTACTCCACCAGTTTCAGGTTCTCTATGTATTTCATAATCAACACCAAGTTAGTATAATTCTTAATCTTAAAAATTATAAATGAACAATGATTCTCTTTTATTTATTCTTGTACTAATTTAATTTTCATCTTTATTTTTGTTATGAATATGTTTTTTGATTGTGTTCCATTTTATATCATTTTTAAATAGAGAGAAAAAACTTAGGTTGTGTGTTTGTTTGTTTTTTTGGATATAATTTTTGGATGTGTTGTGTTTTGTTTGGATCTTGGTCAAACTTGTACTGTCTGTAACCCTGCCACAATTAATGGGACCCGTTATTCTTTTTGGTAAAGTACAGTCAGTATTTCTTTAGGGTACATGTGTGATGGGGCCAAATGCCCTTTGATAAAACTATAACCTAACTACACTCTACCAATATTTCCATAACTAAACTCTGCATCATTCTTTTCAATCTCACCCTTTCTTTCTCCTTTTCATGGAACTTCATAATTATATTAAAAGTTTCATAAGAAAATATGTCTAATGTCATATAAAAACTCTTGTTTTATTTAAGTTTCAAGACTTTATTAATCTATTTTCAAAATTAAAAATAATTTATTATTTAGATAAAGATAGAGTTTGAATAATGAATCTTCTACAAAAGTACCATCATGCATACCAGTGGGTGATGCATATATCATCATTGTCTTGGATTTTGTGGGTTGTCCTAGGAGATCATGCATATTTACCGGTGTAATAATCACCTAGTGGTAATTATTATTAATATTTATAGTATACTATTTATTAATCATTATTAATATATGTACCTTGAATTTAATTAATAATATTATACATTATAAGAGTAACATAAGGTTCTATAATATATGGAATCTTCACAAAAGAAAACTACATATCTACACACATTTAGTAAGAATGTCATAGGTTAAAATAGATCTATATATATACACCAATCAAATTGAGAAGGAATATATGTTTCACTTCAATGATTTCAGTCTGAAATAAATGACAAACTAGATGGTTACCATTCATCTTCTTTTATGTGAAAAGCTAGCCTAGCATATTTCTTGATATTTGTAATAAAAAAACATTTCTTGATATAAGATTTTATTTGTATTACTTTTGTAATCATATATAAAACTCAATGTATGAATGGATTTTTAATAAATAAACGTTATACTATTACTAACATGGTCTAATTTTCTGTGTCGAGGTCCAACATGTACGAGGATAATCGAGTTTCAGAAAAACATTGTTTTGGTAAAAAAAAAAAAACTTTGTTAAGAGATACAAAATTCATTTTAAGAATCGAAATTCGAGAAAAATGTCAACAAATAATCCTAGAAAAATAATTTTTATCAAATGATAACCTAACTATCTTTCACAACCACATTTTTTTTTCAATTTACAAAATTTAAACTATAAAAAGCTCAATTAAGGGAATTAAACATAGTAGGACGTGAACAAATGAGACAGTTTGATAGAATAAACATTTAAGAGGATATTGGGTCACCTGAACGTGTTACTGTTAGGCCCAAAAAAAATAGTAGGAGATCCACAGATTGGGATGAATACGTGCACTGAGAGAGAGTATTATTTTGTTTGACAAGTATCTTTTCTGTTAGCATCTTTTCTTATTTTGTTTACGTGTTTACCGTGATATACGGAAAAATGTTAGTATATGCAGAAATATAAATATTGTAAGAAAATTTGGAGAGGGGGAATATATAACAGTATTCACTAAATTTCTTTCGTTCTTTCTGGAGGCCTGGTACCTCGAATACCAGATTTTCACTGTCATACCTATCATTTGGTGCTTTTATTGAGAGGAGAGGCCAAAGCAGTATAACCTTTAGTAAATTTGTGGTAAAACCCCGTTAGACCTAAGAATCCTTTCAATGCTTTCACAGATGTCGGTGGTGGCTACTGCAACATTGCCTCAATTTTTGAAGAATCCGATCCTACCGATCCAGCACTAACCACATGTCCCAAGTATTCTACCTGTTGTAAAGCAAAGGAACATTTGGATTGTTTCAAGTAAAAATGGTTAGCATACAACAATTCAAAAGTGATTTTCAAGTGTAATAAATGATCCTCCCATGTAGTACTGTATATCAGTATGTCATAAAAAAAAATGATGATAAATTTGCGCAGATGTGATCGAAATAGGGCATTCATGGTGGCTTGAAAAGTTGCAGGTGCATTCGAAAGACCAAATGGTAGAACCCGGAACTCAAAATGCCCATCGTGGGTACGAAAGGCGGTCTTATGAATGTCTTCCGGCTTCATGCGAATCTGGTGATAGCCTTGTAGTAAATCCAATTTGGAAAACCAAAAGGCAGCCCCCAATTCATCTAGCAGTTCGTCAATGGTAGGTATAGGAAAACTATCTGGAACAGTGATGTCATTCAAAGCCCTGTAATCAACACAAAATCTCCAAGTGTTATCTTTCTTCTTAACCAAGAGAACTAGAGAAGAAAAAGCACTGGTGCTAGGTCGAATCTCCCCTGAAATAAGCATTCGGGCCACTTGAGCTTCAATTTCTTGTTTTTAAGAATAAGGATAGCGATATGGGCGAACTTTAACGGGAGCAGAGTTGGGCACTAAAGTAATAGCATGGTCAGTGGGTCGTTCAGGGGGTAAGGAAGAATGCTCCTCAAATAAAGATTGGAAGCGATTCAATAGAATTGACAGTTCTGGATTATCAATGGGGACCACACCAAAATACGTAGCAGAGACTGGCACAGTCGATAGTACGGTAAGATGAAAATATTCAACAATATGGCCCCACTTGGACAATTTACGCAATTGATGAACCGAAATGGGCAAAGAGTCATTATGAACGTCACCAATCAATTTGGCCATCTGGCATGACCAAGTAAATTGCATGGTAAGCTGTTCATAGTCGGTTAAAACAGGGCCCAAACTCTGAAGCCATTGCACTCCCAACGCGGCCTCAGTCCCGCAGAGATCAATTAAATGAAAGTTCACCAAAAAAGCTTGATTCTGGATTAAGAGAGGAACTTGAGTGCAAACCTGAGAGCAAGTCAAGGCGTGGCCATTGCCAACCATCACCGATAGTGGTTTCGTAGATTTAAAAGGTAGACCCAATTCATGGGCTCACTTAGATTGAAGGAAATTATGAGAACTGCCACTATCAATGAGAATGCGAACAGAATGCTCCAATATATGTCCTGTGACGCAAAACATCTTCGAATTAAAATGCCCTGATAACGCATTTAAACTCAATTGAGCGGAGTCTGGTATAGTGGAATCAATAGAGTCATCTGGAGGATGATCGAAAGGTATAGTCTCCTCATCGTCATGCACGAGAAAAAAGAAGCGAGACTTGCAACGGTGTCCGGGGTTATATTTTTCATCACAGTTGTAACATAATCCACGGTCACGACGATTTTGCATTTCCAAATCTGACAAATGCTTAAATGGAACAGTTGGAGTAGCTGGTGGAGGAAGGAGAGCTTGACGTTGTATCGATGGTGAAGCTCGTGAAACAGGTATAGTGGAACTCTGTTGATGCTAGACGCTCGAGTTAAATTTATCCTCTTGAAGTTTGGCCAACTCTGCCGCTTCCGAAAACGACACCGGCTGGAAGGCAAGCACCTCACGCTGAATGTCGGGGCGAAGACCCGAAATGAAACACTCAAGCAAAAAAGAAGGAGGAACGTCGGTGACCCTGTTTACAAGGCTTTCAAAGTCATTAAGATATTGTAAAACAGACCCAGTTTGATAAAGCTTACAGAGACGTCCCTTAACGTTCTGAAAACGAGATGGAGCAAAGCGAGTTTCCAAGGAGTGTAAGAAATCCTTCCAAGAATGAAGAAAATGGTTTCGCTCCATCCACTGAAACCAACTAAGTGCGGGACCATCCATGTAGAAAGAAATGATCTGAAGACGATCGGCTTCTGGGGTTTGGGAAGACTTGGCCATGGATTTTATTACTGGCCTTCCATCTTCACATGGGCACACTTCTATTTTGGTGGTTGTTGATCGTTTCTCCAAAGCAATCCATTTCGCTACTCTTCCTCCACAATTTTCAACATATCAAGTGGCTACAATTTTCTTTGAGGTTGTGGGCAAACTACATGGCATGCCAAAGAGTATTGTTTCTGATCGTGACCCTTTATTCCTCAGTAAGTTTTGGCAAGAATTATTCAAAGCTAGTGGGACTCAATTAAGGATGTCTTCTGCTTATTACCCAGATAGTGATGAACAATCGGAGGTTCTAAATCGAACCCTTGAGCAATATCTACGTGCTTTTTGTAATGCACAACCTGTCAAATGGAGTCACTTCATTCCCTGGGCAGAATGGTGTTATAACACTAGCATTCACTCAACAACTGGATAGACCCCATTCGAAATTGCCTATGGGCGATCACCTCCTTCTTTGTCGGGTTATATATTGGGTCAGTCACAAGTGGAGGCTGTTGATCATTTACTTAGTTCACGGGATAACATTTTATCCACTTTACGTCGAAATTTACAAAAGGCTCAGGATCATATGAAAGCTATGGCTGATGTTCATCGCCGTGATGTTGAGTATGAGGTGGGAGCGTGGGTTTATGTCAAACTCAAACCATATCGTCAAACGTTGCTTGCCGGAAAGACTCCACAGAAATTGGCAAAACGTTATTTTGGACCATTTCAAATTCTTAGTCAGATTGGCCCGGTGGCCTATCGTTTGTCTCTTCCTGAGACTTCAAAAATCCACCCTGTATTTCATTGTTCTGTTTTGAAACCACATCATGGACCTCCACCTTCAGTTGCTGGCACGCTTCTATCAAATCATTACAAGAATGGTCCTTTGGTTAATCCCCTAGTCATATTGGGAACCCGTGAGAATAATTCCAGTGACTCTCCACATCTGGAAGTTCTGGTGCAATGGCAAGGACTCTCTCCTGAGGAAGCTACTTGGGAATCTTGGATGGATATTCAACGTACTTTCAACCTTGAGGACAAGGTTCTTCTGCAAGGCGCGGGGAATGATACAATAAACATTCAAGAAGATATTGGGTCAGGTGAACGTGTTAGTGTTAGGCCCAAAAGAAATAGTAAGAGACCCATAGATTGGGATGGATACATGCAGTGAGAGAGTATTATTTTGTTTGGCAAGAATATTTTCTGTTAGCATCTTTTCTTATTTTGTTTACGTGTTGACCGTGATATACAGAAAACTGTTATTATATGCAGAAATATAAATATTGTAAGAAAACTTAGAGAGAGGAAATATATAACAGTATTTACTAAATTTTTTTCGTTCTTTCTGGAGGCCTGATACCTCGAATATCAGATTTTCACTGTCATACCTATCATAGTTCCATTTTATTTTTCTAAAATTATACGTTTTTAATTTATTCATCAGTTTAGTTTACCTTATAAATGATTTCATTTAATTTTTTGTTATTTTTTCTCAGCTGAATAAATTCATTGAATTAACTTAGGAACTAGTATATTATATTTGGTAATTATAATATATTATCAACTTTATTTATTAGTTTTCCTTCCAAAAGCACTCTAGTCCTTAAATATATCGAGAAGTTCATTTATTTTTTCAACATTAATTAAAATTATTTTCTTAGAAGGAAAAGTTTTTCCATATATATATATATATATATATATATATTCCACTTGTATATATCATACTTTTTAACTGCATATGTATTACTTAATGAAAGTTGTTTTTTTTTTCAATAATTATATACATGCATGTGTTATTTTCCCTCTTCCTCCATTGAGAATATGGTGATTATAATACCTGTGATGTGATGGGTGTTGTAGAGGGATCAGAATCAAGCGGCACAGAATGCAAAAACGATGACGATAACTCAGAATCGAAACGCAGGAAATTTGAGCAGAAGCTTGGATCAAGCATCATGCGCAGTGCATCAGAGTTGGCACAAGCTCTTAGGAGCTGTGAGGAGAAGAAGGAGAAGAGGCACCAAGAGATGATGGAGCTTCATCGGCGAGGGCTTCACATTGAAGAAACACGAAACCAAGCGAACCAGCAGGGAATCACCAACCTTGTTTCTGCAGTAACCAACCTCACTGGTGTCATTCAATCACTCGTCACCATGAACAAAGATCATGGTGGTGAAAATGGTGATGATCATGCATGTTCTTCCTAATGTTTTAGTGGAAGAAATAGTTTATAAATATTAATTATAAATGGATTAATCCATGTTAAATAGTCTATCTATTTGTATTTTGTAGATTATTGACATTCTTTTAATGTGTGGAAATCAACCAAATTGGTTGCATAATTATCCATGAGTGAATATTTGAAGTTTTGTTTAAAAAATATAAATTTGCATCTCGAAACAAAACAAAATAAATATAATCAAACTAAGAATGATTATATGTGAAAAAAAAAGACAAAAAAAATCAGTACAGAAGATAAAATGTGAAAGAAAATAAGTATATATGTTTGGGATCGATATATATATATATATATATATATATATATATATATATATATATATATATATATATATATAATTTATTTAATGATGTATAGGATTATGTGCTTAAAACATTTTTAATATATTTTCATTTAAAAATAACTTCCATTTATACCTAATTTTATTAAAAAAATTAATATTAAAATATTCTTTAATAAAATTGGATATTGTTTTTTTTAATAATAATTTTTTAATAATAAGTTTAATAGATGTATATAATGTCACATCCCAATAAATATATAACAAAAGTTATAATTTATTCTAGGAGTTAACATAAATAATAAAGGAGAATAGTAATGAATAACCAAGTAAGGAGAAAAGGAACATGAACATCATATAGAATTTGAACCTTTTACAAGAACAAAATATACAAAGAGAGACCAAACGGTTAAGGTTCACATAATAATACTGATCGGTCTAATACAAAAGGTATACCGAACGGTCCTACAAAACATAAGATAGACCGGATGGTTCTATACATAATGTAATAACAAAAATTATATTCTAAGGACCGGACGGTCCTGCACAATCTTCAGGCACACTATCTACAGGTTAATCGGTCTCCAATGTATCTTCAATCACGCCTTCTGCTCACATCCAATGGATGATCATAGCAGTGAAGAGAAAGAAAACCGAACGGTAATATAGACAAAGACAAAACATATAAGGGTAAGCTTATGTAAATTTAATTAATCATTTCTAGCATACATATAAACATGAAAACCGAACGTTTATCTATTACAACCGACCACTTAGACACTATCCGGACTGTATGAACCATGTAGCTCGACGTCCCTAGCACCCGGTGTGGCGTAGTAGCTGGCATAACTCATCAGCTGCCACCCGAGGTTAGTCCTACAATGATCATCTGGTCTTATGACCGCGGACCTCCTGCCATTCCCACGCATGAATAACCTTTCTTTACATGAGAAAACGTCATCATGGAATATCAGGATCAAGATGACAGCAGAGTCTGACCATGTTCATACTTTACCAACCATTATCAATCATGAGATATTCCTTCATTGGAATTCTTTTACTTAATCAAATTCAACCAATCACACATAATCACATACATCACAATAGAACACTATTAAGAGAATGACCGAACGGTCTATCACTGAGAAGGAAAATGGAGTATCAAGGAAAATTGTAGTAAATGACCGAACGATCTAACACCGAAAATGACCGAGTACTTGTCCAAAACACAATAAATATGTAATTGATTTATGAAGAAGACCGAACGTTTTTGGAGTAAAAGAGTCCTCTTCAAAAAACCAAGTGTCAGTACAAGACCAAACACTCTTTGGGAAGCAAGTGTCAGTATAAGACCGAGCACTTTCGTAAATATTTAATATTATAAACCAAGTACTTTAAAGATCAGGTGTTGGTATAAGACCGAGCACTAAAATAACCAAAAGCTAGTCTAAGACCGAGCACTTCAAGACCGAGTACTTGGTGTAAGACCGAGTAATTTAACTCATAGCAATACTAGTTTATGACTAAGCATTTCATAAGACCGATCACTGGATCTATGACCGAGTGCTTCACATGACCGAATGTTTTCTGGATGAGTAATAATAACAATGTGAAACCGAACGCTTCATAAGTTAAGTGTCAATCTAATACCGAACACTTGTATAACCTAACGTTTGGTTAATGACCGAACATTCTTAAAGTGAGTAATAATAATAATAATATGAAACTAAATGCTTCATAAATTAAGTGTCAGTCTGATACCGAACACTTGTATAACCGAACGCTTGGTTTATGACTGAACGTTTTTAAAAATACTATAAATGTTAAATCCGAGAGGGAAAGACTCCCTTGAATTATTAAAAGACTAGATTAAGCAAAGTAGGTAACAAAACAATATGAACATCACAAGGCCGATCGATCATCAACTGACTCCAGTCAAGAACGAACAATTTAAGGGGGGAGGACCGAACGGTCCTAATGACCTTCAGTCACATATTCCAGAATTTATCTAAGTTTCATATACTTACACTAAGTTCCTAACCAATATCAAACAATTCATGCAGCAACATATAACATTTCATCATACCATTAAAATCATCAAAATACTTTAAATCATGTATACGATCATACAAAGAAATCATAATTAAATCTTATAAGCTTCCCTTACCTCTAAATCCCGCTAGCTCCTAAGTTCTTGACAACTCTACTTCTATGGCTTCCAAAAATCCAAAGTGCTTCAAACGAAAATCTGATCACTGCAAACGAACAAGCTTGTCACCGAGAATATTTAATCTGGAAGTAGGTTGGTGATCGGAGATGGAGAAATGGTCAGAATTTTAGAGAGAAGTTTTGAAGGTTTAGAAAGAAGGAGGAGAAAATGGTGGTTTCTGGAGGTAGAAGACGAAGAGTTTGCATGCAAAAAGTGACACCATTTTTAAATTCCAACTTCGGTCCACTCTCTACACGTCAAATGTCTTCCACTATCTAGAAGCTCTCATTCCCTCTGCTGTAGTGAGGACAAAGAAATTAATGCTGCTAGCAGTTTGTCTCCCACTTGCATGGGGAAACTAGAAGGACATGACACGTGTATCCTACTAAGAAGGGGTAATTAATGGGTGTAACGTTATTTGTATCTGTTTCAGTTTATAAACAAAAACATAACAGAGAAAGTTAAAGGATAATTGTAGGATGAAACATTTTACATTCATTTTATACGTATTATAAAGGTAAAATAATTATATAAGAGTAAATTTTTATATTTTTTAAGAAAAATAATAATAAATAAATAATAATAGTATCAAATAAATATTAATATAAAATATTAACGGGTGTGAAAGTATCATTTCTAAAAAAAGTTAAAAGGACACAGCAAAACGGTGAGGTTTGTGTTTTCAGTTTCATCAAGAAGAGCGCATTTATCTTTCAAATTTGGTTCATGTCTCTTGTTGAAAGTCATTGACGTGCTTCCCTCATCCTTCAATTTTGGCTCTTTACAAATCCAACACAATCTCCTCTTTGTTTCATTCTCTCTCTCACGCTCTTTCCTGTTACCACGCAGCTTCCATTTCCTTCCCATTTCATCGAGGTATTTATTCTCTATTTGCATTTTCATGTTTTGTTTATATGTTTTTTTCAGACTATACAAGTAGTAGGAGAAGGGTTACGAATTATGCCCCATTTGAGTTCTCATAAATAATGGGTACTGCTTGTTTTTCCCTTAGCGTTGACCATTTTTGTTTTGAGCCCAAAACCTTAGTTGTTGCAACTGTCTATACATTGGTTTGATTTCAATCTGTGTTTGAGAGCATCTTGCAATGGATATTGGCTGGGACTGGAGGAAAGTTCTTAGCCATGTTGAAAGTTTCAAACTTTAAGTCATGGGAATAGGTGGTTTCTGATTTTAAGTGTTGAGTTACTCTGTCATCTAATCACTGTTCATTTTGTTCAGTTTTAATGTAATTACCTTAAGAGTCATAACTATATATGATTTCTGTATAGATATTTTACACTAACAATACATAGAAATTAAACTCCTAAATGTTTAATAATTAATAACAATTAATTGGTGATCTGTTATTGAATAAACTTGGTGATTTCTCTGCTGCTGTTGTTAATTTTCTTTTGGTTGATTTGTTTTTCAATTGGAAGATTTGATTTTTGAATTGCTGATGAATTGAAATTGATGATTCTTGAAACTGATGATTAGGCTAAATGGGGAGGATCAAACCTCATGTTCTGCTACAGCAAAGCAAAAGGAAGAAGGGGCCTTCTCGCATAAGTGCCACAACTATTATAGTCTGTACATTGATTATTGTCATGCTTATGTATTTCATGTTTTATAGACACTGGTCCAACAGGTTAGTAAAAGTAAGAAAACGCCTTCTCGCATAAGTGCCACCGCTATTATATTTTATTCATTGATTCTTGTCATGCTTATGTATTTTTCTATTTATAGACATTGGAGAAGGTAAATTTGTAGTGCAAAAAATGATACAAAATATTTGTTTCCTGAATAAAAAATTACTCACGAAATTATGCAAATGTACTTGTACAAATGTAGCTCTAGCTTGAGCGAGATTAGTCTGTTCTTCCGCATCATTGGGAGAATATTTGGGATACTATTACTATTGGTTACTTGTTAATGTGTAATGTGTAATGAATGCTTGCTGATGACACTTCATTTTTTGGCTTTATTGTTCTCTCAATATTTGTTTGTCAACATGTACGAAATCTTTTTTCCAGTTTTCTACTACATTTGTTGAGTGATTCAAACTTATTAAAAAATGAATTTAAATGGAACCTCTATTTCTAATATGGTGTCTGAGAATGTGATAATAAAGAAATAGAGATTAACATTAAACAGTCCGTGTTTCATTTTCTCATACAAAATGAACTTCAAAAGAGCATTTCTGTTATCTAATAATTCATTATATTACCTGCTGCATTCAGGACAAGACTTCAACCAGAGAGCTACATTTCAGTCTCTGAGGTACGGACTTAATATTACATTGTAAAGGGTTCGATAACTTTGTAGCCATTTTAAATTTATTTGCTGTCTAGTATCTTGCGACGTGTTTCCTTAAGTTTATAATTCAAACACGTATATTACTTTTCTTTTTCCTTTTGGATAAGGATACTGGAAAGTCAAGGTTTTTCCCTCCTCATCAGTTAATACTGAATATTCCTTAGATCCTTGATTAATCTAATAATTTCTAGTAACTAATTTGCTGCAGGATGAAAATACGCTTGTGGAATCCAAAAAATCTGATCTACCTGGATATGCGGTAAGTTTCCATTCCCCATGCTGCTGTGATCATGTTAGCTTGTTTTTTTTTCAAAGTTCTAGGTGGTTGTCAATTGAAATTATTAATTTTTACTTACAAAATGATACTCATTTCTTCCTTATCATAGGTTGTAATTACCTCTAAAGGCTCTATTATAGTAGAACTTTATAAGGAAAGTGCCCCTGAAGTTGTTGATGAATTCATAGATTTATGGTGAGTACTTGGTTCTCTCCTAATCCTGTTTATATTTCAAGAAATTAAAATGATGGCTGAAGAATGTTATAGGGTTTGCTTGGTACAAACTCATTTTTCAGTGTCATTCATTAATTTTTACTTGGCTGTGATTCAAATTGGGAGAGTATTAAAGGAAAAAATGAAGAATTCCATGCTTTATGGTAATTAGATTATTGGAAGTCTACTTTAGTTAAGCCTAAAAGACTAAATAAACGGTTTCAGTTAAATCATATGGATTTAAGGTTCTTGTATTCAGAATGCTTCTCATCTTTTATTTTATTTTAATGTCACTGTCTCACTGCTTTAGTTTCAAGCTCCTCTTTTCCTCTTATGAAATTCCTTTGAATGTATTCTCTTTATGCTTCCAACCAAACTTCAATTTTTTGTTTTCCAGTCAAAAAGGGCACTTCAAGGGAATGCTTTTTCACCAAGTAATTAAACACTATGTAATTCAGGCTGGTCATAACAAAGGGCCCGGAGCTACTGAAGATTGGAACTTGTTAGGAAAGAAATATGCAAGGTTTATTTTTTGTTTTGTTTAATTGCAATTTGATGTTTATGATATATTAGACAATTGATAATCTACCTGTGAGCTGAATAATTTTTTCTAGTTACTAAATGTTGTGATGATTAACTAGTATGAGACATGAAGCATTCATGCTTGGAACTTCGAAGGGTAATTACTTCAACAAAGGATTTGATCTTTTCATCACAACTGCACCAATACCAGATCTAAGTGAAAAGCTTATTGTGTTTGGCCGAGTCATCAAGGGAGAGGATATTGTTCAGGTGGCTGAATTTGCTTAATTCTCATTATCACATCTGATATTCTATGCTCAGTTTTTATTTTTCTTTTTCTTTTGTTGCTGGTTATGTCCTTTCCTACTCCTATTGGCTAAGGTTATGCATATCATTTCAAATAATTCTTTCTGTTTAGTTATTAGTAGATTCATCAATTCGCATAAGCCATAATGGTTATAGAAGTCAGTACCATATTTATCTTGACATATGAATAAATTGGTTAAAGACAGTAACATCAAATAAGAATGAAAACATGGCAAGTCATGTGAATATGCACAGACAGACTCTGTCCAAAATCAACACTAGATTTCAGAATTAAAGCTAATACTGATGGTTTCACAATCCTATGCCAGGAAATTGAAGAAGTGGATACAGATGAACATTACCAACCAAAAATTTCTATTGGGATACTTGATGTGGCTCTTAAAGAGATAGTGTGAAAGCTCTCTGCCTGAATCAAAATCGTAAATAGTACTTTGTCGATAACATGTTTTGGTAAAATCTTCTCTACACAGATGAAGAACCTGAGTGGTGTGGCAGGATGAATGTAAGAAGGTCTGTTGCCACTTGCCAGTTTGGTGATATCACCTCATATATATTTTGGCATTAAACTTCATTTGTAACCTCAAAGGAGGCACATTGAGATAACAAAGTATTTTTTTTTCCTACCTATGCAGTTCATGTATAGTGTTCAATTAATGCCCATTTTAGGTCTGAGTCAGAATTGGCTCTGTAATCTATTTTATATTTATGCTTAATTCATATTTTTATTTAGTTATAATAGTAATAAGTGCAGAAAATAGGCTAAGCATATCAAGACTGTCAATGGAATGGTCATAATGTTAATAGCAAGGAAAAAAAATAGAGTATAAGAGAAAATAAGATAATGAAAACAGAGTGAAATTAAAAGCGGTTTAAGTTGAAGAAAAATTGAGTAAAAATGCAAAAGAACTAGAATGAAAAATGTAGTTTTTAAAATTAATTGATATTATTTATTAGTGGAAACAAATGTGTCCATATTTTTATGATATTAAAATATTAAATTTTTAAAAATATAAAAAATAATAATTTTGTAGAAATAAAAGTTTAGAAGTATAGGTTATTTTTGAGTTTAGAGGTTAGGAGGTTCCTTTTGGATTGAGTATTGTATACTTTTGGATTGAGTATAGGTTATTTTAATTGAATAAATGATAAAACAGTATAATTAAAAATGACACAAAATGAAATTTAAATATTGAATAACCATCCCTAAACAAGGAATTATCTTGCCCTAATTTTATAACTTAATTATAAAGTAGTTATTGATTTAGAATTTAATATTTAAAATTACATTCTTCTACAACAGTGACAGTGAGATTTTATACTAAATGAGATTTTTTTTAAAATTTTTTTAAATATTAAGTCTACATGATCTCACATCTAGATGATCAAATTGTTCATTAAAAAAGAAAAAAGGTAAATAATGAGAAAAGAAGCGGAAAATTACCCTTTAGCGTGATAATCCCCGCGCTCGTTCCTCCCTTTGGCAAACTGGCGATTTTTCTTCCGCTATCTTCCCTCACTCGGATTCTCCCCTTCTCCCCTTTTTCTCACACTCCAACGTTTTTGTCCAACTACAAAAGCACCACTCCTTCACTTTCAACTCTCTCTCTCCAACGACCACTAGGGCAAACAATCGCACGCAATGAAACCCGACTTGTACGAAATATCCGACGACGAATGGGAGAATCACTCCTTCAAACCTTCGCGCGTCCTCAAACGACCTCGCACTTCGTCTCCTCCTTCCCCGCCACCTATCGAGTCCTTCGCTTACACGTCTAAGGTCGACGTTTTAAGCGAAAACGACAGCGATTGCGTCGAAATCGCCCCGAACGACGCCAATTTCCTCGACGACCTCGAGGACGCCGACGTGGACGCTTCCGGTGGCGGTTATGCGGCGGCCTCGCGAGGCCGGAGGTTCATCATCGATGACGAGGACGAAGACGCTGAGGAGAACGGTGGAAGAGACGGACGCGTGGCGGAATTGTACGAGGTGGAAGAAGAAGAAGTTGAAGAGTTGAACGAAAACGATGTCGTTGGTAGGGCTTTGCATAAGTGCGCGCGAATCTCTGCGGAGTTGAAGGGCGAACTCTTCGGCTCGACGGGGACCGCGTGCGAGAGGTATTCGGAGGCGGAGTCTTCGTCAGTGAGGATCGTGACTCAGGTTAAACGGCGATTTGTTTTGTATTTTTGTTTTGTTTAGGTTGAAGCTTGAAACTAGAGATTATATGTTCGTTTGAGGTGAACTCCATGCCGTTGATGTGTGTAGGAGGATGTGGATGTTGCGTGCGCGTCGGAGGATTCGGATTTTCAGCCATTGCTAAAGCCGTATCAGTTGGTTGGTGTCAACTTTTTGCTTTTGCTGTATCGGAAGGGGATTGGAGGAGGTAATTGTTAGGGTTTTGATGGTTTTTTGTGTTAGGTCACGTGGAACTGATTATGTGTTTAGCTTCATTGGTTTCCCTTTTTGAAATTTGAATATTTCTGGTTGTAGTTATGCAATAGTGATTAGTATGTATTTTGTTAGGGTTTTTGAAGGGTTTTATGGTGTGCTGAGTTTAATTTGTGTGTTCGTGTTGCTTGTTGCTGCATTATGGACTATGTAGATGTTTTCCTTGTGAAAAATGGAAGTGACTTAATTTATGGCTCTTTCGTTGTAGATTTCTCAATATTGTGACACTTTTTGGTTGTGGCCTGGTGTTCTTCACTGTGGAATGTCATATTTGCTCCGTATCTGGTTTTGCAGCCCCTGATTTTGTCTTTATTGAAACAATATATTGTAATATGATTTGTGTTTACTGTTGGCATAGTCTTTTTTAGAGCTTAGTTGTATTTTGTTTTTTAGAATTTGAATATTTCTGGTTCTAATTATGCAATAAGTTCGTCCATTAGAGATTAGTTTGATTGCCTAGAGTTGTGACTTGATACTTGATTTCGCGTGTCACAGCCATATTGGCGGATGAAATGGGTCTCGGCAAAACAGTTCAGGTTTGTTATCCTTATTTAACACTACTTTTAACATGTTCTACTTTTGTTTGTAGTCCTTGACTTTTCAATTAAGATATGACATGTTATTTGTTTCCAGGCCATCACATATTTAACTCTGTTGAAACGCTTGCACAATGATTCTGGTCCACATCTTATAGTCTGTCCTGCTTCTGTTTTGGAAAACTGGGAAAGGGAACTAAAAAGATGGTGTCCGTACTTTTCTGTTCTTCAATATCATGGTGCTGGACGTGCAGCATACTGCAAGGAGTTGAACTCTTTGTCCAAGGCAGGATTGCCTCCTCCATTTAATGTTCTTCTTGTGTGTTATTCACTTTACGAGCGTCACAGGTACATTCCTATATTCTTAACTGCCATTTATATATATTGTTTTCAAATGTTGATTAAATTTTTATAATTTATATTCATGCTAGTGCACAGCAGAAAGATGATCGGAAAATTCTGAAGCGATGGAGATGGAGCTGTGTGTTGATGGATGAGGCACATGCTTTGAAGGACAAAAACAGCTTTAGGTGGAAAAATCTGATGTCTGTTGCACGAAATGCGAACCAACGTTTGATGTTGACTGGGACACCACTTCAAAATGATCTACATGTATGTATCTACATAAGTGAATGTCTTTGCTGCTTTGTAGCTGTTTTTGTTGTTGCTGAAAAAAAATTATTAATTTTGTGTCAGTAGTGGAATAATTTCTTCTCTTAAAAAATTCATATATTGTGGCTGGACACTATTACAAAGGAAATTTTTGAGCATTTTTGGAAATTTTAGATCAATATCTGGCGTGTCACACTAACACTTTAAATTTTCCACTGAATGTGACTATAAGCTTCAAAACTCTTTGATATGTCCTTTGTATAATTGGGATTATTCTTCTTTCATTCTAATTCTATTACTGTAGAATCTGACTATATTTTTATTGAAAATAATGCGTGGATGGGATTAGGCAGAATAAGAGCTGGAGCTGTGAAATACTTTTAGGAAGAATAGGACAGTTATACTGATAGAAAAAATTACAACCTAAACTAGGTAGAATGTTTGTTGACAAAGAAGTAGAAGAAAAAATAAAGAAAAAGCAAACACGCCCAACCAAGGTAAACAAACCTATGACCCCTGGCCAGCTGAATCTGAACATATGCCTCTCTTTCTCTTCCTTTGAACTGCCTATATAACACACTTGCTTTCTGTTTCTCTGTCTCTTTGTCCTCTAACAAAATCCCCCTCTCATTTGTTCTGTACAAGTCAGTCCCTCCCCTAATTGGAGAATCATCTGACATAAGCAGAGCATTGACTTTATCTGGCCCCTACTTAATCTGGAGCTTATCATAAAGGCCCTGTCTTGAGTGTTTTTTAGTCAGGTGAGTAGGCTTATTAAATGTTTTGGGTTTTTGAGAGCGGCTTTTAGGATGTTGATACTTGTAAGTTGTATTACATTTTTGCTGATGACAACTTTTTTCTTTTTGACAGCAAAGGGGTTGTCCATCTATTACATTTCTTTCCTGCAGATTTAGTTGTACTGTATATTTTGTACTGGAATAGTTACTGACTTACAGTGATTCTTATAGGAACTTTAATTTATTACAGAATCATGTAAGTCTTTACATAAAAAGTTTGACACTTGTAAATCCTTCAAAACAGATGCATAGAGAATACACATCAATAGTTTTATCTGCCTATGTGGGCTAGACTCATGGTAACGTATCGGAGAGCTTATTTTTTGTATCGCGATTGAATCTTAAGATTAAAAAACATAACAATCAAGACATATAAACATGTAAAAGATGTAATTAGTAATAACAACCACATTAAAAAAGAGTGGTTGTATAGTGGATAAATTATTGTTGATCATTGCAGCAGCCAGTAGGGTGTAGATTGTGGTTCTTTGTCAAATTGACATCATATTTTGTGATGAATGAAGTTTTGGAAACTTTCAACTCTTGCATCACTTTGAATCCTTTTGAAAATACATATGAAAACACAATGTAGAATTAGAAGTGTCTAATAAGCTTGTATACCAAGGAGGTCTAGCTTAGTTGATTGAGTAGTGTATGCAAGTTGTTCTGAATATCCTGGTATCTTATCAGCTCCTTTCAAGGAATAATAATACACAGTTACAGTCAAGGTGGAGAAAAGGAAGACACCCTGTCATTTGTATTCTGTGCCAATAATGTACTTAAATCTTGAACAAAATCTCTATGGTTTGTCTTAACCTGTTGATTTTGCTGGCAATAATATAAATTTAGTTGCTGAAGAAAGCTTTGTTGTGAATTTGTTGCAGGAATTATGGTCATTGTTGGAGTTTATGATGCCTGATATTTTTGCTTCTGAAGACGTTGACCTAAAAAAGTTACTAAATGCAGAAGATAGAGATTTAATTGGTCGGATGAAGTCCATCTTGGGGCCATTTATTTTGCGGCGACTGAAATCTGACGTGATGCAGCAACTTGTTCCAAAAATACAGCAAGTATGTCTCTCACCTTTGGTGCAAATTTTTTGTTTTGTTATACTCTTAATCTTCATTATGTCCTTGTTTCTATTTGTCAATTTTCTTTACTGCAGGTTGAGTATGTTATAATGGAAAGGCAGCAGGAATCTGCTTACAAGGAAGCCATTGAAGAGTATCGTGCAGTTTCACAAGCTCGGATGGCAAAATGTTCTGAGCTTAACTCAAAAAGTTTACTAGCAGTGCTTCCCCGGCGACAGATAAATAACTATTTTGTTCAGTTCCGCAAGGTTCCTGATTTATGTTTTGACTTAAAAAGAAGCTATATTTTGTTTGGATTTAAACTGCTCTCTTTTATTTGGTAATATATTTCTGTATTCTTATTCTAGATAGCAAATCATCCCTTGTTAATAAGGCGAATCTACAATGATGAGGATGTCATCCGCTTTGCTAGGAAGCTACATCCAATAGGTGCTTTTGGTTTTGAATGTACTTTGGACAGAGTTATAGAGGAACTTAAAAATTACAACGACTTTTCTATTCACCGGGTAAATGTTATACTCAGAACAATGCATTTGCTCACCCTCTCTATGTATGTATTGCATCAATATGCTCAAGTAGTTTGTGTTAGCTCATCCCAATGCTCCAATAATGGGCAAAAGCACACATTTTGCATCCCCCTTTTCTTCACTATCAAATTCCTTTTGGTGAAAGCCCAAAAGCCCCATGTTTTTATGGTAAAAAATTGATAATTGGCAACTTAAAATCTAGGCTTGGGTATGAAACTAACTGCTTAAGACCCTGTGTTGAGGAATCATTTACGTTAGATGAAAGTCTGATATTGGTTATTTCAATCAACTGCTCTCTATTTAACTAGGACTTTTACATGAGTCAACCTTTTTTTTTTCTTTTTCACAATTCTAATAGTGTTTTAGGCACAGCAAACAAGGAATGTCTGATACTTGAGTAGCAATGGACCACATGCAACAACTGCAACAACAAGCCTGAACCATCATATTGGGCAGCTAAATTGACCAATCAGGGTCATTAAGCTATGCTAGAAACTTAATTTTAATAAAATCATTGGATTACTTTTTAAGCGAGTTCTGCTAAGTTTTTCTTTCAAACAACCCTTTTTCCCATTCTATGGATGCCCAATAAATGCATTATATTAGATGGTTTCCAGCTGCATCTTACAATGTTTAATTGATTTGTGTTTGCTGATGCATTTTATAAATATTTAACCATTTCTATGTTAGTGTTTTGTCATAACACCTCTTACGCTCCTCTGTATTATCCTTGTTCTCATTCTAGTAAGGTAGAATACAGTGTTGACATTTCATAATACAAGCTGTTGTAGTGACATTGTAATTATAAAATTTTACATGATGATTGTTTACTGTGAATAGCATTTGCTTAAATTTCAAGCTGTAAATTTTTACTTGCAGCTTTTACTTCACTATGGTGTCAATGATAAAAAGGGGATCCTTTCGGATAAGCATGTTATGCTTTCTGCAAAATGTCGGGTATGGATTTATGACTCTAAAATTTCTGTAATTGTCAAATATACAGTGGCGGCATAATTATGTGCTGGGTATCCTGAGATTGACCTATCATGTAGGCCTTAGCAGAACTTCTTCCTTCACTAAAGAAGGATGGCCATCGAGTCTTGATCTTTAGTCAATGGACCTCAATGCTTGACATATTGGAGTGGAGTTTGGATGTCATTGGATTGACCTATAGACGGCTAGATGGAAGGTAATTTTGTTTTTTGACATTATGACACTTTAAAGTTAAAAAGGTATGGTATCTTTGAAAAGGATTATTTTATTCAGTAAATTAACAAACAAGGAGAAAGTTAAGTCATCTATGTGAGTAATATGTTTGAAAGTAATCCAGTGTTTGTATGTATATGTGTGCATGTTTTTGTTGAGTTCACCACATCACGGGATTAAAGAAGTTGCTAAATTAGTTTAAGGATTGGATAAAAAGCTTGAAATGTTACAGGATGATAGGAACAAATATAGAGTACTTGAAGGAGTATATATATTAGAAAAAGAGCTCGGGAGATCTTAACTCAGATTTCTCTTTTGATTCATAAATAGAATATTTGATTAATTATTCTTAAAACATGTAAAATTGATAAACATTCTTTCATTTAAATTTGAATTTTGAGTCTTTATTTTAATTAAGTCAATTTAAAATGTTGTTTATGTAGAATACATTTTATTACAAAAATATATAAACAACTTAAATGCAGTTTCATTATTAAAACAATCAAATATTATTATTTAAATTTATAAAATAAAATACTTATATTAAATTATAATTATATTTTTATAAAGTTAAATTAATATAATAAATATATTATAATTTTTAAAAGTCCCGTGTGTTTGCAAAGGTTCACATACTAGTGTATATATATGTGTGCGTCTCTCTCTCTCTCTCTCTCTCTCTCTCTCTCTCTATATATATATATATATATATATATATATATATATATATATATATTTATGTGTATATATGTACTCACGTATATGTATGGACCAATGGCATACAACATAAGCTTAAGGAAAGAAAGAAAAAAACAATAATGTTTGACCGTAGGATTCTAAGTTGCGGATAGATACAACACTAAACAACTTTAGCTTAGAAGATAATATAAACTATTTACACACTCCTTAATCTGAAGCATACAAATAATATGTTCCAAGCTTGGAACATATAAATATATAATTTGAGGTTCTCTCAAAGATTTTGTCAAAATGTATGGAGGTTGATCATTGGAGCCAACATATCTAGTGCAAATTTCCTTGGGCAACAACTTTTCTCTAACATGATATTCATTTTCTGTGCTGTCTTGTGAAACACAAGGTTTGAAGCAATTTGTAGAGTTGTTTGAGAAGGACTCACCTTGTTTATTTCAAGATATCTATCACATTTGTTTTGAGAAATCACTATATTCTTTTGATTGAGCCACTTCAATGCCTAGAAAGTATGAGAGACAAGACCTTCAATTTGAAAGTATTTGCACAAATGATGCTTTAGCTAAGTAGTTTTGGTATTATTATTCCCGGTAAGAACTAGGTCATCAACATACACAATTAGGTAAACACATTTTCCTAGAGATGTATGACAATAAAAGATTTATTCTTCATTCTGTTTTAGCCTAAAGATTTGAACATGACTAAACTATCCAAACCAAGCACTAAGGCCTCAATTACTCTCCCTCAAATCCACTCAAGTGAACAAGGCCTAAGAGATTGCTTGAGACCATAGAGATCATCTTTAATTTACAACCTGACCTACACTCTTGATTGAGGGTTGCTTCATGTAGATGTCCTCCTCTAGGCCACCATGAAGGAAAACATATTCGATATCCAATTAATGAAGAGACAAAAAATAGTCATTTTTTCTCATGAGAAGAAGCATAACTGTAATCCAGATCATATATTTTTGAGTATATCCTTTGGTCAACAACTGGGCTTTAAGACAATTAACTTCACCATCTGACCTAACTTGAATGGTGTATATCCATTGACAAAAGATTTTCTTTTTCCCAACTATGTGTGATTATGGTAAAGAACTTGTATTTCAACAATTATGACTTGTTGCCAGCGGGATGATTAAGTGCTTCAATCATATTCTCGGAATGGTAATAAAAGACATGAAAAAAAAGAGAAGTAGGAGAGGGATATCATATGATAACTTGGTAATAATTAGGGGGGGGGGGGGGGGGTCATGATATTGAATGATGATCAGGAGTGGGTCTCACTGCCTCCACTTTGAAAGAGGACAATTCATCGAAGTATTGGTATGTTTCTCCCTAAAGAGAATGCATCATCTTCAAACTAAAGGTGGGAAGCCATTGTCAAATTTAAGCAACAGTGAAATCCTTCTTGAGATCCCCTTGCGCTATGTAATTAACAATTAATCACTAACAAAACTAGAGCGGTTATAGAAGTCTCTGTATCTTTTTAAAGCCATGTTTGTCTGAAGTTTTTACTTGTGAAATGATTTAACGAAAGAAAAATTAACCTTTTATAGTAATATTTCACATGCACTAATACATTTTTTTAATTTTTTTTTTATTAAATATACTTTCGTAGCATTATAGCAAGCATGTCTTGACTTGTGAGTAGATTGGCGTTTTAGCTATGCAATTTTTCCTTCCTTTTTCTTGTGTTCTGATTCACTCAAGTCACTCATGGCTCCTTTTAATTAATTAACAGTGAGAAGTTCAATTCAATTTTCATCTCTCCTTTGATAAACTGGACTGTTAAAATGTTTACCATTTTCAATATTGGTCGTCAGACACTTTTATCCTATGCTGTTTAAAATCTTAGAGATCCTACTATTTGATTGCCAGTACACAGGTAGCGGAGAGGCAAACAATAGTTGATACGTTCAATAACGATACTTCAATATTTGCATGCTTACTTTCCACGAGAGCTGGTGGTCAGGGCTTAAACTTAACAGGAGCTGATACAGTTGTAATTCATGACATGGATTTTAACCCACAGATTGATAGGCAAGCTGAAGATCGTTGCCATCGAATTGGTCAAACAAAGCCTGTAACCATATATCGGTATTTACCCATTATTTTTCCTTCACTCCCATTAACATTCGTAAAAGTGCTAAATCCTGTGTTTTTCTTTGTTAAAGTCCAAGTCTTATAATTTGAAACTGTTTGAATGTCTTGGTGACTATTTTCTTATGACATTTTCCATTGAAGGCTCGTGACCAAGGGAACAGTAGATGAAAATGTGTATGAGATTGCAAAAAGAAAGCTAGTATTAGATGCAGCCGTTCTCGAGTCCATGGAGGAGATTAATGAAGGTGACATGCCCGAGAAGACCATGGGAGAGATATTGTCTGCTATTTTATTGAGTTAAAATTTTGAGCTAAGAAAAACACAGTTTAATTTATCTTTACTCCTTTACTATAGCTCCGATCTTGAATTAATCTGTTGATCTGGGATAGAAGAACACTCCCCGCCCTACAAATTGGTTAAGAATGCGATAACCATTATTGATGTACATTAGCCTTTATGTTATAAAGTGTTGATGACAGTGAATAGTTTAGTTAGAATCAATAGGAGAATTAGTTTAAAAGTCATGTTAGAGATAGCAAATTTGTTGAACATTATTCCCGAAGCCCTAATGAGGAAAGCTCTTACAGTGCATTTTAAATTTTCCATATCTTTATTTTTCTTCTGAATGCCACATCTTTTAACCAGTCAGATACAGTTGTAACATATGAGCAAAGCTACTTTGATTTATCTAGCGTTTTTTTTTTTTTTTTTGAGAAAGATGTATGGTTATAACATTTTCATTTATTGTTAATATTGATTATAAATATTCGACATTTTTCTTTTACTGTTAATTTGTTAGAGAACAAATCTTATATTGACGTACATATTACGCCCTTAATTCTAGCAACGCAGGTTTGAGAATACTCTTCGTTCTGTCAAATTCGAAGAGGTTTCTGTGGAGGGCTTTGCAGCTATCCTTTATCCTTCGAACATCAATGTTACGGTAATTTCTTTTGGCAAAATGTTTAGACGGTTTATACATCAGAAACATTCTGAGTTATATAATTCATAAATTTACTTTGAATTATGAAATTTGATATTTAATAATGTATTTTGAATTGTATGGTCTTGGATAACATAATTTGTAAATGTATAATTCATAAATATATTTCGAATTTTACTTTCTATAAATATATATTGGGTTGTTCAATGTATTCTAGATTATATAATTTGTAAACATATTTTAAGTTATGCAACCTATAAATGTATAAAATCCTCTGATGTATGTTGGATAGTAGGATTGCACAATGAAAAAATATATTTTAAATTATTTTAAATTGTATAATTTAAAATATAATTTTTATCTAAAATTATATTTTAAATTAAATTGTATATCTGGACTGCAAAATTTAGAAACAGATTTTCGATTATATACATTACAATACATTTTGATATTATTTAATTTGAAAATATATTTTGATATTATCTAATTTGAAAATACATTTTGTATTGTGTGATTTGAAAAATATTTCTAAATTTTATCAATAATAAAAAAAACCCCTAAATAGATGGAGAAAGCGTAAGGAAGGGTGACGGAAGAAATAGCCATATTACACAGTGAGCAAAATTCCAACTCGGAATCATTGTAGGGGTGAAAGGCTTTGGGCCGTAATTAAGATAGTGATGGATAGCAAGAGGGTCCTAGAAACATAGAGTAAATAGGGAAGTATAATGAGATTAGGTGAGTTATGGGAAGGCTAAATATATCGTTGCATTGCAGTATTGGTTCTTCAGGAATTATTTTAAGTGGTTAAAATCTTTGAACATAGTTCATTGTGTCTTAGTTCCACAGCCTCTTTATGAATATCTTGAATTTGGTTCTTCTCGCCAACTGTCTGTCCATAAACTTAAACTTATTTATCAAGCATTCTGCTAACTTTCAATTATATTGAGGGTACTTGTACTGATGTAAGAATATTTTTTAAATACCACTATAAAAATAAGTCCTTAAATAATGATTAAGTATCAGAAATATATTCAGAAATTAATTTCTTTAATAACTAAAATTTTAGTAACTAGTGAATAATAATTATTTTATATTCATATAAAAACTATTTTAGTTATTAATAACTTTTAGATTATAAATTAGTCACTTATTAATTATTATTTATTAAGATTAGTTATTATTTAAGAATTTTCTTATAAGTATTAAAAAAGAGAGAAAATAATGTAAGGAATAAAGATATAAATCAATTAGTTGATATTTATTTATTGAAAAATATTTTTTTAATATTTTTTTTACAACAGCTTATTTAATAGTTCGTAATTTATCCGTTTCAAATATATAAACTAATAAAATAATGATAAATAATTTGTACTAAAAATTGTTATTAAATAAAATTACTCAAGTACAAACTTTCACTACATTCTTTTAGAAAATACGTTAAGATGGGGTGTTTAGACTAAAGAAACATAGATACTAAACAACTTAGGATTTGAGCAACCTATATTGTATTTGAGCTGAAATATCTTTATTTAATATGTTATGTTATAAATTAATTAGTACTGTACAGGAATGCATTTGAAACAGCAATTAATAATACTTTTTGAACTTAAAAAACATCAATAATTTTGTGTGTGTATTATATATATATATATATATATATATATATATATATATATATATAAATGAGTGAATTATAAAATCATCCAATTTATAAACAAAATCATATATAGTTATAAAATTAAGTCATTCTTTTTATTGATAAATATTAGTTATTAGTATTTTATTACTGAAGATTTAATTTTCATCTTTTTTTAACTCTCCAAACCAATTTTATATAATCCAAGTGTTAGTGGAAAAAATTGAACTTATAATCTCTTCTACTTTCTTTTCCAACTTTCACTAAGCAAATCTTTATGCTATAATAAACTTTACATATAAAATTAGATATAACTATATGAGATTATGCCACGGTTGGAAGAGCAGTTAAAAGGCTCATGAATAATTGTTTAAAATATCAATAAGTTTGAAGTAAATTCTGTAACACTTTTGGATTATTCTTCTCATAATATTATTATTGGATAAATTAGATTGAATGATTAGAGTTTTACTCCTTAGTTTGTCTAACTCTCTAACGTGTCATGACAGTTACTGTCCATCTTTTAAAGTGTAAGTTTACTTTTTATAAGAAGCTAGTTAACTTAAATCCTATTAATCATAATGACTTATTATTCAACGGATCTCATGGATTTGAGAATTTCTCACAGAGAAATACTTTTCATAAACAATCCTTTGATAAAAAGCTCAAAAAATCATGTTTTTTCACAGAAATAAGCGAGTTCATTTGTGTTATTATTTTACACAAAAATAAGTGAGTTTACAGAAATTCTATTGTATTTTGAGACTTATACAATACAGATAAATTCTTAAGAACAGTGACCTATACGTTTCAAAAAATCATTTATTCGTGATCTTTATTGTTAGCTTCTACACCAATTTGTTTCTCCTACCTTTCTATCATTGTTAACAAACGCTTTAAAGGATGAAAAGTAATTCATTCAAAGTAAGCATAACTAAGAAAAGGTTATTAACATGTTTAATAATTGTTAACGCACCTTCCTTATTTCTGGCACTAAATTCCAAGACCCTTCACAAACAAAAAGCTACGAAATTGTAAGACAATAAAAAGTAATTAAACATATCGTTATCAAACCCAGGCCTTTACTTCTTGGGTAATTAAGCATGCATGCTTCATTTTTTGGTTCTACACGCCTCGTCTCTTATCTAACAACCCATCTTAAAAGAAAATGGAGTACCCTCATTTTAAAGATTTCTATAGATAGCTTTTTGGTAGGGATATTTTGGATGGTATATTACCAAAATATTAGGCATTAATTTAGGTGTTATCTTCAGTTTTCGTAATTTGTTGTATACTTAAACTGCTTGTAAATAGGTTGGAATATTCTAAATACTCTTAAATTTATATATTTTTTCTGATAAAAAAAAAACCTTAATTGATGTTACAAATGAATGTGTCAAATTGAATAGAAAAAAAAAGTTAACTAATATATAAATGTCATTAGGATAGACTTTAGCCATGTTTTAATATCATATTAGAAAGTGACCACAGAACTAGCTTATAAGGTAAGAATTACACCCACTTATATATTATAAATTGATCTTATCTCTAGTTGATGTGTGACTTCTAACATTCTGTCTAAATTATGATACGGTCTATCTACCAGGAATTTCCTCGGGCTTCTTTTCCACAAAAGCATATAGACATTAATCAGGGTAAGGAGATACATATGCATGATAAGTTGAAGTTATGGCTGTACATAATTTTACACTTTGTTTGTTATTATTACAGAGACAAGTAAAACACTGTTGAATGGAGTGTTTAGTGGGGTTTTAATGGTAAAGAGAGCCAAAAAAAATATTTGCCTAGTTCATCCTCTCTTGGCATATAGTTTAAGTTGTCAGTAACTGATTTGAGGAATAATGTCAAAAAGGAAGTGAAGATTAAGTCGAAAATATTGGAAAGGAAAGCCTCTGAATGCTGTATGACAAATTTCATTAGGGTTTGTTGACAAGTGGCGATGGTAATAAGACAAGTTACGAAAGAAAGAGGAAGGTAGGGAGCCAAAAAAAGCTGTTACTAGTTCTGTCATTCTTGTTAAAGTTCCACGTACATCAACATATCAGTTCAAATGTTATGCTATTCATTCATCATCATACTCTTTTTTTTCTCTACCTTTTTATAGGAACTGCATAGCAACACACTTTGTCTCTCTTGTTGATTCTCTCAAAAAGAAAGGAAGTTTTAGCAGATGAAAGATCCTGCCATGAAAAGATGGCCATTGGTTCCTTCTTGCTTTCATAAAGACTCCTGTCTTATACTCAAGTACAACAGTAAGCACAAGTTTGTATCAGTAAAAGAATAAAAACAAAATTCAAAGATTTTTATTTTCTACTATTTACCGGTTTTCACTACAAAATTGATAATAGACACCGTCAAATAGATAGCGTATTTTTAATAAAATTTCAAAACAACGAGATCATCACAAACTTATTAGTACTAATATTTAATGTAGATCAACCCCATACTATAACATAGTTGACAAAGAGCTTGGCGCCTGATACGTCTAATATATATGCAAAATAAAATCTACTGAAAGAGATTACCCTTAAACAAATCTCAATAATTCGAGAAATTAGTTCTTAATCTGGACATGTCATAAAACACTATTCAACTGTTAAAGAAAGTATATCAACAATTTGTGATTATCACGTTATTAGTAAACTCATCAATTAATTTCTTGATGACTATCTTCTTTCACAATTTCATGAAAGTATTGTGAGAACCTACACTCTTGAAAATAGAAGTCCCTTTGTTTTATAAAAACCTAATCCTCTCAATTTCCTTTTCCCTTCTCTTCTAATCAGCTGATCAATCTATCTTTCTTGTGAAGATTAAACACCATAGGAGTGACCAGCTTGGAAAACTCTATCATTTCAATTTATCTCTTTGGATAAGTTAAATTATAGGGGTAGAGTGATTACTTGGTGCTGGGGACAGTACTATGAGAAATTTCTTTTCTTCTAGAAGTACTTTAAAAATAGGTATCTTTGCACAAATTATTATTATTGTTGTTTGGCTATGTTTGATAATGTAAAATAAATTGTGGAAACTTTAATGTGCTATAGTTGTCAAATTAGTTATTTTCAAGGAAAAAAAATGCTAATTCTAAGATGAGTCCAAGTGTATTGAAGGAAATTTGTTATATGTGATACTATCTTGACTTTATTAATGTTTAACTCACATAGAAGAAGATAACTAGGTGGTAAAAGTAAAAGGTGGTAAAAGTAAAAGGAGACTCCAGTTGACACAAAATATGGTATGAAAATGATCATTCTTAGAGAACTAATAAAGTTAACTTTGTCATAATTATATTGGTTTATTCATGATATAAGTTTTGAAAGAATAAGTACGACAGGTGCAAAGTCTTACGAATCTATTCAATACACTAGTATTCCAGAAGTAACATCTATATATATGTTACTGTATGAGCCAATTAAACTTAGATTTGAATGAGCTAGTTGAATATAGTTGTGAGAATTGATGTTGATAGTTGATTTTGATGAATGTTAACTATTTTATGCTTTTGAGTTGATTTTTACTAAGAATGTTCAATGAGCAAAATAACTTGAAAGTTTGTTTAAACTTTGAGGGATATAATGTGATGGTTGAATTGGAATAAGATCATAGTGAAACTGATTTTGATAGAGATTGTATTCTCCACATATTCAGATTCTTCTTTAAATGTATTAGCTTACCCTTACATTTATTTTTTGTTGGTTTATTTTCTTTTCTAAAAATGGTCTTATAATTATATGTGAGTAGGGATAGAAACGAATGGTTGTAGTAACAAAGTGTTGGAGAATGTCGTTAAAGACATAGAATAATAGTTAGCTTAGATGATGATGTATATCATCTTTTGGAAAACTGTATTGGTTATATTGCTTATATTTTCTTGTACCTTGAGATTTCCTTTAAATACCTTTTTGTAATATAAGTTTTTTTATGTCTGGTAATTATACTTAGAATCTATTAGAGGTATGTTAGGAATTCTGACTACTACTAAGTAATGCTTTTAATAGCCTACTTTATTTAGAATTTTTGAATGTTACATTTTCTATTATATATATATATATATATATATATATATATATATATATATATATATTCATTCAAGAAATTTAAATCCAAGAGTCAAGAAATAACATGTTTTTTCTAAAGCACAAAGGTTAAATTTGTTTTATCTCACTTTGTATTCTCTTTTAAACATTATAAAACAAAAATGTCATAAGATAAATATTAAATGTTTTAAATACTATGTAATAAGATTATAAAAATCAGATTTAAAATGATGTTGAATAGAACTTTACACTCTTTTTCTTGCATAGTTATACTAGACCATCTAATATGAAAAAAACAAAAATAAATCAAAAGAACATATAAATTCTATCGTTTACCTTCAACTCTTGGATTACATATGATTCTCTCTTAAACAATAATCCGATTTTCTCTTAAGAAATAAGTTTAAGAGGTTTCCCTAAAACAACAAGTATAAACTGAGTACACTAATTAATCACTCTTAAATAATATTACACAAACCAATTCTAGTTCCTAAGTTCACAAACGAATCATTGCTAACCTTCTTAATATTATTTTAAATAAAAAGAAAAATACTTAAAGAAAGAACAATTTAAACTCCCAAAGAATAACTTTACAATGTGAATGATTTACAGAATATACCTCACAACTCACAAAGAACATTAAGAGACTTAGGAAATCATTATAAAAAATAAAAGAATAAACCATCCAATGAAAGAATTTAGACCATATACTACATAAAAGAATAGCCAAATTTCTTCACATCTTCATGCTATGCTTGAATTGACTTCTTGTGTTATTTGTTATTCTTGGATTTATCTTTATAAGGTGTCATGACACTTTACTCAATTTATTTCCACATCTCAATGAACTCAACTTAACTGTAGCTGCATTAATACAGCTCAAAATATCTAAAAAATTATTTTTAATATGCATTTGTATCACATGTTAAAAAAACTCAATTATAACAAATCCTAATTAAAATATTCTATTAAAGTATAAAAATCAATTAAAAATCCAATATCAAATATTAAATGAAGATATAAATATGCACTCATTATCAACACATGGACACACAAACACATAACAATATTGTTTGCCACATCAACAAATTCTTAACACCATTTGATAACAAAAATTTACATCCATTCAATTTTAACTTACATAAACTCGTACTCATCCATTAAATATCACCCTAAGTCCTTATGTTTAAAATTATAACAAACTTGGTTAACTTATTTACTTTTAATATATATACTATTCTCAAATATATTGTTTAGTGTTTCAAGCACATGAATTGGGAAATTGGACAAAGTTTGAGAATGAAACTTTACAAGTTTGAAACATGATCAAAATTCAATTTCACATCACAATTTAAGAACAAAAATCATATTTAATCTATATATTATAATAAAATTTATGGAATATAATTCATTTTTATTTTTAAATAACTAACTTTGTTTATTTTATTAATTTAAATCTGACAAATTTATTTTTTTTACTCATCATTAATATTATTAGCTCATTTTTTTATCTAACATGACCACAAAAAATAATCAAATCTAAAAATAAGTTTGATAACATCTTTCACCTTACTTATTAATTATTATATATATATATATATATATATATATATATATATATATATATATATAATGAAGGAAGATCATAAAGAATTAAAACATTTATTTTCGAGACACTAAATCTAATAGTTAATGTTTCTGCAAAATAATAATTAAAGTTATAACCTACTTAATATGATAATTTATAAGAAAATAAAAAGGTTCAAATAGTATGATTTTGTCGTCAGCTGAGAATGAAAGGAGTGATATCGTAATTTTTGGTGTATGAAGATACATTGTTAGCTATTCCATTTTTTTCTATTGAAATTATACCTAAACTTGTGTTTGAGTGATAAGTGTTCATATATTGACGAGGAAGGTATGAATTATTAAGAATAGAGGAGTCATAATAGTCTTCTTGAATGATTCAAATGTGATAAGTAAAGAGAAAGTTGAATCTTATATGAATTGTTTCATCTATCCTTTTGAGGATTAGTTTGATTTTAAACTCTTTTAAAAAAAAATTGTGTCATATTTAAATTTAAGATTTTTTTTTTCTTCCAAGAAGTGATCTTCACCTAAAATTGGTTAAAATGAAAAAAAAAGGGAAAGAATTGATAATACCATTCACTTAGCCCTTTTGGGTATGGATTTGATTTATTTATTATTATTAGTATTACTTTTTGGGAATGGTTTTCCTTTTTGAAGGTACTTTGGGCCACCCGATGTCTGAAAAGGAAGCCTCAAAGAGAAGAGGGCCCACAGTGCGGCCCACTCTCATTCGTCCTTCCAATGTCAAATCCACTCGTCTGCGTCGCCCTAAACAAACAAGCAACTCACATGTCTGCATGTGTCTCTCTCTATCCTTCTTTTTCTAATCAAAATTCACAATTCCAAAACATAATTTATTTTATCTGTTATTCTCGAATCTAATACCTTATATTATCAAACAATTATCAGAATATTCAATTTTTTTTAATAATATTATTATTTTATTGTTTTGATGTGAATGAATATTGATCAAACCATATCCTGTTAAGTTATCGTTAATTTCTTTGTAGATGTCTAATATTTGGTAAAAGAAAATTAAAAATTTTATATTAATGTATATGTCTAAATTTCAGTATCAATAGATACGAGAAAATTAAATATTTTATAAGATAGGTGACTCATATTTAAACTTTTAGGTTGAAGTTGCGTCATTTATGTTATCTGGGTTTGACTTTTTGACAGATGAGTACATTCTATTGTGGTATCTTTTTCATAAATTCTTCTCTTAAAAGATTCATTAATAATTCATATAATTTATAGTAGAAATTTGGGATGTATGGAATATAAGCTCACCCAGAATAATGAAGGTATATTATTTTACTATTTCAATGGTTTTAATTATCTTCAGTTTTCTAAATGGTTGATGTAAAAATCTTAAAATGGGAAAACCAATTTTAGAACTATAGTACTCTTTTTGTATCCTCACATGGGTCTTTCTCAATTTGGCCTATTGACGTACATGTTGATTATAATTTTGGTTATGTACCTGCAAAATGTTGATTTTTCGTTGAGTATTATTAAATTTATATAGGTAGGTGATGAAACGTATAGGCAAACTAGCTAGGTTATTTAGAAAAGGACTCAATTTCGAATAAAAATTTGGTTGGAGGTCATTTTCTTTTGGTACATCCGAGACTTAGTTCATTTGCCTCATTTTAGAACTAAGCTATGTACTTAATTTCATAAAATATTATATTATGGCATCTCAAAATACATAAACTATCCCGTTTTTCTATTTTCAACTTTACGTTATAGCTTTCAGAAAAATTAACTCCAATTGTTCTTTTATGTTTTAATGCGAAATCATCCAGGGTATCAGTTTCCGTTTCTCTGGATAATTCATTAATATCCGGTTTTAGAGATAGATCTATTGTCACTTTGAAAATGTTAAAATATATATAAAAAATATTTGAAGGTAGACTATGAAGAAATAAAGGTTTGTGTATAGTTTATAAGAGGCTTAATTATTTGGATGAGATATTATGATAATTTGGGTATTGTTTTTTAAAAACTTGTAATTTTATTTCAATATTAGTTAATGTGTATTAATTGAGTCATTGTCGTTAATTTTCTAAAAACAACATTAAGAATGTGTTGACATGGCAAAGAACAATGTATACGTGTAAAAATTTGGCAAGACATTTAAATAGTTCAACTAAGTGTATGATGAACTTAAATAGCTCGACAAGATATCAAAAAGCTCAATAAAGTGCATGGAGAAGTCAAATAGCTCAACCAAACATCTAGAGATCTTGGCAAGTCAAACTGATGAGTTCTCCATACACCTTACTGAACTTATTGAACTTCACACCGAGTTATTTGACTTCTTGATGCATCTTATCGAACTTTAAGGATGTTTTGCCGAGTTATCTGACTTCTCCATATACATTGTTGAGCTCTCTATATGTCTATCTAAGCTTTTTTAGTTCTTCAAGCACTTAGTTGAGCTCTCTGAATGTCTTGTTGAGCTGTTTGAGTTCTTAATGTGCTTAGTCAAGCTCTTCGATTGTCTTGCTGACCTATCAATGCTTCAGTTGATTATGAGATGCACAACTTTATATAATTACGTATGTATACTCAAGTCGCTAATATTTTTGTTTTTAGTTTTTCTTATCAACCCAATTTTTCACCTCACAAAATCCTTATAGGTGACGTGTGCATATATTTCCACAAAAACATGCCTAATCAGCCAACATCAAAAATTTAAAGGATGTCAATTAAAGCGAACTTGATTAATACATATTAATGAATTTGAAAATAAAATTGAAACTTAAAAAAAAAAAACAGTGACCAAATTGACATATTATTCAGTGAAAACCATAAAAAAAATTAAACCTTTATAAAATTATTATACCTATATATATATATATATATATATATATATATATATATATATATATATATATATATATATATAATTCTTTTAATTGTAATACCTATACCATTACCTTATTTTCTTATGAATCATAATAATTTTTCAACACAACATGGTCAGAGTTGATATATTAGAAAATTCATATATATATATATATATATATATATATATATATATATATATATATATATATATATATATATATTAACATGATGCACAAACTTCCTTGTTTGAAAATTTTAGCGAAAATAGGATATCTCTTTTTTTATAATGAGTTTTGTGCTTAAGATTGTACGATATCATTATGAGCCATGCAATATCATATAATATATATATATAAACAAGTAGAAATGTATAAAATCAAATTGAAAACAATTCTATTAATTTTTTTTAAATCACAGAAAAACATTAGAATGGAAAGATAAATATTGTTTTAATATTTTTTCGTAAAATAAAGTCTATTGAAATGTATAAAATCAAGTAGAAATGTATAAAATCAAATTGAAAACAATTCTATTAATTTTTTTTAAATCACAGAAAAACATAAGAATGGAAAGATAAATAGTGTTTTAATTTTTTTTCGTAAAATAAAGTCTAATGGATTTATAAAATATATATAATTCAAATAAGATGTTAAATGCTAGTTTTTATAAAAGGTTTATATAGAAAAACGTTTCAAGAAGCAAAGTCCAATTCTTTCTTAAGAACTATTGAGGGGTTCCATTAATGTTTAAGAATACTATATAAGTTTTACCTCTCCAAGTTTAAAAAGTGTATTTGCACTATTCCTGATTCACCTAGTCAACACGACTAGTATGAGTTTAACTACTCGTGGTAAATAATTATTCTAACCACTTCTAGTATCAACCCTAGTTTACCTCAACTAAGTTAAATACAAAATGTTTTAATTCTCTTCACAAATCCACCACAATCAGTGTTATGAGAGTGCAAATACAGATTGAGAATTCTCAAAGAAAGGATAATATCAATACAATGAAATCTGAGAACTTGCAATGGTTCTTTCTCTTAGAATTTTTGCTTTAGACGATATATGGACAAAGTAACATCAAGATTGTATGAGCGTTCAAAAGTTATCTATAGTATCCTTCTTATATTTTCTTCATGGGTCCATCTATTTAAAGCTTTCATTGAAATATGTCCGTTAGGCATAAAGTGTTGACTTCATGTAGAGTTGATAGCCTTTTTAGGCGAGAAGTCAGACTCAAATCTGCATTACAAAGGTATAATGCTTTGTCATAGTTTTTTATCAAAACGTAGTTTGTACTATGTGTCAGAGTAGAAGCCTTCAAAGGAAACATTCCCAAAATGTTCTTCATATTTCTCAACGTCTTTATCTTATGTGTAATGCTTCTGATAAAGTCTTTGTGGCTATATGATTTGAACAAATATCAAGAACAAGATATCCAAACATCGAAGCACTTTATCGTACACGCATTTAATATCATTAAAAGTTTTTGAAGGTTGATAAACGTTAAGTTGTATGCATGTTCAAAACAATTTATCAATTGTCAACTCATTAATAAATGCATCGTTTAGCAAAGACATTCCGTATGTGATTGTCAGATTATATAAAATATTGGATGCTTTTTCAAAAGTTATTTGAGAGTTGAAGCATTTAGCAAAGCATTCAACATATAATTATCACACGGTGTAAACATTGGATGCTTATATTAAAAAATTGTTTGTGATTTATAGTGTTTAGCAAGCTTTTCCATAGACGATACATTTCGTAAGACACTTGCTTGAATAATACCGTTTGAATAAAATATCTTTTAAGCTTCAGTGTGTTTATGAGCATCGAGATAGAAACTTCTTTTGGTAAGATGTTTTTTGAAAACATTGTCCGTTTAGACGATATTTGTTTAAAAGCGTTATTTTATGATTAATTACTTATGAGATAATTCTTTAAGAAAGACACTTCCTTTCATTAGACGTGTTTATAAAACTTTGTTTATTAGACAATATAAGCTTGTTTTTGTCGAGATATGTTCTAAAATATGTTTCTCTTAGCCCTTGTCTTTTAAAACAATATTTCTTTCAAAGCGATATTTCGTTTAATGTTGTTTGTTAAACTTCAAAACATGAGTTGCTAGACGATCTAGCCTATAAACGATCTTGTCTAAAAATCTGTAATTGAAAAGGCATCCTTATCTGCTTCACCCTCACCCCTCATTGTTGTAACTAAAAAGGCATCCTTATCTACTGCCACCATTAAGGGGATCATCACAAACAAGAAGATGACATACAAAACAAACTAACAAAAAAGCAAGGGTAAGCTAATATGTAAAAGAATTAATTAATGCAATTATAATTCAGCATACAACACATCTCACTTTAAAAACAAACAAGAACCTAAGCATATATATATATACATATTATAGACTTGACAAATCTGGATACAAGTATTTATGTCGAGCTATGATGGGTCATGTAGTAGTGGAACAACTGGTCTCCTTGAGGTACGACAGAAGGTTAGTCTGTCAACCACATATGGAAAAGAACACCAGACCATAGACTAGGACCTCATGTTACTCCTCACATAATCTTTTATCTGAGTAATTGTTACGTCAGTATAACCCCCAAAACTAAACTTCCTATATCAACACTTACACTACAAGGCACCATCATGTAATCTCTCCACGAGAGTCCTGGAATTATGTCCATCTACCATGTACATGATTAAAATGAAATCCTCATAACCATCATATTCATCAACCATACACATACCAATAAACATGTTCACAAATCATAAATATCCATTTATTCAGTCAATTAAGTATAACAAATTTATAAACTAACCTACCCAAATAAAGAATCCAAAACAAGGAAAACATATAAGAACTTAGAAACCAAGCGGCCAACAAATTTTAATTTTTTAAGTTTTTTTTAAAGGATAATCAATTATTCTAGAGAAAATTCATACAAAGACGACCTTAAGACTAAAATAATCGATTATCATACTTGATAATGAATTATTCTAGAGAGTTTTGAAGAAAAAGATAGCATTATAACTGAAATGATCGATTATCACACTTGATAATTGATTATCCTTATCAATTTTGACATTTAACATGATTTTTTTTGTTTAATTACACCTTGAACCTATACAAATGACCAATTCAGTTCTCTAACAATAGGATTGATATGAAAATATGTTTATATAGGAAAATTGAGTACTACATTTCTCATTTGGTTAGAAACAAAATATATTAGAATAACTCAACAACTTAAAAGTACCTAAGATCAATTCTACATCTTCTAAACCAAAAATTTGCAAACTATGGGACTGAACATGTCACAACTAACTCAAACGAGACCCCAAACCTTCATTTTCATTACATACCCTCTACTTTAGATTTTCATTAATTAAAATCTCTAAAAATGAACAAAAAACAACACAAAACTCAAACTATCAACCATTGACTAATTTCACTTTAGATTTTGCTTAACTCAAGGCCTAGACAAGTTTAAACTAACCATAAAACAGACTCGAAAACTCAATTTCTTCCATTTGACCATTAACTCAACTTCTCGCCTATCAAAACCCTTTTTTTAGACCAAAAACCAACCTTAGCCTACTATCTACTTCCCAATACTACATCAATTTATACCATTTACACTCCAAAACAACAACATGAAACATATAAACCAGTACAAATTATCAAACATTACCAACATTATTCATCAACATATAAACATCACACAACAATAATTTCAATCTTAACATATTCAACCAAACATAATTCCTTACAACGTAGCAAACATAAACTCGTGTGTCATAACACAAAATTAAGAGCAATATTAGTTCCCTTACCTTACATACCTTACCTTACATAAGATCCAACTGCTCTACAAGAGTTACGACGACTCCACCAACTCAAGAAATTCTATATGCACACTCACAGAAACATGATTAAGGTATACTGTTAGAATCACTGATCAACAAGGAACTAACAAGAGAGGTTGAATGACACATGTGAGAAATTTTCTTTACATGTGTCTTAAACTGAAAACTAAAGAAAAGTAGCAAAAATTGACTTACTCTATATGGAAGACTAATAAGTAGAGAATTGAGAACTCATTGTCGTGATTTTCTAAGCACATCCCGATCGTCAAACAAATGTCTCAGGAGCTAAGAATCTTAGAGGGATGGAAGAGAAAACTCAGAGAATGAGTTTTAGAAGGATGATGAGTGTTTTAGATAATGAGACATGTTAATGAAATTTTATTTATATTATTGAATTATTTTAATAATTTAATATATTTAATTTATTATTTTAAAATACCTATGAACTCTTATATTTAATTTTTTCTAGATTCTTACAAATACAATAAAATTTAATATGTTATTTATATATAATTGATAAATTGCTTAAATTTAGATGGCTTAGATTAAATTTAGATGGTTTAGCAAATCTAGAATAAAAAATAAAATTGAAAATTTAACTAGTTTTCTCTTGAATATGATATTCAATTTAGTAACAAAATTATTAATTAATAAAAATTGACAAGTGAAAAAGAATTAATGTTATCATCATGCTTCATAATTTCAAAATAATTATTTGAGTTTTATCTTTAAAAAAATAAATTTTCAAATACTCTATTATGTACTAATAAGCAAGTGAAATTATTTTGGGAGGCAAGCCTCCGAACCTCCCCACTGGTTATAATGTTATAACGTTTTTATTAGTTTCTTTTTGTATAATTTTATAATTTAATAAATTTATATTTTAATTAAGTTTAAAAATAATTTCCATTAAATATAACAATTTTTTAAAGGAGTTCTGACAGTCATGATCTCTGATAATAAAATATTATGCGACTCTAGTTAAACAGTACAAGGTAATTATCAGGTTATATAATTAATATAAAAATATAAATTATAAACATTTAGTTAAAAAATTTAAAATTTTAACTACTTAAACTATAAAATTTAATAGGAATTAAATCGAAAATTTTCAAATTTATTAGGAATTTAAAACTTAATTAACTATAGTAAAGAAAAAAAATTTAATAATAATTTTTTAATAAACAAACATACTCAATATACATTTGATTAATTGCATAATAGAAAAACCACTTGAAACTTAGGTACCTTATTATGGGTGCTTTTAGTTTGAATGTATGTATAATAGTATATAATATTTTTGGCTATAATTTACTTAGCTTAGAAGTTTACAATTTATGAATATTACGGAAGTATGTGTACATAGCTTAACTTTTATATATTGTAGGAAAGTAAAATATATTATATTATTAATTATTAAAATATTATTATTATATTTGTATAAAAGAATAAATTAATGTATAATTTATCATTGAACGAGAATATAACTTTTACATAATTGACTTTATCTTTTTTTTTATGTTCTAAAAACCAAAAAGTTTAATTAAAAAAACATTTTACGACTCATCTTTACAGACAAATTAAACAAAAATAATTAGTGAGTTAACCAATTTTTTAGTTTAACCTATTTTGATTTTATTTTCTAATAAGAATCTAAAATTTGTATTCTACTATTTATTTAAATTTAAATTTATTACCATCATTATTATTATTAGTATTATTAACGAAAATTTTTCAATCCAAAAATTTTACATGCTTTGTATATTTTTCAATATTAACAGCTTATAAAAATTTGTACTTTTAGTTTTAGTTTTTTTTTTCTAATTTTGTTTAATATTAATATCAATTTAACAATATTCGAATTACTTAATATGTTTATGCTTGGATGAAACCTTTTTCATTAGGTCAAGAAGCGTTTTCAACTATGTTACTTCCAAAGGATTGATGTCAATTAACAAACATCACATTATAAATATGCTACCAATAAGAAACTTAATGATTGTAAACTTAATTAATATTCTTTCCATTCTTTCATACTATCTACCTCCAGATAAAATTTTCTTAGGATATTTATATGATAAAATAAATAATTGTTTCTTATCTTTATTTTATCGTAAACTATTTTATAATCTTATATAAAGGAATAAGAAAATTATTAATCATATTCAGAAGTTAAGAAACTTCTAATGGAAACTATACAACAGATATTATATATGATTCTCTATATACAATAAAAGAAAGTATATTTTAATTTTCAAAGGTATATATGTTAATTACTATTTTCTTATGCCTTTATTCTTTTGAAGTTTATTATACTCACTTATATTCTATGTAAGTGGATATTAACAATGTAAGTAATATTTTTTGGTAACAAATTATTTAATAATTATGAGTAACATTTTTATGAAATTTTTTTATTACTTAAACTATTTAATTATTTCTCATGTAAAATTTATTCTTTTAATCAAAACCTTAGCAATAAATATGTTTTTAATAACGTTAATTAAATTTTTTATTGTATACATTTTCATTTAAAATTAACAAAATTTTTAACAAAAGTTGTAAGGAAAGAAATATGAAAATTATTGATGTCTATGGTGAGAGTTTAGTCGTATAAATCAAGGTCCTGAAAAAATGGAGTCAATGAGCAGAAAATCAGCCTTTTAGTCACGAGTTTTCATTGAAAAGTTTTTGTATTTTTCAATCACAAAGAAATGCTTTACCGACAACTTTTTCAGTGAAAATTTTGGATGGTTACTGACAAAGACACATAAAATGATGAAAATGAGATGAGATTGTTGAATAAGAGGTATGATTATTATCTTCTGTGTAATAATGTACATAACTATAGGATCCCATTTTAATACGGTAATCTTATTAAAATTAAACATTTCTTTATGAATATTAAAAAAATAAATAATTCAATTTATATAGTATATTATAATCTTGGAAAATAATATTATAATAATATTATACATATACATTCTAAATCTATTAAACTATGATTCTATTATAATATTAAATCTACCATGGTTTAATATCACTCAACTACTTAAACAATTCATTCTTGCATTCAAGAAAATAACACAATAACCACAAAAACACAAGGTCAACTAGTTAGAAAAAGAGATAATATACATCTATGATATAATGAGTCATTCAATGATCACATGCTTATACAACCAAAACTCTTATAGAATTTATTCTATCTGGATACGTGCACTTGAGTTAGATTAGTAAAGGCATGCACTTATGGTGATAAAATAATGCTCTACCTGAATTGTTCTACTTAAGTTAACACTCACAAGATTAGTCTTTATCATGATCATAAGAACCTCGGAATCGTCCTTATGACAAGATCTCTTGTCACTCTTATCACCTAATCATTCTCCTCTACGTGACTATGAATGATTAGTATAGTTCACGATGACTAAGTAGTCCTTACCTCAAGACACACCCTGTGAAAACAGACATTCAATGGGATTTCCAACCTAGAAATGTCTTACAATTCCTCCATTAATATCTTTGTTTAACTTTACAAACCAAATACAATATTAATACCACAATTGGTATCATAAAATCAAAAAAACAATCACTTTTTGGTGCAGAACAAATGGTACCCAATAGTATCATATATGTGGCTAGCACTAGCATACAAGGACTTGGTGTCGAATGAGGAAAACTAGTGCCCATTGACAGAATCCTTGGAACACCTTTGGATGAATTTAAATATTGACGCCCAACGACATAATGTGGCACCCAACGACACCAAGTTTGTGAGCTCATTAACTTTAGTTTCATCCAGCAGAGCACAAGCTCACCCAGCGAGAACTAAGTCAGGGAGCCATTATTAAAGTGGTGCTCAACGACGTCATCTTGCACCAAGGACCTTGGTATAAAAAATGCCCCAAACCTTGAAATTTTAACTTGCGCCCAACACCCTCTTCTGTCGCCCAATGCCATGACAGAAACTAGAACTAAATGTGAAGAAATCTAACTTGTTCAATTGACTCTAATTGGTACCTCTACTTCTTTCTTTAGCTCAAACAAATATAAATCAATCTTTAGTTGATACTAATCAAGTCATTTTTTCAATTTAGAATCCTCTCACTCAATTTCCATATCAAATCATAGTTCATTTTCAGAAACACATACCACAACAATTATTCAACATAATTCATCATTTTTACAATGATTAACACAAATACAACAAGTGACGATACACCAAATTTGTCACACTATCCACATGTAATGCAAATATCAACATATAGACACAATCACAACAATAGACCAACTTCCCTTACCTGAAAAAATGATTCAAACAACTCTAAGAGAGTAAAAACACCTTTCTAACTCCATAGGATGCTTTATCTTCATATAAAAATATCAAAAATTAGGACATACTATTATTATCATTGATAAGTAGAGTATCATGTTGATATTTAAATGACACATGCAACCAAAAGAAGTATTGTATGTGAAGACAAAACATATTGGACAGAAAAAAAGTGGTAGAAAACTAACTTATACGATCGGAGAAATTTATCGTTCTAAATTGCAGAACTTGTCGCGAGAATCAATCCTATGATCTCGGTCCTTCAATTAGACAAACAGATATGAAGAACTCATAAAGAAATCAAATAACTCTAGAAAAATGTTTTTTTTTAAAAAAAAATTACATGTTTTAAAATAATAAAATTTATTTATAACAAAATTGTTTATATTAAAACATTTTAATATTAAAATAATTGAGTTTTACTATTTTTAAAGCACTATCAATTCTAAAATATTATTTTTTAAATGATTCTCCATGTTTTTTTCACTAAAAATATTATTCAAAACTTTACTTACCTAATGTTAGATATTTGTATAAATTTATGATATAATGATGGATGTAATTACTAAAACTATAGTGACACATACTAAATTATCAATCTATTATTTTGAGTAATTTATTTTCAGAAAAATCGTTAAACATAATATACAACAATTAATGTATGACAGTCATTTCTATATATTTGACAGCTTGTTATCAAATTATATGTTTGAATGGATTAGCTAGTTAATATACTTTCTTATAAACAATTAGAAATAAATCCCTACAACATAAAATACGCTATAACTTTGATAGTGTAAATAACTTAATTATTTACAACTATACAAAACAGCTCATAAAGCATAAATTGAACAATTCTTTTGTTAATAGTTTTGATATTGTTTTTAATCCATTAATATTTAACTATAGACAAGTCTAAAATGATGTTTGTATGATGGTAGGACAATTGATTTGTGAAATTTAATTGAATTGTGAAATTTGGTATGTAGAGTTGCTTGTAAAGTCATATGTTAAATTGAGACTTATTAATGCTTGTGTGTAGTTGGTTTGCTGATGTGAAAATTGATTCTTGATGAATTTGAGAATGTTGGATTGGTTATTCTGAGTTGATGAATTTTTGTAGATCTTTGATTGGTAATAAGTTAGAAGAATAGTGAGTTTTGGGTATAATTGGAGGTTTTAACAAGTCAAATTTTAAAGTAATGATTATGGGAAAGTTCTGCAGCTTTGGAAACTATTTTGGGTCATTTAGGACTTAGTTGGCCTCTTATTTTGAAAAAATCTGGTTTTTATAGAGTGAGATCTATCACATGAGTGTTTGGGTGCTTGGCTTTGTCTAAATGCATTAAATTCATATCCAATTGAGCAAATTTGTATCCAATCTAAGTTATAAACATGTTTACTCATCAAATACAATGCTAAGGATACAAATTTAGTCTTTTGAATATGTCTAGAATGCATTTAAATCAAGGTGGAGGGTTGTTGTCATCTGTTATAGCATTCAGCGGCCCTTTAGGGTGCTAAGCGCTAAAAAACTCAAGAGTTACTGAGTTCTAGGATGTTGAGCGTCACTTTGGGCATTGAACGCCCAAAAGTCAAAAAGTGCTTTGACTTGTGGGCGTTGAGCAATGGAATTTGGCATTAAGCGCCACTTTTCCACTATAGCTGATCGTTGGGTACCTGAACCTAGCGTTGGCGTTATTCTAGTTTGTCATATCATTTTAAAAGCTTTCTGATTGTTTGAATTGGTCTAGGGTGCATATATTTTTATATTTATTAATACTTTTGGAATTGTATAATTAAGTTGTGAGAATGAAAGATACATGTTTTGAGAAGAATCACAAGGAGATATTCTATATATATTTAGCGTCCCGATATTTTGACACCAAAATATTAACACCATTTTGACACTGCCAGGTGTCGGCAGGTGATTGGTTGTTTTTTTTTATTTTAAAAATCCAATTTGTGACGTCACTGCAGAGATTCAGATTTGAAATTTTCACTTCCCGTTTTGCCCTTGACCTGTTTCATAGGAACTTCAACGTTCTCTTTCATCTCATTTCTCCGTCTCACTGCCGCCATCTTCGTTCTTCCAATTTTTCGATTTCTCTATCTCTTTTGTTTTGATTTTGGTGCGGTTGAGCTTCGATTTCTCCACTTTTTTGTACAGAGGGGACCAAGATGTCAAATTTTAACTTTTTGGCAAACTTTGCAAGGGTTTTTGATTTTTTTGGTTTTAAGATGTGTGTTGGGGGTGGTGAGTTGATTTTGGGGACCCCAAATACCATTGAGGAAGGTCTCGTGTTCACAAAAAGTAGTTGGATGAAATTCAAAGTCAAGTGCCTTGAAAATTGGTGGTGTAATTGTTTACCAATAGGTGGTAAACGTTTACACGTGTCCTTTCTTGAATTTGTACAAAAATTCCTTCACAAGGGACCACTTTTTTGTAGAGAGGGGACCAAGATGTCAAATTTTAACTTTTTGGCAAACTTTGCATGGGTTTTTGATTTTTTTGGTTTTAAGATGTGTGCTGAGGGTGGTGAGTTGATTTTGGAGACCCCAAATAGCATTGAGGAAGGTCTCGTGTTCACAAAAAGTAGTGGATGAAATCCAAAGTCAAGTGCCTTGAAAATGGGTGGTGTAATCGTTTACCAATAGGTGGTAAATGTTTACGTGTGTCCTTTCTTGAATTTGTACATAAAGTCCTTCACAAGGGACCACTTTTTTGTACACAGGGGACCAAGATGTCAAATTTTAACTTTTTGGCAAACTTTGCATGGGTTTTTGATTTTTTTGGTTTTAAGATGTGTGCTGGGGGTGGAGAGTTGATTTTGGGGAAAAAAAAATAACAATATGGTTATTCACCCAATGACAATCAGTCCAAATAACATTAAACATATATTTTATTAATAAAAAAAAAGTACATGAATCTAAAATACATTGATTATAACGTTTAAAATTGGCTCCCTGTTAAGAATTTTCTGTACAAATTCACAAAAATTCTCGTGTAAACGTTTACACTGCCCTGTAAACGTTTACAATGGCTTGCTTCCACTTAAGTTGCTCAAGTGACTAACAAGGACACATTCCATGAACCTTGGGTGCCCAACCATGACCTCCAACACTCCTAACACACTTTACCAACCATTCCCAATAACAACGAATGTCTTGATGTGAAAAAATTAAAAAAAAAAAAGTTGGTCCCCTGTGTTATAAAAAGTGGCTCCCTGTGAAGAACTTTCTGTACAAATTCACAAAAACTCTCGTGTAAACGTTTACACTGCCCTGTAAACCTTTACAATGACCTGTTTTCACTTAAGTTGCTCAAGTGACTAACAAGGACACATTCCATGAACCTTGGGTGCCCAACCATGACCTTCAACACTCCTAACACATAGTAACAATCGAATTGCAAATAATATTTATTCCATATAAATCCAAATGCCAATTGCTATACATTTATAGATGTCTGTAAGAATCATTACTTATTACAATATAAGATTAATACATATGTCATTGTTCATCTAAATACATACATATTAATATGTCCATATACATTCAATTCTACAAGAACCCATATTCATCGACCGCTTCGAATAATCTAATGTTTTCGTTGTCTAGGATCCAGTACTTCACATAGTTCTTCCTAATTTGATTCAACTCCACCTGAAACAAAATATATTTAACCTTAGATAATATAAACAAAATCATCAGTTGTTGCTAACATTGAAATTATTACTTACATTTCTGTACTCTGGCATGCTCTTCCCGTTGTATTTGTCCTCTCCATTCCAAATTTCCATGGCTTTTAACATGATAACTCCACAATCATACCTTTAAAAATACATCCAAAAAATTATTGACTTATTACAACAAACACTGATACAATATCCACTTATTACAATACAATTATGTAAACAACTTACAATATTCATTAAGCCTTACACTTGGTTTTCGAGATGCCATTGAACTTGCAGTCAAAAGGGCAAATGTGCAACAAATCTTTAGCTTTCACCAAATAAGAACAAAACTTTTGTACTGGACATTACAACACTATTCCACCACTTCCACTTAACAATATAACCAACATAACAACACAATGCACCACAGCGACACAACGACACGGTGCACCACATGCTCTCGCTTCATAACACACACATGTGCGAAAAAGTAACCATTTCACCACAATCAACGGTGGCTTTACCAATTCAACACTCACAAAAAACACATTCAACAACATGAACTGTGGGTTCACACACAACACACTCATCAACGACCCACCAACGCTTCAAAACACACATAGACACATGCGGTGGCTTTACCTCAAACCCACCAACGCTTCAAAACAAACATAGACACATGAGAACAAAACCCACCAACGGTTCAAAACAAAGGCAGAGACAAGCGGTGGCTTTACCTCAAACCAAAACATTCACCGGAGAATCGTTGACACACCCAAGGAGAAAACACTCCACACAACGATAATGAGATGATGGAACCAAAATGACATGATGGTCGAGGATGACAACGTCAATCCCTACAGAGAACGAAAACCAAAGTGAGATGGAGATGATGGAACGAAAATTACATGATAGTTGAGGATGGAGATGGAGCATGTCTCTTCACAAGCCCTAGACACAACGAAAAAGGAACCGCCAAAGTGAGATGGAGATGGAGCACGACTGATAGAACGAAAATTAGATGATGGTTGAGGATGGAGATTGAGCCCATTTCTTCACAAGCCCTAGAGAGAACGAAAAAGGAACCGCCAAAGTGAGATGGAGATGGAGCACGACTCTTGAAAACCAAAACGAACCGCCAAACCCAAATTTTCATATTTCTCTTTCCAACTATGCCCTTACCAACGTCCCAAATTAAGTTTTCTTTTTAAATTCAATTGCCCCAATCACCAATTGACACGTGTATAATGTCAAATTGGTGTTAAAAAAGAGTGTTGAAATATCATTTTGCATATATTTAAGTAAGTTGTGGTGAATGCTTGATAGTGAGATTTCTGAAAAGAAATATCCCAATATTCTACTAACCATTCAACTCATGTAAAGATGAATAAGGTGGCGGAGAGAAGTCAGGAGGTCTTTACCCTTGACTTTTTTAGTCTTAGGAGTGGAAGATTAACATCATATGTAGTAGGTCGAGTTATCCTTGTTTATAACTTTGTAAAGTGGGTACACCTTTATTAATGTCTACGTCAAAACATCCTATCTGAATAATTGTATTTAGAGTCAATTATTGTATGATTATATGTTTTAGGGAATGTTGTGGATATTAATTTAATATTTGATATATTAAGTTGTGATATGGTAATTTATTTGAAAGGACAGATAGAACTATAGGCTTAAATTTTTTTTATTTAAGCTTAACTTGTAATTTAAGTTAAAACATGTCACTTAAGTCTAAAATAAAATAAATATAATATACATTTCGCAAGACCTGAGATATTTTTATCCACACAATAACATAACATACATTTAAGGACAAACTAACTCTTTCAATATTTTAGATACCATTGTTATTATTAGTATCGTCATAATACCTTAAAATAATGAAATAAACAATAAAAATAGAACATTCATTAAAATAAAAAAGTAAAAACAAAATTTAATAAATATTTTTAAAAATAATAATAAAATTAGAAAATAAAATATTAGGTTAAACCGTGAATACAGTATGCTATGTATATATACTGTTAAAATAAATTTATTTATCCAAAATGACTAACATAATTGAGACAGACTTAGAAGTCAATAAAGCAAGTTATAAATTTGTACTTACTAAATATACTTACAACTATTGTTTATAAATAAGAAATTATACTCATACTCATGATAACAGTTGAGGAAATATAATTAGATTTATATACAATTAAATGGTGAAAAGACATCACCACATGTTCAACCTAATTATTAATTTTAAATTTGGATTCTAAATATGGAGATGATTATTATTTGTTTGCATCATCATGCATGTATCAGAACCGAATCAATAAAATTATACAAATTTTTGTAATATTAAATAAACACAACTATACAGTGTGAAGGTTTAAATACATAAAATTATATATATATATATATATATATATATATATATATATTATCAGTAAGTTAATTTAAACAAATTATTACAAAAGATGTCATTAGCTATGTTTTAAATACATAATTATATGAAAACTTCCGATTATTTTTTAAAATAGAATTTTAGATAAATTTATGATTGATTTAGTTGGGGTTGTGTATTGATACCAATTTGAAATATATAAATAAAAACAAATTTTAATTTATGGAATTGGGTTTATTAGATTTGCTTAAATTTAAATTTATATAATAAGAAAATAAATACTTATAAATAAGAACGGAATTATAAATAAAAGTGCATAGAAAATTTAACGTGAATTGACATTTATCATTGCCTAACATCTCATTCACTAAATTGTGGAGACAAATTAAAAAAAAAAATTAATGATACTTTGTAACATTTTTTTACAACGTTTTATCATTTATGTATTTTTATATAATTAATCTAAAATTACTCTAAAATCATAACTATAAACAAAAAAAAAAACTTTTGTAATACTTTAAAAAAAAACTTTTGTAATACTTTACAATTTTTTTTATTAGTCCTTTTGATAAACATTAATGGAAAACCCCAACAAAATCTTATTATTTTAATATCGTAGACTGATTAAAAAAATAAAATAAAATTTATTTGACATATAAGAAGTTTTTCACATTTAATGTGATGGGTAAACACAGTACATAAGTGAAGTGAAATCTGACATTACTTACTGAGTTAGGTAAGGTGGAATTAGTCATAAAATTCGAAGATAAAAGTATTGAAGAATATAGATGTTTGAAAATAGATTTAAGGATAATGAGAATAATAATAATTGAGAATTGGCGTGTAGGAAAGGAAAGGAGGAAAGAACAAGTTGTGTTTGTTGGCAATAATAAGAAACGAAAGAAGAAGAGAGAGAGAGAGAGAGATAAGGAGACTGTAAGGGCTAGGGGTCGGTGGCCCCAAACCATCCTCTGCTAAGGGACACACTAGACTGTGCTGTGTAAGGGCTGCATAATAGGAACATAAATTACCCTCCATTTTTCCTTTTGCTAAATTATTTCCCCTCACACTTCACAAGGATATCAGCAAAATATATGTATAAGCCAAACAAACGGACAAAAGAGAGAAAGAGAGAGAGAGAAAAATATGAGATATGGGTATGCGTATGGGGTGGACAAGTATGCTTACTATTATTTATGTAGAACGCATCAAATCATTGAGAAATAAGGGAAGAAGAAGAAGAAGAAGAAGAAGAAGAAGCTAGCTACTCAAGAACCAAAATTTTATGCATAACAAAACAATAACTGGCTAGCTAGCTAGAGAGAGAGATATGAGTAGGTTTTCAGAGTGATATTGTTTTCTTCCTCTCTTTCTCTCTCAGAATTCTTACTGTCTCTTTTTGATCAAATTCTTCTTGGTGTTTTCTGGGTTTAATCTGAAACCTTTTTCAAGACACAACAAATATAGCCTCACTCAGGTCCTACTTCTTTCTCCTTTTTTTTTTTATTCATACCTTCTTCTTCTATTCTGCTTATATCATTTTCCAACAGACAACACTATATCAAAGGTTTTTACTTTTCTTTTACAACTTCCAGATTTGCTCTCATCTTTTGAAAACAACATGGCTTCTGCTTCCTCATCCACACCCTTTTTGGGAATCAGACAACAAAATCAAACTCAACAGCACCAATCCTCCACAGCTGCTTCCTCATCTACTACTACTACTACTTCTACTACTACCACTCCAACCACAATGCCTCAGAAGAAAAGAAGGAATCAACCAGGAACACCATGCAAGTACCTCTATGCATTCTTCATTACATTCCATTATTACTTAAAAAATCATTTCCATGTTCATTTTAAATATCCCTTCTGTCTGATTTTGTTTCTAGATTTTCTTTTTCCTCTCCTGACAAACAATCATGTCAAGGAAACCCTAAATCCTGCTATTACATATAGGACTAGGAGTTTCTTTAACTCAGTAAAGGCTGATTGCAATGGCAAGGATTTTCAATTTCTTCTATGCTTATCTCTACATTAAAAATTTTTAAATCTTGGCTATTCACTCTCAGTATGTATATTTGAAGCATTAAATTTTTTAACTATTAGTTTTTTGGCTTTATTCAATAAAGTTTTTCTTGAATTTTCTAACTATTAATTAGTTGTCTGGTTTTATTTAATAAAGTTATTTATTTATTGGTGGTTGGAATGGGAACAATGGATGCATGTGTGTGTGCAGATCCAGATGCTGAGGTGATAGCACTATCTCCGAAGACTCTAATGGCAACAAACAGGTTTATATGTGAAGTGTGCAATAAAGGGTTTCAAAGGGAGCAAAACCTACAGCTTCACAGAAGAGGACACAATCTGCCATGGAAGCTGAAGCAGAAGAGTAACAAAGAGCCAAAGAGAAAGGTTTATCTGTGTCCTGAGCCCACATGTGTTCATCATGACCCTTCAAGGGCTCTTGGAGACCTCACTGGCATTAAGAAACACTACTCTCGCAAACATGGTGAGAAGAAATGGAAGTGTGACAAATGCTCCAAAAAATATGCTGTTCAATCAGATTGGAAGGCTCACTCCAAAACCTGTGGCACCAGAGAGTATAGATGTGACTGTGGCACCCTCTTCTCCAGGTATCCATCCACACCAATCCAAAATTACCTTTGCTTCTAATATTGAATGTTTGGTGTAGCTAAAACATCATCATACAAAACAACTTTTCAGTTAAAGCAATTCTAACCGCAATTTGACAGGGAAAAAGATAAACGGACATGTATCAGATATTACATACACCCTTTTCACCTAACTCTTCTAAGAAAAATCAGCTTATTTTGGATACTATATGACTAGTAGATTTGGGTAAGTTATAATGTAAAGGAAAGAAAAAAAAAGTTTTTTTCTTGGTACCGAGGAAAACAATTAGTTTTTTCATATTCATTTTCTATTATTCTATGTACCCTTTTGTCTTGTCTCTGCCTTTTCTCTTAATTAATTATTACATCTCATCTCCCATTGTTATCTTTCGAATCTGATAGTCCAGGTGTGAAAAGGGTGTAATGCAAACTGAGTATCAGAGCTCTACGCAAGAAAAACTTTTGAGGACTGTTAAATTTCATGATAAGAAAAAGGGTTGTGAAAATAATAAAAGCTGAAAGGAAATTTCTCTAACAAATGCTGTTCTGATGTTCCCTCTTCTTCTTTCTATTACACCATCTATATATCAGATTTTTATCCTGACTTAACTGGAGTAAACTGAGGTGAATGTAAAAATAAAAGAAATGTGTTTTTGCAATGTTAAAACGTAAAATTGAGCAAGACCCTTCTACTTTTTGTTGTGTTAGTTTATGTGTGGGTGTTAGTGGAGGGACGTGGAGGAGGCAGAAGACTGCTCGCACGTGAGCACAGTATAGAAAAGTGTTTGAAAAATTTGAAATTTTTAGAGAAGAAAAAACAAGGCAAAGCTCAACTTTGTTTATCGGGAACAACGCCCCTTATCCTTATTCCCATTCACGTGTAGTTATAAGCAACAATGTAAGAGGGGGCACAGGCTCAGGCACAGTGATACTGGGTTTGTTCTCACATGACTTGGAGTTGCATTGTTTTGTTTTGTTTCGTGTTGGATACTTATATAATTCATATATACGTGTACGTGCTTTCAAATATGCTTCATCAGGTACAGTTTTCCTTCCCATGTTACAGTTCATTTATGCTTCTTATTTATTGTCACATTGGCCCTTTGTTTCTTCAACTCATTTGTGCAACAAATTGAACCCTCTGCATTAATTTTGCATACATAGTTTCATGTTTTTTCTCTCACTGAGAATTTCCGAGAATTTAGCAACTCTTTTGCTGGTACGATCGTTTTCACAAGAATTTTTCTCAGCCTAGAAAATGGACAACTCATGGGGCAGTTTGCATTTATTGAGGCTGGACCCATCCTGAGTTTATTATAATTGACTTTCATCTAATGTGTATATAATTCTTTCTTCTCAGTGATCAAAGAGAGAACTCAAAGTGGTAGTTCGATAAGGAGTTGTTGGTGTGTATCACATTTTGGCATAATTCTCTGGGCCCTAGCTCTCTTCCTGTCATACTTCTATTAATTTCAAAATAGAACATCCAATTTCAACAAAAAATATATATTATTTTCTAAATTCAATACTTAATTTTCTATTTTTCTATTTCATGCTTTTCATTGACTATGTGTAACGACTGTTTTTCATTACCACAAAATTAAAGATCTTACTTTCCTATTTTATATTTCATTTTTGGCAAATGTGAAATTGTTTATGTGAGTGGTTGTGGCTGCATTGGTAATTAAATAGAAAATTTCTATCTTATTGTTCTTAAGTCCAATCATGTGAATTATTCTTAAGGTGGTTGTATATCTTGTTCTCTTCTAACCCTTTAACCTATAATATACCTGCAATAAGATAGGTCATGAATCAAGATGTATACTTGGAGAAATTTAGTACAACATTTGTGTTATTCAATCCAATAATATGTTATTAACTTGTTTCAGGCGTGACAGTTTTATCACTCATAGGGCCTTTTGTGATGCTCTAGCACATGAGAGTGCAAGACACCCTTCGAACCTGAACCCTTTGGGAGCTCATCATCTGTATGGCACAAACCACATGAGCCTAGGCCTTGGTGCCCAACTGCAGAACCAAGCAGCATCTGCTAACAGCTTATTGAGCCTTGGAAGTGCACAAAAGTTTGAGCACTTAATCTCTCCTAATCTGCACCACTCATCTTCATTTGGAGTGCAATCACCACCCCATTCATCATTCTTCATGACTGACCCAAACCAAGCATTTCAAGACCTTCAGTCTCACCAACAAGGACCCTTATTCTCAACCAAGCAACTCCACGGTCTTATGCAACTCCCTGATCTACAAGGAACCACCACCAACAACTCCACCTCTGCCTCATCACTGTCTGCTTCAGCTAACAACGCCAATCTCTTCAACCTCAGCTTCTTTCCTAATACCAATACCAGTGGAAGCATAATGAACGACCAATTCAGCAACATAAGTGGAGGCAATGACCAAGGAACAACAACATTCTATAGTTCTAGTAGCCCTGTGAGTAACCAAGTTGGTTCAGGCTTGTCTTCACTCTTTGGTAATTCGTCTTTGCAACAAGATAGCATGTCCCCTCACATGTCAGCCACTGCATTGCTTCAGAAAGCAGCTCAAATGGGTTCAACCACCACCACCAATGGTCCCTGCTCTCTTCTGAGAGGAACGGAAGAATTAGGTATAAGGTCAAGGATGGAGAGTGAGCACAGTAACCATCTGCGCGGATTGATGAACTCCTTTGCCAATGGAAACGCTTCCATGTTTGGCAACGTGAAAGGGAATGAAAACAACCTTGGCCAGTTTCACAACGTTTCGGAGGAGCCTAAGAAGATGTCACAAAACCTTGGTTTGTGCTTTGGAGGGTCTGATAAGTTGACCTTGGACTTTTTGGGGGTTGGAGGAATGGTCAGAAACATGAACAGTGGTGGATTTTCACAACGAGAGCAACAACACTCCATGGGAACTATGAGCCCCTTGGATCCTAAATTGGAATCAGCACAACCAAACCAACACTTCGGAGCCTCAACACTCTAACAAGTTGGTCAGACAAAGCATACGTCATCTCTCTGTGCTTTAAAGGGATTTGTTTCTTCCCAAAAAAAAAACACAATTTGTTAGGCAGAAAAAAATGTTTATTGTTTTAGATATATGTTGGAGTTCTTAAGTTTTCCCTTTTGAAGAAAGTTCCAGTGGCAATTGCTAAGTTAGGGTTTCGTTTCTAAAGTATGCTATATCCATGTATTTTTCTTGAAACATATATGGGTCCCTTTTCCCCATTCACACACTTTTGTGGAAATTTCATTCTCTTTGACAGTGATAGATATCTAATAAATTTACTGTTGCATTGAATTTTACGACCCTGAGGTAAATTAAACAAGTTACTAACAGTAAAAGCACGTGGTAAAGACCAGGCTCTGTACAATACTCACCAAACGAGGAAGCTGGCTCTCACTTTCTGAGAATCTTCACATGTTGGCTATATTCCAAGAGAAGCGACAAATGCTAGCTGCAGATTTTATTTCAGTTTAACTATTCTCCTTTGGTGTTCTATTATATTCACTAATTAAAAGGGTTTCAAAACCTTCAAAACATAGCCAATTAACAAAGTTTTTTTATATTCTTGACAACCTAAAAAAGACTAAGCATGACATTAATTTGAGCTATTAATTGTGTTGACATTCCTTTGCTTAACAAGGACTCACACTCACTAGACAGTAGCATTTTTTCATATAAACATTCTTAACCAAGTTGACTACCTTTGAAATTCATACTCTCTCTCTATATATATTTTTTCAACTTGCATGATGCATGCACTGTAGCGTACTTCCTTAGTCGTAAGGGTTAGCTTTCACATCATTTATTCAAGTTGTGAATGATTTTTAGGAAGTTAATGAGGGTGCTGGCTGACCGTACTGTATCCTGCAGAAAAAGTAGCCTGCAATGTTCGTTAGAGCAATTATAGGTAAGCATTATGTGACACTTTTGTCGCATGTGATGCCATCTGATACCTCATATGGGAATCATTTAGTCCGTGACCAAGAAAACTCAGTAATGTTACCTCGCCTTTAAAATAGTTTACTAGGTTTTTTCCTTTTCTTTCACCCTTTTTATTTTTGGATATTCTCGAATAATTCATTCAGTGTTAAACAAAAGGGTTTCACCACTCTAGGACATTCTCCTATGGCTATTCACTACTTCTAGGGATTGATCGAGGTAAGTTATATAGGTTTCAGTGGAAGGTTGAGAGGAAAAGAAACTCAAAATAATGAAAATCATCATTTTTTGTTCTCGTTCAAAACAAAGACTTATATGGTTTCTTAGGGATAAATATATTGTACAAAGCAAATAAAATAATAACTGGATGATATTTTATAATATCTGATAGGATGTTAACAAAATTTAATGAAAACTATTTTTTTTTTCAAATTTTTATTCAAATTCTTTCTCTTTCTTTTCGGTTCCATTTCAATGGAAAAAACACCTTGTCCACAATATAATTTAGAAAAATCTATTGTTTCCTTTCAAAGTGTATTAAGGGAGAGAGACCAATATGAACGGATTTGTTGCATTCCCTTTCAAGCACGAAAGAGAGAAGGGATTTGCGGGATTAGCTCCATCTGCCATCCCACCAAGGAGAATAGATTTGTGAGGAAGAAGTGTGCATTTACATTGTTTTCCTACATGAAGTCTTGTTTTTCACGTGAAACCTTCTCTCTTTTCCAAGTATTTTTTTTCTATTACATATTTATTATGCACCGTCGAATCGGTTACAGGAACATAATCATTCTTTTAGCCTCTTATATCTCCATCCTAGCGAAAACCCTACGGTCTCCCTTGTTTTCCCTCTTCTTGAATCCAACAACTATCATGTCTGGTGTAAATCCATGTACACAGCCTCGAGCGCTAAGAAAAAGGTTCAGTTTATTGATAGTACTATTACCTAGCCACAAAAGGAAGTTGATTACTACCACGCTTTGACAAGATGCAACAACATGGTGGTCTCCTGGATCATGCATTATGTTTCCCTTGACATACATCGCAACATACTCTGGATGGATGGCTCTCAGGCCATATGGGAAGACTTGAAATCAAGATTCTTTCAAGGAGATCTCCTACGCATCTCTGAGTTATAAAATGAAGTCGCTTCTCTAAAACAAGGAGATAGAATAGTGACTGAGTATTTTACCAAGGTTCGTATAATATGGGATGAGTTTGACAACTTTTGTTCTGAGCCAACTTGTTCATGTGAAATCAGGTGTTCTTACAAACTAACTTCAACAATTGTTTAGAGAAAGCATGAGTCGGATCCTGCAGTTTCTTCGCGGATTGAATGAACAAGACGGTAACATTCAGTCTCATGTTCTGTTAATGGATCCTGTGCCTCCCATTTCGAATTTTTTTTTCCGATGTTGTACAACAAGAAGATAAGTTATAAGCAATAATTTTCTTAATGGGTTGGCAATTAAACATGTTGTTGTGAGTATTGTCACTTGTTCCTATTGTGGTAAGAAGGGTCACAACAAATCGATTTGCTTCAAGAAACATGGTAAAAAGGTTTGCTTCTATTGTGGCAGAGCTGGCCATACTATTGAAATTTGCTACAAGAAACATGGGTTTCCTCTTGGCCATAAATTCCATAATCAAGAAAGTCTCATGTCTACAAGTCGCGATACCAAGAATGATAGTCCAGGAGATGCCAATGATCAAGATGTTTGCTTGACACAACAACAAGTATCAAGCTCTCATGGTCTTTATCAAGCCTCCTAGTGATACATAAGTCTCATCAACTAATAAAATCAGTTTAGTAATACTTAATTCCATTGATACAGGTAAATCCATTTTTAACCTTGCCTCTCATGAAGACAAAGGTATCATATCTCGGATTTTGGATTATGGCGCAATAGATCATGTCTCCTATTCTCTAACTCACTTAAGCTCTTATAAAAAAAATTACTCTTGTCACCATTGACCTACCTAATATGGCATGGAAACCACAACCATACATAAATGAATTGTTAAAATCAGTGAACATATTACTCTAAAAGATGTTCTGTTTATTCCAAATTTTTGTTATAACCTCATTTTTGTATCTAAGTTAGTTGCATATAATCACATACGTATTATTTCACTAATGGGATGTTTCATTCAGATTTGACAATAAACAATAAGACTGGTTCAATTGTGATCAATGGAGGGTTGTATGTCTTTCGTGGATCCACCAACATCACAACGATATACTCACTCTATAGATAAGAACTATCCTAATAAATCTGATTGTAAAAACATTTGGCACAATCGATTAGGTCATTTGTTTGATAGGAGACTAGAAACTTTAAGACAAAAGTATAGTTATATTGATTCTAGAACTGAAAATTGCAATGTTTGTCATGCTGCTAAACAGAGAAGGCTTCCCTTTTTCTCCTAGTATTACTCATACCTTAATAATGGCAGCGAATTTGCTATGAAAGATTATTTTAATATTGAAGATATAATTCATAAAACATCTTGAACTGAAACCGCTCAACAAAATGGTATAGTTGAGAGGAAACATCAACATCTTTTAAATATAACTTAAGCCTTGCTTTTTCATTCTAAAATCTCTACTCAATTATGGACATATGCCCTGAACTATGTTACTCTTCTTATTAACATAATGCCTACTCTTTTTTCTTAATAACACCACATGAAAGATTATATCAGAATGTTTTTTATATTTCTAAATTGAGAGTCTTTCACTGCCTTTGTTATGTTAGCACTCTTCACATTAATAGGAAGAAGCTTGATCCCCATGCCAAATCCAACCTCTTTATTGGGTTACATCCTACTACAAAAGGTTACATTACATATGATCTTGACAGCCATGATATTATAGTTTCTAGAAATGTTATTTTTCTTGAAACTGAATTTCCTGTCATCACATCTACTCCTGTCCAAGATTAGAATGTTTCAATGTCTTTACCTAATAACCAATTTATGTATAATGATGATCACACTCATACTATTGTTGCCATTGACAATGACACTATAAATGATGAACATGTTTAGGATCATGCAGAAAATGAAAATAACTCTCCTAGACTATCTATTAGAGTTAGAGAACTGTCAACTTATCTAAAGGATTTTCAAATATTTTCTTATAGTACCACTAACACAAAATACCCAATTAGTAATGTCTTGTCTTTTGACAAATTATCCAATGCATATAAAGCTTTCGTATTTTTTTTGTCTAGATTGTATTGTTGATCCACAGGATTATAAAGAGGCCATACAACATAATCACTGGTGGAATGCTATGAAAGAAGAAATCATGGCTCTAGAGCACAACAATACATGGTTTATCACCACTCTACCTTCCAACAAAGAGGCCACAGGTTGCAAATGGGTATACAAAACAAAGCCCAAGGTTGATGGAACCATAGATAGATTTAAGGCTCGCTTAGTTGCCAAGGGCTACACTCAAATGGAGGGTATTGATTACTTTGATACATTTTCTCCTGTAGTTAAACGAGAAATGGAGCATATCCAAACTTCAAAAGGCAATGAAAGCGCATATGAGCTCCGATTAAGGTGTTGTTGACGACACAATGGTCACTTGGTCGAAATGATCAAAATTATGTAATCGTCGGTCAAAATTGAACTCTGGTAGTTATAGTAGTAGACGATAACGATATACGATGACGTCGCCAACAATGGTAGATAGCGCCAACACCGACAGTGGTGAGTGTAGTGGTAGAGACAACATAAATTTTTTCCTCAAAAGAACTTGACTCTAGATACCATGTTGAATATAGTGAAAACTATGCATGAAATTAATCTTCCTTGTATTAAATATACACATAAGGTACTCTTTAATTTTAATAAAAGAAATATGAATTAGGCCCAAAATACAAATAAAAAATAATAACACACTAGCTAAAGATAAAATATAAAAATATAATATAAAGATAAGATAAAGATAAATAACACAATTAATTAATCTCATTTGTGTGAGTGTTTGTGTAACTGTTCATGTTGTTATTGTCATAATTAGGAGCATATCAAATGCTCTTAAAATATATAATTTTTACCTCTGTTTATATTAAAAATTATCACTTGGTGGGTTTCATAAAAAGAGAAATGGTAAATTATTTGCTAATTTTCGGGGGAAATGGTAAAGAGGATGAATTATCTCTTTTGTCATATTGATTTAAATAAATATAAAAAATAATTAAATTAATGTCAACTTACAAACAAAACTTAAATTAATGCTAAAAATAAGGAATTTATTCTATCGAATATTACTTATTTGTAGTTATTATATTTTTTATTTTAACGTCAGAATGAAAAAATTTACTATATTTAAATTTTATAAAGTTAGTTTGAAGGGAGGATGAAAAAATTATAAGATCAACTCTCTCTACTAATAAAACTAACCATCAACATTTGTCGACAAAAAGAATTGTTAACTTTTTGTTTAATATTAATTTAAATTCAATATAATCAACTCTATTTAGGTGGATTACATGATTCAGAAGTTAATTATTTATATATTTATAATATATTTTTTATATTTTTAGTATATATATAGTTTAGTCCAACATGAAAAAAAAATTATTTTATATGATGTAACTTTGTTATCTTTATCTAATATAAAATTTAGATTTATACTTGTATTAATTTCAACAAATGTTTCCTAACCTTATCCTATTTTCTACTGCAAAAATAGGGCTTAGAAAGGAAATAAACTATTGTCGGTACCGATGAGATATAAATAAATAACTTTAATAGTAATTTTTCAACTTATTTGTGTTTTTGATATAATTGATAGTAGCTTGAATTGAGTTGATGATTTTCTATTCACTTTTGAAATTTTCCTTTTGTGATTATGGTGTCATATTCTCAATTTTGCTTTATAACATGTAAGGTTGGATAACTGAAAATTGTGGTGATTTCAATAGTATAATATAACCATGTTTTTGTCGCAAAATCCAAAGGTTCTCTATGATGGGCCAGGAAGCCATGATACCCATATGACTATTATCACATTGCATATTTCTCTCATTTTATTTCACCAATCTTTTAATGTTTACTACTTTCATAGCCATCAATTAAATTATAAATTATAAAGTAGATATAAATATTATAATTTACAAAGTGATTTTATAAAACAAAATTATTCTTAAAGTTTATTTCTTATGATGACTTTGAAGAGTATCTTCTTACTCTTTTTTCTAGAATGGCCTTAATTATTCTCATTGTTTGACTATATCCTCAACCCATCATTCCTCTTTATCTTCTTGTCCATATACATGGTTTCTCTCTATTCAATAAAAAATTTGATAGAATAATAATTTAAAAAAATTTATATGGAACATGTACTTTTTATTATTTTTCTTATTTTTATAATATATTACAAAATTAAATTTTAAGTCTCTAATTTCATAAAATATATGTGTATATGTATATGTATGTATATATATTATAATTGATCTCATCTATAATAATATAAAATCTCCAACATATATTATCGTATAGGTTTACGCAATTGCTGTTCTTTTATCCTTTCTGAGTGTAAGTAGATTTTGGGTGCATGAATATTTTTAGATCTATAAGTAGAAATGATTTGAAATATAACCTAACATCATTCATATATCTTCCGTGGCAAATAATACATTGTTAGAATGGTTTTCTAGATTCTATTTTTCTAAGTGAAAAGCTAGATGCTCGGCATAATTGAGAGGCAAAGAAAATTTCATAAAAGAAAATTATGTAGCTTTACGTAAGGAGTAGAATAAAGTAAGAAAAAATTGTTAATAGATAACCCACAATAAAGCAAGTAAAAAGTTTTCATCAAAACTTTGTCCAATGCTTCACAAATATGGTATATATAGTAGTTATAAATTAATTTATTATATGAAAATGTTTTTTTAACAATTTTTTTACAACGCATACATGGTAACATGTAATTAGTCCGTTTCAAATAAAAAGACTAATAAAATACTGACAGTAAACTATTATAAAAAAGTTATTAAAAAAAATTGTTAACATCTGGATGTCCTTTATTATATACAAGAGAAAAAAGAAACAATAGAACTCAAGTATAAAATTTAGATATTAATAGAAGGCCTAATCTCCATGAGTTAGGTTAGCATATGTATCATATGTCCACATTTATATCCGAAAGAATCTTTTAATAGAGATTTAATACGAAACTATGCATACATATATTCTTTATTTTGTACTTTCCGATTGCATTGGACAACTTTTTGATTTATATTATTTATTTAAGAACTGTGTCTTTGAATATGTTATTCTATTCTTGCATAAATTTTGTATCTGTGCCTTCAATTATTGAATTCCAAATAATTAAACTACTAAAATATGTACCAAATAAAATTCTGAAAAACAAAACTTGAGGTTTTAAAAAATAACAAAGGATTTCGAATAGAAAAATAGGAAAGAAAAAACAGCCATCATGCAATATTGAATACTTTTTTCTTCATTTCAATAGTAATTTCTTCCTTTCATTGTTCCATATAATAAGCCAATACCTCTTTACTAATGATTTTCGAAGCCTAATTTTTTTATTAGGCTAAGAACTATTACTTTCTAGAAGATATTATAGGAGCTGCAAAAAAGATAAAAAAAAATTAAATTATTTAATTATTGATGGTGATAATATTTTAAAAACGATGAGACTCTTCATAAAATTGGTTATGTGTTTTGGTTTTTTTCCTTGTTTTTTTAATAAGTAAAAACACTGACATTTGAGGTTCAATAATCTAAGGTAGTGATAAAATTTATATTCTTAATGTTATATAACATTTTAAGCAAAATAAAAAAAAATGCAAAACTTCGCGAGATTCGACAGTTATGTGGAACATTTAAATATTTATATATTTAAAACTATTATTTACAAAATTAAAAATTTTAAAAATTCAAATTGGTTGACTTAGATGTTCAAGTTTTTATAAATAAGAGACTGATCACTAGATTAGTTTTGCTGAATTGAGAGGCTTTAAAACAATAACATTTTCTTCTTTTTTTCTATCTAAAGGAGTAGATGGTACTAAAACTATAAATAATATATATATAACTATATGACTATTATTCATATCAAAAGCATTGTCTAATAATATATTGAAAAATCTACTAATTAAGTTAACCATGAAAATTTCGAAACAAGTTCTGTTTGAAATATCCTAATACCAATTTTTTAAAGCTTTTCCAAAGTACGATGATGTGAGGAAGAAGTCAATTTTCAACTGTTTGAAAATCTTGAAACTAGCTCGTTCTATACAGAAACTCCAAATATGCTGCTCCCGAAGATCCAAATAGATGCACATTTATGATTTATGAATGGATCAAGTTCAAATTCCTGCAACCAAAGTCCAAAAACTGTAACTGTTAGATTTAGGATAGTGTCGGATAATAAACACACAGTAAAAATAAAACATTGTTATATATAGCAAATACTAAGATATTAGACTTCACATAACCTAATTTTTAGTCTCCACTGTTCCAAGAAAAAAGGAAAACCAAGAAAGCTTTGTTTCTTACCCACAAAAAACATAGTAACTTGGAGCAATCTGCTTACAGTTCATGCAACTTGTAATATTAAGATGAGATGACGAAAGTTGATTAAGCACAATGTAATATTTGCCTAATGCAACTATATCTAATATATCTTTGCTGATAATAGAATTATATATGTAATATATATTTTTATTTTAAGGGGCCAATTTCACTATGTAGTAACTATCTATAGTTTTTTTTCTCTTCTAATTACTTCATTTAAACATATTTTACTGCACTTTAAACCTAATCCTAATTAGGGCATCCAAGTTTGTTTTAAATTTCTTTCATGAGATCATTTGTTTTACACATATCTTCTACATGGGGTAATCTTACTCAATGCTAAATGTCAATACTCGAATACAACTATCATTTACTAAACTAAAACAACATTGACAAATCTGCTTTAAATAATTGATAAAATAGAATTAATCCATTTTAACAACATCCCTTTTCAATAAATTAATTTAAATAGTAATGAACAAAATAATTAGTTAAATTGCTGAAATTTAAAATTCAAAACTGTTAATTGGTTTAATGAACTGACACATAAAAATGTTAAACATAATTAAAATAAAAATATTATTTTTTACTATTTTATTCATATAATTAAAAACAAGGTATCATTTTATTAAACAGTGCTTTTTTCATAAAAAAAAACCTTGTATAAAATAAAATATGTAGAAAAATAAGATGTGGCTTTTGATAAATAATTTGTTTAACACTATAAGAGTTGTGAAAAAGGTTTAATTAAATGGTTTTGATGTTTTGATTTTGGTCATTAAAAGAGAAAAAAATGAGAGAGAAGAGAGAGGGAAAAATAATAGGATGAAAGTTGATAGGAGCATGGATATGTTGAGCCATGCCCTTCCAATTAGGTTGAAGGACACTCGTGACTCTGCCAACCCTATATACTAAAATATCCAAAAATGAAACCAAATGAAAAGGAGAAGACAATAGAAGAAACAAAGTTCTGCACCACATCGCTGTCCACTCCATGCAAGACAACATGTCAGGATCAGAACACAGCCCCTTTCTCTCAAACAATATATTCAAAATCTCAAACATCATTTTCTTTTTCGAAACAAACTTATTCTTTCACAGTTTCATCATGACTATGCTAACGACTCCACCACCATAGAAAGAAAAAAAAAAAAACTAACAGAGAGAGAGAAAAGGTAAAGAGGTGTAAAGTAAGACTTTTAAATCTCTCTCTCTGCACCCCCAAAATGGAGTAGATTTGAATACGTAGATAAAGAAAAGTAGAAAAAGTAATAAAATATAAAAGATACAGTAAATATATATGTATTTATATATAAGGAATATTTTCAGAAAAGGCAAGAGACTTTGGAAAGGGAATCTACTGATTTCAGTATATTTTCACATGTTACATAGTCAAAAGTTTTAGACAATTGTGAAGTCGACAACAGGTGTTGGGAGAAAAATGTTTTATAAATGTCAAAATAGAATGATAAGAAACACTGTTTGAATTTTAAGTATATATATTATAATGATTAATGAAAACGATAAATATGTATGACATTTTATGCGTAATCATGCAGGGAACGATAAGAATTTGTGAAAGGTGAGAAACTTTATGTTTGGACGTACCTTATTGTACTTGTTCACTGAAAGTTTGCTCCACCTCCGAAAGATTGACCTGACGGCGCCGCATTGTTTGTCTCTGCTTCCAAAGAGCTCAAGTTAAACCCACGTTGCTGTTGTTGTTGCTGTGCAACTCCTAGAAAATCCCGGGTGAGTCTATCAGAGCCTCCAACGCTGAGTTTTGGTTCCTTGTTGGTGATGCCATGATCATATGCTTCGAAGCCGGGAAGGTTCATCATCTCTTGCACGCTGGAGTTCAAGATGTTGCTGTAGTTTGCAGCACTGAGGAGTGGCCTGTGATCAGATTTGGATGCTAAGCTTCTTAGAAGAGAGGAGGCACTGTTGTTGGTGCTGGAACTTGCAGCACCCATTTGAGCAGCTTTTTGGAGCAGTGCAGTTGCTGACATGTGAGACATGTTGGTGGTGTTTTGGAGAGAGGTGCTGAAAACAGAAGGGGCAGTGGCGGAGCTTGTTTGGTGATCGGTGCCGATTATGGTGCCTTCTGTGAAGAAATTAGACCCTTCTGTGGGGTTGAAGTGGTGTTCCTCGGAGTAGTTGGGGGTGTGGCCTCGGTTGGATAGAAAAGGAAGATTGAAGAGGTTGGAGGCAGAAGGGGTGTTGCTGTTGTTGAGGTCAGATAGTTGTATCATTCCTTGAAAAGGCTTGTTTGAGATTAAACCTTGTTGGTGATCATGGTAGTTCTGGTTTGATTCTGGCATGAAGAATGGAGGGTTTTGAAGTTGCATGGTTTGGTGTGAGGAGGGTCTGAAGGGTGAGGCCATGTTTGGTGGGAGAATGTGGTCAAATGGACCAGTCCTTGGTGCACCACAAAAACGCAATAGGTCACTGGGTTGGGAGTTTTGGTCATGGATTGAAGGAATCTGAGCACCCAAATTCTGAGATAAGCCTAAGGACATGTTACTGTTTCCAAATAGCTGGTTGCCAATGGCACTGCTCAAATTGGGTGGCTCTCTTGCACTTTCTTGTGCCAAAGCATCACAAAAGGCTCTGTGAGTGATGAAACTGTCACGTCTGCAATCAATGTATATCTCAAACAATTAATCATTTCCCTTATATCTTGTAAAAAATCTGAAAAATATTGCATGTATTATATCTCAAATTTTTGGTACTATATATTATTATTTGAAGTAACACTTGGAAAATTGATATATGTATATGTATATTCTGAAAGGAAAAATAAAGTGGCTTTCCGACGTTCATAGAAAACATCGAAAAATTATATTAAAATATATATTGAATAAAACATATTTTAGAAAGATGAATAATTGACTAGAGAATGCAGAAACGGATGACCTTATGCATTGTAAAAGTATTATTTTATACATTGTCGGTGTATTCATATAACTGCCATTTTGTAATAAATTGTTATAATTGAGTTTGAATCATGTTTGTATCACACTCAGCTTTTTTTGTACTTATCTCCACACTCTTATTTATGGTAAAATAGAGAAAGAAAGGAAAATTCAATAGAAGCTAAGTTTCTCAATCCTTTCCTTTTATCATAAATAGAAATTGGAATAAGAAACAGTTTAAAAATATCAGAGTTGTAGCAATTTTGGTTAAACTTTATTATATATGCATAGTTGAACTCCTGGAAGAATTTTAGAAGGGTTTTACTATATTTAATCTTAAGAAATAAACAAATAAGTATATCATGAAATCATCAACTTGAGAAAAATCTTGCACAAGAAAAAGTTGTGTATAAAAACAGTCACAGATTGCAAGAAGCTGGAGAACTTGGCCTTCCTAGTAAAAGACAACAACATCACTTAAAGGAAAATGTCAACATAAAGGACAATAATAAATCATAATGAGCTCGAGGATAAATTTTTGCGTGTACTTATGAAACGAGTAGTTAAAGAAAAGAACAATGTGAATGACACTTCAAGTGATTAAGAAAATGTGTAGAAATTGAGAAAAGGACAACTTAGATAGAAACGATGTAGGTGTAATAACTTAACCAAAACTTGACTAAAAGACTACACAAAAATTTAACTAAGATGTGCCCTTTCAAAAATATTGTTCTCCAATGAATGGAACTGAAGAATGTGTATAACTTTTGCCAAAGTCAAGTTGTCAATCAATCAAGATCAAATATTTAAGGCTTCGGTTCAAACGGGTTCAAATTTTTCCCATATGTGTCTGATAATACATATACATAAATTCACAGACACGTGTGTCAAAACGTCGATATATATATATATATACATACATACATATATATAATTTTGTGTGGTTCTTATCTGTTTAGTTTTTATAATAATTCCAAAAATCTACCAAGTTTGTGAAATATATATACTGGTTTGTATATGTATTCATGTGTACTTATTTTGACTGCAGTTCTGAACCAAGCATGAGCACTAGGTTGTTCAAGTTTAACATGAAATAATGTCAAAGAAAAGAGTGAAAAAGTGGAAGCAGAAAATGAGAGAGTTTGTTAGGCCCTGACGTTATGATATGGAAAGGAGCACCTGCAAGAGAGAACACAGTACTGAACACATCTAGCCAATTCACAAGAGAACAAAAGCCCTAACAACACCACACTGCACTAGGACCCCCTTCTTCTACACACAAAAAACAGCACGTGAATAGGAAAATAAATAAAGGAAAACATTTCCTACCCCTCAACTCATGCATGTATGCAAGGAGAGAGAAATTAATTCCTCACCAAACATAGATATAGATAAGTGCACGAGTAAAACTTTGAACCTCTGAAAAAAATCAACAAAAATATGGAAAAAAAAAACAACTGTAAGTTTGAGACAAGGTAACAGAAATGGAGTTTGTTAAGGTTAATGTTGTTTTCTGTCTATCAAAGAGAGGAAGAAGAGGGTGTGGTAAATGTGAGGTTGAAGGAGATTAGGTAGTTTGGGAGGATATAATAATTTATTGTGCCGGAAACTGTTCTGGGTTATGCTTTTTTTATGATTTTCAGAGATTATTCACGTGGGGGGATGTTTCCTTGCAGTTCACTTGGGCAACGTACCAAATATAAGAGAAAGATGACAAAGGAAAGCATACGAGAGAGGGAAAGAGAGGACAGAATCTGAATGAATTGGAAGGAAGCCAAACTGAAATAGAAAAAGAAGAAAGCATCTAAGCCCTTTTCCCAACTATAGTCAATTGAAGAATCTAATAATAAGGCTTAACCCAGACCAAACTAGCCTAAATCAAACCAAACACCAGTACTTAATTTTAACTTGTAATCTGTCATCACCCAATTCTCTGCTGCATGACTAGAATGTTGCATCAATAAGAATGCCATGTGAAAGAAACTTTTGTTTTGGAAATGATTTCTCGATTTTTGGAAGATGATTGAGTTGTGGATTGGTGTGGATGGATACCTGGAGAAGAGGGTGCCACAGTCACATCTATACTCTCTGGTGCCACAGGTTTTGGAGTGAGCCTTCCAATCTGATTGAACAGCATATTTTTTGGAGCATTTGTCACACTTCCATTTCTTCTCACCATGTTTGCGAGAGTAGTGTTTCTTAATGCCAGTGAGGTCTCCAAGAGCCCTTGAAGGGTCATGATGAACACATGTGGGCTCAGGACACAGATAAACCTTTCTCTTTGGCTCTTTGTTACTCTTCTGCTTCAGCTTCCATGGCAGATTGTGTCCTCTTCTGTGAAGCTGTAGGTTTTGCTCCCTTTGAAACCCTTTATTGCACACTTCACATATAAACCTGTTTGTTGCCATTAGAGTCTTCGGAGATAGTGCTATCACCTCAGCATCTGGATCTGCACACACACATGCATCCATTGTTCCCATTCCAACCACCAATAAATAAATAACTTTATTAAATAAAACCAGACAACTAATTAATAGTTAGAAAATTCACAGGATTAAAAAAGGAAACCAGCAATTCATTTTTCTGAAAGCTTGAAGACAAAGCCAAAGGTTTCCATTTCTCATTTATGTTCCAAAGTTAGGAATTGATTAGGGTTCACCACCCCCACACAGGAATTGCCCATTGGAAGGAAAAAAAAAATTGTAATGGTGGGTGGTGTGAAAATTAAACCGTTTGCAGAGATGAAACCAGAAAGTGAGAAAAACCAATTCATTTAATTGATGAACAATAAACCGAAGAGTAGATTTTTTTATTTTTTATTTTCTGTGTAAAATTGTTAAGATACTTGCTTGGTGTTCCAGGTTGGTTTCTTCTTTTCTTCTGGGGTGGTGGTGCAGCTGGAGTTGATGAAGAAGATGGTGTTGTTGTTGAGGAATGCTGCTGCTTCATCTGATTCTGATCCTCTTCTCTGATTCCAAAGAGAGATGCTGAAGAAAAAGGTGCTGCCATGTCTTATAGCAAAACGTCTCTAGTGATTTTTTTCTTTTTCTTTTGCTTGACTCAAAAACCTTACAACAACATCAGAATTCTGGAAAACCCACATGCAATTTGAGTCCTTGAATTCTTGTCCCCAATCTAAAAACTGAAAGGCAAGGGAAGTTGAATTCTGTAGAGAGAAATAGAGAAGAGAGGCTGAAAGGTGAAAACTTCCATGAAAAAGAAAGTTTTGAAGCAGAGATAGGAGAGGAAGAAAAAGGGAAATTCAATCCAACCCCATGGCCACTTGATATGAATATTTTCTCCCAACTTGGGTTTGTTTATAAATGAAAAATTTTGAGGTAGAGGATTTCTGAGTCTCTTCCACTGATTTGGTGTCATGCAGATACACCAACACATATGCACACACACCCCATTTTGCTCAATCGTTTCTTTTTTCTCATTTAATTTTTATATTTCTCTCTTGAAACTCATTTCCAGATTTTGCTGAATGCTTTTTCTCAACATTTAATGAAATTTCAAAAATGGGAAAATTGATGTGTGAGAGAGAGAAAGGCCTACGGCACTGTGGACCCAATCCTTAGACACATAACGACATGAAATGGGTGTAAGCAACATGAAATGAAACAGCTATTCTCTCTCTTTCTCTCTCTTATTTCGCATATTCTGACTCACTCCCAGACAAACTTTCACTAATCACCAAGCCCCACTGGGCCCCACATAAATTTCATAAGCAAAAACAAATAAAAAGGTGATGAACTGAAACCGCGTGTGTGTGTGTGTATTATACATAAATTGCTCCATAAACCGTATATGTAAAACGATGGAAGTTACCACCTTTGAAGTGACAGAAACAAAGTTTAAAAAGTTGATAACTTTACTCAGCCCTTTATCTTGAAAGAAAGAGGGAAGTAATTAATGTTTAAACTAAACAGGTTTGTAAAGTAAAAAAAGGTGTAGCAGTAATTTTTACAGAAGATAGTGTGAAAAAGTGAAAAGTTGAAGTATTTTTACAGAAGATAATGAATAGTATATTTTATAAAGAAAAGTTGAATGGAAGTGAAAAAAGCACCTGAGGAGTGATTGGAGAAGGGACTGTTGTCTGAAATTCAGTAGGGGCAGAGTGTACTGTGTCATTACCGTTTAGGGACATTGACATGGAAAGGGCATAAAAGGTTTCTGAACCCACCTTTGCTGTGTTTAGCTGCCTTGGGTTGCATGCAATGATGCAATGCAATGCCTGGCTGCTACTATCCCAAAGTCACATCAGGGAGGGACACCCAATAATACTACAAATTATTATCCATCATTTTCTTTTACACCATTACTTTTAATCTAAAAACTTAATACAATATATTTATGAGTCTTTTATCTTATATAATATTTAATTTTCTTTTTCCTATTTTATATAGTATTTTTTTATTGACACTTAGATATTCTTAACAATATCTTTTAAAATGTGAGTTTTTTTTTCTCTATGATATATTTTTCTCAAGTGGACATTTACTTATTGTATTGTATGGTCCTTCCAATCTCATGTACTGAATGGCTCATCCTAGACCGAACGGTTCTTCTCAAACCGATCACTAGGCCAACAACTCTAGTTGATTATATGGTTAGATTTTAAACGATAATAGCTCATTAAAGCCCCTAATGGAGGTTAAGACGTGATTGGGCCGTCATTAGGCCTATGAAAGGTAAAAGTTCATTACAACTAGTATAAATAAAAGTTTTGGGTATGACTTACCATGATGCACATTATGCACACGACACGCATCACTTGTTGTGAATGTCGTTCAATCATTTTACTGGCTAAGCGTCGAAGTGCCTTTGATAGGTATCCATCCGGCTCGAAGAGGGAAGAGAGAGAACGAACAACACAACTGGGAGTACAAAGAAGACTAGGGAACTCGTCCGGCCTTCAACGAACCCGCCGGGTCTTAGAGACAACGAGGAAGATTCGTCAGGTCTTCGACCTGTGACACTTTAACTAACGTTCGTCCACTTTGAGACGCGTCCATCCGTCTAAAAACTATGTTAATCTGGTCTTAGAAGCAACATGAAATGTTTTGAACAAAAGACTTTCAAACTCAACCGAAACATTTTGACCTTCACCATGGGGCGAAACATTTTCCCTAATATTATTTTACATTCAATTTAAGATAAATGTGTATATTAAATATATGTCTATTTTTCTTAATCAAATTTCATACTTTTTTTCATTTTTTTTCTTCTTTATTTATTTTTCGAAAGAAGAAAATATTGAAGAAAAAAATAAGATATATTGTTTTATTTAATGAAAAAGAAGGTAAGTGTATTACAAAAAATGCACTAATTTATCTTTAACACGATAATAATATTTTTACTCGTAATTGAAAAAGAGATGTGTAAATATTCATTTCATTAATTATATTGATATTTAACAATTTATTCACAATAGTGCAGTGGACCCACACAGTGCTATTTAACTAAACTCCCAACTTTTCTTCACTTTTTTAATTTTTCTATTAAGAGCAGAAAATATATAGTGAAAATTAAGATATGCTGATTGAAGAAAACTGATTTATCATTAACATAGCAATGGTATCTTTTTATTATAAGAAATTTACTGATTTATCATTAACATGGCAATGGTATTTTTTTTTTTACTTTAAATAGTTGCATAAATACTCATTCCACTAATATATATCAACACTTCACATTTTATTTAGGATGTAAATGAACATATCCATACGTTTTTATTAGTTATGCTTACCAATTTCTCCCAATCAAACTCTCAAGTTATTTTCATTTTTTTTCAATTTATCGATTAAAAATACAAAAAATATAAAGTGAAAAATTGAGACATATTATTTGATTTAAAAAAATAAAGACAATTTATTATAAAAAATTACTAACTTATATTTAATAATAATAATATTTTTTCTTATAATTAAGAAATAAGTATGTGAATATTCATTTAACTAATTACATCTATCACCACACTTCCTTCAATGTATACATGTATATAGATAACAGTGTTTTCCTTAATTACGGGTGTTGTTTTCTTTCAAGTCAACTCTCTTAATTTTTTTTATTTTTCTTAAAAATAGAAAAATAATAATATTTTTATTTATAATAAATGTTAATCTAACTCCTAACTTCATTTCTTTTTTTATTTCTTCATTTAACTAAGACTAAAATCCTCATTTTATCTTAATTTTCATTTCAATTATTCAATTTCATCTCCTTATTTTTTTTATTTAATTAAATTCTATTCTTTTGTTAAAGTGATTCAATTAGGTCGTTTGTTTAGATTGGTATTAACACCAATTTTTACGTGTTAGTTTGTGATATTTATAAACTTTTTAATTTTTTTAATTTTTTATTTGTTTAAGCTTCTTTTTGTCATATGTCAAGTATTTGTTGTGCCACATGACAATGTGAATATCACGTGATGGTGTTGGTAACACATGTCAATATAAATTTCATGTGTTAATGTTAATTTCACATTTTAGTGTTTTGAATTCAATATCGTTCCTATTTGAAATTTTGACTAAGATGACTTTCAATTTTTTTAAAATGAAGTAACATTGTTCCTCTTTGAAAAAGAGACCAAATTAGTAACTAAACATAATTACAACTTATATTCAAGTTGTAGCTAAGTTTTATTATTAATTTGATCTCAACTTAGAGAAAAACAAATATACTCCAGTTTAAAAATTAAATGAGACTCAATTGAATAAAAAAATTCAAATATAAGAGTTGAATTGAGTTTAAGACACTACCATATCATCTAAAATACTACTATATATGACACCGAGGTTGCCACATGACATAATAAGAAAATGACACGTGGAAAAAATAAATTTAAACAAAAATATAAAATATAAAAATACCATGAATTGACACCTGACATGTACAAAGACAGTGTTTATGTAAATCTAACAAAAATGACTTAATTGAATTATTTTAAAAAAAAATAGAACTTAATTGATAAAAATGGACCAAATTAAAATAATTGAAAGAAAAATTAGGACAACATGGGAATATTAGCCTTTAACAAATTACATCTACACTTCAAACTTTATTTAGGATGTATATGAGCATTAGATCTATTGGTCTTTATAAATTATGTGTGTCAATTTCTCTCAACCAAACTCCCACCTTTTTTTTTCACTTTTTTAATTTTATTTATTAAAAATAAAAAAAAAATATGAAGTGAAACATTAGACATAATATTTGAATTTAAAAATAAAATAAAATATAATAGAAATAAATTACTAATTTGTGTTTAAATAATAATAATTTTTTTACTTATAATTAAGAAATAAGAATGTGAATACTCATTTAACTAACTACATTTATTATTCACACTTCATTCAATATATACATGTATATCTCAATCATGTGCTTTCATAAATTATGTGTATCGATTACTCTTGAGTAACTTTCAATTATCTTTATTTATTTATTTCTTTATTAAAAATGGAGAAATAATAATAATTATATTTATAATTAAGAAATAATGAAGCCAAGACTCATTTCACTAATTATATCTACTATTGAAACTAAATTCAAAATATAAACATACATATAAACCACATATATTCATTAATTATGTATGTCGTTTTCTCTTAACTAACTTCTAACTTTATTTTTCTATATTAAAATAGAAATGTAATAATATTCTTAATTAATATTAAGAAGTAGCATTATGAATATGCATTTAACTCTCATTTTGTCAAAATTTTTGCATCAATTATTAAATTTTGTTCTTTTTTTTATTATTATTGAAGTCTTAATTTTTGGTTAAAATGATTCAATTAGGTAATTTTCATTAAATAGCGTTTATACGTGTCCTAAAATTAGGTAATTTTTGTATGTCACATATCACTCTATGATATTTTTTAATTTATTTATTCTTTATTTTTTAATCCATTTTCAATTTTTTAAAGTTCTTTTTGTCACATGTCAGGTTCTTGTCATTCAATATAACAATATTAGTCTCATGTGACAACATTGCATATAAGTGTTAGTAACACGTGTAAATTTTAAATCTACATGACAATATAATGTAGTCCTCATATTTGAAATTTTGACTAAGTCAAGTTTCATTTTTTTCTAAATAGAGTTATGTTGTCTTCTTTCAAAATGATTAAGCCTAATTACAACTTATATATACATTCAATATATATCATTTAACAATTACATCTATCATTCATACTTCATTCAATATAAACATGTTTATCTCAATCACGTGCTTTCACTAATTATGTGTTCCGATTACTCTCAAGTAACTTTCAATTTCATTATTATTTTTTATTTCTTTATTAAAAATGTAGAAATAGTGATACTTTTATTTATAATTAAGAAATGATGGTGCTAAGACTCATTTCACTAATTACACATACCATTGACACTTCATTCCTGATATAAATGTATATCTCAGCCACGCGTTTTCATTAACTATGTGTGTCGTTTTCTCTTAACGAAACTTCCAATTTTTTTTATTTCTTTATTAAAATAGAAAAATAATTATATTTTTAATTAATATTAAGAAGTTGTTTTATGAATATGCATTTAACTATAAGGTTAAAATCCTTATTTTTGTCCTAATTTTTGCTTTAATTATTCAATTTTGTTCTTTCTTTTATTATTGAAGTCTTAATTTTTGTTAAAACGATTCAATTAGGTAATTTCCATTAGATTGACTTGATACGTGTCCTAAAATTAGGTAATTTTGGTACATGTCACATGTCAGTTTGTGATATTTTTTAATTTTTTTATTCTTAATTTTTTCTTTATTTTTCTAAATTCATTTTCAATTTTTTAAAGTTCTTCTTGTCACGTGTCAGGTTCTTGTCATTCAACGTAACAATATCAATATCGTGGGACAATATTGTTGACACGTGTATGTGTTAGTGACACGTGTAAATTTTAGTTCTACATGAGAATGTCTTGAATATAGTGAATTTCTTATATTTGATATTTTGACTAAATCAAGTTCCAATTTTTTCTCAATATAGTTATGTTGTCTTTTTCCAAAATGGAACCAAAATAATGGTTAAGCCTAATTACAACTCATATATACATTCAATATTTATCATTTAACTAATTACATCTATCATCCACACTTCATTATGTATATCTCAATCAGGCGCTTTCATTCATTGTGTGTGTCAATTACTCTTGAGTAACTTTCAATTTTCTTAGTTTTTTTTATTTCTTTATTAAAAATGGAGAAATAATGATACTTTTATTTATAATTAAGAAATAATGGTGCAAAATCTCATTCCACTAAGTACATATGCAATTGACCGTTCACTCAAGATATTAATGTATATCTCAGCCACGCGTTTTCATTAATTGTGTGTGTCGTTTTCTCTTAATGAAACTTTCAACTTTTTTTTATTTCTCAATTAAAATAGAAAAATAATAATATTTTTAATTAATAATAAGAATTAGTATTATGAATATGCATTTAACTAAGGTTAAAATCCTTATTTTTGTCTTAATATTTGCTTCAACTATTCAATTTTTTTTATTAATAAAGTCTTAATTTTTGTTAAAACAATTCAAGTTTTTAATTTCCATTAGATTGACTTTACACGTGTTCTAAAATTATGTAATTTTTTTATATATCACATAATTTCACGATATTTTTTAATTTATTTATTCTTATTTTTTTATTCTATTTTAAATTTTTTAAAGTTCTTTTTGTCACATGTGAGATTCTTGTCATTCTATGTAACAATATATGTGTCATGTAACAATGTTGTTAACACGTATAAGTGTTAATGACACATGTAAATGCAAGTTTTACTTGACATTATCTTGAATTTAGTGTCGTCTTTATAACTGAAATTTTGACCGATTCAAATTTCATTTTTTTAAAATAGAGTTATTTTGTCTTCCTAGAAAATAAAAACAAGTTAATAATTAATTCTAATTCAATATAAACATGTTTATCTCAACCACATGTTTTTATTATTTATGCGTGCTGATTACTCTCACTTAACTTTCACTTTTATTATTATTATTTTTATTTCTTTATTAAAAATGCAGAAACAATGATACTTTTGTTTACAATTAAGAAACAATGATGCAAAGACTCATTTCACTGTTTACCTCTACCATTGACACTTCATTAATTATGTGTGTTGTTTTTTTCTTAACGTAACTTCCATCTTTTTTTTTTATTTCTCTATTAAAATAGAAAAATAGTAATATGCTTAATTAATATTAAGAAATAATATTATGAATATTCATATAACTAAGGTTAAAATCCTCATTCTTTCCAATATTTGATTCAATTATTCAATTTTGTTCTTTTTTTATTAATTAAGTCTTAATTTTTGTTAAAACAATTGAATTAGGTAATTTCCATTATATTAAATTTACATGTGTCCTAAAATTAGTTAAATTTTCTATATGTCATATGTGAGTTCATGATATTTTTAATTTATTTATTCTTATTTCTTTTTTATTCTTTTTAATCTATTTTGATTTTTTAAAGTTTATTTGTCACCTGTTATGTTCTTGTCATTTCACGTAACAATGTTAGTGTCATGTGACAATGTTGTTGACACATGTAAGTATTAGTGACACATGCAAAATGTTAGTTGGGTTAAATATGTTTTTGGTTCCTTAACTTTTAGTGAAAATGACAATTAGTTCCTCTTCAAAATTTTGACCTAATTTAGTCCCCCAACTTTAGAAATGTATGAATTTAGTCCTTTTAACTAAATTTTTTTAAATTTATTTGATGTTTCAAGCACGTTTCATGATAGCATTTGGATTGTTTACACTGTTTGACACATTTTTCTTCAATGTTAACTGAGAAACGCTTTTGAAACATCAAATAAAGTTAACAAAATTTCGTTAAAAGGACTAAATTCATATATTTCTAAAGGTAGAGGACTAAATTAGGCCAAAGTTTTGAATATAGACTAATTCCAATTTTCACGAAAAGTTAAGGGACCAAAAACATATTTAATACGTGTTAGTTTTACATGATATAGTGTCTTGAATTTAGTGTAGCATTTATATTTGAAATTTTGACTAAGTCAAGTTTAATTTTTTAAAATTGAGTCATGTCTTCTTTCAAAATGGAAACAAATTAATAATCAAGCCTGATTACAACTTATATATACCTTCAATATATATTATTTAACTAATTTTATCTATCATTCATACTTCATTCAATAAAACATGTTTATCTTAATCAGGTGCTTTCATTAATTACGCGTGTCGATTACTCTCAAGTAACTTTCAATTTTATTATTATTTTTATTTCTTTATTAAGAATGGAGAAATAGTGATATTTTTATTCATAATTAAGAAATAATGGTGCCAAGACTCATTCAACTAATTACATATGTCATTGACACTGAATTCAAGATATAAATGTACATCTCAGACACGCGTATTCATTAATTATGTGTGTCGTTTTCTCTAAACTAACTTTCAATTTTTTATTTATCTATTAAAATAGAAAAATAATAATATTTTTAATTAATATTATGAAGTAGCATTATGAATATACATTTAAGTAAGATTAAAATTCTCATTTTGTACTAATTTTTGCATTAATTATTCAATTTTTTCTTTTTTTTATTATTAAAGTCTTAATTATTATTAAAAAGATTCAATTAGGTAATTTTCATCTAAAAGACTTTATACGTGTCTTAAAATTAGGTATTTTTTTGTTATGTCACATAACTTTGAGATATTTTTTAATTTATTTATTCTTAATTTGTTCTTTATTTTTTAATCCATTATAAATTTTTAAGTTCTTTCTCTCACATGTTAGATGCTTGTCATTCAACATAACAATATCAGTGTCATGTGCAACGTTGTTGACACATGTAATTGTTAGTGACACGTGTAAATTTTAGGTATACATGACAATGTCTTGAATATAATGCAATCCTTATAATTGAAATTTTGAATAAGTCAAGTTTCAATTTTTTTCTAAATAGAGTTATGTTGTCTTCTTCCAAAATATAACCAAATTAAAGATTAAGCCTAATTACAACTTATATTTACATGCAATACATATCTTTTGACTAATTACATCTATCACTCACACTTCATTCAATTAAACCTATTTATCTCAATCACGCGCTTTCATTAATTATGTGTACGGGTAACTCTCAAGTAACTTTCAATTTTATTAATATTTTTTATTTCTTTATTGAAAATGAAGAAATAGTAACAATTTTATTTATAATTACGAAATAATGGTGCCAACAGTCATTCCACTAATTACGCCTACCATTAACACTTCATTTCTTATATAAATGTATATCTCAGCCACACATTTTCATTAATTATGTGTGTCGTTTTTTCTTATGGAAACTTCCAACTTTTTTTTATTTCTCTATTAAAATAGAAAAATAATGATATTTTTAATTGATAATAAGAAGTAGTATTATGAATATACATTTAGCTACGGTTAAAATCCTCATTTGTCCTAATTTTTGCTCCAATTTTTCAATTTTGTGTTTTTTTTATTATTGAAGTTTAAACTTTAGATAAACTTTATACGTGTCCTAAAATTAGGTAATTTTTGTATATGTCACATATCACTTTGTGATATTTTAAAAGTTAATTATTCTTTATTTTTTAAAATTCTTTTTGTCACATGTCAGGTTTTTGTCATTCAATGTAAGAAAATCAATGTTGTGTGACAATGTTGTTGACCCGCATAAGTGTTAGTGACACATGTAAATTTTAGTTCTACATGAGAATGTCTTGAAAATAGTGTTGTCCTTATATTTGATATTTTGACTAAATCAAGTTCAAATTTTTTTCTAAATAGAGTTATGTTGTCTTCTTCCAAAATGGAACCAGAATAATGATTAAGCCTAATTACAACTTATATACATTCAATATATATTTAACTAATTACATTTATCATTCACACTTCATTATGTATATCTCAGTCATGTGCTTTCAATAATTATGCATGTCGATTACTCTTGAGTAACTTTTAATTTTCTTAGTTTTTTTTTATTTCTTTATTAAAGATGGAGAAATAATGTACTTTTATTTATAATTAAGAAATAATGGTGCAAAGACTCATTCCACTAAGTATATCTACCATTGACAGTTCACTCAATATATTAAGGTATATCTGAACCACACATTTTAATTAATGTTGTATGTCGTTTTCTTTTAACGAAACTGCCAACTATTTTTATTTCTCAATTGAAATTAAAAAATAATAATCTTTTTAATCAACATTTTGAAGTAATATTTTGAATATGCATTTAACTAAGGTTAAAATCCTCATTTTGTCCTAATTTTTGCTTCAATTATTCAATTTTGTTTTTTTTTATTAATAAGTCTTAATTTTTGTTAAAAAAATCAATTTGGTAATTTCCATTCAATTGACTTTACACTGTCCTAAAAGTAGGTAATTTTTATATATCACATATGATTTCTTGATATTTTTAAATTTATTTACTCTTATTTTTTTTCATTTTTTGTCCTGTTTTAAATTTTTTTTGTCACATGTGAGATTCTTGTCGTTCCACGTAATAATATCAGTGTCATGTGACAATGTTGTTGACACATGCAAGTGTTAGTTGCACGTGTAAATGTAAGTTTTACTTGATATTGTCTTGAATTTAATGTCTTCCTTATATTTGAAATTTGGACATTCACACTTCATTATGTATATCTCAATCATGTGCTTTCAATAATTATGCGCGATGATATTACTCTTGTATAACTTTCAATTTTCTCACTTTTTTTTATTTCTTTATTAAAGATGGAGAAATAATGATACTTTTATTTATATTTAAGAAATAATGGTGCAAAGACTCGTTCCACTCAAGATATTAACGTATATCTCAACTACTCGTTTTTATTAACTGTGTGTGTCGTTTTCTCTTAACGAAACTACCAATGCTTTTATTTCTCAATTGAAATTGAAAAATAAAAATGTTTTTAATTAATATTTTGAAGTAATATTTTGAATATGCATTTAACTAAGGTTAAAATCCTCATTTTGTCCTAATATTTGCTTCAATTATTCAATTTTGTTTTTTTATTAATAAGTCTTAATTTTTGTTAAAAAAACTCAATTTGGTAATTTCCATTAGATTGACTTTACACGTGTCCTAAAATTAGGTAATTTTTGTATATACAACATATGATTTCGTGATATTTTTTAATTTATTTACTCTTATCTTTTATTTTTTTGTTCTAATTTAAATGTTTTTTATATGTTGCGCCTCTCTCCACCATTTGCATAAGCCACATTTACCTGATAATACAACAAAGCCATTGTATACCTCATTCAGTTAACAAAAAAGAGTACATCGAAACAAAATCCCTCCTACCTCCACTCCTATGGAGCTTTTTTGAAGCGGGTCGAATCAGTGCTTGATCAGAACAAAAACCCTTACTTTGAAAGGGGAACATCAACGAACACTGAGGGAGGTGACCAACGAACTCCACTTTGATGGCTTCGTCACCACAAATGATGAACAACGAAAGAGAGTAATTACGGATTGAGGATGAACGAGAGTGAATGGTTGAATGACAGTGATGATTTGGAACGAGAGTGAAGAAGAGAGGAAGAATAGTTGAATGATGAGAGTGAGGAAGAGAGGGAGGGAACATAAATTAGGGCGAATGTGAGATTGGAGATAGCGGGACTGAGAGGAAAATGGGCAAATCAGAGAGAGATATTATGACCAGTTTCTAAAATTAAGTCATAATACATTACCAAATTTGCCACATTATAACAGGTGTCCATAACTCCGACATAATAGGTTTTGAACTTATTTACAAATTTGCCATTGTGTTTTCGTATTACGACTGGTGTCCATAACTTCGTCATAATATTGTTTTAACTTATGTACAAGTTTGTCACCACGTTTTATATTATAACTGTGTACAAAATTGTCATAATATGTCATATTTTTATTACAATTCTGCCACCGTTCAACATATTATGATAGGTGGTTTTCACCCAACATAATAGGTCGTCACTAGTTGTATTTCGTATTTTAGAATGAGAATCCCAATATAGAGATCTCACTCAAGGATACCTCGAAAAATTTGTGTCAAGAAAATTATAGTTAGGCTTCATGGTACAAGAAAATATATGATAAACTATGTGTTATAGAGAGTTATTTTATTTTATTAAAATAGTAAATTTAGACATTTAACAAATAAATTACTAAATTAGATTTTAGAAAAGGTTATTAACAAAACTTTGTTATATACAATAATACCACTAAAGTAAAAAGTTATATGATTTCATGCACATTATCTAAATTTCTTATATCACAAATTCATTCTAATCTCTTATAAAAACACCTAGAGCTGTCAAACTAACCCATGGCCCCAGGGCCAGTCCCAACCCACTGTTAAAAAAGTCCTATTTTAAGAAGCCCCCTAAGAAGGGGGCCAGAAAAAAGCCCAACCCCTAAAAAGCCCTCTCTCTCTCTCTCTCTCTCTCTCTCTCTCTCTCTCTCTCTCTCTCTCTCTCTCTCTCTCTCTCTCTCTCTCTCTCTCTCTCTCTCTCTCTCTCTCTCTCTCTCTCTCTCTCTCTCTCTCTCTCTCTCTCTCTCTCTCTCTCTCTCTCTCTCTCTCTCTCTCTCTCTCTCTCTCTCTCTCTCTCTCTCTCTCTCTCTCTCTCTCTCTCTCTCTCTCTCTCTCTCTCTCTCTCTCTCTCTCTCTCTCTCTCTCTCTCTCTCTCTCTCTCTCTCTCTCTCTCTCTCTCTCTCTCTCTCTCTCTCTCTCTCTCTCTCTCTCTCTCTCTCTCTCTCTCTCTCTCTCTCTCTCTGTTATAATATTATTATTATATTATTATAAACAAGTTATATATATATAAACTTTGTCAAAACATTATTTTTCCACAAAATAACATTTGTTAGGTTAGGTTTGAGACATTTGAGAGAGTTGGTGTACGTTTTAAATAGTTTTAAATACTAATGTAGTGTTTTTTTTAAATAATTAAGTTTGAAAAATAGAAAAGTAAAAATAATTGTTTTCCATAAACTAAAATTAGTTTAAACGTTATTATCTTATTAATTTATGTTGGTAATATTTTGTAAATTAAACATTATTAATTATTTAATTATTTCTAAAACTTACTATTTTGATAAACTAACAAATTATTTTTAACATAAAATTATTTATAAAATTAATAAAAATTATTTATATTCATTTTTATAATTATGATAATAATGTTCTTTTTATTTTTTCTTTAAAAAAACTCAAGCACACATATATTTTAATTAAAACAATTTATAGTCATTATTGAATCAAAATTAATATTAAATAATCATATATTATAAAAATATCTCTTTTTTAGTTTCCAATTCTGGATGTATACAGTATCTCTTTTTTTTTCTCTCATTGGACATATCTATTTTCATATATGCAATAATTATTTTATTGCAAGTGTTTAAAAAAAATAGTCTCTTTAACACCATTATTTTATTCACTTAGTCATTCTTATAAAATAGGATATATATGCAATATGGAGAAAATTTGTAACCAAATAAAATCTAAAAGCCAGATTATATTATCACATATGCATGCAGTATTCCTAAATGCTATTTATAGTTTATATCTTATTTAAGTTAAAGGCAAAATAAACCTTAATTCAAAATAATTCATTCTTTAGTGGATCTTAAAAGCATGTATTAATTCTTAATTCAATTTTAAGATTTGTAAATAAATATAATAAAGCTAAAATTTGTATTACATGCGGGATTTGTTTCTCTCACACACACGTTATTCTTAATTCAGTTTTAAAAGCTGCATGTAAATATATTTAAATTACAACAACATTTCTTTCTCTTTTTTTTAAGACCATGACTACAAAAACTGGTTTATTATTTGATAGAAATATATATATATATATATATATATATATATATATATATATATATAGCAGGTTTCCATTTGCTTGGATGATGTATTCAGTTGTGAAGGGGTTGTTTTTGGAAGTGCAGATTTGTAGTATGGTATTAGAGATTATTTGCATTTGATTGTTTTAAAAATTTGGTAAAAAGAAAGGCCCATGGGCTAGCCCTAACCCATAGGACTTTGAGACTTTTTAGCCCTGTGGGCTTTTTCAATAAAATATTGTTTTGGTCCTGTGGACTTTTTTGGTCCCAACCCAGATGGATTAGGGTCAGGGCCTATCAAGTGGACCAATTTGACAGCTCTAAAAACACTCATTATAAAAAATAAGAAATATATTATACATTATTTCAATAAATACTATTTCCTCTATAAAAAACAACAACAATCACACTTTTATACATTTTAAAATAATAAAATATATAGGACATGCTTGATGGGTATTTTCTATAAGCATAACTGAGAGAAAAAAACTTCTATAAGTTAAAACTAATCATACATAAATCATCATTATATAAAAGTTAAATGTAATCGGAGAATTTGTCCCACTAATATAAAACTGAAGTGAATGAAAGAAAAAGGAATAGAAATTGGAAGTGGAGGACCTAATCCAACCACTCCGGATAAACAAATTTTCCTCATACGACATTTTTTAGAACATAAAGTGCACTTCCCAATTGTCTTTTACTTTCGAGTAACTGTCTTTTACTTTCAAGACACACTTCAATTCTGACTATGTATAGTGTGTAAAATAACATTCTCTACGAAACTCAATAAAGTGAAATTTGTGTCCTTTTTCTTTTTCTTTGAGAATTATAAACTATCCTTGAAAGGGACAGTTAATAGCATATCCTCCTTTTCCTTATAAAATTAGTTTACCCACAAAATTTTCATTACAAGATTCACCTTTTTTTTATACTTCTTTGTCGTTGGCTTGAAATTCTATTATTTTTTTATTGGTGAATTTTCAACTGACAACCCTTAGTTTATGGGGCAGGTGTCATGCATTTAACTTAATCAAATGAATAATATTTTGGAGGTTCATAGTATAATTCACAATTATGATATAATTAATTTGTGTGTGGATGAAATGGATTAAGACTAGATTAGGTATGGCCAACTGCAACTTTGAAAGTGCATTCTAACCACCATTTTAGTTCCTGAAAAGATATAATATAGTACAAGAGGATTACTTAAAACATTAATTATCCTGGATTATACTATTTTTGAAATGGTAACTTCTTATTGTTTTAAATTAATCTTTTTAAAATAATGACATTATATGTAAATCTTGAATTATATAATTTACATTTTTAATTTAAGAATTAAAGTATTTGTTATTAGTTCATGTTAACTTGCTAACAAAGTATTAAAGTAAATAATTTTACTTAATCCTATAATTTTAATATCTTTTTAAGTCCCACATTGTGCATTGTGTCATGTTGTGATCATAATATTTGCAACTACTCTCATTTTCATTTATGCTAGTCCAATTTCTTTCACCACTATAGAAAAAATTATATGTATATATGTCTATGGGTTCTCAAAGAGCAACATACAACAAATGAAACAGAAAGTGTGATTACAAATTGATTTCGTCACCTTCAAGAATTCTCAAAATTATCATACCAATTATGATTCGATAGTCTCATCAAATATGATTAAATAGAACTTTGATTGGTGATGAAATAATGATATATCTATGATGGTGGGGAGGTCTGGGCTTGGGATGACTTTTCGTGAATGGTGTTAGAAGTAATTTTTTGTTGGACTTGGACCAAGATGTGGGTGGTGTTAAAAGTAAATTCCTTTTGGACTTGGACCAAGATGTATGAGAGATATTAAAAATAAATAAGAGATTTTATTTCTCTCAAGAAATTTGTCATTTAATCTACTATTTCCTTATATAGGTGAGTGATTTCTTAAATTATGAGATTTTAATTAAATATTGGATTTATTATATATTTTTTATTAGATATTATGGTATATCATAAGTAATTAGACATTATGGTATATATTTTTATTAGATATTATGTACAACATACATCAAACCAAAGATTACCAATCAAGATAATCAAAATAACATAGAACAAACAAGCAAACAAAGATAAGTTTTCCCATACCTTGGCTAATGCCAGGGCTTAATCTACAATCCCAAAACACTATCAATCTTCCTTTGCACTAAGGGTTTCTGTTGCTCTCTCTCCTCCCAAAAATGTCAATCTCCCCTCTTCCTCTGTTTTCTCTTTTTTATTTAGGGTTTCTAAAACACAAATGTCACTACTCTCTCTATATCTTAATATTTATAAAAGAACCCCACTCTATCTCTAATCTTTCTTCACTTATAATATTATATTTTAAAAACTAAATTTTTCTAAATCTCTATTTTCCTTTTATCTCACGTCTACATCTATCTTTTATTTTATTTTATTTAATTCATACCCCCTTATTTAATTTATGCACCATTTAATCGAGTAAAATGACTCTTTTGCTCTTGGGCTCAAAATACAAATTAAAACCAAAAGTTTACCTTAATTCTCTTTCTTTCCAAAATTTGGTCCACACCTATTCAATCATAAATCACCTTTCTACCATCAATCCACACATCATATTGGTAAAATACACAACAAAAAATCATCCAAATAACAACATAACAATCATGTGTTTCACTTAATCAATAATAACATTACATGATAAACATAATAATTATAACTCTAGAAAACATCTAATCATCAAACACCAAATATCAAACAATAATATTCAAGTCTCACAACCACATTATTCCTTAATTACCACATTTTCCTAGGGACTTACATTTGTACTTTTGTTTTAATTTCTTATTGTAATCCGACCTAATTAAATGTCTTTGAGGAGTTTTGGGTGTTCTCTTATCACTTAATCAAATCCTTAATCCAATAGTATAACATTATTAAATGGTGAGTGTGTTTTGTTCACAACTATCAATCAACAAACTACCCCTTCAACAGGTTTTAACATTACAACAATTAACATGTTTTTGTTCATGACTAATTTCAAAAGTATGGATATGCAAATTGAAGTTCAAACAAAATTTCAAGCACAATTAGCTTTCGTCGAAACATACACACAAGCAAAATGCTAACCTACAATTCAAGAACTACAATCAAAATCAAACGTTAGTGCAAAATGTTAGATTGGACAAATAAGTGAATGAATGTGTGAAATGCATTAAGTTAAAATGAAAACCATCAACTTATCAACACCAATTGATGGACGAATGCGTGAAAGGACAAAAATGTGAATGGGTAAATGGATTCACTTTTTCATCACTTGATTAAAGGACAAAAATGTGAATGGGTTGAGGGATTGGGGGAAAACGTGAACACCCCCATTGAGGTTTAAGTTATGGAAAACGAAACTGTGGAAAGAGATTGGGGAAAATGATGATTTCAACCTAGTAAGGCAGCAAATGTGGCAAACTGGTGAAGGAGCAATCCCCTTCAATGATGGCAATGTCACAATAGGGTGGGTAGCGTCATGACAATAGCCTCACCAAGGATTGTGTCACAACGATGGCAAGTTCCTTTTGTTCTTGTTTTCGCTCTTGACGAATGAGAGAAGTGAAGGTGTCAAAACAAAATATGCAAAGGAGGAAAATGCAAGGTAACACAAAGGAGAGAATACGAGAGAAGTGAAAGTGGTCAAAGGTTTTTCAACTTTTTTAATAACTAATAGAGAATGCTTTTTTTAAAAAAATTTCTATTAATCTCTCAATAGATACCACTTTTTTAAGAGAACATTGTCTATTAGTCTATTTAAAATTATAATTAAAAAATAATATTATATAACTATTTATGAATTAAAACAATAATATTAAATAATTATAAATAGCATTTTTTTAAGTATTTATTGATTTCTAATAGATAATGCTTATTATTATAACTTTAAAAAAACGCTCTCTATATTTGACATTATGTATTTGATGTTGTTTATGCATAATTTTGTAATAGTAAGTCATGGACTCATGTTATCATTACATGAAGTCTTAAAAAAATCTTGTTTACAACGAAGTAAATTAAGATATTAATTGATAAACTACTTTCATTAATTTGAAAAATAGATAAAAATTGATTAAGTAATAATCATATTAAAATCAATAAAGAATCCTGTCAAGAGAGTTGAAAATCCATATTCATCATATTTGTTTAAGTATTATTTTACATAATTTACCACTTTCTTAAAAAAACCACATTTTGTACTATTATTTCGTTTAACACTTTATACATAGATCATAATAAATTGTTTTAAGTGAGTTAATAAATAATGAGTTAATAATTAAACTTTAATTCGTGATTAAATGATTAACTCCTCTTTTAAATGTATGAGTGAAACATTTATAACTGAACAGATTCAATATTTTTTATATACTATAAAAAAAATATTTTGGATCTCTTGCATCAGATCAAATTAACCCCAAATTTTGAAAATCATGCAATTATTCCAATTAAAATGAAATTATCATTTTTTTAATCCAAGAAAGTATTCTATTTTCATCCAATCGATCAAATTAACCCCAAATTTTGAAAATCATGCAATTATTCCAATTAAAATGAAATTATCATTTTTTTAATCCAAGAAAGTATTCTATTTTCATCCAATCAATTGTATTAACTTTAAAATCAGAAGGTGTAAATTTAGATTTAAAATAAATCCACAATAATTAACTTAAAAATAATTTAAATCGGCATAATTATATATTAAATTTGAATATCTAGATTTTTCAAACCTATATTTCTGGTAACAATTCATGTATATATTAATATATCAATTTTCATTGATGGGAATGTTGTCACTTGATTTTAAACTCAACTCAATATTAATATATTAACAAAAAATTTCATATAATTTCATTATTTTTTTTATTTTATTTTTTTAAAAAAAAAAACTAGCTACTTGAGCTACTTAAGGCAATAGCACCAAAGTGGTGATTTTTTTTTTTCAAATTTACCAAAATAATATAAATGTCAAATAATTACAAAAATAGACAAGTGGTGCTAACTTTGTGCAATTTTATTATGAAAAAGTCATACAAACTTGATATAACTTTAATGTGCAGTAATTTATTTAAAATTTTGATTTGAAGTCATGCGAGCTTGGTACGACTCGGTATATTGTGTTATACACTGGAGTGGTATTAGTTTACTATTGTAAATTTTTTTAATATTAATTAAAGTCGTGTTATTTTAGTATTATTTTAGTATACTGTGATATAAACTAAAATTATACTAGTTTAGTATAACTTAGTGGTTATAATTTATTTATTTTAATTTTAATTGAAGATATGACTTTATTATATAAGTCAAAGTTCTATCAAGCTAATACAATTTTACTTTAGTGGATTAAAGTTGTGTTAAGTTAACACGATTTTTTTACCATAAAATTATACTAAATTGACACATTTTTTTCTACTTTTAAGATTGTACTATTTTAGTAATTTTAAAAATAAAATTACACCATTTTAGTGCTTTTACGAGTTGCTTCATTTTTTAAATGTTTATATGTATTTTATATATATATATATATATATATATATATATATATATATATATATATATATATATTGGATTAAAATTGGGTATCTTTACATTAACTTTCATTATTACAACTTATTAAAAAGTATTTCAAAATATTAACATATAGATCAATAGTAGAATTAAAAAAACCAAAAATTGATAAGAATTTTCGTATGGACGATTTAATGGAATAATAAAAGCATAAATGCATTAGTATTAGTAAAATCCTACCATACATTAAGAATATATATATATATATATATATATATATATATATATATATATATATATATATATATATATATATATATATATATATATATATATATATATATATATATATATATATATATATATATGTATATATATATATGGGTTTGTTAACACGCGTACGCCTGTTTTTCAGTTTGTATGTTTTAACAATGTATACCGGATTATAGCACACAAAAATACCCTCATTTATCATGGATTCTAAGTTTTAAGGTCAAGGATAAATAATTTCATTCTCCAAAACTAAAAAAAAAAAAGAAACCCCCAAACCCTTACTCACCTCCCTCATTGCTCTCAACCCTTTCTCTTTCATCTCTCTCACTCCAACATTTTTTCTGTCATCCCTACTTTGCCCCAATTGAATAAAATCAGAAATATTGTTTTGAGAATGGAAAGTAAAGAAATAGGTATAGAAGAGCTCCCTAGGAGTACGATTCTTTCAATTCTAGGTTGTAATCTTATATTATGTATACCATACCATAAGAGAAAGGAAAAATAAACACTTTGTGTAAAGGGAAATATCTTGTTCTTTAAAAATATAATGAAATGTGGTGTAGATGTGTAAATGATGTATGAAAATTTAATTGATTTATGAAGGTTTTATTTACATGATTTAATTTAAAAATGAAATTTAATAATAATAATAAGGGAAAATATATAACACATCTTCCAAATGAACGAACATAGCAAGAACAACAAATTACGATATCGAGGGTTGTTGTGTGTGGCTGAGGAAGAGTATGGAGACGAAAGAGAAACAAATTGGATAAGTGAGGAAGGTGGATTAGGGTTAGGCAAGGGTTTTTTTTTTATTTTTTTTCAATTGGGGCAACAGTAGGGATGACAGAGAAAATGTTGAAGTGAGAGAGATGAAAGAGAAAGGGTTGAGAGGAATGAGGGAGGTGAGTAAGAGTTTGGGTTTTTTTTTTTAGTTGAGAATGAAATTATTTAAATATCTTTGACCTTAAAATTTAGAATCCATGATAAATGAGAGTATTTTTGTCTGCTACAATCCGGTATACATTGTTAAAACGTACCAACTGAAAAACAGACATACGCGTGTTAACAAACCTCATATATATATATATATATATATATATATATATAACTTAATTGAATAGTTGAGTTTATATATCCAATTTTTTTCACAAGAAGAATATTCGACACAGTGTGCATCAAGGAGATTATGTCTGGATATACTTCTTTATAATACTTTAAAAAAGTAAAAAAAATAAAAATTATTTGTACATATAGTAATTTTTTATTTTTTTTAATTTAAAATTTTCATTTCAATCATCCATAAATTATTTTTGTTCATGAATAAATTTATTTTTATTTCTTTATTTATAGTTTTATTGAAAATTTGAAAGCGGTGTAAGAAGTAAAGATTTGCAGTGGTGCAGAAAGCATCATGAGCCTGTATTAAAAGACCATCATGAGCCCATCTTCAGTGCAATGAAGAACCGGACCACTCAAAAACTACATCTCTATAGTTATCATTGTCAAATTTTATTAAAATTAAAATGGTATATAATATATCCATTTTAATTTATATAAACCAGATATCAAATAAATTCAAATGAATATATTGTATTTATAATGGAACGAAAAAGGATTTTCAAATTTAATTATAAATTTAGAGAAAAAGGCATTTTTCAATGAAAAAAAGTACTTATCAATGTAACTTTTAGTAAAATTTCTGTTATAGGTATTAAATACGAATTTATTTATCATATAAATACTTAATAGTAACAATATGTTGTTTGATGTCAAAATGGGTCACAATCCGCGGACCAATCCGGTCCACTACGGGTTTGGACTGGGTTGGGTTTGAAAAAATCATACTTTTTTATGCGGGTCAGATTTCAACCTGGCTCATTTAAATCCGGTTCATGCGGATTGAACCCGTAGTGGGCTGTTTTGACCCACTAACCCATCTACCTAATTTTATTTTATAAAAATTTAATTTTAATTTTATAAAAAAGTATTTATTACTTTGAAAAAATTATTTAAGTTCCTTATTTTAAAAATTAATTAAACACCCTTGGGAGTTAAATTTAGGAGTAAAATTTGTTTAGATTTGAATTATAGAAAGTTTGTAATTATTTTTATTTAAAATTAATTGCAATTAAGGGAACCGGTGAGTCAATCCCTTTACCTACTAACCCGTGGTGGTTCGTGCCAGATTCAAAATTTTCTAACTTGCTAATAAATAAATCGGGTTGGGTTGACTCACTAAGTGACCAATCCATGGTAGAACAGGCCAAATCAGATTGGATGACCATTTTGACAGCTTTATGTTGTTTAAAACATCAAACTGATAAGTTTACTCTTATTTCACTTATTTATTTCTCAATATTTACTTCTTTCTAAACATTCTTATATAGCATATTTATATAAAACTTTATGTTGACAATTATAGCATACCATTATCTTCTCTAGGAACTGATTTTAAATTACAGGTTTATATTTATTTTTTAATTCTTATTACTAACTGAAACTAATTTAAATTTAAAAATAGAAACTACTAGTTAATATATAACTAAGAGGATAAATAATATTTCAAATTAAGATAACTATATTTTTTAGACAAGTGATTTGATTTAGTAATACACTTTTATTTATTATATGTATTCACTAATTCACTTTTAATATTATATTTTTATTAAATTTTAATATTATATTTTTATTAAAAATAATTGTATTTTATTTATAAGTTTTAATTTATATCCTGTATTTTCTAATATTATGATATTGAATTATTATAAAAATATTTTTTAATATATCATAAACACATCTTTTATCTCTAAAATAAATATAACAAAATTATAACCCACAAAATTTTTAAAGTTCGATTCATTATCTAAATACATTCTAACAATTGGATCTTCCGTTTGACGATCAGGAAGTGTCTAGGCTAAATACATTCTCAATTTGAGCAGCTAAGTTTCATTCCTCTTTTCTAGGTTTTCTCCTATTCTCTGATCACACAAAAATTCTACTGTTGCATGTGTTTGGGGTTTATTTCTCTTGATTCTTTGTTCCATCTAAGTTCCAAGAGTCGTTTTCTGTCACCGATTGGTGATTTGTATGATTTCTAGAGTTTCCTTGCAGTGCAAGCATCGGTGGAGGTTTTCTTTTGAGCTGTGCAATTTTGGAATTGAGGTAAGGGAATCTAGTATTTCTTTAGTTAGCAATTACTTGTGCATGTTTGATATTTTATGATTTCTAAACTGATTGAGTTAGATTCATAATATTTGGATATATGGAAAATATGATGTTGTTATAGTAAAAAAAAATGGGTGAAATGCATGTTTGGTGTGTTGATGGATATGTTCATATGCAAAAATTTGTTGTATGTATGTTGGTGATGTTGTATTTGATGTTGATGAGTTGAATTATACAAATTGAACTGTTATAAGAAAAGAGAAACATTTGTTGTTGTGGTTATAGTAGAAAATGGAAGTTTAAGTTAAGAAAAAGGTGAGAAAGGTTTGTTAGTCTGGTTTGGTGTAGTTGAGATGGTTTATAAATTGATTGAGTTTGTTTAAGCACTTGGAAATTGTTAGAGAACTGAGTGTTGTGATAAGGAGGTAGAGTTTTCTTGGGTTAGAATTCAATTTGGAGGACGTGAAAACTTGAGTTTGGGGTTCTGTGTGCATTTGGTTTGTTGAGATAGCTTTGGTAAGTCAAACGTGACTTGCTTGAGTCCTTAAGTCAGTAAAAAATGTACTAAAAGTGGTAGAACATTATTTGAGTCCCTAAGTTGATGAACTTGATGTTTTGGAGTAGGAATTGGTCCAATGAAACTTTAGAATGATGGTAGGAAGGTTTAGAAAAGTTTAGTCAAGTCTAATTAGGTTTATAAAACAAATTAGGATGATTAGAAGTTGGGGAAAATAGTTAGAATTGGTAAATGAGGCGTGAGTTGCATAATTTTGCAGAATTTCGTACTGTAGATTATGCAAACTTGCTGAGCGAATGGATTAGCACAACGAGTAGTCCTAGCGAGTTGCTCTTTGCCAGAGCATTCGCATAATGAATTGGCGCGTTGTGCGAATGGTTATAGGGTTTGGTCTCTGCCTGATGATCCGCATAACGAATCTGGGCGCTGGGCTACTGGTAATGCTCTGGGATCACTGCCAGATTTATTAGAATAGCGAAGAGGCGCGCACAACGAGTGTTTGGTGAGTCTGGACCACTGTTTGGGCTTCCACATATAGCGAATTAGGACTTTATGCGAGGGTTTGGGGTTTGATACATCTGGGAGGTTTATTCGCACATCGATTTGAGTCGTTGTGTGAATTGTTGTGGGGTTGGCTCTCTGTCTGAGGAGTCGCACAACGAGTTGGGTCGTTATGCGAAAAACCTCTGTTTTCGCTCAGCGAAAGTCCACGCATAGTGAAAGGTTCAGGTTTTGGTTTACTTTTTCTTTCTTTGTTCTAGTGTGATTTAATAGTAGTCTTGGACTAAGTGTGAAACATATATGAATGTGTATTATAGTAATGGATTGATTATGTCATGAATCATGTTTCTAAGTGGTGAAAGTAAAGTTCCAAAATAGAATCTCTTGGTGAGATTCCAATGTAGTTTAGAATGATTTGCAGGGAGCTCAATATTAGGGGTTATCATAAAACTCCAATGGTCTTTCATTCTCATATAGAGAGGATTGATCCATGTCGTGAGGAGTAGGAGGAGATCTTAGTCTTGGAGACTTTCAGTATGCTCCAAGGTGTGGTACAGACTAACCGCATGAGTGTGGTAGGATGAAACTCATTGGCAATGACTTTGCAAAACAGTAGAAGCCACTACGAGTGCACAGTCCGTCATAGCTCAACAATCATTCTAAGTTCGGATAGCCTAAGTTATTGTAGTGTCATGTATAAAGAGTTTGTGATATGTACGAATGTGTATGATTGTATGAATTGTAGTTAATAAATATATGATTGCTCTTTTATTTAAACTAGCTTACCCTGTTATTTGTTGTCTGTCTTTTTGTATGTATTCGTGTTTCTTTCTTTGCAATAATCATCTTGTGAATATGAGTAGAGAAAGATGAAGTGTTCTTGGAACAAGCTTTGGATGGAAGTTTAATTTTATTTAGTATTGTATATAGTTTTATAATAATGAGTTTCTATATAAAGTTTTAAATTCTATGATTACTAGATAATTGTAAAGATAATATTTTATAAAATAATTAGATATATGTCCTATTTTATTATTTATGTGACTACTATATATAATTTGAGATGTTACATATATATATATATATATATATATATTTGAATATTTGTTATGTGGTTTATAAATGATTTTTTTTAATCTTTTAAATATATTTATGTTTTGAGATTGAGGTATCCACGTGCTATGATGCAATGATGGTATTTTACACGCATAAACAAAGGAAAATGCAAGTCAAAATGCTTAGTAATAAACAACCAGCTGGAGTGTTTCGGGAATATATATATATATATAGATATTTTGATATATTATAAATATATATAGTTTACAGTACTCTAAATGAGAATGTTTATTTTAGTTTAATGAAGAATTGTAATCTAAGTAATAATTTATAATATATTTAGTAGTAATATATGACTTGTAAAAGGAGACGTACGTTGATAAAAAGCTGTAAAGAGTATGATAAAAGAAAAAGTAGTATAGATAGTTAATAGAATTGAATGAAGAAAATGGAGAAAGAAAGGTGAAAATGAACACAGTTGCCGAGAGAGTGGAGATTGCAAATTGGGTTGTGCATGCAGAAGAAGCAGAAGACAGTGTCCAGCTCGAACTGGTCCCAAAGATAGTTGCTATTGTGTAATAATCAAAGAGAAAACGTTAAGTTTAGAAAGTAAATTAATGCAGAGACATAGGAGAACAGTGGTAATGATGGTATTAAATTTAATGTAGGTTTGGACTGTTTCACACAGCATATGATGCATCATGCCATGTGCACAGGAATTTCCATCATTCCCTCTCATTAAGACTGACATTATCAGAAAATCTTGAGAAGCTGTGCCTTCTCTCCATTCCTTTTGCCTTGTAGCCCCACACCTCTGCACTCTGCCACCACCCTAACAACAATTCATTCTTATAATCTTTCTTCTTTCTTCTCAATCCAATGGTCAACTGCCTCACAGCTATCATATGAATAAATACAAACACAGACACACACCATGTGAATACTTCCATCATTTTTTTTTAATCCTTATCACACAACCTTATTCTCTGTTTTTCTGTTTCTGTTTCTTTTTCTTTTTGTTGCCCATCAAAAACAAGTTGCTCAGTTCATCAACCTCCTGCAAAATTAAAAGGTCATACTGTTTACAATTATTCTTATTATTCTATATCAAGTTAATGTACTTTATAAGGGTGTTGGTCTAATCATTTTAAAGAAAAAATATGAAAAGTAAAAGTTAAAAAAAGATACATGACATGATATTTAATAAATATCATTTTTAATATAATAAAAAAATATACAAAAATAAGAATAATTTCATTCTCAATTGATATTTCCTTCTTATTTTAAGAAAAAATATATTTTCCTTGTTTGACTTTGATAGGAGAAAAGTTTAATTTTCCAGGAATATGAAATTAGATATAAAAGAATTAATTTAATTTCTTTTTAAATTTTTTCTCTTAAAAATTCTTATAGACTAACTGGTGTAAAAATTTACTCTTATGGTAACTTTGGAAAGTGGTTCTGTAATTAATGTTTTTGGTCTGAACACATGGTACTTGTGATTGTCCATTGGTAATAGCCCATATTTATATCTGTAATACTTTTTTGCTTATGCTAAATTGAACCCTAAAAAGTGATCCAAAGCACTAGTCTCTGACAAAGTTTAGGCAGGGGTAAGAGATGATAACACATTTTTTTTAAGTATAATTATTGTTGATTCAAAATTTCTTCTGAGATACAATATTCTAGTTTCATGAGTAAAATAATGAAATGCCTACAAAATTTTGTAATGTTCTCTAAATTTTAATTGAAGGGAAAAAATTGAAGATAAAGGAATAAATATAGGAATAGCAGAAGTTGGTGAGCTAAGAAGAAAATATATAAATAAAAAAGTTGAATGCCTGATTTAAGAGAAAGAGAAACAATTTTTTAAAATTAATTAATTTTATGTCGTGTTAATATAAACTATCGAAGGGTAACTATTTTTCTTTTTATCTAAGTTAACATGCTAATTTTAATCTGTTTTGTTATCAATAAAAATAATAATATATAATGAGAAACAATGGAGTATTTTAACTTTTTTATAAAATTCATTGGAAGTATGGTTTAAAGCATAAAAAATTATAGATACATAGTATAAATGTTGTACTTCTTTCATGTTCTATGATTTTAATAAATCTTCACGTAAACATTCCTTCATTTCACGCATTTGAATTTCCTATAGATCATCAAGTAACATCAAGTAAAATGATTGCAGTAATTTCATGTATTAAATATCTTTATTCACACAATTATTCTATTACTATAATACTAAAATATTTAACAATAAGCTTCATCATCATTTTTTTCTCGTTTTTTCTTCTTTTTTTTTCTCTTCTTTTTCATCTTCTTTCTCTTTCTTTCACTCTAGAAGTATAACACGTTGTGGGTATAAAGATAAGATGAGGAACTAGATTGAATGATAGTTTCTTCTTCAAGTTTTATCTTGTTTGAATTTGCTTTCATATTTAGTTTTATCATTTTTCTAACATCTTCATATTTATTTTTATTAAAATTTTTAAGGTGAAGCTTCAAATGGGAAGTGCCATATTTTTTTATTATGAATTATGTATTTTTGGTTGTAGCCATTACAATTTGTCATCTCTTTTCCATTGTCACCAACCTCAATCTTAGTAAAATATTTCCAACAATTAGAAGTTGTTGACTTATCCTTTTTGTTATTGAGTTGAACATACTCCTTATCATTTTCAATCTCATTTTGAGTTACATCATCTCTTTGTCGTTGAGATTAACGTTCGGAGTAGTTTTAGTAATTGACTCATCCATCAATATAAGTTACAAAATCCTGATAGGGTAACACAATAACAAAAATCCATTTAGTTTGATGATCAAGAATAACATAGCTATCAGAGACCAGTTAATCACCTTAAACAAAATGAAGTGTTGTGTCGCGAGCGCGTTCTAATTTTTTTTAGTGATGTCAGACTGTGTAAGGAGAGGATTAACTCCGACCTGTTCATCATGGTGGTGCATGTCGATCTCACATATATGGTCTAGAGAAGAAGTAATGACAGTGGTAGACATAAAGACGAGAGGAGAATTAAAAGATTGGTGGCACAGATCTGTTTGTCACGGTGCTTTATGCGAGTTGTGTCATGTCTTCTCTAAGGATGAGGGAGAATAATGGTGGACATGGAGACGAGAGGATACTTACAATTCCAATTTAGAGGAAGAAAGTGAAGTGTCACATCAGACACGTTCCTTCCATTTAGGTTTTGTAATCATGTCGAACAGTCATACTAGTATGCTAGGATGACGAACTAAGTGGAATGAGTTGAAAATGATGTCCTAACCTATTTTTTATAACCAAATTGTCATGTTTACCTGTTGTGCTCGACCTTTTTTGACATTTCTAATAAAAACCTATAAAACTCAAGATTTGGAGTATAAAATTTGTTGTCCATATGCTATTCAATTTCTAAATTTAAAAAAAAAAAATCATATCCATACAAGATTTTGTTTTTCTATTATTATATATATTTATTTATTTTTAATTAAAATATTATTGCACCTAATCCTCTTTCACTACCCTCTTAGAGTGTCACATACATTGTATTAACATACAAGAAAACACTCTATACCTACAAATATTTAATATATATATATATATATATATATATATATATATATATATATATATATATATATATATAAATGATTGATTTAAAAGTAATAAAATTGATTAAGTTTTCAAATTTATTAAATATGTAGTATTAAAAACATTAAAAAAAATTAAAATTATCAATTTGAAATAAACAAATTTAAAGTTACAAAATATTTACTTACCCTTGAATACAAATGTTGATCTACCCTTGTGATATATATATATATAATTTATGGAGACAACCATGCAAGAGTTTCAGAACTTTCAAATGAAAAAACATTTGTATACTCAATTTATATATACATATATTTGCGAGACTTATTACTATTCCAAAGATAACGAATTCATATTATTTTTCTATAAGATTGTTAGAAGAAGGATAATAAAGTGAATCATCCTCTTGTTCTAGCATGCAATTATTTTCCATGTTCCAACCATTGTTATTCATCTAAAAGTGTCACTTTATTTTCCTCTTCTTTGGTGACAAGATAGGTATTCTGCGTAGCTCTTGTAACTGTCTAGCCAGAATATGCATGTGAAATTTAGTTTTTAGCCATTTTAGGGTTCAAACATCATCATTATATGTATTATATTGTTTTTTTAAATATCTACTTTGATACCTTTATCTTCATCTTTTGCATTTCGCTCCATCAATAAGAGTACTCCTGTTCATCAAATACCTTCAAATTTTCAATTATATATATACATCACATTTGTGCCTATAATCTACCATGAGAAAAAGACAGCAATGAAACTGTTATATTCTTTACCATAAAGGAATTTCGTGATAACCATAAAATTTTTTATCGTCGTTCGTGATTATAATATATATATTTTTAATTCTTAAATTTGAATCTGAAAGTGCAATTCAGTTTTATATGAGTTATAAAGTATTAAATTGTATAAACATTTCAAATATTAACTTGAAACACAGTTTGATATATCCAAAAAATTTAATTCAATTAGATTAAAATAATTATATTTATTCATTTTTAAAATTCAAACAAATTATATCAAAATCTAAGATAAAAATAAATTTTAATTTTACATTCAAATTTAAAAATTAAAAATATATATAATTCTATAAACAAATATCTTTTTACATATGAATATATCGAACTTAGAAAAAGAGAATACCCAAAGATAATGAACTAATCAAATAGAGAAGAAAGTTGATACATAAAATAAGTCAAACAAAAATAAAATTATATATTTTATATTAGTGAAATATATAATTCTTTTAATTTGTGAAAGAAAATTATAAATTCATCTTATCTTGCTATTTTCTTCTCTTATTTAATAAATATTACTAAAAAGGAGTTGTATTTTGAATCAATACCAAAACAATTTAAACATAATTTTTGAAATAATTATTATAAAAATATGCAAATCTTATTTTTATAAGGTTGATTTATTGAGTTTGGAAAAAAGGATTTGAGAGATTATTAATTCAACACACTAATAAAATACTAACAACTAATATTTGTTAAAAAAAAACTATATCTATTCATAATTATTTCTTACTAACATGAGACATATGGCAAGTGAACACTCTATTTTTTTAAATAAAAGATAAATAAATTAGACTCCTTCTAAACTTAAATTTAAGAAAAAAAAATATTGTTATACATATTTTAATTTGCTTGCATCATCATAATGTAAATATTTGCAATGTTAATCAGTAAAATAATATTTTGATAGATTGATAATAATAATAATAATAATAATAATAATAATAGTAATAGTAATAATGAAGAAATTAATATTGATAATAATTCGTAATCGAAGAATATGATTAACCATTTTTCTGGTAGAGTCTCTTTTTTTTCAAATATATTTTTCACTTGTTAGTACGATAAGTTGTAACTAAACAATGAAGAAAATTGTTTATAGTAATATTAGTCTTATATCTGATAACTCTATATAAAAATAAAAATAATATATATGAAGATTATCGTGTTTACGCGTCAATGAAACAGTTCTCATGAGAAGAGAAGAAAACAAAAACCTGAAAAGTAATTTCATGGCATCCATGTATTCCCCCCAAGTGATTATGACGATGTTGTCGCATATATTACTATTACTGGTCTATCTAGAGAGAGAGTGTGCGTAAAAAGGAAACTAGAAAGAGAGACAAAGGTCAAAGATTGGCAACACACGAGACACTATATATATATTGGCATAACTAGGCATAATCATTTCGTATGAGCAAGCAAAACAACATATATCAGAGTTCAGAAGCCTCCTCGTGATTATTTTTTGGTTTCGTTTCTTTCATTTTTTTACTCTTTCGTTTTTCCTTTTTGTCATTTGGCTAGCTGCATACACGCTGGAAGCAGCAACAGCACCTACCATAAGGTATTATCAGTGACATGTTCGGGAATTTGCAGGACTTCTTCCCCTGTCATGTCCTTTTCTCTCGATATTTTCCCCTTTCACTATGATGATTCTGTGTTCTCTTCCTCATTTTTTTTTTCTGTTTTCCTAAAGAGAAAAGCTGCATGCATGCCATGCTTTTTTCTTAATCATGTGTTGTTCTTGTTATATAAGGAGGTGAGCACGAATGGTAATAATAGGGGTTTTTTAGAAGACCCTTTTGCTTTCAGAAGTGGAAAGTGAAGGTCTTTGAAGAGAAGGAAAAATGGGTAGTTGTGGAAGGGAAGGTGTAGTGAGACAGTACATAAGATCAAAAGTCCCTCGTTTAAGATGGACCCCTGAACTGCATCGTTGCTTTGTTTATGCCATTGAAACTCTTGGAGGTCATCACAGTGAGTACATTGTTTTCACCTATGTTTTTCTTCATGTTTCTTTCTTCTTCTTTTCTTTTTGTTGCTTTTCTTAGATCCCATAAACACAAGGAAAAAGCTTATTAGATGCATTATTATATATGCTGTTAATGTTAACTTTTCATCAGAATTGAAGCTTCACTTTATGTAGAAGGAAATGGGGGTGTATGGAGCTGAGGGAATTGAAAGACAGACAAAAATAATAAATGTTGTAGATGACATGAGAAAATGAGGTAGAAAAATAAATGAAATGAGAGAAAAAAGTAAATTTATGTTGGCTATTTTCTTCATTATTCTTTGTCTGTTTTTCATTACTATATACTATGATGAAGTTCTAATACGTTTCTGCCTCTTTTTTTGTTCATATATTGTGCAGAGGCTACTCCTAAGCTTGTTCTTCAATTGATGGATGTTAAAGGGCTGACAATTTCACATGTCAAGAGCCATCTGCAGGTTCTTTTTAATCTGCTTAATTAGTATAAAATTGGCAATTTCATACATTAATTTGGTGTTCCTGATTAAGCTTTTCTTCCTCTTTTTCAAAAATAACCAGATGTACAGAAGCATGAAAGGTGATTCCTGCCGACAAGGTACCTTCATTTGACCTTATTTACTGCAAAACACTATGTCTCTTCAATACTTTCTCCTACCCTCATCTTCCTATGCTTTATGTTCATAAAGTATAGGTTATTTATCTACAGATTTGGATACATAATAATGAGAATATGTGCATTAAGAAAAGTTAAGGTTTTACATATATATGGTAACTATGTTAATATGGGCATCAATCATTCTTTCATTACTCTAAAATATTACCTTTTATATTGCATATTTTATGTGTTATCAACATATATATATATATATATATATATATATATATATACTTGTTTTGGTGATCCAAATTTATGAGGTCATACCAGCTTGAAAATAGGACTTGCCAATTGAAAAATAACACCTGCATATTTAACTAAACTAACATAAAATTTTGTATTCTCAAATAGAGAAGACATTTTGATAATGATAGAAAGTGTCTCCACAATATTCCTTTTTATGGTTTACATAAAAAAAAAATGGACTTATCAAATCAATGGAAGACAGAGAAGTCTCTCACCCGCTTTTGGTAAAAAATAAAAAACCTTTTTTACTATAAAATAGTGGACAAACAAGGTATATAAATATAAAGTATGGAAATTTTAGGGTATGTTAGACACCCTATTTCTTTTTATACTTGCATTTGACACTCGTAAAAATTATTTTATTTTTTTAAAAGGGGTTGTAAAATGAAAGTATAAGTGTCAAAGAATATTTTTCAATTTTTTAAGCTAAGTGTTGTTATTTATAAAGTAGCTAGGATGAGTTCTTCATCTCCTGGTTTATAAAGTGATTCATTATTTAAAAATGGTTTTTGAGATCTTACAATTTTACACTGTGCCCCTTACGTTTCCCCTTTATGGTTAACTGTACAAAAGAAAGAGAAAAGGAAACTGGGTCAGACAGACGTGATAGAAACTATTACGTGTTAATTTTATTTTTTCTAGTTTAACTTTAATAAAAAGAGAAACCCACATTAAAATATTTAAATATCTTGTGTTTTTATAACAAAGATGAGTTTTTTTTTTTTGTTAATTTTATGGAGAAAAGATTTTAATTAAAGTGAAATAATAAATAGCTTGGTTGAAGCATTGATTGGTCAACAGATTAATATTGATCTGCATGTCGTACATTGAATAATGTAGATGCTTTCTGCATTGAAAGCATGCACTCTATCGATGGTTGTTTCTCTTATTGGTTAATAGTTTGTGGTTGAAAAGCAGAGGAAAAAGCTAGCCTCCATGCATGAGTTTAGCAAATTCTCAACAGCAATGTTGCTCATTAAGTAGTCCCTTTCGTTTCTATAGTTCATGCCAGAATAGACAAAGGAGAATCATACACCATTATATGCTTTTACCATCTTATAATGGTATTTTTATGAAATCCACAACTTTTCTGCTTTCAACATTTAATATGCAAATCTCATTGCTCCTTTAATTTCACCCATCTGTAAAGTTTTCATTCTTCCTCCAATCCTATTATCATAATGTAAGTATATTCATCAACTTTCTCGATCACTGTTTTTCTATAAAGATAATAAAAGTATTTTTTAATTTTTAATAATATAATACCCTTTATTTCTTTTATCTTTATTATATTAAGTATTCAAATATATAAGCTAAAAATTTTGTATTGAATAGAAATAAAGTGACATATGAGTAAAATAAAAATCACAAACATTAAATCTTAAACTTTTGTGTTGAAAATAATGTTATATCTTTTCTATGTTTGTCTTCACTGACAAACATGTCTTGTGGTAAAAAAATATTATAATATTTTATACGAACAACTTAATCAGTATATTTTTCTAGAAATTTTTTAAAATATTCAACATAGTACAAAAAAATTTACTTTTTAAACTTTTTTTATCAATATATATATATATATATATATATATATATATATATATATATATATATATATCTCCATCCTCTCCACCAATGTACATCTTTTACAAACATATTTGTTTTTGCTTTTCATGCACAGAATTTAAATCCCAGAAAAATCTTAAAAGAAGAAAAAGGCTACATGCAGTTTCACTTAAACTAACGTTATTTTGTTTTAATGTGAATGTTTTCACTAAATGTTGTTCTACTTTTAATTCCTTGTCTGATGGTTATCTGTGACAGACAAGACTTCCACCCAGCATAGAAAACAACATGATGATGAAGTGGGTGATGTTGGTTTCCACTCTTGTTTCAAATCCATTGGAAAAGAATCTGATTCCCAACCCAGCTGCAGTAATTTCTCCCTTAAAAGGTCAGCTTAACTTCATGTTTCAAATAAACAATACAAAAGTTTTCAATCATAAATCAACATGTATACAACAAATCTCATTATTTTATACTTATTGTTTAGAAAGTACACTAAAAAAAGATGCATGATCAGTCAAGAATATGTAACTTTTTTTACCCTACATATTAAAAACCTCTGGCTTCTTTGCTTCTTGAAATAATTTGAAACTTTTCAAAGGACTAAAAAGTGGTACAACATATGTAAAGTAACAAAACAAAAGTGATTGGTCTTTGCTTGATCTCTGGCTTTTCTGAGGCAACTTTTACTTTTAAGCAAGAAAAGAAAAACTCTCAATTAATTAACTTTTGGATTCTCCACAGAGCTAGAATCGAGAAGACAAGTTTTCTCTCAGGATTCCCACAATGCAGCCAAAGAATATGTGAAGCAGTCCCAAATCCATACACTACTTTTTATGATTACCTGCAGAGCATGGCTGAGCAGAAGGGAATAAAGAAGATTTGTGCTGGTTCAATATTGCAGACTCAACCACTTTCCACAACTTTTCTTCCCATGCTACCAAGCCAAGCATCAGATTTTCTCCAGGTACTCTTCTTATAGAGACAATCTATCTATCTTTTTGTACTTCATTTCTCCTCCTTCAACATAAATTATTGACCTTCAAGTGGAGTGTCACATTGGTTATGTCTTTATTTCACTGTCATGTGAAAATTTCTCAGTAATAGGACCCCCCTTTACAAACAAAAAATGAAAATGACAGCCTCCTTGTTAAAAACATCAATTCAAATAATCAAAGTTAACTCTTTCATTTTCTACAGATAATCATGTTCAACTGTTCCTTGTATTAGTCTCTTTTCTGCTTCATATATCCAACCTTGTCAGTGGCCTCATAATTTAGCAAAATCTATTAGCTTTGCTCCTTTAATACTTACCCATGTGCTTTGTTCCCTTAATATTGCCCCCTTTGTGCATATAACAAAAAATGTTAGACCCTTTTTGTCATAAAGTCCACGTGAATAACTTTCTGCAGAATGAAAAAAAAAAATGGCCTTGTCACTTTCTGACTGGTGCTGTGTTCCTTTTTCACTATGTTGAACAGGTTGCCTACTTAAATGATAAACAGGCTTTGAATGAAGTTGAGAAGAGTTGTAGGGTAGAAGCAGAGGATGAAGACATGGGAGGTTGTGAGTTGTCACTGTCCATCTCATTGCCACAACCACATCCTTCTTCTCAGAGAAGTAATGCTTCTTCAGTCAGCGATATCAGTGAGGCCTTTTCATTGTGCCCTAAGTTTAACAACAACAACAACTACATGGGATGTTCTACTTCTTCTAATGTTTCAAACAAAGTTAATGTCGATCTATCTTTGGCCATTTGAATGTCACCTTCATTTCACAGATCAATAGTGGTTTTAAGAAGCATAATTACCATGCTTTTAGGTATTCTACCACAGTTAGCATACCAAGAAAATCGCTATTATCTGTTTACAAGGGTGTGTTCATGAGTGTGAATGTTTGGTAAAATGCTACAATTTAATTTCGTTCTTGTGACACATATTTTGATGTAAAATTATAATCGAGATTAATTTAGGTTTCCATAACAAATTAAATTTAGTTTTACCTGATTTTAAAATGAAGGTATCCCGAACTTGATCAGCTCCGACCCATCCATGTTAAATGTGTAACAGACGTGGCGATGAACGTGAGATTCTGTGATGACAAACCCCTTTCATGAATTTTTGCGTCAACAATGTCTCAGTGTGTAATATCTTCTTTGAATTGCATCTTGACATAATGAAGAGAGATGGGATTTGTTGGATGCGTTTTAGAGAAACTTGTGATAACTTGCCTATTATCTTTAATTGAAAATAATAATAAAGGTAATAAAAGTGAATCTCATCCGTTTTCTTTTTACCTCCCATTTTTTATTATTTAGCACCAATATCAACTTTTCTTTTACTCCATTTTATTTTCTTTTACTCCATTTTAGAGTTAGACAGTAAGATTCAATTTTTAATAGTAAAATATTATTAAAATAAAAATATTATATATGTGATAATGGAATTATGGTAAAAAAGACAAATATATGAAAGACAAGACCTATATCTATAGAATTATTTGACTTTCCAACTGTTTCACTTTCTTTTTTTATATAGGAACAATTGAGACTGTATCTCTAAGTTCACACCATTAAGGTGATAATCACAAAGAGAAAACAATACACAACAGACAACACAAAAGCAACAGTAAGCTAGTGATAAAACAATTTTTAATATAATAAAAATTCAATCATACATTATATTACGCACATGATAAAGCAAACATCCTAAACCATGTCAATACCTTAGACTTGACTCATCCAGATATAGTATGAATGTCAAGTTACAGGGGTTCATGCACTTGTGGTGACCTCTAACAAAACCATTCAAATCCAAATACAACTACCAACCTATGTCATTCATAAGGTTAGTCCATCAACTTATATGTCCTAGTCTGTCAACATACCCACATTAGGTAAAGAAAACAACTTTGAAACCCTCACCAACAACTTCAGTAGGGTCCAAAACCATAAAAGCGACATAAAGAAAGTCTAAAACTGACATTCGGAACACATAATTTGAGATTTCCCAAACCTGAAAAACCAAAAACTGGTGCAGTGGCGCTCAGTACCCCTTAAAAGGGCGCTCAAGTGCCAGATCCCTGGACAAGGGTGCTCAGAGGGTTCCCCTAGGACGCTCAGGCGAGTTCTTCTCGTAAAAAGGGTGCCTAGGCACTGCACCAGGTTGAAAAACTCTTTTCTTCTCACTTTGGTGACCCTCATACAAGTTTAAATGATTCATAAACACTCTTAAGTGCTCAGAGACATATCTAAAAACATACCTCTAACTTGAATTGACCACTCTAAACCCAAAACTATCCATTCTAAACTACCTAAACTCACATCTACCACTTCCTACATCAATTGCAACAAACTAAAGGCCTAGACAAGTCCTAATTGGCTCCAACACAACTGTTACACAATCAAGGATCTGATATGATTGTAATTATCGTCAAATATTGTAATTAGCTTAAATTGGGATATCTACTTAATATAGGAAAGATAGTTGCCTAGTTTCTAGAGATTTAGCTTATTTCTCTCCTAATGTTATGTAACGTCAGTGTATTCACTTGTATATATTTTGCCTCTTGATCAATGAAATATATGCTCTCGAGGTTTACTTTCATGGTATTAGTAGCATCTCTATAATCAACTCTGATTTTTTTTTATCTCTGCAGCATGAACTCCTCTACCTCCAGCAATCTTAATCTGGAGAGCCCTTATTATCTTCCCTCTTCTGATAATCCTGGACAAACTCTTGTGAGTGACGTCCTTACAGGTCTCAACAATTACAATCCATGGTCTCTTGCCATGACAATGGCTTTAAAGGGCAAAAACAAATTTTGCTTTGTTGATGGCTCTTTAACGTCCCCTGCATTCACTCATGAAGATTATCACCGTTGGTCTCGTGTCAATAATATGGTTATGTCATGGATCCTCAACTCCATTGATCGCTCTCTGGCCCATACTGTGCTTTATGCAGAATCTGCCGCTGCTGTTTGGACAGATCTCAAGGCACGCTTCTCCTCCAACACTGGCCCTCGCATATATGAGCTTGAGCAAAATATTGCTACTCTTCAACAACAAGATTTTTCAATTGCACACTACTTCAATCAGCTTCGCTCCCTTTGGGATGAGTTATCCCTTATTGATCCTCCACCAGCGTGCACTTGCCAAGGTTGTACTTGTGGAGCCAAAGAGACTTATATCTCCCAACAAAACAAACGACGCCTCATGCAGTTTTTGATGGGACTCAATGACAACTTCAATCAACCACGAAGCCAGTTACTTCTTACTACATCCCTTCCCGATGTTGCTCATGCCTATTCCCTTCTCCTCCAAGATGAGGCTCAAAAGGCTCATACACATCCCCCACTGACTTTAGAACGTGCAGCCCTCCAAACTCAACCTGCACATGCTTTTTTGGCCAAACAACCACCTTCTCGCAGTCGTCCCAAATGTGCGCATTGCGGCATCCTTGGTCATACGGAGCATAAGTGCTATAAGCTTCACGGATATCCGCCAGGGCATCGCTACTACCATAAGGGGAACACTCATGGACAATCATCTACTTCATCCACTCGTGCTGACCAACGTCATGCTGCTGTGAAAGATTCTTTATCTGCAGATTCGTTACAGCAACTTCTTTACCTATTAAGGGAGGTAAACCAACCTAAGGCCAATCTCACAGGTGCGTCTCTAGCTCTTTATTCTGCCCTCTGTATGCCTACTGAATGGGTTATTGATACTGGCGCAACAGATCACGTTTCTTTCACCCCTTCCTCTTTTCAACAGCCACATATTCCTTCTTCTCTTCATAAATCTATTTGTGTTCCTAATGGTCATTCGGTTCCTATACATGGCTTTGGAAATGTACAGATAACATCAGATATCATCTTGACTGATGTCTTATTTGTACCCTCATTCAAGTTCAACCTTTTATCTGTGCCAAAACTTACCCAGACTACTAATTGTTCTGTTTTCTTTTATCCTGATCATTGTGTATTTTAGGACCATTTGACGAAGAAGGAGATTGGTCGGGGCCATAAAAAGGGTGGACTCTACTTCCTTGATGTCTCTACCTTTGTTGCCGCCGTCATCACTACCTCATCCACCACTTGACATGCTAGGTTTGGTCATCCATCATCAAGTGCCCTCAAGTGTTTAGCTCCTGTTCTTGGTTTCAATAAAGACTCTTGTGACCATTGTGAAGCCTGTCATTTGTCAAAACAAACAAAACTCCCTTTTCCTTTACACACACCCACTAGCAGTAGTTTGTTTGAATTAATTCATGTTGATGTTTGGGGAAAGTATGCCACACCTACAAAAAATGGTCATCATTATTTTTTAACTATTGTTGATGATTTTTCCCGTGTCACCTGGACCTATCTCATGAAATACAAGTCGGATGTCTATTCTTTGTTAGTTCATTTCTTAGCTTATGTTCGAAATCAATTTCAGACATGTGTAAAAACAATTCGCTCCGATAATGACACTGAATTTACAAATAATTCATTTCAGAAAATTCTTTGTGACTCTGGGATTCTCCAACAATTCTCTTGTCCCGGTACCCCACAACAAAATGGTGTCGTCGAGCGTAAGCACCGACATCTTCTCAATGTTGCACGGGCTTTACGTTTCCAAGCCGATCTTCCACTAATCTTTTGGGGTGATTCCATTCTTACTGCCACTTATTTAATAAATCGGACACCATCCAAACTTTTAGCCGGTCAAACTCCTTATGAAAAACTCTATGGCCATCCACCTGATTTCACTCACTTGCGTACATTTGGTTGTTTGTGCTATGCATCCACTTCACATGATCATCCAAATAAATTCGCACCTAGAGCTAGACGTTGCATCTTTGTGGGGTACCCTGCTGGTCAAAAAGCCTTTAAACTATATGACATTGATCATCACACATTTCTAGTTAGTCGAGATGTCATCTTTCATGAAACAATATTTCCATTCAAGAATAGTAAGGCTTTGCATGATTTACACATGGAACGACACCCTCTTCCTCTACCCATTTGTGATCAAGAACCCATAAATTCATCCACCCCCACACCTCCTAGAAACACTTCTCCACTCCCTCCTACTGCTAAACCCAATGATAATGAACCCACACATACTGTTGAACCCTTGAACCCCTCCCTGCAGGTGACCAACCTTGAACCCACACATGCAGTTGACACCCCTACAGTGACTACCCTTGAACCAAGACACTCCGAACGTCTCAAAAAGCCTCCAGCGCACCTTGTTGATTACGTGTGCAACATGGCCTCCGCTCAATCTTCTTCCTCGTCTCCAGGTATGCAATATCCTATCTCAAACTCTCTTTGCTCAAATCCTTACTCAAATAACCATCTCCATTTCATTAATTCTATTATCAAGCACATTGAACCCACCTCATATACTGTTGCCCGTAAAGATCCCCATTGGAGACAGGCTATGGAGGACGAACTAAAGGCATTAGAGGCTAACAATACCTGGACTTTAGAGTTTTTGCCTCCCGACAAAACAGCTATAGGCTGTAAATGGGTGTATCGTATCAAATATAAATCTGATGGCTCCATTGACCGGTATAAAGCACGTTTGGTTGCTAAAGGTTACTCACAACTAGAAGGATTTGATTTTACTGACGTTTTTGCTCCTGTTACCAAATTAACTATTGTACGGACTGTTCTTAGTATTGCAGCAGCAAAAAATTGGCCAACTCATCAAATGGATGTTTCCAACGCCTTTTTACATGGCAATTTACATGAAGAAGTTTACATGCAGCTTCCTCCTGGGTTTCGTAAACAGGGGGAGAGTCGAGTTTGTCGACTCAACAAGTCACTTTATGGCTTAAAACAGGCACCTCGCACTTGGTTCACTACCTTTTCGAGTGCTTTGCTTGAGGCTGGCTTTACTCAGTCAAGGGCCGATTACTCCATGTTCTTATTTACCCGTGCATCCCATATAACAATTTTACTTGTTTATGTTGATGATATTGTAATTACAGGTGATGATGCGTTGGTTATTTCACTCTTAAAGAAATACCTTTGCAGCCGGTTCAACATAAAAGATTTGGGCTCATTGAAATATTTTTTGGGAATTGAAGTGGCACGTTCCAAGGCTGGAATTTTTCTTAATCAGCGGAAATATGCATTAGAAATTTTGCAAGACACAAGTCTTCTTGCTAGTAAACCAGTCACAACTCCACTGGATTACAATCACACTTTGGTTGCTGATCATGGTGAAGTCCTATCTGACCCTGCTTCATATCGGCGATTGGTTGGTAGATTGCTATACCTTACAGTCACCCGACCGGATATCACTTATGCAGTTAACTTACTGTCACAGTTTATGTCTTCTCCTCGTGACACACACTGGCAGGCAGCACTTAGAGTGGTGAGATATATCAAATCTGTCCCGGACCATGGTATCCTACTCTCATCTAATTCTTCTTTACGCTTGCATGCTTATTGTGATGCGGATTGGGCTTCTTGCCCCACTTCTAGAAGATCAACCACTGGTTATTGTATATTTTTGGGTCCAAGTCTCCTCTGCTGGAGAACCAAAAAGCAGTCAACAGTTTCTCGCTCCTCTGCTAAAGCAGAGTATTGAGCCATGGCACATGTGGTTAGTGAGCTCACATGGCTGCACACTCTTCTTCATGAATTGGGTATTCCACCACATCCTGCAACTTTATCTTGTGATAATCAAGCTTCCCTCCATATAGCAAACAATCCAGTCTTTCATGAAAGAACAAAACATGTTGAAATTGATTGTCATTTTGTTCGAGATAAAATTCAAGAAGGAAAACTTCGAACCACATTTGTCTCCTCAAATCAGCAATTGGCAGATATCTTCACAAAGGCTCTTCTTCCGGCTTCACATACTCAGTTAATTTCCATGCTCATGTACCTTCCTAGTTCTTGAGCTTGAGGGGGAGTGTTACCCAATCAAGGATCTGATATGATTGTAATTATTGTCAAATATTGTAATTAGCTTAAATTGGGATATCTACTTAATATAGGAAAGATAGTTGCCTAGTTTCTAGAGATTTAGCTTATTTCTCTCCTAATGTTATGTAACGGTCAGTGTATTCACTTGTATATATTTTGCCTCTTGATCAATGAAATATATGCTCTCGAGGTTTACTTTCAACAACCTTAAATTCTTCAATTCAGTCTCAACTCCTTACATCAAAATTTTACTACCAAAACCTCTCATTTTGTACTTAAAACCACTCAAACACTAACCATTGACCACCTTTTTTATCCTAGTTTTCACTTAAAAGTACTTCTAATAGACTTTAATTTATCCCATAACAAACCTGGAAAAACTATTTTCTCACACCAATTCACATCTCACATATTTGACCATTGAAACCTCCATTTTCAACTACACACTTATGATTTTTACCACCTATTACTTATTAAAATCACATTCAATTTCCAATTATCCAACATCATCAAATTTACAACCATCATAACAATAATCAATTCATAATTAGCAAATATCAATCATCCAACAAGTATCATACATTCCAAAGTCATCATCTAAACATAATACATATTAGAACCATTCCAAACCATCACCTGCTTCTTGCACTCCACATCCTCCACAGGAATTATCCAAAAAGGAATTTTCATCCTTAACTTTGTTTCAAACACTAGCAAAAAAACTTACACTACAAAGACTTGACTTCTCTTCTTCACTACCGATTTTAACCTTTTTTAAGACAAAATAAAAATACAAATATCAAATTGAGACTAATGCAAAGACACTTAACATGATGATGATACATGACCCTGTCACTATTACATTCCATTGTCATTATTAATGCCATGTGGCACAACATTAGAGTGGCTAATTTTTATTATTTTAAAAAATAAAACAAATAAAAAATAACTAAAAATATTGAAAAAAAATCATCAAAACCACGAACGCATAGCTCCTCTTTAATGGTGTTATTATAATACTAACAGAAACGACGCATTAAATTTTTTAAAATAAAGAACAAATTAAAACAAATAAAAGTAAAAGAAATCGATTTGAGATTTAACAAAAAGAAAACCCGTTCTGGAAAAACAAAATTTATCCTAAAACACTTATTTCATAACATATTTTAAAAACCTGGTAGGTTGTTTAAAATAATAATATAATATAATAGAAAGTGATAAGATAAAAGAAGAAAACACAAACACTTTGCCCTCGTCTATTTTCTCTCATGCATTCACAATTCATTCTACCTCTCCTTTTTTTTCTCTCAAATCCAGGGAGAAAGTTTATTTGTCATCCAAAATACCTATTTCAGAATTAAAAAAAACTTCCAAAATATATATTTTAGAATATAAAAAATAATTATAAAATAAGAGTTTTTGAAGATATTTTTAATTCAACAACAGCTTTCTAAACAGTTATTTTGAAATTTTTTAATATTTTTAATTGAATATTTCAAAAACTATTTGGGGATGTAGAAGGTAGTTCAAACTACCTTCCAGAATATAATTTTTTTTATAATAACTGGTTTAGGAGAATATATGGTCCCAAACACTAAACTTTTGGCACTTAAAGTATTCAACTTTAACCTTGTTGGATGCTTGTCTTCCTCTTCCTTTACCTTGAAATCCTCGTTTACTTCTTTCTCTCCCTCTTCCTTTTCTACCTTTCTCATTTTCAAATTGTTTCGGTAGGAATTTACTGGGACCGAAAGCACTAACCTCGATAGTGCGATTCTGCTCTCTTCTGATGCGAAACTTTCAATTGTCTTCGCCGTCCGTCCTTCAGACCGTCCGTCCTTCAATCTTCGCCCAAGAGGGGGGTGATACCTGCGAAGGTACTCCGACGATCAAGTCAGATATCAGTATAAGAAGACCCTCTGTCCTCAGCAATTAGATGCCTAGAACGAAGAGAGGGTAGAACTCAATCAAGTATGAGAGTGTGGGTGTGAGAATCAGTATAGTGTAGGCTAGATTGTGCGTACCTTGTTTGGAACCTCTTGGTCTTTATTTATAGGCTTTGGATCGATATAAAATCAATATAACAGAATAAAATATAAACCGAATGAAATATAAACAAACTCACCTGAAATATCTCTGTTGAGATATTTATTTGATACGAGATATATGATACTGTTTCTCGTGTGTGACGTTATGGGCCTTGAGCCCAGTAAAGTTGGATCAGGTTAATAACTCAACCCATTGGTAAGCTTGACCGTTCGGTGTAACCGGTCGTGTGAGATATACTACCGTACACAAATATTTGTATAACTTGTTTTTCAATTATTATAAGTATATCATTCTTTGTTCATGAACCAATAAATTACATTACTTTGTAGTTCGTCTATTGTCAGGATATCTATGTTATTTGATTCTTCAATGGAACACATCACACAGTTAAATTTGACTGTCATAGATTGCAAGATACAGTTATGAAACTCAATACTTTTTCCAACAATTTTCATATTTTTAGCAATCTTTAATGTTCTAACATGTTGGGTAGCTTTAAAATGTAATTTTTTTAACTGCTTTGACTTATTCTCCTCTGCAACATCCTTATATACCCTATGTTGTACTATTTCAAATTAATGAAAATTACATTCTCTCTGTTTCTGTAAAACTCAATAAATAGTGTCTATCACATTCTCCATATCCTCCCATAGTTAATAGTGGTATCCAGAGCGGTTTGTTTCGATCCTTTGAAAATCTGTAGAAACTGGTAACGTTCAAGAGTGGTGTGATGGCAAGCATGATATACAACAATCTCCCAATCTTCGATGGAAAAGACTATGATGATTGGTGTGTAAAAATGGAGGCAATTCTGGGATATCAAGAAGTTGATGAAGTAGTGAAACAAGGAATTAAAGAAGTCAAGGAAGATGATACAGCAGCAGCGAAGAAACTTCACAAAGAAGAACTACGTCTTGACTGCAAGGCAAGAATGCTTCTTCATCAATGCATTTCTCCAACCATTTTTCAGAAGGTTTCTAAAGCATCTACAGCAAAGGAAGTCTGGGACATCCTTCAAGAAGGATATGGAAATACTGGCAAAGTCAAGAAGGTTCGACTACAAGCGTTACAGCGTCAGTATGAACTTTTGGGAATGGGTGCAGAAGAAACTGTGATAGAATATATGGGAAGAATTCAAACATTGGTTAATGATATGAGGGCATGTGGAAAAATTGTCAAAGATAGAAAGCTAATTGAGAAGGTCCTGCGCACTTTGACACTGCAATATGATCACATTGTGATCACCATTGAAGAATGTAAAGATCTTGATACGTTGAAAGTGGAGGAATTGCAGAATTCCCTCGTCGCACATGAACAGAGATTGCTGGAGCGAAAGAATGCTGAGAAGGCAGCTGCGACACAAACATCGAATCAAGCATTTCAAGCAAGAACGAAGCAAGGTTTCAAGAACCGAGGCAGAGGCAGAGGGAGATCACGTGGTGCAGGTCGCAGCGGAGGAAGAAACTGGAGAACGACTGAACAAAACGATGAAGAAACAGGGGATGAACAGCAAGAAGGAGGTACCCGTGGAGGAAAAACCACGCGAGGAAGAGGAAGAAACGGAATTGACAAGCGAAACGTTAAGTGCTACACATGTAGCAAATTTGGACACTATTCCTCTTAATGTTGGCACAACGATGCTGCCAAGAAGAACAAGAACGACAATGCAGCGAATCTGGCACACGAAGATGGTGATTCTGACTCAGAACACATTGTGCTGATGACAGTTGCAAATAGAATTCATAATGGAAGTAGTGGTGATTCGTTGATTGAAACAAAGGACAAGTGGTGTGGGGATAAAGATTACGTGTCGCTACCCTTTGCTGCACATCAAATTGACACGCAGAAAGATTACAGCAACGTGTCACAACTGGGTTAACCACGACATGCAAAAATAAAAAAAAACAAATGAATATACAATGTTGCTTGACAATCATACAATGTTATCAGACAGTCATCCTAGTCACACACAGAGCGATCTTTGCTGGTATCTCGATACTGGGTGTTCCAATCATATGACTGGAAGAAAGGAATGGCTGGTTGACTTAGATATGAGGAAGAAAAGCCAAATAAGGTTTGCAGATGATAATATTATCATGGCAGAAGGAGTTGGAAGAGTGCTTCTCACATGCAAGAATGGTGAGACTGCATACATGGATGGAGTTTTATTTGTCCCTGCAATGAAGAGTAATCTGTTGAGTCTCGGGCAGCTGAGGGAAAAGGGTTATACCTTAAGTTCAAGAGGTAATTCTATAGAAGTTTTCGATAGGAGAAAACGCTTGCTAATCAAGGCTCCCATCTCAAAGAACAGGACGTTCAAAGTCAATCTAAAAGCAGCAACTATACAATGCCTATCATCCATAAATGTTGAGGAAAAAAGCTGGAAATGGCACTATAGGTTTGGACATTTGAACTTCAAAAGTTTAAGACTGTTGAATAGCAAAGAACTTGTAAAGGGAGTGCCAGAAATAGTTGTTCCAGAGAAATTGTGTGAAGGGTGCATACTTGGTAAACAGACTCGATCAAGGTTCAGCAGTTCAGCACCCAAAAGAGCCAAGAAGCCACTAGAAATTGTTCACGCAGACGTTTGCGGTCCATTCAAGATAACTACTTATGGAGGTAATAAATATTTTCTTCTTTTAATTGATGAATGGACAAGAAAATTATGGGTTTATTTCCTGAAAGAAAAAAAGGAAGTTTTCCTAATGTTTGTTAAATTTTGTGCTTTGGTTGAGCACCAATCTGCACTTGAGATGAAGCTTCTCCGGACTGATGGTGGAGGTGAATTCAACTCCAGTGAGATGAACAAATTCTGTGAAGAAAAGGGAATGATTCATGAAGTCATTGCACCCTATACACCTCAGCATAATGGCTTGGCCGAGAGGAGAAACAGGACACTCGTTGAGATGACAAGGTGTCTGCTGAAAGGGAAGAAATTACCACATGAACTTTGGGGAGAAGCTGTCATCACAACAACTTATTTGCTGAACAGGTGTGATGAGTGGTTATTTCTTGAACTATATTTAGTTTATTGCACTTAAATAAACCAGGGAATTGTGTTTAATTGTTTGTTATTTCCCCATTTTCCGAATTTTGCTTAATTTGGTCGGAAATTCGTAATCGTGCTAATTTGGGTTTTCTGAGCTGATTAAGTGTATTTTGGTTGCAGGGAAATTTTGGGAAACATCATTTGGAGCATTAGGGATGGTGGCATGATCATTAAAGACTCAACATTTAGCCATTTCCATTTTAATAAAGTTGTAATTTCGTTTTTTTAGAAACCTTAATTAGAATTAGGTGTTTTGGACCCTTTTGGGGGCAATTTTGTAAACAACACCCATGTGTAGGTCATGTGCCTTTTAGGTTAGGGTTTTTATTTTTTTTTTGGACCCCATTTGGAGGGCAACTCTCGGCATTTTAGAGAGCCTTGGCTGACCACACATTGGAGACACTCCAAGACACTTCATACTACACTTTCATTTTGCTTTTGGCCTTGTATGAACTCTCTTGGGAGCCTTGGTATGCTATTTTCGTTTTCTTCACTATGAATGAGCAAGATCACGTTTTTCTTCTTCTATTATGTGCAACAATGCTTGTTCTTGCTTGATGGAATGAAGCTCTACCATTTCTCTCTTTAGATTTTCGTTTTGATGGTTGAATGCTTGAGTTTGAAGCTTCTTCTTTGCTTTTTCATGGTGGTGTCTTTGGTGGAAGGGAGACCCATTGTCCATTTCGATTTTCTCATCATTTTGCTGCAGTGATTTCGAATTTATCTTGTGTTTCTTGGATTGGAGGATGAAAATGGAGTTATTGTCAAGTTTGGTAGTGAAAAAGGCTTAAGTTGGTGTATGGGTATTGTGTTCTTGAGCCATTTTCTTCTTGCATTTTGTTCTTGATGTTTGGAAACATATTTGGAGCTGGATTTTATGTTTAATGATGGTGGCTGGACAGTGCAGTAATGGAAGTTAAGGGTTTGGTTTTGTTTTGGTCAAAAGTTTAAAGAAAAGTAAGTTTGAAGTTGGTTTGAAGAAGGTAGACTTTGGGTTTCTTGCTCTTGAATTATTTTGCAATTGAACTATGGAACTTTGGGTTTTTGGTGCAGCATTTTCGGTTTTAGAAGATGGAGAAGCTTTGGATGTTTGCTTTGGTAGAGAAAACCGAAAATGGGTTGAAAGGGAGAGAGAAAATGGTGCATTAATTTTTTACCCGACTTGGCCAAGCACATTGATGCTACTTTTGACTAAGGAAACATTTCCTCTTTAAGTTTTGTCCTAAAGCTTGTTTAATTACCCCTTTGTTTTGCATTAATTTGCATTGTAGGATTAGTTGTTTTCTAATTTCTTTAATTTAGTGTTGCATTTAATTTAATTTAACTGTGCTTAGATATTTGTTTAGTCTAGTATTTGGTTTAGCATTTTCACTCTCTGGACTCGATTTTAAAACAATAACTGCAACCACAGCAGATGTCCAAATGCTATGTTTTATATGTCAAATGAAAGACAATTGAGTCTACTTTCCAGGAAAAAAAACCTCATGTCATTTAGAGCTTTGTAGAAAAAGTTATGGTTAAAACATTGAGCAAAGGTCAGAGCTGCCTAGTTCCCGCGTGAATTTTCGTTTTTACTGTTTTAATTTCATTTTAATTTTTCCGCATCCACAAACAACATTTCAAACCCCCCCCCCCCCCCCACTTTGTGTTAGACTTGACTCTGAACCGCAGTTGGTCCTTGAGAGACGACCTAGGGGTCATTCCCTAGTTTATACTGCACTTTAAAATGCACATCAAATTTGATTGGGCGGCGACACCCATCAAATTTTGGCGCCGTTGCCGGGGACCAACGGTTCAGTATTGAGTCTTTTGTTTGTGTTTGTGTGTCTTGTGACTGTGTTTTGACGTGTTGTGATAGTCTTGTGTCTTGTGATTGTTTTCTGTGATTTGAGATTTTTGTGCTATTGTTTCATTATTGGAGGGTGTTGTGATTTAGTGCATGACTAGAGGAAATCCTGGATTCATACCACCTTTTGACCCTGAAATTGATAGGACGTTTCATAGGTTAGTTAGGCATTCTAGGAATTTGTCTTTAGAGTCTGTTTTTGAGTCTGTCCCATTAGATATTGTTCATCCAACTGTTGAGTATTCTGTGCATACTGCATCCACTGCATCTGTTGCATCTGCACTTGATTCTGATTCTGATTCTGTTGTTTTTCACACTGAGAACAATATGGCACAACCTCCACCTCGTGAGAGGACTTTTAGGGAGATGGCTGCACCTGATTTCGATATTGAAAGCTTGTGCATCCAATATCCTGATGAGGACGTCCCATTTGTTCTCAAGACTGGACTGATCCATTTGTTGCCCAAGTTTCATGGTCTTGCAGGTGAGAGTCCACACAAGCATTTGAAGGAATTCCACATTGTCTGCTCCACTATGAAACCTCATGATGTTCCTGAAGAGCACATCTTTTTGAAAGCATTTCCTCACTCATTGGAAGGTGTTGCTAAGGATTGGCTGTATGCTTTGGCGCCTAGATCCATCACTAGCTGGGATGATCTAAAGAGGTTGTTCTTGGAGAAATTTTTCCCAGCATCCCGGACCACAGCTATCAGGAAGGACATCACTGGGATTAGGTAGCTTGGTGGAGAGAGCTTGTATGAGTATTGGGAGAGATTTAAGACACTTTGTGCAAGCTGCCCCCACCATCAGATACCTGAACAACTCCTTATCCAGTATTTCTATGAGGGTTTGAACAACATGGATAGGGGTATGATTGATGCTGCCAGTGGTGGAGCTCTTGGAGACACCACACCTGCTGAGGCCAGACATTTGATTGAGAAGATGGCTTCGAACTCCCAACAGTTTAGCGCCAGGAATGATGCCATTGTGGTGAGGGGCGTACATGATGTGGTTGCCCAGTCTTTATCAGCCATTGAAAGCAAGTTGGAAGGCAAGATTGAATCTCTTACAAAGTTGGTGACACAGTTGACTACCAACCAGAGATCTGCAGCTCCATCTGCATCTGTTGCACGACTATGTGCTATTTGTCCTTCCAGTGACCACTATACAGATGCTTGTCCTACTTTGCAGTCCTCAGCTGCCTCTGATGCGCCTCGGGCTTATGCTACTAACATATATAACAACAGGCAGCCACAACAGCAAAGTCATGACTTGTCCAGCAACAGGTACAACCCAGGGTGGAGGAATCACCCCAATCTTAGATGGAACAATGCGCCACAACATCAGCAGCAGGCGCCACCTTTCCAGAATGCTGGAGCACCTAACAGATATGTGCCTCCACCTATGCAACAACACCAGAGGCAACAGCAACAACAGCAGCAGCAAAAGGCAGCTGCCCAACCTTCCACTTCTTCTGAGCCTTCATTGGAAGAGTTAGTGAGACAGATGACTATGCAAAACCTGCAGTTTCAGCAGGAGACTAGAGCTTCCATACAGAGTCTCACTAACCAGATGGGTCAGATGGCTACTCAGATGAACCAGGCGCAGTCTCAAAATTCTGATAAGTTACCATCCCAGACTGTGCAGAATCCGAAGAATGTGAGTGCCATTACCCTCAGATCAGGGAAGCAGACTGTTGTGCCTTCAGAGCCTGCTTCTACACCTACACCTGTGCCTGCCACTTGTCCTAGAGAGGACGACCATGACGGTCCACGCAGGGCATTTGAGATGGGTGGATCTTCTTCTTCAGCCGGTGGTTCTTCTTCAGGTGGATCTTCTTCCTCTTCCACCACCACCGCTGTTGCGCCTTCTCCATTGCTTGACCGACCTATCCCTCTTCCATTCCCTTCACGGGCACTTCCTAGCAAAAAGACTGAAGAGGTGGATAGGGAAATTCTGGAAACCTTCAGGAAAGTAGAGGTGAACATACCTCTACTTGATGCCATTAAACAGATTCCAAGATATGCCAAATTCTTGAAGGAGTTGTGCACACACAAGAGGAAGATGAAGGGCGATGAAAGAATTAGCATGGGAAGGAATGTATCAGCTCTTATTGGTAAGTCGGTCCCGCACATTCCTGAAAAGTGCAAGGACCCAGGTACGTTTTGCATTCCTTGTGTGATTGGGAACAATAAATTTGAAAATGTTATGCTTGATCTGGGTGCATCTATAAATGTCATGCCATTGTCTATTTATAAATCTCTGTCTCTTGGTCCATTACAACCTACGGGTGTGGTCATTCAGTTGGCCAATAGGAGTGTTACCCACCCGACAAGTTACATAGAGGATGTCTTGGTTAGGGTAGGTGAATTGATATTTCCTGCTGATTTCTATGTTTTGGAGATGGAGGACAGTTTCTCTCATGGATCCGCCCCCATTATCCTAGGCAGGCCATTTTTGAAAACTGCCCGTACCAAGATTGATGTGTATGCTAGGACGTTGTCTATGGAAATTGCTGATATTGTTGTGCATTTTAACATCCTTGATGCCATGAAACACCCAACTGAGGACCATTCTGTGTTTAGGGTTGATACATTGGATGACATTGTTGATGAGTTCATTGTTGATGATTTTGGTTCTATGCATGAGAAGAAACATTATTTTCCATCTTCTGTACATTCATGCATAGTATCTGGGCTTGAATTAGGATTTGAACATGATGTTGAGTTGGATGTTGATTTAGATGAGAATTGTGATGTCCAGGGTATTGTTGATGTCCAGGTTATTGATGATATGCGTGTTTTTGATGATTTGGATGATATTGATGATGTTGTTGATATACCTGTGATGGATATTGATCTGGATTGTGATGAGATGGGTTCTCTGCCTTTACCTGTTCATTCTTTAGAGTCAGAATGCATTAACCACGTTGCAGGAAGTACACTTGAATCTGACTTGCAGGAACCCACTCTTGAGCTGAAACAGCTCCCAGAAAACCTCAAGTACGTGTACTTGGAGGATGATGAGAGGAAACCGGTCATAGTTTCCACCTCCCTTGATTCTGTGCAAGAGGAGAGGTTGCTTGGAGTGTTGAGGGCGCATAAGAAAGCCATAGGTTGGAGTTTGGCGGACATCCCTGGTATTAGCCCATCCACATGCATGCATAGGATTCTGTTGGAAGATGGGGCCAAACCAGTGAGACAGCCGCAGAGAAGGCAAAACCCTGTGATCTTGGACGTGATTAAGAAGGAGGTGATGAAGCTTTTGCAAGCTGGGATCATCTACCCTATTTCAGACAGTCAGTGGGTGAGCCCCATCCATGTTGTGCCCAAGAAGACTGGCCTCACGGTTGTGAAAAATGAAAGGGATGAGCTGATTCCCACAAGAGTGCAGAACAACTAGAGAGTCTGCATTGATTATAGGAGGCTCAATCAAGCAACCAGGAAAGATCACTTCCCACTGCCATTCATTGATCAGATGCTGGAGCGCCTGGCAGGTAAGTCTCATTATTGCTTTCTTGATGGTTTTTCTGGTTATTTCCAAATCAATATTGCTCCTGAGGACCAAGAGAAAACCACATTCACCTGCCCCTTTGGCACTTTTGCCTATAGGAGGATGCCCTTTGGCCTATGCAACGCCCCTGGTACCTTCCAACGGTGCATGCTTAGCATTTTTAGCGACTTTCTTGAGAGTTGCATAGAGGTGTTTATGGATGACTTTACTGTGTATGGATCCTCTTTTGATGCATGTTTAGACAGTTTGGAAAAAGTTTTGAAAAGATGCATAGAAACAAACCTTGTTCTCAATTTTGAGAAATGTCACTTCATGGTTGAACAAGGTTTGGTTCTAGGGCACATCATTTCTGAAAAGGGAATAGAGGTAGATCCTGCCAAGATATCTGTGATTTCGCAGTTGCCTTACCCCTCTTGCGTGTGAGAGGTTAGATCTTTTCTAGGACATGCAGGTTTCTACAGGCGCTTCATCAAGGATTTCAGCAAGAAGGCGCTTCCCTTGTCTAGACTACTGCAGAAGGACATCGACTTTGAGTTTGATGACAGGTGCAAGCAGGCGTTTGATTGCCTGAAGGAGGCTTTGATCACCACTCCGATCATTCAGGCACCAGATTGGACAGCCCCATTTGAGCTCATGTGTGACGCATCAAATCATGCCTTGGGAGCTGTCCTGACACAGAAGATTGGCAAGCTGCCTAGAGTGATCTACTATGCTTCCCGCACTTTGGATGCTGCCCAAGCAAACTACACTACGATTGAGAAAGACTTGTTGGCAATTGTTTTTGCCCTTGATAAGTTTAGGTCGTATTTGCTTGGATCTCCTGTTATTGTGTATACTGACCATGCAGCTCTGAAGTTTCTGTTGAAAAAGGCTGAGTCAAAGCCTAGATTGATCAGGTGGATGCTACTGCTCCAGGAGTTTGACTTGCAGATTAAAGACCGGAGTGGAGCACAGAATTTGGTTGCAGACCACCTCAGCCGCATTGAGAGAGCTGGGGATGAAGCTGATGTGTTGCCTATCCAGGATGACTTTCCTGATGAGAGTTTGTTACTGATTTCTTCTTCTCACCCTACTCCTTGGTTTGCACACATTGTGAATTATTTGGTTGCTTCTGTTTTTCCTCCCTTAGCATCACGTGCTCAGATTGCCAAAATCAAGAGTGATGCTGAGTATTATGTTTGGGATGACCCATATCTGTGGAAGTTGTGCAGTGACCAGGTTACTAGGAGATGCATTCCGGACCATGAGATTGACTCGGTCCTGCAGTTTTGCCATGCCTCCTCACCTGGTGGTCATCTAGGGATACAGAGAACAGCTCGCAGGGTGCTTGATTGCGGTTTCTACTGGCCTTCCATCTTCAAGGATGCAGAGAGGACTTGTAGCACCTGTGAGCCATGTCAGAGAGCAGGAGGACCTATTTCACAGAGACAAGAGATGCCTCAACAGCCTATGCTGTTCTGTGAGGTGTTTGATGTCTGGGGTATAGATTTCATGGGTCCTTTCCCTGTTTCTTTTGGTTTCTCTTATATTCTCCTTGTTGTGGATTATGTTTCAAAATGGGTGGAAGCTAGAGCCACCAGGACTAATGATGCTCGGGTTGTTGTAGATTTTGTTAGATCTCACCTCCTTTGCAGGTTTGGAGTGCCTAGAGCGATTGTTAGCGATCAGGGAACCCATTTTTGCAACAGATCCATGCAAGCCTTGCTCAAGAAATATGAGGTGACGCACAGAGTTTCTACACCTTACCACCCCCAAACAAATGGGCAGGCTGAGATCTCCAACAGGGAGATTAAGAGGATTTTGGAGAAGATTGTCCAGCCCAACAGAAAGGATTTGAGCAATAGGTTGGACGATGCTCTTTGGGCCCACAGGACTGCCTACAAAGCACCCATTGGGATGTCTCCCTATCGGGTTGTCTTTGGAAAGGCATGTCATTTACCAGTTGAGATTGAGCATCAGGCATATTGGGCTGTGAAGATTTGCAACTTCTCCATTGACCAAGCTGGAGAGGAAAGGAAGTTGCAACTGAATGAATTGGATGAGATCCGATTGGAGGCCTATGAGAATTCGAAGTTCTACAAAGAAAGGACCAAGAGGTTCCATGATAGTTCCATTGTTAGAAAGGACTTCGAGGTTGGCCAGCAGGTTTTGTTGTATAACTCTAGGCTCGGCCTCATGGGTGGTAAGTTGAGATCAAAGTGGACTGGACCTTTTCTTGTGACTAATGTTTATCTTATGGTGCAGTCGAGATACAGGATCCATCTGCAGCTACAAGCTTCAAGGTGAATGGGCATAGACTGAAGCCTTTCCTTAGCAATCCTTCTTTGTTGGATGCCGTGGTGGAGGAGACGTCTTTGGTCCACCCCACCTACCCTCCCATCTGACTCAGGGAGCTTCTTTTCTCCTTCCCTCCTCACTTTTATTGCATTTTGTCTATATGTGCTGATTGTTGATCTGTTGATTGTGACACACTGAGGACATTGTGTAGTTTAAGTGTGGTCTATTAGGGGAGGTTGTTTCTTTGTTTTATGTTTCGATTTTTATGTAGTTGTTTTGTCTGGTGTACTGTTTTACATGTTTTTTGTGAATTCTGGACTGTGATTAGGTTGCTAGTTTCCCTTCACTGCATTGATACTCTGTTTTGTTGGACTCCTTGCTCTTCTTTGCTTGGAAGATAATCATGATGTTTGAGAGTTGGATTAATTGTGACCGATTACCTGTGTGAGATTTGAGCCATTTGATGATCTTTCTTGTGTGTGATATGTCTCTAGATTGCTTGCACATTTGTCTTGGCTTGACTCTGTTGATAATTCTTGATTCATGAGCATGTTTGAAAATGATAAAGGCATTTTGTTGATTAAGCCTCTCTAGCCAGATGAGCCTACCCTGTTGTGATCCTTTGATAGCCCCTTTGAGCCTATGCTTTCCCCATTTCTTTGTTTTGAAGCTGATACACTAGCCCTAAGTGAAAAACCATGATTACCTGAACCTTAGGGAATTTTGGAGCTTTGGAATTGTTTTTGGAATAAGTGTGGTCTCTTAGGAGTTGCAGATGAATTGGCTGGTGAGCCCTCTTCTTGCGGTTGCATTGTAAATATCATGTATCTTGTCTTTTGAATTGTATGTTGAATAGAAAAAGAAAAGAGACAAAATAAAAAAAAAAAAGAGGAAAAATACAAAAAAAAAAAGAAAAAGAAAAAAATTTGTGAATAATGGAGTCAAGAAGAGGATGGAATTAGAGGTTGTGGGTGTGTTTGAAGGTGTTTACACTTGTTCCCCATTGCTCCTCTGTTCCTTTTGGTTTGTAGCTTCTTATCCAGATGTATCCTCCCTTGTCCTTGACCCCATTACAACCATGAAAAGACCTTTTGATTTGAACATGCATATGTTTTTGAGTGTTGATATTAGAGGCTTGCCAAGTCTGTTTGTTGCTTGTTTTCTTGAGTGCATTGAGTTGATATTGATTTACCTTAAACACTTGAGAGAAACACTGATTGTGTGCATCTGTGAGGCTCTGTTACTTTTGATTCATCTCTTGAACTGATTGATTGTTTTCCATGTACTGAACTGCTTGGATGATTCTGTGAGTATCTGTTTTCATTGACTCTGTGTGGGATTCTGCCTATGCCTTTCACTGTCCAGATTTTGTGAGAATTGTGCAGCTCTGTTTCTGTTTTGTGAGTCTTTGTAGTCTATCTATCGAGTCTGTGTCACCTCCCTGATGTTTGAGTAGTTCCCTGGTTTTCGTCTTGGTTTTGCCCAGGAGTGCAAAAGACTAAGTGTGGTCTATTTTGATGAGTGGTTATTTCTTGAACTATATTTAGTTTATTGCACTTAAATAAACCAGGGAATTGTGTTTAATTGTTTGTTATTTCCCCGTTTTCCGAATTTTGCTTAATTTGGTCGGAAATTCGTAATCGTGCTAATTTGGGTTTTCTGAGCTGATTAAGTGTATTTTGGTTGCAGGGAAATTTTGGGAAACATCATTTGGAGCATTAGGGATGGTGGCATGATCATTAAAGACTCAACATTTAGCCATTTCCATTTTAATAAAGTTGTAATTTCGTTTTTTTAGAAACCTTAATTAGAATTAGGTGTTTTGGACCCTTTTGGGGGCAATTTTGTAAACAACACCCATGTGTAGGTCATGTGCCTTTTAGGTTAGGGTTTTTATTTTTTTTTTGGACCCCATTTGGAGGGCAACTCTCGGCATTTTAGAGAGCCTTGGCTGACCACACATTGGAGACACTCCAAGACACTTCATACTACACTTTCATTTTGCTTTTGGCCTTGTATGAACTCTCTTGGGAGCCTTGGTATGCTATTTTCGTTTTCTTCACTATGAATGAGCAAGATCACGTTTTTCTTCTTCTATTATGTGCAACAATGCTTGTTCTTGCTTGATGGAATGAAGCTCTACCATTTCTCTCTTTAGATTTTCGTTTTGATGGTTGAATGCTTGAGTTTGAAGCTTCTTCTTTGCTTTTTCATGGTGGTGTCTTTGGTGGAAGGGAGACCCATTGTCCATTTCGATTTTCTCATCATTTTGCTGCAGTGATTTCGAATTTATCTTGTGTTTCTTGGATTGGAGGATGAAAATGGAGTTATTGTCAAGTTTGGTAGTGAAAAAGGCTTAAGTTGGTGCATGGGTATTGTGTTCTTGAGCCATTTTCTTCTTGCATTTTGTTCTTGATGTTTGGAAACATATTTGGAGCTGGATTTTATGTTTAATGATGGTGGCTGGACAGTGCAGTAATGGAAGTTAAGGGTTTGGTTTTGTTTTGGTCAAAAGTTTAAAGAAAAGTAAGTTTGAAGTTGGTTTGAAGAAGGTAGACTTTGGGTTTCTTGCTCTTGAATTATTTTGCAATTGAACTATGGAACTTTGGGTTTTTGGTGCAGCATTTTCGGTTTTAGAAGATGGAGAAGCTTTGGATGTTTGCTTTGGTAGAGGAAAACCGAAAATGGGTTGAAAGGGAGAGAGAAAATGGTGCATTAATTTTTTATCCGACTTGGCCAAGCACATTGATGCTACTTTTGACTAAGGAAACATTTCCTCTTTAAGTTTTGTCCTAAAGCTTGTTTAATTACCCCTTTGTTTTGCATTAATTTGCATTGTAGGATTAGTTGTTTTCTAATTTCTTTAATTTAGTGTTGCATTTAATTTAATTTAACTGTGCTTAGATATTTGTTTAGTCTAGTATTTGGTTTAGCATTTTCACTCTCTGGACTCGATTTTAAAACAATAACTGCAACCACAGCAGATGTCCAAATGCTATGTTTTATATGTCAAATGAAAGACAATTGAGTCTACTTTCCAGGAAAAAAAACCTCATGTCATTTAGAGCTTTGTAGAAAAAGTTATGGTTAAAACATTGAGCAAAGGTCAGAGCTGCCTAGTTCCCGCGTGAATTTTCGTTTTTACTGTTTTAATTTCATTTTAATTTTTCCGCATCCACAAACAACATTTCAAAACCCCCCCCCCCACTTTGTGTTAGACTTGACTCTGAACCGCAGTTGGTCCTTGAGAGACGACCTAGGGGTCATTCCCTAGTTTATACTGCACTTTAAAATGCACATCAAATTTGATTGGGCGGCGACACCCATCAAGGTGTCCCACAAAACCATTGACGAACATGACTCCAGAAGAAGCGTGTTCAGGAGTTAAACCATTTGTGAAACATTTAAGGATTTTTGGATCTGTTTGCCATAAACATATCCCTGATGAGAAAAGGAGGAAACTAGAGGACAAAAGTGAATCTCTAATACTGTTTGGCTACCACGACACAGGTGCTTACAGGTTGTACAATCCGAGAAAAAAGGTAATAGTTATCAACAGGGATGTCCTAGTTGATGAAACCGGCATATATGAATGGCAAAGTCAAGAAACCGAATCAAGCAAAGTTGTATCTAGCTGGTTGGAGGCAAGGAGACCTGAAGACAGTGATCAAACCACAACCACGGAGACTGAAGAAATTAACAGAAGATCACAGCAGCCTAGGTTCCCCTCTACTAGACTAGCAGGTCATGAGGTCTACACAGACAATGAAATTACTGAAACAGGTGAAATCTCAACACATTATGCCTTTCTCGTTGATACAAAGGTGTTTTCTTGGGAACAAGCTATCAAGACAAAGGAATGGAAGGATGCTATGATAGAAGAGTTGAAGGCAATTGAGAAGAATGGAATGTGGACAATGATAGTGTTGCCTCAACACAAACATCCCATTGAGGTCAAGTGGGTCTTCAAGACAAAACTGAAGCCAGATGGAAGCATCTCCAAGTTGAAGGCGAGATTGGTGGCTAAAGGTTTCCTTCAAAAACCAGTAGTGGACTTTACAGATGTATTTGCACCCGTAGCAAGGTTAGAGACAGTGAGGCTCGTGGTGGCAATAGCAAATGCAAGAGGCTGGGAAATCTATCAGATGGACGTGAAATCTGCCTTTCTCAATGGCCCACTAGATGAAGAAGTGTATGTTACATAGCCTCCAGGATTTTTGAAGGAAGGTGAAGAATTAAAGGTGTACAAGCTGAACAAAGCTTTGTACGGGCTAAGACAAGCACCACGTGCTTGGAACACACACATTAATGCCTGGCTAGTTAAGAATGGTTTTAGGAAGTGCACAGTTGAATTTGGAGTGTATGTGAAGCAGTCATACGAACAAGGTACTATGCTTATATGTTTGTATGTTGATGATTTGTTGATAACAGGTAACAATGCAGCAACAATAGCTGAGTTCAAAGCAAACATGAAAAGAGATTTCGAAATGACTGACCTTGGTAGCTTGGGATACTTTCTCGGCTTGGAATTTCGTCGAACACATGGTGGAATGTTCGTGCATCAGAGGAGATACATTGATGAAATCCTGAAACGCTTTGGCATGGAAAACTGCAACAGCGTGAGCACGCCTGTGATGACTAACATCAAACTGGACCTGCAACCCGATGACGAGAAGGTAGATTCTACTCTGTTCAAACAGATTGTTGGATCTCTCAGGTACTTGTGCAACAACAGACCCGACATCTGCTACAGCGTGGGATTGGTCAGCAGATTCAAGGGAGACTCGAGATAGACGCATCTTGCAACAGCCAAACACATTTTGTGTTATTTGAAGGGAACAGCTGAGTATGGCTTGTTCTTCCCTAAGAGATTTGAAGGAGCGACGGAGAATCTGGAAGCTTGGTGCGACTCCGACTGGTGTGGAGACCAAATCGACAGAAGAAGCACTTTCATGTTCGTGTTCAAATATATGGGATCAGCTTTCAGCTGGTGTTCAAGAAAGCAGAGTGTTGTAGCTCTGTCGTCTTGCGAGACTGAGTATATAGCTTATGCTGAAACTGCGTGTCAGAGCACATGGTTGGATACTATGCTGGAAGAATTATCGATTGAGTGCTGCAGACCAATACAACTCTGGGTTGACAACAAATCAGCAATCAATTTGGCCAAGAATCCAGCCTCACATGGAAGGAGCAAACACATAGAAACTAGATTTCACTACTTAAGAAAGCGGGTCAATAAAGGAAAACTTGAAATGGTGTATTGTTCTACAGCAGATCAAACTGCTGACATCTTCACCAAAGCTCTACGTCAAGCTCGGTTTGAAGAACTTAGAGATAAACTTGGGATTAAGAAACTTCAATAGTTACTTTCTGTAGTTCCATTTTAAGAGGGGTGTGTTGGGTAGTTGTAAAATGTAACTCTTTTAACTGCTTTGACTCATTCTCCTCTGCAACATCCTTATATACCCTATGTTGTACTATTTCAAATTAATGAAAATTACATTCTCTCTGTTTCTGTAAAACTCAATAAATATTGTCTATCACATTCTCCATATCTTTCCATAGTTAACATAACAAAATAAGAATTCACATGTTGTCCCTCTCGATCATGTTAGTAAGACAGATAAAACTCAAATCATAGAGAAAAAGTGCAAGAATATTATAATTTAAGGGATGCAAGAAGGGAAACAATTCAAAAAATATGAAAAAATCTATATAAAAATATAAAAGCTAAATTAATAATCAAATATTTTATTAAGTTGATAAGTGGTAATTTTCTAAATAGCATTAACTCCAATTCAATATAAAAGCTATAATGACTTTATTTAACAAAAATTTGAATTTAGTTAAATAAAAAATAAATATAAAGATCAAAATAAATCAACCATTTAAATATAATAACTAAATTACTAAACCTAAAAGATATTATTAATGACGTTTTCTTACGTTTATATAATTTTAGAAACTTAACCAGGAACACATTTATAGTGGCTATTTATCCTGGTTTTATTATATCCTTTAATTTAGATCGATTAAAAAATTAGGTTTGGATTTCTTTGTCGAATAAAGATTTTGTTCAAATGAATTCATTCAAATATGATAATAATTTATCAATCAAATAATTCTATTTTTAATTATAATTTATCAATTCATAAACATGTTTAGTTTTTGCATTGAACAAAGTTAGAAAAAAAGTTAAAAATTATTTCAATTAAAACTGAAAATAAAAAATATAGTAAAAATAAATAGTTATTATGAACAATAACTGCTATTTCTACGAAGACTTAATTTTCCTAAGTATAAGAGTACCAAAAAATAAAATATATTTTGGTAACCATCTAACTAGAAAATAAATAATTAAAAGCTGACGTGAAGAACAGTTGCAATAGGTACGTAGGAAAATCACAAACTGAGTCAAATCCCATTGTCTTATTTTATGTCTACAGTTACATTGCGATGCATTTTCATTTTCCATTACCGCACTAAACACACACTAAACTTCACTGCTCACACAGCTCTTAATATTTTAAACAACTTTCGTTTTAAGTAAAATCGTTTTATTCAGACGACGTCGGAAATGACCTCTCTACCGCCACTGAATGCCCCGCGCCACGCTCCCTTCCAACCGGCGACGATTTCCGGCGAGGTCTTACCGCCACGCAACCGGTAACTTCACCACCATCATGTTGCCGGAATCCGCCCTCGTTTTCCGGCGGAGCATCGGTGCCGCACTCTTTTTCCTCCTCGTCTCTTTCTCGTGTCTACTCCTCTTCAGAAACGCCGATTACTCTCGCTTCTCCTCTTCCAATCACCTCGGTCGCGTATCTGCTGTTATTCCGTCCAACGATTCCGTCGCGGTTAGTACCATTCCGTCTCTCTCACTCTCTCTCCGTAATTTTTTCTGGCGTTAAGAATTCCGAATTTATCGTGATTTGGAAAGTGTTTGTGCGTTAACTTTGATCAAGGTTTTAAACTGCCGTAGCAGTTTCGTCGCGTTTTTATGCGGACAAAAAAATTTGCATTTATGACCGAAATCGTTAAGGTATACCGATTACTATAGTTCTGAACAAGATTTTAAGGAACGTAAACGGTTACCGTGATTTCTTAATTGCATTTGTCCGTAATTTCTTGCGATTTTGATAATCTCGACGAATCTGTGAGATCACAGCTTATACCTTGGTTCTGAACTGAAAATTATGTTGTTGAATTGGATTAAAGGCCCTGTTAATTGGAATAATACTTTGTATATGGTGAATGAAATTCAGCTCTTGAAAAATGCCGTGTCGATCTTCGATTTGTTTGGTTATTCACTTGAGAAAGATTGAAGTGATGACGGAAGAGTAATGGAAGAGGTTGAAAAATCTTGTTGAATTTCATTATTATTGTTATTTTTTCCTGGAGTAGTTGAAGGTGGAGGATGGAAGCAAAATTCGGAACGCTATCAAATGTGATTAGTTAGGTGAACGGATATACCTGGTTTTGTTAGAATTTGCCATCCTCTTATTTTTTTACCATAGGAAATCCTAATTTTGTCCTTCCAAAGGTAAATGTGTAACCACATTTTTCCCCTACAAATTTTGGTCGTCAAATTAATTAAATTCAAAGATTTGTTGTCTTTAGTTCATCCAAGATTTTGTTACCACTTTGAAGATTTTTTTGCCACATTATGTAGAAGGATTTGGTAACTGGTTAAATCTGAGGGACTAATTTGGCAACAGATTTAAAGACAGAGTGCTGCTTAGAAAAATATTAATATTTTCATTGTAAGTAAGGAAGAGAGCATATTTTTAACTACTTTTAGATAAATTAATTTCAAATGGTGAATTTCGAATAATGGTTCTAGAAGAATACATTCATCGTTTGTTTAGCTATTATCCATAGTACTTTTACATTCGAGTTGCATCTCCACCACTCTATTAGATCTGTCAATCACGATCCAATTGATGCCTTTTCATTTCTTAAATTATGACTGAAAATTACTATTTTGCCTGGAACTTTAAAAATATGCATAGCCTAAATTGGAAGATTTTAATATTATTGTGGTTTTTGTTTGTGTAATTTATTAATGGAAGTGGCATTCGCATTTTTTTTTTCTGAAATAATTCTTTTGCAGATAAGCAATGAGTATTCACTTGAAAATATTCTGAATGAGGCTTCTATGAAAGACAAAACTGTTATCTTGACCACATTAAATGAAGCCTGGGCAGCACCAGATTCAATCATTGATCTATTCCTTGAGAGCTTTAGAATTGGAGATCGTACTCGCTGGCTTTTGAATCATTTAGTAATTGTTGCATTAGACCCGAAAGCTTTTATGCGTTGTCAGGGAATACACTCCTATTGCTATTTGCTTGCTAATGAAACCGTTGATTTTCATGAAGAGGCATTTTTCATGACTCCGCGTTACTTGAAGATGATGTGGAGACGGATTGATTTCCTGCGCTCCGTTCTAGAGTTGGGGTACAATTTTGTATTCACGGTAAGTATTTAATCACTAACTTTCTCATGTTTACTTGGACTGACTTATTTAATCCTTGAGATCATGGAAATACTTTCACGAGTTCTGAAGTTTGCAAATCATTTAAATTTTCCTTATTTTATATCCCGCTGGTTAGGATAATTGTAACAGCAAACTGTATCATTCCAGCTATGTATTTTTTTTCTTTATTATGCTTTTACTGATTTCCTTTCAGAGGAGATTTTTTTTGGAGAGATATGTAAATATAAGATATCTAACGTTAATACTTATGTCTTCTACCAGGATGCTGACATCATGTGGTTTAGAGACCCGTTTCCTCGGTTTCATAGGGATGCAGATTTCCAGATAGCATGTGATCATTTCACAGGCATAGTTGATGATGTACAGAACAGACCCAATGGAGGGTTCAACTTTGTACAGTCCAATAATAGGTCAATTGAGTTTTACAAGTTCTGGCATTCTTCACAAGAAACCTACCCCGGTTACCATGATCAGGATGTTCTCAATTTTATCAAGGTTGACCCTTTCATTACTAATTTAGGACTGAAGATGAAATTCTTGGATACAGCTAATTTCGGTGGGCTTTGTGAGCCAAGTAAAGATTTAAATAAGGTTTGCACGATGCATGCAAATTGTTGCTATGGTATGGATAGTAAACTTCATGATCTTAGAATCATGCTTCAAGATTGGAAATATTATTTGACCTTAGCTCCAAGTTTGAAGAGGTTGTCAATTATTTCCTGGAGGGTACCTCAGAAATGCAGGTTGACCACACACTCAAGCTTTCCCATTCAATATTTTGATATTCTTCTCTGTTAATCGTACTTTTTTTTTCTTTTTATCCATTTTAGTTACCATTATTTTCTTCTGCTTTTTTCCTTTTCCTTTCATTAATGGCTTCTTTCTTTTCAGCCTTGATTCTCTGAAGCATCCCGGTGCACCAGAAAAGAGCGTTCAGGAGAATTGAAATTCTTAATCTTAGACACTGACATGGAAGTTCAGCTAAAATGCTGCTGGACAAAAGGTTTTGTTTTCTTTTTTGTTTGGTCAGCTACTGTAATCAACCAGAATGGTGCTCTGGCCTACATACACAAATTTGGAGAGAAATTATTTTTTTCCTGACCCAGTACTGAAGAATTATCTTAACACTTAATCAAACGAGCAATCCGAAAGATATATCATTCTGTTCTATTAATCGATTTTTGTTTGTGCTTTACTCAATTTTGTGCAACATTGTGTTGTGTTTATTCTTGGTTTCTTTTTGCAGTGTTATTGACTCTGTAAGAACACATCCAATAAGATAACTTAATGCATAATAATGATGTGACGAATCTAAAACGAATGGTGTATGAATAATATAAAAGAAATACTGTAAAATTAATCTAATAAATCAATTCAATCTACAATAATTGACATGTTTTTAACTAGTGTGATAAAGAAAGAGGAATCTAGGTTGAACTAGATATATGAGGAGGTATCTAGATTGCTATTGCTCTTTCAAGCTGCATCTTCTTGCTTTTATCATACAATTAATCTATTGTTTCAACTTTGAATTTTGTTAGTAAGCATTTTGTTTCCACAATTGAAACGTTTAAAATATTCTACCTTAAAAGATTTATATGGAAGAAACATAAATATTGCTGAGTTAGGTAACGAATTTTCGTTGGCCAATGAGCTTTTTATTCTTAGGGTTAAGTGTTCTTAAGTATAGACAAGAAAAAGTGACAACATAGCAAAATATGGTGGAATTTTCACCGCACAAAAATGGTGGAATTTGTGGTGCTAAAAGTCTTAAAGATTAAAGATAGGAATACCGAATACGTATCTCGATATTTTGGAACCTTTTTCTATTTGGCTTGTGGATTTCTCGAAGCCAAGATGTATAAAGCATACTAATGTACGAATAATATAAATGGGAATCACTTGCAACACTCAAACAAACAATAATTGGGAATCACTTTCAATGACACTTAGTCAAGTGATTGAGAGTGGCATCTAATAATTCTTCAAATATATTTATATGGAATACAACTCACAAAATCATCTATATATTAAACCGTATAATGAAGATTAGAGCGTATATGAAAGATTAGACCGTGTATATATATATATATATAGAATCTATAAAATAAACTTTTTTTATATGAAGATTAGAGCGTTTACGTTAAGAATATCAAACGTAAAATAAAAGAGGTTCGATAAGTAACAAGATAGATTCAAACTAATTTTATTACAATAGACTTTATATAATTATAATATTTATATAAAATTTACATTTAATTCAATATTATTTACATTCATCTATAATTATATTTTGTTCTTTTATCTAATTAAGTTGGAATCTTGAAATATCAAAATTCAGTTTACCAAAATACCTAATTTTATCTTGAAATCAAACGACACATTCAATTGCTTCAAAGAAAATCTTGACTTTGGTGGCATGGTATCAAATTGTTTTCATCTCATTTCAACAACTTCGTAGAAATCTCAATTTCTTGGCCCCCACTTCCAACCAAACCCATATGTTCTAATGCTGGCTTTCCAACAAATATATATATATATATATATGGGGTTTGTTAACACGTGTATGTCTTTTAAAATGTGTATCGGATTATAGCAGATAAAAATACCCTCATTTATCATGGATTTTAAGTTTTAAGGTAAATTTTCATTCTCAAAACTAAAAAAAAAAAAAGAAAGCATATCTCTCTCACTCTACTCTGTCATCCCTATTGTTGTCCCAATTAAAAAGAAAAAAAAAACCCTTGCCTAACCCTAATCCACTTTCCTCACTTATCCAATTTGTTTCTCTCTCGTCTCCATACTAATAATTTGTTGCTCTTGCTCGTTCATTTGAAGGATGTGTTATTTTCCCTTCTTATTATTATTAAATTTCATTTTTAAATTAAATCATGTAAATAAAACCTTCATAAATCAATTAAATTTTCATACATCATTTACACATCTACACCACATTTCATTATATTTTTAAAGAACAAGATATTTCCCTCTATTGTCCTTTTCCCTTTACACAAAAAGTGTTTCTTTTTCCTTTCTCTTTTGGTATGGTATACATGATCTAAGATTACAACCTAGAATTGAAAGAATTGTACTCCTAAGGAGTTCTTCTATACCTATTTCTTTAATTTCCATTCTCAAAACAATGTTTCTGATTTTTTTTCAATTGGGACAACAATAGGGGATGACAGAAAATGTTGGAGTGAGAGAGATGAAAGAGAAAGGGTTGAGAGGAATGAGGGAGGTGAATAAGGGTTTGGGTTTTTTTTTTTTACTTTTGAATGAAAATTATTTAAATATCCTTGACTTTAAAACTTAGAATTCATAATAAATGAGGGTATATTTGTCTACTATAATCCGTATAATCCGGTACATATTGTTAAAAATGTACCAACTGAAAAACAGGCGTACAAACCCCTATATAATATTATATATATATATATATATATATATATATATATATAATTAAAAGAGGGTTTATTCGCGTAAAATAATTTACAAAACCAATTAATCAAAAATGATCTATAACATGTTAAAACTAAAAAACTTACATTATGTGATAGTTCGTGATTAAATTTACACTATCAGGGTATGACATTTTATTTCTAAAAATATATTAGTTTAAAATTAATCAGAGCTGTACTTATATATAGATATACTCACACTGAACTTCCTCAAACAATCATTATTTTATAACGTATGGTACATCAACAAAATTGAAAAGGTGTTTATCATGTTGTAAAGGTAATTGGTGTTATTGTTAATAATAATTAACAAAATAATATTAGAGATAGATGTGATTCTCAAAATATTAATTATTATTTCTTTAAAAAAAATGGTTTTAAATGGAAAAGATGTATAATTTCTTTTATTTTATTTTTTGAATGGATGTTGAGGATGATTGAAAATGATTGGCACATCCAATGTCGAAAACATACTATAACATAGGAAAAATATGCGTTTTGGATGAAACCTTGTGTTTATTAAATAAAAATTCTTACGTGGTATCCACACATATTAATTTAAGTATGAGAGCAATTTATTCTTATGCATAACTATAATCTTTTACTTTTTAACGATAAATTTTCTTAGTTTGCTTTCTCCCATTAAGTAATTCATATTGTTATTATTAATTCTAAATTTAAATTTTGATAAATAAGTATGAAGATGATACGCCTTAATCAATTCAATTAGAATATTTAAATCTTAAATCTTTAATATGACCAATTTGCATAAGCCTATTTGAGATAAAATTTAACAATTTTTAATATAATATCATCTCAAAATATTGAGCTCTTATTTTTAACATCAAGATTGAATTAAAAAAAAAAAAAAACTTTAACATGATGATAAGATGTTAATAAACATTCTCAATTAATATAAAAAAAATAGATAACTTTCTCTCATTTGAATTCAAATGTTTAAGATACATATTCTTTAGATCGATCACCTTAGCTGACTATCTTTGGGTCTATCACCATTTGATTGATCACCTGATGATCTTTGGCTGGTCACTTTGTGGCCAATCATCTAGACTGAATAACAAGATCGACAGATTATAGAATAAATGTCAAATTAACAATTAGTCAATGATATCACAAATCAACCTACTAATATTGATTAAGATATGATTGTATTATAATTAAGTAAGCAAAAAGATAAAAGTCCATAACAACTATTATAAATAAAAGTTTAAGGTATGGTTGTCCACATATATACATTATCACATTTAACATTCTTCCTATCGGTCACCTATTGATTTTGGTATCGAAATATCTTTTATAGATACCATCTGAATGATTTTGAATGTATGAAAAATCTGAAAGAATAAATAAACAGAAAATAGAAACAACACACAAGTTATCCGATAATTGACACCATTCACCAAATCCATGTATCGAAACAAAATGGAATATAAAAGAACTTGTCATTTTCAATAACTAAATTTATATAACTATTTTTTCTTAATTTAAGACTTGAATTCATTGTATCATAAGAGAATGTTTTTTTCTATATTTTATTTTTTCCAAAAGGAAAAAGAACCCTTAAACGAGCAGACATAATATTTGAAAAGATAAGCATTAATTGGCGAGGTCCATAGAGAGAAGAAAAAGAGTACAAGTTACAGGGTAGCACAAGGTGGCAAAAGCACAAAGCATCGTGCATAAACAAAAAGGTTAATATATATAGTACTTTTCCATACACAACAAATTCATGTCTCACACACATGCAAGATGCTTTGATGCATCGCATCTTCTTAATTTCAACAATTAGGTCTTTCATTTTCCAAAGACATGAACAGTGCAATCACCTTTTTGTAGCCAAATTTATACATATAGGTGTGACCATTTGCTATGCACCACTCACCAAATTGAAGAGAAAGAGAGTTATAATCATATCAGCAGCAATTTATGATGATGAAGAGTCTGAGGCAAGTGAAGAAAAGCAAAAGCTATAGGCTTGAAAAGTGTTCACCAGAAATGGAAAAGCATCAATTCACAGCACCCAGTGAGCAATATTCGACAGGGTTTGTGACAAAAAATTCACCTCCTCCAGCTGTGGAGTTTCCAACCTCTCCACAGCTGATATTTGGAGAGGAAATTGTTCACTTCAGCCATCCTCAGCATCCTCTTTCAATGGTGGATCTCCCTGACCTCTTCAACTGTGTAGGCTGCAAAGAATATGGCTCTGGAAAGAGGTTTCTTTGCCAAAAATGTGAATTTCAGATGCATGATTTCTGTGCCTTGGCTCCTCCTACTCTCAAGGCACACCCCTTTCACTCTCAACATTCTCTCTTCTTTCACTCTAAACCAGGTAATTAACCCTCACTCTTCTATTTATTCTTCTTAGAAATCAAAGTTTGATTTAGGGTTTAGGGTTTAGGATAGAAATGAAAAATTAAAACACTATAAAAAGACAGAAGTACTCTTCCTCTTCTATTATCATCACCTTATTCGATCATTTATCATACAATATTCCAACTCCCTAATCCTTTTATATTATCTATAATCCATGTAAAAAATTTCATATTTAAAAGAATATTTTGTTAACTACACAATTTAAAAAAATATATATTCTTTGATAAACCTAAATTTTTACATTCATTTAATACTATCCTTATTTATTTTTTACTCTTTTCTTTTTTGAAAAAATACAAAAATTTATAAAAAACGTTTTTTTAACAATTTTTTTTGATAACTTTTTTATAACCATTTATGTGATAGCTTCTTATCGATCATTTTTATATATACGAACCAATAAAATAATAATATATAATTTATTGTTAAAAAGTTATTAATATATCATAGTCTAAAATTTATATTTTTATGATATTTTACTCTTATATTCTATGTTAAATGAATGTAAAAGTATATTGCGACGTTGTTGACGTATCAGAGTAGCGCTACTCAGTTTTATATTCTCTTCTGCATGGCATACTTAACTACAAGTGTCAAATCCAGGTGATAAAGCATCGTATTAAAATAATTAACTTTAAAACAGTGGTGCATATTGAAGTATCCTTTGAGGTCAGACCAAAATAAATATTTAAATTATAAATTCATTTGGATTCCAACAATTCGTAACACAGATATATATTAAAGAAAAGTAATAAATATTGATTTTTTTTTAAGTGAATTTTATTTGCACGATCGAGTTTCACAATATAGAAAGAACTATACTTATAATACTATTTGATTTTAATCTTTAAATATTTGTTTTATAAAATTCATTTAGTTAGTTGAAAAACTGGCTCTTTTCTCAGTGCTTCATTATATTAAATATTTATTTGATATTTTTGTATTTTGACATCAAAAGTAAAATATATGGATATTTATAAAGATTCGGTTACACTAAAAGCATATTTTAATTTTATATCTTATTTATGAATAATGAGATATACTAATCGACCAATAAATTCAAAAGCTTCACTACGTTCATTACTTTTCTATAAAGAAATTATTCCTAATCAACATTCCAACTTTTGTGCGTATTCATTACTTAATTAATGAACTCTTATTATTATACACTCCATCAATTTCTTTTTTTCTTCCTTTTATTTTTATCTTTACCTTCATTTTCTATCACATCATTATTTATATTTATCACATCCTCTCTTTTTTTTTTTTTGCCTTTTATATTCCTTTTGAAACTTGTAGGCATAATGAACTATAATTTAGTCAACTATTTATATATATGACAATCTTAAAAATCTTGGAATCATTTATTCGATGAATATGATAATTTGGATAATTTCTTGTCATAAAAATTGACATTAGCGGATAATAAAGACATCTTAAAACAATTGGATGCTTCAAAGTGTTCTCACCATGTGCCATGTCAATTACATATTTAAAAATTATAAAATTATTTTCCACGAATTAAAAATAAGATTTCTTTGGAGAAACTAACAAAAATAAATTATAAACACTAATTTATAGATTGTGGAGAAAAATAATTTATATTTCATAAAATGCTTTTATATAAAAAGTATTTAAAAGTTTTAAATATTTGTATGAAATTAATATTGCATGGTGAACGTGTTACAGGAAAAAGTGGAATGGGAGGGAAAGTGAAGTGCGACGTGTGTGGAAAACCGACGAAGGGGTTCGCCTTCCTCTGCACGGCCTGCGCCTTTCAGATGCATCCATGCTGCGCCATGCTCAACACCGAGATCGACTTCCCTTCCCATCCCCACACTCTCAAGATCCTCCCCACCGCCTCCTCCGCCGCCCTCGACCCCTCCTCCTTCGTCTGCGCCGAATGCAAGAAGCGCAGGTCCGGCAAGGTCTACCGCTGCACCGTCTGCGAGTACCACCTCCACGCCGCCTGCGCCAAGACTAAGATCAACGGCCTCCTCGCCAACGGCATCAGGCCGCCGCAGAAGCCCAGCGTGCTCGCCGCCGCCGCCCGCGTTGCCTCCCAGGTGGTGATTGAGTTCATCGGAGGACTGGTTGAGGGCATCGGAGAAAGCGTCGGCGATGTGCTTGTGCAGAATATTGCCAAAGGAAACACTGTTTCCCCCGCTAATTCTAGCCCCAAACCACGTTACAGATAATCCATTATTTGCCCAACAAAAAAGTTAGTATCATTTCCTTTATACTACATTTTACATTTTTCAATTTTCTTCTTTTCTCTTATAATTATTTTTCTCTACAAAACATTCATATCATTTATACAAAACTTTTAATTTAATTTAAGAAAAACCCTTTTGTAATATTGTATCTGAATTTTCTAATTAATTAATTTTTTAAGATAAGTATAATTAAACCACCTTTCTTCTACTAATTTCATAGGTTTTTTTTTTTGTATTTTCTTATTGTTATGATACGTAGTAAGGAAAAGTTCTTTTTAATAATTTATTTTTTACAACCTTTTGTTAATACGATAATTCTTAAATATTTTTTTAAAAATAAATTCAAACATACTAATAAAGTAATGAAAGATTGTTTTATTATCAAAAAAATTATTAAAACAATTGTTAACATATATTAAATCACGAATAGAAGGAAAATATATGATATAAGCAATTGAAACTGAGTAAAATACATGGCATATAAATATTTGGAATAGGAATGAATTGATTTTCTCTTATCCAATTTATAACAAAAATATATAACATTAACTCTTTATAAAGTGCGTGACATATGTAGTGAAATATTAATTAACATTATGTAAATAAGAGAAAGTGGGTGAAATTTTGTGTTCTGACCTTTATCTTGTATACTGTTTCAGGGATGAATCTTTTTCAAGTTTCCTCTGACACGTTTGGGAAAAGATAAAAGCACAAGAAAATATTTATGCTACAATATTTGTTTTTCTAGAATGTGTCTCCCTCTGAAATGCAAAAGTGGAAAAAAGAGAATATATTCCTAATTTTCATATAGGAAAAAAAATAATTGTATAGTACTATTGATTGATGCAAATAGTGTTTATAGTGTTGATTCTGTGTATATTTAGTTGTTGGTTTGTGGAGGGGAGTTCTAAAGGGTGGCTAGGCTAGTGTTTCATATATATTTTCCAGTCTTTTTTTCCTATAAATTCAAGTGATTGTTATATTTATGTAAGTTGTAAGATTTCATATATAAATATTGCATGATTTGTCATTTTTATTATATATTTATTTATTCAATTTTTTTTATGGAGGAAAAAATCATTATAAGAGGTAGTTGTGCCTTTACACAAATGATGCTTCACCCAATTAATTAATTTCTAAATCGTATCATGAAAAAACTTTAATTAATGAATACATGAAAACAGAGCTTACGAGCACTCACGATAAATCATATATTATCTGTCCAAGATATTATACTGTTAGGAGTGACTTTCTTTGCAATGTTATAGAATGTTATCTCCACATCAAAGCAAGCATAAATTCTTTGCAAAATACAACTATATGATTACATTTCTAAGAATAAAAAATATTCTTTTGATACATTTAACTTTTTTATATTTATTTGATTTTTTTTTTTTAAATATATAAAACTTTATTTTCTTATGACCATTTTATTCTTATATTTAGTATGAAATGAATGTAAAAGTGTGTTATAATATCATTGAAAAATACATTCTCGATCTGTCTTCTTATTTTTTTTTCTTGAAAAGAACAAATGTCCTTGTTCCATTGAGGGATAGGATTCTCCTTTTTAAGACAAATTGACCTTTCATGGAACTCTATCTTCAAATACCTTCCATGCAAGTCTTGTCACTTTCATTGCATTCAGTTGCATATCACCAACATTTCTACTTCTAAATGCTCTATCCCTTTGAAGATTTTACAAAGTAAACTAAGTCTTTTATCATGTATTATTAAGAGACTCTAATATCATTAGTAAGTGAGAGTATATTAAATTTAATCTCATCAAATTCGTTTAATAAGGGAAATTTACCCTTTCTATATATTATAATTTTAATTTATTTATAATTGATGTGAAATTTTCAAGATACGTTAAAATTTCTAATAACTCTGATATCAAACCTATATTATGCTATTTTAATAATTTTCACTTATTTTGTTAATCCTTACTGTACACAAGGTCTATTAACAGTTTCCGATTCAAGCAATTATGTGAATTACTTAAAATTGTGCGACTACTACAAAATATTTGTTTTTTCACATAATCTTTTAAACAGATTATTGAATAACCGTTTCAATAGAAAAACGAGAGATATTTCGATAAATTAAAAAATCAAATTGACTATCAAATAATTGATTTATAGTAAAGCCATACTTATTATAATTTTAAATTGCCCACCTATATTAAAACTTATACCATAACAAATTATTGAAAGTAAAACCTTTGTGCATAACATATATCGAAGTAAATTGTATACCTTAGGTGTTTTATGTATAAAAGTATGTCTAACTTTTCTAAAGTAATATAAGCAAGTTAAATAAAATTAAAAATAACAAAAATAATAGCACTAACAATAATAATAATAATAATAATAATAATTTTACCATCTATCGAGTGAAATGGTGTGTTTGGCGAACTAAGAAAAATATACAAAACACAATTTAAAACATTCACCCAAAGTTGTATGTATTGTATTTAATTGCTTGCTTGAACTTGCACTAGTTTGAATGTAATAATTCTGCATAATGCACAGAAGACAACAACATGAACTGTAATTCCCCCATATATACAAATAGAATGTTATCTAAAAGATAAAACTATTCTGAGAGATAAACTAATCTTGTTTAGAAGACAAAATTGGTTACTAAAAGAGATTAAAGATATATATAATCACTATCTAAGCGCTGCTTGATTAAGTCAGTTACCAGTAGTCACCACAGGAGCAAATGCCATGCTGAAAATGATGGAACCGGTTTATATCTCTGATAACAATTTCTCGCTTCACAATTTTTGATATAAACTTTATAGCAGCGTGACAATCTACACAAATCCGAAGATTTTTAATGATACGAATAGAAGATGCAGGTGGAATATGTATCAGTCCAAAAGCCAGTGCCAGTCTTTCACTGTGCGCCCACAAGAGACGTTCCTTTTCATCATCCTCCACATTAAGCAGAACAACACTACAATCAGGAACATACCCTGCCTCCCTGCTTTTCTTGTTTAACCACTCAAGCATTGCATATATTAGTTTAATGTCGGGATGAGAGGTGTCTCCGACAGTGAAATAATGAACTACACCTTGGTTCTCAACCCAGCTTAATCCTGGTTCCTTCTTTACTTTTATCCTTTTCATGTTTTTTCTAACAGAAGCAACTCTGTCCCATCTCCTTTCAGTGGCATACATGTTTGACAGGAGTACATGAGTTGCATCATCATGGGGCTCCATCTCAAGTACGTGCTGTGCACAAACCTTACCTAGATCAAGATTCTTATGGATAACACAAGCACCAAGCAGTGCACGCCACACCATAACACTAGGCTGAAATGGAATTTCTCCAATGAGGTTCTTTGCTTCATCAAATTGGCCTAATCTTCCAAGAAGCGAAACCATGCAAGTATAATGTTCTATGCATGGTTCAATGCCATAGTCCTGTAACATTGACCTAAAATGAGTTCGTCCTTTGTCTAACAACCCTGCATTGCTACATGCAGAAAGGACACCAACAAAAGTGAGTTTATTTGGTTTACAATTGGTTTTTTGCATCATATCAAATAAGTTTAGAGCCTCCATACTCAAGCCATGCTTAGAATATCCACAGATTATAGCATTCCACGAAACTTCGTTTCGTTTATTCATCTTATCAAATGTTAGCCGGGCATCGTCAATTCTACCACATTTAGCATACATGTCTATCAATGAATTAGCAACCACACTATCCTTGTTATACATGGTTTTGATGGTTAAGGAATGAATTTGACGCCCTGGCTCTAATGAAACTAAACTGGCAGAGGCACCCAGAACACTTGAGTATGTCACTTCTGTTGGCTGTATACCATATCCAAGCATGTTTGAAAATAAATTTAAAGCTTTCTCCCCATCCCCTAACTGAACATAACCAACAATTATAGTATTCCAAGTTACCTCGTTTTTCTCTTCCGACCTAATGAATAATTTGACAGAGTTTTCAATTTCACCACACTTGGCGTAAACATCCATGAGGGCATTTGACACAAACACATTTGAGTCAAGACCCACTTTCAGTACAGAAGAATGAATTTGTTTTCCCAAATTCAACGAAACCAGAGACGCACAAGCTTGTAGTACACTAGCAAAAGTAAAATTATTAGGGACAACAGATGATTGCCTCATTCGACAAAACAACTCCAAAGCCTCCCTACTTTTTTCACTTTGAGCATATCGCGCTATCATGAGACTCCATGGAATAAGATCATCTTTGGGCATTTCCTCGAAAAGCTGCTGTGCCTCAGAAATCTCTCCAGACTTGGCGTACAGCTCTAGCAGCCCAGTGCCAACATAAAGATCCCTATCATAACACGCTTTCAAAGCACATCCATGAACACTTTTCCCAACCTCAAATGCTTCTAGACCAAGACAGGACTTCAGCGCAGCAGAAATCGTAAAATTATTTGGTGCATACCCCATAGTCCTCATCTTGCAGAAAAGTAGCAATGCATCCTCATGGAAATAATTCTCAGCATAGCAAGCTACCATTCCAGTCCAAGACACCATATCCTTACAACAAATGCCATCAAAAACTGCACGTGCAGCACCAACATTTCCACAGACAGCATAGGCACTAAGTAGTGCAGTCCCAACATACGCATCAGAGTGATGACCAAGCTTATAAACATATGCATGCACACTCCAAGATGTCTCAGCGAGCTCCATTCTCACCAGCAACTTGAGAAGTGTCGTGAAAACAAACTGGTTCACCTCGTATCCTTCTTTGAACAACCTGTGTTCATCAATTGGATTGGATCATATTCGAAGCAAAAAACCTTCACATTCAATTTAATCCATAAAGCCACTTGGATTGCAAATATCAGGGTTTTTTGGGTGAATTAGGGAATCCCTCGGTGCGGACCAAGGACTAATCCTTGAGATATTAAGATTCATTTACGGGGTTAACCTCTCCCAAAAAATGTTTTTTCTATACAGACATACCAGAGATCAAACCAGACCAACCATGTCACTCAAAGCATCTCATCGTCTATAAGTCATTATATATCCAATAGTAGTATAAACCCTTACAAATATACTATGAAAATAAACTTATCCAGTTTGATAATGATATTCATAGTCACACTCAAACAATTACCAAAAATTATCTATAATTAAATATAATTTCATAAAAAATATAAATTGCGACGAAAATTTAAAAATGAAAACATGAATTATATAAACTCAGGACTGATTCTGTGAGTCATCAACAAATCAGTGATAATTCACACAAATAACATGCATTAAAAAAATCCGAAATCAATGCAGTAAAAATAAAGTTCCGGTTTTTGGGGTTCATGCGGTCCTTTATTTTTTATTGGATTGATTTACTAAGGACCCAACTAGCAAGCAGCAAACTTCCTAACTGGTTACTAGCGACCTAACAAACTAACTAGCAACGGGAATTGTGAAGACGCGTACCTGAGAAGCAAGTGAAGGGCGTGATGAAATTGGCCTGAACTGGAGAAACCATTAGCCAAGGTGACGAAAGAGGCAGTGTTAATGAGAGGCATTTCGTCGAACAGTTTGGAGGCGTCATCGAAGGAGTGGAAGTGGACGTAAGTGTTGAGAAGAACGTTTTGGGCGAACAGGTCCAAAGGGGTGCCTCGCTTGAGAATGTGACAGTGGAAGCTCTTCCCTGAGTTGGGGTTGCGATTTTGGATAGCTTGTTGGAGCATGGTGGCGTAGGAATAGGAATCCAAAGCATCTTGGTGATGGAAATGAGTGGAATAGAAGCAGTGGGTGATGCTTTTGGCCTTGCCATGTAGCGCTACAAGCCTCGATAGCTTTGTATCATACACTGTTCTGATCATTAGAACTCTGTAACTTCTTCTATCCTACTTCACTCTTCATCTCCATTCTTTCTTTTTCTTCACTTCTCGCGCCAAAACCCTAAATTTAGATTTTATAACATAATTATATTTATCAATATATATATATATATATATATATATATATATATATATATATATATATATATATTGTGTTACTTTATTTTTTATATTTTTTTATTAATAAAATAAATAAATAAAAAATAAAATGATTTTTATACACAAATATAAATGAATAGAAAATTATAATATCAAATAATTAAAAAATTAATTTGTAAAATATTTATGAATAAAATAAAATAAATATTAAAATAAATTTTTATAGTTTACAGTTTATTTATATATATATATATATATATATATATATATATATATATATATATATATATATATATATATATATTAATAGTTCAGTATTAATAGTTCAGTACAGTTTATAGTTTAGTTAATAATTCAGCAGTTAGTGTAGTTTACAGTTTAGTTAATAGTTCAATTAGTGCAGTTTATAATTCAGTTAATAGTTCAGTTCAGTTCGTACTATAGTTTAGTACAATTTAGTACAGTAGAGTTCAGTTCAGTTTGATAAAACAAAAACAGTTCAGTTCAGTTTGTCTGAATTGTTTTACAATTCAATTTGTCTGAACTGTTTTACAGTTCAGCTTTTAGCAGTACAGTACAGTTCAGTTCAATTTGCCCACCCCTAATAAGAAGTAATGTTATAATTACTCGAAATCTTTAGAACATGATTTTCATGCCTCTATGTTAAACTATTCATTTGAAAGAGTCAAGCACTACTACATAAAGAGTTTATAACATCTAAAATTTAATGTTAAAAATATGCGATAATGACATTTTTATAAATATTTTGTCTAGATTGACATTTGTATTAAGGATATCTTATACTAATTTTCCTTTTAAAATTTTACAAACTATATCAATTCTTTTATTTTTCTCTTTTAAGTTTTCACAAAACCTAACATCAAAGTGTAACAACGACGTCAAACAAATGCTAAGGTTCTTTCTCTTAGAACTTTTAGCTTCAAACAGTATATGAACAAAGTAACAACAAATTTGTGTGAACGTTCAAAAATTTTCTATATTGTCCTTTTTGTCTTTTCTTCAAGCTTTCATCTATTTATATCTTTCTTTGAGAAAATTTTGTTAGAGAGAGGGGTTGAATTTATGTAAAGTTGATAGCCTATGAAAAGTTAGGTTCAATCTACTTTACACAGGTATAGTACTTTGTCATAGCCTTTATCAAAACATAGTTTGTACGATATGTCAAAGAAGAAGTCTTCAAGGGAAACATGCCCAGAATGTTCTCTATATCTCTCAACATTTTTATCTTAAGTGTAGTGATTCTGATCAAGTCTTTCTATTTTTATGATTTGCACAAATATAAAAAAACAAGTTACACAAGTATCGAAGTACTTTATCGTATATGTATAAATATTTTGAACATTAATAAGCGTTAAGTTGTTCATGCTTAGATACAAAAGTTGTTTGTGATTTGTAGTGTTTATCATGCTTTCTTTATAAAACATATGTTAAACTTCAATGTATTGTTTATAAAACTTTGTCCTATAATCTAGTAGAATCTAGAAAACATTGTTGTAGATGATTCTTTAATAAAAACACTTTCTTTCATTATATGTTGTTTATAAAACTTTGTCCTATAATCTAGTAGAATCTAGAAAACATTGTTGTAAATTTGTTTTCGTCTAAGATGTTCCAAAATATATCTTTCCACTACTGTTTCTTTAAAACAATATTTCATTCTCAATAATATTTCATTTAATAGTTTTTTTTTTTAAATTTCAAAACCTACTAAATAATCTAATATCGACAATCTTGTCTTAAGAATAACAATAAAAGGAATCAATAAATTTACATATTTTAAATTGTTTTACCCTTTTATTTTTCCTTTTTCTAAAATACTTTTATTTTGCCTCTTTTAAAATAAACAAGTTGGTCTTTTGAAATGATTTATGTTCTAGTCAAGAAAGAAAAGAGAGGTAAACTATCAATTTCCAAGTTAATGAGAATTTAGTATTCTCAAAAAACGGTTCCCCTCTCTCCTTGTAGCCATCCTCTATATTTATAAAACATTCTGTTACAATTTCAATTGCCTTTAGTAATTTTAGTCACAGTTGTTTGGTCAAATAAACAATGCAACGTTAAGGAAATGGTAGCTGTCCGCCAATAAACATGCCTGCTTCCAGTCTCCAGATTGAAATCAGTTCCCTCTTATGGCATGTTTGGATTTGCATATATCTGCCATCAAATTTTCTTGTGAAATCATGAGAAGAAACATTCCTAGCCTTAACGCAACTCACAAGCAATTCTCTGTTTCGGACTATCAGTCCAAACTCATTGTTGGACAACTTTGAATTATAGGTCCAAGTTACTGCGATCAGTCACAATCGATTCAATTACATTGGAACAAAAGTCACCCATGACTGAAAAATATATACCACCAAATCAAATGTTCATACGAACCTACTTTCAGCAGTTCGCATTGATGAAGTCGAAAACTTTCCCCTTTTCACATCTAAAACAGATTTTCAAGCTCCAAAGACCAATTGATGTGATATACCCAATAGTCGCTTAGAAGTCGGAACTAAGTTAAGAACAAGTACTTGTTCGTTTCAGATTTTACAAAACAATAATATGTATTGAAATTAATCTTAGTAATAAATTTTAGAATGTATCACATCTCACAGTAAGTTATATTAAAATTTTGGTAATAAATCAATGGAGCCTCCTTGATCTCACATCATGTGCTACTGTCCAAAAAACTGGTCAAAGACACTCCAAAAAGGTCAGGTAAGGTACTGTGAACCCATCGCATGGATAGTATGTAGAACGCCGATCACATTCTCATGTGTAGTTGGCCTAAATTCTGCTTCAAACAATGTCTGAAATCTAATGGAGAATTTCACGATTTTCTTATGCATACAATGCTTTAGTTAAAGATCGTGTTATCAGTTAATTTAATCTCACCCGGAAGCAACGATTCAGAAAAGAAACACTGCATAAAAACAAACTATTTGACTAGTAAAGCATACCACTTCTTGAATGTCTTGCGTTGGAAGAGTGACGCAGGGTGAAGAGGATGCATCCGAATAAGAACCCAGACAATCTAGACTCTAGGAGCAAATAGAAAACGAATCTGAAACGTGAATTAAATTAGATACAACTTGAAATATGTTACACTTTTTAATCATATTGTATAGTCAGCCCTATGATCAGTACCCTCAAATCAAACTTTACAGTATCGAAACTTATGCATCAGAATAACTTAGACTAGTGATTTTGATTTAAAATAACAGAACTAAGGGAAAGAAAAAAAAAATAAAAGCATGGAACTTTTTGTGGTTTACCGTTGGGAAGGAGGCAATGAACCCCTAAGTATTGACCTCACAAAGAACAACCAACATTTACTCACCAAAGTTCTCTTTATTCCGAATGCTTACTGCTTTCTTGTAGCTATATTCACCGTTCCATTCCAACTTTAAATTGGGGGTGTCAGGTTTTATCTGGCCAAAAAAGCTGAAGACTTTTCTAACTGAGTTTCCAACACCAACAGATGGAACATTCAGGTATAGCTTGTCATATTCTTAAAATTCGGCACAATGATGCGGCATTCAAGTCAGAATCTATACACAAGGCAGTCCTAATTTGTTCTTTGACCTGCCAAACACCTCCACAACTCTACATCACCACACGATATGTTTATATTAGGCTCTTGTCACAAAATCCCGCATTTCCCCCACAGAAGCAGTTTTTCCATGCGAGGGGAAAAAGGTATCAATTGGGTTTCCCACCTGGTTTGTTATGCCTTCCACTTCCTTTCTATCCGAATCTCCAATACCAATAGCATTACATTGTGCCAAAATCTAGGTTTTCCCAACTGAAGGGAGCAACTGAGCCTACGCAAGGGCGTCCACGGAAGAACACACAAACACATACACAAACTGCAGCAACGGCTAGCATTGAATAAATAAAGGGGCGGTGAATCAAACCGTGTGAACCTGAAAATCTTCTGTTGTAGCGATTTTCTGCAGTCGCACACTTGGCACAAGAACTCTGACCTCGTTTGAGTAGGTTACTTTGCTTTTGGTTAAGCTCTACCCTCAGAGAGGCTTGCTCTATCTCATTCTCAATTGATACTGAAATTTCTGCCCTTCGTCTATCAGCAAGTTTACGGGCAACCAGCACATTATAAGAGTTATTATTCCTCATCATAGCATATGCATGTGGAGTCTGCCCGTTAGCATCCACAAGGGATTCCCAGCACTTCAAGCCAATCTGTAGCAGCACAAGAGCACAAGTTAAACATAAAATACAAGGAATGGAGCGCAAGAAATACAATCAGACAGTTGATTTAAGGGTGAAAATAATGCTAACGTACAAGTAGCATGGTAATTCAACTATTTTACTTTTTTAATTTTCAATCTGCCATTTCCCCCTGCCCCCTTTCCCAAAAAGAAAGAAAACAAACAAATGACCAGGAGAGACACATCAAAGCCAGAGATCTGCATTAACTCAAGGTTCAAAATAGAAAATCCCCAGTACCACCTGCCTTCCAGGAAGAGAGCAGATGATATTTACCCAAAATAACTACTGCAGAACCTGGGTATGTGTTACCCAATTAATTTTTTTCCCTTACTTCGGTGAAACCAATGGCATAGCAAAGGAGTACAGAGAAAACATTTACCTCCTGTGGGTCACTTGTTAAAGAGTCAACTACACCCTCAGAACCAGACGTGCATGCTGCCAAGTGCAAGGGTGTAATACCAGCAGGACCCTCAAGATTAGGAGGAAATACATATTTCCTGGATGTACTACTTTTGTTCGGTAAAGTATAGTGAATGAGCAAATCAACCATGCCTATGTTCTTTCTTTTCACTGCTCTATTTAAGAGTTGGATTGCATTCAACATTTCCACTGACCCTGTTGACAACGACTCCCCTTGCAAGTGTTTATCAACCAGTACATCGAGAAGGGTTTTGATTAACATACAACAGTTTCTTTCCACAGCAAATGTGAGTACAAATTTGAACCTGTCAAGCGAATAACATGGAACCTCATGCATATATGAGAACCTTTCTCTTTGGAACAGCCAGCCAAGCTCATTCAAAAAATGCAAAGCCTCCTCCCTTGATCTCGGCCTTCCAAAATGATGTTCATGCTCTTCTGAAATGGCATCGCATGTTTTTTCCTCTTCGTTAAATTCAGACTCGAGTGGTCTCAATTCCTCGCAAATGGTCTCATCGGCTATTATCACTGGAAAACTGTTACCCTTGAAACCATTTTCAATCTGATCACAAAAATAGGTCACACTTTTATCAGTATACACCACATTCAAACATGAAAAATGCTATAGACATGCATGTGTCGGCAAGTGCAGAGTTTGCTAGGGTAATAAAGTGCAAAGATTAGAGGATGTAGAAAAATACCTCAATAAAAAAGCGACCCACAACACCGGGTGAAACATCCTGAACTTTAAAACCACTTAACTTTATATTATCATACATCACACCAGGATATGAAGATCTGATGACTTCCGCTGATGCGTAAGAGCCAGTACCCGTACAGTGGATCCTGCAAAAATTCAGGACAATATTAGGCAAACAGACCAGAAAGAAGCATATTACAACAACCAAAAATAGGGGAAATTCTTTACTGACTTTGTGCCAGGAGTTGACAGGTTTCTGCCCTTCAATGAAATAGAGGTTTCCTGTCCACTAACAATTGCCAAAGGGGACACAGATAACAACTCTGGCGACTTCCACGTTCTCCATGGTTTGCATATGCGTACCTTCCCTGGAATTTCAAGACCAAAAAGGATCTAATTCAACTACTTAATAAGAAAATTCCAGCTACTGTAGAAAACAACAGTCCCGATAGCAAAGCTCTGAACATATTAATATTCAATCTAAAAAAATAAATAAAGAGCTAAACCCAGTCACAAATTAGAACTAGTTATGATGCTCACCATCGTTGTGTGAAGCCAATTGACTGCCAGAATGTACTAGAAACCTTCCACTTCTCCAAAAGTCAGAATCTGAATTTTGAATTAAAGAATGAACATGTTGGAGGAAGTTTTCCTCTAGCTGAAATAAACACAACATGCAAGCAATCAGAAAGATAGAATTATAAAAGCAGCAAATGTACATCACAGCAGTTCACTAACTTTCTCCCAGGCAGCAGAAGACATTGAAGCATAAAGTGATAGGACCACACAACCAGGCCGTATGTAGCTCTCCATGTCTGATGGCCTGTTAGAAAGCCAACTGTAAATCTAGAAAGAAAAAAAAAACAGTTATTCATATATGCACATTTGACAGGATATAATAAAAATAACTTCCCCATGTCAAATTTCAAAGGAAAGTGTAAACACCTGTGCTCGCAATGTTTCTGGGAAATGGCTTGGATGCTTGTCAAATAGTTTAAACATTATTCTACCAGTGCGATCCTGTTGGAAAACCACAAAATAGATTCAATTCAAGAATACTATTCACCTAAGTAAGCTTAAAGACAGTACAGATAATGCAAAGCTTACTTAAACAAAAGAAGACATGGTAGTAAAATTCCAAACTAACTACCTGAGCATCTGAATTCAAACTGGGAGGTGAATGATCAGAGCCCGAAGATGTATACCCAGCTTGAAATGGAACACTTTGAAGCCAACTAGGTTGTTCGATCCTTTTATTTGACCCTTTTAATAGATCGAGAGAGATATTACAACTATGACTTTGGCTAGCTTCCTTGTTTGAATTAACTCCTCTTCCAGAAGAGATGCTCTCCGGCTTTAGAGCTGTAGCACCACCCTGCAAATCAAACTGCATCTCCACAACAGGAGGAGAAGGAGGAGAAGACGATGGTGACCTCTCTTCTACAGGGTTACTACTGTCAGACGAAAAATACTTTCTTGAAGATGCAAGTTTAGGCAAGCTGTCCTCTTCTGGGGAGGAGCTAAAGAGTTGCAGCGGTAAATTAACTCTAACATCGTCCTGGCAGTCTGAATCTTCAACTGGAGACTGGGAACTGCTACTGCTTCTTTCTCCGCCAACTGAAAACAAGTGTTGTTGTCTCGTCTGATCGGCACTACTCCTAGATTTAACACTACCGCCATCACTGCTGCAGCTTCGATTTTGAGAGGGGGACGCATTGGCATCGGGGCCAGACCCAGACAGACTCGTGGAAAGAACAGCAAGTAAGTCCATAGTTAATGGGGCAGCTGGGGTGTGGTTCAGTTGGTCATGATGGTGATAGGAGGATGGTGTCTCCGATTGTACATGATCCTTTTTCCCGTTGACATTACCAGCATCCCGCAACTTGGTTGCAAGATCCGCAGGCAAAGGTATCCTGTTGAGAATCTGCACAAGCTGCTCTCTATCCGGAACTTGTGATCTTTCTTCAAATTTTCCTACACGTGACAATAATAACCATCAGAACCCAAACAAAATTAGTGCAAGCTTGTTTTACACTAGAAAGAAAAGGCCCTAATGAACAAGAGTATGCTGGTTTTATGTTATTTTCAGGATAAACAAGCCATTATTTTCTATAATTAGTTGCTTTTATTTTGGCATAACTTCTCCCAAAATATTTAAATTACTATCTTAAGATTATTTTCGCATCAGTTTATTGTGAAAAGAAAATAGTTGTTTTCTTAACTGATAGAGCCGTACGTGCCGTTTTAAAAAGAAAATAAAAATAAATCGTAATTGTCTTTGCAAAACCCAAATAAAGAAACTATTGATCACTTTTTAGATTATCAACTTTTATTTTGAAAATATAGTTATTTATTTAGGCAAAATAAATTTTGTTACATCCCTCAATTTCCAATCAATATCGACTTTAGTCCACATGCCTGATGACCTTAGACCAAAACAAATAAATTTAGTTTTCGTAATCCGAAAAATTAATGAATTAGACCCTCTTTATGAAACTTAGATCCTAGGGTGAGGATCGAAATCCACTAATTACAGAGAAAAAAAAAACTAAATCATTGTTTTTAATGCTTTGTAGGATTAACTTTGACCGATTACGAAGCAATTACACCCTAATGATTAATGATTTTTCATAGATTCCAGATAAATCTAAATACTTATGAAATAAATAAATACTCCTTTAACATGTACTTATTATTGTTCGAATTGAGTTGAGCTAGAATTAAATTATTTAAAGCAACAAAAAAGTAAAATCAATCAATCAATCAATTAAACTAAAATTCAATTGAACAAACAATTCTCACCCTGTGAAGCTCCGGCTATTGCAGTCAACAAGTTGAAGATTTCCAAATTTGCAGCTGCTGCGACGGCGGCGGCGGGGGCCTGCGTAGCGGAAGTAACATCTTCCGGCTGCGTTTTCCTCCGGCGGCGGTTGTGTCCAGCGAGTCTACGGCGGCAACTCCGTTTCCCCTCATCAAACTCGGACAGCGGGTGAAACCTACTACACTGCTGACAAAACCTTTGCATTTGGTTGCTAAGAAGCGCCTTGGAGGCTTTGCTATGCGCCTCGCACACCTTGTGCCTCCTGTGATAGTCCTTCGCCTTCGACAGATCCTCCCTGCAGTTATCCACCTGACACATCGGATACGTCGCCGTTCCGGGCGACCCCGAGCGCACTCTCTTGTTACCACCGCCGCTCACCCTCCCCGCGAGGTTGAGCTGGAGAGGAGCCACCGCCGCGACGCTCTCCTCCTCGAACACGACGTCGTCGCTCGGAGGCTTCCCCGCGAACCGCACGCTGTCCCAGTCCCACTTCCAGCTCTCGTTCGGACTCCCCGCAACGACGCCGTACGACAGATCGCGCTTCCGCTGCATCAGAATCGGAGGCGCAGCCACCTTTTCCATTTTCCACCAAAATCAGAACCAAAAATAGGAAAAGGATCTCCAAACTGGAATTCCACAAAATCAAAGCCTCTTTCCACGGAAGGGATTAACGAAAAGAAAAAGCAAAAATAAACATGAGCAGATGAAGTGTGAAATTTGTGAAAGTCAGATCTGAGAAAGAACCTCTCTATTATTATTTTTTTAATTGAATTTTTGGGTTTTAGGTTTCTTTCTTGCAAGGGTTGTATTGCATTGTAATGTTGTTGTGTGTGAAGGTTGTGTTGGGTTGTTAAAGTGTTTGTTGGGTGTGGGAGTGGCAGGAATTGTAAATAGAATGAGTTTGGAGGGGGTTTTGGGCGTTGAAAGAGGTATGGAAGAATCCAAGAGGTTTCGTTTCGCAGTGGCCACTTGTGTTCCGTACGATGGGAGTGGTTTGGTTATACTTTTTTTTTTCTGTAAGGTAACAGTGCCACCACTTTTACGAAGGAGGGATATTATGGGAATTCCACTGCTCTTTCTTTGCCCTATCTCTATCCTATCATCCTTCTTATTCTTACGTAATGATATTCAACTATTATTACCTAAATATTCACCCATTGCCACAATCATTGTTAATATATAATAAGGTACAAACTTTATCATATAATTTACAGATAAATTTTAAATGATATAACAATTTATTAGTATAAACATTTATGGGAGTTTAACTTTTCTTTACATATATAAATTTTTAACCATTTTGGACGTCTTTATTTTTAGAGATAAGTTTTGTATTTTTTCTGTCTTTTTATAAAATTGAATCAATTGAAATTTTATCGTTAATTTTAGTGAACACTGTTAAATTTATTGTGTCGTCATATGCTGACCAAATATTTTTAATAATGTGACATGGACTCAGTCTCGTTCTTCTGCAGTGACTTATTGAAGATCGGCTTAAACTCGCCCCTATCGCTCTCCCTCGACGTTGCGACACTACAGTACATTATTTCTAACGGAGCTATGACGACTTGTACGAATGAGGACGAGGGTTGCTTCTCCCTAACGCTAGACAAAGAGAGCCACTTTGCGAGCATGTAATCGCGCTTCCTCCAAGACGGAACGTGCATTCCATTCTTCTTCAAACTTTACTTTGCTACTTCGGAGACAATCGCCACGATCTGTTTTAGTCTCCTCGCCCTCCGTTCGATCTGTTGCATCCGCACGTCCTCAAAAGTGATCCTTCCCTGAAGAGCCTTCCTTGGTTACAGATCCTCCCTCCTCCGACTAAAACACGTCGTCTGAGGCCAAACGTGTCCTCAATCACTGCTCAGATTGCCAGTAGATGGTCGGACTTACTGGATTCCGGTGTCGGTGTGGCGAACTCATCTAGATGGAGCATTGGCACTCCGATTGCCACGATTGCACTTACGACTACAAAGCCGCCAATAGAGAAGCCATCGCTAGGGAGAATCCGGTGGTTAGAGCAACAAAGATCGTCAAAGTCTGAAGAACAAAAAAACAAAAAGGAAGAGAAGCCCAAAACAGAATCTCGTCGTTGACCGGACTCCGCGCGATCGGTTCGAGTCACAAATCTTCGCTTTTGTTGTTTTCAGATTATATATATAGAGAAGCAAAAGAAAGTAGCTTATGACAGATTTAAGAGAGAGCGTGTGTGAGCTTTAAAGAGAGAGATTGTTGTCGAAAAGATGAAGAAGAATTTATCTAAATTTCTCTTGTGTTCGATCAAGCTCATATCGTTTCATATTTTTTCTTTTTATTTTCTTCTTATTTTTACACTTGTTTTCTTCCCAATTTGATCTTGAAATGATAAATTATTGTGATTTACCATGCTTGTTTCATTATAACATCGTGAATTTGATTACTTGCGCAATTTCGATCGAAGAATATTGTTGTTTGCATCATCGATGACGGTTCAGAGTTGTTTTAGAAAATAAGTTTGTTTGATTCGAAATTAATTTACTACTAAAATCGATTTATTCTGAGATTGAACTCCTGATTTTGAATTGAACTTGATTTCTATTGGAAAACGTTGAATTTTCTTATTGAAATCGTCTTCGTCAAAGCTATTTGCGTTGAAGCAGTTGTAACGGTTGCGACCGCATTTCGGTCTCATCCACGTAATGATACCTTATTGTCCCACTAGGTGATTAATTGCTAGCTCAGCATGCCACCATATACTAAAGTTAACATTGTCACAACAATTAACGACAAGGTCGTAATTGACTCAATTTTACAAAAAAATGGACCTAATTGGGACCAAAAAAATATAAGGATCTATCTGAGACAAATCTGTACAAATAAGGATCTTTCTATACAAATAGGAACCTCCGAAATGATTAAACCTTTATATAAATATAAGAAAGTTCAGTGTTTTACTTTATTATGTCAAAGTTTTTGAATTATAATTGTTTTTTTATGTGGATTGAGTTTGTATTGTAATTTTATTCTTTTTCAAAAGATTATTCATAATATTAAAATTAATTGTTTATTTCGATGATAAACTACAAAACTAGTGATGTATGACTTTTTGTGTTGAAAGTTATTTTGATAAGGAAAAAATTAAAACAAACGTGTTACATTGATAAGTACAAAACAACTAGAAGATAGTCGTGATTAATATGAAGAAATTCACACTTAAATGAAAATATTGAAAACTTGAGTCTAATTTAAATGACAAAGTTAAAAAAAACTTATTAAAAATAATATTAATCAGTATACAGATTAAATTCATATTTCATTATTAATTGTTGTCAAAATCGGTGCGGGTCAATTCAGCCCACCACAGGTTCGAATCGGATTGAGTTTGAAAAAAATGAAACTTCTTTATACGAATTAATTTTCAACCCGGCTCACCCAAGTTGAATCTGTAATGAACTGGGTTGGCTCACCAACCTATCTAGTTTAATTTAATTATTTATTATTTTTGTGTTTATTATTAGCTAACTTTTTTTATTGTATTGTAAATGAGAATAAAAAAAAGAGGTTTTAAGATAGCAAAATATTATAAATTTATCTATTTAAAATTCTAATATTATAAATGGATAAATGACACAAAAATTATCAATATTATAAACTTATTCATTAGTTTTTTTTGGGTTTATTTTTGAATTACATTTGAGTTATATGCTAATCTTTTATTTTGAATTATAACATGGTTTTAGAGTGAAATTATTTAAATTTGAAATACCAATAAAGAAATTGGATTTAAAAAAATGTAATTAAGTGAGTCTTTAATCTACTAACCCGTGATCGAATTTGATTTTTTCTATTCATTAATAAATAAGTCAAATTGAATTGGCTTACTAAATAATCAATGTATGATGAACTGAATCAAATTGGACTAAATGACCATTTTGACCACACTAAGTGTCATCTTGGAAAGAAATAATATGGCATGATCATAAAATAAAATTTCTTGAGAGAATTGAATGTAACTGCATGGATGGCCACATGATTCTCTTGCACCGCACGATCTATCTTCCATCACGGCAACAAAAAGTGTGTGACAACTATATTTTTTATTTCGTATCACATTGCTTTCCGGAGCGAAAGTCAGAGTTACCTTAATACTGATTAATTTTCATTAAGCCGCTATATAATGACTAACCAAACCGTTAATTGCTCTTTATGTGTGAACTTTAATTTTATTCTCAGAAGCATTTTTTCCTACTTAAACTATAAAAGAAAAAGCAACCTTTTTTCTCACCTAAATTCATACTTATAACACAAGTTAATATAATAGCATTCAAAAAGAACAATAATATATATACATATAACTGAAATTAAAGTAAGACTTAAAAGCATAATCAAGTTTAACATCATGATATTAATGGTTTGAGAATTTTAATTAAATCGTTCTTAATTAATTACCTAATGTTCTACAAAATTAGTGTTTGCAGTTAAAGATATTTAATAGGCGTTCCAAAGAGTTGTGTGACTTTTGATTAATCAAATTATAGTTGTAATACAAATTTTTTAAAATAATAAACTAGAGAATAATATGTTATCATAATCTATGTATAGCTTGATGGGATATATACTGTGTTTAAATAATAATATCGTCTCTTTTTTTTTTCTGTTAAAATTATCAAAATGTAATTAATTTTTTAATTATAAGAATATCAAGTATTTTAAATAATTATTGTTTTAGTAGCGGAGTCGAGGTTAACTGTCTTCAACATCAAACTCCAAACAAACTTTAAATTTTCTTAGTGAAGTCAAATTGTTATAGTGAAGTCTTCAGTATTTCTTATATTGTGCAAGGTTACCTATAAAAGATACTTCAATACCTAAGTCAATAAATGGTCGTTCCATAGAAGTCAATTCTCAATAGTGTAATAAATACGATCATCTATCTTCTTATCTTAAATATATATTTATAGATTTTCGAAATAGACTTTCAATTAACATCGACCTAATTATAGTATAATAGTTGATAAACATACTTTACTTTACTTTACTTGTAAACGTATTTATTTTGTACTCCTAATTACTTATTAGTTGATTTACTGATCTGTCATTGTCTTTTTACTAGAAGTTGTCCCACTTTCTGAAATTATTATGGATATGAGAGAATTAACCGTCCAATTAACTAATGACCAGATATTCGTATGATATAATTATAAAAGTTAATAACTTTTTAGAATAATTGAAAATCAAAATTTTATATTTTAAACTATAAATTAACTTAACATGATTGAATTATTTAATATTGGGTCACTAGGAACTTTTCAATCATTAACACCAATAAAATATTTTGAATAGTTGATCAAGCCACTTAAAAAGAAGCTTGTAATAAGAAAAAACATAGACATTAATTTTATATATCAATTCAAAAAAAAACTTCATTATTCATTATCACCATCCTTTTCTCATCATGCCAACCAAAACCACCTTGATTTAAGATATTACAAAATATCGAATTAAGTATCATCAATATGTATTCAACGTGTGGTTTAACCTTAATTCCACACTTAGGAAATTTATTCTACATATTTGTCTCTGTCATTTTCAATATGTGATTTCAATGGTCTCATATTTCATCTTTGACTTTGATTCATAGGTCCAATCACGATAATAAAAAAATACTTCATCCTCCTCATTCGGCCATTGTATGCGATCTCTCTTTTCTTTAGATTTTGTTGCATGGATTTTTCAGCCATTTCTAGCTTCTAAATCTTTTACTTTTTTTTAGTTGAATTCGTAAATATAGATGGTAAAAGATTTTATTTTTAAAATCCACGAATTCAAAGTCTCTTTTTGTTGAGCTACTTTTGTAAGGTCAATAAGGAAGTATAACATTGTAATTATAATAATCACAAATCACACATAGTTTATAAAAAATAGTTATTTGTAAATTTTTGTTGAAAATACATTAAAATGATCGATAAATTGTTAAATTTTAACATCAATTAAAAATAAATTTTAATGATCGATAAATTTTATATGGGGACAAAATTGACATTTTTCTAAAAGAGGGACGAATTTGACACACTTCAACCAAACTGGAGACAAAAGAAGCAATTAAACCTTATTATATTTATTGTTTAGAATATTATTTACTCTTAGACACACTCACAAATATTATAAGTTCATGTTGAAAATGTAAATGTATACAGTATCAGATATGTATATATAATATATAAGTTTTACAATGTAAGACTTAAAAACATGTTTAAAATGTTGTACAAAACGTGCCAAAATTACATCAACCATTGATGAAAGGGACACATGCTTGTCGGGTTAGTTTTCCACTAGTAGAAAAATAGCTTTTTATGACGGGTAAAATTGACTTATTATGACGGATGACCTGGCGTCATAGTTCTGGGTGTCATAATAAGTCTGTGTATTTTATGACGGACAGAAAAGTCCATCATAATAGGTCCAGTGTATTATGACAGACTTTCTATTACCTATCATAATAGGTCCAATATATTATAACAGATTTTCACTTATCAGTCATAATATAGCGAATTTATTATAACACACTTAGATTTACCTATCATAATATGTAGTGTTTTATGACGAAGATTTTTTTCACCTATCATAATATGTAGAACATATTATGACAATTAATTGTTCATCTATCATAATATATACTTTTCAGAAATAAGCTTTTATTACATACATTGTTCACCTATCATAAAAAAAAAATTGTAAAAAAAAATTCATTATTACATTTGACATATCTATTCAATTTTCAATTAATTTCCTATATTATAATTTCATCAATCAATTTATAATCAATATAACATGAAATGAACATATTCATTTGAACTAACATAATGAAATCCATTTCAAACATTAAATTGTGTAATAATATTTAATACATGATTTTATAAACTATATACATGGACAGGTATGACTCAGTCAAGAAATAAGACAATTAAACATGATCGAAATCATGATAAACATTGCTACATGATGCTAAGGATATGTTCTCTTACACATTAATTACTTCACCCAAATCTATGTTATATAAGAAGCAAGAAAATATTCCAAGTTGCTTAGATGCTTTTGCCTTCCAAATCCTAAGGTTAGTATCATCCCTTCCTGAAATTACATAACTTTCATCACCACTGAACTTGACACAGAATACCCTGCATAACAAAGACAAAGATCAACATACCATATGAAGATAGAAATCTTTTAACAGACAACTATAACTTTTATGCAAGTTAAAGGTCCAACAAATTATAAAAATATGCAAACAATTGTTCAGCTTTTCATCCGCCAGTATAAGTAATTATCATTGTTCACAGGGAAGGAAGACATAATTTTGATAGAAGCACAGTAGAATCAACACTCCATTTTTTATAAGATATGAGCAGAAAAATTAAATAAAAAATAGCATAATAATAATTATTATTCATTTGAAAGGAAGACATAATTTTGGTAGAAGCATAGTAAAATTTAAACTATGGACAACACTCCATTTTTTTATAAGAAGCAATGAGCAGAAAAATTAAATAAAAAGTAGCTATAAATTATATGATTAAGTTTATTATATTATTATTATTATTATATTTACATATATTTTAACGAGTATACAATATAAATAAATATGATTGTTACTTTATTAATAACCTAACTGATATTGATATCTATTTTATAATATTAGAATATATTATTTTGATCGTGAAACAAAAATTTAATACATTACGTGACAGATCACAACATCATCAGGGTTAGTATTATTGTGTAATTTCTGGTGTCATTTCTCCATCTTTCCACCTTTGCAATTATTATTTCTCTGTAATAGAAATTTTGCATAAGATTAATCCATATGCAGCAAAGAGGGAAATATGCAGATGCTATAGAAAAAAAAATCAAATATACCTGAATAACAAGTATTTCATCCTGAATCCTTTGACCAACATCTCCTTCACCTCCACGACCAAACAATAGACGAGATCATCCTCACAATTTCTCTATATTGTGGATAACTTGTATAAAATGACAGGTTATAAAAAATAAAAACTCTTGCCTTAGGTGTTGCTCGATCAACCACCACCGCAGAACCTCCCAGTTCATGGGTTTCTGACATCAAAGTCTCCACGGAATCTGTACAAGAAAATATGTTTCTTACAGGGACATCCCATCCACAATATTTCAGAAGTCCATAAACCAAAATAGTACAGGTATGTAAAAATTCCAAGTGATACCCAAGATCCTAGATGGCTAAAGTAGATTAAATATGCAGAAACTTAAAATTAGAGCACACATGCTGATATAGATGTCAACCTGCACTTGCAAAAGTAATGAAACCAATTCCAAGATGTGTTTACGAGCGTTGATCCTGTAGGAAGAAATGGCAAATTATCCATAATGTGGACAGACAGAATAAACTAGAGCCTAATGACCTTCAAAGGTATATTGTTTTGCTCCAGAAGCAGCATCCCAAACCTTAAGTTGAATAACTTAGTTAGACACATGTTATCTTCACATCATAAAACTAATTTCAAAATTTGGCAGACCTACTTAATGGTCTTATGATCACCACAGGTAATGACACATAACTGCTTATTCGGGTGTGAAAATGCTAAATCATTAACTCCACCGACATGAGCATCAATCTATTTAAGTTCAAGTAAACAATTACACAAAGGATTCAATAAAACCTAAATTAAGCAAAAAGAACTCTTCATTGTACAAGTGTTTGCATGTGCATATACCTCCAAATGCTGTTGGACTTCATCCCCGCCATGCTAAGAGTATATCTGAATAATGTGCCTTAAGTAAGCAACTCCTGCTCAATAGAAAAACTCATAAATGAGAGACTCCTTTAGTTGACTTTTGACAGTATACATTACTCACATCACAAAAATCACGAAGAATTAAAAAGCTTTTACCAAATAAAGCCCCATCAGGACTCCAAATCACACGATTGACAGAAACACCTGGATCTTTGACAAGAGCAGCCTGAATTGATTATCATTAGTTTTGTTTTCAATCATTGCAAACTCAACAGTTCTGAGGGTTTGGTAATCAACAAATAAGGTGAGAAAGGCAACCTGAAAGGGCATTGAACAAGCACTAAGATCCCACACTTTAAAGGCCTTAGTGAATACATTGCATCAAGAAAACATCAGAGGTCAAAGATCAGAGGCAATAAAACATCAGAGGTCAAAGATTATAAACCAAACAACATCCTAAATTCAACTAGTCATTAAGAGTTAGAGAACGAAAGAAAGCAAAAGAATATAATACCCGAGATTGACGGTGCACCAAGACCTATAGCTCCACCGGAGATTGCAGGATGTGCAACAGTTGTTGGATTTGACATCCAACCAGCCAGGGGTGTTGGCCCGGTGCTGGAGTAGGTTGGAAAGGATATACATGTGACAGAGTCCAACACCATAATAAGAACCAAAACATAATAACATATCATACAACTCCTATGAAACCAAATCAGTTCAGTAGCAAAAAATGTGAAAAAGAAAACGGTAAGAAGAAAAGTAGTGCAAAAAGAACATTTGTCTATAAGAATTCAGAAATATAAAGGTAAAGGAAGTTTCAAAGTGTTCCTAAGTGTGTAGGAAGAGTGTCTAGTTTTAGTCTAATAGCTGAATTGGAAAACCAAACCATTAGTTCGCAAATTAATCGAATTCTCTATAACGCGTGCTCCCCATACCTCAAAAAGTGAATTCATCCAAAACAAATGCACAGATGAAAATTTTCATTTGAGATTAAAACACGAAATATAAGATAAAATGTTTAAAGAGTATAGTATGAGGCTTGAATAAAACAGAGAAAGAAAAAAAAACATGAAAATGACGACGCACTACCACTCCACACCCGAACATGCTCGACAACGACGACATCCTTCTCTCTCTTCTCCCTTCTCTTTTCTCTTTTGTTTCTCAAACACTCATATCTCAAAACTTAGTTCAATTTGAGTGTATGGCACAGCTAAACGCAAAACTGTAAAACCCTAGAATATGCAAAGGCACCTGTAAACTAAAGAAGAAAAGCAAATAACACAATCGACGCACCGAGAACATCAAAGAGAATGAAATGCATTGCATGAAACGAAAATGCAGACCAACAGAAACACGAAATCAAAGTACCTTGTGGCTGTGAAAAATCGATCTCTCAGGAAGGGAGGGTTTCAAAGGAGAAAGAAATAAAGAGAGGAAGAGATGCGCCAGTTTTGGTGGTAGAAAGGGTTGCCGGAGGCGGGATTGGGAGGGAGAGGAGCGGGATCCGCAAGCTGAGGCTCCTGCAAGAGTACGGGAAAGTGGATATGGTTTTGATGAGGGAAGAGAGTTTGGGGAAGAGAACGGAACACATGCGGAAGAGATCGCCATTTGCGAAGCCATCAATGGACTGGACTCTGAGAGAGAATTAAAGTTTGCCAGCACCGAGAAAGACTAGGACACTGTGGGACTAAAATTCAAGAGAGATATTATGACTGATATTTCAAAACCAGTTATAATATATTATCAAAATTTTCCACTCCTCTAATTTATTATAACAGCTGCCAAAACCACGTTATAATATATTTAAAACTTATTTAAAAGTTTATCACCACATTTTATATTATGATTGATTTTCATAACTACGTCATAATATATATTGAAATTATTGACAAGTTTGTTTTTGCATTACGTATTATAACTGATTTGTAAAATTCTGTCATAATATAAATCTATTATAATGGATAAATTTTATCCGTCATAATAGGTTCGTCATAAAAAGCTATTTTTCTACTAGTGTTCTAATCCCTGCATTCGACAACTAAAGTCTTTATGAAAATTTCATGAAAAAATCGAAGAGAAGTTCACATAAATATTTACATATCTAAAATGCCAAGATATAATTTTCTGAAACCTATATTCTAAGAACGGATTATTTGAACTAAATTTTTGAAGAAAAAATCATTTGAGAGACAAAAGAAAGTGGAGAATTATAATATGAATGGGCTCTTAGTTAAGAAAGAGTTTATTACTGGAATGAGAGCCACCAAAAGTGGCTATGGGACTGAGATTTTCAACCAATGATAATAGAAGCTAAACAGAGGGAGGTGTTTTGATTTGATACGAATCAAATTCTTTGAGACATGTAACCAAACTTGTATATTGTTGTTACGATTCAAAGTATGAATCTAAGTCTCACATTGGTAGAAATAAAAAAGTAAAACATTATACAAGATTGAAAATTATTAACCAATTACCTTAAGGTTTTAGGTAGAGAGTGATATCAATTTTATTGTAAATCGTGGTAAAACTTGTATTGCAAAAGATGTGGCTTTTGCATATTATAGGTGCAGAAGAATCAAATGGTTGCTGATTTTGTGAAATGGTTTTGACCAAACTGTGATAGTAACCTTGCGTGCTTCCATCGTCTTTCGCAAGCAAGGATGTGGCCAATGTTTTTTTTTTGGTTTTGACACGATCATATTTTATTAAAAATATTATATTCTCTTGTCGATATTTTGGATTTTGGATAATGGACCTGATCCATGAACTCTATAAATAGAACACTCAATTCACTCCAAAATGATCATTAGAATTTCTTTCCTTAGTTTCATTCTTTCTTTTCTCTTCTCCTAAAAATATTCTGGGTTTATTTTATTCTCTCTTTAGAGATTATTTCTAGTTCTGAGATCCTTAGAAATTCTGAGAAGTTCATGTTGTATCCCGAGAGGCTTGCGAAATACACAGCGGACAAGTCTTTAAAGACAATGATCTACACGCTTCGGAAAACCACCATGATCTTTATTCTTTTATTGTTAGCTTCTATGACAATTTCTTATGTGATTGGACTCATATCTCATTAGTATTGTGTCTTTCGAGTGAACCTCCTCCTCGATAAACCTAATATATTGGGTCTTGGAACTCGATGTTTAATTTTACCTTTGTTTTGTTCATGGTGCATGATTAAAGGAGCATTTGATGTTTTGAAAGATTCCATGAAAGCACTATGAGGAAGAGTGTTGGAAAACATGGATGTTTGAAAGTGATGTGGTGGTAGGGTTGTGGTCATGGTGGGTGTCTTCGACATGGTTACCCACTTCATCAACAACAGGAACCTTCAAGATGTACTGTAATTGTACCATGTATCCATTCAAAAGATTTTTTGTTGGAAACTGATTTTGTAATACAATCATTTAGAATATGTAGCAATAATTCTGTTAAAGGAAACCCAATAGCTGCTCATAATTTCATGTTTGAATTAATTTCTATTGGATCTTCCAGTGAAGGTATTATTGTTGAGAGTATTAGATTGAATCAGGTGTGAATCAGATTATATATACACGAGACTTTATGCCATCTTCAACTCAAAATTATGATTATTATTTTATGGGTTTTTTTTTTCATATTATCCATTTTACTCCTCTCTATTCAATACTCTAAATTTCATATTAAGTATAAATAAAAAAGTTCAACATTATATTAGAATAAAAACTCAAAATTTTATTATTTAATTGATGTTATTTGTTTTTCTATTGAACTTTTCCTCTTTAAAAATCCATAATACGAGACTATTGGAACAAGTCTCAGCTACTAATATTTGAAATTTTTATTACATTCTTGTTCTTAAAAGTTACATACAAATATAAAAAATATATATTGAAATTATCTTTAATTTCTTTAATGTATAAAAGATGTGACACTATATACCAAAATAGTTATATTTTACTAAAATTATATTATTTTTAGATAAATTTTTAAAATATTAGTCTCTATTAAAAAAAGTTAACTTTAAAATATAATTCTCTTTTAAGACATGAATTTACTTGTTATTGAAATTATAAACATCAAAAACACCGCATCTGTAGAAGGCTCAATCAATACATATCATCTGACTGTTTTGAAAATATGGGAAAGGGATAATAAAAAAGAAAACAATTTAGTGCTTTAAAGTGTAAATTCAGTTTTTATTAATTTTAATTTATTAATAGGTTAAAAAAAACACAATTACATTTAATTATTAAGTTTGTGGAACTATTTTTGTCAGGAATTTTCAACATCTATTTTTTCCTTCCCAAACTGTAATGTTAGTATTCTTTCAATTTTCATTCATGATTTTTGGTTATGAACTATTTTTTTCGTGATTCTAGTTGGCATGTCTCAGAAAATTTAAAATTCTGATATGAAATCCAAAAATAAATAATTGTTAGCTTTTATCTATTTTTACTACTAATCATTATAACATAAAAGGAAAATGTTTCTTTGACACTTTCTTTTGACACAAATTTGACACCGCCCCACGTGTCAAATTTGTATTGGATGTCTGAACTTCATTAAAAAAAGCCTTTTGAAAAAACTGAGGAGGGTAATTTAGGAAATCTGATTTTATGAAATTTGAATTTGGTGGTTTCATATTTCATCTTCTTCAGTTTCGTTCTAAACATTTTTCCTCTCTCCCATTCGGCCTCTCTCCATTCGCTTCATCCGTCGTCCTTGGTCTCTCCATTCGGGTGATTTTGCTCATCGAAAGGTGTCATCTCAACCAAAAGAGGTCTTTCGTAGTGACTTTGTACCGGTAAGTTCTCTTTCGCGTTTTGGGTGTGTTTGGCGTTGTGGATTTGTTTCGGGTTTTGGCTGTCTTTTGCATTGTGTTATTTTTGGAACTGTACTTCAGTGACTCTGTACCCTTATACGTTCTCTTTCGCATTTCGCGTTTTGGGTGTGGCTTGCGTTGTGGCTCTGTTTCAGGTTTTAGGTGTCTTTTGCATTGTGTGGCTTGTGGAACCGTAGTTTATTTTTGTTTGATTTATTCTTTTTGTGTGTTGTGAACCTTAATCTATCATTGATTTATTCTTTTTGTGTATTGTGTTCGTGGAGGTCATGAAAGAAGGTATGGGTGGAGATGCTGAAGATGTGTTCAATGAAGAAGGTGTTGGTGGTGGAGGTGATGAAGAAGCTATGGGTGGAGATGCTAAGGAAGTGTTGAGCGAAGAAGGTGTTGGTGGAGATCATGAAGAAGTTATGGGTGGAGCTGCTGAAGAAGTGTTCAATGAAGAAGGTGTTGGTGGAGGTCATGAAGAATCTCTTGGTGGAGCTGCTGAAGAAGTGTTGAATGAAAAAGGTGTTGGTGGAGGAGTTGAGGAAGACCGTGCAGGTGGCTTGAATGAAGGAGTTGTAGGGGATGAAGAACCTGGAAATCAAAAGTAATGGACTATCAAAAGGTGGGATATGACAAAATAGCCTCCTTTGGTTATGTGCAATACTCGAATGTAAGGAAGAATATGATTTTCATTATTGTTTGATTATTGGGTTGATTTGACAAGTGGAATATTTTCATTTCAGGAGGAATTGCTTGCAATTAGAAAGCAATATGTACGTGATTGGATCCTGGACGACGAGAACATAACACTACTGGATGCGCTAGAGGTGTATGGAGAAAAATAATGAAGAAATGATGGCCTTGAATGCAGTGTAGTTGAGTTTGTATATGAAAACAATTTAGTTTTCGTTTTATATATATGAAGACATTGTACATCTTCTTATTGGAATAAGATTGTTTTATATATTTCAAGACATTGTACAAATTTTTATTTCAATAAGATGATTGATTTAAAGAATGCTTATGTGCAATGTAGAGATGATTGTTGAATGATGATTGATGTCCAGGTTTTTGTTATGTGCAATGTATGAAAGTTCCATAGTAATTAAGGCCAAGTACTGCAATTTGTGCAGCAAAAAACACTCTTGTAATCGTTTACAAGAGGCTTGTAATCGGTTACGCGAGCCTTTTGTCCATTTTGGACATCCTGTTGCACTAAAGGAACCACCTGTGGTCACGTGGGGGACCACAGGTAATTTTGGGTGTTTTTGAAGACAAGTTGACTGGTTTTTGGTATAAGTGTGAGTCTAGGGTTTGATGTGATGCTTGGGAAACCCCATGATGTATAGGGGGTCCACCTAGGGTGATGACATGAACCTTGGTGAAGTTCAGTGAAATTTTCCACATAAAACACTCTTGTAATCGTTTACAAGAGGCTTGTAATCGTTTACGCGAGCTATAAGGCTGTTTTGGACATCCTGTTGAGCTGAAGGAGCCACCTGTGGCAACATGGGGGACCACTGGTCATTTTGGGTGTTTTTGAAGTCAACTTGACTTGTTTTTGGTGCAAGTGTGAGTGTAGGGTTTCATGTTCGTGGTTGGGACACCCCATGATGTAGAGGGGTCCCACCCAGGGTTTTAAACTGAACCTTGATGAGTTTTAGTGTACTCTGCCACAAAAAGCACTCTTGTAATCGTTTACAAGAGGCTTGTAATCGATTACGCGAGCCATAAGGCTGTTTTGGACATCCTGTTCAACTGAAGGAGCCACCTGTGGCAACATGGGGACCACTGGTCATTTTTGGGTGTTTTTGAAGACAACTTGACTTGTTTTTGGTGCAAGTGTGAGTGTAGGGTTTCATGTTGATGGTTTGAACACCCCATGATGTAGAGGGGTCCCACCCAGGGTTTTAAACTGAACCTTGGTGAGTTTTAGTGTACTCTGCCACAAAAAACACTCTTGTAATCGTTTACAAGAGGCTTGTAATCGATTACGCGAGCCATAAGGCTGTTTTGGACATCCTGTTCAACTGAAGGAGCCACCTGTGGCAACGTGGGGGACCACTGGTCATTTTTGGGTGTTTTTGAAGACAACTTGACTTGTTTTTGGTGCAAGTGTGAGTGTAGGGTTTCATGTTAGTGGTTGGGACACCCCATGATGTAGAGGGGTCCCACCCAAGGTTTTAAACTGAACCTTGGTGAGTTTTAGTGTACTCTGCCACAAAATGCACTCTTGTAATCGTTTACAAGAGGCTTGTAATCGATTACGCGAGCCATAAGGCTGTTTTGGACATCCTGTTCAACTGAAGGAGCCACCTGTGGCAACGTGGGGGACCACTAGTCATTTTTGGGTGTTTTTGAAGACAATTTGACTTGTTTAACAAAATAAATAGTGGTGAATTCATTCATATCAAAACAATGATTACAATAACAACATTACTTTAGATCATACTAAATTGTAAAAGTTCTCAATAACAACATTGATACTTCAATACAAGTACAGTCATCCAATAACCAGTCTTAGAGCTGATAACATACTATTACATTACTCCATTAAAGTAAATTTTCCCCTTTACTACAAAACATAAAGCAAAGCATACTTAAATTAATATATTAATTGTCTGGTTGTTTGGATGATGATGACAATTGGTCTGCTTCTGTGGATGATGATGACGGTAAGTCAGTTGGGCGAACAAATTTGCGGAGGATGGCATCCACATTGTCATTGTTACCACGCAACTCTAAAAACCAACCAAATGGAGTCTTCGAGATGACTTCTCATTGTTCCTCTGTCAACCGTTCGTTGAGAGTGTTAACATACATAGTTGAAAATGAATGACGCACGCTCAACTGTCAAAACAAAATAACACATCAAATCAAATAACAAGAGGATAGAAGGCAAGAAACACACCAAATCAAATAACACACCAAATCAACAAAACCCATAACGTGTGAAAGAAACCACAAGAACCCCAATACCCAAACCTAAAACGAAATACCCAAACCTAAAGAGGATAGAAGGCATTTACCTTTGTCCAACGAAGGTCCATTCCGGAACTTGCCATTTCAGAGCACTGGAGAGCACTGGAGAGCACGCAAAAGGAGAGAGGAGAGGAGAGCACGATGGGAGACGACGGGAGAGAGACAATCTGTCACACAAAATCAATGAAAAAGCCAAGGGATAGAATTGGAATACAAATTTTCTGAAAAGCTTTCCATTTTGCAAGCCAAATTTAAAAAATAAAAATAAAATAAAACGACCCAATAGGACATCGACACGTGACAGTGTCAAACATGTGTCAAAAACTGGATGTTAAAATAACGGGACCCTAACATAAAATGTTCTAAAACAAATAACATCAATAAAAATAATAATGGTAACATCATACACACACATTGACATTTATATAACACACTTAATAAAAATAAAATAATTTAAAAAAATAAACTTTTATAATTTAAAATAAAAGAAAAGAAAAAAAATATAAAAAATAATATAAAATAAATATAAAAAAATTATGTATGTCAAAATATATATTTTTAATAAAAAATATAATGTTATTTATTACCACAGAAAATCCGTACAAGCATCACAAGACAACCCACACAACCATTGCCAAATGTCATTGGTTAAGTTTGGACATAGTTGCGACAATTTAAGAGATATGCAGTCAGTATGTTTGATCATGGTTGTTTTGGATGGAGTTTGATTCGATTTAATTGATTTACTATAATTTAAATTTAATACTTTAATTTTTATATTTCATCATTTAATTTATTGAGTTAGTTACATGGTGATTATTTAGATTATTGATTAATTTGGATAAATTATATTATAGAATTTAAATTTCATATTATATAAAAATGAGAAAATTAAATAATATATTTATAAAATTATTGTTTTAAGATTTTAAATGAAGAGTGATCTCAGGTTCTTACGTAATTAATATGTTAATTTCTTCAAATAATTATCAAATTATATAAATTACGAGTTTAGGTTGAATCAATTTTATTTTAAAAAGCATTTTATTTTAATAAATGAAATAATTGTATTTAGTTTTTATAAAAAAATATTGTAATAATTATTTTTATGATAAAATAAAATTTTATACAATTTATTATTTAATTCTAGTAAAAGATATACTAAAATAAAGTTTTGTATAATTTTTTAAATTACTTTTAGTTTTTATTTCCACACTTTTTTTTTTGGATTGTTTTTTTATAATAAAGATTTAAAAAACATTACCTACAGAACTATTCACTGTATATAAGCAGAATTTGGTCTTTACTTATAAAGAGAATCTGACTTTGTGAACTTCCTATATTTTGTCACAATGTTAAGTTAGAGAGTTTGCCAAGTTCAGATTGAGAAACCGAAATTTGACTTGATTTTTTTTAAATACAGAAAAATAGAATTTAGATAAATAATTATTAACAATTAAAATTGTTTTAACTAAAGTTTAGAACATGACTTTCAGATAAGTGGTAGGAGGTAACTGAATTGGAGATCCAGACATGTCTCAATCAATAAGAGAATAAGATTTTTATGTATGAAAAAATAAGTATGAGTTTTAGTGTATATATCTTCATGAATTACACGTGTATTTATAGAGTTTCAAGGCTAAAAGAATATGTATGTTATTAAAAGAAATGTTATGATTATTTAAAGCATATAATAAAATTGCTGAGATTCTAGTAATGAGCCTTTATTAGGTTGTGTCGTCTAACATATTTAGGTTGTGTATGTACATAAGTCCTTGTGATTATTCTTATGGTAAGAATTTGCCAATTTGTATAGTTTTTAGGTGGATTGGTCATTTAACCAAACTCTTATATTACTTGGTCATTCAGTTGAGCTTGAAGATGGATTGACTATTTTGTCGAGCTCTTATATCGTTTGACAATTCAGTCGAGTTTGCAAGTGGATTGGCCACTAGGCCAAGCTTATATATCATTTGGCCATTTGGGTAAGGTTGCAAGTGGACTGGACATTCAGTCAAGCTCATATATCATTTGGCAATTCGAGATAGGTTGTAGGTGGATTGGTCATTCAGCCAAGCTCATATATCATTTGGCCATTCTGTAGAGCTTCTAGGTGGGTTGGCCATTCGGCCAAGCCCATATATCGTTTGGTCATTCATTCGTGTTGCTTGTAAGTTGGTTATTCAGTCGAGCTTGCTTATTGTAAGACCCAAGGAAATTGTAGTAGTTAAGGAATGAAGTGATGAGACCCAAGTATTATTGGTTGGTAATTGATGTTTAATGTTTAGGTGTTTCTTTTTAGAATTATAATTGTTATGTTTATTATTTAATATTATTGTTGATTTAGTAGAACACGTGATTAATATGTTGTTATTTTGGTGATTTTGTGTGTGTGAGATAGTACCAATTTGTAGAGAACCTACATCAAAGAGAGAAAGAGGGAGAAAAGAGACGTTTTTGGGAGAGAAGAGAAATTGTTGCAACAAACCTTAGTGTAAGGGAAGATTTGTGGTGTTTTTGGAGTATAGATAAAGTCCTAGTATTGGTCAAGGTATGGAGAAACTTATCTTTGTTGCTTTTTTGTTGCATGTTACATGTTCTTAATTATCTTAATTAATAATCCTTGTTTTGATACATGTGTACATGATTATGATTATCTGTCAATATTGTTGGGTAAGAGTTTGTTTATGCATAGGCATAAAGTTTATGTAATATTTTTGTTGGGTTTTTTTTATGAAAGTATGTATGTTTTTTTGTTACACTAGTACAAAAATCGCGTACAACGTCGAATATTTTGAGCTTTTAACAGCGAATTCGTGAACAACGTCATATCAGGAGATGTTAAATTGACGTCGAATTTTGTCAATATACAACGTTAACTTAATGTCAAATTTTGTTAATATTCGACGTTAATCATTTTTTTAAATTAATTGTGATTCTTTTTTACAACTCTACGAGATCTGAAAAGCATAAAAATAACAAATTTCAGTTTTTGGTATTTTATAAAGCATGAACTTTGATCAACAACAAACAGCAATAACCATCAACAAACAAATTCAACCAAACAACAATAAACAAGTTCAACCAAACAACAACGACAAACAAGTTCAACCAAACAACAATCATAAACGAGTTAAAAAAATAAACAAGTTCAACAAATAAGTTCTTCAAAACAAAAACTAACCTTCATAAGATGGGTTCATCAGAATAAAGTATCGTCACCCCGTGAGAGAGAAAGCAGAATGCGTCTATGAAGGACAAGAGCACGAAAATAATCGGTTAAAACAAACGAAAATCATACATAAAGTAGTTAATTAACATGCATTTGTATCAAATGAAGGAAAGATTACATGTGATTAGGGTTGGCAAAAAACAACCCGTACCCGCAGATAAAATCTACTTCGGGTATTTAGTACCCGCGGATATTTTAATACCCGCTTGTTAATGGGTCGGATTCAGATATCACACTATTCATACTCGCGGGTACCCGTTACCCGTTTAAAAAATATAATTATAATTTTATCCCAGTTCTCATACTTATTCTCTCTTTGTACTCAACCAAACCCTAAATCTCATTTTTTTCTCTCATTCATTCTCTATGTCGTCACGAAACTAGGGTTTCCTGGTGAAAAAGTGATCTACCCAAAGGTACCCTCCACTCCACCCCTTAGCACCCTATCAGCCTCAAACAGTAGAAACTCCAACATCGTCACCAAGATCCACCAGTTCACGACACTCTCGCACCGCACCAAATCCACTACTCCATTGAACAACATCAGTCGCTACAGAAGCGGCACGTGGAACACAATTCACTCTGTTGTCACGTTGGTACCCCTCGCAAGGCGTCACCGGAGCCTTTGCTCGCCACCGCGACACTGTCCGCACTCAACCCACCGTCATTTCTGGATCAAGGGTTTCTGCGATTCCCACTATTACGAGAACGCCCTCGAAGCCTCGGAGAGGCGCCACTGCGGTGCACATAGGGAAGGGTTTGCGGGAGGGAATTTGGGGGGAATGGGTTTCTGTAGGATTGAGAGAAGCGGTAGGTGGGGAGTGGGTGACATAACCTTTTTTAAAAAATTCATAAAATAATTTCTTTTTTAAATATTTGTGGGTTGAAAATGGGTAACCAACGGGTATTAGCAGGTTGAAAAAAATCCGCGAATTTTTTTATGCGGGTAACGGGACAGGTAACCGATACGTTTTTTGCATGCGGGTCGGGTTCGGGTATCACATTATCCTTGTCCGACCCGACCCGTTGTCATCTCTACTTGTGATAGTCGTCAAACTTTGTTCGAGAAAAGTTTAAGAAGAGGAGAGGGTCTCACGCGCTAAGATAAAATGAATGAATTTTCAATCTCCCACTCAAATTTTTATTGAACTCACTAACCTTTTAACGTCTAACGCTGGGGGCATTTGACGTTTTATATCATTTTACGTCAAATTACAATTATATCAGCACGAAAATAATCGGTCAAAACAAATGAAAATCATACATAAAGTAATTAATTAACATGCATTTGTATCAAATGAAAGAAAGATTGCGTGTGATGGTCGTCAAATTTCGTTAGAAAAAAGTTTGAGAAGAGAAGAGGGTCTCACGTGCTAAGATAAAGTGAATGAATTTTCAATCTCTCTCTCAAATATTGAATTTACTAACATTTTAACGTCTAACTCTGGGGCATTTGACGTTTTATATCTTTTTACGTCGAATTACAATTATAAACGACGTTTAATAATTGTATTTATTTACGAAAATGCCACCAGTGATTTTTAACGTTGGTTATTCAGTAGTTGGATTTTTGTACTAGTGTACATATCTTTATGAACAGACCATGATACATACATTACATTACTTAAATAATCCAAGAACCAATTATTACGCAGATACAATCCAAACAAACCTAAGATACTGCATATGATTATCATATCATCTTTATAACATATATTTGAATGGTAAGACTCCTAAACATCATAACTTTGTTCTCCTTTAGCACCAATACATATTTTTGTGGGATAACCTAACACTAGTGCAAAAACAACGTATAACGTCACGCGTTCAACGTCGAACCACTGAATAGCCAACGTTAAAAATGACCGGTGGCATTTTTGTAAATAAATGCAATTATTAAACATCATTTATAATTGTAATTTGACGTAAAATGATATAAAACGTCAAATGCCCCCAGAGTTAGACGTTACAATGTTAGTAAATTCAATATTTGAGAGAGATTGAAAATTCATTCACTTTATCTTAGCGCGTGAGACCCTCTTCTCTTCTCAAACTTTTTCGAACGAAATTTGACGACCATCACACGTAATCTTTCCTTCATAAGCGCATTCTGCTTTCTCTCTCTCTTACAGGTGACGACATTTTATTCCGATGAACCTACCTTTTGAAGGTTAGTTTTCATTTTCGTTTTGAAGAACTAATTTGTTGAACTTGTTTGTTGTTTTTTCTGTTGAACTTGTTTATGGTTGTTGTTTGGTTGAACTTGATTGTTGTTGTTATTTGGTTGAACTTGATTGTTGTTGTTATTTGGTTGAACTTGTTTGTTATTGTTTGATTAAACTTGTTTGTTGTTGGTTACTGTTGTTGATCATAGTTCATACTTTATAAAATACCAAAAACTGAAATTTGTTGTTTTTATTCTTTTCAAAAAGGATCACAATTAATTAAAAAAAATAAAAAAATTGATTAACGTTGTATATTAACAAAATTCGACATTAAGTTAATGTCGTATTTTTGTGTGTAAATACATCTAAATGTGTGCAAATACTGTAGGTAATTTCCTGTGGGTACCTTTGTGGGAAATAATTGAATGATAAAACCCACACTTGAGAGTGGTTTATGGTAGAGACGTAAGGATACTCGCGATAATTATAGTTTCTACTGGAGGTGGATGTTAGAAAGGGGATGTTATTTGATGTTTTGTTTTCCACCATGAGAAGTAAGGATATTTCGGGAAAGATCATAATAAGAAAAGGATTTCAATCTTCAAATCAAAATTAAAAAGATCTAACTAGTTAAAGAAAACTTTCCCATAATGGGAAACATGCAAAAGTCTCTCACCGTAATTTTTACATAACTTGATACAAACAATATCCCAAACCACAAGACAGTTCATTGTGTGAAAGAATTTCTAGACTTAGTACTACGTTAAGAAGTTTATTCAACTTAGTGTTCTCAAATAGTCTAATTGGAAACATGTTGAACGGCAAGCGACGAGTCGCAATCGGGCCAATTTTATTGCAAGCTATGTTCAAGGTACTAAAACAACCCTAGAGTTTTGTCTTGATAAAATACTCGTGAAACCTAAATTTCCTACTCTATATTTTTCAAGTCATTACTTCTTTTATTTCTGTATGGTATTCAAACACAGGAGAATGAGTAAGAATGCAATATTTCTGTATGGTATTCAAACAAAAAGGGAACCTGAATGAAATAGCCAGAATAGAGAGAAAACTAGAAGAAAAATACATTATAAATAGCAGCGAAAATATTTTATATAAATGAAGGGCACAATCACAACAATTTATTATTTTCTCATAATTGGTGGCAGAAGCATTCGGCAATCACGACACATCCCAAAGTAAAAAACAAAAATCTCAATATGAAGAAAATAATGACTATAGGCCAAAACTAGCAGGAAAAAATTGCAAGGGCAAGAAAGAATTGCATCTATATATATATATATATGTATGTATGTAATAAATATGTAAGGGTAACATCCCCGACGCGCGCACCTAGTGATTGCTCTGGAGTGTCTTCAGAAACCAAAGCCTTGAAGTGAAGATCTCAGAACGCTGCTATTGCCCACATAAAACAAGGCAACAGCAACTATAACTGCAATTAGAGCCCACATCCATGGTTGAATTCGTCTCTTTCCCCGGTTGCGGAGAGCCAGGGGTACAGATTTTGGCTTGGTCTGCTTCGTGAATTGAGATGGTTTCTGCGGCTTTTTTGTTAGCTCAGTTGGTTTCTCACTCTGATCATGTTCTTCCACACTTCTTGTTAGAATTTCTGAGGTAGGAGCAGATTCTTGTTCTATATTATCTGCAGTGACAGCAGAAGCTGCTTTTCTTCTTTCCTTCTTCCTTGCCCTCTTCTCCCTTTCCTGCTCCAAACACCCATATGGTTATTTAGTTTAAGAATCAGAAGAACATGGAAATGATTAAGGTTGATTTTGGATAATGGAAGGAATTGCAATGAATTAAAATGAATGAGGAATAAATTTTCATTCCACTGTTCAGATACGTAACGAGGGAAATGAACAAAATTCTGATTCCACCTATATTCTTTTTAAATCACAAATGCTATGTTATAGTTACCTTCTCTTTCTGTTCAGCTTCTTTTTGTGCCTTTAAGGCAGCCCTTTGTTGAGCCTTCTCTGCATTACGCTTTTTCCTCTGCTGGGCCTCCTTAGCTTTCTCAATCTCCTCTAGCCTCCGCTTTTCCTTCAACATTGCCTCCTCTTCCTCCTTCTTTGCCTTTTCAGCCTTCAGTAACAGTTCCTCTTCCTCCTTTGTTCTCACAGGTTCTTCGTTTTTAACTTCTTCATCAGACTCATCACCCCAGCGAGCCACAGGTTTCTCTAAGGGAGAAGGTTTGGTAGGATTTTTAGCTTTAGTTGTCTGACTAGTCTCAGTTTTTTGCACTACAACCTTCGAAACAGGTTCATCCTTTATAATAACAGATTCTGTTGAGGGGGGTTTCTTTTCTTGTTCCAGAGTTGATTGCGAGACCATGGAAATATTTTTGGAAGCTCCTACAGTTATGACATTAGGAATTACAGGGGGTTCTTCATCAGGACCAAGTGATCGGCCATCCAGGGTTTGCAGTCTCCTAAGTGTACTCCTAGTGTTGCATCGGACATAGTCCCTTCTGAAATCGTCATTTTTGTTCCATAGCTCCATAATTCTCTCAACCTAAAGTTCTCAATGGTGAGCGTTGAATTCAATCTATTTGCCTAACAGAGTGCATAAATGAAAATGATAATCTCTCTGTCCGTTTAATGTCTAAAAGAATCACCTGATCAACACAGAAGCATTGTAGCTCCTCTTTCTTCCCTCCTGCTGCTAGTTCCTGCGCTTTATTCGCAGCCTTTCTGTAATCCCAGAAATGTTTGCCCTGCATTATCAGCACAGAAATAGCGTCAACATTTCTGCATGGCATTTGAATTGAATTGATTTTTATCTAAAAAAACAAAAGAAAAAGGAATGAGGTGGGAAACATAGAAAAATGAAACCTTCTCATGCAATTGTTTTTTCAAAGCCACTGACTTAGCGTATGCCTCTTGACGAACTTCATCAGCTGCCTTAAACTGAGCAATCAACTCATTCAGCTTATCATATTCATTATTATATTTCTTCTTTGCGTCTTTAGTTGCCGCATCGAACTTCAGAACATTATTTCTAAGCACTTCCATTTCCTTCTTCAGAAGCTGTAAATGCTGAAAATAGTGAAATATCACAAATTAGAAATATAACAAAGATATTAGAAATATCTAAAAACCATATTTGATACCGATAGTACCTGGCAAATGCAATCAGATATTAATTCAGAAAATATAACAAAGAGAAGCTTGCATATGGTACCTTAGAGTGCTCTTCAATATTGCCCTCCTTGTGGTCTAGAGATTGTTGTGATTGATCCTGCTTTCTCATATTAGAAGACAGCTCCTCTCGATTCTGCTTCAATTGTTTGATTTGGCGTATCAATTGCTTTTCTTCATTCAAAGGCAAAGTTTCATGCTGAATCATGTGTTCCATGTTTCTTATCTGCCAGTAAATTAGAAAAGTAAACACAACAAAACAGGCAGAACAATCAAATCCTCATAAATATCTCCAGAAGAAAATTAAAAGCACACCTTGCCATCTATATCCCCAACAGAAATTGCATTGTTTAATCTATTCATTTTGGATTGAACCGAATCCATTTCCTGGCGTTTGGATTTGAGCTGGTCCCGAGCAGCTCTGTGGGCTGCTATTGCAGCCTTAACTTCTTGGTCGCAATCCTTACAACGGGCCTGCTCATAGCAGCATTAAAAAAATTTACAAAGGTTGGTCTCAAACTTATAAAGTACACAAAAGTTTCTTTTATGCCGACTTCAAAATAATATTTACCTTTATAGTCTGGCTTTCAGTTCGAATAGAATCTCGAATTTTAGTCTTCTCTTCTACTTGGCGAAGAGTTTTTTCAATCTGCTCTTTAATGTTTTCATCATCATCATATCTGGGAACCCTGATCAAATAGAAGAATGGCTTTTTCACTATCTCTGCACCCACATTCTGTACATCCGAAGCATCCAAGGCAGGTCTTGTGTCTTCATCTCCTTGATTGCTGCCTTCACCTTCAACTACAGGTTGAGCTTCACTCTCCACTGCCCCCTTTGAATGTTCATCTTCAATCTCCAATGGATACCTTTTAATGTCAGATACAGCAGAAGATTCAGTTTCACTCTTCAGTGCACCAGTTGAAAGCTCAGCTTCACTATTTACTGCATTGTTTTTCATCTCACGCAAATCAACAGAAGATTCACTTTCACTCTCTACTACACCATTTGAAGGTTTAGCTTCACTCTCAAGTATACTATTTGAAGGTTTAGCTTCACTCTCAACTACACCTTCTGAAGGTTTAGCTTCACTCTCAACTACAATGTCTAAAGGTTTAGCTTCACTCTCAACTACACCGTCTGAAGGTTTAGCTACACTCTCTACTACATCATTTGAAGGTTTAGCTTCACTCTCTACTTCACCGTTTGAAGGTTTAGCTTCACTCTCTACTTCACCGTTTGAAGGTTTAGCTTCACCCTTGACTATACCATTGGAAAGTTTAACTTCACTCTCCACTTCACCATTTGAAGGTTCTGCTTCACTCTCAACTACACCATTTGAAGGTTCTGCTTCACTCTCAACTACACCATCTGAAGGTTTAGCTTCTCTCTCGAATGACCCATTTGAAGGTTCATATTCTCTCTCCACTGCACCATTTGAAGGTTCAACTTCAGTCTCAACCACACCATCTGAAGGTTCAGCTTCTCTCTCCAGTACACCATTTGAAGGTTCAAGTTCTCTCTCCACTGCACCGTTTGAAGATTCAGCTTCTCTCTCAACTTCACCATTTGAAGGTTCAGCTTCTCTATCTGCTACCCCGTTTGAAGGTTCTGCTTCTCTCTCCACTGCATCATCTGAAGGTTCAGCTTCCCTCTCCACTTCCCTATCTGAAGGTTCGGCTTCACTCTCCATTTCACCATTTGAAGGTTCAGCTTCCCTCTCAACTGCACCATTTGAAGGTTCAGTTTGACTCTCAACTGCACCACTTGAAGGTTCAACTTCACCATTTGAAGGTTCAACTGCACCATTTGATGGCTCAGCTTCATTCACAGCTGAAGATTCAGCTTCAACCTCAACTGCACCATTTGAAGGCCCAGTTACACTTTCAACTGCACCATTTGATAAATCAGCTTCACTCACAACTTCCTCGTTTGAAGGTTCAGCTTCACCCTCAATTGCACCATTCGAAGGTACAGCTACAAACTCGACTGTACCATTCGAAGGTTCAGCTACAATCTCAACTGCACCATTTAATGTCTTGATTTCAGTTACAACTGCACCATTTGAAGAATCAGCTTCATCCTCAACTGCACCATTTGAAGATTCAGCTACACTCTCAAGTGCCCCATTTGATGGCTCAGGTACGCTCTCAAATTCACCATTCGAAGGTCCAGTTCCACTCTCCACCACACCATTTGAAGGTTCAACTTCCCTCTCCACTGCACCATTTGAAGGTTCAACTTCCCTCTCCGCTGCACCATTTGAAGGTTTGGCTTCACCCTGCACTGCAAAGTTTGAAGGTTCAGCCTCAACCTCCTCTATACTGTTTTCCATCTCAGACTCAGCTAAAGGTGTACTTTCACTCTGCACTGCACCATTTGAAGTTCCAGCTTCACTATCTACTGCAGCATTTTTCATCTCCAGTACATGAACATTAAGTTCACCATCACAATCAACCGCATTGCTTTTCATCTCACAAACATTAACAGAAGATTCAGATGTGCTCTCCACTGCAATATGAGACACAACATCACCATCTCCATTCACATCTGTTATGTTTAAGGCTGTCGTACTTTCTCCTTTATGAACTAGTTCACTTCCTGCTTCCTGGTCAGACCTTTCCGACTTACTGCCCGATTCACCTTCAACAACAATTTCATTCTCCTCAGTGCACTTACTAGGCTCATGCTCTGACTCTGCCAAACCAGAGGCAGACTCAATCTGCCCAGTCTCTGAACTATTTCGAGCGTCTTCAGGTTCATATTCCTTCACATCTGTAGTACCTGAGACGCCACCAATATCAACAGGAACCTCATTCCTCTCGGTGACTTCTTCCACATCATAATTTTCGTTAGTTACAATGTCTTTCTCATCCGAGACATCTGCACTGACAACATTTTCGATTTCCCCACTTTCTTCCACATCTTTATCACAGATAGACTCACTTTTACTCTGCACGTTAGAGACAACAGATTAAGAAAACAATCAGACTAAAATTAACCATATTATCGCCTGAATCATTTATTTTAGAAAATTCGTCCTTGAAATTAAAAAAAAAAAATGCAAGCATTATTTCAATCTCTAAATTGACAAAAAACATGGGTAATTTTAATCCTTAATTACACAATTTCAACAACTAAAATGACTTCGACTGGTCAACTTAAGGACTATAACAATTTCACACACCAGTTTAAGACTAATTGGGAATGAAACTAATTCACTCACAAAAGAAGATATTTTTGTAATTTAAGATAGTAGTTTCAATGATTAAACAAAATTAAGCTTGAGAAAAAAAAAATACTGCAATTTAAAAAATTTAGAGAACTATTGCACTGTTACTCGCTTCGTACCTGCACGTCATCTCCACCGTTCGCATCAGCAGCAGCAGTCACTTCCTCCTCAGCTCCGTCCACCATCGCCACATCATTGTGAACTTCAACACATTCGAAGTCACGATCACCTTGATTCACGTCAGTATCTCCCTCCACGACATTCACAACGACACCGTTTTCGTCTCCAGAAACCTCCGCACGATCCAAAAGTTCGCATTCCTCAACTTCATTGACGTTCCCATTCTCATCACCGACAATCTCGCCCTCCGCAGCAACACTGTTTTGAACATCCGAGGCACCGACAACAACGTATTCCTCGTGATCCGCAACTAGCTCATCCGCAGCAGCAGCACGAGTCTCATTCTCCACGACACCGTTCCGAACGGATCCTGCGCCGCCTTCACTGTATACACGTTTCAATTCACCGTCCTCTTCAGAAGCTTCCTCCGCCGTACCGTTAGCCTCTGCATCCTTGCAAATTTTCACCGCCAATTCCTCCGACGAAGCTCCGCCGGAGGCGAGATCCACATCGCTATCCACAGTGTGTGCAACTCCCTTGGCATTTACGCCGAGGTGATCGTCGCCCGAATTGCCTTCTTCGCCGCTCACATTCACCACCTGCTCCTCCGTCATTGTGCTCCCTGCAACATTAACGTCATAAATCAAAATTCAAATCAGAGGAAACATTCACACACGCAAAATTTCGCAGAAACAAACGGATCCAATGCGGATCAAATCGCAATGGCGGAATCAGATTAGCTTACGGAGATGCAGAGCCGGATCAGGCGTGAGCGAACAGATCGAAAGCGCAGATCAGAAAATCGAAGACAATGAGTAACGTAACGGAACAAAACTAGCGCTTTCTGTGTGAATAGGAACAGATGCAGATGCAGATACAAACGCCGATATATAGCCGACACAGAAGCCAGCAAAAAAAAAAAATTAGTGAATAGAATATTTGAGAGAAAGGTACTGTGAGTCTTCCACTTGGTTTTTAAATGATTTAGTTCATGGATTTGTCTCTACGCACCAAATTTGAATTTATTTTGGATTTAGATTAGATGCATCTTTTCTATTATCAAATCAAAACAAATTATGATACGATTCCCATCTTCCTTTTTCTTCTATTTTTACTCCTCTCAACATATACTCTATCTCTTACTTACACACTTAATATGCTACACTCTATCAGTATCTCAACCATTAATGTGTATAATCACTATAATTAACCAAATCTTATTTCTTATTTTTTAAATAACTGTATAATCAAAATATATTATTAAATCACTTCATTTTCTTCTTTAATATACATCTAATGTATCACTTTGTTGCATTGATAAGTGCATATTTTTCCATAAAAAATTAAAATATATAAATGATGCCATAAATAATAAGTATCAAGTATCTTTCAATTTTACATTCATTATTTAAATTCTGTTTCAGAATTATTCTTATTAAAATTTTAGCTGGTTAATAATTAAAAAACAACCTCAGAATGATTTTAAAATTATTACATTAGTATAAAATTCATTAAATATACAGTATATACTGATTTATTTATCGACTTTTTTAAAAAACCTGTAAAATTTACGTTTCAATTGACAAAAACCTGTAAGATAGTTAGAAAATTAATAAAAGTTTACCATATATAATAATTCACCATTTAATAATAACTTGCCACTTGCCACGTGTACTATTTATTTTATTGGGCCAAAAGAAAATAAATAAGATATATAAGAAAATAAATATTGAGTCAAAGTTATTTAAAAAAAAAAAACTCAGAAAAAGTAAAGAAAAAGATAAAGACCAAGGTTGGATAAGAAAATAATGAAATGTTAAAAATATAATTTAATCTCTTTTTTCCTGAAACAGATACTAATTAATATTTACTTATTATAATAATTTTGACGCCCATGTTTATGCATACTTTCTTCTTCTTTTTTCAATTTTTTATCACATTATATTCTGAGCCACGAAATTTTTTTTTAATTAAAAAAAAAAGCATGTACGTTGACTTTCTAGTTTCCATGTGACGACTAAAAATAGAATCATGCTAATTAACTTTAACCTCTGGAAGGATTTCGTAGCCGACTATTTATTTATGAGAATAAATAATAATTTATGGAAAAGTCATTTTAAAAAAATTTACATTAATTTTCCTTTCTTTTTCGACTAAAGTCAAACCATTTATTCTATCACCAAACTTTGTTGAGTAATGAAATATTAATTTCATTTGTAACACCATAATTATTGCTAACTCTAAGCTTTTACGTAATATACAAATACAAGAATTTATAATTATTACGTGAATTCATCAAAGTCAAATTTAAGTATTTTTCACAATATAAAAAATAAAAACCCTAAAATTTATCAACTTTTTGTGAAATTTACATTTAAAGAAGAGAAAAAAAAAGTTTAACTTTGTGGAGGGAATGGGAATGTTTTCTTGTATTTTTTTAATTTAATTATAACGTACTAGTAGATTATTTAGTAATGGGTAGATTCTTTTTTTCTTTCAATTTTTCCTGAAAATGCAACTTTTATTCAATCTTTTTATTTTTCATATTTCCCATGACTCTTACCTAATTATTGCAGAAATGGTTTACTTATTTATTATTACTTTTTAATTGTTTTATTACCGTCATTAATGAGTGGTAGATTTTTCTATGGCTTCAATTTATCTATAAACATCATTTTCCATTAGGCTTACCTATTTATTCAGAGCAAGTTTTACTTATTTATTATTACTTTTTACTTGTTTTATTGCAGTCATTAATAATTGTTAAATATTTTAATTTTTTTTATAATATTTTAATATCAGTTATGTATTATTATGTTATTGATTTATAATTTTTTTTATGATTATTATTATTGATTGTGAAGTAATTTTAAACTAATTAATAATAATAAAAAATTATATTAAAATATGATAAAAAAATATTGTCAAAATATCATTATCTTAATAAATTAGGTATCAAATTTCAAATATTAATATTTCTATAAGCATGTAGTTTATCACAAGAATAATCTTTTTCGTTCTCCATTCATTCTTTTTTTACAATACTTTGCATTTGCAAATTAAAACAAATATTTTGGCTATTGATTCTAAAAGAAATAAATATAAAACATAAAAATCATAATTTATTATTGTATTAACAAATTTACAGTTACTGTTATTACTATTTTTAATATTTAGTTAATTTATATATAGTTTATTATTGTATTATATATATATATATATATATATATATATATATATATATATATATAAAGAGATTTTTTTACATAATGCATATTTCTATTTTATCTTTTTATAATATAATTGTTGTTTTGATATTTTTTTCTAAATAAACTCAATTATAATTAATAACTGAAAAAAATTATAAATTAAAATATAATTTTTAATTTATTTTTTAAATTTAAATATCAACAGATTTTATTTTCAATAATTTAGTATATTACAATTATAAAAAATTAAATTAATTAATATAATTTATATCATTTTTTGGAATTATAATGCAACACAAAATATATGTGAACGAAAATCATCTATAATAATTTATAAAATGAATTTATTATATTAGATGAAACACATTTTTATATATCTCCTTATTTTAAGTATACAACTAGAATGATTATATGATGAAAATAACATATATCAAATATCAAATACTACCTAAACACACTAAAGATTTAATAAATCTTAAATTCTCAATAAAAGATAAAGGAAAAAGTAAATTTCTATCTTTTTTAATAACATTCAAGATTTAAGTTTAAAGTTTTTTTATAGCAGTGTAACAATTTAAATCATGTTTATTTAAACGTTATATTATTTTTACTTAATCATAAAACATACATTTTTATTTTTGTATTATAAGTTATATGTTATCTTCATTAGATATTCAGTCGATAAAAATAAATTTATTACATTTTCAATCGATAAAAAAAAATATTCATTACATATTTTTAATTATTTATTTACATTTCATTCTACAATGAATGTTGTCTATGTTTTGACTTTATTTTAGTTATTGCATTCTCTTAATATCTATCAATTGAATAAAACTCATATTTCTCCTCTTACTCTATGATATTCAGATTATCAATTTTCGTTATATTTGAACACATTAATTTATTATAATTATTTTTTCTAAATATTTGTTGTTTATTGAAAATATACATATAAATACACAAATTATTATATTATCTCATGGATTTAAATATTATTTTACTTTCTTCTCTTTTAAAAAATGATAATTAAAGTCATTTATTTTCTTTTCTACTTACTTTAATAAATTATCATAGATATTCTATGATTTCAATAATATTCAACATAATTATTCTTCAACCATGTTATGTTTGACTAAATATATTATAACATACTGGCAAAAACATAGGTGTTGTTACACTTGTGTGTTTGCATTTTTCAAATATTTGTATTATAACATAAGTTATTTAAATATATTTGTAAATTAAGTTGATATGTAAAGTAAATTTTTATTCATTAACAAAGTTAAATATATATTACACACATAAATTGCATAAATAAAAAGAAAACATAAGAAAGTCAATACTCCATTATTATCACAAAGAAATCAACTGCTTATGAAGTAGAGTGTTGTAATACAAATCCAGTAACATCTATAAGTTAAAAGGGTTTGATTTAATAAAAAATATATCAATTAGATGTATTTTAAATACCAATATCATATGTCAAATTAAGTAATGTAGACACTTATCAATTATCATTCCAAAAAAATGTACAATTGTCTAGTTTTGTTCTCTTCATAAAAGAGACTCGATGATGATTTAAAAATAATGCTACAAACCTAAGTGTTAAATTTTTATATCACCGAAGTAGTATATATGACTTCTAACATATGTTTTCAATTTAATTAGAGTTATGAGTAGCATAAACATGTTAAGTGGAAAGGTAAGATAAAAGCAATTTCAAGTTATATATTGGAAGGTTAAATATCTTTTAATATGTAAATTAATAATTTTGACACCGATTATATGACATAAACGTTTGATTCAATTCTTTGTCATATTTTTTTAATAAACAAACTAATTTATTTGAATATGACTATTATATCATATAATGGATGAAAATAATCATTTAGGTAACAATTAGACAAAAAATGGTAGACATAACACCTTTAACATGTTACGAACTATATCATACTTTAAAAATAAGGATTACATATTAAAAGAATTATATAAGAGAAATCAAACTTACTCAATATTTTCAATTTCATTAAATTTGTTTTTGAGTATTTTGTAAAAAAGCAATAATTTTTAGAATAAGTTGCACCAACCAGCTCAACCGAAGAAGTTTTTCTTTCTTGTGGAAACAAGTTAACATTGCAAGTGATATCTTTTTAACTTATTTCATCATTCATTGACTTGTTTTTCACAGCTAATTTTCGCGTGTTGATGTAATAAATTTCCTTAATAAAGTTTCAAGAAAGTTCATATTTTAAATGTATTACATATTTTTCTAATAAAGAGAATGTGACCATATTGAATTATCAATAAAATTGAAAAAAAGAATCATTTCAAGTTGATTGGATTGAACTCGATAAAGATTCAAAGATAAACAAATCCATCTTATTTTATTGTGTTGCTCCTATCTTTTATCTTCCATTTCATTGTCCTTTTATACACATTACATCTTAAAATTATCATATTAAGTGATTCCAATTACAATTTTTATTTTATTTTATTTTTTTCTACCAATTCACCACATTTTAATTATTGTTGAACATCTTTATTTTTACATTAGCACTCAAGATTCCAAGGCACACACAATTCACATCAATACCATAATTCAAAAAAATATATTAAAAAACTTATATAAAGAATACCTATTTTATTTTTCACCTAAAATCAACACATGACAAAAACTAATATTTTATTAATAAACACATTTTTTTTTATCTTATTTATAAATAAATTATAGACATAAATACGATTAAATTTGTTTTTTTCTCTCTAATTTTTTTTAAACTGTGTTTAGTTCATAAATTAATTTCACATGACAAAAATTCTAGAAAATACTATAATATAAAAGAATATTATACATATCTTTCATAAAATAAATGAACGGTCTAAAAGAATATTTAGGTCATAAATATTGGAAGGAAATGTGATGAGCAAGGCAGTTGTTTGTGTCCATATTTGTTGAAAATGAATGTTCCATTTTTAGTGAAAGAGCAAAAAGAGAAAATGAGAGAGAAGGTATAGAAGTGGTTGAGAAAGAACTTACCATCATAAGCTTACTTGTATTTCCTTGCAAAGCACATTCTCTTTACCAATATGTCACTCTTTTCTGTCCTCACTCCACCTTAGCCCATAGCTCTTTCAATATACATTTAGCTTCCTTACAAATTTATATATGCTGCCGACAACTTAAGCCTCATCATGCCTTCTTTTAATAATTCTAAAATCAAACCCTAAAATCCAAATCACATATATCATGTTGGGAACTCAAGTTTGAACCTAAGTTTCATATTTAGATAGAAATGAAAAAGTAAAAAGGATAATGATACTTTTGACAACATATTAATACCATCTACGTGTGATTATGTGATTAATTCATTTTGGTGTTTATGATTATTATAATTATTGATTGTGTGATAATTTTGAACCAATCACAGAATGACATGTAAATAATATTAAAATGTTGTCAAAAAAATGTTGTCAAAATATCATTATCCAAGTAAAAAAGATTTAATAACTCATTACTTTTAAGGTTTTGGATAAAGAATGATGTCAATTCCTTGTATGATTGACTTCAAATTTTATTGGTATTATATTTTCTCGATGAACTTTCTTCTCGATAAACTCAATATTCCATTTATGTGTTTGGATCCCACTATGCAGCTTAGACGTGTTCGGCTTTTAAAAAATTATTACTTGCTTTTATATACGTTTTTATGTGACGACTTTTCAGACCTACATCACTGTTCCAATGTACATGTGCAGAGTACAATACCACGAGACCAAAGTGCATTTGGCTGATAAACATCATTTTCACTGTTCGTACGTCAAATGACTATCATCTTTAGGCTACCTTCTCTTTTAGAAAATATTTCAAATCTAGAATTTTGTAAGAACATAGTTATCTTTTCAGAGGTTATATTGTTGAATAGTATTTTAAGTGAATAGAAAATATATCATATTGCATGTAAAAATAATTAAGGAGGCATAAGGTCACTTCAAAGATAATTTTGAAAAAATATTTCACACTGTTTTCTTTTATCTTGTTTGTAATATAACAATTTTACCAAACAATTCACCTATAACCTTAAATATTATAAACACATAATATTAAGATAAATAAAAAATATTTTATTATATTATATATATATATATATATATATATATATATTGTATAATAATATAAAGGAGGTTGAAATATTAATCGCCTAATAGAACAATAAACCTTTTATATAACTAACTAAAAATTAAACATTTAAATATAAGTGTTTATTTAAGTAACACATTACATATTCAAATAATTAAAGAGATAAAAAAAAAGGAAATGGGATTACTGTTTACCAATAAATTAATATTCGTTAAAAAGAAAATAAAATAATGGATATTTATATTTAAGTTTAATTTTTAGTTAGTTATTTAAAAGGTTTATTGTTCTATTGGGTATTAATATTTCAACCTCTTTCATATTAGAAAAATGATTTTTTAAACATATAAAAATTTTACATTTATTTGATATTATTCTTTTTTATTTTTTACTCTTTTTTTTTTCTTAAAAAAATATAAAAGTATATATTTTTATTATTTTATCCTTGTATCCTGTGTTAAATAAATATAAAAATGTTTCATGATACCATTACACTTTATATTATTATACAATATATATATATATATATATATATATATATATATATATATATATATATATATATATATATATATTTTTATTGTGTATCTATGATTTTCAAATCAAAACTCATTTATTGATCATTAATCTTCATCTCACCAAAGGTTCATGTTCACATTTAAATATAAATAATCAAAATTCAATGATTTTTTAAAAGATAAATAGTAAATACTTTCATTTGATATTAATCCATAATTTATGATCATGGGTAGCACATTGTCCCACCATTTATCTCCAACATAACTTACAAGCAATCAGGGTAACTTATTCACTGCATAAAGTGTTATGCAATAACTTTCATCAATTTTTCATTTCTTAATACTTTCATTTATATGATTTGGGTTTCTAATAAAATCAAAATATTTCATTTCATATGATTCCATAACTCAATACTCACACAAAGCAAGGTTATCACGCTTATCTCACATCTATAGTTTAATCTCATTTCAAACTACCGTGTTCATAAACACTTAACAATAAATAATAATAATAATTGATCTTAGTCATTCATTAGCCTATTCAATCACAAACACATGATACATCTTACAAATTATAACCATTAAAACCTTTGATGACAAATTTAAAATAAAAATTTATGTTTAAAAAATTGAAAAATATTATAGGAGTCTTTTGATTCAAAAAATTTCCTTATAAAATAAGATTAACTTGTGACAATCACCTTATTCAAACGAAATATGATTATTTGAGAGATAATCATCTTTACTTTTAGTGTAAGGTTTCATAAACGAGAAAAAAGAGAAAAGCATGAAAGAAAACTATATGTGTATTGAGTATGGAAGGCTTACAAATTACTTGAATATATATATAGCCATGCATGGCTTAATAGATCCTATGCAAACGTATAACAAAACTTGTAAACCCTAACACGCCCCCTTAAACTCAGGGGGAAGGTTGTCAAGCATACACACAAAGTTTATTTTGAAATAAAAGAACAGGCCCCCAAATAAAGGATTTGTAAAGACATCAATGATCTAAAACTAAGCAAGGGTGTGTTGAACCAAAACTTGTCGTTTAGAGACGAGATGTCGTACATAATGAACATGTAAAGCAAAGTGTTTGGTCTTAGAATGCATAACAGGATTTATAGTGAGAAGAACAACACAAAGATTGTTAGAATAGATGACAAGAGTTGACATTGTTGAAAGGTGTAGATTGTTCATCAATATTTTTATGATGTTTGAGCTTAGCTAATAGCCTGACAAGTCGGCAACCCGACAGGTTGACGTTACGGGCCCGAGCTCGGCAGCTCGAAGGCCAAGATTAGTAAAGTAGATTGTAAGTCAAGCATGAATTATCTTAGAATAAAATTAATCAAAGTATAATCAATTAAGAACATCTTTAGCACGAAAATAATATGTTTTGAAATGCATAATTGTCATATAAACTGCTTTAAATTATTGTCATACTTATATAATCGATTGAAATAAAACTAAATTTTTACAATTTAAATCTGAATGATATTGATCGATTAGGTTATTTTCATAATCAATGAATAATATCAAAAATACGTTTTTCCTTTAAATATAAGTCTTCCTCTCAATTCAAAAACATAAAATTTTATATCTAAGAATTGATTCTTTGAGAAAGAAGTGTTCTTGAGTTCTTGAAGAGAGTAAGAGCTGGTGATGACATACCTATAGCCATAAACAAGAACATTCAAGAAGGGTTGGAATCATTTGTGGAAGGTGAACCTATAAACTCTTTCTCTCGGGCCATTTTGGAGCACATACACTAAAGTAGGAATAATTTGAGCCTTGTATTATGGACTAAGTAGTATACGATTTCCTTTGTAGGCCTTGTATTTTGGTCTAAGTAGTTAGGGTTTTGGTCAACTTGGGTCAACAAAGGTCAACACCCAATGTTAAGCCAAGAGAGATGTTTTTCTAAAATTGACCACATGGTCAATGTTTTGTCTTTGCTTTGCTGAGCAAGAGAGAATGGCGTCCCACCTTGGGAGGGAGTGACCATATGTCATGTTCTAAATGGAGAGGATTTCCCTTAAGTAGTGACCATGTGTCATTTTAGGAATTAAAAGTATTCTCCCATATTTGTAGTCACATGTCATCTTCTTAATGAAGAAGATTCTCCTATGTTAGTGACCACGTATCCTCTTCTCAATAAAGAAAATTTTACATTAGTCTTCAAGTTAGCTAAGTTGAGATTTTTGTAATATAAATATTTTAAATCTTTGATTATTTAATATGTCAAATTGAATGAATTATAAAGATTGCTACTTTTATATATAAATTACTCTGCTATAATTAATAACTAAAAAACTTAATTAGTTAGCATTAATTATTTAAGTTATCTTATTACTGTATAAACTTTATCCTTTAAATAATATATTATAAAATATTTAATCTGGTAAGTTTTTTATCTCAATTTTAATATAAAAAATAAAAAGTCAACTTGTAGTAATTGTGATAGACTAAAAAGTATTAAACTTCCGCTAAATTATCAAACTCCTGCCAAATTTTGGTAATTGGCACGACGATTTGTCATTTCTATTTTTATTTAGTTATATTTAATAACTTTAATTGTTAATCATTTAGGTATGTTAGAAATATAATTATATTAGAAATTGAATTAAGTTACATGTTGCAAAGAAGGTGATTGGAGTAATTTAATTTATATGGATGAAGTAATTTCTTTCTAGGTGTTATGAGAGGAGAAAAACAAATTTTAAATTGTTTATTTATGATAAAATTTTCAATCACCACAACAAAAATATCATATAATGTCGTTGTTTTTTTGGTTTCTTACGTCGAATTCGAGATCAACGTCATATCAAGACGTTAAATAGACGTCGAATTTTGTCAATATTCGACGTTAAGCAATTTTTTGTTTTTTTTAATTAACTGTGATCTATTTTACAACTCTACAAAACCTGATAAGCAAAAAACAACAAATTTCAGTTTTTGTATTTTATAAAACATGAACTATGAACGTGTAGTATAATATCAACAACAAACAACAATAACAAACAATAAACAAGTTCAACCAAATAATAACAACAAACAAGTTTCCACCAATGAGAAAGAAAGCAGAATGAGCCTATGAAGGATAAGAATACGAAAATAATTGGTCAAAACAAACGAAAATCATACAATAAAGTAGTTAATTAACATGTATTTGTATCAAATGAAAGAAAGATTACATGTAATGGTCGTCAAACTTCGTTCGAGAAAAGTTTGAGAAGAAAAGAAGGTCTTGCATGCTAAGATAAAGTGAATGAATTTTTAATCTCCTACTCAACTTAAAAAGGAGAAACTTTTGGTTGACAAATAATACGTCGTAGCCCCTACAACATTCGACATATTATTGATTGTTTAAAAGAAAATAAAAAATGGATAACTCTTTGGCTTCTGGATGAAAAATAGTACGTCGAAGTCTGTACAAAATTCGACGTATTATATGTGGTCTAAAAGAAAAAGGAAAAAAGAATTAAAAATGGATTACTTTTTGGCTTCTGGTTGACAAATAATACGTAGGATTCGACGTACTATTGGTGGTTTAAAAGAAAGAAGAAAGAAAATGACGCACAGCTTTAAATAATTACCATAATAAATCATCGAATTGAATGAGGCTTCGACGCTCTACAATTACATTTATTTACAAAAATGTCATAGTCATTTTTAATGTTAGTTATTCAATGATTGAACATTGAACGCATAACGTTATACGTTATTTCTACACTGGTAACAGGACATGGTTAAATACATAAAAATTATTGGACAATAATAAAAAATGATTTTACACTTTCAAAATGAAATTCCATCATTATATAATTTAACAATTGGACGGGATAAGTTTACTTATTATATATATAAAAAAGAAAACTATTAAATATCATTTTGGGGGATAGACTTGTAAAATATTTTATCTTATCACAATGGCTTTACAAAGAAATGAATAATTTATTTCTTGATTGATGAAAGCTGAACGAATCATTCTTTATGACTAGGTTTTCAAATGCAGGAAATAGATGAAATTCTATGGAGAATGGAAAGTTTCCTTGAATGAAGCCATGATTGAAGAAAGATAAGAGAGAGAGAGAGATATATAGAAGTATATTGAAGAAGCAAACAAAATAGTCTATGACCTAGCTGTTTTGGACACTTGTTTCATAAAGGGATACTTGCTTATAAATAGCTACTATTATTGTCATAATAAAAAAACTATATTCTTCATGCTATATTACTCATTCTCTTTGTTCATTTTGTTTCATCTTTTCTACATCATATCACATTCAATAATAAATATACCTATAATGTATGCTTCCCTTAGTGCAGCAACACAACCAAAAATAAAATTATTTTCTTAATAAACACTAAAACCAATTGACACAAAGTTTAAATAAATTGTATGAAAAATATACATATAAGTTAACTTATGTGTAAATAGAGAATCCCATTTAATTTTTCTCTTATTTTTCAAATAAATCATAAGTGGTTAGATGTTTAAAGATAAGTTGTTTGTGCTTATTTTGGAAAAACTTACTTAACAAAACTAAGTGGCTATTTTAAAAGAAAAAAAAATTTAGATACCCATTTGAATTTATTTTTTTTAACAATTTGTTGTATTGAAAGATCTAGATTTAGGTTTTTTTTTCTTCTAGAAATATTAATCATTTAGAAAATCTACAGATATTATTGAAATGAAGCTAAGTTAGGGTTCTAAAAATGTGGAATTGAAAAGGTGATTGAGTGATATAGATATCTAAACATAAAAGAAGAAGCCTAATAGTAAGTTCAACACGAAATCCAGATTTGGTTTTGCGCGTAATGGTGGAAGAAGAAAGCATGATGCATGTTAAAATATAAGTTTCAAAATGTGATGTTTGTCGTTTCCATCAAAGTGCTTCTTATACAACTCATTCTACTCTGTTTTTGGTTGTCATGCCATTCTAGCCATGTGATTTATATGCTTTATGCCCTTATTTAATCACATAATAATACTTAAATTATTATTTTCTTGTACCTTACATAAATGTGTAAGATCTATAGTAAATTGCATCAAATAAAACAAATTAAACATGCTCACAATTTTTCTAGAATTACATATATTCCAAAACACATGAACAAAAATGACCCAAGAAAGGCTGAAAAAGGATTACAAATTATAAAAATTGTAATTTAATTTAATATTAATGATTTTTATTGCATAATATTTAAAAATAAATTAATTTTGATTTGAGTGTTCTAATAGTACGATTTTTTTAATCTAGGTATTATTTTTATATAAGTAAAAAATATTTATTTTGTAATAATTATTCTACAAATTTGACTGGAATTACATGTATTCCAAACATATATATTAAAAAATGGTGAAAAAAAGCCAAAAAGTCTGAAAAAGAATAATAATTTATTTGAAATTATTTCTACTTTATTGAGAAGGTAAATTATTATTTTTTAATAACATTTGAAAATTATGGTGGTAGGAATTAATTATATATTTTAATATGATTTAAAAGTATCTGACTAAAGTCAAAGCCTTTTAATAACATTTACATCGTTGACTCCAAGTACATACATGCAGGGGTTGGTGTGCAAAAAGTCAAATGAGGAATGGGCCCTTTTTAAGTTGGAAGGACCAAATTGGCCCACAACTTAAATGGGCCTAAGAAGTTTGGTATCGCGTGTTATTGCAAATCAAACGTTTTGTAGCAATATTTTTGTTTTTGCTGTTAAACTACTTGTACCGCATAAATGCATTTCAATTATTAAAAGCGGATATAGAATATTTATTTATAATCTAAACTATATAAATTAAAATATTGGTAAAAGAAAACTTAAAAATAATGATGCTAGATAATTCATAAGGATTAACTATATAAAAAAAATTAGTAAAAAAATACCTAAAGAAGGCATTAAATAATAAGTGACTAGACATGTTGTGAGGAGTTTTAAAATGATGTAGTTTAATAAAGAAGTCTATGATGTGAAATTTGATTTTTTTTAAATACAAAAATGGATGAATATTTGATAAAACAAATTTGGTGTAAAAGTTAAGGATTCAATTTGTAAGTTCATTGATGAACAATTAACGAAATTAAGGTTAGTGAAATTTTTTGTAATTATGCTTTGTTTAAATCGCAAGTTCATTGGAATGTAAAGTCATTGAAGGTGAGTAAATGTTCTTCTATTGCGGTTTACAATTAACTATTCCGTGATTTTTGTCTTGATATGTTGTAACGTTTGTGTTTTGAGAAAGCGTGTTATTGGACTTGGGGTATGATGTGTTTAAATGTTGGGGAATAATATTTTTAATATGGTTGTATTGTCCCACCATGTTGAAATGTGTTTGTGATGTAATCCACCATCTTTAAAGTTGTGTTAGAGTGTCTATTTCAGTTTGGAATATGGGTTTAATATGTATTTTATTTTGTTGACATATTAATATTTTATAGGATAATATATATTTATATACTTATGAGCATGATGGACGAGGATTTTGAGGTGGTTTTCAACCATGAAGGAAAATTTGTAAGTGATGAAAAGCTGAAGTATGAAGGAGAAACTTCTATGTTCTCCTTTGACCTAGATATGTGAAGGTAATTTGTGGTTGTAAATGTACTAAAAGGATGGGGGTATGTTGGACTCAAAAAGTTGTGGTACTTTGTAGGAAGGGTCAATGTTGGAAGACATGTTATGATGATAATGGTGTAACCATATGATAACTTAGTGAGGCTAAATGGTAATGTTCATCTATTTGTGATACAAAAAGTGTCTAAACCCCAAGTTATACAAATGTTGGAATATTTTCTTGATGATGCAACTGAAGTTAGTGTCCATGAGATAGGTGAGGATGGTTGTGACAGAGGAGGAGGGTCAGTGTGAGGGTGAACCTATGTTAGATAAGGGGGGTGATTGTGAAGGTCAAGGTAAATGTCAAGCTGAGATACAGGAGGAGGTGCGTTAATGTGAAAAAGGTGATGTTGTGTTACATGAAAGAGGTGATTGCGAAGGTCAAAGTGCAAGGTTTGAACCTTGGCCAGTGTTTTATGTATCTTATTACTTTTCTTTTCAATGGTTGCCATGTATTTGTTTTTAAATTAATTTGCTCGAATCAATTAAAGAAACTTATCAGTTTTGTTTTTTAAATAAAGGTGTTCTTTTAGGAAAAATATCTCGGTGAACAGTTAAGATAATAGATTGGAAAGAATAAGAGTTATTAATAATGTTAGGGTAAGTCCTATGCACAAAAAACCCTATTGTCGAGAGTGAAAGAGAACATTGTTTGACCTCTTTATTTTGTGAAAGGGTTGAAAGGAACGTGTTACAAACACATAGAAATTGTACTCTTTGTCGGTTTAAAAGGATAAGAGAAATTTACCTTTACTTTTGTTCTTTGTTAATTGTACATTATTGTCGTTACTGGTATGTTTATGTGTCAACTTCTCTTTAATGTTTGATCAAGGAGTGATGTAGATTAAAATGAATGATTTATGAAAATATTTTATTCCTTGGTGTAAGATAGGATTTTGAATTGTTCTTGGTATGGTTAAGTTGAATACGGAAGTAGTAAGTTAGGTATGTGAAATACACTTATAGTTTAGGATTTTTGATCCCTTGGTGCAACGTAATGTTTTTGGTAATTGATATAACTAAATGGTAATATTTCTTGTTATTTTGGTACAAATAAGTATTATTGATACTTTATTCTTTACTTTTGCATAATACACTATAAGTATTCTTATTTTCAATGTTCTTTATTTTTATATAATACACTGTCATTTAAAAATCGTAAATAGACTATAAAACAGGATAAACTAACTTATTTTTTTCTTAAAAGAAAAAGTCAAAATACATTTATAATTTGAAAACACTAAAATCTCATTTCTTAATTCTCACAATACTTTTGAAATTATACATTTATTATTACTAATAAATGATTCCACTTCCTAAACATTTATGCAATGAATAGACTTAAAGATTTTACATGTAATATGACTTAAGTCGTCCTTTTTATAATTAGATAATTTTAATTCCAAATAAATAAAAGTAATACTTTTACTAAAATAAATAATTATATAAATTTTTATCTCAAAATAATTAAATAACTTCGAATTATTACTACATAATCATTGAATACTATTTTTACAATGTTTTCACGAGGACTTTGGAACGAAGTCACAAGAAAAAGCTTTATCCTTAATTTGCGACTTTACAAGAACGGGATGTAACGGCTAGTTGATGAGAATAAGCATAATTTATATTTTTCAAAATTTGAACCACAAAACCGAACACCTTCAACAAGTTCTTCACTTTTTTCCCTTTCCCTTTAGAGAGCGAAGAGAATCGTTTCAGTGCAGCAACAATGGCGGAGGGTGAGATCAAGAACACAACAATCGATCCAGAGAGCGAGTTTCTGGCATCGAAGAGAACCAACGGTAACGAGTGGGAGATCTTCAAGGAGAACGTGAGGCCGCTGAAGCGAGGCCGCAACGTTAACCTCCTCAACCACGCCCTCAAATCCCACACCCACACTCACCTGAAGAAATCCATCCTCCAACATCGAAGGTTTATTCTCTCTCTCTCTATCTCTTTCTTTCACTCTTCTTCCTTCTCTTCCTGATCTCTTCTTCATCTCACTTCTGAGTTCCTTTCGACAGGAAACTCATCGAAGCCATCGACGAATACCAGGGCGACGACCCTCTCCTCCCCTGGCTACAGTCAGTACCTGCATCCCTCTAACTTTTCTATTCACCTTTTTTATTTCTACCACACAAAAAAAATTGGTTAATTATCAGTTGAATTATATTTTCTTTTTATTATTATAATAGTGTAAATTAGCATCATGGATTAGTCGTAGTGATTGAAAAAGGAAAAATATGCTTGTTTTGTAGTAAATAATTCTGGGTCTCATTATAGCTCAATTTGGTGGATCTCTTGGTGGGGGTTTGGAGAGTTTGTATGGTGTTCAAGGTTGAAATTTCATTTTTGTCGTTATACATACTAAAATTAATTGTTCCACGTGTCCTTATTCAATTCCCCCACACCAACTCCAAAGTATATATCCGGTAGCTCAATTTTTTCCTTTTTTTAGGTAAACAAACTCAGATTACTTCAGTTTAACTAATATGATGATGAGAAGAAAATGAATCAGTTAGTGCGAAAATAACGAAAAAATACTATTAAAACTAAAGAGAAGCTAAGATATAACCATTCATGTTCTTCAACAATGATGGATAGGCTTTGATGCACTCATAATTCAGAAAGTATGAACAAATCTATCCAAGAGATTACTTTCAACCCTTGAAATCTCATCACTTATTGAGGACACACACACCTATTGGTGCACATAATTGATAGGTAAAGAGACAGACATTTATATAACCAAAAATACACCAGCAGTTAAATGAGGATCCTACAAGTGTCATCATCTAATTTTTGAAAATTAAAATGTAAAATAAACAATATTATTATATCGTATAAGATATTTTGACCGCTTAATTCTTTATTTTGTACCTCTGTGCCCCATTGCATCATGATATTTTAGAGTAATTTTTGCATTAGTAAGAGTAGAGTATTTATAGGTACAATTAATTAAGAAATTAAAATGTACTAAATTATTATTAATAATAATAATAATAAAATAATTGAGAAGAGGACAGAGTTTTTATTGAAGTTATTGTAATGTTGAAGGTGTATCAAGTGGGTTCAGGAAGCGTTTCCTCCCGGTGGAGACAGTTCCGGGCTGGTGGTGATTTATGAGCAGTGTGTGCGTGCCTTTTGGCATTCAGAGCGCTATAAGGATGACCTGCGCTACCTCAAAGTGTGGCTTGAATATGTGGGTGCTCTAATGACACTCTTGTGTGTATCAATGTGGTGGTTACTTCAATTATTTGTGACAATTTAAGAAATGTTGCAGGCAGATAATTGCTTTGATGCAGAAGTTATTTATGCTTTTCTGGATGCAAATGGAATTGGAAAATCTCATTCCAATTTCTACATTTCTTATGCTTTGCACTTGGAATCTAAGAACAAGTTTAAAGCTGCCAACCAGATATTCGAGCTTGGCATATCCAGGTAAGGACGCTAATCTCTTGGAGCTTGTGAATGAAGTCTTTTCTGGTTTGATAATAGTTAGTTATATTGTGGATATTTGGATAACATTAAGAAGTAGTTCTGGTTGTTAAACAGATACCCTTTGTATGTTTTGGTCTGAAAAGTATTTTTGGACGGGGACTAACTTAACTCAAACATTCTAAAAACAGTTGAATAACTCCATGTGCTTTTCCATGTAAGCAAATTTGGGGTTTGGACTTTGTGGTTCACAATACAAGTGTTTGGTGCTTTTTTGTTTCAGCATCTCGTACTTCTTTGATGTCGTATTTTCCTATGAACTTTGAGTTGCAAACTTGAAAATGCTTATATCCCTCATTTGATTACTCATTTTGAAGGAATGCTCAACCAGATGACAAATTGAAGGCTGCTTACAGAAAATTTCTTGCACACTCGCTGGCAAGGTCAACAACAGCTAAAGATGTATGTGGTGTTCCACTTGAGTGCTTCTTTGAAACTGTTTTTAGTTGTAAAATGATCTTTTGATGTATCTACTATATTCTTCTGCTGTCTAGGATTCAGTAGAAAAAGTGGCACCCTCACGTAGCTTTGGAACTGTTCTTGGCAATCGAGATAATCGTGAGTCCCTTTACTTGGTGCATAATCATTTGTTCCAAAATCATGAATTTGAATTCTGAACATCTATCCCTGTGGTTCCAGGTTCTTCCCTGTCCACTTTGACCACGAACTGTGATCTTTCTGCTAAGAATGATAGGTAATATGATTGTTTCTTTGTTTTTATTAAGTTGGAGTTTGCTATGTGATGGTTTTTTTTGAATTGCACTCTACAGTTTTCTCTTGTAGAGAAATATATGAAAACTTAACTCAAAACTCAGGCAATATTCCTATGTGAAAGGTTTCTCGGCTCCTGTGAATATTTTTATTTAGGATTCTTGATGAATGTCCATCATATTATTCTCTCTTCCTGTAGGATTCGAGCAGTTCCATTTTCCATCTATAAAGATTCAGCTGCAAGTGGTGAAATTGATCCTCGTCATCCAGACCAATCGCACTCTTGGCACACACTTGGAGCTCGAGCTGACAGAAATAAGGAAAACAATCCTATTCCTGGCAGGTGGAAATCCTTTAAGGTACGAATTTTCAACCTTTTGCTTGCGTTTCATGGTTGACTATAATAATCTTACAAAGCTGTACTTTATTACCCAAGTCGTTGAATGATTTCAAGGGTGTGTTTCTACATTCAATGATTTCAGGTTCCACAGCGAGTTGGAACAAGAGCTGGAGGGGCTACTCCAAGTGCCTTTATCCCAGTGTTTGTTGATGAAGAATGTCAAGAGTAAGTCGAATCTGCACAAAATCAGTTTGGCTGCCAAATTTACGTTGAGATGTTTCTTAATTGGCCATAAACACAAATTTCCTTTAAAAATGGGGTTAAAAAAGCACTATTCTTTGATTTTTTTCATATTAGCAGTACACAAAGTCCTTTTTGAGTTACTACCGGTGATGAGATAGTCACAAAAGAAGTTGTCTAACAATTAGAGCAATTGTTAGACAAAAGATAGTCACAAAATGAAGGGAAATCAATTTTTACCAAAACATAGGAACATCTAACATATTTTATCAGCAAGATATAATGTTATTCAGTGAAATGAAGGTTTATGTGCTTCTGGTGTACATTGATTGGCAGTTCACAAAGTACAAAAGAAGAGGCTCCTAAGTGCACTAGTTTGAAGAATAAGCAGGAGGACGACAAGGAATTGAAAAGGTAACTTCACTTGGCAATATTTGGTTACAGATTGAGCAGGGTTCTGATGAATTAATTGACTGACACGTGCATGTTTTCTTCCTTTCAGGGAAACAGAACTACTAAGGAAGAATCCACTACGCAACTTTCCTCAGAACAGCCTCCCCAGATAATATTCAACCTCTTTGAGAATGTCATCATTTCTTCAATCATTTTGGCTCAGCGTTCCCCTAGAAAGCTTTGACCCACATTTGCTTGGTACTGGTATTTGTGGTTAAAAACGATGTTCGAATTGTTTGGTTAAGAAATTTTTAATGTGTGAAATTCGAATCAATTCAGTTCATTGGCAAAACATTTCATGTTTCTACCTGTATGTTATTCTATTAACTGTCCGGGATTTATTGCGGGTATTTCATATACTGATAATTGAAATACCAATCGAACAAAAAGTAGAACATGTTACAGAAATACCAATCAGAGGATATAAAAGGTTAAGGATTATACTTTTGTGAATGTACATTTGCTTGCTTAATGTAGCAGCTAGTGTGATAAAGATATCATTTAGTTACGTAGCAATATAAGTATGATAACAATAAATATCATCTAGTTCCAACAATGTATTCAATCTGAGTAACTTAAATTTGTTATAAGCATTTTTAAATTTCAGCCTAACTTCAATTTTTGTTGTAGTTGGTGCACATGACATGTTTTCTTAATTCAATCCATCATTGTGAAATGTTATGATCGTATGAAGCAACTATTAATTTTAATTGGAAGCAAGCATGGAGATGCCTCTTCAGAGTGTATCTAACCTGCATCTTCTTATTACCACCCATATTATATAAAAAATGACGAAGCATACACTTTTATACTTTAAGATTTAAGATTGTATAATATAAAAATATTTCAGATTATATAATTAAAAATCTAATATACAGCTGTGGATTTCATAAACTGAAAATGTTCTTAATTGTCCAATTCCTAATATAGTTTCAAAAAAAGGATTTACCTAATTCAAAATAATCATAAGCTTTATGAAAACTGTTCCGGTCGGGAATATCTCAGTTCTTCACACTTTCCTCACGAACCGTCCGTCGTCTTCCTTCTCGTTCTCAGTCGTCACCTATCCGATTCGTCGGGTACCTACTAATTATACTCCGACGCTCAAGTTAGTTTTGATTCTCAAGTTAGAGATAGAAAGAGAGTGAAATAAATATGCATTCAATGTAACCAACTACCTCTTACCTTTGACTTTTATTTATAGTTTTTCTTATGGGCCAACAATTAGTGTATACTTAATCAAGGCCCAATTACAGGCCCTTGACAACTAATCCCAGTTTACCTTAACAAGGAATTACTTACGATATTCTTAGTGGGTCGCCGTCGACCGGACGTTCATTCAGTTATTTTTACGATACAACAACACGAGGTTCTCGGTAGACGGTTCCCGTCTGGCCCTGACTGCACGTCATTCAGTTGTTCTTACGGATCGGTTTGTGCTAAACCACGCTCTTGCTGCTGCTGGACGTCCGTCCACCTCCGCCATCTCTGGTCAGCAACCCTGACTCCAACTCCTAACTTCCCAATTGTCGTTAGCCGCTTGTTCATGTGACCGCCATAATACCGGCCGGGTGGTTATGTGGGTGGTCCGTGTGTACCCTTTGGTATTGTCCGGGCCCTACCGTACAAAAACAAAATTTTTTGAAAGTTATCATTGAATAGACTATTTTTAAACTTATTCAAAAACATGTAATTTAAATTTTTTCTATCTAAGTTGTATTGTCAGGTCAGACGACTACGTAACTAAGATCGGGAAGAAAGAGTCACTGAGAATGGATAACCGGTCACACACATTTGAACCTATGAATTTGGGCAAACAAGATAAGGGTCGTTTGGGTGGATGTAGGTAAGGATCGTACAGACAATTTTGACAGTAAACATCTCTAAAGAACTACTACAAACTAAGATTAAGAGTAAGTATTAATTAGCCTATAATGGGTTTTTCTAATCTTTCGCCTATTTCAAAAACTATAAATAAAGGTCAAAGTAAGAGGTAGATGATCACATTTATTGTAAATTTAAGACTTTACTTTGACTATCGTACAGATTGATTACTAATCATAGTGTCTTTGGTAGGTATCTCGAATGATTTGACGTGTTGACAAGAAAAGACTTTGACTAAAGGCGTATAGATTTATTTGAGCAAGTGTGGAGTAAAGTGTGAAGATGTGTTTTGTGGATATACTCGATCCTATACCCGAAACATAAGTAATGGACAAATATTTCACAAAATGTACAAAAATGAAGTGTCAAAAGAAGCTATAGAGTAAGAAAGGATGTGGCTCCATATTTAGTGTGTTTGAAACATTTGAAGTCAAAGGCTTTTTTTCATTTCTCAAGGACTAAAGAGTGCAACAAAATATTGGCTATTCCTTCCTGCACTTTCATAATTACTATCTCACCGATAAGAGGAAAACACTAACCTTTCAACAGTGCACCTCTGTCCACCATTGTCGCCCTCAATAACGCTGATACTATTGATGTCACAAGCATTGTTATTGTTGTTCTCACTGTCACTGTTATCACAATGTAGAAAAAGGAGAAGAGTGGAAAACGCTACAAGGGAAGAAGAAAGAAAATAGACTTAATTAATCTTTTATTTCTAATTTTATATGAAAATTTTTAATTAGGTCCCCTTATTATTTGTTTCAATTATGTTTTAATTTTTGAAAAATTAATTTTCATTAATACTGTACCAACAACTTAATACACGTGTTTTTCTTTTAAAAAAATTATCTACATGTTAGGTATAATGTGTCATGTAGCACTTTCAATATCTACATGTTATATGTATTTAAGAAAGTTTGTTCTGAAAATCTAAATCCAAAAAACATTCTGAAATACATTTCAAGGATTTCGGAAATTTCATTTCAAAAATCACATTACGAAAATTTTGTTATGCTCTAAAACTTTCATTTGGGGAATCTTGTTTTGAAAATTCCTAAAACTTGATGGGAAATTTTTTTCAAATATGCAATTTGAAAATCATTTTTGGAAGAGTAAAATAGTCTCTTTAAGAATTAGAAGAGGTGTGTAAAGAAATTGTGCGTTGTAATAAGTAAAAGCTCAAAATATTGCTCTTATTTTCTACATGCCCAAAATAATGTATATTTAGGTTTTCAAGGTCAGGAGTAAATTCATATATTAAAGATAGGGTTAAATATGTTTTTAGTCCCTGAACTATCAAGCGATTTTGGTTTTAGTCCCTCTTTCAAACTAAGGTACAATTAAGTCCTCCAACTTTAAAAAACTGTGGTTTTAGTCCCTGAAACTTAACACCGTTAAAAAGCCTGATGAGGTGGCTAACATCTCTGGACATATGGATTAAGAGTTTTGCCACGTGTTGTTCATTTCTGCCATGTGTTAATTGAAATTGAAATTCCAATTTAGGAATTATTTTGTAGATTGAAATTATTTTTTTTAGTAACTTAGGGTTCGTTCTTCTGCTGGAGGAGGACATAATTTTATCTGGAAAGAGGAGAACTTGGTTTTAAAACTGACTTAGGGTTCGTGCTTACGGTTCGTGCTTGTTCGTGTTCTGGTTGTTCGTCTTCGTGCTTGCAATCGTGGTGGTGCTGTTGTTCGTCGTTGGTGTCTGCATTTGCTATCTACGTGGTAGTGTTCGTCTTCGTTCGAAATCAGTTGCGTGTGCATTTTGTGTGAAAGATCAGTTATTCGTCGAAGAAGGTAATTATTTAGTTATAGTGAAATTTGTATTCTCTGTGTAATGTGCATTTTTCTGTGCATTTTGTGTGTAATGTGCCAAGTTTTCATTTGACCATGTAGGTAATATGGTTTTTGACGTCTCTCTGTATCATATGGGGAAGTTCCTCAATAACAAGGGATTAGAATATGTGGGAGGAGAGATACATGTTTTTAGAGGAATTGATCCCGACATGTGGTCATTCTTTGAAGCAGTGGGATTGGTTGGAGAATTCAAGTATGATGGAGAGTTCAAGCTTTGGTGGAAGGGTTCGAAAGAAAAGGCAATGAACAACCTCAGACCACTTACATATGACAAAGAAGCTATTTTGTTGTCTAACTATGCAGAGGCAAACAAGGAGGAAGTTGAAATCTATGTTCAACATGTCCAACCAAGTCAACCAGATGTAATTACTTTTCTTTCCTTTTGTGAGGAAGCAGTTGAAGAAGAAGTAGAGTTGATGGAGGAGGAGATGGAGGAAGAGGATGAAGCCCGTGGTTATGTTGTTGAAGAAGGTGAAGCAGAGGATGAAGAAGATTTTGGTGGGGTGGAGGGAAATGTGGAAGTACAAGACTTGCTACTGGATGATGAAGAGGAAGAGGGGATTGTTGAGGGAGAAATGGTGGAAAAGCAAGAGGAAGAGGATGAAGAGGGCAATGTTGTTGAGGGTGAAGGGTTGGAAAATGTTGATGAGAGTGAAGAAGAGAGAATGGCAAATGATGATGATGGGTTTGGGATGGAGGAAGAGAGAAGAAATATTAATCCAGTTTTGGATAGGTGGAAGAGAATGACAATGAAAAAGAAAAATATAAGTGTCAAGAGCAGATTTGAAGATAGTGATGGGGCATTTTTGATTAACGAAGAGGTTGGACATCATGAGATAAATGAAGATTATGATACAGATGATTTGTCTTCAAATGTAGATAGCGATGAGGATGTGGGGGAGAATAAGAGGCACTTTTCAAAGTATAGAGCAGAAGATATGACAAAGGGGTTCAAATTTAGATTGGGAATGGAGTTTAAGTCCTTGAAAGAGTTTAAGAGTGCGCTACAGGAGCATAGTGTTTTGAATGGAAAAGAAGTGAAGTTTGTCAAAAATGACTTGAAGAGAGTAAGGGCAATTTGTAAGAAGGGGTGTGGTTTTGTTATAATGGCTAGCAAGGTAGGAAGTAGCCAAACCTTCAGATTGAAAACTCTAGTTGGGCATAAGTGTGGAAGGGCTTTTGGTAGCAAAAGTGCAAGTGTAGAATGGATTGCACAGGTTTTGGTTGACAGGTTTGTGAATGTAGGAGGCATGACAGTGATTCAAATCATAGATGAAATAAAAAAGTCATATAGTGTTGGAATAACTCATTGGAAGGCTGGAAGAGCTAAGAAAATTGCAATGGATTCTTTAGTGGGTGATGGAGAGAGACAATATGCTCGTCTTAATGACTATGTGGCTGAGTTGTTAAGAGTGAAGGCTGGAACCTTCAAGATTAAGGCCAATCAACCCCAACCCACCTTGCCACCAAGGTTTGGGTCATTTTACATGTGTTTGGAGGGCTGTAAGGAGGGGTTTTTAGGTAGTTGCAGACCTTTCATTGGGGTAGATGGTTGTCACTTGAAAACAAGTTATGAAGGTCAATTGTTAGTTGCAGTAGGAAGAGACCCCAATGACCAGTATTTCCCACTAGCTTTTGCTGTGGTAGAAACAAAATGCAAAGACACATGGATGTGGTTTTTGACACAGCTCCTTGATGATATTGGAGGCATAGATTGTCAAAGGTGGATCTTTATTTCAGATCAGCAAAAGGTACATTTATTTAAGAGAACGATGATGCTATAATATTGTAGGGATGATGCTATAATAGAATCTTTAAGATTTGTTTATTTTCATATCAGCATGCTATAATAGTTTCTTCGTACTTTACTATTGCAGGGATTAATGTCAGTTTTCGATGATATCTTGAATGGAGTGGAGCACAGACTTTGTTTACGCCATTTGTACAACAATTACAAGAAAAAATTTGGTGGTGGCTTGCTCATTCGAGACCTTATGATGGGTGCTGCAAAGGCAACATACCGTAAGGAATGGGAAAATAAAATGAGTGAGTTAAAAAATGTGAATGTTGATGCTTTTAATTGGTTAATGAGTATACCCACTAGAAATTGGTGTAAGCATGCTTTTAGTGCATATCCTAGGTGTGATGTGTTGATCAATAACTTGTCAGAGTCTTTTAATAGTACAATTCTAGTAGCAAGAGACAAACCTATAATTTCAATGATGGAATGGATTAGGTCATACATAATGAGTAGGTTTGCCAGCCTTAGAGAAAAAGTTGACACATATCCTGGTGATGTTATGCCTAAACCAAGGAAGAGGTTGGATAAGGAGGTTGAAAAGAGTGGCAATTGGCTTCCTGTTTGGGCAGGGGGTTCAAAATTTGAAGTAACTCATGGCTTTACAATGGATAAGTTCATAGTTGATTTAAGTAACCACACTTGTACTTGTTACTTTTGAGACTTAGTGGGAATCCCATGTAGACATGCTGTTGCGGCCATTCATTACAAAGTAGAAAACCCAGAACAATATGTTCATCCTTATTATAAGAAAGATGCGTATAGAACTTGTTATGCACCTATCATAACTCCTATCAATGGCCAAAACCTTTGGCCTACATCTCAGTCTGCACCACTACTTCCTCCCATATATAAAACACCTCCTGATGAGTATGTCAGCCACTCAAAATTGTCCAAGAAACATATTGCCATGAAATGTAGCAGTTGCAATGCTTATGGCCACAATATAAGAAGTTGTAAAAAGGGTGGGAAAGGCAAGGTATGGGATATGTAACTTTTATTTACTACATTTATTTACAAGCATGTGATATGTAACTACCTTACTCATTTCACAGGAAATAAGGAATGCCTCTGCAACAATATCTGCTTCAGCTGGAAGACGATCTGCAAGGGGAGCATCTGCATCAGCTGGAAGGGCTGCATGTGTATCAGCTGGAAGGGCTGCATCTGCATCAACTGGAAGGAGATCAAGAAGAAATGAGGAAGAGATGCGTCAAAGGGGAACAAGACTGGCTGGACACATTATAGGGTCTCAAGCAAGTTGCAATTGATTTCCTAGTGTAGGAACGTGACTTTTTGTACTCAGTCTGACCCATTTAGGAGACCATTAGTAGTGGGTACAGTATTTTTTGTCATGTACATTAAAGTAGTCAGGGACCACTAGCTATTGTTGACTGAATTATTGTGTTGTTTATAGTGCTCAAGGACCACTGGGACCACTTTGTCAGGCACCATTACTAGTGTTGTATTCGGTGCTGTTGTGCTACTATATTATTCAATGTCTGGGACCACTTTTATATTATTCAATGTGTTTTATTCAGTGTTTTATTCGGTGCATTATTTCTTCATATCAGAACCTTATTTTATGATGGTGCTGCTAGAAACTTTTATTTCTTGCATCACTGATATAGAGTAGTTTCGAATGATAGTTATTATATCATTCTACATCTGCTGTTATATCATTGTACATCTGCTAGAAACTTTTATTTCATTCAGTGATATAAAGTAGTTTCCAATTGTTGCATTTTAAGCAACTCACAAGGTCATTTTGTGAATTTGTACATATCGGTCTTGAGTAAACAATTGCATAAGTGTTTTTGACCATTTAAAAGTTGTGCATACTGGTTATTTGCTGTTTTTCCAACTAATCTGTAAACTCATCATTCAAACCACTAATCTGCATCAGCTTTCTTTTATTTTGATGCATTTTAACCAACTCACAAGGTAATTTTCGAAATTTGTCCATTTTAGTCCTCAGTAAACAATTCAATAAGTGTTTTTGACCATTTAAAAGTTGTGAATACTGTTTCTGTGGTATTTTTCCAGGTACTCTGCAAAATCATCATTCAAACCACCAATCTGCATCACTTTTCTTTTATTTCAATGCATTTTAACCAACTGACAACCTCATTTTCAAAAAAAGTTCATTTCAATCCTGAGTAAACAATTGAATATGTGTTTTTGACCATTTAAAACTTGTGCATACTGTTTCTTTGGTCTTTTTCCAACTAATCTGCAACATCATCTTTCAAACCACTAATATGCATCAACTTTCTTTTATTTTGATGCATTTTAACCAACTCACAAGGTAATTTTCAAAATTTGTCCATTTCAGTCCTCAGTAAACAATTCAATAAGTGTTTTTGACCATTTAAAAGTTGTGAATACTGTTTCTGTGGTATTTTTCCAGGTACTCTGCAAAATCATCATTCAAACCACCAATCTGCATCACTTTTCTTTTATTTCAATGCATTTTAACCAACTGACAACCTCATTTTCAAAAAAAGTTCATTTCAATCCTGAGTAAACAATTGAATATGTGTTTTTGACCATTTAAAACTTGTGCATACTGTTTCTTTGGTCTTTTTCCAACTAATCTGCAAAATCATCTTTCAAACCACCATTTTTACCAATTCTACATCAATTTTCATCAACATAATTCTTCATCTTAAGTAATTAATCTTCCACGGACTTATATTCAAGTATGACAGCACACATAGCAGCACACATACCAATTCTGCATTTTACTGCATTTAAAGAGCTGAAACAGTGAAATTCGGCTCTGCATTTTACTGCATTTTAAGAGCTGGAACAGTGAAATTCTGCTCTGCACATGTCTTGGTTGTTTCAATGCTTTGAACATGTTGCATTTGATGATACAAACTTGTTTCAAGTGTCAAAATCAACACAATACAACTCCTCAATCGTATTAAAAATGTTAATTTATTATAAACTTTTGTATATACAAGGACAAACATTTACCTATCTTTCACGTGAATGTATATAGTCTAAACCAGTGTATTATTTTAAAAAATTCATGAAATAAAATAATAAGATTTTCATAATTATCAACCAAAAACTATATAAATAAAACCTTAAATTTTTCAATGTTTTGGCTATCGTTTCAAGAAGACCAATTCTATCTACAATCTAGATTATATGGATGAAAAAGAAAAAGAAAAAAAAAAGCATAATGTCATCCCTACATAACACACTCAACGCATACCCCACATATGCACTTTAAAATTGGATTTTCCTTCTAGTTCTCTGAACTCCATATAAAAAATGTACGTTGATTTTTTTTTCCTTTTATACATATAAAAGAAAAAGAAATGACGCAGAGCACATGCAGAATTTGCACTTGCCATGTTTAGATACAAAGAAGAGAGTTTCATTCAGTTTAACCACTCCAGTGTAAATTACACATTTCAAGTGTTACAATTTTAAGCCACACAACCTGACACAAACTTTTCTCAGCAAGGATAGCCTATATAAAATAGTTCTTATCATGGAAATCTGACTCTTATGACACAAATGCACATAACACAACCATCACGAGAAAATTGAACTGGCCACAACTAAACTGAACTTCCATATTTTATTCAATTTAAAACTTCAAAGTACAGCCACAATACAACATTACCTATCTAATTACAATTTATCTTGAACACAAACATAATACAAAACATGGATGTTAATGCCCATGACAATACAAAAAACAACAACATCAATTTGAAATTTTTTCTCTCTTGCTCTTTAACTTCTCCTTCTTCTTCCTTAGATCCAACACAACATTTTCAATACAGACTTCAACTTCTTCACTCTTCCTTTCTAAGCTTCCTTCAATTTCAAAAGCTCCTTCATCAACCCATTCAAAGAAGTTACAGGTTGAATTACTCTGGAAAAAAAAACATCAGCATCACGATTACAATTTTCAACACAATAAATAAATCATTTATTTTCACTTACTGCCCAATTTCTGCATCTATAAAATAGTCTTCCTTTGTTCTTCAGTGTAGTTGCCTTCAACAGCAACAATCTTTCACCACAACCACAGATTTTTGAAGCTAAGTGAGAGGAGCATCCACATCATTGGGACATTCCAGAACCTATGCTCCTTGGTGCGCAACCTCCTCTATCAGCTTTCATCTCCCTTCACCAGAGATTAAAAAAGAAACTGAAGTTCGACTGCTCCCAACAAAACCCTATATCCCAAATTCATCCATCTATTCACAAGAAAACAAAGAAGAAGATGAACTTACTTGCCCAACTACACGAATGCCCAACAAGATGACGATCTCCTCTTCGCACAAAGCCTTCGCACCAGTGAACCTAAATAACCAAACTTTACCAATGTTGGGATAATGTTGGGATTAACTTTGCATTTAAAATATCTGTCAAAACACGTTGCAAACATTTCAAAGATTACATGTCAACCAACGTCCAAAGATGTTAGCCACCTCATCAGGCTTTTTAACGGTGTTAAGTTTCAGGGACTAAAACCACAATTTTTTAAAATTGGAGGACTTAATTGTACCTTAGTTTGAAAGAGGGACTAAAACCAAAATCGCTTGACAGTTCAGGGACTAAAAACATATTTAACCCTTAAGATATTATGTTACTTGAATATAATCAAGAATTTATATTAAATATATTAAATAATTAATTACTATATCATAATCAAACTAACCATATACAGAGAGAGAGAGAAAGTGTGTTCAAAGTGCTGAACATATATAAATTAATAAAATCAAAGTGTTGGGTCAGCACTTCTAAATTCGATCTATTAATCGTTTGTTTCGATTAGGGCTTCCCAAACCCTACGGCAGACAGAATTCAATCGCAGATTCAAAATCAGTAAAATCAAACCAATCAATTAGCAAAATCGAAGGAACCGATTCCTGACCGGAGCATGGCGGAGCACCTGGCATCGATCTTCGGGACGGAGAAGGATCGCGTCAACTGTCCGTTCTACTTCAAGATCGGCGCGTGCCGGCACGGCGACCGGTGCTCGCGGCTGCACAACCGGCCAAGCATCTCGCCAACGCTGCTGCTGTCCAACATGTACCAGCGTCCCGACATGATCACGCCCGGCGTGGATCCGCAGGGGCAGCCGCTGGACCCGCGTAAGATCCAGCAGCACTTCGAGGACTTCTACGAGGACATCTTCACGGAGCTCGCAAAGTTCGGCGAGATCGAGAGCCTCAATGTCTGCGACAATCTCGCCGACCACATGATCGGCAATGTCTACGTCCAGTTCCGCGAGGAGGACCAGGCCGCCAAGGCCCTCCAAGCGCTCCACGGACGGTTCTACAACGCCCGCCCCATCATCGCCGACTTCTCCCCTGTCACCGACTTCCGCGAGGCAACTTGTCGGCAGTTTGAGGAGAACAGCTGCAACCGCGGCGGATATTGCAACTTCATGCACGTCAAGCTCATCGGAAGGGACCTCCGCCGGAGGCTCTTCGGCCGCCATCACCACCGCGGAGGTGGACGCTACCACCACACCAGCCGGAGCCGCAGTCGCAGCCGCAGCAGGAGTCCAAGGCACCGCCGGGAGGGACGGGAGAGGGACTCCCGCAGCGGTGGGAGGCGGGAGTATAGAGAGAGAGACGGCGGTGGACGACGGAGACACGCGGAGAGTCCCGCCAGAGAAGGGAGCGAGGAACGCCGCGCGAGGATCGAGCAGTGGAATCGGGAGAGGGAGGAGAAGGAGTGACTTTATCGATGCTGGTTTCCGAGAATGGAACATCAATTTCGTTCTCAGAGTATTTACCCTGTCTCCTGAGTATTTCCTATAGTAATGAAATTATTTAAGTGATCCCTAAAGTATTGAATATCTAATGCCTAGTGTGTGTTTGGATAGATGCTTGAAAAGTACTTGAGTGCTAAACATACTTTTGTTTCTTTTAGTTTGAAAGTACTTCTAAAATGGAACCAATGGTAATCTAAACATGCTTTGCTATTTGTTGAATTTAAAAGAATTTCTAACATTTGAAGGATTGTTTGTCATGTTACTTTAATAGTTTTTATTATATTTTAGGGACTCTTTAGGAAGAACGGTAATGCTATAAGAATTAAATTGATGGTTTACTTGCATGTGAATGTGTGCTGTGCCGCCGGGGCGAATAATTGATTTCTCTTTCTCGCGTGGTGTTTTTGGTCGTCAGAGATTGGAAGGGAGCATTTTAATTTTCTGAGATTGTAGGATTTAATTAGTTTGGGGCTGTGACGTACTGTATTATTGTGCTGTTTCAGCTTTTGAATATATGACGACCTTAATTAAATTGTATACGCTAGCTAGTGAGTGATTCTGCTGGATGATATTGATATGGCTTTGGTTTAACGTTTATGATAGTTACTTTTTGTGATGGGGAAGGGGACGGGCTTGATGGTTTGAAGAAAAACGTTCCTTTTATTTATTGTGCCACCGATTGTCATTCAGTCACAAATGCGAGTGGTTAGTTCTTTTCTGGTGTGGTGGTGATCTCGTACTTCTCTGCATGGGACAATTTTTTTTAAGCACATAAAATGTTTTGATTGTATAAGTAATTGAACTTATCCTGGTAGAGTCAACTTTGTTGATTGGTTAATTAATTTTGATAATCTAGATCTAAGTTAGAGCTTTTGTTTGAGGCCTCTATGGGTTGTTTTTACTAGTTTTGTTTATTTCTCCTTGAGTTTTGAATCGAAGGGTTTCAATTCTTCTGATTCATAAATTTTTTAGTAGGGTTGTGATCCTGCCTACATTGTCTTTTGCTTTTGTCGTTGCACTTGTTGTGCCGGATGCAAGCTAAGTACGATGGAAGGTATTCATGTCTTTTGACGGTAAGTTAGGGTAAGCTTTGCGGCTGTGGGCTATTGGGTCATCATTGTAATAAATAGTTGTATCAGTTCCACGATATGATAGTAAATTAGGACATCCTATAAACTTGAATTTAAGTTTGTATTTGGTTTTCTGTTATGCAGCCATAACACTTGGCCATTTTGAAGTGTGGCTATGCTATGACTGTGACTTTGGGGCTGGGTGGTATTGTTTGTTGTCTGTTTGCCTTTGCTGTTTCTCAACAAGTACATGTTGATTATTCTGCCATTTCTCAAATTTCTACTTCATATATCCAAGTGAACAAGAAATATCAATGATTGATTTTTCTACTTCTGTGTTAATGTGTCTGCTTCCTTGGTTGGTAATTCTTCCAGGTTGTTTGTAGATTCAATTGTTTATCTCTTTTCATGCTTTAAAAGGAGTTAAGACCAAGGGCTCAAAACCAAAACATTCTCATTATAATTTAATGGCGTGATCTGTGATGCTCTGTTCTCTTTCTGACTCTACATTTCTTCTTCTCCTCTTCCTCCCCAGTTCCCGGGTCTTCTCTTTCCTGTTTCTTGAACGATATTTTTATTGTTTTTCTGTCCATTTTATAATATGAAAACCTTTTTTAATTAATTTTGAACAGTATTTTCTATATCCTGTAAGCCACCAATGAGTTGCAACCCGGTGTGCTACTGGCAGCTATATGTTAAATATTTTGTGTGAAGATATGGTCAATGATTTTTGGTGAGACATCGAAATTCGAAAACATTAAATGAAAAAGTAAGCATGTAATATTTTGGAACTTAAAAGAAAACACTACCATTAATTTAGTTTTTCATTCTTTATTCTTAAAAATTGTCTTTGGTGCCTTTTAGCCAAACATGTCTTTAATAGTTATTGTGTGTGTTTTCGTTATTGTCGGAATTTTATCTCTTTTTGTTTGGCTGAAGGATATTGAGATGTTTACAAGCATGTTTTTCGCCATGTAGGCTAGGTGCAATAGGGGGATTGGTTGTGCAGCGGATGTTCTTGAGATGTAGGAATTGCATTTCAAAGACTAACGAAGTTGGGGTTTGAATTGCCTCTTGTAAGACTGCACGTTTCTATTAGTATTTTTTATTTAAACATTTGCATGTGACATTGGAATCCTTTTCTTCACTTGCCATTTCTAGCTGGTCCACCTGTGAATTTATAACGTGCTTTCTTTCTTGTCTTTACAGCACTATAGGTATATAAAAGCATGTTTCGGAGAAATATTTTTGATGAATCCAAGTGCTAAATACTGTACAAAAATGAGACAACTAAGATGGGCAACTTCTGCTTTGTTATCCTGGGATTTTTGCCACTTGGGCTACGGTGGTATTTGAGCTCTCCAAACCTAGGTTGACATCAAGGCTTAGTGGATGTTTTGGTTTAACTTAGGAGAAATGATCGGTCGTTTCTTTTGGCTTCTTGAGAGATTTTGCTAAATAAGCTAATATTTCTCTAAATTTAAGTTGAGCCAAGCCATTAGTTTGTGCTCACTCCAATTACTTTAGGATATGTTTGGGAGTTTGGATTTGGAAAGGAAGGTAGGGGAGGCAATTTTTTTAATTTTAGATTAGTAAGAAATTAACCCATATATCTCCGATATAATTTTTATAAACTTAATGTTTGCCCTCTTCACTGTTCTCCTTCAAAACCCATGGGACAATTTAGCCATACCACTAGGCATTGTGACTGATGTTTTCTATGGGGGTTTTAAGCTTGTTCTTCACGCATCAGTTAGGAAGGAACAGGAATTACGATCTTCTGATATCATATAAAGTGCAAGCAGTTTAGGTTTCTGAAACCAGGATGTGGCCGGACAGATGTACAGAGCAGTATGTTCCCATTTTTGGTTAGACTACCTACCTTAACTCCTGTAACAGTTGAATTTTCTATCATCTTACCATGCTTGAGTTGTTCATTTTTTAAAGCGAGAGAGGTTTTGACTCTGGTATGTTTGGTTGAGGTGAAAGAAAATAATGATGGGGATATTTTTTCTGTTTGACTAGCAAAAATGGAAGGAGAAGAGTGAACTGCATTTCTTAAATTAAGTTTCAATAATTTCTTTCACTTTCCCTATAAATCAATTTTCACACCATTCTCTGGATTCCTTTTTTACTGTACTAAATAGATCATTGTGTGATCTCTTTTATACGATAAACAAAATTAAGGGAAAGTGAAACTTGTTTTCTTTTTCGAATTTTAGCTGTTAGAAATAATATTTTCTTCCTCATTTTTTTTTATTTAATTTTCTTTCTATTTTCGTCCGTCCTTCCAAACACACCATTATTATCAAATCTGAATAATATGATTATCTTCCATCAAATTTAGCTTCAATTGATTGAGTAGTGCAATTTGGAAACATTCTGCGGTGGGCTTTTGAGGTCGTAATGAACTATCATGTTCCAAGACGGTTTGAATAAACAACCAGCATGACTGGTTTTTCCGGCTCCTTCGCTTCAGATTTTCCCAAACGATGGCACGGTGAATTCAGAAAGAGAATAACGGATCTTGTTCCCGTTTTAGCGTTTGAGGTAGACATATTTTTTTCATTCTCTTTTGTAGTATGATGTCTCTGGTATAAAATCTTTCAACTAAGCTTTCATTGATGTGGATGAAATTTCACATGCATGTTTTTTGAAAGATATAGGACTTCAAACTATTCTGGTGTTGATGTTAGTGCACTGAAAACAAAACTGTTAATCTGCTTTTCTGTGTGCTCTTATTTTTATATTCTTTGTCAAATATGGAACTTTGTTGGTTGTTTATGGATCTGGACTAATATTTTCTGCAAAAGATATAAGATTCCTAGAAAGGATTGAAAAATAGGGTGTAATGTATAACTTTGCTATAAAAAAGTACAGTATATATCGTCTTTTAGGTTTCAAAAGAATTTAAGTTTGGTTTTGTTTATACCATGTTCGATCGTATCACTTTAGATCATAACATTGGTGACGGTGCCTATCGTGATAGGAGGGTTCTAAGATGAACCATCCTTGAGGAAGAATCTTCAATCTTCTTTTCAATTAGTGGTTTATAAAGAAATTTGATGTAGTTACAATTTTTCATCTGGTTTTTAAGCAAGAGTATGTGTGTGATTTTAATGGTAAAAGATAGATTTTCAAGTCTATTATGAAAAAGTGTTATCGCCATTCTACAGATGGCATTTTTATATTGCAACAGCAATGAACCAAAATTATTTAATTTCTGATCATTGTAGCATGTAAACGTATAATTATATTTTCATTGGCATTAAAATTGTATATTCGTAAAACTACGGGGATTTAAGTGAAGAAATCAAACTGCGTATTGTCGTTACATTTAGCCTTGCGCGCTATGCTGGTTCCGAATAAATTTCCAAATGGTAGGATGCTTTGTTAATGTGTTATAAAAATGTTTTTGACAATATAAACATTGGCTTTTTTTTTTTATCGAACAAATGTCATGTGGATGAGTAAAGATTACTTTTTGTTTGTCTAATTAGTAAGAACATGTATGAGTTCAATAATATTGATAGAAAATTCCATTTATTTCCTCTAAAGTATAAAATGATAATTTTCTTTTAATTTTGAAATAGATATTTATCTCACTTTTTAAAAATAAAATTTTACACGTTTTTATTTTTTAAAAAGATACCGTAAAATAAAATAAAGGAATGTCAATTTATGTGAGATATAAATATTGTTTATTAAAATGGATTAAATATGTTTTTCATTTTAAAATTATTACGTGTTTTTTATTTTTGTTTTTTTTAAATTTAATCTATTTTCGTCCTTTTTTTTACGAAGTTATGTATGTAGTCTTTTATGATCAGACCATTAGTTTCTTTTACCTATCAAATGGTGTTATCTTTTAAGATACTGTGTTCCAATATTGATAAGATAGTTCTGTGACAAATAATATGCAACTTTTTCAGTCCGTTAAAGTTTGCTAGACACATGTATTATATTTCAAGGTCGGTAAGACATTTGGATACCTTAGTTGGAGGTTCAAATAGTTCGACAATGTGAATGGAAAATTAAGATAATGTGCTTGGTATAACACTGACTATTGTAACCAAAAATAAATATTTGTTAAAGAAAGGTGGCACCATGCAAAAACATATCTTCTGTAACTACATAACAAAAATTAGAATGAATGAGTTCATATATATTATCACTCAACCATTTTTTTATTGAAAAAAATTCATCATACTACTTTATTTCTATTCACAAGTGTATATATATACATAACAAAAAATAATAAATATCATTAGGATAAATTCTAACTATGTTCTAATATCATGTTAAGAAGTGAATTTTAATTCTAATTCAACCCATATAAATTGACTTTATTTCCAATTGATGTGAGACTATATATATATATATCCAATGAGTCATTAATTACCCTAAGAAACTTGTTTAATATTATTTTCAACCTAAACTATTAAAACAATAAATTTATATATATTTTTTTATTATACATTTCTTATCTCGTTCATCTCAATCTATTAAGACTTTCAACCTTATACTCATTAAAAGAATATAGTTCTCTTTGAAGTGGGAATATTTTAATATATAGAGTTACCTTGTTTTTACTTTTGAGATTATTTAGTAGTTATAAATAAGAGGTACTATGTGACTTTATGTATTGTTACAATAGCTTTCATTAGTCAAGTAGACGTGAATTAGACTGAAATTAATGGTAACTTGAAAAAAATAAAAGTTTAATAAAACAATCTTCATTGTATCATGCAACCACAGATAACAATCAAAGATAAAGATGTTGACTTTTAATAATAATAATAATCAAACTTATATATGGGACCCTTCAATTTTGATTCCACAGCAAAACAACAAAAATAGCCAACTATGTGCTTCAAAGCTACACAGAAAAGTCAACCTCTAACTCAAATACAACAAAACAAAGTGGTTGAACTCTGAATCATGAAAATTAATTAATGAATTGAATAATTCAAGCAAAGAACATAAACTGCTATATTATATACGTATGGTGAAGTCAGGTATAGTTCTAACTATTCATTTTCTTGAAAATTTTGGTTGATAAAAGTATGTGATAACAAGAAGGATAGTAACACTGAAGTCTTCATTTATCCTTGTCTATGCAAGAACCAACACCTTAAAATCTGTTTCCATCTCCATGGATCTTCAGATCTTTGATATGTTAGCTCCTATTACCCTTTTCTTCCTGATGCTGGTGGCACTGAAATTTGGGAGGAATCTCACCAAAACCAAGCAAACTCCAAAGACACCTCCAGGACCATGGAAGCTACCTATCATAGGAAACATACCTCATCTTGTTACACCAACACCACACAGAAAACTAAGAGACTTGGCCAAAAAATATGGAGCCTTGATGCATCTCCAACTTGGAGAGGTCTTCACTGTAGTTGTTTCCTCAGCAGAATGTGCCAAAGAGATAATGAAAACTCATGATCTTGTCTTTGCATCAAGGCCTCTGATTCTAGCCTCAAAGATAATCGGTTATGATGCCACAAACATATCTTTTTCCCCTTATGGAAATTATTGGAGACAGTTGAGGAAAATTTGCACAGCTGAGCTTTTCACTCCAAAACGTCTCAATTCTTTCAAGCCTATAAGAGAAGAAGAGCTCTCAAGTCTCATCAAAATGATTGCTTCAGAAAATGGATCACCATTCAATCTCTCCGAGGCACTTCTCACATCCAACTATGCAATAATTTCGAGGGCAGCTTTTGGTAAGACGTGCAAAGAGCAAGAGGAATATATATCAGTGCAAAAGGAAGTGCTTAAGGCTGCAGGAGGATTTGACATTGGAGACTTGTTTCCTTCTGCTACATGGCTCCAAAATTTTACTGGTTTGAGGCCTACCCTTGAGAGATTGCACCGAAAAAGTGATCAAATACTTGAAAACATCATGAGGGAGCACAAAGATAAAAGGTCAAAATCCAAAGAAGGTCTGGTTGAAGCAGAAGAGGACCTTGTAGATGTCCTTCTAAAATTTCAGGATGATAGTGGTGAAAATCAGGATATTTGCTTGACTGATGACAACATCAAGGCTATAATTGATGTAAGCATAATGAAAAGTTTTGTGATCCAAACTTTTTTTTTTTTTTTTTACTTTTCTGTAGTGTAGATAAAGTTAGTAAATGAAATGATGTTTAATTAGTACTGACTTGTTTGAGAACTGCTTTTGTAGAATATCTTTGCTGCTGGAGGTGAGACATCAGCAACTACCATAGATTGGACAATGGCAGAGATGATAAGGAATCCAAGGGTGATGAAGAGAGCACAGGCTGAAGTGAGAGAGGTATTCAAGATGAATGGAAGGGTTGATGAAACTTGCATCAATGAAATGAAATATTTGAAGTTAGTTATCAAAGAGACATTGAGGTTACACCCACCAGCACCTCTTTTACTTCCAAGAGAATGTGGAGAAACATGTGAGATTAATGGGTATGATATACCAGTCAAAAGCAAGGTAATTGTAAATGCCTGGGCTATTGGAAGAGATCCAAACAGTTGGAGTGACCCAGAGAGGTTTTATCCTGAGAGATTCAATGATAGCTCTGTTGATTACAAAGGGAATAATTTTGAGTTGATTCCATTTGGTGCTGGAAGAAGAATATGCCCAGGTATCACATTTGGTTTGATGAATGTTGAACTCACACTTGCACTTATGTTGTATCACTTTGATTGGAAGCTTCCCAATGGAATGAAAGCTGAGGAGTTGGACATGACTGAGCAATTTGCACTAACTGTTAGAAGAAAAGATGGTCTGTTTTTGATTCCCTCCATTGCAACACAATGCTCATAAACCAATGTTATCTATAGTTTGTTAGGTTCACCACTGAATAAAGTGTTTGCCTTTTATCTTTTGTTGATATGTGTAGAACTGAAAAGTTAATGATGTGTCTCATGTTATGGTGGCAAAAATGATTATGGAATACTTGTAATATTGAATGATGCACATAAATTTTGATTTGGTTCTGAGTGATTATTGTGTAAAATATGGGTGGAGAATAGTGGAATGGTTGGGCGTGTGAAGATGGATTGAATTGGAGGTTGATGTAGCTGATGGAAGGAAGGAGATAAATGTTGCTTTGATGGCTGAAGAAAATGATGATGTTTGGGGGTCTGAAAAGGATGATGAGGAAGATGACTTAATTGGTGTTGTGGTGAGGTAGAAGATGAAATTGAGGTATAGATATTAAAAACGAATTTATGTTTTTTCTTTTAATCTTATTATTAATTTGTTAGATTTTTTTAATAATTTAGTGAACTATTATTATTAATATTATTATCTATGGAATGAGATATTTAATGAAAATATAATGTTATTAGTGATTATATTATAATATTGAAGATTAACCTTTCAATTTAATACATTTACAAGCTTTGTAATAAATCTCTATTCAAAAACTAATTCAAAATACAAATTATATTTCATTATAATCCAAAATTATATTCTCAACTACACAAAAGATTTCAAACAAGATTAAAAATTGGAAAAGTAAAAAATTTGATGAACTACTACTATACAAGCATATTAAACTCGAGCTAACAATTGCACTGAATATGGTAAGCAATCCAACCATCTTATGATAAGGCCAAGATGATTACTAGAAACGAAAACCCAACCATCTAAATTAGTGATCTCTCATATAACGCACATGAAGCAAATTTTTGTGTTGAGTTGTTTTCACACATACTTGAAATTACACTAAAATAGAATGGTGTAAACTTTGACATGGTTTACTATTTTATTTATAATTTTTTTTTAAAATTTTCAATTGAGGTGATTCCTTTTCCATTGGAAACGAGACTCAAACATCTTTCTTTTGACACCAAACTCATCATTTTTGGACAACAGTGCTAGCTGCTGCAGGAAAATTATTAAAATCGGAAATTTAATGTGTTTTCAGCTTTGACTTTGCTGACTGTTTTGCTTATTACTTTTTCTATCGAACTGTAATTGAGTTGATTATTTTTTTATTGAAAACTAGACTCAAAGAGCTTCGATTCGAGTATGTTTTCGACTTCAGGAAGGAGTTCAACCGAACTGGGAAAAACGTGACAGTTTTACTGTCCAGGGGCTAGCGTCCAGCGTTAATGATAAATATATTTTTACTAATTGAGACTTTTTGGAGCTTGCACGAGGGGAGTATTTTGGGACCCTTTGGACACATTCTTTCCAGATTTTGAGGCTGGAAAAGGGATAACGATGGTCCATTGTTGGTTTGTTATTACTAAGTGCCATGTGCATGGGTCCTTAATTGTCTAAGGGGCCTTTTCTTTTATTCCAAATCAGATTTGGAATTCTGGGCAGAGTAGAGGAGCTGACTTGTTCTAACAAGGAGGGTAGGAGTTGCTCTATTTGAATAAGAGTTTAAGGTGTTTAAGTCTTCAAGAAGTAAGGGGAGCTAACTCTAACTTTGATTTCTAAAATTTTTGGTGGATATGAATATGAATTCAGATGCTTGGTGTTGTCATGATGAAGTGTATGGAAAATTGGTTTGGTTAAATGTTTTGTATGATTTCAAGAATTTGATTCAAATGAGTTTTTACTACAATTTTGATATGAGTTTTATAGGAACTTCATGATGGAATACTTGTGAAATTAATGAATATATATGTTGAATTGATAGTGGATTTTCGTTTTAGCATGTTGATATATATGTATATGAAGTTTTTGATGGATTGGGTTGTGAAATTGGATGAAAAACATGAGGGTTTTACCTCACTTTTTATCAAATACGAAAATTGTATGTTTTGGATGGTTGATGAATTTTGGAGGGATGAATTGGTTTGGTTTGAGTGGATATCTTTGATAGGATGGATGTATGATCAGTAAATCAGCAAGGTTTTGATGTTGTAGAAGTTTTATGTGATGGAAAATGATGGATCTAGAAGTATGTTTTCAAGAGTAGAATTGGTGATGAGTTTTGGTAAACTTACTTAAGTATTATGTCTTTTCAAATCTGTTTGGATGAATTGATAAATGGATGGTGTCTATAATCTGTTTTGGGATGGATTTAACATATTTTGGGATTGTTATGGATGGTTGAAAGTATCGGAAAATTATGCAGAAAAATCTTGTTGTTGGGTAGTTAAAAGAGTTGATTTCTGCATGAGTAAATGGATGGGTTGATGTTATGATGTTTGTGGTTGATTGTGGAGTGATATTAGACTCCAAATATGTTTGAAAACATGTTAGAAATTTTGAATTTGTGCTAGAAATCAAATCTGGACAAAACATGTTAGAATTTCTTATCTCTTTCATCTCAATTTATTAAGACTTTTCAACCTTATACTCATTAAAAAAATCTCTTTGTAGTGAGGATATTTTAATATATAGAGTTACCATGTTTTTACAAATAAGATGATTTATTATAAAATTAGTACGTGTCTCAAATTATCTGGAAGTTCCAAAATTTTTGTTTCATAATCTTTATTAAAAAAAATCAACAGGTATAAATCTACAGACATAAGAACAATTATTTATATTGATTTTAGCATACGAACACTTGATTGAAAGAACTCAGTAAAAGAGTTTAGCATATATTATATAACTCCAACTGCTACTCATTTTCTTTCTAAAGCAAACCAGGTTTCAACCAAAAACAAATCAACAAAATGCATTTTCACAATATAAAACAATCTTCATAGTATATCATGCAACCACATATAACAATCAAATGTTGATTTTTAATAATAATAATAATAATAATAATAGAGTAATGATTATTTGACACACCTAAATTTTTTATATCCGGGTGCACAAACGTCGTAGCTACATAATTCATACAATCTAGATAAGTCAAATCAGGTGGTCGGTCATTATATGTATAATGCGTGTGGTCTTTACTTAAAATATATGTATGATGATTTTAGGTTATGATTGACTATGAATTTGTTTATACTTTTATGATTAATTAAATTAAATAAGTTTATCCTACCCTTTTGTCTTGTGTTTATTGTCCGTTCGGTCATCCTTTCTGTTGCAATGATCATCCTGTGGATGGGAGCAAAGGACGAGAGCTCACTAGAGGAAGCATTGGAGGTAGAGATCCATGAAGTATAGTTGTAGGACCGTTCGGTCAGTAGTATTAGTATAGCTTTTTGTATCATCGTTCGGTTTATATAGGTTTTGTATAACCGACTGACTTGTTCTTATAATTCGTATCAGACATATAATCCTTGTATAGTTTTAAATGCTCGACAATTTAAGATTATTCAGAACTCTATTTGTAAGCTTATTAACTGTCCTATCATATTATTACATGCTAATTTCTCATATAGTATCATGCTATATTTATTGAGATGTTACACATACCAGTAATATCAAATATAGAAGCACTTATGGGACCCTTCATATTTTGATTCCACAGCAAAACAACAAAAATAGCCAACTGTGTGCTTCAACGCTACACAGAAAAGTCAACCTCTAACTTAAATACAACGAAACAAAATGGGTGAACTCTGAATCATGAAAATTAATTAAGGAATTGAATAATTCAAACAAAGAACATAAACTGCTGTATTATACGTATGGTGAAGTCAAGTATAGTTCTAACTATTCATTTTCTTGAAAATTTTGGTTGATAAAAGTATGTGCAAAACTTTTCAAATATAAAAGATAACAAGAAGCATCCTAACACTTAAGTCTTCATTTATCCCTGTCTATGCAGAAAGCAACACCTTAAAATTTGTTTCCATCTCCATGGATCTTCAGATCTTTGATATGTTAGCTCCTATTGCCCTTTTCTTCCTGATGCTGGTGGCACTGAAATTGGGGAGGAATCTCACCAAAACCAAGCCAACTCCAAAGACACCTCCAGGGCCATGGAAGCTACCTATCATAGGAAACATACCTCATCTTGTTACACCAACACCACACAGAAAACTAAGAGACTTGGCCAAAAAATATGGAGCCTTGATGCATCTCCAACTTGGAGAGGTCTTCACTGTAGTTGTTTCCTCAGCAGAATGTGCCAAAGAGATAATGAAAACTCATGATCTTGTCTTTGCATCAAGGCCTCTGATTCTAGCCTCAAAGATAATCGGTTATGATGCCACAAACATATCTTTTTCCCCTTATGGAAATTATTGGAGACAGTTGAGGAAAATTTGCACAGCTGAGCTTTTCACTCCAAAACGTCTCAATTCTTTCAAGCCTATAAGAGAAGAAGAGCTCTCAAGACTCATCAAAATGATTGCTTCAGAAAATGGATCACCGTTCAATCTCTCTGAGGCACTTCTCACATCCAACTATGCAATAATTTCGAGGGCAGCTTTTGGCAAGACGTGCAAAGAGCAAGAAGAATATATATCAGTGGGAAAGGAAGTGCTTAAGGCTGCAGGAGGATTTGACATTGGAGATTTGTTTCCTTCTGCCACATGGCTCCAAAATTTTACTGGTTTGAGGCCTACCCTTGAGAGATTGCACCGAAAAAGTGATCAAATACTTGAAAACATCATGAGGGAGCACAAAGATAAAAGGTCAAAATCCAAAGAAGGTCTGGTTGAAGCAGAAGAGGACCTTGTAGATGTCCTTCTAAAATTTCAGGATGATAGTGGTGAAGATCAGGATATTTGCTTGACTGATGACAACATAAAGGCTATAATTGATGTAAGGATAATAAAAAGTTGTGATCCAAACTATTTTTTACTTTTCTGTAGTGTAGATAAAGTTATTAAATGAATTGATGTTTAATTAGTACTCACTTTGTTTGAGAACTGTTTTTTGTAGAATATCTTTGCTGCTGGAGGTGAGACATCAGCAACTACCATAGATTGGACAATGGCAGAGATGATAAGGAATCCAAGGGTGATGAAGAGAGCACAGGCTGAAGTGAGAGAGGTATTCAAGATTAATGGAAGGGTTGATGAAACTTGCATCAATGAAATGAAATATTTGAAGTTAGTTATCAAAGAGACATTGAGGTTACACCCACCAGCTGTTTTACTTCCAAGAGAAAGCAGAGAAGAATGTGAGATTAATGGGTATTATATTCCAGTCAAAAGCAAGGTAATTGTGAATGTTTGGGCAATTGGAAGAGATCCAAACAGTTGGAGTGACCCAGAGAGGTTTTATCCTGAGAGATTCACTGATATCTCTGTTGATTACAAAGGGAATAATTTTGAGTTGATTCCATTTGGTGCTGGAAGAAGAATGTGCCCAGGTATGACATTTGGTTTGATGAATGTTGAACTCACACTTGCACTTTTGTTGTATCACTTTGATTGGAAGCTTCCTACTGCAATGAAAGCTGAGGAATTGGACATGACTGAGCAATTTGGATTAACTGTCAGAAGAAAAAATGGTCTGCTTTTGATTCCCTCCGTTGTAACACAATAATGCTCATAAACCAATGTTATATCTTTGGTATGTTAGGTTCACTCCAGAACAAAGTGTTGGTCATTTTATCTTTTGTTCATTTCACTAGATCTGAAAACTTTTTTAATAATATGGTGGCAAAAATGACCATGGAATACTGGTAAAAAGTAATGATACCAAAACACATTTTTATATCTACGTGACACAAAGTTTAAAGGTAAAATTATTATAAAAATATAAAATTTTATATTTTTTTGAGAAAAAAAAGTATAATAAATAAATAAGAATAGAGTGAAATATGTAAAAAATTTAAATATGTCAAAGAATAATTTTTCTATTTGTAATATTGAACAATATAAATAAACTTGCACTGGAATTACTAGAAATTTTTCGTTCTTTTCCATTTAGACACATGCACATTAATCAATAACTTGAATTTCTAAGATTTGTGATTAGCTATGTGCAATAATAAATTTATGGAAAACTATATATAACTGAGAGAAGAATTTATTATGTAGGTAGTGAACTCCATTTAAATTTATGATTTTTAATATATATCTCTTATCCAATAATAAGGAGTGTTTAAAGAGGATGTTAATAATATTTTTCATAAACTTATGTTGATGGTAGATATTAATAATTTTGGGATAAAATTTGAATTTAATATTGATGGTAGATATTAATAATTATTAGTATTTTTCTCTCTTGTTCTTTATTTACAATGATGAAAGTGGTGATGTGGTGTAATGGTGAGTGTTTGAATCTTTTCTTATTATTATTAGGGTGCATGTAGTTAGTAATTACAGAGGTGGAAGTAGTGTTTCTGATAGCAACATGATGAATCACTATTTTGTACTATTCACTTAGTTTTTCGTATCGAATTATATTAGTGAATTGTGTTTCATAATTTATTATTGTCTCATTTTTACTATTTGGACTTAATTTGACTACTAATTCTTATTTTAACTAATTTAAATTATTTGGTCTTAATTATTCCAATTATTATTTGTAAGACAATTTTGGAATCATATTTTGAGACAACAAGAGTGATGTTATATCATTTTCAGATTTCCACATCACTATTTGTTTTATTTTTAATTGGAATTTCGTTTTAATGTAATTTAAGACTAGATTTTAGCCTTTGGGCTCTTATGGGTCAGATTTGGGAAATTAGGCCCATTTTTGGAGGGCATTTTCGTCCTCAGGATTATTAAAACCCTTAAATCAAATTTGGAACCTCTCTCTCCCCTCATTTTTGTTTTTTCTTAGGTCTTAGGAGCTTTGGAACGTTTCCACCCCCCAAGGCTTTTTCTTTCTTTCATTCTCCTTTACTGTATTGAATCCTGTTTTTAATTGTAATTTCATTTCTGTTTTGTGTTCTGTCTTCATTCTCGTTTTCAATTACATGGTCTTCTCTACTTTCGTTTTTCCCACTTTCTTTGCTGCCTTGCATTTATGTTTTCCAGTTGAATTTACGTTTTCTAGTTGTGTTTAGTTTTACATTTTCATTCCAGAATTGCGTTTTATTGTTCTGTTGTCATTGGGTTTCATGAATTAATTTTGTTTTGGTGTTTTAATCTTGTTTTAATGGTAGCTTAAGTGTGCTTGGTTGGTCATTAGTGAAATTACATCGTTTCAATGAGATTTCTAAACTGTAATTGTGTTTTTTCTGCTCTGACTTGATTGATATTAAATTTGTTTGTGCACTTGCAATTGGGTACACGCTTAGTTGCCTAATTGGTGTTTAATCTTCGTTTAGTTGATGAAACTGTGTGGTCCAGAATTGATTGATTATGAGCATTGTGTTTGCTTAATTCGCTTTTATGAAAACATGGTTAGTCTTCGCTTAGTTGGTTAACTTTTGTTGGATTAGGGGTTAGAGGAGTGGGTAATTGTTGTTAATCTGTGATTGGAAGCATGCAATTGAGCTAGTGATCAACTGTGTTTGAATTTGTGTTTTATTTGAGTGCATTTTAGTTCACAAAACTGTCTATAAACCACCCCCACCACGTGTTTGACCTATTGCCTAAACCAAAGTTTAGTCCTTGAGAGACGACCTATGAGTCACTTCCTAGTTTGTACTACACTTAATTGCATATTAATTTGATTCGGGTACAACCCCGATCACGACCTCATCAAGCTTGTTTAGAAGATATGTTATGGAATATGTGATGGTGTTTTGTAAACATCGAATATTATCAACCGGGTATAAATTGAGTACACGAGATTATAATCGAGTATAAACCACTCTTGGTATACACTGAATATTATCAACCACTCTTGTTTCCCCTAGTCAACCTGACTAGTCTAAGTTTAACCACTCCTGGTATCAATCCTAAACAACCGTCTAGACAGTTTAACTCCCTTGATTTAAACAAATTAAGTGTTTTAATTTTCTTCATAATACATAAACACAATCAATGTTTTATTACCAATACAAATTTGAGTGACTCTCAAAGAAAGGATAAATACAATACAATGAAATCTGGTAACTTGAAAGATTTTATTTTGTTCTATGAACAGACTCAGATGATGTAAGCTTTTAGAGAGAATAACAACGTAACGATACAATGATAGCAAAAGTTATTGTATTATCTTATGTGAGTCCTTCTTATATAATTTCTTTGAGAGATGATCGTTTCTCAGAGAGAGTTGACCTTTCTTAAGAGTTGGTGGCTTCTCGTATGAAGATTTGTATTTTTTGCGCCTTGGGAAGAGCAACATTGCTTTTGCAGTGAGAGCTTGTATGATTTTGGCAGGACATGAAGCTTTAGGGAAACATTATAGGAATGTCTTACTATTTCACAACGTTTTCTGATCCACATGTAGTGCTTTTGAGTAAATCTTGGTATTATCAATATATGCACAGATAAACAGAGAAAAAACATTACAGACAAAGTGTAGTACGTGCATGCATTTAATGTTTTATACATTGATAGTGTTGAAGCATGTTTTGTAATATAAACGTTTATCATGAGTATGTGCTTTTCAGTTGATAAGATATATAGCGTTTATTGTGCTTTTTTAAAATATTTTTTAACTTTTTATAATTGACATGTCACAGCTTATCTAGCGTTCAATAATAATGTTCAAATATGTGCTTCGCTTAGATGTTATACTCCACTAAATGATATTTTGTTAAGTGTCGTATGTTAAACTTCAAAACTCGAGTTGTTAAACAGTCTAGTCTCTCTAAACGATCTTGTCTTAACAGTATTTGAATCTTCATAAATGGCCTTACAGGCTCAATGTCATCTTTGAGACTCAGCGCCAACTCAGAGTGCGGATAAATTCAATACAATGAAAGTTGATAACTTGAAAGAATTTTTCTTGTTCTAAGAATAGACTCAAACAATGTAAGCTTTTAGAGATAATAACAAGCATAAGAATTCAATGATAGCAAAATTTCTTTTCATTCTCTTGTGTGAGTCATCCTTATATAGCTTTCTTCGAAAGAAGACCATTACTCAGAGAGAGTTGACCTCTTGAGAGTAGGTTGCTTCTTGTACGAATATTTGTACTTTTTAGTATCTTAGGAATAGCAACATTGCTTTAGTAGTGAGAGCTTGTACAACTATGGCAGGACATAAAGCTTTAGGGAAACATTCCAAGAATGTTTTCCTATTTCACAACGTTTTCTTGATCCATGTGCAGTGCTTTTGAGTAAAGCTTAGTGTTGTCATAATCTGAAAGATAAAGAGAAAAAAAAAACAAAGCAGATAGAGGTGCAGTACATTCATGCATTTAATGTTCTTACATTAAGAAAGTGTTTGAGCATGATTCGTAAGATGAGCGTCGAGTTTGTGCTTTTCAAAATAGTGCTCCAATTGATAAAACATTAAATGTTTACTACTTCTTTCTTTAGAAGTGCTTTTGTCAAATATTGTTTATTCTTCTATAACTGACATGTCATAGTTTATCTTTCTAGAGTTTGATAAGGATGTTCTAATATGCACTTTGCTTAGGCATTATACTTTACTAAACGATATTTCGTTAAGCGTTGTATTTTAAACTTCAAAACTTGAGTTGCTAGACATTCAAGTCTCTTTAAATGATCTTTTCTTAATAAAAATAGCTCAAACATATCAATTTCTACTTTTTACATCTCCTCTACTCTTCATAATTAATTTTCCACTCCTCAAAATTAAAGGAAAAAGGGTTATTTTGTTAGGATTTACATTAAATTCACACAAGGTATGTGTTTAAATGATATGTAACTTTAAATAAACAAGACACTTATCATTGTATCACAGTCACACAACATGCAGAGACAATTTATTGTTCCAATACCACAAAATGAACATATTAATAATGAACCAAGTGACAATGTGCAAGTTAATAAGGAAATGTAGAGGAACCATAAGAAGAAATATTAAGAAGTTTTGTAAGGAAAAATAGACCATTTATTTCAAATGACTACGTGATTTACTCTATTGAACATGAATGTGACTTAAGCACTAATGAAGATCCAGTCTCATTTAACCAAGCCATGAAAAGTGATAATTTTGAAAATTGGTTCAATGTAATGAAAGAAAAAGTTAAAATCAATGGACGAAAATCAAGTTTGGGTTCCAGTATAATTTCTTGAGGGTTTTAAACAAGTAGGTTGTACATGGATCTTTAAGGCCAAATGTGACTCAAAAGGAAATATTGAAAAATATAGGGTCAAACTTGTTGTCAAAGGTTTTACTCAAAATGATCACATTGATTAAAAAGAGACCTTATCTCCTATTTCTAAGAAGGACTCTTGAGAATTATTTTGGCTTTGGTGACTCATTTTCATTTAGAGCTTCACCAAATTGATGTAAAGATCAACTTTCAATGGTGACTTAGAGGACGAAGTATATATGGATCAACCTGAAGGGTTCATTACCATAAGAAAGGAAAATATAGGGTGTAAATTAAAGAAATCAATATATGGACTAAACCAAGTTTCTAAACCATGGTAACTTATGTGATGGGAATAGAAATATTCTATGGTAAATAATAATGATTGTTAAGTTTGTCTTAAAAGACATATATTAATAAAGTGTTAGAGATATTCAGAATGGATAAATGCTCTGTTGGAATAGTTCCAATTTAGAAAGGGGATAAGTTTAATTAGTCAAATGCAATGTCCTAAGAATGATTTGGAATGAAAGGTCATGGAGTCAATTCCTTATGCATCAGTGGTTAGGAGTTTGATGTATGCTCAAACTTGTAATTGGCTAGATATCAATTTTGTTCTTGAAATTTTAGGCTGATATCAAAGTAATCCCGATAAAACCACTGGAAAAATACAAAGAAAGTTCTTAGGTACTTATAAGGCACCAAACACTATATGCTCACCTAGGAAGTCAGAACATCTTAAAGTGATTGTCTACTCGGATTCAGACTATGTTGGATGTGTGGATTTAAGAAAGTCCACATTTGGATATGTTTACCTATTGGCAGAGGAGTGATTTCTTGGAAAAGTGCAAAATAATTAGTTATTGCTACTTCTACCATGGAGGTTGGTTCGTAGCATACTTTGAGACAATTATTCATGCTTTGTTGTTGTTGTCTCAAGGCTTGGTATTATTGATAGTATTGTTAGGCCCTTAAGAATTTATTGTGATAATTCTATAATTGTTTTCTTCTCCAAGAATGATAAGTACTCAAAAGGTGTAAAACATATGAATTTGAAGTACTTATCAGTCAAAGAAGAAGTGTAAAAATATATAGTGTTAATTGAATATAATGGTACAATAATGAATCCATTAAGTAAAGGTTTACCATCCAAAATATTTATTGATCATATTGAAAGGATGGAGTGTTATGGACAAGTCTTTCTTATAAATGTAATATATATATATATATATATATATATATATATATATATATATATATATATATATATGTTGCTATAATGATTCCTTTGACACTTATGAATTCAATTACAATTATGTTTATATTCAGTTATTTGTCATCCCCAGTTAAAGATATATATATTATTGTTTTGTTTATATAGAATGGCAGGATGTATCTTTGAAAAAAAAAAGGTAAATATTTGGTATAAATTACAATGAAATTGAGTTAGATGAATTGTGATATATAGAAGGAACCATGTTTTTAATAGCTTGCAACCCCATCATCCATTCAATTATTAAAAAAAATTGACTTTATAATTTCAATGAATATACACTTAAGGTTTAGTATTAGCTCTTCAAGTTATGATATAAATAAAGTGAAAGAATGTTAAATTATATATTTATTATAATAATAGACATTATTATTTATTGTATGGTTTTGTTATCTATCAAGAGCTTTTGAAAATAAAAGCCAAAGGTAAATCATATTATCATAAAGGAAAGTAATAAATAAAGTCAATAAATGAAAAAAAAAACTTATTTCTTTTCTACTCAAAATATCATAATAGATCGAGGTAGGTAAGTTCTTAAACCCTTCATAACATATACTGTAATAGATTCTAAAAATTGATGCGAAAAGTTTCTTGATTTAATTAGAATGTTTGAAACTACTAGTTTACAAACATTAAAATCATTAAAATTAAAAAAAAAAAAAAAAACTGAAAAATCACATTAAATAAATCTCAAGAATATTAAAATAATAAAAAAAGACATATTAAATCATTATATTAACAATTATAAAATTATAATATTTTATTTTAATACATACATAAAATAACTTAAACGTTGTCCACAACTCATGATTCAAAGTTATCCACAATTCGTATGGTTCTTGCTGAAGAAAACGTCAAAAGCAACCTAAATACGTGTTAAATAGGTTGGTCATAAACTATGAATATATGTATGAAAAGAAAACAAGTCAAAAGATTCTTTATTTACTATGAAGTTTGCAGCAGCAAAAACCACAGAAAGCAATAAAGGGAAAACAAAATCCTCATTTTCATCAAGACTTTCAGAAAACCTGACTAGTTTCTTCTGTCACCATGGATTATGAGTTACCTAAGATATTATCCTTTACCATGCCCTTTATTCTCTTCATGATTTTGGCACTCAAAATAAGGATCAGTCTCAAGAAAACTGGGTCATCTCAAAAAATACCACCAGGACCATGGAAGCTACCTGTCATAGGAAACATACACAATCTTCTTTCAACTACACCACACAGAAAATTAAGAGACTTAGCCAAAATATATGGTCCCTTCATGCATCTCCAACTTGGAGAGATCTTCACAATCATTGTTTCCTCACCAGAATATGCCAAGGAGATCATGAAAACCCATGATCTCATCTTTGCATCAAGGCCTAAAATTCTAGCTTCTGATATATTGTGCTATCAAGCCACGGATATTGTGTTTTCTCCTTATGGAAACTACTGGAGACAGCTACGAAAAATCTGCACAGTGGAACTTTTCACCCAGAAACGTGTCAACTCATTCAGACCAATAAGAGAAACTGAGTTCACCAATCTCGTTAAAATGATTGATTCTCATCAGGGATCTTCCATCAACCTCACTGAAGCAGTTCTTTCATCGATATACAACATCATTTCAAGAGCTGCGTTTGGCATGAAATGCAAAGACCAAGAAGAATTCATATCAGTGGTAAAAGAAGGAGCACTGGCTGTATCAGGTTTGAGCATTGGAGATTTGTTTCCTTCTGCCAAATGGCTTCAACTTGTTACTGGTTTGAAGCCTAAGCTTGAGAAGCTACATCGACAAAATGATCGGATTCTGGGAGACATCATCAATGAACACCAGCAGACAAATCCAAAAGCCACAGAAGGGCAGGGTGAAGCAGGCGAAGATTTGGTAGATGTTCTCCTAAAATTCCAGGATGGTAATCAGACAAACCATGACATTTGCTTAACTATTAACAATATCAAGGCTATAATCCTGGTAAGGCTAACGATATCTTGTATATCCATTTTATTATGAAGATAATCTTGGACCGATAGTTAATACTCTCCACTTTATAAAGGTAAAACCCCTCATGGATATCATTGCATTAGCTAAAGCTCACTGGTAATTATTATGCAGGATATCTTTTCTGCTGGAGGAGATACAGCTGCTTCTACCATAAATTGGGCAATGGCAGAAATGATAAGGGATCCAAGAGTAATGAAGAAAGCACAAGATGAGGTGAGAGAGGTATTCAATATGAAAGGAAGGATTGATGAAATATGCATGGATGAACTCAAGTACTTGAAATCAGTGGTCAAAGAGACCTTAAGGTTACACCCACCAGCTCCTCTTTTACTTCCAAGAGAATGTAGAGAAGCATGTGAGATTAAAGGGTATCATATTCCAGCTAAAAGCAAGGTAATTGTGAATGCTTGGGCAATTGGAAGAGATCCTAACTATTGGAGTGAAGCAGAGAGGTTTTATCCAGAGAGATTCAATGATAGCTCTATTGATTACAAAGGGAGTAGTTTTGAGTACCTTCCATTTGGTGCTGGAAGAAGAATATGCCCAGGTATCACATTTGGTTTGATAAATATTGAAGTGGCACTTGCATATTTGTTGTATCACTTTGATTGGAAGCTTCCAAATGAAATGAAAAGTGGGGACTTGGACATGACTGAGGAATTTGGAGTGACTGTTAGAAGAAAATATGACCTATGCTTGATGCCAGTCAATTATAGCCATGCAAGAAAGTTGTGAACTTTAGCTTCATCATTACCCTTTTGCTTCAGAAAGAAACTTTCTATCATTGTTGATTTTGTTAGATCTGAAAATTTTTTAATGCATCCAAAATCTGACTATAATGTTAGGAAGTAGCATTCATAACTTTCTTGCTATGTTGCACTGAGAGCTGAAATGGGGAGCAAACTAGTTCATGATATTTATATCAGTTAAAGAAGACATATACTAGAATTCATTTTATTCTTTTATATCTGCATAATATGACTGGTTTAGTTTCTCTAATGAAAACCTTACAATTAGAGTAATGACATAAACTGAATGTTGACCTATCAGAACACTTTTCTTTATCAGCACTATCAGAAGACATAATCATACTGATATAATATCTGTATGTGTCATGTCACCATTTAAAGATATGATCTGAACTAAAATAATAATATTTTATAGTATAAAGATCCAGATGATCAATTTTTCGTATATCGAAATAATAGAATTTATATATTATATAAATAATTTATCTTTACTTTAAAACTCTTTTTACAAAATAAGGATTTATTATTTTTATGATATTTTGAAATATTATGTCATTTATATAAGAAATATACTCAGTTTAACTTTTAACCTTAGTTGAAAATATTGTATTTAGAAGTTAATTAAAATATTATAATAACACCAAACCTACATTCAGGTTGATCCTAATATATTTTTGAAAAAATAATTTCAGGCACCGAAATATTTTTAGTAGACTTATTAAAAAATTATTAAGACCCACGTGTATCATTTATTAATAGTTACATTTTGATACACAACCTATTTTATTAAATATTGAACTTCAATTCGATTAGAATGGACATATTATACACATTAAATGTCCTTATCCCTAATCTAAGGCACGTTACCTCACTTTATTTAAACCTGCAATTACCATTTCTTTATCTCCTTAAACATATAAAATTCTCAAGTTGCATATTTTCATTCTTTATTCAGTTGACCCTTCAGTTTTTCTCGAGAGATCCAAAATACAATATCAGCATAAACCACTATAAGAAGTGATAAGAAGCAAAGCAATCACAATCCTCAACTTTCTCAGAACTTTGGAACCCCTTTTTCTCACAATGGAGTCTCAACCACTTCACATGTTTGGCCTTGCAATATCCTTTTTCCTCTTCATGATTCTGGCACTCAAAATAGGGACTAATCTCAAGAAAACTCAGTCATCTCAAAAAATACCACCAGCACCATGGAAGCTACCTGTCATAGGAAACATACACAATCTTCTTTCATCTGCACCACACAGAAAATTAAGAGACTTAGCCAAAATATATGGTCCTTTGATGCATCTCCAACTTGGGGAGGTCTTCACAATCATTGTTTCCTCTCCAGAATATGCCAAGGAGATCATGAAAACCCATGATCTCATCTTTGCATCAAGGCCTACAAATTTAGCTTCTGATATAATGGGTTATGAATCCACTGGTATTGTTTCAGCACCATGCGGAAATTATTGGAGGCAGCTGAGAAAAATATGCACAGTGGAGCTTTTAACCCAACAACGTGTCAATTCATTCAATCCAATAAGAGAACAAGAGTTCACCAATCTTGTCAAAATGATTGATTCACATAAAGGCTCGCCCTTCAACCTCACTGAAGCAGTGCTTTCATCAATATATAACATCATTTCAAGAGCTGCTTTTGGCATGAAATGCAAAGACCAAGAAGAATTCATATCAGTGATAAAAGAAAGCCTCACATTTGCAGCAGGATTTCACATCGGAGAATTGTTTCCTTCTGTTAAATGGCTTGAACTTGTTAGTGGTTTCAGGCCAAAGCTTGAGAATCTGCATCAAAAATTTGATCGGATACTAGGAGACATCGTCAATGAACACATAGAAGCAAAGTCAAACGCCAGTGATGGCCATGGTGAAGCAGAGGAAGATTTGGTGGATATTCTCCTAAAATTCCAGGATGGTAATGATAGAAACCAAGATATTTGTTTAACAATTAACAATATCAAGGCTATAATTCTGGTAAGAACAATAACATCTCCTAAACCCTTTCTTTTATGAAGATAATTCACCCTTTCTATAGAACTTTAAAAAGGTTTAATACTAACACTATATATAACAACACCTTAGACATGAGCTCTTCAAATTATGCAGTATGTCGTAATTTTTGTGTGGTCTTATCTGATGTTTTCTGCAATTACTTTTTGATTTTGACTCCTTTAAAATGAGGGATTCCTTTCATCAATATTGGTGAGTTATAACTGATAGTGGGAATTCTTGATCAACTTCACAGTATAGTTTCTCATAGAGTGCAAACAATTTATCACAGTATGAACAGTTTACCTTATAATCCACATTTCAATTTATGCACTATAAAGTATACTACTACCCACAAGAGAAGAATAAAATCCACAACTATCGTTTTGGATATCTTTACATTAGCCTAAACTCAGTGATAATTCATTGTAGGACATATTTGGTGCTGGAGGTGAGACATCAGCAACTACAATAAACTGGGCCATGGCAGAAATGATTAGGGATCCAAGAGTATTGAAGAAAGCACAAGCTGAAGTGAGAGAGGTATTCAATATGAAAGGAAGGGTTGATGAATTATTCATGGATAAACTCAAATATTTGAAATCAGTTGTAAAAGAGACCCTAAGGTTGCACCCACCAGCTCCTCTTTTACTTCCAAGAGAATGTGGACAGACATGTGAGATTAAAGGGTACCATATACCAGTCAAAAGTAAGGTAATTGTGAATGCTTGGGCAATAGGAAGAGATCCAAAGCATTGGACTGATGAAGAAAGGTTTCATCCAGAGAGATTCACTGATAGCTCAATTAGCTACAATGGGGTTAATTTTGAGTACATTCCATTTGGTGCTGGAAGAAGAATATGTCCAGGTATCACCTTAGGTTTAGTAAATGTTGAGCTGGCCCTTGCATTTTTGTTGTATCACTTTGATTGGACACTTCCAAATGGAACTAAAAGTGAAGACTTGGACATGTCTGAGAAGTTTGGAGTCACTGTTAGAAGAAAAGATGACCTATACTTGATACCACTGACTTCTAGTCCTTTCTTGGTATCATAATCATATAACAATTTGAATTTGTTATGACCCATTTACTACATAATAATGATACTTTTGACAACATTTTAACATTATTTATATGTGATTGGTGTAACATCCCAATAAATATATAGAGTAAAACTATATTTTATTCTAGGAGTTATCAAGAATAATATTAAAGAACAGTGGAGAAAAGAAGATTAAACATAACCAACGAAAGATTGTATTAAGACAATTTGATCAACCAAAATATACAAGTTGGTAAATTTACAAAGTTCACTACACTTAGGACGGACGGTTTTACAAAACAGAGCAACCGACCGTCATCTACAATATTTACAATAAGCTCAATTAAAAGCTATGGACCGGACGGTCCAGCAAACTGCTCGGGCAGTACCTCCAAAGGTTGCTCCTCAAGTAACGCTTCCTCCAAAGTCTCCTCTTGAAATCCTTCTGCTCACATCCAAAAAGGATGATCATTGCATTGAAGAAAACATGTCCGAACGGTCGGATACCGAACGGTAAAATAAAGAAAACAAAAACACGTAGCAGGGTAAGCTTATGAAGAATTCAACAAATCATTTATTATATAAACCCCATCATCCATATCTACATAACACTTTCTCAAACTGAAATCATGATAGAAACATCAACAATCATCAAATTATTCAAAAACTAAAGTCCGGACGTATGACCCTGTATGCTCGCCGCTCTCTGCACCCGGGTGGACCTGGCTGGGATACACTCAACAGACCGCCACCCGAGGTTAGTCCAATGGAACCATCTCGGTATCAAAATACCCTGAGGCTAGAGGACCTCCCGCCATTCCCACGCATGAATTACTCTCCTCTACTTGAGGTGATGTAATCACGGAATATCGGAAAAGAGTCAGAACCTGAGCCTATAACCACGGTCATACTAAATCAATTTACTTCAAACATGAGACATTCCTCCTTGGAACTCTCTTACAATTCAATCCAATATAACCGACAACTTAGTAACCATTTAAAGTAAGAAACTCAACAGAACATAGGTAAAGAGTGTTTGACTGGTAAAACCGGACGGAAAGATCAGTGGTGGTTCATCAACAAAAATGAAAGTAACTAATAAAAACCGGTCGGAAAATAAATCGAGAGTTTTACTCAACAAAATAGAAATTAAACTTTAAAGAGAATTGAATAAAGAAATTTATTAAGGGAAATCAACTGACTAAAATGAAGAAAAACGGACGGTTTATGAAAGACAGATTCTCTCCGGAATAGTGAATGTCCTTACTAGATTGAACACTCTGTAAGAATCAAGACTCGATAAAAGACCGGACGTTTTATCAATTGAACAACATGATTTATAAACCGGATGTTCTGTGTAAGACAGAAAATCTGAAATGACGGACTTAATAATATATGTTTGGTGCGGAAACAAGAAATCAATCCAAGGTGTGACGGGAAACCGACGGTCATAATGACCATTCGATTATAAAATTAGTTTGACTAAGTTCTTATACTCTCTTTGAAATTTAAATGTCAAGGAATTCATTTCAACACAATATTCAAACTTTCATTTTAACATATAGAAATCAAACATACCAAAATTCAGACATTCAACCATATAACAAACAATTCTTGAATAATCATAAACTTCCCTTACCTTTAATTCCCGCTAAGACTTCATAGTGAACGGATAGCAACCAACTCTTCTAAGTTTCCAATTTCAGCTCCGAACGGTCTTCTGGTTAGTACAGATTGTACCTCTTGATACCAGCTATCAGATTTCTTGAAGGAAGCTAATGATCTGAGAACGATTGGAGGTTAGATTTTTAGAGAGAAGATTGGGAAGGTTTAGAGAGAAGGAGGAGAATTTTGAGGTTGCAGAAAACGAAATTTGATGAAGAAGAAGAAGATTTGCATGCAGAGAGAGAGGTTTGCAGTGTTTTCTTCTTACCTTCATACCAGTGGTCGGCCAGCACTATGTTGCCACCTGGTTTCCACTACCATCCTCCCATTCATCCTATAGTCGCCACCTGGTTCCCACTCACAGGGATTTTCCCTACTAAGCCGTCGCTGCACGGATTACAAGACAAGGGAATTAATTACTTGCAGAAACTTGTCTCCCACTCACTAAAGAGAAACCGGTCGGTCGCCACGTGGCCGAGCCTAAAAATTGGATTTTTACGGGTTGTGACATTCCCCCCAACAAATAAAAATTTTCGTCATCGAAAATTAAATTGTTACCTTCAAACAAGTGAGGAAAGTTTTCTTTCATTTCATCCTCACGTTCCCAAGTAATGTCGCCAGCTTTATCATCCCAAATGACTTTAACATAAGTGGTCCGCTTGTTGGACGGTCGCCTGAGTGCTGATTCTTCAACTCTCACCGGTCGGACTTCTAAAGAGCAATCTCCCTTGAGTTGAATATTATCGGCTTCAATTACATGCGAAGGATCGGCAATATATTTCCGAAGTTGCGAAACGTGAAACACTGGATGAAGGTTGGACAAAGAAGGAGGTAAAGCCAATTCGTAAGCTACCGGTCCAATGCGCTTCAAAATTTGATAAGGACCAAGGAATCGAGCGGATAGCTTCTTTGGTCGGATGACTCTTCCAACGCCAGTCTTTCGGTCCAACTTAAGAAACACATGATCTCCTTCGACAAATTCCAAAGGCTTCCGTCTTCTATCGGCATATGATTTCTGTCGGCTCTGGGATGCCTTAAGTCTTTCCTGGATCAACTTCACCTTCTCGGTGGTTTGTTGCACTATCTCTGGTCCAGTTAACACCGATTCACCTTCCTGGAACCAGCAAAGAGGTGTTCGGCATTTTCTACCGTAAAGGGCTTCAAAAGGCGTCATTCCAATACTTGAATGAAAACTATTGTTGTACGTGAATTCGGCCAATGGCAAAATTTCGTCCCAAACGCCCAAGTGATCCAGCACGCTTGTCCTCAATAAATCTTCTAAGGTCTGGATGGTTCTCTCGGACTGACCGTCCGTTTGTGGATGGTAAGCAGAACTCATTTGAAGTTTGCTTCCCATTTCTTGTTGAAGTGCCTGCCAAAACCGAGACGTAAATCTTGGGTCTCGATCCGACACGATACCGGACGGTACTCCATGAAGCCTTATGATTTCTTTAACGTACAACTGAGCCAGCTTGGACATAGGCATTTTCAAATTGATGGGAAGAAAGTGAGCACTCTTGGTCAGCCTATCGACTATCACCCAAATTGCGTCATGGTTTCTAACCGTTCGGGGTAAATGGGTCACGAAATCCATTGCAATGCTGTCCCATTTCCACTCGGGTATCTCCAACGGTTGTAGTTGACCGCTCGGTTTCTGATATTCAATCTTAGCTCTTTGACAAGTTAAACAAGATTCCACGAAACGAGCTACATCTTGCTTCATTCCTGGCCACCAGAAACACATTCGCAAGTCTTTATACATCTTCGTCATGCCCGGATGTATACTGAGTCTACTTTGATGAGCTTCTTTCAAAACAATTCTTTTCAATTCTTCATCTCTAGGTACGCATGTCCGCCCCCTATATCGTAGAAGACCATCAGTGCCAGTATTGAAATCTTGATGAAGTTGGATACCGTTTGGTTTGCTGATCTTCTGTAATTCTTCATCAAATACTTGCCTTTCCCGGATTCTGTCAATGATGTTGCTTGACAACTGCATATGACTGCACTTAATACCGGTCGGTTCAAATTCACAGTAAAACCTTAAATCTCTGAAGCTTTCCACCAGCTTAAACTCTTGAACCATCATGTTTGCTACATGTACAGTCTTTCGGCTTAAGGCATCAGCGACTACATTTGCCTTTCCCGGATGATAATGTAGTTCAAAATCGTAGTCCTTCAGAAATTCCATCCATCTTCTCTGCCTCATATTCAATTCCTTCTGATCGAACAAGTATTTGAGGCTCTTGTGATCACTGAATACTTGAAACCGGGCGCCGTATAGATAATGCCTCCAAATTTTCAATGCAAACACTACGGCAGCCAACTCAAGATCATGAGTTGGATAATTTCTCTCGTGAACCTTCAACTGCCGAGAGGCGTAAGCAACGGCTTTCTCTTCTTGCATCAGAACGCAACCCAACCCTTGATATGATGCGTCGCAATATACTACATAAGGCAGATTGACATCCGGAATCACCAAAACTGGAGCATTCGTCAATCGCTGCTTCAGTTCTTGAAAACTAGACTCGCACCGGTCGGTCCAGACGAAAGGTTGATCCTTTCGAGTCAACTGAGTTAAGGGCGCTACTATCTTAGAAAAGCCTTCAATAAATCTTCGATAGTAGCCAGCCAATCCCACAAAGCTTCTAATTTCCGAAACCGAACGGGGAGTTTCCCACTCTAAAACCGCTCGGACTTTGGCCGGATCCACAGCAATTCCGCCAGCCGAGATTACGTGTCCAAGAAATTGCACTTGTTTCATCCAAAATTCGCACTTAGACATTTTGGCATATAGTTGTTTTTCCCTTAACACACCAAGCACTATCCTCAAATGTTCTTCATGCTCTGCTTCGTTCTTAGAGTAAATGAGGATGTCATCTATAAAGACTACCACGAAATTATCCAAAAACGGCCGGAAGATCCGGTTCATGTAATCCATGAATACGGCAGGTGCGTTGGTAACGCCGAACGGCATTACCACATATTCATAATGGCCGTACCTAGACCGAAATGCAGTCTTCGGGATATCGGCTTCCTTCACCAAGATCTGATGATACCCGGATCTTAAGTCTATTTTAGAAAATACTGTCGCGCCGGACAGTTGATCCAATAAGTCGTCTATTCTGGGTAGTGGATACTTGTTTTTAATCGTCAACTTGTTCAATTGACGATAATCCACACAAAGTCTCGAGCTTCCATCTTTCTTCTTGACTAATAAAACAGGCGCTCCCCAAGGCGATACACTTGGCCGAATAAACTTCTTTTCCAAGAGGTCTGCAATTTGCTTTTTCAATTCCACTAACTCTGCTGGGGCCATTCTGTACGGTCTTGCTGCTATTGGGCCGACTTGAGCAATTAAATCAATGGAGAATTCCACTTCTCGGATTGGAGGTAAGCCTGGTACTTCATCCGGAAAAACATCCATGAATTCTTCAATAACCGCTCGGTTTTCTGCCGAACGGTCTTCTTCATTTTGATCTTCACGTGTTAAGATTAGAAAACACATTGCTCCTTCTATAAGATCCTCTCGAAGTTTACCGAGGGTCAGTGATAAATCTTCTTCATCGCTTGGGAAAATCAACTTTTTCTTCCCGCAATCAATGAGAATGCGATTGGTTGTCAGCCAATCCATCCCTAGTATTATTTCTATGTCTTGAAGAGGTAAACATATAAGGTTTACCTTGAACTGATACCCTTCTACCTCAATAGGACATCTAATGCATACAGTAGACGTCCTAATCTCTCCAGCCGCTGGGGTAGACACCACCAAATCAAGCTGCATCTCACTCTTGCCTAAACCCAACTTTTCAACACATGCCTTCGAGATGAAAGAATGTGTTGCCCCCGAGTCATACAATACACAGCAAGGAACTCCATGCAGCAAGCAAGTGCTAATAATAAGGTTACCTGAACTTGCTGCTTCTACTCCGGTCAAAGCATAAACCCGGCCGGTTGCTTGCGCCCTTCCTCCGTTCCTCTGACCACTTCTACCAGCAATTGGAGGTCTCATAGCCCCTCGATTTCCCATGTTACACTCAGAATCCGTATGGCCGGTTCTTCCACACTTAGAACAATGTTTGAATCCCACAAGTTGAGGGCAAGATGATCGATAATGTGGCCCTCCACAATTGAAACAAGAAACTGTTCCTTGCTGCCTTGACGAATTAGTGTAAACTGGGTTTTGTGAGGGAGTACCAGAACCGGTCGGCATAGGCCGAGAATAAGGAGTCCTCCTCACGACTTGACCAGTTCGAGCCGGAACAGATGCCCTACCGATCGGTTGCTGCAGTTTCTTTTGCTGTTCCACTTCTGCCATATTTCTTTCAAGTACCTTGGCTCTTTCCACAAGAGTAGGAAAGGAGGTAATGCATAGACTGGAGATCATCACCTTCAATTCTGGCCTTAATCCATTTTCATACTTCCTGCACTGCCACTCCTCATTCACGCCCATGGTATAAAATCTCATCAAATGCTTGTAACGGTCGGTGTATTCGGATACCGACATCCCACCTTAAACTAGCTGGAGAAATTCCACTTCCTTTGCAAACCGTACACTGTTGGGGAAATATTCTCCATAAAACTTTTCTTTAAATAAATCCCAAGTGATTGGAAGTCGTTGTTGTTCCAATAACATCTTCATGGCACTCCACCAATGATTTGCCTCACCGGTAAGCTGGTATTCAGTATATAACAGCCTGTTTTCATTCGGACATCGTTTGGCCTGATAAATCTTCTCCATGTCCCTTAGCCAACGGTCTGCCTCATCAGCACTACATTTTCCGTCAAATTTTGCCGGACGGTGTTGGAGAAAACTCTCTAGACTCCATTCCGCCGTATTGTTTACCGAAGACCCGGACGGTCCACCGGTCTGTAATCCAGTTCGTAACAACTCCATTATTTGTCTCTGAGTAGACTCTGCAGCTACTCTAGCGGCTTCCGCATTCTGCAATGCAAGCGCGTTCTCCATTATTAATGTAACATCCCAATAAATATATAGAGTAAAACTATATTTTATTCTAGGAGTTATCAAGAATAATATTAAAGAACAGTGGAGAAAAGAAGATTAAACATAACCAACGAAAGATTGTATTAAGACAATTTGATCAACCAAAATATACAAGTTGGTAAATTTACAAAGTTCACTACACTTAGGACGGACGGTTTTACAAAACAGAGCAACCGACCGTCATCTACAATATTTACAATAAGCTCAATTAAAAGCTATGGACCGGACGGTCCAGCAAACTGCTCGGGCAGTACCTCCAAAGGTTGCTCCTCAAGTAACGCTTCCTCCAAAGTCTCCTCTTGAAATCCTTCTGCTCACATCCAAAAAGGATGATCATTGCATTGAAGAAAACATGTCCGAACGGTCGGATACCGAACGGTAAAATAAAGAAAACAAAAACACGTAGCAGGGTAAGCTTATGAAGAATTCAACAAATCATTTATTATATAAACCCCATCATCCATATCTACATAACACTTTCTCAAACTGAAATCATGATAGAAACATCAACAATCATCAAATTATTCAAAAACTAAAGTCCGGACGTATGACCCTGTATGCTCGCCGCTCTCTGCACCCGGGTGGACCTGGCTGGGATACACTCAACAGACCGCCACCCGAGGTTAGTCCAATGGAACCACCTCGGTATCAAAATACCCTGAGGCTAGAGGACCTCCCGCCATTCCCACGCATGAATTACTCTCCTCTACTTGAGGTGATGTAATCACGGAATATCGGAAAAGAGTCAGAACCTGAGCCTATAACCACGGTCATACTAAATCAATTTACTTCAAACATGAGACATTCCTCCTTGGAACTCTCTTACAATTCAATCCAATATAACCGACAACTTAGTAACCATTTAAAGTAAGAAACTCAACAGAACATAGGTAAAGAGTGTTTGACTGGTAAAACCGGACGGAAAGATCAGTGGTGGTTCATCAACAAAAATGAAAGTAACTAATAAAAACCGGTCGGAAAATAAATCGAGAGTTTTACTTAACAAAATAGAAATTAAACTTTAAAGAGAATTGAATAAAGAAATTTATTAAGGGAAATCAACTGACTAAAATGAAGAAAAACGGACGGTTTATGAAAGACAGATTCTCTCCGGAATAGTGAATGTCCTTACTAGATTGAACACTCTGTAAGAATCAAGACTCGGTAAAAGACCGGACGTTTTATCAATTGAACAACATGATTTATAAACCGGATGTTCTGTGTAAGACAGAAAATCTGAAATGACGGACTTAATAATATATGTTTGGTGCGGAAACAAGAAATCAATCCAAGGTGTGACAGGAAACCGGACGGTCATAATGACCATTCGATTATAAAATTAGTTTGACTAAGTTCTTATACTCTCTTTGAAATTTAAATGTCAAGGAATTCATTTCAACACAATATTCAAACTTTCATTTTAACATATAGAAATCAAACATACCAAAATTCATACATTCAACCATATAACAAACAATTCTTGAATAATCATAAACTTCCCTTACCTTTAATTCCCGCTAAGACTTCACAGTGAACGGATAGCAACCAACTCTTCTAAGTTTCCAATTTCAGCTCCGAACGGTCTTCTGGTTAGTACAGATTGTACCTCTTGATACCAGCTATCAGATTTCTTGAAGGAAGCTAATGATCTGAGAACGATTGGAGGTTAGATTTTTAGAGAGAAGATTGGGAAGGTTTAGAGAGAAGGAGGAGAATTTTGAGGTTGCAGAAAACGAAATTTGATGAAGAAGAAGAAGATTTGCATGCAGAGAGAGAGGTTTGCAGTGTTTTCTTCTTACCTTCATACCAGTGGTCGGCCAGCACTATGTTGCCACCTGGTTTCCACTACCATCCTCCCATTCATCCTATAGTCGCCACCTGGTTCCCACTCACAGGAATTTTCCCTACTAAGCCGTCGCTGCACGGATTACAAGACAAGGGAATTAATTACTTGCAGAAACTTGTCTCCCACTCACTAAAGAGAAACCGGCCGGTCGCCACGTGACCGAGCCTAAAAATTGGATTTTTACGGGTTGTGACAATTGGTCTAAAATTACTTCAGAATCAATAATAATAATCATAAACACCAACATGGACCAATCACAAAATAAGAGCTTTAAAATGTTGTCAAAGTACCATATCCTTACTACATTGAGAAACCTTATATCTTTTGTTGATTTTAGTAATTCTGAAGATTTTGCAATGCATCCAAAGCCCGTGAAAATTATGTTTAGAGTCTCCATTCTAGTAAGTGAAGTTGGGGAATCAACTAGTTCATGATATTTATACCATTAAACAAAACTGTATTATCTTTCCTTTGAAGATTACACTGCAAATAAATACTATATTATCTTTCCTTTGAAGTGTTATCTTGTTTATCTTTAAAGAATGTATAAAAGAATGAACGTTTCAATTTCTTTCACAAGATGAAAAAGATTATGAAATAACTTAAGCATTTTATAATAATAATAATAGCTTTAAAATAAATTTTATTCATCCCTGTTGAAACGTTAAAAGTTAAATAAAATATTTTATAATAATTGAAATCAAAATTCACTAATTTAGTTAAAACTAAAAGTGTAAATTTTAAAGTTTAAAAAGACAAAGAAAAACTCAAGAATCAAATTAAAACTCGTTTATTTTACATCAGCTTTGAAAGAAGAAGAAAAAGGACATTTAAGGGTTTACTTGACTTTGAAGTGAAACATTATGATTTTTAAAAGTCAACCATCATACTATTGACTTCCTTGAATGCTGGAGAAATCACAAGGTATGTCACCATTTTCCTAGCACTAAATCCTTATCCCCATCTAAGCCACGTTACCTCACTTTATTTTAACCTGTAATTACCATTTCTTCATCTCCTTAAACATACAAAATTGTAAGAATTACATATTTTCATTCTTTATTCAGTTCATCACCCTTCAGTTTTTATCGAGAGATCCAATATACAATATTAATAAGATCTTAGCCAAATCTACGTAAAAAATTAAAAAATCATTTCTAATCTAAAATCTTATAAACAAAGAATATAAAAGTTTTCATTTTTTCTTATCATGTACTAAATTTTTATCCCCACCGATTAACTTAAATTCCTATCAAGGACACTCTTAATGGAATCAAATCTTACACTTCTTTCATACTTATAGTGGGTTAAGTGAGGATAATGGAAAAATAATATTTTCTTATGAACACTTGGTTGGTACTAGTAATTATATGAATATTTGCTAATATTTATGAAAACAAAATGCACCGAAAGTTTCTTTTCTGCATCAGCATAAACCACTATAAGAAGAAACAAGAAGCAAAGCAACCACAATCCTCAACTTTCTCAGAACTTTGGAATCCCTTTTTCTCACAATGGAGTCTCAACCACTTCACAAGTTTGGCCTTGCAATATCCTTTTTCCTCTTCATGATTCTGGCACTCAAAATAGGGACCAATCTCAAGAAAACTGAGTCATCTCAAAAAATACCACCAGCACCATGGAAGCTACCTGTCATAGGAAACATACACAATCTTCTTTCATCTGCACCACACAGAAAATTAAGAGACTTGGCCAAAATATATGGTCCCTTGATGCGTCTCCAACTTGGGGAGGTGTTCACAATCATTGTTTCCTCACCAGAATATGCCAAGGAGATCATGAAAACGCATGATCTCATCTTTGCATCAAGGCCTACAATTCTAGCTTCTGATATAATGGCTTATGATTCCACTGATATTATGTTTTCACCTTATGGAAAATATTGGAGACAGCTGAGAAAAATATGCACACTGGAGCTTTTCACTCACAAGCGTGTCAACTCATTCAATCCAATAAGGGAAGAAGAGCTCACCAATCTTGTCAAAATGATTGATTCACATAAAGGGTCACCCTTCAACCTCACCGAGGCACTACTTTCATCAGTGTATAACATCATTTCAAGAGTTGCGTTTGGCATGAAATGCAAAGACCAAGAAGAATTCATATCAGTGCTAAACGAAGCCATAACAGTTGGATCAGGTTTTAACATAGGAGATCTGTTTCCTTCTGCTAAATGGCTTCAACTTTTGAGTGGTCTGAGGCCTAAGATTGAGAGGTTGCATCAACAACTTGATCACATTCTAGAAGGTATCATCAATGAACACAAGGAAGCGAAGTCAAAAGCCAGAGAAGGCCATGGTGAAGCACAGGAAGATTTGGTAGATGTTCTGCTAAAATTCCAGGATGATAATGATAGCAACCAGGATATTTACTTAACTAACAACAACATCAAGGCTATAATCCTGGTAAGGATAATAACATATTCTATATCCTTTCTCTCATGAGCATAATCTCACTCCCTTCTCTATAAACTAGACAAATGTTCAATACTTACTGCAGAATATATCTTGTTGGAGATTTCATAGATAAGACAAACTTACTGTATATAAGTGTATACAGATATTCATAATGATCTTCCAAACAACAGCTCACTTTATACTAACAAATCAATTGTATGACTATCTATTTGGATGTCTTGATAATCACTTTACAGGACATCTTTGCTGCTGGAGGTGAGACTTCTGCAACTACGATAAATTGGGCAATGGCTGAGATAATAAGGGATCCACGAGTAATGAAGAAAGCACAAGCTGAGGTGAGAGAGGTATTCAAAACGAAAGGAAGGGTTGAAGGAACTTCCATGAATGAACTCATGTATTTGAAATCAATTGTGAACAGACCCTGAGGTTACACCCTCCAACTCCTCTTTTACTTCCAAGAAAATGTGGACAGACATGTGAGATTAATGGATATCATATACCAGTAGAAAGTAAGGTAATTGTGAATGCTTGGGCAATTGGAAGAGATCCAAACTACTGGACTGAAGCTGATAGGTTTTATCCAGAGAGATTCATTGATAACTCTGTCGACTATAAAGGGACAAATTTTGAGTACATTCCATTTGGTGCTGGAAGAAGAATATGCCCAGGCAGCACCTTTGGTTTAGTCAATATTGAGGTTGCCCTTGCATTTTTGTTGTATCACTTTGATTGGAAGCTTCCAAAGGGAATGAAAAATGAGGATCTGGACCTCACTGAACAATTTGGAGCAACTGTTAGAAGAAAAGAAGATCTATACTTGATACCAGTCACTTTCCATCCTTTGCTGGTAAGATAAACAATGTATTTTTGTATTTTGGTTCATTTTAGTTTGACCGAAGAATTTATAATGCTTTTTCCATGATGTTTTCTTCGTTGTTATCATCATATATTGGTAGGGAGGGAATTGTAAATAACTAAACCTTACAAAACTGAGATTTGTACAGTAAATTAATTTTATCTCTATTTCCAACCGTAGCATTCATAACATTAATATAGATGAACATTATAAATGTCTTACCAGTAGTACTATTATACGATTATCATTCGATTGGTACAGAGAACATAAGTATACAAGGAGAAATGTGTATATAACAATTGACAGTTACCATTATCTGAAATCTGGTTTTAGAATAGGAGAATAACAGAAAAATTGTCAAATGTTTTGTGCAGGGAAATGGTGCAGACTGCAGAGTAGGGAAAAATCAGTTCCAAGATTAAAAGTACTGAAGTTGATGGCACATATTCAATCTGATGCAGAAACTGTTCATATTGTGTAATGAACTTATGAAATGTAAAATGTGTTAGAAATAAAACAAAAATAACAGAACTTGTTTAGTTTTTCATAACAGACATCTATATATACTTCTGTAATCGATCTTTTTGGTGTTGAATAAAAAATAGAGAAGCATCTCATATCTGTGTGTGTTTTTTTTCTCTAATCTGAATCATCATCTTCTCTGATATTTTGTGCTTGACGGTGTGTTCGGTCTCGGTGCTCTTCTCTGATCATCACTGTTCTTCATCTTGTGCGTGTGCGTGTAGGAGAGGAAGACCTCTTGCAGAGAGCCCATTCTCTGCCACTCTCTAATCCCTTTCCAGAAGCTTTCCTTTTGTTTTCTCTCTCTCACGTGCTCTTTGAAAAGTCAGAGATATTATTTGATAGGTGTTTACGTTTCTGCCCCTATCTTTTCTTAATAAAATGTAGCTTAACTTTCATCAAATCTATCTTCAATTTTTAGAGTTGAGAATCATAAGGCACTACAATGTTTTGGCCGTGTTATTTGATGGTGCCACGTTACCAGAACACATGCGTTCAGAACAAAATGACAAAAATACATTTAAACATTGCACGGAAACTATAAATGAAAGAAAACGATTTGCCAATGCTTTCCATCAACACTGTAAAAAGACAAATTTTAAAAGTTGTGGTCATTGTGATTTACAATGAAATTAGCAGAAAACACAAAAAGAGAGAAAGACAACCAAATCCTCATCTTTGTCAAGTCTTAGTTCCCTCACCATTCTCTTCCGTCACCATGGATTCTCAACTGCTTAATATATCAGCCCTTTTCCTCTCCTTTCTCCTCTTCGTGATTTTGGCACTCAAAATAGGGACCAATCTCAAGAAAACTCAGTCATCTCCAAACATACCACCAGGACCATGGAAGCTACCTGTTATAGGAAACATACACAATGTTCTTTCAACTACACCACACAGAAAATTAAGAGACTTAGCCAAAATATATGGTCCCTTGATGCATCTCCAACTTGGGGAGGTCTTCACAATCATTGTTTCCTCACCAGAATATGCCAAGGAGATCATGAAAACCCATGATCTCATCTTTGCATCCAGGCCTACAATTCTAGCTTCTGATATATTATCTTATCAATCCACAAATATAATTTTTTCACCCTATGGAAACTATTGGAGACAGCTACGAAAAATCTGCACAGTGGAGCTTTTCACCCAAAAACGTGTCAGCTCATTCCAGCCAATAAGAGAAGAAGAACTGACCCATCTTGTCAAAATGATCGATTCACATAAAGGGTCTCCCTTTAACCTCACTGAAGCAGTGCTTTCATCGGTATATAACATCATGTCAAGAGCTGCGTTTGGCATGAAATGCAAAGACCAAGAGGTATTCATATCAGCGGTGAAAGAAGCCGTGGAAAGTGGATCGGGTTTTAACATAGGAGATCTGTTTCCTTCAGCTAAATGGCTTCAAATTGTTACTGGTTTGAGGCCTAAGCTCGAGAGACTGCATGGACAAGTTGATAGGATATTAGGAGACATCATCAGTGAACACAAAGAGGCAAAGTCCAAAGGCAAAGGAGGCCAAGGTGAAGCAGAGGAAGATTTGGTAGATGTTCTTCTAAAATTCCAGGATGGTGATGAAAGTAACAAGGATATTTGCTTAACTATTGACAATATCAAGGCTATAATCCTGGTGAGGATAATCTTCAACCCTTGATACACTTTAACAACTTCATGGTTTGTTTGACAGGTTTACGTAGTTTATCAGAATCTAAGTTACTTAAAACTACACTTCTAACATTGAAAAAAGTAAAATCCATGATAATTATTATACTTTGCAGGATGTGTTTGGTGCTGGAGGAGAGACATCTGCAACTACCATTAATTGGGCAATGGCAGAGATGATGAAGGATCCAAGAGTAATGAAGAAAGCACAAGATGAGGTGAGAGAGGTATTCAATATGAAAGGAGGAGTAGATAAAGTTTGCATGGATGAACTCAAATATTTGAAATTAGTTGTGAAAGAAACCCTAAGGTTACATCCACCAGCTCCTCTTTTACTTCCAAGAGAAAGCAGAGAAGAATGTGAGATTAATGGGTATCATATTCCAGTGAAAAGCAAGGTAATTGTGAATGCTTGGGCAATAGGAAGAGATCCTAAGTATTGGAGTGAAGCAGAAAGGTTTTATCCAGAGAGATTCATTGATAGCTGTGTTGACTACAAAGGGAACAATTTTGAGTACATTCCTTTTGGTGCTGGAAGAAGAATATGCCCAGGCACCACATTTGGTTTGATAAGTGTTGAGCTAACACTTGCATTTTTGTTGTATCACTTTGATTGGAAGCTTCCCATGGGAATCAAAAATGAGGATTTGGACATGACTGAGCAATTTGGAGTCACTGTTAGAAGAAAAGATGACCTATACTTGATACCTGTCTCTCCTCCATCTTTTCTGGTAAGATAAACCATACCAGAAATTACTATAACCTTTGAAATTTTGTAATTACCCAATTGAAATAAGCTTTTTTTAGAACTGAAGATTATATGGTGCATCGAAAGTCAGCAACACTTATGGTATGAACTTGCTTTATAGCTACGGAATTGAATGCTTCTTTTGTTTCTTAGTACTCTTTTCTCCTCTCCTCCTTTTCATATCTCATTACTCTCTTATTTTCTGACTCTGGTACTACCTATCTTGTGGAATTTTGTTTCCAAATCTATTTTTAATACTAAAATTACGTATTGAATTTTGGTTCCTGTATTATAATTCAAAAAGTATTTTTTTATTATTTAAAATAAAAAATAAGATATAATTATGACAATTATTATAAAGGGTCTATTCAATGTTAAATACAAAGTACATAATAGATAAACATCAACATTAGCAGTTTCGTAATAAATTCAATTGCTGTTGATATTGTGGCAAATATTAATATTAATTTGATACATATTATAGGATAAAATAGTTACTAAAAAAGTAATCAAAGAAAAAAAAGAGAAATAAAATAATAAAAGAAAGTATTATATAAATTTAAAAAATGTATGGTTGTTAAAGTATTATTACTCTGATATCACAAATCTTTTTACTATAAAAACGAATTGGGTGACCTTGTTGTAGCAGGATAGCTCCTGTATCTTTATCAGAAACATTTAGTAAATTTTTAAACTAGATTTAAAATATGGTGAATTTTTAAATTGAATTTTGAAATTTAATTAAGAATTATATTATATTTAAATTAAAAAAAAATTGATAATAAAAGTAGTTGGTGGGTGGATGGGATAATTGAAAGATAGAGAAAAAAAATCTTACGAAGTACAATTAAAAAATCCTTAGAAGAGTAGAGAGAAAGCCCATTTGGGCCCAAATCCATTTCCATACTACTAACAATTAATTAATGAGGTAAGTATTATATATTGTTTGTGAACTCAACTCTGAATTAAGTGATAAATCAATATAATTACTTTTTATCCTATGTTATTTGTTAAGATAATATTATATGTTGTAATGCAGCAGCAATGGAATCATATGATTAAAATTTCATATTCTAGAGAGAGTATATTATTTTAGTATAAAATTAAGAAATATAAATGAAAAAGATTGGATAAAAGAAGTTGGTGGACACAAAAGTAATAACTCTAACGACCTAACTTGTATATATTTACAAATAAAAATATATCATAATAGCGTAACATAACATTTATCATATTTTTTATAAATAATATTTTTTTATAAATCACATTTTTAAAGTTAAATATTTTTTTTACATTTATATTTATAAAGAACTGAAATACTCTTTTTTTTTTCTAAAATATAAATGTATTTTACTTTTAAATTATGTATCTCGTGCGATGATAAATTAATCTATCACAAGAAAATTTGAATAGAATTTTAAATTTTTTCACAAAACAGTGTTTAATCTTTTTTTTTTCAAGAGTTAGACATTTTGCAATAATTATTAAATATTTAAGGATTTAAATTAGCCTTCAAGGAAAATCTTTAAAAATAAAAAATAATAAGACAGATTTATTTTTATAATGGTTCGTTCTAAATTGAGTTACTTTTAATTCTCTCTTAAGCATTCATAAGGGATTTCGCTAATCATAAAGGATTATAACGAGTTTAACCATTTTAGGTATACCGTTAACCCAACTGGTTATGACGATTATAATCATTCCTAGTATGAACTAGTCTAATTGACTAGACAGTTTAACTCTACTGAGTTAAACTTACAAGTATTTTACTTCACTTCTGAAAGAAAACAACAAGGTGTCCACATATTACAAGAATAAAATATATAACTCTTGTAAAGAGAAGTTGAAATCAATACATAGAGATTTTGAAAACTTGTAAAGAGACTTTTCTTTTTCAAAGAACAAGCGTTAGACGATGTAAGCTTTAAGAAAACAGCAGCAAGAGAGTTTGCACAGATGATTCTTGATTCTTCTGGATATCTTATCTTCATGCAATCCTTTTTATATAGGCTTTTTTAAAAAAAAATTGTTACTCACAGCTTTTGAATTTCACATAGAGATGTAGCCTTTTGTACTAGGTCAAAAGTTATGTTGCATCTTATAAAGACAATTGTATTGTGTATGGAAAAGACAAACAAAAAGAATGAAGAAAACATTCCCAAAATGTCTTCATGTCTCTAAATGTTTTTCTGATTCTGAATAAAGGTAGTGTACTTACATAATCTACATAGAAAAGGAGAGCATAACATAGTAGACAAAATAGTACTACAACGTACATGTAATAAATCGCTAGAAGATCCTAAACGTTTAGGCATTATAAGTGTGAGTAACTTAAAGCACTTAGGATATTTTTAATATAGCCTTTAGCACTTGCATTTAATATCCTAAACGGTTCATGTTATCAAACACTATTTTGTTTAGACACTTTATTAAACTTGAAAACTAGGTTTACTTAGAAGATCTTGTCTTAATACATATTGTTTAGACGAGCTTGTCTTAACATACAACATTTAAACGATATTGTCTTAACAATTAAAAAGATATTATTATATATTTGAATACATGTATGTTTTTTAAATTTGGATGACTTAAACTCATACATTAATTAATGATCAATTTATATACTAATTTTTCTAGTCAAAATCTTCTTAATTAATGTTAGTAATTAATTTAGAGTTTAATTAATCACTAATTATAATTATTAATTATAATAAATATTTTAGAAATCAATAATTTTTAGTTTATAAAATAATATCTAAATTAATCACTAATTGATTGTTTATTTAAATATTTGTTAGCGTGTAAACTAACAAATTAAACTTCTTGTAACAAATAGAATTAATTTAGAGTTTAATTAATCATTAATTATAATTTTTAATTATAATAACTATTTTAGAAATAAATAATTTTTAGTTCATAAAATAATATCTAAATTAATCACTAATCGATTGTTTATTTAAATATTTGTTAGTGTGTAAACTAACAAATTAAACTTAACAAATAGTTTATCTTTTTACCATTAATTTATATTTTCTTTGCTTTTCTTCTTTTCTTTGTAAAGCTTTTACATTTTTTTTGGGTGAAATGCACAATCAAGATATAAGAGCTATGGATATCTCAAGTAAAGAAATTATATATCAAAATTTACCATAATTTAAGGTTGTCAACTTTGTCAATACACAATATTTTTCCTCTTCTATTTTCTAACTACACCAAAACAAAGTATTTTTGAATTATGACCGGTTACTATTTTTTTCTAAAAATACTTTAATGAGTATCATATTTTTTATTATTCAAATTATTTTTTTAAAAATATAATTAATAATAATTTTTGTCAAAAATATTTAATAAACAAATACTGAATTTTATAATCAATGCTTAATAACACCTAACGTTGGTTACTATCATCTATTATTTTAAATATTTAATAATACATGATTTATTTATATTTTTGAAGCATTTCAAATCATAAAGTTAATTTATATAAATTTTATACTTATATATTTTTAAAAAAATTACCTTCTTGTCATGATATCTTCCGTCACAATATGTTTTTCTTCTAGAGAATGGAGTTATTTTCTTTGGGCTGCGAAGATTCTAATTAGACCAATTTCTGAAAACATTTTTGTCAATATTATTATTATAGCAAGTCTTGCAAATAGTTGAAAAGAAATGATAGAATAAAAAAGAAAGCGTAGAGTCAACGTTGGAAAGTGCAAAGTCTTGTTTGTTTAGATATTAAAATATAATAAAATGGAAGTTTGAGAAAGTGAAAAGATTGGAAAGATATATATAATAAAAATTGTTGTTCTAGATGGTTTGACCATTGAAATGATTTGAAAATGAGAGATTGAAGAAATATTTCTTTCTCTGGTTTAAGAAAGGAGAAGATGAAATTGTTGTCCTCTTTTCAGCATATCAATGTATAAAATGGTCAAAAAAAGCACGTTTATGACTTTACCATGGACTACAAACTCAAACATATAACTCTCATTATTCAAGCTACAGTGAAAAATAACATTCAAGAAAATTATAAAATATTTAGATTAAATTAATAAGTAATTTATTACTACTTTTATATCGTTTTTAATAATTTTTTTACTTAATTGAATTTTAATTTTGTTTAAGAATCACTTTATTTTTTAAATTGGTATTAATATTTTTTTTTTATTTTTTTTCATCCATTCCTTAAGTATATATAAATGATGATGGTGTGGGGTGTCACAACCTGCAAAATCCAATTTTTAGACCCGGCCATGTGGCGACCGGTCGGTTTCTTTTTTTAGTGAGTGGGGGACAAGTTCTGCAAACAATTAATTCCCTTGTCTTGTAATCCGTGCAGCGACGGTTTAGCCAGAGAAAATCCCTGTGAGTGGGAACCAGGTGGCGTCAGTTGAAGGGACTTGAGTTGGTAGTGGAAACCAGGTGGCAACAAAGTGCTGGCCGACCACTGGTATGAAGGTAAGAAGAAAACAATGCAAACCTTTCTCTCTGCATGCAAATCATCTTCTTCTTCAGAAAATTTGTTTTCTGCAACCTCAAGATCCTCCTCCTTCTCTCTAAACCTTTCAATCTTCTCTCTAAAAATCTAACCTCCAAACGTTCTCAGATCAATAACTTCCTTCAAGAAATCTGGTAGCTGGTATCAAGAGGTACAATCTGTACTAACCAGAAGACCGTTTGGAGCTGGTAAGTGTCCGATTCGTTAGGGTTCTTAGTTCTTCCTACATGCATTTGCTGTTAAAGCTTGCATGTATCTTTTAACCATTTTCTTTCTGAACCATACTTTTGTATTTCGTTTTAGAAATCTGAAACTTAGAAGAGTTGGTTGTTATCCGTTCACTGTGAAGTCTTAGCGGGATTTAAAGGTAAGGGAAGTTTATGATTTTTCAATAAATTGTTTGTTATATGGTTGAATGTATGAATTTGGTATGTTTGATGGTTGAATGTATGAATTTTGATATGTTTGATTTTTATATGTTATATGAAAGTATGACTCTGATGTTGAATTGAATTCTGTAAACATTTAAATTTCAAAGAGAGTATAAGAACATAGTATAACCAATGTTATAATCGAATGGTCATTATGACCGTCCGGTTTCCCGTCACTTCTTAAATTGATCACTTGTTTCTAAACCAAAAATATAATAAGTCAGTCACTTCGGAATTTCTGTCTTACACAGAACGTCCGGTTTGTAATTATAGAAGTTAATTGATAAAGCGTCCGGTATTTTACCGAGACTTAATTCTTACAGAATGTCTAGTTTAGCAAGGACATCCACTTTTCTGAAGAGAATCCCCTTTTATAAACCGTCCATCTTTCTTCATTGTGGTCAGTTGATTTTCATTAACCAAATTTCGTTATTCGCTTCTCCCGAAAGTCGGATTTCTATTTTGTTAAGTGCACTCTAAATTTCCTGTTACCAACCGGTATTTATTTGTTATCTATGTTGACGAACCACCATTGATCTTTCCGTCCGGTTTTACCAGTCAAACACTCTTTACCTATGTTCTGTTAAGTTTCGTACTTTAAATGGTTACTAAGTTGTTGAATACTTGAATTGAATTGTAAGAGAGTTCCAAGGAGGAATATCTCATGTTTGAAGTAAATTGATTTAGTATGACCGTGGTTATAGGCTCAGGTTCCGACTCTATTCCGATATTCCGTGATTACATCACCTCACGTAGAGGAGAGTAACTCATGCGTGGGAATGGCGGGAGGTCCTCTAGCCTCAGGGTATTTCTATACCGAGGTGGTTCCATTGGACTAACCTCGGGTGGCGGTCTGTTGAGTGTATCCCAGCCAGGTCCACCCGGGTGCAGAGAGCGGCGAGCATACAGGGTCATACGTCCGGACTTTAGTTTTTGAACATTTTGATGATTGTTGATGTTTCTATCTTGATTTCATTTGAGAAAGATGTTATGTAATATAGATGTTTATGTTTATATAATAAATGATTTGTTGAATTCATCATAAGCTTACCCTGCTACGTGTTTTTGTTTTCTTTATTTTACCGTTCGGTATTTCGATCGTTCGGACGTGTTTTCTTCAATGCAATGATCATCCTTTTTGGATGTGAGCAGAAGTATTTCAAGAGGAGACTTTGGAAGAAGCGTTACTGGAAGATCGACCTTTGGAGGTGCTGCCCGAGCAGTTTGCTGGACCGTCCGGTCCATAGTTTTTCTTTATGATTATTGTAAATATTGTTTGAGACGGTCGGTTAATCCGTTTTGTAAAACCGTCCGTCCTAAACTTACTGAATCTTGTAAATCTTACACCTTGTATATTTTGGTTAAACAAGTTGTTTAATCCAATCTTTCTTTAGTTATGTTTAATCTTCTTTTCTCTACTGTTCTTTAATATGATTTTTGATAACTCCTAAAATGAAATATAGTTTTACTCTATATATTTATTGAGATGTTACATGGGGTTTGCTGGTGGTGTAAGAAAGAAGGAGATAGGGATGATAGAGGGAGAAAAGGAAATGAAACGATGAAAAATAAATTTTCAAAACAAAACCAAAATTAACAAAGTAAAAAAACAAAAAATAAAATTTCAAGATACTAATATGTGACATTCATCAAACATAGTTAATATCAATTTATCATAAGGACTATCATTGAGCGATTTTAAACAAAATTAGAACTTAATTGAGTAAAAGATATTGAAAAACAATGAAATATTTCTCTTCGATATAAGGACCACAGTATCAATTAAACAAATTGTAAAATAATAAGAAGAAACATATTACAATAATTATATTTTATGTTTAAAATACAGACTTATATTACAAAAAGAATGAAATTTATTGATGAATTTTATCTCTTGATATGTCAGTGAAGCAAAATTAGTGACGGTAAAAAAATTATCGGTAAAATACTCATTAATAAATTTTATTGACAAAAGGAAAAATTCATTCAATGGTAAAAAATTTGTTGAAAATGATCTATCATCAGTTAACCACAGTCTAAATCCATGAATAATCTTAAGTAAATATTCTAACTAATATTTTGCCAAATTTGATAGAAAATTGGCAACCATTTTATCGAAAAATTTACAAATGAAATTGTTACAAATTTTAAAAATTACAATTATCAACAAATATTTCAAAATTCAATAACGTATTTACGGAGGAATTTTCAAAAACCTCAATTATCGATAAATTTACAAACAAATTTTAAAAAATCTATTACCAACAAATTTTATCATCACATGGTTAAAATTTTATCACATGATTAAAGTCTCACATAGAAACTTTAATACTCACTCTTATCTACAAAATTTAACAATGAAAATATTTGTTGATAATAAAAAATTTAAATACTTATGAATTTTACTAACAAATTCATTCATTAATAAAATTCATCCATAAATTATGTTTTACCAATATATTTTTTTCATCAATAACTTTCATTAGTATATGTTATTTTATCCAAAATCATTATAAATAGTAGGGTTAAATATGTGGGCGATTTTGGGTTTAGTCCCTCTTTCAAATTATGGTACAATTTAGTCCTTTAATTTTAGAAAACTCTGGTTTTAGTCTTTTTTATCAAATTTTTTTAACTTTATTTGTTGTTTCAAACGCGTTTCTCAGTTAACATTGAAGCAAAAATGTGTCAAACAGTGTAAACAATCCAAATGCTATAATGAAACGTGCTTGAAACAACAAATAAAGTTAAAAGTATTTGGTAAAAATGACTAAAACAAGAGTTTTCTAAAGTTGAAGGACTAAATTGTACCATAGTGTGAAAAAGAGACTAAACCTAAAATCGTGCTAAAATATAAGAACTAAAACCATATTTAACCCTAAACAGTAAAAAGAAGTATGAACATTTAATGTGAAAAGTGGAATATAAAATTGTGAGAGAAGGAATGCACCTAATCCATCATTTTAAGTCAACACCATACCATTTGCGTGAAAATTACATTTATTTCTCCACTTTCCGTTGTCGTCACTATTGATTGGTACAACTCTAAACCATTACAAACAGATTTCACTTTATCAACTTTCTTTCTATGGATTTTAATTCTTTCAAACCAAATACTCATTTGAATTCATTATAAAATATAGCCTTAATTTAATTATATGTAAGTTATTATTTTCATCATTTCTTAGTTTTATCTGATCTTTTATTTATTTTTCAGTGCTAAAATATTTTTTACTTTATTTTATTCAAATTAAATTATTAACGTCCTTTTCATTCATTATGTCATTGAAAATATTAATATAGTTATGGACCGTCCTTTGCTTCCTTTTTTTATAGTTTGATGTTTTTGTTAAACTAGAATAATAGAATAATACTATACTTCTAGCAAATGTACAAATTTGCTATTCTATATGTTTTCAAGAATAAATCGCACAAAAAATGTTAATAGCCACCACCTTTTAATCTTAATAAATAAATAAAATCAACATAATTTAAGATTAAATACAGAATGAATGTAAAAGAAAAATATTAAAAATCAATAGTGAATAAAGGAATGAAGAAAAAAAAATATCTTTTTACCCATAACCAAAAGGTGTTGGATCTAGATTCACTAGAAAGATACACTATCAATAAGATCTGAGTTTTACTATATAAAAGATTAACATTTCTATATTTAAAATATTAAGATAATAAATTAACGGATTTTCCTTAAGAATCAGACATTATAATGTCTTTTCATTTAAAGAATTAAACAGAAACATATATGGAAGAAATAATGATTTGAAAACTCATGATTTTATATATAAAAGAAAATATTGAAAATTCAAAAGTGAATGGAAGGTTAAACATTATATACTCTTTCATAATGGACTTATATGAAGGAAGAATAAAGATAACGAAGAAAACACAATTACTTTTTTAAAAAAAAAAAATTACAATCGACACTTTCTTTATTTTTGAAAATATCTATCTCACATATATTGTGTAGTTATTATTTATATATAACTATTTTTATCACTTATTTAAATTTGGTTTTGTTGAGAAATAAAACTTTAGTATTGGTTCATTTATTTTTTTATTTTATTTGTGAATTGGTTAAAAGTAAGCAATTCCATTTTTGTTTAATGCTTATCTTGCTCTTTCTTTTTTGTTATTTTTAAATGATTCATAGTAATAGTTGGAGTATATCTACTATAGTTTATCGTCTTTACTGTATCTACTTTATTATATTTATAGATAACTACATTCACTTTTTTTTTTCTTTCTACAATCTATATTTTTGAAAAGGAAAAAAATAATTACTATTACACATCATAATAATCTTAAAATTTATGATTCTCACACATAAATTGTAACATCCCAAAATTATATATATAAAAGTATATAGACATGGAAAACAACAATTATAATACTAAAAAGCAGTCGGAATCATCACATGATAGTGTATCAAAATACAGTCATCCAAAATGAGTAATTCAAAAGCTTTACATATAAGTATAAAGTCTTTCAAAATACAACGAAGGAAAACTAATAAAAACCTAAAGAAAAGCTAAGAGCTAGGAGCCGCATCGCCACTATCTAGTGCTTGCTCCAGTGGGGTGTCATCTGCTGCCTCTGCTCACATCCAAAGTTGGATGATCATCGCAATAAAGAAGAACCAAGAATATACAAAAGACACAAACATACATTGCAAGGGTGAGCTAGTATTCAAAACATAAACATGTTCAATGCATTTCAAGAAACAGAGCATACAGGCAACAACAAATCAAACATAAATAACTCCTACTTGACCTAGACTCGTCCGGACTAGGAATGAATATTGATCTTGGGCAGGTTGTGCACTTGTGGTGGACTCTACTGCTTTGCAAAGCCATTGCCGAGAGGTTTCACCCGACCACACACAAGGCTAGTCCGTTACCACGGAATAGACCTCTAGTGAAAGCATCTACCCTAGGACTTCCCACTACTCTCACCACCCGCGTCAATCCTCTCTATTTGAGAATGAAAGACCGTCAGAGTATTAGGGATAACCTCCCTTGAAGGAGCCTCAATATTCATTCATACACTAAAGTGATCTCACCTAGAGATCTTAGAATAATTCTCAAAGTACATAATCCATATCACAATTCTTGTTTCACTTCACCAACCTCATCCAATTAATCATACAACATCAACCAAATCATCAAAACAACTCACACATTACATATTTTCACAGAAACATCATCTATTAATAACAATTTCTTTATGAACTTTAATTATCAATACTTAAGTAATTCAAACATCTTGGAGACCCTCACTAATTGTTCCGGAAGGGTCAAAACCCCCCAGAACGACCTAAAGAACGTCCAAAACGGACATCCGAAACCCTAAAAACTACCAAAAACAAATTTGGAAAGTGTTGTTGTGTCCAGTGGCGCTCGAGCGGGATTATTGGCGTTGAGCGCTACATCAGTTGACAGCAAGTGCAAATTTTTCAAACTCACACTCCTAAGTTTCGTTTTAGGCCTTTTGGTGGATTTCTAACACTCCTAACTTGATCTATATGATGAGTCTAACTTGCCTAATCAACTTTAACACTTCCTAAACCAATTCTTTAGTGTTTGTGCATCAATTCATACTCAAAATCTTAGTTTTCAACAACCTAAAGACTCAAATCTAGATTTACCAAGTAGAAGATGTTTTTAGCCCTATAGACACCTCTAACAAGTCAGATTTGACTCAATTAAGTCATCCCAATAGCTTAACTCAACCCTTAACTCATAAATCTCAAAATCACTCTCTCGTTTCCTCTAGAATCACCAAAAACACTAGTTTTCCTCAGCCTAAGGGTTCAACTTCATTTCTAACATTTAGAACCTCATATCAACCAATTTTATAGTCCTAACAAGTTATAATTAACTTGCCTAAGTTGTCTCAACAGTCTAAAAGAGTCCTAGACCTCTACCTCTCAAATTCACTACTTCCCTTCCCTTCAAATAACCTCAATTTCACCAACATAGAGACCAAAAACTGAATTTACCATTTAGGATGAGTTCCCAACCATTTTAGCTCTTCCAACAAGTCTCAAATGACCTATCTAAATTATTCCAACAGCCCTCTTGCACCTTAGACTACAATAACTCCAAATCACCCTCTCACTTCCTTAAACTCACTCAAAAGTACCAACTTACTTCAAGCATTGCCTACTAATTAATATAACACATTTTACCACATCAACAAGTCTCAAATCCAGCATTTCTTCACAACCATACAAATTCATAACAACCATTTATAGAATCACAAATGCAGAACCAAATAACATATGATCTCATGCACACATACACCCCAATTTTTAGTTCAAATAACACAATCTCACCAAACATTTCACATATACATTATTTCACAGATTTCAAATAAAAATCCTAACTCATGCAACTCTAATTTATAAAATAAAACAGAAACTCTCAGCTTCCCTTACCTATGTGATACACGATCCCGCTCACAGACGCACCTCGACAATACCTTGAATTGTGAAGGGAAAATCACAGTACCCTACAATTCACCTTTCGGTGATGAGAATAGTCTTAAAACCCAAATTTGAGTTGAGAAACTAGAAAGAGAACTACTGTCACATGCATGACAGAATCAAGGTATGAATACAACCCTAGAAAGCATGGAGGTTTAGGGAAATAGCTTACCCGTTGAAGAACGACAATTTTGTTCGGTTAGATGTGAAGCCCACTACGCTGTGAGGGTTTGGACACCACCTACCCAGAAATCAAATGGTTCAATAAAGAGAATTTGAGGAGAGAAGGCAAGAAAGGGAGGAAGAGTTTCTCGAGAGTAAGACTTATGGCTCAGACAATGGGGATGAACAAAGATTCTCAGTTTTCTTCATTTTATTTTCTAACATCCCATCCTCTTATTAAGTGTCATTTATCCATTCTTCAAAAATCTGATTTTCTCAATCTTTACATAAATTATAACATAAAGATACTAACTTTATTCATGAAAGACGCAACCCAAATACGTTATTCAATCTTATTTTCTCAATCTATCTCAATTTATTTTACATGAGCCACATAATTGAATTAGTTTATTTATTAATTCAAATACAACAATTTTTTTTTTCAAGTATCCCTATAATTGGCGTCTTTTTGGTAGGTTGGTTCTACATTTTGTAAGAAAATTGAACTATACATTTTTATCATTTAACTAATATTATTATTTCGTAAATTTTATCATATAAAGTTTCTTGAATTTCTAACCTAGTGATGATGTTTGGTTTAAAAATAATATTTACAAAAATTGGTTTCAAAAGTTTCCATTTGTTACAATTTTTTAATTTAAAAATGATAAAATATGTAAAATGAAAAATATACTAAAATATACAAAAAGTAATAAAAACAATAGTAGTCAAAACAGTAAAAAAGTACAATAACAAAAGAATCTTGTCCATGATTTTATGAAGCATTCAATTAATGGGTGTGGAATGTGACACATAACAGAAGAAATTTTGATGCAAAATATAAGTAAATACCAAATTTTACCATTATTCCTTCTCGAGATAAGGAATCTGAATCTAACATAAGTTGCATATTTTCAGATCTAAATTCCCACTTTTTCATCATACTTTTTAGTTTTTTAAACTATAAAGTAAATTTGGTTTCTCTCCCTACTTTTTCTTCTTCATGGAAAATGACAAAAAGCACAATCTAGTGGGAAACAAAGTTAAGAAAAAAAACCCTCAAAATATAAGAGTGGCTTTGCATGAATGGCCAATGGTATGAACAATAAATAGATTATAATGAATTTTCCTAAATTAGGGTTTTAGTGTTTATTTCTCTGCATTTTTAATATAAAAATAATATAATAATTTTGTAAATAATCACTTTTGATTACATATTATCAAATAATGATGTTATTTTGCTATAATAAAATGTAAATTATACAATTAAAATTAAATAAGAATATTAATATAGATTAATCACTTATTTTTTTAAATATACATTGATATTTGTATTTGTTCTACCCCAGTACAATAATTTCTTTTAACTTTTTTCTGAAATTTAAAGTTGGAAAGTGTAATTTTATTTTTCAAAATTATTTTTTTAGAAGAGATAATAATCTACCATTTGTTGAGTTATATGCTATTTTATCACACCATTAATCTAATCATTCAAACTTTTTAGTATAAAAATTATATATATATATATATATATATATATATATATATATATATATATATATATATATATATATATGTATATATAAGGTTTGTTAACCTTTTTAAAGTATATCAAATTTTAACTGAGAAAAATATTTCTATTAATAAAAAAAAGATATATTTTAAAACACAAAAATATTTTAATAATGTTTATTTATAATTTAAATTTTTTTAAAAAAATTAAAAATTATTTAAATATTCTTAATTTTAAAACTTAAAATTTATAATATATAAAGATATTTTTGTCAACAAAAATTTAATACTTTTTAAAATTTGCATGTAAAGACTTTTCTTTTGTAGCAAACCATTTGCTAATTGTTTCAAAACAATTATTTTGTGTACTTGTATAGGGAAAACATTATGAACATTAAAAAGACAAAGTAGATTATAATACAAACAAATTACTAGGTGACAATGGAATTTACTTCTATTACTCTTAAAAAAGGAAGTTGCCTAATTCACTTTCACAACAATTTTCTAAGAGAGCACAATGTAAGTATGTCTTTAAATAATAAAGGGTTTTGTTGAAGAATGAAAAAGTTAAAGGCAAAAAGTAGTGTTTTTTAAACAAAAGAAAGGTAAAGAGGTTATATTTGTTTTGTTTATCTTCATCAAACTTGTTTAGAGTAATTTATTGAAAAAGAAGAAGAAAAAAAAAAGAGAATAAGGAGAATATTCGAATAGGTATATGGTAAAAAGACCCGAATTCGGTGGGCTTGGTTGGTCAGTTGTTGTTGGATAGAGGAGTCATTTGTTTTGAAGAATCAGAGAAAAAAAAACGAGTTTGGTAGGTGCACTTAAAAGGGTACCCTACCCATCACCCAACATTCACCACTCAACAACTGCACCAAACAACAATAGTTACACTCACACAGTAGCTTAGAACAACAACAACAACAACGTCGTAGTGTGTTGTTTCTTCTTTCTTACGTTTTTTTTTTGTTCTCTGTGTTGAGGCATCGAAGGGGTTGAATCCATGGATTCTGATTATGGTATTCCCAGGGAGCTTTCAGATCTTCAAAGGATTCGGTCTTTGTACCAGCCGGAGCTTCCCCCTTGCCTGCAGGTGCTGGCTGGTTTCAGATCTTGTGGGTTTCAGGGGTTGTGGGAGCAGTGGGGTTTGCAAAGTTTTGATTTTTATTTTTCGTTTCGACGATGACCCTTTTGGCTTTTTGTGCAGGGAACCACTGTGAGGGTTGAATTTGGTGATGCTACCACCACTGCTGACCCCACTGACGCCCTCACCATCGCCAGGGCTTTTCCTCACACCTACGGACACCCTTTGGCTCACTTTCTCAGGGCCACTGCCAAAGTCCCTGATGCTCAGATCATAACCGAGTTCCCTCCTATTAGGTCTGTGTCTGCTTATCATCTTTATGTTTCCTAGCCATTGTTTTGAATCTGTTTTGTCATGAAATTCATAATACTGATTGTGTTGTTGTAGGGTGGGAGTTGTCTTTTGTGGGAGACAATCTCCTGGAGGACACAATGTTATCTGGGGTCTCCACAATGCTCTCAAAATTCACAATCCCAACAGTGTTTTGCTTGGATTTCTTGGTAATTGAATTTAATTTGCTCGATGGATCTTCAGCTTTTCTTCTTGTAAAAAAATATTGTAATTGGGCGTCTTAACCGTGTTTAGTTTACTTTGAATATTCCTATATCTCATGCGATGTATTCACACAACAAAAGTGTTTACATTAACCATGAAATACTGCTATTTGTTTGACAAATGAATAACCAGGTCTGCATTTCCTTATTTCTTCCATCTACAGGTGGTTCAGAAGGTCTGTTCGCCCAGAAAACTCTCGAGATAACCGACACTGTTCTTTCCACATACAAAAACCAAGGTTGGTTGTGGCAAGTGAAGTTTTGGATGATGGTCATTAGTTAATTTATTGTGTTATTAGCTCCTTATTGGTCAATTGTGGCAAGTGAAATTGTTGATAATAGCCATTAGTTTGTCATTTGTGTTATTAAGTCCTTGTTGTCATTCTATGGTTGTTGTTTCACAGGTGGTTATGATTTACTTGGCCGGACAAAAGATCAAATTAGGACCACAGAGCAGGTTAATGCTGCGCTTGCTACATGCAAAAATTTGAAACTCGACGGCCTGGTCATCATCGGAGGTATGCTTAAGCATCTTGGACCTTCATGTATCACTTATTATCATTATCATTACATCCTCAGGAGAGGTTTCTAAATGCTTAAATACATTTTCTTTCAGGGGTGACATCAAACACGGATGCTGCACAACTTGCAGAAACTTTTGCTGTAGCCAACTGCTCCACAAAGGTATTTTTAGTCGTTGTTTTGGATTTTTTTCATTTTCTCTTAGTGGTCTCTACTGAAGTTTTTCATTTTCTCTTGGTATTGCTTTTTTATCTTCATAATTAATTAATATTTAATTTGTTTAAAATTGAGCTGTTGTTTACATCATTTAATTTAATTTCATTTCAATTTTCAATTTATTGATTAGTTGGATTCTGCAGGTGGTTGGTGTACCTGTGACTCTTAACGGAGATCTTAAAAACCAGTTTGTGGAAACCAATGTTGGTTTTGATACAATTTGTAAGGTATTTTTCTTGTGATTAAGACATTTATTTACAATATAAATATTATTTTTGCATTAACATGTGGTGGAGCACGGTATACTTACTATTCTAAATACTTTGTATGGAAAACATGATTTTATGTAACTGGTAATGTTGACACTGTATACCATCTATCATTAAAATTGGCAATGGCATGATTATTTTCATCATGACACGGCCATGTGTGTTAGGAGTTTTTCCCTCTCTTTGGGCATTTTGTTTGGTAAACTGATTGCATATGCTATGAAATAACGAGCAATTGAAGTACAAGTAAAATTTTATTTTCTGTTTATTCAGGTGAATTCTCAGCTCATCAGCAATGTCTGCACTGATGCACTGTCTGCAGAGAAGGTAATGAGTCTAATGTATCTTGCATGATTTTCTTTGATATAATGTATAAATTTGTAAAAGGTAAGCATTGTTACTTTAATTAGTTTTCTTTTCATGTGCCTCTCTGAATGACTTTTCTTTTCCAGTATTATTATTTTATCCGTCTTATGGGGCGCAAGGCCTCACACGTTGCTTTGGAATGCACTCTCCAGTCTCATCCAAACATGGTGCGTATTGCTGTCTCACATCATTTATGCTTATTGTGTTATAGTTCCATGCTGACAGTTATCTTTCATACGTTTTATGCAGGTAATTCTTGGTGAGGAGGTTGCTGCATCAAAGCTGACCCTTTTTGAAATAACAAAACAGATTACTGATGCAGTTCAGACTAGGGCGGAGCAAGGTTTGAACAATCTGAATTGCCTCTTTATATATGTTATGCAATGAGATCTAATGTCACATTCCTCTGTTTTTCTCAGACAAATACCATGGAGTAATCCTCCTACCAGAAGGGCTGATAGAGAGCATTCCTGAAGTGTATGCACTCTTGAAGGTAAAAACTCCTCTTTCTCGATGGTCAAGCTCCGCCTGAGCACAAAGCAGAATGATATCTGTCAATCAAGTATATATTGTAGTTTGTTGAAGTATCATAAAATGACAGTTTCTCTCATTGCTTTTATATATTAGTTTTGCAATTTTCATCTCTTGTGGAAGAACCTTAATCTAATCTGTTCCTTCCAATACCTTTTTTGTACCTCAGGAAATTCATTTCTTACTCAGACAAGGTGTTTCTGTTGACAAGATATCTTCTCAGCTTTCACCATGGGCATCTGCTCTATTTGAATTTTTGCCTCCTTTTATTAGGAGACAGGTAAACCCATTTACCATGCTGAACACTGGCGGGCATTGTGTCAATTTAGTTCTAAAGTGTATGATAGGAAATCTGACTATGATCTTCAATGCTGCAGTTGCTCCTTTACCCCGAATCCGATGACTCAGCACAGTTATCACAGGTAATAATCACAACAAGATACTTTGCTCTTTGTATGAGTTGATAGAGAAATTCAGATTCCTTCATTCATGTCTCTTTTGTTCTTTGTAATGATTTGCAGATTGAAACTGAGAAATTACTAGCATATCTTGTGGAAGCAGAGATAAACAAGCGCCTGGTATGGTCACTCAATCTCTGTCCCATTCTCTCCCCAATACCCTTTTACTTGACCTCCATCATCTTTGCACTTCTAATGATCATTATCATGAGTTTATTTGTTTCTGATCTCTGTGATGCATAGTTTGATTTAGAAGGCAACCCACTCTGTCGAGCACGTGCTTTGTCACAGTTTACCATGAAACTTTTATTCCTTTTCTATTTCTGTTGATTTATGAAATAAGAACATTTTCTGTTACATCAAATGGTTGGTCATTTTTGTAATATATTAGTTTTGTTTGAAAATCATCATGAAGGGTCAACTGTCAGTTATGAATGATATAATCTTGAGCCATACTTTATATGATTACTAGCTTGATTAATTTCATTTTGTTGATGGTAAATTTTCCACCGCTGCTTTGAAATTTAAAATATTTTCTTGTTCCTTTTGACAGAAAGAAGGTACATACAAGGGAAAGAAGTTCAATGCGATTTGCCACTTTTTTGGTTATCAAGCTCGTGGATCTCTTCCATCAAAATTTGACTGTGATTATGCATATGTATGTTGATTCAGTAATATCCCTTTATTTATTAGCTCTTCTAGTCAATTTCATTTCAAAGTGTTTCCCATTCCCATTTTTGTTAATAACATTTGATATCATTGCAGGTCCTTGGACACATCTGCTACCATATACTTGCCGCAGGTCTTAATGGGTACATGGCAACTGTAACTAACCTGAAGAATCCTGTAAACAAGTGGCGATGTGGGGCTGCTCCAATAGCAGTATGTCATTCTTACCATTATTTTTCTTGTATTATTTAATTGATGGTTGTTTATGATAGCTTTGTGTAATATCTCAATGCTTTCCATGGTAGAGACTCATCTATTTTCCCTCTGATGAACTTTAGGCTATGATGACTGTGAAACGATGGTCTCCAAATCCAGGAGCCACGTCAATTGGAAAACCTGCTATTCATCCAGCTACCGTGGACTTGAGAGGCAAAGCTTATGAGTAAGTTTTCTTGTCATGTGTGATGCATGTGTTCATATATTCATGTGGAATATAAGACTTTTGCCGAGATTTTATTTGCAAATCAGTAAATCCACATAACTTGATTAAACATGTACTTGATAATAGCAACACTTGTTTTCTTTCACCTCAGCTTGCTTGGTCTCATTTCTTGGTAATGTTTCTATTAAGGGCATTTCTCTGATGCATGATTTTAATTGGTTGCAGGCTGTTGAGACAAAATGCAGCAAGCTTTCTCAGGGATGATATTTACAGAAATCCAGGTCCACTTCAGTTTGATGGTCCTGGTGCAGATGCCAAAGTCATAACTCTCTCTGTTGAAGACCAGGACTACATGGGCCGCATTAAGAAGCTTCAGGAGTACCTTGAACAGGTCTTGCCTATTAAAACTCTTCCATTTTAACAGAACTAGAGTACAAGACAAAATTTTCATATTAAGTAGTAAATTGAAAACTCACCGTGCAAAACCTCAAATCCTATGACTGCTAACTGATGCTCATTGCTACCTTGGTCTGCATGTTTTGTTGGTATGAGGTGTAACATTGTTAGAGTTTACTTTCTATGCTGCATCACTTTAAAAACTTTATCAACCCATATGACAGGATGATAGTTATCATTATAGGTAACACTATTTTCTCATTCTGATGGAATTTGTCCTTAAAATTTCAGGTACGAACCATTGTAAAACCAGGGTGCCCTCAGGAGGTTTTGAAGGCGGCGCTCAGCGTGATGGCGTCGGTGACCGAAGTTCTGGCAGCCATGTCAACGACTTCTACGAACAGTCTGGCAGCCCTTTGAGAGGAGCAGATGGAAGTTGTATTCTTTTCCAATATTTTCAGGCCTAAGGTTTTAGTTTCTTCATTTTGTAGCCATGGAAGTAGTTGTTGATTGGAAATAAGAGTTAGATCCGACATGGTGCATGTCAAGGTGAGATTATACTGTAGTCAAAGTTTTGGCTCTGTGTTCCCAACTGGGTCATATTTTTTTGTTTTTTTTAAAGACACGACGAGAGTTCATTCCATGTGAGAGACAATGTTTGATAATTTAGCTTGGGGCTTGAGATTGTTACTGTTATCTTTGTTCTTCCTAGGACATTTCTTTTTTCATATTCCGTCCGATCTTATGTTTTTGTTCCAAACGTTGCTATCCAGCCCTTTAAATTCTAGCATTCAGATCTAACTAGCACGTGACTTTTAGAACTTTGCATCTGCGACCAAACACGTGGAAAATGCTCTGCTTTTCAATAGGAAATTGATACCATTAATGTTGACCAATTATGCAACATTCACCTTTCTATGAATACAAGAATAAGAAAATAATTTTTTTCACAAGTTTATTTTTTAAATTAATTTTTATTTGAGATATTTTCAAAGGGCTACATTAGCTTTAGCTAATACATAAATTAATTTTATTTTAAATTGTTTTGAATTTAACATCAATGAAATTTATTTATATTTAAATTATTAAAAGTTTATAAATTTTTTTATTTAAAAAAAATTATAATTAAGTGAACCAATTTATTTAATTTACTGATTCGTTATTGGTTTTTGTTTAAATTTTTTTATTTATTAAATGATTAACTCGTGATGAGTCTGGTTACGTTGAGTAATTCCTTTTGTCAGCCCTAAATATCATGGAGTTTTTTCTAATTTTGCTAACTTATGTCTAAAATAACATAATAACAACTTAAAATTCAGTAAAAATATAAATAATAAAAAAAGTTTTTGGAATAAAAAGTATATTTGCATTAAATAAAGATATTCAAATGAAAAAAAAAAAAAGAAAAAACAAAAGGTGCAGTAAGAGAGTAACAAGGAAAATGATATATGAACAACACTTTCAGACTACATTTCGACACGGTCCACGTGTCCAAATCTCATTCGTCGAATTTAAATTTTAAATTTAAATGATATGCTGATGGTGGCAGAGAGAGAAACGGGTTTAATTAAAATTATATCCATTTTGCGAATCTCCCGTGTCCGCAAACCCGCTTCGCTTCCCCCTTTCACAGAACCCTAAAAGAGTGTTCAAGAATCACCCACCACCGCCTCTCACCATCTCGTCCCCACCGGTCACCACCGCTGTCGCACTCAAGCCTACTGACACCCGCCGCCCCTCCGCCGTCTAACATCCACCAAAACCGCGGTTCGATTTGGTCGCGGCAGAACCCTAAACCCAAGGTTAGCTTCTTCCATTTTGCTTCAAGAATTGTAAGGTTGTCCGGGTCTTCCATTTGGTCTTCTACTGGTTGCTCTGCTGTGCTTGGTGTAGATTTAAGTTTCATGTTCATTTTCCTTTTGGAATATATTTGAGATTCATTGACTTTGTTGTTTACTTAACGCGTGTGTTGCATACTTTGTCATCGTGGTTGTTTTTCGGAATTGATGTTTATGATTTCAGTCCTTTTTCTTATACTTCTAACAAATTCAAGGAGTGTTACCTTTACCATGTTTTTTGTTTTGTTATTTTCTATATTTTTGTTATTGTTTGCTAGAAACGAGTAGATGATACTGGTATGAGAGTAGGCGATAAAGAAATGTGGGTAGGCTTTTGTTCTTTGGATGGTAGAAGGGGGTATGTCAGCAAAATGTTCAATGCACGATTTTTATTTTCATGCTTCTGTCATGAGATACCAACCAGAACTGATAAATTTGGTTCAAATTTGAACTGATTTGAAATACTAGTTTTATATATTCAAGGAGTTAATTTGAATGTGTTGAATTGAGCAAGGTAGAGATTTTGAGTGTACTTTCCGATAATTTTGCATTGTTTAACGTAATTCGCAAAATGGAATTGATGTTTATGATTGATGAGTATGCATTTTCCTACACTTGTGAAACTATTTGTTCAGTCCCTATAAAGAAAGTATAAAAGAAATAGAAATTGGAGTAAACTAAATAAGAAAAGGTTAGTTTGAGGCAACATAAAGATTGTTATTGGTTTTGTCAACTTGTCCAGTTTTCTGTTTCATTTTGTAAGTCCCTTACCGAGCCTAGATTTAAGCTTAGTTAGCAATCTTGGGAGCATATGACACACATAATCGACCTTAACAGGGGTATTAGGATTAAAGACAGTATTCTTGATTCCCCTAATTGTATAAAGTCAATGAAGTAACAATGCTATTAAGGGAGATATCTTTCCCTAATATTAATCAAAAGCAAAAGGAGACAAAACTATGAAGAATGAGGATCCTAGGGTGACATTGGCAAAGGACTGAATTCCTTAACATGTGCTTATGGGCTCAAACCACACACACATACACACACACACACATAAAGTAATGCAGTATATGCACTCATTGAGTAGGCAGCTTCAGTCAAAAATTTACTTATGTGATCTAACTTTAATTCTGTCTATGGACAACTTTGGCCGTATATGAGTACACCAATTTTAGCATTTCCTACTTCAAATTAAGATTGCTTCCAGTACAAACGAATTTAAAAGATATATCAGGATCAATCAGTTTTCTTAATAATAGAAAATGTTATTCTATTTACCCAACTTAGCTTTTTTAATCAGAAGATCAGCCCTCCACACTATATGAACTAAGCCATCCATCAAATCTTTTTATCTATATAGTTGAATCACTTATATTCTCATCTGCAAGACTACAAGTAATCTAATAAAAAATATTCAATATACAACTTGAAGGTCAAATATGGTTCAGAGTCAAAACAGTACATACATTCCCTTTAATCATCACAATAGTACAAAACTTAAATATCATTCATGAGAATTTTTAGAATATACGAAGAATATCCAATTATATCTACATAAATCATAGAATATCTTATCTCTTGGGATTAATTTCCATATATTAGTTTTATGATTTGTTTCCTCATGTAGCTGGAACTTCAGATTATGATTTAGTATAAGAATAAAATAAAGGATAGTTGCTTATATCAAGTCAAATATCAATGAAGGTGCCTTTAGTCTCTCTCATTTCGTTTCCATCCCTTTATACCCAAAACCCAATTATAATTTCAAGAAGAATAAATATCAAACGCCAAAAAGACATATTAGTTATAAATGTTGTATTTTATTCATTTGTTGTGCTATTTTGTTTTTGCAGGATGAACTCCAACAATTTAGGGAGCAATATGTTTGTCAATGGATTTTGGATGTTGCGAATGTGCAAAGGATTAAAGTGTTCCAACATTTAGGCATTTTTTAAATATTTTGGACAAGTGATTTGTTGTTTAGAACTTTTAGAATATGTATTCATGTTGAATCTGTAATTATTTTCTTAGGAATGTTGAAGGAGAAGTACTTGTTACATTTATTGGTAATTAAATTTGATGATCAAAATTATCCATGTTTTAAATCTTTGCACTACAGTTCACACAAAATTTGGAAGTCAGGATTGATGAATTGTTTGTAGAAAGAAATATGAAACTGAATTCATTTAATTGGTAATGATGTAAATGATTGTATTGACATAACTTTGAATTGGAAGAAATGGTTGAAAATCAAATTAGGCAGTCCTAAATTACCATTACCATCATTTTCACAGTCTACTTCCATGTACAAAAATCTGACCCGAATTATTCAGTTATTTAGCCTATGGTACCACTTGTTATCCAGTTGCAAGGGTTGTAATGAGTATGGATCTTTGGGCACTACCTTGTTCATAAATGGTTCGGAAATTGGTTCCAAATTACTTTGAATTGAAAGAAAAGGTTGAAAATCAAATTAGGCAGTCCTAAATTACCATCATTTTCACAATCTACCTTCACGTACAAAAACCTGAACGGAAGTACCCATTTATTTAGCCTATGGTACCACTTGTTATCCAGCTCCAGGGGTTCTAATGAATATGGATCTTTGGGCACTACCTTGTTCATAAATGGTTCGAAAATTGGTTCCAAATTACTTTGCATTGGAAGAAAAGGTTGAAAATCAAATTAGGCAGTCCTAAATTACCATCATTTTCACAGTCTACCTCCACGTACAAAAACCTGACATGAAGTACCCACTTATTTAGCCTTTGGTACCACTTGTTTTCCAACTCCAAGGGTTCTAATGAATATGGATCTTTGGCCACTACCTTGTTCATAAATGGTTCAAAAATTGGTTCCAAATTACTTTGAATTGGAAGAAAAGGTTGAAAATCAAATTAGGCAGTCCTAAATTACCATCATTTTCACAGTCTACCTCCACGTACAAAAACCTGACATGAAGTACCCACTTATTTAGCCTTTGGTACCACTTGTTTTCCAACTCCAAGGGTTCTAATGAATATGGATCTTTGGGCACTACCTTGTTCATAAATGGTTCAAAAATTGGTTCCAAATTACTTTGAATTGGAAGAAAAGGTTGAAAATCAAATTAGGCAATCCTAAATTACCATCATTTTCACAGTCTACCTCCATGTACAAAAACCTGACCTGAAGTACCTACTTATTTAGCCTATGGTACCACTTGTTATCCAGCTGCAAGGGTTGTAATGAATATGGTTCTTTGGACACTACCTTGTTCAGTCTAAACCACAAATTGCATCATCAATTTCAGCTCATGTATTTCAATATTTGTGTTTCAATGCAAATCAACATAAGTAACTTTAAAAAATAAAGTGAGACTTTAGTTGGAATAAGTGGGTACTTGTATTATAAGTTTCGTACAGAGGGGTTCATTGACTTAGAAACTCATCTTTCAACCTCAAAAAAAGTTATTATGATGTCCAATATCATTTTGTTAAGACAAGGATGCATTGTCCTCATGGTAACATTCAACCTATCCACGACGTTACCAAGTTAAACAGCAAAAGTTTCTTTCATATATTAAGTGGGACTTTAGTTCAAATAAGTGGATAATTGTGTTATAAGTTTTGCACACAAGGGTTAATTGACTTCTAAATTCATCTTTCAACCTCACAAAAAGTTATTATAATGTCCAATAACATTTTCATAACAGAAGGATGCATTCTCCTCATGGTAACATTCAACATAAGCCATCAATTTATCAAGTTAAACAACATAAGTAACTTTAAAAAATAAAGTGAGACTTTAGATGGAATAAGTGAGTACTTGTATTATAAGTTTTGCACAAAGGGTTCATTGACTTCTAAATTGTGTATCAATACAATATTATGTAATTACATTTGCACACACACCTCTTATAAATTTGAGAAGGCTCCATTGCCTTTTTCATACAGATTCTGAACTTCTAATAATCAGCATCACGTTCAAAATCTCTTCATTCCATCAATCATTCCAAAAAGAAGAAAGGGCCCGACTCACATTATGAAAATGGTTAAAGGATTCCAAAGTTTTTGATAATCAACAACATTTTTAAACAACATTCCAAACATAATCATATTAAGTCAAATGTACATTTCCTATTCTAATACAAGTTATTCAAGCACTCATTTTTTTCTTCTAATATGTTTAGTATAGGGAGTTCTTCTTGCCACACTCTTAATCCGTTTTCGGGGATCAGCTTTCATCCGGTCATACATCGTGCTTTCTTTATTTTCAATACCACCTTCAAACATCGGGGTTTGCTGATGATATTGAACCGGTGTGCTTTGCAAATAAACTTCACTTCCACAAAATGGTTGTTCCACAAAATCTTCACTCTAATCAACGACTACTCATCATTCCCTTTTCCAATGCAATTGCTATAAACTTCTCGCCAATATTGATATCAATCCAGTTCAACAACCTTGTGAAGCCAAGAAATGAACACATCATTATTGCAAATACATAACCATCCTACCTAGCGTGCCATCTAATCTATAAGCATTTCATGAATGATTTGGATGTTGAGAATCTAAAGTGGCTCCACATTTTCAAGTAAGATCACATTTTTTTTATATATAAATGAAATGTCTTAATTGCTCAAGGATTTCTTCATACAATATTATGCAGTAAATACGACCTTTACAGCAAGAGTAAAACTCGAATTGATGTTGAAAAGGTCAAAACCATACTATCTTTGACATCAATTCCAAACAACAATCACGATGACAAAGTATGCAACACATGCGTTAAGTAAGCAACAAAGTCAATGAATCTCAAATATATTCCAAAAGGAAAATGAACATGAAACTTAAATCTACACCAAGCACAGCAGAGCAACCAGCAGAAGACCAAATGGAAAACCCAGACAACCTTACAATTCTTGAAGCAAAATGGAAGAAGCTAACCTTGGGTTTAGGGTTCTGCCGCGACCAAATCGAACCGCGGTTTTGGTGGATGTTAGACGGCGGAGGGGCGACGGGTGTCCGGAGGCTTGAGTGCGACAGCAGTGGTGACCGGTGGGGACGAGATGGTGAGAGGCGGTGGTGGGTGATTCTTGAACGCTCTTTTAGGGTTCTGTGAAAGGGGGAAGCGAAGCGGGTTTGCGGACACGGGAGAATCGCAAAATGGATATCAGAATTTTAATTAAACCCGTTTCTCTCTCTGCCACCATCAGCATATCATTTAAATTTAGAATTTAAATTCGACGAATGAGATTTGGACACGTGGACGGTGTTGAAACGTAGTCTGAAAGTGTTGTTCATATATCATTTTCCGAGTAACAATGGGTGCTTCACTTCTCCAAGATTCCCTGCCATAAAAACGCAGCCGCGATAGTGTCTCCGATCACAAGTTTGCATTCTGTTCTCTATGGTTCGTTCGATTTCATTAACCTAAGAAACATACAATACAATGTACTTGAAAGACGGTTATTCCCTCTTACTAAAACATCGCAAACCGTCAATCCCCTTCGTGCTCCCCACGCGCCACCTCGAACCACCACCCTTCTCCCCCATACCCGAGCCCCACGTCGCCCAAGCGCTGCGCCGCGAGTCTGACGTCACGCGTGCTCTCCAATACTTCCAACACGTGGCCACTTCCACGGCCTTCAAGCACACGCCTTTAACCTACCACATCATGATCGAGAAACTCGGAAGCAGCAACGTCCAAATCGATAACATTCATTATCTCCTTCAGCAGATGAAAATCGAAGGCGTCCCCTGTTCTGAGGGCTTGTTCATATGCGTTTTGAACTCTTACAAGAGAGCTGGGTTGGGTGAGCGGGCTCTGAAGTTGTTTTACAGGATCAAGGAGTTTGGGTGTAAGCCCACTGTGAAAATTTACAACCACTTGCTCGATGCGCTTGTTGGTGAAGCTGAAAACAGGTTTCACGTCATTGGGGCTGTTTATGAGAACATGAAGGGTGAAGGGTTGGAGCCTAATGTGTTTACTTACAATATTCTTTTGAAGGCACTGTGTAAAAATGGGAAGGTGGATGGTGCCTGCAAGCTGCTTGTGGAAATGTCCAATAGAGGGTGTGTCCCGGATAAGGTCAGTTACACGACTGTTGTGGCGGGAATGTGTAGGGATGGTCGGGTGGATGAGGCGAGGGAGGCGGCGAAGAGATATGGGGTGGAGAATATGGTGTCTGTTTGCAATGCTTTGGTTTGTGGATTGTGCAAGGAGGGGAGAATTGGGGAGGTGTTTGGTTTGGTGAATGAGATGGTGGGGAAAGGGATTGATCCTGATGTTGTGAGTTACTCTAGTGTCATTAGTTGCCTTTCGGATATTGGGGAGGTTGAGTTGTCGCTCGCTGTTTTCGGGCAGATGGTAAGGAGAGGTTGCAGGCCGAATGCTCACACTTTTAGTTCTTTGGTGAAAGGGCATTTCTTTAGAGGGAGAGTGGGGGAGGCGGTTGGGTTGTGGAGGTCTATGGTTTTGGAGGGGGTTCGGCCGAATGTTGTTGCATACAACACGCTGTTGTATGGTCTGTGCTGTAATGGGAATGTGGATAAGGTTGTGATGGTTTGTAATCAGATGGAGAAGGATTGGTTTTGCAGGCCTAACGTGACCACGTATAGTACAATTGTTCATGGGTTTGCGCAGGCTGGCGATTTGCAGGGCGCTTCTGAAACGTGGAACAGGATGATAGATCGTGGGGTTCGGCCTAATGTGGTGGTGTACACCTCCATGGTGGATGTTCTTTGTAAAAATTCAATGTTTGACCAGGCTTATCGGCTCATTGATAATATGGTTTCTGATGGTTGTCCTCCTACTGTTGTTACATTCAACACGTTTATCAAGGGCTTGTGTCGTGGAGGGAGAGTGCAATGGGCTTTGCGTGTGGTTGATGAGATGCAGAGTTATGGTTGTTTTCCTGATATAAGATCCTATAACGAATTGTTGGATGGGCTGTTTTGTGCAAATGGTTTTAGAGAAGCTTGCAAGCTTATTAGAGATTTGGAAGAGAGGAAGGTGGAGCTAAATTCTGTCACTTACAACACTATTATGTGTGGATTTTCTAGTCATGGAATGCAGGAATTGGTTTTGCAGGTTTTGGGGAGAATGTTGGTAACTGGCGTGGAGCCAGATGCAGTTACGGTTAATATAGTTATTTATGCATACTCCAAACTGGGTAAGGTCAAAACTGCCATCCAGGTTTTGGATAAAATAACAGCGGAAAAGGAAATCTGTTCCGACATAATAGCACACACTAGCGTCTTGTGGGGCATATGCAATTGGTTAAGCATTGAAGAGGCAGTTGTTTATCTAAATAAAATGTTAAATGGTGGAATATTTCCCAATATTGTCACTTGGAATGTGCTGGTACGAGGCTTCTTTAACAAATTGGGTCATATGGGACCAATCCGCATATTGGATGATATCTTGGGCAATGGATAATATAGTATATGATTTTTCAGCTTCTTCAAGATATTTTCAACCATATGCAACAGATGACCATGTCACTTTACGGTGTACATGTAGTTTAGAGCAGGAGCAAGTGGGTGGAATGAATGTGATTGGAAAGATCACTTGGTGAGTGAGATATCGTATTTTTGGATCCTGAAAACTGGTTATGACTTTTGAGGGATAGAGACAACAAAAGACATAAAGGAATGAAGAAGGAACGAATGTTTATGAGTGCATATTTATTATTTAAATTCAATTTGTTTTATGAAAATTGAGTTTAAATGATTGATTTTGAATAAGATTTATATTAAGTGAATTTATTGAGTTTGGGAATCACGAAGAGCTAAATTGGAATTTTAGACAAGATTAAGTGTGAAAAATCTTTTAGATATTTTAAAAGATAATTAAATATAAAAATATCAATAGAAAATATCTTTCAAATATTTTTGTAATTATCTAAATCTATTAATTATTTGAAAGATATTGCAATGCAAAATAAAATATTTTATTTCACTTCGTTCATTGAGGGTTAAACTTCTAGGACTGTTCCACCATAATTTTATCACGGATTCTGAGGTTAAGTTGAATTAATATTTTTGTTTCTTTTGATTATTGATTTGGATTATCTTTCTTATATGTCTTTCATCTTTCAATCATTAATGTTTTTGTTTCTTTTGATTATTGATTTGGATTATCTTTCTTATGTCTTTCATCTTTCAATCACGTAAATGTACTTTGATTAAATTTGTACTTTGATTAAATTTAGGAACTTTCTTATGATTGAATGCTACCAATGTACTTTGATTAGTGATAAAAACTTTAATAATAATTAATTGAGAATTTACTTTGATGAATTAACTTTTAATTTGGTTAGGAAATTAAAAAATATACATAACTAAACACAATAGAATTTAACTAAGGATGTACTTGGATTGAATTTTTTGTGAATAATCTAGAAATGTTTCATGGATGATGAATCTCTATTAAAAAACAGTGGTCAACGATGAATCTCTATTAGAAAACAGTGGTCAATGATGAATCTCTATTAAAAAACAGTGGTCAATGATGAATCTCTATTAAAAAACAGTGGAATTAACTTATTTTATTATATTTGTTTTAAAGTCTCTTATTTATTCTTCCATTAAACTCACAACATTCTTCAATATTAATTTTATTAGGATGGATTTTCACTTTTAATTTTAAGCATCGCATTGCATTTTATAAGAGTTAAATTTTAAGCATTGCATTGCATTTTATAAGAGTCAAGTATTTGAAAATCAATTTCGTATTCATTGAGAAACGATTCAGGATTACTTTAACCTTATTTAGTTTGTTAATTACTAACTTAACAATACCGAAATTGTCTTTAGAATAGTATTAATTTGATATGTCCATCATGACACACCTCTCTTTCTTAGGAATGGATCCAAACAAAATCTTACTTATTTTTTATTTGAAATAATTTTCTAAAGCAAGAACTAGAGAAAAAAAAAAAACTTTAAGAACATAGGAACAAATTCAGGCAGACTACATAGAAAAATATTGCAATTTGAGTGTTCTATTGAGGAAACATCATCTTCCACATCTGAAGCTATTACAGAAGTCATACCATATCCATTTTCTCCCGTAATAAATACACCCTCTAATCATTCACCTAATTTTGACGAAACAAAATGACACAAAGAACTATTAGAGTTTAGACAGTTAGTCACTTCTCTTAGTTTGTAACCCAAGTCTTTTAAGACCCACTTTTAGGATGTCTTCTGCACCACCTTTTTTCTTCCTACACCTCCCTTTTTTAAGGCTTGCATCTACATAGGTTTATTCAGTTATGAAAGACAATAAAATGTACTATAGGTGTAGAAATGGGTGACGATACAAACCAAATCATGCATAAAGATTGCTTTAAAAAATATAATGTATAAAGGCCAACTTAAGAATACACATAAAACCTAAAATATATATTAAATAAAAAGAAAATTAAATAATTAGGGTGGTTTAGCTTATTTAACAACAATTTAGACGAAGTTAATTCAAGAATTTTGATACCTTATTCCACCTACGCTGTGTTCTTATTATAGAAATCCCTATTTTCAGCATACTTACTTCCTTAAGCCAAGTAGACAAGAAGGGTCAGAACTCAAAACTTGCCATAATAAAAATAAAATAAAACAATATACTTAGATCAATTGTAATGATCCTTAACCAGCAACAGAGTCAGCGTGGCTTCATGGCCAACAGATATGATATTGATTCTGTTCCATACATGTTAACCAGCTCTTCCTGTTTCACCATATCACAATCAAATTAGTAATCTTGGAAAAAAAATGCACAATAATAATAATATAATATACCAACATGATCATCAATTCCAGACTCATAATTAACTTCCTTGCAAACCATTATCAAATGCTGGTGACTAAATAATTGTTATCTAAGAAAATAACTGAATGTGGGCATCATCACGAGGGCAAATTCAGCCAGAGTCACGAGAAAGAGCACGACCATAATGCAAGAAAACTGGTCTTTTAAAATTGCAGAGGTTAGGTGAAGACCCTGTAAGATAAAAATACAGACTCATCATCGTAAAAGGCTTTTAGACAAGATATATCATGGTTTCTCTCTTAAGCGCCATGATGGACATCTTTTTGGCTTTTGGGTTCATAAGTGATATTAAAGATAATGGTTTAGCTAGATAGAGATTTGGAGACATTGGTTGGTGCTTAACCATATTGAAAAATCATTAGCCAAGACTTAATTCTTGGTTCGTAATCTTGGGAATACTCAAAAAGCTCCCGCTGGACTGGGAGTATACTAATGGTAAGTCAACCGGAGGGAAAAGAATATAGGAAATTCACGTCATAAAGTCCCGCATTCATAATAACGAAACGAGTTTTGCAAGAACCAAATAAGTGAAAATTACTCAGATTCATTGCCTTAAAATGAGTTAGGAATGTAGTGTTAGGCCAATCTCATTGACTTTGGATCTTCTAACTAAAAAAGGACCACAGTCTTTTAAAGGACCTAAATACTACATTTGAATGAACGGTAAATAATTCAATAAATAGGCGATGAAGTTTAAGTGATGGACCTCTATGGCATCATTTTCATTGCAGATTTCCAGACATTCCTCAGAAAGACTCTTGAGCCTTTGTGTGAGCATGGAGTTTTCATCCTTAAGAATTTCCATTTTCTTATGTAACTCTTCACATTCTCTCTGCCAAAATGGAAAAGATGAAATTGAATACAAACTTCAAGAAAACAGTAAGGTTTCTATAAATACTATTTCACAAAAAAAAGTAATAAAAGTCAGTTAAAAGTGTTGTAGCAGCTGACAATAAAAGAAAAAAATTCACGAACAAAGATTTTCCAAGACATGTAGATAATTGTTCTTAAAGACTTATCCGCGATGTATTGGACAAGTCTTTCAAGATATAATAAAAACATAGAAATTTATGAGGATTTCAGAACTAACAAAGATCTCTAAAAAGAGTTGAAAATAAATCCAGAATAATTTTAGGAAAAGAAAAAGATAGGAAGAATGAAACTAAGAGAAAAGGAGAATGAGAGAAGAGTAGTTTTTGATACCAAGTTATATATAATTTCAGAAAAGCATAAGTTATTAAAGTTTTTTAGAAGGACTTATTTTCTGAGTCATGGTAAGCAAAAATTACAATAGATTTGAAATCTATTGACTCACTTCTTGACTCGAGAGCTTATACAAATTTACATGAGTTTGCAAAATTTACAAATTTATACAAAAAAGAGTTTGATAGAAAGTTAACTCGTTTTATTCTACCTGGAATCATAAAACTATAGGAATTTATGAGTTAACTCAAATTTGACAATTATGATCACAAGAAAACAACAAAACAAAAAGAAACTAGATGGAGATAAAATGTGAAGTAGGCAAAAAGATTAGGACAAATTGTTTAAATTAAAACAATTATTGTATTTGATTTCGATTACTTAATCATGCTTAGACCATTACAAAATATACTAATTTATTTAGGGAATATAAAAGAAAAGGGCACAGAGATTAGACGAAAAACTTCCAAGCAATCCTTAAGTTAGAAACATAGGAAATGAACCAGAAACTTCATTTTACCTTTTCAATTATTGTTGAATTCATAGAACAATTTCATATTTTTCTGTAATTCTAAAGATATAGCAACAACAGATCCACAAAATCTGTAATTAAATATTATCTTATTTAATTGATCTCAATAAAAAAAGATACAACTTGTATTTAAGCAGATCAAATCTGCTACAAAAAAAAAAATCACACATTAACCGGAAACAAATCTCCCACAAATTACAAGAAGAAAATAATAGAGATATTGCTAAATAATAAATCTGATCTGATTCATATTTGTTCCTCTTAGCTTGATCCAACAAATCCGAACAGATATAACATTTCTAATTTACCCATATCTCCATAATTTATTTTGAATCATAAAAATTCACAATATTTTAGTAGTATGTATGTACCTCTTTCCGCATCCTTGATCTCCTAGCTGATTCCCTATTCGACTGTCTTTTTCTTTCTCTTCTTATTTCATCCTCTTCCTGTCAAAAGAAAGGCACCTTTGTTACCGTGCATGTGCTAATAGTAATACAGAAATAGCATTTCACGTGAAAGGCTCAATTGACAGGAATGAAGTGTGGAATGTCAATGTTAGAGGTGAAAAATCATTCATGTGGCTTTGTCTAAATGCTTGAGTTTTATCCTAGACATTATGATATCTTCCGATCACATGGTAGAATCAAGCAACGAATTGTCTATGTTGCACGCTTAAAGGGCACTTGTTTAGGGGGTTGTTACGTTTCCATTTTATGTTTATTGACAATCAAACATTACGTTTCCATTTTAACTCTACAGTCATGTTTGCTACTTTGTTAATTATAAATGGCTTATACAGAAGAGAAAAATAGATGGAGTTAGTTCGTATAACCTTTTCTTTCGTTTGGTTTCGCTCATAATATATTTCAACATTGAATATGTAGTTTAAGATATAAAAGCACAATTACATCAACAAAACCTTTTTATATATGCATATATTTTCAGCATAATAATTTAAAAGGGATTTTGCAATTTATATTAGTAAATTGATTGTTCTTGCTTTTTGCTAATCTAACAAATCAAAGTTAATCAAACAGACTGTAAAATCTATATAAGTTTGGCATACCAACTTCACAAGTTCAGTGTTAGTGCCAATTGCATCTAGGCCCGTCTCCAAATCCTGATTCGGTTGGATTGAGCTTGCTGCAGAGTAATGAGAAGGACTGTTAGTATTGGAAAACTGCCTTAGTTACATTACTTTGGGCTGCCTTTGTTGCAGTCTCCTCCAACACCTTTATTGTGCTGGGAAGGGAATGTGTTTAGTCCCACATCACCTAATGATATGACCAAAGTATTATTTATAATAGGGATTACGCAGTCCTCACCTTACAAGTTAAATGTGAAGTAGCGTTGGGTCAAAAAGCCAGATTCTAAGAATTAATATGAATTTCATTAAGAAAATATACTGGCCACCTTCTATGCATCTTCCTTGTTTTGAAATATCAGATACTAAAACATGAATTTCCATTGTTCAAATAACCAAGAGAAAAAATTATGGTCTTAAAATATACCATTTTCAAGCACCAAATTACAGTGTTGCTTCTTAGTTGAAGGAAAATCCTGCAACATAAAGGATATCATCAGTCTTTCTCAGCCAAAGATTCTAAGCATCTTGAACTACACACAATAAAAAAGTGAATTTTTAAGCTTTACTAAGTAACCAGTTTTCAAGTGTTCTATAAACGTAGCAGTGATAGAACACATATTTCCTCAGCCATATAAATATACCTCAATAAAAAAAAAAATATAACGACATACATTAGCAGTGAGAAGGTCTTCATGTAGTGATCCCTTGTTTCCATATGCTTCACTGTGGCACAAATAATATTTTATATTTTATTTAGGTTTGGACAAATATGATAAAAATAGTCCCAGAACAAAATGTACCTGCACAACACTCTCTCCTTGTTGTTTTTCAGTATCGAAGATTTGCTTCCATCTCCTCTTGATTCCTTAGGTATTAAACTTTTAGGTTGTAAGTTTCTAGCACATTTTTTTATTGAATTTAGGTTTTGCTCGCCAAAAGTCCTGTGTACTATTTCTGAAAAGGCCAGTACAGCATCCTGACCGAAATGAAAAAGAAGTTGTACTGTATGCATCAGCGAATATATGAAAAGATACACTTGATCAACATGGAAATTGCTGTAAGAGGGAAAAATTAAGTTTAATCCTACAAGAATGTGAGTACTCATTCTATTAAACCTACACCAACTGCAAACCATAATTTGATAGAAATTATGGTTGGAAAAAATATTTTATGTACTCCGTACAAATTTATTGAAAGATTTAGGATTACCTCAGATACTGTAGGTTTATTGGAGAGCTTCATTGGATCCTGCAAAACATTAGATTGAAGTACTGTGCTGTTTGCCTGGACCAAACAACAAAGAATGTGAAAATGAAACGTGAAGCTGATAGAACACCAATTGATAAACTGATAAAATATTGTATTGAACACTGAAATAACACACAATACAGTACAACACATGCTATTCCGGAGACTACGGTCTCCTACAGAGAGTATTCTGTGGCTACCAACCGCAAATAACATCACCTTTCCTAATTACACAACCTACAATGAAATACACACACATATATATACACTCCTAATAAATAGCTGCCAACAATTATTTTCTATGCGTAACTGCCATCATGCAATTTCTAATACCGAACTGCTCTAGTACAAAAGCAACAATTTTCCTGATAATTAGCTAGCCTATTCATAAATGGCCCCTTTCTTAACTAACTAGGATCTCAGTTCCTATGACGAACGTGTCCCTTTGTCATAGGCAAAGGAAGAAACCTGATATAATAGGAAAATGTTATGTATATCACTACCTGGTTTGGCCACATGTAGAGAGGCATGTAACCAGCTGCGTGTTGGTATAAAAAGGGAATCGGAGTAGACGCAGAATTGTTATATGCCTATTTAAAAGAGATGTACACAGTCAACTTTTTTATACGCGACAAGCACCAAGTGTGAATGATCTAACTAGCAAAACAAATTGGTTCCAACCGGAAAATGTTTTTCACCTGCATAGAAGGAGTCCAGTGTGTTGGCTTGTCAAGAATTTCCTGCTAGAAACAAAAAAAAAGAATAAAATAAATCAGAATGTTAGCTAAAATCAGATTGCAGAAAAAGAAAATTGGTTAAGATGGCATTGGGATGATTACTGACATCTTCAGGCACCAAATAATTGTAAGCTGTATCAAACATATTAGATTTTTGTGTTCCCATCACGCTTGAGAAGCTTCTAACTCAGTACCTTTCAATATGAACAACCACTTTTAAATTAAAAATTAAATACCAAGTGAATGAGAATCCAGAAGACCACAATCCAGAAGACCACAATCCTTTTTCTTCGAATGCATTTTCTACAGAAGGATAATTGTCAAGAAATAATTGGTAAACTAGATTGAAAGTTGAATTTCATCAATCAATTGAACACACCCACTCAAATTGGCATTGACAGATAATGGATGATAAAGTTTCATCCATTCAAACTTTCAAGAAACAAAGAAAATAACTGTTTCATTAGTACTTATTTGAAAAATCTTTTAGGCTAGTTTGAACGAACTTCTCAATAAGCTCTTTAAAGATAAAAAGAATGAAAAGAAAAATTAGCTTATACATGTACTAATTTGTGAAAGTATTTCTCATATATATTTTCTCTATTTTTTGTGTGTTTGTAGTTTCTCAATTTTTTTTTAAACCTGTGTATAAGCTAATTTAGATTATGGAGAAGTCAAATTGATCATTTTCTTCTTAATTTTTTTCCCTAAAAGGATCTATGGAGAAGCTAATCCAAACATAACTTTTATAAAACAACTATAAGCTTAACTACGAAGCTTCCTATAATAAATTAAGGACATTATTTTTGAAATAAGCATAAACAAATTTACAAGGTTATAACACTATTTCCATAGGCCCAATGAATTCTTCAAAACGCTTCCCAAATAATATCCAAACAAATAATAAAGGTAACTAATTTCCATTTAAAAAATAAAAAATTGAAAATGTTCTCTCCCTTGCCCCCAAACTTTTGTTCCTTTCAATTCAACACGGACAGGCATAATAAGGGAACCCTCTGTACAAAGAATAAACACTGCACTGCCATAAAAAACCAAGAACATAAATGCAAACACATTCCCAATTTTTTGTAATGCAAATATGCACACAGAATGAAAATTGCACTGTCGGAAATTCTCCAATAAAATAAATTCTACAAACTAGAAGAAGAAAAAGGGTAAAAAGGTAGCATAGAAAAGCGAGAGGATAAGGCACATAACAAACACGTTTGAATCATTGAACAATAACAATAAGGGGAAACAAACAAAAACAAATTAAAAATTGAAGCAATTAAAATCTAAAAAGGTGAAATGAAAGCTTCAAATTTAGCAGAACTGAAAGAGTGGCGTATGAGAGAAAGAGAGAGAAGAAGGAGAAGAAGAAGAAGAAAGGGAAAGACGAAGACCTGTGTGGCGCGAAACACAAACTAGTGTGTTGTGAGTGAGTGTATTATATTGCATTAATTAATTAATAAATAAATAGAAAAATAGAACGGAAGCACTGTTTTATTATTTTGAATTGTAGAGAAAATTATATGGTTCTTCATTAATTGGATTAAAATTTATTTCATAATGACATAATTTTTTTTCTTTTACAATTGAGCGAAAATCAAACCGTCATTTTCGATAATATCTTCGGCCACTTGTCTTTAGGTTATAAATAAATTCATATATAAGATATTATTTTTCATTTGTTCGTATAACGTAACTTTATTACTTATTATATAGTTGTCTTATATGATGTAAAATTTTTATGTTTAACCTTTATAAGTAAAATATTGACAATTGCACAAATGCATTTACTTATATTATAATTTAAATAAACTTTAGTTTATATAATTTATTTTATCTTTATGTATATTATATATTTTACTACTTCGAGATATAGTTCCACATATTAATATTAGTTTATGAAATATTTGTTTTATTTTACTATTTTAAAATATTTCATATTGTATTGTATGTTTATTTCAAAGGTTATCCTTATTTCAAACCATTTGTGAACGTCTATTTAAAATGCGTTTATTTTTACTTTATTATAGATTTGAATATAGATGGTGAGAATTGTGACATCCCATTAAATAGTAATATTATAAAAAAAATCACATAACTAATGTGATAGCACGCTTAACATTTAAGAAATTATAAAGTTTTATTAGAGTCATTTAAATATAACTATAATTAGATTTTATATTACTAAGCTCAAAACTTATATATAAAGTTTTATTATCTAAAAACATCTAAAAGATAAGATAACTACTAAAAGAGGACTATGAATCTATTAAGCATCTGTATCGTTTCTGCATAGGACCTGTTCCATTGTTGTGTTATCACCTTCGGCTCACACCTACCAAACGATCACATCCAGCACACCAAAGCATAAGAGAACACCCACAAAATACAAAGAAAAGAGTAATATAAACAAACCAAAATCCAATTTAGTTAAACTCTAACATACATCACGTGGTAACTCGAGAACTTCACACATACTAGAATCACACCACAAACATAGAACTGACTCATTCGGTTATAGTATAAATTTCGAGTTATGGCGGTTCGTACACTTGTAGTGGTGAACCAGTCGACTCACCCCAAGCTACCACACAATGTTAGTTCGTTAACCAACGCCTTTCACCAAGGTAAAACTCCTAGACTAGAACCTCATGCTACTCTCACCACATGCCTTACCCCTATCTATATGAATGGATGACCATTAGAGTGTCAGAATAAACCTCAAGGCTGAGCTTCCTACATTCATACTTACAATACTTGGAACTACAAACAAGAAGTTCCACCTTGGAACTCTTTTCCACAACTTTCCATTTCATATACATTTAAACATAATACTTCATGTATATGGAACTCATAATAAACCATTTAACATACATCAAAATATACAAAACAGTTCATCCAAAATCACTTAATACTCTAAAACTGAAAACCGAAAAATTGGCTAAGAGACGCTTAACGCTTGGAAAAGGGGCGCCCAGGCACCAAACTCATTGGTAAAGGGTGCTTGGGGGACGCTTGGGGGTGCTCGGGCAAGTTCCTCTCGACAAAAATGGCGCTCAGGGGGCGCCCAACTCGACACCAGATTTTATTCTTCCTCTAATACGATCTTTGCTACCCTTCATACAAGTTTATCTGACTCCCCATACCTTCTAGACACTAAGAGAAATCTGCAAACACATTTCCAAATAGCTACCTCAAACCTAATTTGACCACTTTAAACTCATTCAAACTCTAATCTACTACTTATAGCACCAATTTCAACAAACCAAAAGCATTAAACCACTCATATATGCGTCAATCACCAACCCCAAACTCCCTAATTTTGTCTCAACCACTCACTTCAGAATTTCACTACTAAAAACCCCAAATATGCACTTAAAACCCTTCAAAACTTACAATAGACTATCTCCTTTGTTCTAGATAAGTTTTCAACCCATTCACACTTCTAACAAGTCTCAAATGACCCCACAACAGACCTAAAATAATAGTTTTCTCTCCCTACATCTATCTTACAAACTCACCAATTAAAACCTCCCTTTTTAGCATTAAAACCCAAAGATTTGATCACTCATCACCCCAAACACCTTGTAGCTAATTATAAATGTCAAAATAACTTTATAACACACAATTCATAGCAGTAATGACATCCTAATTATATCATATCAGAATTCAACCATAAATAAACCAATATCTCTATTTAAATACACTAACATATTATAAATAAATGAAATTATAACTCAAACATTTTGACATACATACAAGCAATGAACTTAAACAACAAACATCATTTAAAGTTGGACATCTAGCTTCTCTTACCTAAAAGGAAAGCTACCACAACTCTAATAAACGTCTCACAATTTGCTTGAAACACAAAGAACTCCAAAACACCTGCGAAAAACCGAATTAAAAACGGAATGAGCCCTTATACCTTTTACCAACAAAGAACTAGAAAAGGAAATCAAGGAACACATGTGTCAAGGGATCACCAAACATGACCCCAAACAAAGAACTAAAGGAAAATGAGTTCAAACTTACTTGCTCTAAATTAAGAACTAATCGATTAAAAATGGAGATTACTTTGCTATGATCTCATAGAAACTTCTTGATCGTCAAACAGATGATTAAGGAGATAAATATCTTAGAGAGAAGTGAGAGGAAATTAAGAGAAAAAGTTTTAGAGAGATGGTTTGTGTTTTAAATAATTATACGAGTTTAAGAAATTCTATTTTTTTATTGAATTATTTTATCTTTAAAAACACTTTGTCTCATTATATTAAAACACCTACCAACTCTTATACTCTATTTTCTAGGTTTTTAATTCTTCCCAACAAAAAAAATTTTTACCTCAAAAATTCACTGATGAAATAGAAGGAACAACTTATTTTCCTCATTTTCTCTATCGCAACCACCTACTTGACAAAGATATTACTCCTAAACAACATAATTGACATGAAAACCTTACCTTTATGTTAAAATGCTTTAGTGTTCAATAATGTAGATTGACCTAACTACTGTTCTCAAAATAACTTCTCAACATCTACATCTTAACTTTTAAGGATCCTTCTTGACCAAATTAAATTGCATATGTCAAACTGAAAACAATATTCATTTGTCTTCCACTACCTCTTGTAAATTCCTTCTAAAACTTTGGTTGACTTTGTCTTCAACTAGCCAAATTCACGTCTTCAACTAGCCAACTTGAACCATTTGCCTTTGTTGACTCACTAACATGTACTCATCCCGATCTACATCTTTCACAACTTAAAATCACTAGCTTGATCAATACCTAACCCTCTTATGATACTTCTAAAACTAGGATTGTCCAAAATGTCATTTCTCAACCATTTTGAGAAACCCACTAGTTATAGTACTTTAACTATACTAATGAGTTCTTCTTACCATATTCACTTCAGACCCCATTATTCATACTTCTTCAACCAACTCTTGCTCAATCCTTACCAAACCAAGAACTTTAGTCTACCTTTTATTCTCACCATATTTGTTAACACGTACTTACCTCAAGATTGACATTACCACTTGAAACCATAACTCAGTTCCATCTTTCATCCTCTGACCCACTTTCTCTATTTAACTTGCATTAGTACTTTTTCACTTCAAGGTTGACACTGGAGCTTGAAACCGTAGGTTCGCATTGTCTTCTCTGACCATTACCTATTCTTCCATATAAAATCTCACTTTTGAAATTTTGAAGATCGCCAAATACTCTCAACTCATTCTCATATAACAACACCATATTGTTTTAAAGAAGCTCGTCCCTCACGAACCACCAACCTATGATTATGAAAGCTCTTCATACACATCACTTTCTGATAAGAATAATGAAGTATAGTCATTGTTTGTCAGATGGAGTATACTCATTGTTTAAGGCTTACGTTTGTCAGATGGAGTATAGTCATTGTTTGTTCAAGCAAAAACTTATTTGACAAAGTATACTTTATTGTGTATGTTCAAGCAAAAGCTTATTAAATTGAACATGTGCACAACTTTTAAGTATGTAAGACAAAACACACTTTAAATAGTGTTTGTATATCTCAAATCACACAACTTGCTTTTGTTAGGCTAGTCTAAATACTTTCAAGAAGTTATATTTTACAATTGATTGCTTAATCACACGATAAAAATCAAACAAAGGTCTATTGAACTTGGATCTAACAATATTTCCCTTTTTCATGGTGCTTAAAACAATAAAATTTAAACATATATTTTTAAAAATGCATTTTCACTGGATAGGTTTTCATAAATGACTTTTAAGATAAATAAAATGAAAGAAACAAAAGGGATTTAAATGTTCTTCTTCTCTTAGCTCCTTCTCACACATATTATTGAACTTTCTAAAAACTTTTGCCAGATTTTGCTTAGCTTAAGCTTTTCTTTTTATATTTTATTTCTTTCAACTAAGCTCCGCTTAAGCATAACCAAAATCATCAAGTTTTATCTCACTTTAACTTTTATTTTTATTCTTTCTCCATTAGAGGATCATCAAAAGATGACCTTGGACCAAAGGATTGATGTTTTCCTCCTTGCAATTTTCTTCTTTCGATGAGTTTGAGAAACTTGGATCTTCATCTCCACCTTTACTTCAAAGGTAATGAACAAGTTATTAAAGATTTCTAACAAAACCACAAATGACATTGCAACAATCCTAATTCTACAACAACATCTACAACACCCTAATTGTTGCAACACTTCGTCTCTATGGACATTGTCAACATCCAAAATCCAATCACAAACAAACTTCTCCCTAACTTCTCCCTAAATTGTCGGAGTTCCTCCTGGAAACAATAAAACGCACACAAAATGAATAAAATGCCAATCTTTTATCAAAGGTCCATAGTATAACAATTTCACTGACTTACGCTTATGTAATTAGGTATTGTTTTCCCTTCGTATTTATCAACACCATCTCACAACTTCATAAATTTCATAACAATAACTCCACAATCATACCTACATCAAACAAAGTCCAAAATACAAATAATGTCATATTATTTCAATCAAACAAACAAATATTATAATAAAAAACCAAGACTAAAAAGTTACATGTTGGGTTAGATTAAAGTGTGCACATGTTATGCTTGGAAGGATGGTTTGTTGTCTTCATAACAATTCAACAACATTAAAAAAAAATCAAGATTATAGGCCTCCAAAACATCAAATTCAATTTTAGTTTCTCGACTAGTCAATCAATTTACAAAAACAAAGTCAATGGATCAATTTACAAAATGTCCAATATTTTGTCAAAGGTCCAAAGTATATACAAAACTTGGTTCCTTGGTGATGAAGTTAGATATAATTGTGGTTATTATTGCCTTAAGATGACTACTATGTCCATTAATTTTAAAAAAAAATATTTTTCTACTTCAAAATTAATGTCATGTGCTGTGTTGATCTCGTTGTGCAAAACATTATCCTTAGGTTCCTACTTATCTGGCCTTTGGTCACCACCCATTTTTGCAACAAAAGTTATACAAAACTTGGTTTCTTGGTGACAAACTTCACACTGTTCACCAACTTCTTCCATTGCAACAATACTTACAGTACACCAAATAAGGTCCAAAAAAATCAAAATAACACCCAAAAAATAAAACAACCCCAAAATGGTAACAAAAATTTAAAAACAAGTCAAACCCACTAAACAACAAAGGATAACTCAAACAAACGACGAAAAGCTTCAAAACTCACGTCAATGGTGGTTTTCGCCTTCAATGGTGCTTCAAAATGACAGTACGTTCGGCCTGAACGGTGGCAAATACAGGTCCGGTGAACGATGGCGGTTCGGTGAACGAAGAAAAGGTTTGTCAGTGAACAACCAGTTCTGGTCAAGAGAGGTTTGTGGGTGGTGTACGAGGGTTCTCTCTCGCGCAAATGAGGTTTCCAATTTTTGAATCTCTCGAAGATATTAACCCCTGCAAACCCAAATGCTAGGTATTTCCATGTCATTTTCATTTTCTTAAATCTTTTTCATATAGACCAATCAAAGATTGACATGTGTATGGAATTAAATGTATGTCAAACTTTGGAGTTAAAATATCATTATTCTAAGATGATTTTTATCATAAAAGGATTATATCATCTCATCAATCCTCTTCTATGCATAAATATAATCATGATTATCAAACTCTCGAGTTAACTCGTAAACTCGTATGAGTTTACATTTCCAGATATGGCTTCCGAGTTAACTCGGAAGTAAACTTGTTTTTTGCGTAAACGTGGTAGAATTGATTGTGAAATCGGCAGGATCATGTAAAATTATGAGTTTGGAACGATTCTGCGAGTTTGAAAGTTATATATTTAATGAAATACATCAAAATTAATGACAATAATGCAAGCACTTATGTTTTAAAATATTTATTTTTATGAATAATATAATTATAAATTTTTTATTTAAAATTATATAATTTTATAAACTTATTTAAATTAAAATATTATTTATATAATTTTTTTCATCTAAATTCTTACTAATTAAGTTTACGAGTCGAAACTCAACTCTCACGAGTTTACGTAAATTCTTAAATTTGATAATTTTGAATATAAATTAATATTTATCATGTTTATATTTTATTATATCCTATTATGTTACCGCGACAATATTTTCACACGAAAGAATTTCTAATAATTCCACATGAAAGATAAAAAATTAAGTAAAGGTTTGGTAAGTTTAAAAAATCGTAATGAATGAAATTATACAGTATATTGAAAGAGTTCAACCATAATTTTATGTTAAATAGTTATTTTTAAACGAGTCAATATAATTTATTGTATTACATTCACGTTCACAATATTATATAAAGACAAATAGCATTTACTGTTTGGCAATATCAATTTCACTAATGATAATTATATTGACTTGTGTTCTTTAAAAAATAAAATTAAAAAATTTGAAATAATTCGATAAAATTGAAAATAAACATTGTAATAATGAAATAAAAAAATTATCTAACTTATTTTATGTATTAGTAAAATATGATAAAAAGATTTTGTATTTCAATAATCTCTGTGTAACTCTTGCAAAAGTAAACAGGACAACTTACTAACCTTGTGTTTATGGACATGATAAAAATAAGGTTTAAACCTCTTTTTGGTCCCTAAGTTATAAGCAGTTGTTCAGTTTAGTCTTTGTTTTTAAAAATATAAATCTATGGTCCCTAAGTTATAGAAAGTGTATCAAATGAGTCCTTTTATGACTCGAAATACTATTTTTGGTTGTTTCTTAATAACTGCTACATCTTTAGATTGCTCTGATTTGTTTCTTAATAATAATAGCAATTTAGATTGCTCTTTGTACTTTGACCATGAACATCAAAAAATGACTCATTTGATACATTTTTTATAACTTAGGAATCAAAAGTTTACATTTTTAAAAGCGGAGACTAAACTGAACATTCACTCATAACTTAGGGACCAAAAAGAGATTTAAACCTAAAAATAAAAATTGCTCTATTAGATTACTGATAGATTATAATAATGAAAAATCATAACTAAAACTTAAAAAAAAAACATAAATGAATAATCCTAATAAAATATCAGAAACACATGAAAAAAGTAATAGAAATAAACTATGCATTTGAATGGTGAATTATTGAAAACCCAATTGTATTTAAATCGGTGAGGTTGTTAGCATTTGAAGATTCAAAATTTCATTTATGAAAGAGTGGTTTTTTCATCATAGGATTCCCTGCAACATGTGGAGGATAGAAGAATAAGATATTATTAAAAGGACGATTGAATATATTTTATAAATTAATCATATTCCAGCTGTTTCTTCAAATACTTTTTATTACAACTTGTACATACAGACAAAAAGCCCCAATTATATGTATTATACGCAAAAAAAGTATTATTATTTTAATATACCAGATATTCGGACTAATAAGTCACCAGTCCTTCTTAATTATATTCTAAATTTTTTTAATATATGTATAGCTTATTATAAAGATACTTAATATTTATGAGATGTTGTGTTTCATTTTGACCCTTTTATTTTTAATGAAATATTTATGGTTTTTATTTGGACCGTTTTAAATAACATTATTTTATTCTATTTTTTTCTCAATCATATTTCTTTTACCTATGCAAACAAATGATTAAATATTGATAAGATTTAAAAATCACCGATTTTAAAAAATATTTTTGTGTTACCAATGAATTTATTGACAAAGGAAATAAATAAGGAGAGAGAAAGATTGTAATCTATTATTCCATTGTTCAAAGCATTGCCATGATTCAGTCAATGTCAAAGTGTCAAGTCTGGTCACAATTTCTTTCACTATTCCCACTTTTTGGTTGCAAAATTCCCTGCTTCTTACTTTTTTTTTTATCTTTTACTTTACTTATTCATCTCTATTTTAAAGTGTAAGTAAAATTTAATTTAACTTATTATTTATTGAGTAATTATATATTATATTTTTAATTTTGATTGATTATAAAAAGTAAAAACTAGAACAAATCACACAATTAAATAAGAAAATAATTCATTTATGAATTTCTAAACTATTCTTAAAATACTAGTTTTTTATGCCATATTCAAAATTTCTATCCACTTTTTGTTCTAATAAATACATTTACTTCAAGCTTAATATTTTATATAAAAAAAGAAGATAAGGTTTTCTTTACTCTCGGAAGCAACAATTAGTGTAACATATAAGTATGCCAAAACAAACATAATTAAAAAAAGTTGAAAAAAATTAACAATTTTTTTTACAACATAATTTATGATTGGTACATTTTAAATATTTTTTGAAAATAAATTTAAACAAATCAATAAAATAATAATACGTGTTTTATTATTAAAAATTTGTTAAAAAAAATTATTTATAAACAGATATTAGAAGTTCAGATGTAGGCCTTTTTACATCTTATCATCTTAGCCTCTATTTTTTACATGTAAAAAATTTGATTTGATTTGTTTAAACTATAAATATTTGAAAGTTATAGAAATGAAATAACAAAGAAAAATAAATTTAAAATTTTAAAACACTTTTTTGTTTCTTTTTTGAGTATTCAATGGTTCATTATAATCCAACCCACTATTAATTGTGTTGGAAAATGGGTTTGATGAACCCAAAGCCAACCCCACCACGAACTTCCTACCATTTTCCAAAAGAAATGGCTTACTTATGAATGATTACATTTCCTGATTAGGCACCAAAAACAGACAAACCAGTTTTTGTGTCTGCACTCTCACTTCACTACAATACATACACACCCTTCACTTCTGTCAGAGCCAAGACAATGTGGGAGTTTCAGGCACAAACATTGTTCCATTCTCTCCCCCTTTCTCTTTTTCTGTCTCAGACAACCAATGGCTCTTTCAAACTTTCAACTTGAAGGAGTTTTCACTTCACCCTCTCTTCTTTCAGCTACCCTTTGTAACACAAAAGGTTTGTTTCTGCCTCTCTTCTTTCCATGTTTCCTGCATTGGTCCACTTTGTTCACTCACTCCTTCCTTGTTTAAAGCTGAATTCTTTTATTTTTCCCTTTTGTTTTATGGAAGATCAGCTACTTCATACATACCTCATACCCTTGTCTATTTTTCTTTTTCTCTTTTTACTTGGTTTTGGAATCTGATATGAGGCCTGCGGTTTTCCTTCTCCCTTGTATTCTGCTAAATTTTTCTCCCACCACTTTCTTGGAACTGAAGTTGACCTCAGATGCCAGTTAGATCTTCAGTTATGTTATTAATATTCAAAGATGTAAACTTTACTCATCATTTGTTCCTATTTTTTCTGCTTGAAAGTTGGAACTTTAACATGCTATGATTTATGAATCCATCATTTGGCTTCATTTAAAAGGAAAAAATGGTTATTGGCATTTTTCTTGTGGAATCTGGGATGGCTTAGCCAGGTTGCTTATCTGTATTTGTTACATTACATTAGTTGTCAGATTGGAGCTGATTTTAAAATTACTTCTTTTTTTCCATGTAGTATTTGCTCCAAATTCACTTTATATCCCATGAAAACGCTCAAATTGAACCCTTGACTTGTTTGTATTCTATTCTAGATGTTACATCCATATTCTTAGTAGTTGCTACATACATAAGTCTTGTTGTTCCAAAAGCTCTTAGATAAGTTCAAATGTTATGGTCTTAGTTGAAGCAAGGAAAAGCCTGGAGAACCTATAGCTTCAGTTCAAAACATGGTAAGTTGTCTCCAGTAGATTTAGTTGTTTAAGGTTTTTGGATTCGATCTCTAGCAACACGATCTCCCCGTTTTTCATTTCCTTATCCCCTCTGCATCTCCCCTTGTAAAGCCTATGATGAGCTTCCCCCTGGAAAAATAAAGTGGTTGTAACTAGTGGACAAGTAGTGAAGTTTGTTGTTAATATTAACCAGGGTTCATAGTGTGCATTGAGTCAAGAGATAATAAGGTATAGGTGGTGCCAATGGGTTACATTAAAGTAGTTAGTAGCTCAAACTGACTTTATGTAGTACAAGTATCAGGTATACTTGGCAATGCATAACCTCTGGATAATGATGGTCTTCCCATTAAGAATATTTCTCAAACTTAATGTACTGGTATTTGTCTAATGCTATTATTATGTTTTTAAAGATGAGTGGAAGCTGTTATGGTGTTTCAATATGGAAGATCTTTCTTGCTGATAACTCTTCTGAATTGGTTATGTTGCTGCATTTTATGCTGTTCTTAGTAGAAGTACATCAAATGTCCATGTAATGCTCATAAAACGCAGAAGTCTAGAATTGTATAGACCTTGCAGATTCAGGCACATTTGTTACTGTTAACCCGCAGATTTCCATTTAATCTATTTTGAATTGGTTAGAAAGAGTTCTGTTTTATGTATTCCTCAACTTAACTTTAATTTATTGACCAATATGTTGAAATTGTTCACTTTGAGTTTCTTGTCCTTCGATGTTGGTCAGATTCACCACACTCATACTTGTTCCTGTACATTATCTATACCTCACAGATCCTCTCTTTTTTCCAATTTAACTAAACTTTATTATTCTTGTTATTAACTCATTAATATCATTTGTTTCAAGCGTGTGAATTGGACCACTTTCTAAATGAAAGTAGGAAGAAAATTCACCACCTTGTGGACAAGTAAAGCCTCAAATTAACCAGCTAGAAGACATCTCCAGTTTTTCCTTTATCCCAGAACTATACCTTTTAGGCATTAACACTCTCATAAAGGCAGCCAACAAAAGAATCAGCTCAATGTGGCAGAAGAGAGTATTAGTTATATCAGACAAGAGAGGATTGAGAATCAATGCATTGGAGAAAAAGTTGGGCATGTGTGGAGATGACTTATTAAACGTTTGTTTCAGCAGACTTCCCCATAAACACTTTTAGTAGAGAAAAAAAGGAAAATGGGATGAGTTTCTCGGTGAGCTCAGATTAGTTTATGTATTAGTTAATTTGTAAAAGTTCTATCATAAAACTTTTATGGAGGCAATCACTTAGTTTGTTCTTCATACCTTTCTTTTCTGAAGTGTTTATGGAAAGTAGTTCTATTGATAGAGGTATAAAGAGACAAAGAAAACGTCCAAGTGAAGAAGCATTAGGAAGGATATAAAGGTTAATGGTTTGTCTATAGACATTATTTCATAATAATCATTATGGAATCATTTAATTCATTTACGTGATGCCACTCAGTGGGAAAGAAAAGGCTTTGTTATTGTTGCAATATCCTTTAAATTGGTACTGGTTAACTGATATCTATATATGTCTGGAAACACAAACAAATATAAATTTCATGGTTGCCCCGAATTCCTGATGCTAATTATTTTTATCCATTGTGGTGCATCTCTCAATGTTTGAATGTTATATTTTGTCTCTTGAACTGTAATCTCCTTCTTGCTGTATAACTTAAAAGTGACATGCAGAACAGAAGAACATACCTTAAACTAGAAAATGTGACGAAAATGATTATTTTCTTCATTCATGCCTAATGCAAACAGCACCAATGAACGAAAATGAAGAAAAAGTTGCAACTTCTTTTATGTTCAGTAAGTAGAATGTTTACTGATGTCAGTTTGATTAGAAGATGTTGAACATGGAAAAGGGGCGAAAAACGAGTCTGGTCGATGCTCTAGAAAGTGTTATGAACATTTTTCATGAATGGAAGACATGCATGTGAAAGTATTATTGCAACAGATTGGTAAATGATGTTAACTGGAGAAAACTATATGGTTGAAGAGATCCATTTTCTTTCTGTTAATGTGTTCAGGAAAAAATAAGTGTCATCCATTTTTTTTTACTGTAATACATAGTTATCAGTTGAATACCTAGCTTAATGGTAAAAGCATAGTAAAATGATGTGCTTTCAGTTTTGATGTTTTGTCAATAACATGGTCTTTGTGAAAATGAATCTTGGTTGGTATTTATGTTTATGCAGGTAGGATATAGATATTGACTGCTTTCTGAGTTCACTCCTACAATGAAATCAGGTTTCAAAAATGGTTGGCCCTCTGTTGTGCGTCTTCGTCTTAGAGACAAATCAGTGACCCCCTTCTGCATATTCTCTAAAGTGAAATCAGCCGGCAACATACCAGGGAATACACCTGTCTATCTCAATGTCTATGACTTGACAACAGTAAATGGTTATATGTATTGGGCTGGCCTTGGTATTTTCCACTCTGGTGTTGAAGGTTAGCTGACAGTTAAAACCTTTTCACATAAATCCAAAACTGTTTCTTTATTTTAGAAAAGAATATGTGCCTGGAGTTTTGCTAGATTACAATAAATTGTTACTTGTTCATATTTTGGAGACAACAGGAGATTTGGTACCAATAAGTTGTGAACAAACCTATATAAGAGACTGGAATACCACTTCAGACCTAAAATCTTGAGATAATGGATATATGGATCCTTCTACTTATATATTAGTCATCTTATTCATTTTTACATAATGTAGGACTTCTAACTCACCTTGAACTCTTAAAGTATCTATGCATGTACATAAAACTTTTCTCTGTGAATATTTGTGGCTTAAGCTTTATTTGGAGAAATAAAGAATATGGTCATGATGTATTCCCTGAATGCTTTCTAAAATTTATGCTGACAGTTTATGGAGTAGAATATGCATTTGGAGCCCATGACTATCCAACAAGTGGTGTCTTTGAGGTTGAACCTCGGCAATGTCCTGGCTTTAAGTTTAGGAAGTCCATATTCATGGGAACTACTAATTTAGATCCCTTCCAGATTAGAGAGTTCATGGAACGTCAGTCTGCAAATTACAATGGTGATACTTATCATTTGATTGTCAAGAATTGCAACCATTTCTGTGAGGATATTTGTTACAAGCTAACAGGAAATTCTATACCAAAATGGGTCAATCGTCTGGCAAGAATAGGTATGTGGCATATTTTTATACTCCAGATTGTGACAGTTTTTGTTCTGCAAAGCATATGCATTATTAGAACTGAGTTTTTGTCCTCCTTGCAGGCTCCTTCTGCAACTGCATACTCCCTGATGCTCTTAAAACTTCCACTGTTGAGCATGATCCAAACTTTCAAGGGTGTGATAGTGAGAAAAGAAGACTGAGAACTGCTTTCAGTTGCTTGTCATCAATCTCAATGCCTCATAAGGAAGTTTCAATGTCTTCATTATTTATGCACTCTCACTATAAAGGGTGCCTGCCACCATGGGAGTTAAAGAAGTCTAAAAAGGGAAGACTAAAGCAAAAGTTAGAAGACCAGTTCACTTCTCAGTAACTCTTCTCTCTGTTGTACTTTATATACTGTTCCACTTTCTCATTTCTATACTTTCTCATTTCTATCCAATGTGAGACTTAGTCTCACATTTGGATTCTCAATATGGCTTTCTGGTCATTTAATCACTGGAAAGAAATTATTGTTCCTGCTTTCAGTTATCTGTGCAAGTGCACTTCCTCAAGTGCAAAATTTTCTGTTGATATTCATTTTGAATGTTCAAACTCATGCCTCTTTGTTGCTTTTTTTTTCTTTCCCTTTTATGTGTTTAGTAATCTTTCTTTGATTGGGAATCTAATCTATGACAGATATATTACTGTGTCAGCTCAATTTTTCATAACTGGAGAAAAATCTCTCATGTCAAATCAACACTAATGACAAGATATTAAGGGTGAGTTTATTTAAACTTTAAATAAGTAATTTTGAAATATGTGATTTTTTAATTTAGGAAGCACATAGGAATTACTTATTGAAATAAACTGAAAATTACTTAATTTTTAAATAAGTAGGTTAAGCAGGCACACAAACAAAAATAAGATTTTTGCTTATTTTATTAGAAAAATGTTTTTTTTACAAAAAGCACAAACAAATTGATTCTAAATTTTTAGAAAATATCGTTAACTTATTTATCAAGAACTGGTGTGCACAATTTCAATTTTTATTTAGTTGATACAAACTTAAGCTAATATAGCTCTTTATTAGTTGAGAAACTATAACCAAGATGAGTAAAATGTATTTTTAATAATTTCTTTTGATAATTTTTTACAACGGGTTTATGTGGTAGTTTGGAATTGATGTATTTTAAATATACGAATTAATAAAATAGTGATATATGATCTGTTGTAAAAAATTATTAAAAATTGTTATTAAAATATCATAGATCCAAAGATAATGTAAAAATGAGCAAACTTAAGCTTATATAAAACTCTTTATTAGTTGATAATAATAAAAAAAAATATTTTTAGTTTGTTGGTTTTAGACAAAGCAAATATATACTTCTTAAACTCAATTAATATTTATCACCTAATTTAACCTATCGATCTCATTAAATTTAGTAGTGAAAAAAATATATTCAGATTTATATAAAGACATAATCAAAAGATAAAAGAGATTTTTTGGGAACAAATTGTAGATATAAAAGCAGAGACATAGAAATATTTAAGTATGAATGTTCTTCTTCAGTTCAACTTAGAGACTTTCACCCAAACAAATAATATTCACATCTTGAAGATTGTGATAATCTTGGAGTTAGCTTTTAATACTAATTTATCTAGGAGATCATTAATTTGACTATTCAAATTGAAAATATTAAACTAGTTTAAACTTTTAACCTAATTAGATTTTGTTAGAATCAAATAAATCAAATTTAATCTTTTTTGTTTGAATATCAAATTTATTATTTACAATACGATGAAGTAAACAGAGATTTTTTATTGTTAATTTTGATGTATGAAACTTTCTGGTATAAATCTTATATAATTAGACATTTTATTTTAATTTTTTACTTCATTTAACTAATGTAAGTAAATTAATAATTTAACAAGTAATAGAATGATTTTGTTTATAATTATTTTTAATAAAAATATGAATAGTTCAATTTTAATGTATTCTGTAATATATTTATTTTGAATAAATAGTTTAAATATTTTTTAATAAAAAAGCCTACTTGTTTTTTTTTTTTTTAAATTACGTATCTCATAAACACCTATTTTAAATTTATCTAAAACTGATCCAAAATTTCCTCCTTAAAAGAAGCAACTTCTTTTAAAGTTAGATTAACCTTAAGAAAAATATAAATATATATATATATATATATATATATATATATATATATATATATATATATATATATATATATATATATATATATATATATATATATTAAATAATATAAGTCAAAGAGTTATAATTACTATATAAGTGTGTGGCTAATGTTGGTTTGAAGGTAATTTGGATCCTTATACTTTACTAAGTTTGAAATTTTGTTTTCTAAAATTGTTGTCATAAATTTTTATTATTTAAAATCTTATTGAAATTTTGATTAAAAATTTAAAAATTGAAACATATTTAGCTTTAAGTTAAAGAGTTTGGAAGATATAAATGGAAGGATCAAAAGTGAAAACTAAGTTATCAATTTGAGAGTAAATATTTTATGACATTTTATATCTCCATAATAAAAGATTGCGAATTTGACTCTTATTTTTAATTTTGGGAGTAAAAAATTATTTTCATCTTTAAAGGATATAAAATTTTATTTCATCTAAATTTTCATAATGAATGAATATGTCCATAATATATATATATATATATATATATATATATATATATATTCATTTTATTGTTCCAAATATTAATTAAATAATTTTATTAAAAAAATAAAAAATATAGTAAATAAAATATAATATTATTATGTATTCAATGTCTACATAATATACATTTTCTTTTTTATACGTCAAATATTACGAAAAAGAAATTATAATTTTATACATATCAAATAAAAAGTTAAATAACAATTATATAGAGATTAAATAATTATAAAAGTAAAATAAAAACAATCAAATATATACATATAAAAGTTTAATTTACAGATTAAAAATAACTATAAAAACGAAACAAATATGTATATACTTATTATCATTTTATGTCTAATTTTAAAAATTGAAATTTATACTGGTATAAAGAAATTAATTTTTTTTATCAAAATTAAAACAAAGAGGATTTCATTTGAAATTTTTAATCTTTTTTATCTATGTAAAAAGTGATATTTTTAATATATAAATATATAACCTAAAATTATTATTATTATTATCATTATAATTATTATTATTATTATTTTTTAATTAAGTAAAATTAGTTTAATGTTTTTGTAATTAAATTTTCTAAGACTCAATGTACCCATCTATTAGCCACAGGACCATCTTCAAACTAGAAATAAGAAAATAACAACTATCAACTTAAGGTTCATTTTAATCTAAAATTACCATTAATAAAAAAGCTAATTAAAAACTTAAAAATAATTTCAAACTTTATTATTTTATTTTACTTTTAATTTGAGTGTATGGTGTAATTTGATATATGTCTTGGCTACCAAGTAACTAAACTGAGTTGCTTCCAAAATTCAACTTCCACGTGTCTTAACTTGCATCAATTTGGAATGTTATCTTTTCCTCCTTTTTATCTAGTACTTTTTTTTCTCTCTAATACCATCTTAATATAACAGATTTTGATGTATAACTTAGAATGTTCCATTTGTTTAATCATGGTTAGATCCAGAATTAAATGAAAAATCTAATGTTTTTGTTTGTTCCACATAATGGAGATAAATATTACGTAGATAAAGCTAAACAATATGTCTTTTTCATGAAATAATACATAACTTTTTTCACAAACATGATGTCTTTTTCTTGATATTTGATATAAAAGGAAATAAATTTAATCATATATATCGATAATATAAATATTTTGTTATTATCTAATTAAATTATTATTATTATGTGTGTCTAAAGTTGAAAAAGAAAAAACAAAAAAAATAATTTGTTTATAATTATTTCATCAGTATACTATAAAGTATTTATCATAATAAAAATAATCTAAAACTATAAGATTCCATGTGTTGTTTCACTTTTTATGTCGTGCTCAAATATACTATAAAGTCCTACTTTCACACTTGTTCTACTGGTTTTGTTTTCGTGAACCCTTGTCACTGTTTCACTTCAATGCTTTTTGCGCGTTGAGAGTACAATCTTAGCAGCTTGCAGGAAAGAAGGTGCATTGTTTTGGTTTGCTTCACGCGTTTGTGCAGAAATTTTCTTATGCTTGCAAGTTATTGTTTCGCTCACATCTCAAAGCTCCCAAATTTGTGGAAAATAAGTAACAGGTGTTCAGCTGCCTTCAAGGTTTTAAATTCCCCACATTGAGCCTCTCAATTTCTTTTTCCTTTTCAGAAATAGATCAAAAGGGTGACGCCATAATCTATTATTGTATCAAAAATAATCACTCTCTGCAAATTATTGTCTTCTTCAATTGCTCTCAAAGGTTTGTACTTTGCAAAATTGGCTATCTGGGTCTGTTTGTTTTGTTCTAATTGTTCAGGATTCTTTGTAACATGGAGTATTGTGATCTGTGTGGTAAAGGGTTTCTTTTGTATGCAAATGAACGAGAACGAAATATGACCTGTTACTTTATTTGTTTGATGCTGATGGTGATGTTGCAAAGTTTTTAATGTGTGAAAAAATTCTACTAGTATTTGTTTGTTTGAAGTTGATTGTGATGAGGTAATGTTTTATGAGTGCAAATATCTGAAATAGCATTTGTATCCACTAGTTGGTTTGTCTGAAGTTGATTGTGATATGGTAGGGTTTCTCATGTGCAGAAATCTATGTTGCAATGTCTCTGCTAGCTTGTTTGAAATAGATTGTATTTGCCCTCAAATCTTTGTGGGATTAGGTCAAGAATATTTGTTCACCCTTAATCACAAACTGGACACCTTTGAACTTTACCTATCAGTTAAGGAATTTCTTGATGGAACTAATTTCTTCTTCTGATAAACAGGTACTGAGTTTGAAATTGGTTATTCCTTGTTCTTTATTAGATCATTTGAATTGAAAAAATGGGGTCACACATGAGCAAGAAGACCCATGAAACATCATCTGGAATCAACTTCAATACTGATATGGCAACTGAACTGAGGTCATATGAGACTGCATGGAAACTTGACTCTGATTTGCAGTCTTTTGATGCCACAGTTCAAGCTCGGGCGAATCAAGTCATGAATACACTGGCAGTTGGAGTTGAGGTTCGGTCCCTTTCTTTTGAGTCTCTGAAACAAGTCACAGAGTGCCTTCTGGAAATGAATCAAGAAGTTGTCAAGGTGATCTTAGACTGCAAGAAAGATATATGGAAGAATAGAGAACTGTTTGAGCTTGTTGAGGAGTACTTTGATAACAGCTTGCAGACTCTAGATTTCTGCACTGCATTGGAGAAGTGTCTGAAACGAGCCAGGGACAGCCAATTGCTTATTCTTGTGGCCCTTCAACAGTTTGAAGAGGAAACCGGGTTGGGAGAGAAGCGGTATATCAGAACATTACAGGAACTGAAGAATTTCAAGGCAGCTGGTGACCCTTTTAGTGAAGAATTCTTCCAAATGTATCAATCTATTTACAACCAGCAGATACTCATGCTTGAGAAATTGCGAGTGAGAGAAAGCAAGCTTGATAAGAAAGCAAAACAAATCCACACCTGGAGGAAGGTATCAAGTATGATATTTGTGGCTACAGTTGCTGCTGTGTTGATCTGTTCAGTTGTGGCTGCAGCAATTGCTACTCCACATGTTGCAGCTGCTCTAGCTGCTGTTACTGCAATCCCAATTGGTTCAATGGGAAAGTGGATCGACTCCTTGTTGAAGAACTATGAAACTGTCGTGAGAGGACAGAAGGAAGTAACTGTCTCTATGCAAGTTGGAACCTATGTTGCTATAAAGGACTTGGACAACATTCGAGTCCTCATTGATAGGTTGGAAATTGAGATTGAATCTCTTTTGCAGAATGTGGAATTTGCCATTGAGGATGATGCTGTGAAGGTTGCAATAGAAGAGATAAAGAAGAAGTTGGAAGTTTTTATGAAGAATGTTGAAGATTTAGGAGGGCAAGCTGATACTTGTAGCAGAGACATTATAAGAGCTAGAACTGTGGTTCTACAAAAAATCATAAAGCTTCCCCACACTTAAAGCTACAGCTGTTCCAGTAACTCTTGCTTCTTAGACAGTTCATTTGTTCTGTTTCTTGTGAAATTTCATGATTTCCAGATATCATTGATTCATGAAAAGTTGTGTTTATGCTGTAAATAATGGGAAAATGCTGACATTTAGTACTTTGGTTTGTGTAGGAAGCTAAAACTTATTCTTTTGAGACGATATTACACCAATTCATGTATTTATTATTATTATTATTATTATTATTATTATTATTATTATTATTTTGCGAGATAGATACATTTGTGTGTAGCACATTGTTTGATCCAAGTTTTGTTATAAGTCCCAATATTTGTGTTTTACAGTTTAATTGGTAAGAGAGAAAATTAATTGAGTTTTTGTTAACTTTTTTGCGTGTTTTTTTTAATTAAATTTTGTTTAATTTTTTTATTAATATAGTAGTATGGTTGTTCTATTGTCTTGTTTCCATGTGCTAAGAAATTATATAAAACTTTTAGTACTTAATAAATATAAAAATTTTAATGAAAATTCAATTGAAAAATATCTAACTTTTAAAGATACTTAAGATTTAATTAAGTCTAAAAAGTAATTAAAGAGTTAATTTGAGAAAGAAAAATAATCCCATCTTTTAAAATTGATTGAAACTTTGTTACTTCTAATGAAATTATATAATTTTTTTTGGTTTAAATGTTTACTTGGTCTCCATGTTAAGAGGGAATTTTCAGTTTAGTTTTAAAAGTGTATATATTGAGTCTCTATGTTTTGCAATTTGTGTCAATTTAGTCCTATCCTCTTAACGACGTTAAAATAATTAGTGAGTGTACAATAAGGATCCAATGTATACACTTTTAAAAGCATAGAAATTAAATTGACATAAATTACAATACACTTTTAAAAGCGGGTACGAAAATTTCCTCTTAGGGGACCAAGTAAGCATTTAAGCCAATTTTTTTTTTATAAAAGTTTGTTTGTATTTTAAAATATTTACATCCAAGCTTAAAAAGGAGATGAATTTTCATTTAAATTAAAGTATCACAAATTTAACTTATTAAAATTAAGGAAAATAACTATCTTTATTTTTGTATTTAAATACTTTTTCATTTTACAACAATAAAATTAAAAAAGCAAAAACAAAAACTACCATGATGTGTTTAGTACGAATCTCAGCCGTTAACCTCTCATTGCAATTCGTGTCTACGGTGGATCCTCTCCCTCTCACTGCAACACTCACTCTTTCACAAAGGTACTTTCGTTTCCTTCTCTCAATCCATTCGTGTTTTTGTTTCTCATTCAATGCATTTCTTTAGAAATCCACCTTCTACGCCTTGAGATTTTGAAATATTTTAGCTTTTATTCATTCATGCAAGTTTCGCATTACTGTTTCAGTATTTATCAACATGCCTTTAATTTTCCAGCCACCTCGTCATGTGAACAAAGTTTTAGGTTTCTATGATGCAATTAATTTTTGGGGTAAAATACTATTCAGGTCTTGAGAATTCCTAAGATTTCAATTTGTTAATTATTCTTGTTCAGAGTCCGAAAAGTTGTTTGGCTTAATGATAATATTAGGGTATGCTGATTGATTCTGATTGAGTTTGAGAAAAATTATCTTCTTTCTGGACTAAATACATGCTTCATTTTGAATTTGATCTTGTCAAGCAGATGGGTAATTGAACTGAGAACTGTAATCTGTCGTTTTCAATTCAATAGCAGATTTCTCAGCTCTCTGCTACAACAAATCTACTTCTGATGGATTAAATTTCAATGGTTGTGTGTTTGAACACTGAAGTTCATAAATAATGAAATGGTAGCAAGGAGTTGGAGGAACCTTCTACACTCATAACCCCCTCCTGTTCAGTGGTTTGGGGGCAGGGGCTAGTATGATGGAGCTCAGTCCATCGAAAAGCTCCACCAAGCTTTCATTTGATTTTTGTTTCTTCCTCTTATACTAATTTTTTGAGCTGCGTGTACTAATCTCATGACGATGACAATGGTGAGGGGAACTTCAATGTATTCTTCTGTGACCCTCTTCTGTCGAAGATTTGCCCAATTCCGAAACCTCTCCTCAGAGACCAAACAAGGGTATCATGATCTTCCCACCGAAAACCTTGATGCTAAAGATTGCAACTTTATCAATGAAATTTGTAGGATTACACGAACAAAGGCCCGATGGGAGGACACCCTTCTTTCCCTGTATCCATCTTTCAATTTTTCTGAACCCTCTTTCTTCCTCCTTTATCTTAACCACCAGAACAATACCTTCCTCTCCCTCCGTTTCTTTCACTGGCTGTGCTCTTTTTGTGGTTTCTCACCTGACCAATCATCTTGCAATGCCCTCTTCTGTGCGCTTGTGGATGCTGGAGCCTGCAAAACAGCAAAGTTATTGCTTGATTACCCGGGCTTCACTCCGGAGCCTGCTTCCTTGGAGTGTTATATTCAGTGTCTCGGAAGGGCTGGGATGGTTGAAGATGCAGTTGATATGTTGAAACAGGTTGGGTTTTGCCCCTCCGTAGCAACTTGGAATGCATGTCTCTTGAGTTGCTTGAAGGCTGGGAGGACTGATTTTGTCAGGACATTGTATGAACAGATGATGGAATCCGGTGTTATTAATGTGGAAGCTGCTGGATATCTGATAATGGCATTCTGTGCAGAAAACAAAGCTTTGAAAGGGTATGAACTTCTTAGGGAACTTCTGGAAAATGGCTTACTTCCTGACAATGTTGTTTTCAATGCACTTATTAGGGGGTTTTGTAAGGAGAGACAATATGCTCGAGTATCTGAGATCCTTCATATTATGATTGCCAAACAATGCAATCCCAATATCTTTACTTATCAAGAAATCATAAATGGACTCCTGAAAAGGAAGAACTCTGAGGGTTTCCGGGTATTTAATGATCTCAAGGACAGAGGATATTTTCCAGATAGGGTTATGTACACAACTGTGATCAAGGGTCTCTGTGAGATGGGAATGCCTGGGGAAGCTAGGAAAATGTGGTTTGAGATGATTAAAAAAGGATTTCAGCCAAATGAATACACCTATAATATAATGATGCATCAGTATTTTAAGATTGGTGATCTTGTTGGGGCAAGGAAGATCTTTGAGGATATGTGCAGCAGAGGTTATGCAGAAACCACAGTTTGCTATACCACAATGATTTCAGGTTTGTGTTTGCATGGAAAGACAGATGAAGCACATAGCTTGTTTGAAGAAATGGTTCAGAAAGGCATTGTTCGTGATTTGATTACATACAATTCTCTTATTAAAGGCCTGTGCAAGAATGGGGAGCTGGTTCAGGCAACAAAATTATTAAATGAACTGCTGGCACATGGATTAAAGCCGTCAGTTTCCTCTTTTAATCCTCTTATTAAAAGATTATGTGAAGAAGGAGACACACAGGGTGCGATTAGGCTGTGGAAGGATATGCAGGATAAGCATTTGCAACCAATAGCCAGTACGATTGATTATATTATAACTGGGTTATGCAAAGAAGGAGATTCTCTGCAGGGAATGGAATGGTTGCTAAACATGCCGAGTTGGAAGCTGAAACCCCACGAACAGACTTTTGAGTTCCTGATTAACAGTCTATCACAAGAAGATAGGTTGGATGACATTTTGGTTGTTTTAGAGTTCATGTTTAGAATAGGATATAGACTAAAAGAAAGCACAATTCATTCTTTGGTGAGTAAATTTAGCAGGGGTGGTTTTCATTTTCCTGACTTATGTTTGGAGAAGATCATAGAAAGGAATTGATATAACTTATAAAACAGCAGAGTTATCTATTTTGTTTACTCAAGATTTTTGTTATAAACTGATGCTGGCTGAAAATTTGTCAACTGTTGTTTTCAATCAACTATGGAGGAATTATTGGTTAATGCATGAATTATTTAATTATTTATGGGGAATACTAGGAGATGCTTGTGTGATCAAAACATTTCCCATTAAGGGATGCATTATGATAAAACAGTTTTGAATCATTAATCGTTCAACGAGAATTTGACTCGTCCAAACATGTCCGTATAAAACCAGAAACACTGTAAATCATTTTTCTTTCTAAAATATCAAATAACTTTATTATTAAACTTTTGAAATTATGTATGTCAAATTTTAAAATTTTATTTTTTTTAATTACGACTAAAATAATTCATTTAACTGAACTAAAGCTCTTTAAATTGTCATTCTACTCAAAACGATTTGACGTAATTATAATTTAAACTTGAATATTTTACAAATTTTGTCTTTACTTTTAAGATAAAGAAATTTTTTAAATAACTTTTTTTTTGTTAGGATTTGCCTCCTTCAATTCTGTCTCAGTAATAATGTTTTTTTTTTATGATAATTTATATAATATATATAGGCTTTAATAAAGGTACAATTTTAAAAATAAACAATGTAACTTAAATAATTTTCTTATGAATATCCTCAATAGTGTATAGTTTATTTTTCTTTAAATACTGAGCACAAGGTTCTAATTTTATTAATATATATTACTTTTTAATACAAAAGGAAACAATTAATGTGTATTCAAATGATAAAAGTATGTTTTTGAAATAAGTAAAGTTTATAAATATGATAAGGACCATTGAACTTTGATGCTGATAAAGCTTAAAAAAAAGGGATGAATAAACTTTCGATGTAATTTATTTTATAATTGTTTATAATGTTATGGTATTATTATTTATTAAATTCATATAAGTGTATTCTGAATTATTTCTCCCAAAAGTTTGTGTAATAGTAATAGTCCTCTCTTTGTTTATTATCAAGAAAAAAAAATTAAAAAAGAAGAGTGAAAATTAAGAAAAAGGTCCCACCGAGATTTGAACTCGGGTTACTGGATTCAGAGTCCAATGTCCTGACCACTAGACCATGGGACCATTGCATATGTGACCTTATTATTACATATTTTATATATAGTTTCATTTTCCCTAGTAATATGTGATTTTATTTTTATTTATATGTCTACACTCTTAGAAATTAAGTATTATAAAATAAATTTTAATTGTACAAATTTTTTAATTTTAAACCGATTGAATATTAACCTTAAAATAATTATTTTACAATAAAAAATAATTTAATAAAATAAAATATAAAAAGTAAAAATAAACTATTTGTAAAATTAAAGTTTTGATATTTTTTTTAAAAAATATTTTAATTAAAATTGTAGAAAAAAGAGAAAAATATTGAGATAAAAATTAAAAGTCAAAACTGCAATATAATATATTCTAATACATTTAATAATCTTACACCTTAAGACCAAGTATTTAATTGAGATGGTCAAGCGGTTTGATTGATTCACCCATTTTGGTTTGTCTTATATTTATTTACTTTCTTCTTTCTTATATGGTAATTCATGAACATATAATTCCAAGCATAATGTCTTTATGTTTTCTAGAATCATTTATATTTCGAGCATAGGATAGAACATGTACTTAGAACAATTTTCTCCAATGTAATCCTTTCGGTATTAAGGTAGAACAATTTTCTCTGCAATCCTCTCTGTATTAAGGTAATATGTTCACTAACCGATTATGGGATACTTGCTAAAGATATTCCGATATTAAAATCATCTGAAGTTTGATGAGTAAAGTAGTTAATGCTATAATAAATGTTTCATAAAAGTCCCAACAATCATACCTTTGATCTATATTTATAGTTTTCTCCATAGATTTTTTATTAGGGTTAGCCTAATTACGATCTAATAATCTTTAAACCTGATTACTATTTTGTTTAGACTAATTATATATTTAGCTTATTCTAATTATGATCGATCAGTTTTCTCTGTGTCCACACAATTGACTGTGTTGTTGTGGTTTGTATGTACCGATTGATACATATAATACACAAGCCCCCTCAAGCCTTAAGATTAGGTAAAGATCACAAGCAAAAATGATTTATTACCACTCGATTCTCCCCTTCGAAAATATGATCATTGGTAATGAGTGGATGTGTCCCCTTGTGAATCGTGTAGCGTTGTGTGCCCTTTGTCGTTGGATGGTACTATATCTGACACTTGTGGTGGTGCAACATGTCCCATAATTGGAAGGTTCCTTTAGTCGAAAAGGCAACGTGGATGACGTCTCTTCGTCATCATCGTCACTTGGGTCGTCGTCACATGACCAGGGTTGTTCAAGCGGAGCTTGGCAACAGTAAATAACATTACTACACCTATACATGTTACAAATAAGGGTCTGATTAGGGACGAGGATCAAGTCAAGGGCATGGTGAAGGCCACAAAAGAGCGTAATGGCTACACCGTCTAGGAGATTTGTGTTGACATCACAGCTAAAGGGGACAAGTTGAATCTTCCAGAAATTCCTAGATATGAGTTGGTCGTGCATGAAGTTCGTAAGTACGCTACCCATTTACAATGGGGTAATCATATAGTGGACCTTGCCGGTTGGACGTACATTCTGATGGATGATGTTGTTTATGATGTTGTGCACCTCCAAGTATACTATGGCAACAAAACGAGTATGCCACAATCAAGAGAACTCAAAGTTGGACTTCTTTTTTGTATACTCATGCTTCTGAAATATGAAAATAAGCACACCAAATTAGGGTTTACTAAAATCAAATTGGATTCGAGATTAAAGACGCAACAAATCACGGATTCATAGAGTTCGAGATTGGAGTGGAGTTCAATGTCTCCCAGGGGCTCCCCTTCGAGATTGAGGGTTTTCTCATGTTTCTGTTGCGCGAGAGATGAACTTGCAATGAGTTTTTGTTTCTGTGTTTTGTGATGTCTTTGGGTTTGCAGGTTGGTGGATTTGTGAAGAAGACTTGTGCTGGTTCTCACAATTACTTGAGGAAGGAGAAATGAAGGTGTTGAAGCTCTCATGGTGTGTGGTCTTGCAACGGCGCAAGGAGTTCATGATTCTGGGTTTTTTGTGACTAGGGTTTGCGATTCATATGCAATTGGGAGCTCGAATGCGATTTAGGGTTTTGCGTTGATGGAGATGAAGTAGTGTTCGAGGGTTTAGCAATTTATGGGCTTTACTTTGTGCAGGTTTCATGGCACGAATAAGGATGATGGAGAAGGCTGCCATGGTTGCGCGTTTTGAGCTTGAACCGTATTGATGGCGGTAAGTTCGCGCTGTAGAGGATGGCGTGGTGGTGGCGAGAGTTTGGTTGCACGTCGATGGTGGTTGCAATTGTTGTTGGTGCTGCTATGTGAGAAACAGTGATTCTGTGTCAACAAATCACAAAATATATTTTTTAATTATATATTCCACGTAAGCATATGTCACATAATCTAACATAATGACTACTTATTTAAAATATTCCACGTTAAACTGACAACTCATGAGAAAGTTAACTCAGGAAACCCATTACCTTCAATTTTTCACTTTTAGAAACTCAATTGAAAAAAATAAAAAAGAGAACTATTTGAGAAAACTCAAAAAAAATAGAGATTGCGGAAGTAATTTAACCTATTACTACTTCTACTACTACTACTAATAATAATAATAATAATAATAATAATAATAATAATAATAATAAATCATGCTAGACTCATTTAAAATTTTGATTAAAAAATATATATTTTTCATCATAAGGACAGGTAAAGCTGGTAGGTAGGAATATTTTTATTCTTTTTCATGACAAAGATAAGATAAAAAATAACTACAATCACATTCATGAATATATATATATATATATATATATATATATATATATATATATATATATATATATATATATATATATTCAGTACAAATTATTTCTTACAAATATTGATTCATCGTGTTATATAGCACATTGCGAAACCAAATCTTTGGTAATGTACATAAGGTGAGTTAGACAGTAAAGGAAAAAAGAAGAATGAAGCATAAGATATGGGTTAGTCTCATGTTCAAACATGCATTTTGTGAACTAACAATTGAATTATACCAACATCTAGTAAAAAATTTACCAAGTAGTACCACCATAATTTATTATAGGTTAAATTAATAAAAAAACTATATTAAACATAATGAAAATAGTTTAGGAATAACAGGTAATTCATTAAAATTTATTTTGTTTTCACTCTCAAAATTTATTTCCCTTCAACCTATCTGAGACTTAGTAAGATTCTTCTGCAAGTGCAATTGGGTGAAGTAAGTATCAAAACAAATAAGTTGCACTTTCTGGAAGATTCATAATGCTTGTTTTGTTTCAGAGGTAAAAGAAAACAATGGTCAAAATATGAAAGTAGATAAAAGAGGGAACAAAAACAAAACCTCCTTAATTATTCTTCTTCAGCTACGTTACTTTATTCTCTTCACTTTGTTCTTAAAGAGACAGTGTAGAATATATATATATATATATATAGATTCTCTCCAATCATTCATCTCGCCTACTACTCAAACACCACTCTCCTCGTGACACGTGTCAACAATTTCTTTTTCATTTTCTCATAATAAATCTTTTATATGATTATTTAACTTAATTATATTTCTTAAATTCAAATTCAGTTTCATAAAATTTGAAGACAGTATAGAAAAAAAGAAGTGTTATTTAAAACTAAAATTTGTCTTCATGAAAAGCATATATCCAATTGTAGTTAGAAGGTTAGAAGCTATAAAAGTTAAATTATTGGGATAAAGAATTTATGCCTTCGTTCTTTCCTTCTTTCAAAACTTTATGTTGCGTGCATTTCATGCCTCGTAGGATCACACATCCACGCTTTCATTCTCTGCCTCATTAATTATATAATATATTACAAAATTTATTGCCCTAATCTTTCAAACATTAGGTTTATGGTTAATTAAGAATATAAATATATATCATCCAAAGAAAAAAAAAAACTTAGGGATATATTCTCTTGTGGGGGCACAAAACCTAAATAATGATATGCCTTATGTCGACCTCTTTCTCCCTTCATGCATGGATTCCCTCTCACCATTTTTCTATCTTCACCATTACCTTCATCTCCTAATAAACACCACAAATTCATTCATAAAATTCTTTTGTACCTTGTGTGTATATATAGGTTTCCCACTCTCATACTTCACTCCAAAAACTTTCCTAAACAAACATATTCAAATTAACCATGTACACTTCATTCAAGTCCAATTCCCAAAACCCTAAACACCATCATGATCACCATGAAACAACACCCAACAAGAAATTCAGCGAGATATCTCACTTCAGCCACAAACAACACAAGCTAACGTTTGACTACTCCGAATCTCCCTTCCAATGTGACGGCTGTAAGGAACTAGGCATAGGCTCACGCTATAGCTGCTCCCTATGCGACTTCGACCTCCACACTCACTGTTCCATTCCTTCTCCTTCACTCTTCCACCCTTTCTACCCTAAATGTTCCTTCCACTTTCTCTCTCATCCTCCTGGCGACACTTCCCGTTACTGCAACGCCTGTGAGAAGCCCGTTAAAGGCTTCCTCTACCACTGCTTCTCATGTGGTTTCGACCTCCATCCTTGTTGTGCCAAGCTGCCAACAGTTATCGGCAGTGACGACAATAAAGAAGGTAGTGATAAAAATGAGGTGAGATTGCTCTTGTACCGGACGGTGAGGTCAGCATGTCACCGGTGCGGGCAGAAGGGCAGGGGGTGGAGCTACAGGTCGTCATGCAAGAGGTATAACTTGCATGTGGCGTGTGTGAGGGAGATGGTGGTGGAGAGTTGGCATGAGGGTGGGGGGTTGAAGAGTGTCGTTGAGAGTGGTTGCCACAAGGGGAGAGGGGGGAAAGGTGGGAGGGTGAGGAGGTGCTGTGAGGTGGCCGGAGTGGCCGTTCAGGTGGTGGTGTCGGCGGTGCTAGGTGATCCCACCGCTCTTATCGCCGGCATTGTGGGATCGTTGGTCTCCCGAGCTTGAAATTTGGAATGAGAAATTGTTATACGGTCTGCTATATCATATCATCTTATCTTGTTTTACAAGTGATATATTATATATTAAATCTTTGGATATTGTATAAATTGAAAAAAATGCGATTTGTAAATATTGGTTGAGATGGATTACGTAGTGCTCAACCATAGAATAATTTCTTGATTCACTGGAAATTGAGAAGTGAGGTGATGTTGTATATATCAATTCAAGAATGATGCAAATTAATTAGGAAAATGTTATTTTAACAATTTTTTAGTTTGCTCTGAAAATATATAAATCAAAAAGGGCAAAATAGGTATTTAGAAAAATAGGAGTGTAGTAGAAAAACGTAGGACTATATAAAGTAATTAACTTTTTCTCATGGGCCTTTAAACCCAAATTACATGTCCCGGTGTTAGATTTCGCTATTCATACCTCTCTTTTTCTTTTCTCTTACAACTCAAATTAACATCATAATCTGATTTATTTTGACCCACTTTACGAATGTACCAATGTCTAGATATTTATTTCAAAAAATATTTTTAAACAAAAAAGTTATTGAATATGAATGCTCTACAAAAATTAACTACAAATAATGATTAAAATCATGCCACAATAACATTAACAAAAATATTATGTAGTTAATATATTTTTTTAACTTATCAATCAACAATTATATATAATTCCATAATTTCCATATCCTTACATAGAAATGATGAAAATTGGCATATGAGGAAGTTTTAGTATTACCCACCACTTGTGGTGCTACATGCCTTTGGTAATTAATGTTACATGGAACATTAATGGTAGCACACAAAGTTAGGTATGAATTATGAATGGCTATCTTTTCAATTGGCCACCAAACTAATGTTCAACTTTTCTCCCACCTTCATATCATATCCAATTATATCATATTCCACCTAATCATATGTTTTGTCACACCAATTTTCAACTGCATGCATGAAATTATTCCATTAACATAACATTACCCAACAAACTTATTTTTGTTGTTCTTCTATGGTTTACCACCCCATGACTATATTTCTATTATGGTTTAATTTTTCAGTCCATCTTCACCAACTTGCTTAGAATTTGCAAATTGGAAGATGGGAAGAGATGTTGCACAAAGTGAAAGGAATAAAAGATGTAAAATTGAATATTAGAATAAAACTATGACTTTTTTTTTGAAAATGGAAAGAGTAAAATTATATAAAAAAACGTAGATAAAAAATTAAAGAGCCCAAAATTATAATTCAATCAAATAGTAAAACTGAGTGCATATGTATTTATTTATGCTATGCTTTGCTGAAGAAATTCTCAATGAAAAATGGCAGTGTTTATTGAGAAGACATAACCAACTAACCATTCATTTATGAAATTTGGTCATCACTGTTATGTGTTGACCAAAATTATGAAGATGGTGATGCATAATTTGAGGGTGTATTTTTGTCCAGACAAATGCTTAATGATGGTCATTAATAGTATAATATATGATGAATATCCAAAAGCAATTTTCTATCAATATCATGGAGATATATATTGTAAATAGTACAATAGGTAAAATAAACAATACAGTATAAATATATTTAAAAACTAGAAATAAAAATAAATACATTTTTTATGTATAAATATCAATTTTCTAATAAAAAAGGTAAAATTTTAAAACTTCAAATACTCCTGTCACTATTTTATAATTCTTTTAAACTTTTATATTGATACAAATGAAACCAACATCAACATCTCCCTTCCATCAGTAAAACTCAGATCATATTTCTTTAGCAAGTTTTCAAGAATGAAAAAATTAGGTGAGAATGAGTTATATCAGCTGGAATTTTGTTTACTGGGATAGGCCTCCAAACAATATTTACTACTTCTAATATATGAACTTTCCATAAAAAAAGTTTACACTACTTTCAATATAAAAACTTAAAACATAATATTTATGTGTTTCTTTTTATATTATTTCAGCTTATTATAATACTTTTAACTTATATTTATATTCTATTAGTCTCTTTGTAAGTGTGAGTTAAACTTTTACCATGAGTTTCTTTCTATCGTAAGAAGAGATATTTATCATTTATGAAGTTTATAAATACATTTCATTAAAGAAAAAGCATATATTAAACATATTTTTTTCATCTTTTTAATGAGAACCAAAAGTTTCTATGTCCTTTATTTTGTTTGTTTGTGTTTCCCAAGTTGTCTCATAGCTTCACCAAATTTTTGCATCCAATATAAATGCTCACAAGGGGTTGTGTTGTTGAAAACATGCAAAGAGAAAAGTCACAGAAGAGGTGAAAGAGGGTAGCATTAAACCAGCTACAAAAATTTGTTCAGAAAATGTGTAGCAAAAGTAAACACTGAATTTATTGCTCTGGCACAACCCCCACATTGCTGGTTCACATGCATTTCTTCTTCCTTTGAAATTTGATTTATCCACACCCCTTTGTATTTATTACTTCACATATAACTCCACTTTGATCATTATCATCATCATCATCCCCTAGACACAGTTCTGAGACACACACCTGCACATTCCTTTCCATCTTACAATGCCAGAGACTTTCACTGTGAAGGTTGAAGAGGGAAGGCCTGCAACTGATGGAAAACCATCTGCAGGTCCTGTCTATAGGAGCATTTATGCCAAAGATGCTCTCTTGGAAGTTCCTTCTCATTTGGAATCACCTTGGGATTTCTTCAGGTCTCAAACACACTTTTCTTTACTTTTCTTTTACTAAATACTACATTTTGATATCTCATCTGACACTCCAAATTCTTAAATCATTTGTCGTCTGTGATGCATTGAGTCAGTTTGTAGGAAAATTTTATCTGTTTTGTTGTGTTCATGACATAGATCAACATCACAATGCTCACATTCAGGGAATCTCTTCTAAATTGAGTAACTTACTTTAGAGGGTAAAGTGAGTAATAATAGTCCCTGATGAGAAAATTAACATACAGTATTCATCCACTTACATGGCAAATGATGACTGTGTTACAATGCCAAGGTTTTTTTTTTTTTTTTTCATCAATGAATCTGTTCACTTATTTAATCGTTACTCAGTTTAGAGCAGATAAATTCGAATGGAAGTGTTTCTCTTTTTTGCCCCATATTTAGAAGTAACATTATTATACTTTTATCCAACTGTGCTAGTACTCATTTTTATATATATTTTCTTGTTGCTAATTTTTTAAGTATTCTTTTTTTAATTTTCTTTACTATAATTTCTCAATTTATCAGTTAGATGTAAAGTTCTTCGTCCAAAATTATATCAAATGACTATTTGATGTGAATTTTCTATATAAGAAAAGAAAAGCAATACACCACTTCTTATTCAGTTTTGGTGCTTCATTTGGCAGGGACTCTGTTAAGAGGAACCCCAACAGCAAAATGCTTGGTAGGCGTCAAAAAACAGAATCTAAGGTATCAACTCCATTTTTATGGAACTTAGAATTAAAATCTCCTATTTTTGTTCATTGATCCTTTAAGTAAAAAGTGACACAACACACTAATAGAACTAGTACTCTCTTCATTGGTTGTTAGACTTTTTTATGCTTACATGTCACCTTTTACCTAACTTGAGGAAATAAAGACAAGTTCTCTTGTTATGGATAGCTCTAAGAGTCTAAATTATTTGGGAAAACAAATTTATCCTCAAATTTTTGAAAATATCATGTGAAGATTGAGGTGAATTTACAGGCGGGTTCCTATGTATGGGTTACATATCAAGAGGTTTATGATGCTGCCTTGAAACTGGGTTTTGCCATGAGGAGCCGTGGTGTTAATCCAGTGAGTTTGCAACATTCCTTGTTCTTTCAAGATAATTGCATTGAACCACTGAATAATGGGAAATTGATAGTCTAACTAATGGTTTTAAATCACAGGGAGATCGTTGTGGCATATATGGATCCAACTGCCCTGAATGGATCATTGCAATGGAGGTATACCACTTTCTTAGTATCATCATATATTATTTTTCCTTTAACAAAGCCTCGTATCTTAGAGTTTAACTCCAATGCCATAACATAATTTTGCTTAAGTTTATCTCAATTCTATAAAACCGATTTGTAAGATGTAGTTTATACTTATCTATATAGTGTATATTGTTCTCATTTTTAATCGATGTAAGATTTCTAATAAACCCTTAAAAGAGAGATATATACATCTTGACCTTGAGACCATATATTTGTGGGCAGTCCAACCTGCGATAACATCATAGACCTAATAAACTCCATTAGCATAGACTCTAAATGACTTTTATACCATATCAATAGAGAAAGAAGCTAAATAATTGATTATATATATATATATATAATACATATACTATATAGAATATTGGAAACTAAATAACTAATTATCTATAATATCTAATTATATTTTATTCTATTATGTCATCCACCAATCGAAAATCATCATTGGTATGGCTTTAAATTACTGATCATAAAAGTAATTAAACTGTTCTACCTAAATATTTGAGATTGAATTACAATGTAAAATTTCCTTAAATTGTAATTGCAATACTATTTAGTTGATATTCCAATGGGACTTCACTGGATTCCGCTTTGCTGTTTTGCAGGCTTGCAATAGCTGTGCAGTGTCATATGTTCCCTTATATGACACCCTTGGTATGTGTATTCTGACTTAACAAATGTTTTAGTTTGCTTTTACCCTTTGAAACGTTTTTGTGGACACAAATTGGAGCATATATCAGCAAGTTTCTCTTTGCTCAACACTCAATCTGTAATTCTGCAAGCTAGTAATTGACTTTGGCTTTGCCTTGGTTTTATGCTTACCAGGTCCTAATGCAGTGGAGTTTATCATAAATCATGCTGAAGTTTCAATTACATTTGTCCAGGAAAAAAAAATTCAATCAGTATGTTCTAGTTCTTTGAGCACAGTTTTCTTTTACTACTTCTAGATTTTCCAAAACATTGAATTCCTCTAGTTTTAATAGTACCGTGTTTGCTTAGTAATCCTGGATTCAGTGAGTGTGACAGATAATTTTGCTGTTTCATAATTTGATGATATGGCTTTGCTTGAACCTTCAAACTCACTAGGATTATCTTACCAAATTCTTCCTCATATTTTTCCCCAAGTGCACATGCTTGCCATAGAAGGATCATCATTACATAGGTTAACAATTAATTTGTCATATTTTGCATGCAACTTTCAACACATAACTATCTTGGTCTTGTCTCCTCATAAACTGTGATGAGAACTTCATTAGGTGAATTGAATGTATACATAAGCTATTATATGATGTTACTATCAGCAAGTTGCTTAGAGCAGTAGTGTAAAGTCAGGTCTTGGAAATATGTAATGCCTACTGCAAGTCCTTTTCAATGCTGTCTTTTATAGAAATCAGTTGTAATTAGCAAGTTATCCATTGAATTTTCCGAGTGAACTAACATCTTTTTCCACAGATTTTGTCATGTCTTGTGCAATGTTCTTCAAATCTTAAAAGTAGGTGAAGCATTGATGTTTTAGTTACTCATAGATTAAGGGTCTTACCTCCATTCCATGCTGACCGAGTTCTAATTATTGATGTAGCAATTGTGAGCTTTGGAAGTGTTTCGACCACACAAAAGAAGGAAGCTGAGGAGCATGGTGTGTCCTGCTTCTCGTGGGAAGAGTTTCTCCAGATGGTAAGATATTAAATCTGGTTTTCAATTGGTGCTCAAAGTCAGAATAATGAGTCTTCTTTTCTGAGTATTCTGAGATATTAACCTTTTAATCCTTGTTCTAGGGATGTCTGGATTGGGATTTACCATTGAAAAAGAAGACAGACATTTGCACAATAATGTATACAAGTGGAACAACTGGAGATCCCAAAGGCGTTGTTATTAAGAATGAGGCTTTCATGGCTGAAGTGTTGTCTGTTGACCACATACTTATGTTAACAGACAGAGTGGTAAGAACCATTCTCCTTGAAGCTTAATTAGTTTCATCACATATAAATTATAATATTGACTCAGGGAACTATGCCACCCCAATCTTTCTTTGGCTTCCATCTTGACAAATGTCACAATGATTTTCAAATGGAACATAATTTCTTAAACCCAGTTCGGATAACTGACAGTGACAAGACAAATTTTGTAATATTTTTAGGCAGCAGAAGACGATGTGTACTTCTCCTTTCTTCCTCTTGCTCACGTATATGACCAAATAATGGAGACCTATTGCATCTCCAAGGGCTCATCAATAGGATTTTGGCAAGGAGTAAGATTTTGATTCACCTGATGCAATTAGTTTTTGGCTCTTTCTTAAATGTTCTGTTTTAATGCCCTTAGGAATTTTTCTTGTTGATTCATGCAGGATGTCAGGTTTTTGCTAGAAGATGTCCAGACGCTTCAACCAACTATATTTTGTGGTGTTCCTAGAGTTTATGATCGTATTTGTGCTGGTAAAACAAGAATGCTTCTTATGATCATCTTTGGTTCTGTGACTACCATATTTAAACCAGAATCAAAATCTTAAACAGTGTTATTAAATTCTGATTTTTGTATGACTACATTATCCAATGAATAAGCTCTTCATTTGAAGGTATCAAAAGCAGACTTGCCGCAGCAGGAGTACTGCGGAGTACATTGTTTCAGTATGCTTACAACTAGTATGTTTCATCATTAAACTCAAGTGTGAAGTTATCTGTATGTTTGTGTAAACTAATTTGGAGCTAATGACAGCAAGTTAAAATATCTGGAGAAGGGTCTTCCACAACACAAAGCAGCACCTCTGTTTGATAGGCTTGTGTTTGACAAGGTATAATAGCACTCTAACTTCATGTGTTGTTTTCATAAACTTTGGTTCTAAACTAAAATATAAGTTTCAATGATAGACAAAACAAGCACTGGGTGGACGTGTTCGCATCCTGTTATCAGGAGCTGCTCCTTTGCCTAGGCATGTGGAAGAGTTTATGAGGGTTACCAGTGGATCTACATTATCACAAGGATATGGTATGATATATGAATATTCTACTATAGAGAAAAAGTATATCAAAGCTTTCTGAATCAAGGACTTAATTTTCAGAAACTCACTAGAAAATAGAAATGACTAGAGGTGTTACCATCATGGCGCATGTGCCAACCCGAATCCACTTCTAAAAGAACTTTTATTTTATTGGCCAACCAAATGAAGGGTCTCAAAATGTCTAGTCCCTAAAGCTCTCTTCTAAGGTAGGTTACCATCAAGGTCAAAGTGGAAGGTCGAGCCGAGTCAACCCATACTAAAACTCATGACGAGTTATCTAGATTGAAGATTGAGACAAGTTAGCTTGGACCAAAGGTTGACTTAAATCGATATGTTGGTTAGGCCAATTTGATAGCTCTAGAAATGATGGTTCAATTCTATAAAATAATTCTAGCATGATTTTGATATAATTGTGACATGTAATTGTGTACATGTGCATGATCGTATTAATTTATTATCATTTTGATGTGGCAGGTCTTACTGAAAGTTGTGCTGGGTGTTTTACTGCCATAGGTGATGTGTATTCTATGACAGGAACAGTTGGAGTTCCCATGACAACCATTGAAGCCCGGCTTCAATCTGTGCCAGAGATGGAATATGATGCACTTTCCAATGTAGCCCGAGGAGAAATTTGTCTGAGAGGAAATACCTTGTTCTCTGGTTATCACAAGCGTGAAGATCTGACCAAAGAGGTTATGGTTGATGGTTGGTTTCACACAGGTAAGCAATGTTGTTCTTTTTTATTCAAAATTCAGTGATTTGTAAATAAGCAAAATAATTCAAATACAAGTACATCATTGCAGGAGACATTGGAGAGTGGCAACCAAATGGAGCCATGAAAATTATTGATAGGAAGAAGAATATCTTCAAATTATCTCAAGGAGAATATATTGCTGTGGAGAATATTGAAAACAAGTATTTGCAATGCCCCCTTATAGCATCGGTATGTTTCTGGTTCATTCACAGGACAGTCACTAAAACTAGAGAAACAATAGTGAGAATTCATTTTTTGTTCAGATATAAATTTACAAGAAAATTTCATCAATCAAGCAATACACATGTTTGTATCTACTTATAAAACTGTAAATTTGTTTTATTTCTAGTTGAAGTAAGATCTCTAACAAGTACTTTTGGGTAGAGAGTGGTGTGAATCCCTTATGTAGTCAGACTCAGATGTTATTGATGTTTGTATCTCCCTGTGAACCCCCTCTTGATAGACCCAACAAGTACCACAAATTTAAAATTTATGTGATCCAATAATTGATAAAAAAAAACTTCTTTGTTATGCAGATTTGGGTGTATGGAAACAGCTTTGAGTCATTCTTGGTGGCTGTTGTGGTCCCTGAAAGAAAGGCCATTGAGGATTGGGCAGTAATGCACAATGTGAGTGATGATTTTAAATCATTATGTGACAATCTAAAAGCAAGAAAGTACATTTTGGATGAGCTAAACAGCACTGGTCAGAAACTCCAAGTATGTATAAATAGTAGTTCATTATGCTGTGCTGCTAGTTTCTGGTTGTTTTAGCTATATCTGACATGAAACAAACACTCTCAGCTCAGAGGATTTGAGCTGCTAAAATCCATTCACCTGGACCCAAATCCCTTTGACGTGGAGAGAGATTTAATAACTCCAACTTTCAAATTGAAGAGACCACAATTGCTCAAGTACTATAAGGTGCTCTTGTCAACATTTTTATAACCCTTTTAGTTAGCAGTTTGATTCACAATTCTTACCAAGTTTGCATCAGTTTTTGGCTTCCATGCATCAGCAACAAATGTTTATCTGTAAATTCCAATCATATGTTAGTCAATAAACACTACTTTTTCTCAACATATTTTGCAGGATCACATTGATCAACTATACAGAGAAGCAAAGGGAGTAATGGAGTGAACCACGTGCAACGATTTTTCTGAATTCTACCAGTTATGAAGCAAAATCCATTTGGCATTCTGTATATTTTGGTTCATCATTGTATTTACTCATGTGAAAAATCATAAACATAGATAGAATAGTTCGTATGTTGAAACAAAAACTTTTTTGTAAAAGAATTACATAATAAATTGTGTGGACCATGCAACTTATTTACTTCTTTTGGCATATGAAATGCAATCCAAATACAAAAGGTCCTTAGGGAAATAAAATTATAACATATACCTTAATTGTTATTTATGTCATGCACAGTTTTAATATATTCTATTTTATCACTTTGTACAAGATTATCATATGTTGTTTATATAGTATTTATGTAGTATTTTTTATAAAAAACATTTTTTTTAGTTTTATACACATTTTCAAAGTTAAATTTTAGTGAAACTGATTTTTTTTCCCTTTCTCTCCTTTTTTTTTTGTTTTTTTTTTTAATTTTTTATTGAATTGGTTTCAAATGAAAACCTATAACACAATTAGGGGACAAAAAAACTTAAAACAAATAATATATTAGAAGAAAATATTAGTTTCAACCTTCTAAATGAAGAGAGTTTTCAAATTGTGGTGGCTGTCTTGCATGATTTCATATGCAAAACAAATTTTGTTTCCAACCTTAATTTAAAAGAGCAGGAAAAATAGTTAAATGTAAATTTATGATTCTAGTATTCTTACAAAGATAAATTAATCTAAAAGTTTAGTCTTTTTATCTAACATGATAAATGTCAATTCTTATTTTTCAAGATGATGTTTCTATTTTTCAAATTCAAGACTCATTAAATCAGCTTTTATTTTTATAAATTTAATTTGATTAGAATTAAAAAATATTAAATTAAAATAAATTAAACACTTTTGGTTTTTTTTTTTTTTAAATTAAATCAAGTTAGTCTTACCTGTAAAGGCTAAAACTAAGATAATTTTTTTTTTCTTGAAAATGAGAAAATGCGATTTAAAATTAAAATTTGGATTTAATTTTTTTTCTTTTTTACTAATGATAAATAACAATTATTAGCTTTTCAATCGAGTTATTATTTTTAAATTATCAATGTATTATTATTTTTTAATTTATGTTCAATAATTTATTTGTTTATTTAGTGTATATGTGACCACAAACTTCCTTTCTTTCATACAGTAAACATCAACGTGTTTCAAATATTAATTATAGTTTTAAAAGATTTAATGAAATAGGTACAAATATGATTATGTATTGTTGCCTTTAATTGTATAAAAGTAAACTTTTTATAACTTTCTTTATACATTTTCACATTTTTTCATCAATTACGATTTTATTGTTGTCCACAAATTTCTTCTTTGAAATATTATTGATAAAAGTTTGTTCTAATTTAACAGAAATATCATCCTTGTACATAACTGCAAAAAAATTAATTATATTGACAATATATTATCATTCTTAACATCCTATACCTACACCCCTTTACAAATAAAATCATGTTTTTGGATTGTAGTCTAACAAAATATTTTGAAGTTTTCTCTAAAAATGATTGTGATATAACAATAAATATAAATTTGCCAAAAAAATATATATTCATTTTTAGTGAAACTTTCGAATTGATTAACATATTATTTCTTTTAATAGTACCTAAGATTTTTAAAAAATTATAAGAATAAGTAATACGATTTTAAATAAAGAAGTTTGGATTGTGAGACTATGAAAATATTTTATCGAGATCCGATGGTGGGTGTCAAATGATTTTACTAGAATCTTGAGCATGGACACGATACTAACAATGGTTTGATTGTTTCTTTTGTTTGGAAATGGTCTCCTTATGGTTGAAGGAAAAGATTTATCTGCAAAAGACTCTCTGACACTCAAGTCAATAAGAGGGTTAGATCTTTACATAAATTATAGACCTATATTTCTATTTGAATAATACTTATATAAGGAGTATAATAACAATGTTTCGATATATGGAGTCGAGGATTTACCCCTTGTTTGAATAATCCTATACTTCCAAGCTTTGATCGCAAAATAGTATATTTGGAAGTTATCTATAGAAAACACTCTGACACTCAAGTCATTGATTTTACTCAATAATTTGTAATAAAATGAGTTGTAGAAAAGTCAGTCAACATTCTAATGTCAAATATGTATTTATAGATTTTGTAATGAACTTTTAATTAGAATTGACTCATTAATTACCAATTAATTATTTTTATTACTCCAATTAACTACCAATTAATTATTTTTATTATTCTAATTAATTACTATTATTAAGCTAATTAATCATTTTGTTACTTGATGATCAACCTTTCCATCTATGATTGACCGTCCCATCATATAATACAAAAGATATATTAAATGGTAATATAATAATAAACAATAACTAACACATTAAACTACTAAAATTAATTTAGTTATAATATTCAAATATAACCTAAATAAACATTTCTCCATTATAAAAAGACTTAAATAATCTTTTTTGAAATGGAACATCCAATTGGACCGAGTAATAACACCAATTGTTTTGAAATGAAGATAATCCAATTCTAAAGAAAAAACACCAAATAAATAAAGGTCAGTACAAGGTAGAAGCGTTGGTGAGGGACTTAATGGTAATGCTAGGACCAAACCCAGATTGCTTAAATTCAAACTGAAACGTGTCGTATCGTAAGAAGAAGTCCACCAGAAACAATCTGCACAGCACCACCACCAGATTCTTCCCTGGACACTGCTTATTACTGACCGAAGACTCCTCTGTCTCCTTCCCATTAGACCACAGCACGTGTTTCAGCATCTTCTCCCCTTCGCCCACAAACCTACGCGCCACGAAAACCTCCGCATCCTCGAAGATCCTAGGATCCTTCGTGGCGAACGGCTGGTATCCGAACAGCATCTCCCCCTTCTTCACCTCGAACGATGCGTCGTGGCTACGCACCACCATGTCCTCCCTCGCGCGCCCGTACTGGTAAGGCACCACGGGTTCGATCCGCATCACCTCGTACACAACGGATTTCACCAACGGCATCTTCTCCAGCGCGTTTAACGTGACTCCTCCTTCGGCGCTCACCACGCCCCGAACTTCACTCGCGAGGTCCGCGTGGAGTTTGTCGCCGGCGAGGCCCACCCACTTCAGGAGCACGGGGAACTGGTTCTTGAGCCCGCCGTAGGCGTTGAAGCCCGCGGTGAAAACCACGTTGTGGCAGGCCTCGTTCCGGTCCAGGCCCAGCTTCTCGGCCTCGTTGAGGAGCGTGGTCGCGTGCGTTCTAAAGGCTTCGTATAGAGTGTTGTAACCGGACTTTGTGAGACACGCGGGGAAGGGGAGCGTGCGGATGAGGATGTCTTCGACGTAGTTGAAGATTTTTGGTAGACCTAACGTGGCAAGTGGGGCCAGTTGAAACAGAAGCCACGTGTCCACCAGCTTCGGTCCCTGAAAACAGAATAGAATACTGTTTAATTTTTGTGGGTATACGGATCGACCCGTTTTAAATGTGCATTCTGATAAACCTGCACCGGTTTTGTTTTGTATGAATGAGTCAAACATTCTGCACTATCAATAGAAATTGACAAGAAGAAAGGCTTATCTTCTCATAAAATTTTCTTTAAATAGCTCTTTAGAAAAAAAATATAAAAAAGTCTCTCTCTCTCTCTCTCTCTCTCTCTCTCTCTCTCTCTCTCTCTCTCTCTCTCTCTCTCTCTCTCTCTCTCTCTCTCTCTCTCTCTATATATATATATATATATATATATATATATATATATATATATATATATATATATATATATATAGTTGATGAATCATGCCTGAAACGACAAGAAAAATAACAATTTTAATGGCTACTTGAATTACTTTAACTATAAAATTGGAATTACAATACCAATTTCCCTACGGATTTTGACCCTGCACCCTCAATCTTTTATTAGCCAAAATAAAGCATGAGCTGCGTGTTCGCATTTTATAATATGAAATTAAAATTTAATCATTGTAACAAATATTTATTATTTTACATCAATGTATATCTTAATTTGAAAGTTAATATATTTTTATGTTATCGTTTACAAAATTTATATATTATATAAAATATTTAAACTTAAAGCTCAAAGAAGAGGGAATTTAGAAGTTAAGTCAAGGTTGATACTTATTTGAAAATGAATATAACAAAATAAAATAAATAAATTAGTTTTTTTTTTATATAAATTAAAGAGTATGCTTCAGAAAGTAAGAGATCTACATGATATACTCATTTTTTTATCTATATTACTACATAATTAAAGAGAATTCATCAAAACAACCATATAATTTTTTATAATAACTTTTTATCATCTTTAAATAAACTATTTATTTTTTGTTAAATTAAAAACAAGTTTATCATTTAATAAAATACACAATGAAACAACCTCTCCTGGAAAAAAGATACTGGCATACTATATATTACTTTTTAAACATTTTTTATTTACCATGCTTATCTTGTTCGTTTTGAGATCTATCAGAAATTTTATTTACATAATTATATCATATAAAATTTAATAGAAACATTGGTTTTATGAAATTTTTTATATGGACTATGATATATTAATAACTTTATTTTTATAATTTATGTCAAAAATAAATTATTAAAAAAGCATTTTCTTTTTGTAATGGTTATGGATTGTGTGGAAGATATATACACTGACCTTGGAAGCGAGGTTAGTATGGGAAGGGTCTCTGTTATCGCAGAAGAGCCTGAACATGAAGTTGAAGGAAGCTTGGCTAAACACGTCGTTGAAACCTGCTTCCGTGTTCTTACTCAGCTGATCTTCGATCTCTGCAAAGGATTCACGGAGACAGTTTCGAAAAAGTGGGAGAAAGGAGTCTTTTCGTCGGGCGAGAGCTTGGAGGAAGAAGTCCTTGATGAGTTCGTGGTTGGGCTCCGTCGTGTCGAGGTAGGCACAGACGCGGAAGCCGCCGGTGAACTTGGTGGAGGGCATGAAAGTGCCGTCGAGGACGTTGAACTTCTCGACTTTATTGTTGTCGAACAGTACAGGAAAGGAGGCCCCGTCCAGCAGCGCAATGACACGAGGATCGGAGGAGATGAAGGGTCCCGGTGGCATGTTTGTGCGGATGACGGTGGAGTTGTGGCGGCTGATTCTGGAAGCGAAGAACTTGTCGCGGCCCTCGTGGTAGAAGTAGTTGTGGCGGTCGAGTATGGGTCCGAAGAATGGGAGGCCGTAGCTTCCAGGGATTTCTCTCAGCGGACGGTGGTCGGAATCGGAGGAGAAAGACATGGTTGAAGAGAGAATGAGAGAGAGCAAGGAAGATTTTTTCGGTGTGGGAGTTTTGTTTCTTATAAGAGGGAGCATGGGTGATGTTAGCTGGTGTGCACTTGTGCAGACGAAAATGATTGCTATAAGTACATTGTTATAGGAGTTTGATGAAAGCATTATTTCTAAAAATATTGATTAATTAAGAGAGAGAAGGAAAAATAAGTATGTCTTTATCATTTTTCATGTTTTTTTTGTTTGGCATTTAGAGTACAAGATCTATGAAGATGATGCACCGAATCTTTTTTCCTATTATTTGTATTCGCCACGAGGACGGACATAAAGAAGGGGTGAAGATTAAGAAAGAAAGGTTGTGGAGTGGTAAACAAGTTCACACGGGTCATTCTAGGTCCCCCTATAACCTAACCAATGGTACTTGGGATGATGTATGGTAGGAAATTTAACTGTACTAGGGACCACCGCCCGGTCGAAGTTACCACCGGACGGGCGGTACATCAGAGGCCCAGGCGTGAGAGCAATTAGGACGAGGGTCGAGTGGGCATTGCCATCCGGTAAAGGAAAGTCGACAGTGGCAAAAGAACAACCCAAACAAATCCAGTAGTTAATATCACAGCTCAGCTTTCATATCATTCCACTTTCCGCCATTACTGACAGCTAAGAACCATTGCCCGGTGATACCATAGCCGGACGGTCGGTTACAGGCTTCACCTGTAGGGTACGATTGAGGGGTAAGGCGGTCGGCTGGCATAGAGGCTGGACGGTCACAGTCGTCAGGATTAAGGTGAGTTCAGAATGATTTGTATAATCACATGTTTTAGGTGGTTGGGCCATAATTGGGCCTTAATTAAGGTAACCTTAATACCAGGCCCATGTCCACCACTATAAATACGAGTCAAAGGTCCCAGGTAGGCAGGTTCATTTATTATGCATTTAATTCAGAGCTAAGATACCCGATCGGATAACAAAACTGACTTAAGCATCGGAGTGCCTTTGGCAGGTACCCTCCGGGCGTTTGGAACACAGGAGCGCGTGGGAGAAGTACTAGGGACCACCACCCGGTCGAAGTTACCCCCGGACGGGCGGTACATCAGAGGCCCAGGTGTGAGAGCAACTAGGGCGAGGGCTGAGCGGGCATTGCCATCCGGTAAAGGAAAGTCGGCAGTGGCAAAAGAACAACCCAAACAAATCCAGCAGTTAATACCACAGCTCAACTTTCATATCATTCCACTTTCCGCCATTACTGACAGCTAAGAACCACTGCCCGGTGATACCATAGCCGGACGGTCGGTTACAGGCTTCACCTGTAGGGTACGATTGAGGGGTAAGGCGGTCGGCTGGCAGAGAGGTCGGACGGTCACAGTCGTCAGGATTAAGGTGAGTTCAGAATGATTTGTATAATCACATGTTTTAGGTGGTTGGGCCATAATTGGGCCATAATTAAGGTAACCTTAATACCAGGCCCATGTCCACCACTATAAATACGAGTCAAAGGTCCCAGGTAGGCAGGTTCATTTATTATGCATTTAATTCAGAGCTAAGATACCCGATCGGATAACAAAACTGACTTAAGCATCAGAGTGCCTTTGCCAGGTACCCTCCGGGCGTTTGGAACACATGAGCGCGTGGGAGAAGTACTAGGGACCACCGCCCGGTCGAAGTTACCCCCGGACGGGCGGTACATCAGAGGCCCAGGTGTGAGAGCAACTAGGGCGAGGGCTGAGCGGGCATTGCCATCCGGTAAAGGAAAGTCGGCAGTGGCAAAAGAACAACCCAAACAAATCCAGCAGTTAATACCACAGCTCAGCTTTCATATCATTCCACTTTCCGCCATTACTGACAGCTAAGAACCACTGCCCGGTGATACCATAGCCGGACGGTCGGTTACAGGCTTCACCTGTAGGGTACGATTGAGGGGTAAGGCGGTCGGCTGGCAGAGAGGCCGGACGGTCACAGTCGTCAGGATTAAGGTGAGTTCAGAATGATTTGTATAATCACATGTTTTAGGTGGTTGGGCCATAATTGGGCCATAATTAAGGTAACCTTAATACCAGGCCCATGTCCACCACTATAAATACGAGTCAAAGGTCCCAGGTAGGCAGGTTCATTTATTATGCATTTAATTCAGAGCTAAGATACCCGATCGGATAACAAAACTGACTTAAGCATCAGAGTGCCTTTGCCAGGTACCCTCCGGGCGTTTGGAACACATGAGCGCGTGGGAGAACTTGGACAGTAGGTTGATCAAGGAGAAATTGTGTAGGTTTGGATCTCGGCCCTATACCGGAACATTTTGGCGCCCACCGTGGGGCCGAGAGTCTAAGCCCAATGATGACCACAAGAAACACGACCGTTGAGGACCCGATAGAGGCGATCAGAGCTCTACGGCAGCAGATGGAGGATATGAGACGACAACATGAGCAAGAGTTATCGGCAGTAAGAGAGGAGTGCGCCGCTCGGATTGCCCGAGAGCGAGAAGCTAAGGAGAAAGGTAAGGATGTGTCGGGACGGCAACAGGAGGAGGATCCCAGGACCTCGACCGGTCGGGAAGGGACGACCGAACATAGTAGCGCCTCAGATAGAACTTGGAGGTTAGAAGACACGGAGTTGGAGGGAAGCCAGGCGAGGACGGAGAAAGTGACCAGCACTGTTAACACAACGCCGGCAGGAGGGGCGCCGACGGTGAAGGAGGAGGAGACAGTTGAAGGATTACCGTTCACTAGGGCCATCATGGATGTCCATATTTCGGAGCACTTTGTGCCCCCTCAACTCAGCATATACGACGGTACAACCGATCCTGATGATCACATCCAGGCCTTCTCCACCTGGATGGCGTTCCGAACGGGCAATAGGGCAATTTGGTGTCGGGCCTTTTCCCTATCGTTAGAAGGTGAGGCGCTCGAATGGTTTAATTCTTTACCTTCGGGATCTATCCAAAGCTTTGAAGGGCTTAAGGAGATGTTTGGTAGACAATTCGCTGGTAGTCGGGCCGAGGACCCTACGGTCTTCGAACTCTCCAATCTTAGACAAGGGAAAGATGAGACACTGAAAGCATTCATGGACCGCTATCAGAAGATGGTCCGAAGGGTTAAGGGGTTAAACGTTGAATTGGCCCTGCAATACGTGATGCTCACCCTCTGCCCGGGCCCTTTTAAGGACAGTGTGTGCAGAAAGCGGCCGAAGACCATGGAAGAGTTGAGAAAGCGGGCGGCGGATGAAATGAGGGTTGAGGAGATGAAGCAAGCATACAAGAAGGAAAGCCAAGAATCGAAGGAGAAGGCCGAGGGGAAGAGACCCGACGGCTCCTCGCGAATGGGGGGTTTTAAGCCGAGGGAGGCCCCCCGAGGAGCCAGATTTCAGCAGTACACTCCACTGAACGCCCCTCCTGCGCGTATTTTGCAGGAGGCGCTGAGTGTCAATTTGATTCCTCCCCTAAAAAAGCGGCCCACACCGGCGGGTGCCGACGGTAACAAGCATTGCTTATACCACCAGAACATGGGACACACCACGGAGGAATGCGTGACCCTGCGTGATAAAATAGAGGAGTTGATCCGCGCCGGGCATTTGAAACAATATGTCAAAACGCCGCCCGCCGAACCTCCAAGAAGACGGGAGCCAAGTCCCGCTCCCCGGAGAGATCAAGGTCGGAGTCCGAGTCGACCATTCCGACAGGCGGACAATTGGTCGGGTTACAAAAACCGAAGGCGAAGGAGTAGAAGTCGTAGCGGCGATCGCGATCGGCCGATACAAGGGAGAATTAATACGATATCTGGCGGGTTCGCTGGTGGGGGACCGTCGACCTCCGCTCGGGAGCGGCATGTGAGGGCACTGCGCTCAGTGAACAGCGTCCAAGCTACCAAGAAATCCATGCCGCCGATAACATTTACGGACGACGACTTTCATGCACCCGATTTGGAGCAAGATGACCCGATGGTTATCACGGCGAAGATCGCCCGGTATGAAGTGGGGAAAGTTTTAGTCGACCAAGGAAGCTCGGCCAATATCCTATATTGGAAAACCTTCTTGCAGATGGACCTCTCAGAAGAACTGATCGTTCCCTTTCACGAGCAGATTGTTGGCTTCGCGGGGGAGCGGGTGGATATCAAAGGGTACGTGGATCTCCGCACCCGACTAGGATCGGGGCGGGACGGCGATGAGAAGAAGGTTCGGTATCTACTGATGGATGCCAACACTTCGTATAACGTTCTGTTGGGGCGCCCCTGCCTTAATTCTTCGGCGCCATTATATCCACACCCCACTTAACTCTGAAGTACCCCAAGGAGAGGAGAAAGATTATAACGGTGCGGGCCGATCAAAAAACGGCCAGAGAATGTTACGCCGCGGGTCTGCGGATGTATCCTCGGGTTCCGAGGGCGAAAGTGCCTCGATCGGAGGTGGCCATGGCCGATCTGGACCCGCGGGTAGGAACAGAGGATCGTATGGAACCGCACGGAAGGGTGCAGCCGGCCAAGTTGGGGCCGAGGGAGGATCAGGTCACTACAATGGCGGGTGGCCTAGATCCCGTGACTGAGGACGGCTTGAGGAGGATACTGTGGCGGAACAGAGACTTGTTCGCCTGGACCGCGGCCGATATGCCAGGGATACACCCTTCCATCATGACACATCGCCTAACCCTCTTTAGAGAGGCGCGACCGGTGGCACAGAAGAAACGCCGAATGGGCGCCGAGAAGGAGCGGGCGGTAGAGGAGGAGGTCAAAAAACTGAAGGAAGCCGGGTTCATCCGCGAAGTGACATACACCACTTGGCTTGCCAATGTGGTAATGGTAAAGAAATCTAGTGGGAAGTGGCGAATGTGCACTGACTACACGGACCTGAACAAGGCTTGCCCCAAAGATTCCCATCCACTCCCGAACATCGATAGCCTGGTAGATGGAGCATCCGGCCACCGGCTACTTAGTTTCTTGGATGCATATTCCGGGTACAATCAGATACCCATGCACGAGGCCGATCGAGAGAAGACGGCGTTTATCACCAACCGGGGGAATTATTGTTACGATGTCATGCCGTTCGGGTTAAAGAACGCCGGCGCCACATACCAGAGGTTGATGGATAAGATCTTCGCTGACCAGATTGGACGGTGTATGGAGGTATATGTGGACGACATGGTCGTCCGATCAACGACGCCCGAGGCTCACCTTCGTGACCTGGAGGAAGTGTTCCAACAGATACGTCGATATAATATGCGCCTTAACCCTGCTAAGTGCACCTTTGGTGTCTCTGCTGGAAAATTTTTAGGGTTCATGCTGACCGAGAGAGGAATAGAGGCCAACCCCGACAAGTGCGCGGCCATCCTCGACATGCGACGTCCGACCAACCTGAAGGAGATCCAGCGACTGGTCGGATGACTGACGGCCCTTGCCCGATTCATTCCGAAGTTGCCCGACCGGATCCGACCGATTTTAAAAAGGATGAAAAAGGGGGACGAAGCAGGGGTCTGGGACGCCGATTGCGAACTGGCGTTCGCTGCTTTAAAGTATTTATTGACCAACCCCCCGGTATTGAATCGACCCCTCCCAAATACTGAACTGCAAATCTACCTGGGGGTGTCTCATGAAGTTATCAGTGCAGCCCTGGTTCAGGACGCCAGGGAGCCCCGCCTGATATACTTCGTCAGTAGAGTGCTTCAACCCGCCGAAACCCGGTATCAGCTGGTCGAGAAGGTCGCCCTAGCTCTTCTCCACGCTTCGAGAAGGCTCCGCCCATACTTCCAGAGCCATCAGGTGGTTGTCAAAACCGACCACCTAGTATCCAAGATCTTGAGGAAGCCCGATATAGCTGGGAGGATGGTAAGTTGGGCGGTGGAGTTGTCGGAATTCGGCTTACGCTTTGAGCCGCGAGGATCTATTAAAGGACAACACCTGACCGATTTTGCACTAGAGTTGCCTCAGGCCCGATCTCCCGAGGGTTGGAGCCTTTACGTAGATGGGGCAGCCGGGCGGGCAAGTGCCGGAGCTGGGATGGTATTAGAAGGACCAGGTGGATTCCTCATCGAGCAGTCACTTGTGTTCAAATTTAAAGCTTCCAACAATCAGGCCGAGTACGAGGCCTTACTCGCCGGACTCGCCCTGGCCTTAGATATGGGAGCCCAGTCCCTCACGTGTAGAACCGATTCCCAACTGGTCGTCGGACAGATGGTGGGAGAATTTCAAGTTAAAGATGACCAGCTGTTGAGGTACTTCCACAAGGCTAGCACACTAGCCAAGAATTTCCAGCCCTTCATTATAAAGCATATACCGCGAGAGGAGAACGCCCGGGCGGACATGCTGTCGAAGCTTAGTGCCAGCAAGGAGAAAGGGCAACTGACTACGGTCATCCGACAGGTGTTGACGGAGCCGTCCGTGGAATGCATGGCGTTGGGGGTACCTGTCGGCGACGATTGACGTGCTGAAATTATGAAGATGATGGTGGACCAAGACCAGGGGGTCAACCTGAAGCCGGCGGACGCAGAAGGCTGGCCCGGTACGTCACCATAGGCGGAGACCTTTACCGGAGGGGATTCTCTGTCCCCTTGCTGAAATGCGTGAGTCCGGACCAGGCGGCGTATTTCTTGAACAAACTCCACAATAGAATCTGTGGGTTGCACACCGGAGCAAGGACGTTATGGGCGAGGGCCCTCAGAGCCGAATACTATTTGCCGACAATGGAAAGCGACGCCAAAACGTTCACGGCAAAGTGCGAACGATGCCAAGCCCACGCAAACATACCGCACGCCCCCCAGCTGAACTTCGAACTATCGTCTCGCCTTGGCCGTTCGCCAAGTGGGGCATGGATATTGTCGGACCCTTCCCCCTGGCCGAGCACAGAAGAAGTTTATACTCGTCGTAGTAGACTACTTCACTAAGTGGGTGGAGGCAGAGCCCTTAGCCACAATTTTCGGCCGGCAGGTGCAAAGCTTTTTCTGGAAGATAATATGCCGGTTTGGACTCCCACGGACGGTCGTAACCGATAATGGCCGTCAGTTCATCGACAAGAAACTGCAAACGTTTTTTCAAGGGCTGGGGATCAAGCACATCACCAGTTCGGTCGAACATCCCCAGACGAACGGCCAGGCAGAAGCAGCTAACAAGGCAATTGTGGCCGAGCTTAAGAGGAGATTGAGCGAGAGAAAGGGAGCCTGGGTGGACGAATTGCCGGAGGTCCTATGGGCGTACCGGTGTTCCCCGCACGGGACTACCAGAGAATCCCCGTGCAACCTAACATACGGGACTGACGCCATGCTACCGGTGGAACTGGGGGAACCGTCGCTACGGAGACAGATCCAGGACTTGCAACTCAACGAGGAGGAATTGAGGGTAGAGTTGGATTCCGTGGAGGAACGTAGGGATCGCGCCGTGTTACACGCAGAGGCCTGCCGGCGTTTAGTAGAGTGACGGTATAACACTAAGGTACGATCGAGGAGTTTTCAGGAGGGGGATCTAGTGTGGAGAAAAACCGGGGATGCAAGAAAGGAGCAGGCGCATGGAAAATTTGCGGCGAAGTGGGACGGCCCATTCCGGGTGCTAGAAAATCTACAAAACGGAGCTTACCGCCTTTCCGCCCCAGGCGGGCGACCATTACGGAACACTTAGAACGCCTCCCATTTGAAATTTTATTTCAGTTAAACTTGTGTTGTAAGTATTTCTTAAAAAGTTAGATAATGAAACCCAAGTGTTTACCTCTTATAATTGCAGAGAGTTCAAGTGGTGAACGGCGTCTTTTCCCCGGAAAAGACACTGCCACTCCCGACCGGGTGGTGAACGGCGAGTTCCCTTGGAACCACTGCCACCCGACCACATCACCGGGTGGTGAACGGCGAGTTCCCTTGGAACTACTGCCACCCGACCACATCACCGGGCGGTGCACGGCGAGTTCCTTTGGAACCACTGCCGCCTGGGAAACGCGCTAAGATGGCACACGGCGCATCCCACGAAGGGACCGCCAACGGCGAGCCCTAGAAAAAGATTCAACGCCGTCCGGGCAACGTATCACTTCGAAGTAAACAAAAGATTACGCAACAAAACGACGTGAAAACCAAATAATTTCATTATCAACAAAGGGTTGTACAACGTATACTTGGTAATTTTTGAAATCAAAAAGCGATTGGCATAAGACAGGTCTGCTCCCACCAAACGCGTAATAACCCCCCAACCCAAAAAAGAAAAGCCAACACGCCGACCCACGACCGTCACAATAATTGAATCAACTACCATCAACTGGCGGAGCCTCATCCTCTTCGCTGGGGATCTCCGAGAGAGGCAACAGCTTCCCTTTGTGGACGTCCATCCCCAGGTCAAAATCCGCAGAGCTCGGGTCAAAGTTGAAGAAATAGGCGGCTTGGCGGATGGCCTTGAAGAAACCCTCCTCATGCTCCAGTTGAATATCCGGAGTTAAGCGCGCGATAGTATCCGCCGCTCGTTGTAGCTCTCCCTGCAAACGAATGTTTTCGGCATGCAGCTCAACCAATTCTTCATCCCGGAGCGAGACCTTCTTGTTCGCCTCAGCCAAGGCAGTTCGCCGGTGGCTATTGTCTTCCTGTTCCACCTCGTACTTCAACCCCAAAGCATTAAGCTTCTGGGTGAGGGTCTCCACCTCGGCACAAGCATCCGCCAATTTCTTCTGCAAACCCGCCCGCTCCGGTTCACAGTTGGCGTGTTCAAAGGTGAGCGCCTCCAAGTCAGCCTTCGCCTCCGCCGCCGCCTTCTTCTCGGATATCAACTCCCTCTGAATGGAATCCAACCCCCGGCGGTCAGCAAACCTCTCAGCATACCAAATCAGCATAGCTCCCCGGCTACTATGCTCCAAGGCGGCCTTAAGGAGCTGTTGTTCCGAGAGCTGCTCCACAATTTCTCGCTGCGCCGAGCTCATGCGAAAATCTAGCCGGTCACTAACGCCGAAAGCTGGATCCATGAGACCGCCCGGTAGGGGTTGAGGAGTGCGGTCCCGTTTGCTCCTCTTAGAGGAAGATTTTTCCCCTTCCTTAGACCTCTTTTTCTTCTTACGAGGGGCTTCCCCAGGCGGAGGGTTGGAGGTGCCGGCCGTGGTCTTCCCGGTGTCGGCCACGGTCACTTGGGGGGCCGACCCGATGGGCGGATTGGTAGGCGCAGCTTCAGCGACCTTGGTTGTGGCGGCCAGCGGAATACCCACCGGGGTGGGATCAGTACTGGCCCCTTGGTGGACGACCTTGAAGGTGGGTTTCGGAGGAGTGACCCTCACATCGCTACCAGCGGCCAAGCGAGGATCTTTCTTCTGAGCGGGAGGAACATACCTCATCTTTCGGGGGCCGGGAAATGACATAGCACCTGCAACACAGGAAAGTAAAATCAGCCAGAACCAAACGTACAAGTAACGGTACAAAACGATAAAATCGTACCAAACGCCACGTTAATAAAATCCTCGTGGCACAGGCATTCGACCAGCTTGCGGGCGGGGAGGCGACGAGGAAGATCGTTAATAAGCTTAACGGCTTCGAGCTCGGACAGAGTCAGATCGCAAGCCGGCACCGGCGTCATACGGGCCGGCTCCTCAGTGCAGTAAAAGGGAAATAGGGGCTCACCGGACGGATCCACAAATTCCTTCCGACCGCTATCCCTTATTACTATTTTGAAAAACTTATGTTTAAAATCTTTGAAAGAATCTGCGTAGTTCTGAAACAAACCCTATTGGATGGACCTCAACGACACCCAGCCCCGCGTCGTAACCGGCCGGAAGTGGAAGTAGTGGAAGAAAACGGATGTCGAAAGCTCGACGCCTAAAGCCGAACACACTACCATGAAAGCTTGGATACAGGCCCAACCGTTCGGGTGTAATTGGGCGGGAGCGACATTCATCCTCTTCAGGACGGCGGCCTGAAACCGGGTAAACGGGATCCGTACCATCATGCGACGAAACAGATATGTATATACGAAAAAGAAATCTTCAGAATTTGTCCCTTTCCCGTGACAGACTCGCTCATTGGGATAACACACGCCCAACCGGAAAAGTTGGGCGTCTGCCTCATCACGAGCTACGAAAGACTGGTTGGCCCACTCCAAGAGGACTCCTCGGCTCTGAAACTCGGATTCATAGGTTCCCACATCGTGCGAGGCCCAATCGTACCCCCTTATTACTGGCCACCCTCCGGCCGGTGTGGGACGGATGGGTTCAAGCTCCACGCCGCCCTCCAAGAGATAGAGGGCCGCCCCGTGTATGATTCGGTCTGCCGGCTGCCCAACGTCTGAATGCTCCACCCTCGAGGATGACCCCGAGCTGCGTGAACTTCCGCTTCCGCTCGACGAATCCCCGCCATCCCTACCCGCGGAACCAGAAGATGATATGGTAACTGCCATTTATTTACCTGGTTGATAAGAAATGCCGAACGACTGCTGTGGAAAGAATGAGTAAAAGGTAAGTCTGACGCAGTCAAATGACTCCTATTTATAGCCGAATTTTTTGTAACTGTCGACCACATCGCACCGTTCATTTGAAGCATCATCAAGGGCCCAGATTGCGAGACTGTTCCGCTCCCCCACAACGCCTCCACTGCCACTCCAACACGTGGCACCCCATTTTCAAAATTCCCGCCTAAGTTGTCCCGGCCCCGATTTTCAAAAAACAACCTCGCTAGTCCAGGGAACGAGCCGACACACCCCCGGCATAAGTGGACACCGTTCATAAACCCTACGACTTTATGTCTAGGGCTTGGGGGGCCTGATGTACTAGGGACCACCGCCCGGTCGAAGTTACCACCGGACGGGCGGTACATCAGAGGCCCAGGCGTGAGAGCAACTAGGGCGAGGGCCGAGCGGGCATTGCCATCCGGTAAAGGAAAGTCGGCAGTGGCAAAAGAACAACCCAAACAAATCCAGCAGTTAATACCACAACTCAGCTTTCATATCATTCCACTTTCCGCCATTACTGACAGCTAAGAACCATTGCCCGGTGATACCATAGTCGGACGGTCGGTTACAGGCTTCACCTGTAGGGTACGATTGAGGGGTAAGGCGGTCGGCTGGCAAAGAGGCCGGACGGTCACAGTCGTCAGGATTAAGGTGAGTTCAGAATGATTTGTATAATCACATGTTTTAGGTGGTTGGGCCATAATTGGGCCTTAATTAAGGTAACCTTAATACCAGGCCCATGTCCACCACTATAAATACGAGTCAAAGATCCCAGGTAGGCAGATTCATTTATTATGCATTTAATTCAGAGCTAAGATACCCGATCGGATAACAAAACTGACTTAAGCATCGGAGTGCCTTTGGCAGGTACCCTCCGGGCGTTTGGAACACAGGAGCGCGTGGGAGAACTTGGACAGTAGGTTGATCAAGGAGAAATTGTGTAGGTTTGGATCTCGGCCCTATACCGGAACATTAACTATAACCAAATTTGTGTTTTTGCATATTATTCCGGTATATGGAGTCGAGTCACCAGGCCTGCACAATTTCTCCTTCGTAATCCGTCCGCTAACACCAAAACTTCCCTAGCGTCCGGAGGATACCTGTCAAAGGTGCTCCGATGCTTAAGTCAGTTAATTTGTTCGACCGGTTATCTGAGCTCAGAAGTAAATGCGTAATAAATGAACCTACTTACTTGGTACCTTTGACATGTATTTATAGTGTTGGACATGGGCCCATTGTTAAGGTAGTCTTAATCAGGGCCCAATTATGGCCCAATCACCTTAATCGCACAATTATCTTAATTACCTTGGGTTTACCCTGGCTTACCGGATTGTCCCTTCCTAGCCGTCCGATTCTGTCCACTTCAATCGATCGACCGTTACTCCTGCTCAGATGTTTCAAGAAAGTTTGCCTTGTTGTGACCGGTCGTCTGGTCTGTTGCGATCCACCGATCCATCTCAGGTGGCTGGCCGTCTTATGCGTCCGGCGGTTCCCAGTACACATATGTTATAATGATTGCAAAAAAGTTTATTCCGAAATTAGTTGTGATAATTTTGTAAATAATAAAAAAACTTTTTTTATTAGTTCAAACATGTAACAGACAAGAAGTATTTGTTTTAGGTTATGTAGTAATGATTATTTGGTGGTAAACTAATTTGTCATACATAAAATTAAGACTATAATAAATAACTTAAAACTAGATAAAAACAAGTTAAAGATAGGAATTAATATTTTTTCATCAACAATGAAAAATGTATAAAATAGAAGAACATTTGAACTGTTCTAACTTTTTACACGGTTAAAAAACATAAGAAAAAGATAACAGGAAAAAATTGAATAAAAAACACACATGCTCTTAAAAGATATTACATAAGGAGAAGAGTCTAAAACAAATTCTAGAGAGAAGGTATACAGACAAACAAACAAAGAAAAGATGAATAAATTCTTAAAATCATGGTTTGACTTGCAAAGTTATTTATAAAAACATTGTTCCTTTCTTCTTTCTTTGTTTGTGAAACTTTCTTCTTTCTTGTGTCACCAATCACTTATTGCCAAATCTGTATATTTGTAGAGAAAATATCTCTAAGCTAAGATTTAAAGAATTGTGTTTAGGGATACCACATGCCAAGGTTCCTATCACTCTATAGTCTAAATATATTAAGACAAGATCGTTTGCACAAATCTTGTTTTAAAGTTTAACACAACGTTTGAAACAAACTAGTGTTTAATTGTCTAAGACAAAAGATAAGAAGCACTAAATACTACTCATTAAGTGTCCTAAATGATATAAGAGCATTTAACGATAAGAGCGTCTAACGAATTTTTGATAAGTGCTAAACGTTATAAGGACTTGTAACAAAACATCTAATCACAACAGCGTCTAATAAAAAGTTAGACCGTCTAGACTACATTTAGCCAACACTAAACGCTATATATCTTAAATGACTTTATGTTACTCAAAACAGACAACGTTAAACGATAGTACACAAATAATTCCTAAATGCATAGGATAATCTAACACTTTAATGCATGAATGTCTAGTACTATTTTGTCTATTGTGGTGTGCTCTCTTTTTCTTTGTAGATTATCAACTTTATTCAAAAGTATGCTCAAGATCAAAAGAATGTCTAAAGACATGAAGATCTTCAATGAATGTTTCATACATGTCTTATGCTTGTCTCATTCGTGCATAGCACAATTGCTTTGCCAGAACGCAACACCTTTTGGCTCTCTTTAAGGGGGCTATACACCTTGGAGAAAGTCAAAAGTTTTGAGTAACGAATCTTTTTTAAAGAAGCTTATATAAAGAGGATTAGATGAAGAGAAAAAAAAAACTATTATTAAGATTATTGCAATACACTCATGTTGCTTCTCTCTCTAAGCTCTTACTTTAAAGACTTATTTTTTAAAATTACTTTTACAAGTTTTTAGAATATTTTGTATTTATTCAAAATCCTCTTGAAGAGGGTTAAACTTTCTGTGGTTGTAATCTTCCAAAAACACTGTTGTTTTTAGATTCATAAGTGAAGTCAAATGTAAGTTTAATTCAGTGGAATCAGACATTCTAGTCATTTGGACTAGTATCTACACCAGGAGTGGTGAAACTTGTCTAATTAGTTGGTTAGTTTGTAAACCAAGAATGGTTAAATTCGTGATTAATGGAACCCCTTAAAGAAGTTATGGAAAAACTGGACATAGTTTAGTTTGGGACAAACTAGTATAAAAGCAAAGTGTGCTTTACTGTTTTTGTTTTTAAAAGTTTTCCATTCAACGGTGCTTTATAAACCTAAGTGTTTAACAACTGTTGCAGATCATCTAATCCCTACAAAGTAAAATTAAACACTGTTTGTGAAAATGTTTAAGACATTATTCACCCTCCTTCCAGTGTTTTCTTGTGTTTCAAAACCATGTTAGACTAAAAAAGTAGCATGATTAAAACTTCCTTACAATTCAAACATCACACTTTATCCAAACCAACTACTAATGCATTTAATGCATAAAGCTACACAAAGACACCAATCCGAGTAAGAAAACCTTGCATTTGGAATTTTATTCATGATCCAAATCTAAGTCTTAACTTAAGTTAAGTTAAACACTTCTTCATCATCCTTCATCTTCCAGTAGATAAGTTCGACAAGGTTAAAGAGCTAAACGTTAGATGTAAAGACAAGTTCGATAAGCCTTGTTATTTATTTGAAAATGTGTCATTGGATTTCATTGAAACAAAGCTAAACACAGATGAACGAAAAAAAAAGACACACCTACGTAATAGATGAACATCAATGATGATGCAATGCAACGAAGACACAAGAAAACAATTAAGTCATAGGATGAAATGGTAAATTTCAATGGAAACCCACACCAAGGAAGCAACAACACCAAATACTAGATTGAGCCAAATCGTAGGTTTTAATGAAGGAAACACAACAAAGAAATAAGAAAAAGCAACACAAAAGCTAGGCTTTTTGGTTACGAAAAAGCAACCTGACGCACCATCCAATTTCTCCAATTTTTGTTTTTTCAATCTTACGTTTTCCATGTTAGCATCTTAAAAAAATTATAAATTCATTTGAAAATTGCCACGTCAAATATGTCAATATTGTGTAAAAAATGTGTTAAAATATTATTTCCCTTATTACAAATATCGTAATCTTCAATAAGAATATTGATATAACAGTTATACTTAAATATTTATTTTAACCGCCAAACTCAACTTATTAATTATAATCAATTCTTCTCATTTCTCGTAAAGATCTATATATAAAGTTTTAAAAAATAGTTCTGATTCTCATAATTTATTTTCTTTTAATCTAATGGCTCTACTTAATAAAACTGTCATTAAAAAAATAAAAGAGAAAGATGAAGAATTTTTCATAAGAAAAGAAAAAAGAATAACACCAATTAAACGGTCAAGATTAAAAAAGACAAACCTATTAATAGTAGCTATACAATAATTTCTCACAATAAAATAAGTTATAGATTAATACTAAAAGGTAATCATAATACTACATAATTAAAGAGGATCCAAGAGATCCATCTTTATATTCATCAACTTTGTACTTTACATCATATTACAAGTACTCCAGGTAGTAATTTATTGACGCAAACACTGGGCCATTCGCAAGTTTCCTATTAAAACATGCTAGAATTGCTTGATGCTGCTCTCTGGAAACTATCGAATTGAACTGACATTGCATATAACTTACACACTATATTTTCTTGTTCTATGCACGTGTTACCCTTTTTTGATGACAAGAAAATGTTGTCAGTTTGAATAAATGAAATATGTAGAAATGGAATAGATCTTCAACTAAAGTCTTTAAATGGAATAGATAAAAATCCAGACTGGTACCGGATTGATACAAGTACAGGAATAAGATCCAGGCAGCTTGGAGCTCCCTATATTTTTTTCTTCTACCCTTATATAAGATAAATTCTCATTTCAATGAGAATTTCGCCTATTTTAAGTTGTACAATAAAAAATAAAAAATACTTCCTCATTCTGTAAACAATTTCTGAAATATACAAATCAGACATAATTTTTTTGTTAGAAAGAAAACTTCTAGGATTGTACCAGAAATTAAAAAAAAAATCCAGATTCATGAAATTTGCCAAACTTGAAGAGACTATATTCAAAAAATTTCTTCAGTTTTCCACACCAAAAACGATCCTATGATCAAGCATATATATCATAACATTTAAACAACACCTATTGAATAACGAAATACTAAGGGGCTACGATAAACCGAACTCTAACTAGGCTCAGACTGAAGCATTTTTCATGACATTTGCTAAGCTTCAAGACACTACACTCGAACATTTTGTATTACTCTACCAAACCAATAATCACTCAAAACATACTACGGATCCATCAAACCCAACACCACCTACGGTCTGTTCCGATAAAATTATCCCTAAGCATTCTACACAGGAAGAACAAATAAATAAGTTTCTCTATGACTTAAAATTAACTTATCCATGATATAATGTCTAGAAACTCTTTTCTGTCTTCTGTTTTTTTAACTTATTTATAAGTCAATGTTAATTTATAAAAAAAAAAAATCCATTTTTCCTTCTTATTTTCTTCTACCAAAAGTGTTTATAAATGTTACAAAAAATTGTGTATATAACGAAATTTATTCAAAGAAACCCTTATTTGTAATATCTCTAATCTATGATTGTACATCATGTAAGTCTATCTGGCCAGAACTAGATTTTCAACCTGCTCAAGCAGTGCAGAGTGATTCGTGGGATATATTGCCAAGAAACACTAGTTGAACTTCCAAATCCAATAAATTACACGTGACTTAAACAAAACAATCGAATTGCAGTGAGCATTATTTTTTTTTCTTACAAGATTAACAGTAAAAACACAACAACACAGAAAACAAAAAGTGTTTACTTTTTCTTTTTGCCGGCAATGGCAACCTTCTTACCCTTCAAGGTCCTGCAATTGTTCTTGGTTCGCTGGCCTCTGCACGGAAGCCCCTGAATATGCCTTATTCCTCTGTAGCACTGAATGTCCTTCAGTCTCTTTATATTAATCGCGTTGAATCGTCTCTGAGGCCCCCAACGACATCGAAATTCACATTCAGTTCAATAATTCCCAAAGAAACTCACAGAAAAATTAAAACAAAAATGTAATAACAGTATCTTTACTTACCAAGTCTCCTTCAATCATGTATTTGGAGACCTCGTCCCTGAGAGTGATGAGTTCCTCCTCAGTGAGCTCCTTTGTCATTTTGTTATCCATGCTTATATCACACAGGATCTGTCGCGCTCTGCTCCTTCCAACTCCATGAATGTACTGCAGCGAGTACTCGATTCGCTTGTTGTTCGGAATCTCCACACCGCCAACACGAGCGCACTTGATGCTCAATCCTTGAACCTGCACACACACCTCCAGTTCATGTTTTACTGTGCCAAACACGAAACCCTAATTGTGTGTGGTTACCTTTGGAGTATGAGGATTCAGAATGTTAACGGAGACAGCATTGGAGAGGCGAGAATTGGATATTATAGCGAGTGAGGATGCCACGGGCATTGCCAGCGTTTGCGCCATCTTCAGTTCTTTTTTCTCTGCAAATTATGCACCATAGCCAAAAGCCATAGCCTTATCTATTTCCTCCTCAACCAATGCCTTCATTTCCAATCTCATCTCAGCCCAATTAGCAAGTCTTACAAATGGGCTTCTTTATACCTCCAGGCCCGCATATTTTTAACTTAAGCTACTGCACTCCCACAATTATTAACTGCACCCTTTCACAATTTGCATTTATCAAAATATAATACTTATAACATTCATATTTTTTACTTTATTCTTAAGCACATAATCAAAATCAAATTATAAAATTTATTAAATTTTACAAGAACTTTTATTATTTATACAAATATTAAAAAGATAAAAACATAAATAATAACATTTAGGTTTAATCATTCTAATAGTCCCTATTTTCGGTGACTTTTTTCAATTAGGTCCCTCATTTTTTCTTTTTCTCAATTGGGTTCCTATTTTTGAAAAATTGAAGCAATTAGGTCATTGTCGTTAGTTCCGTACTAACACCATTAAAAAGGGTGACACGTGTCAGCTCGTGATTTTTTTGAATTTTTTAAATATATTTTTAATTATTTTTATTTTTATTTTTTATTTTTTTTCTTTTAAAAATAAAATTTGCCACGTGTCAAGTTGACATTGTGCCACGTAGCAATGACAGTGTGAGGTGGCACTGACAGTGCCACGTGTCACTGTCAAACCACGTGTCATTGCATTTGTTTCAATTTAGTCCCTGTATTTTTATTTTGTTCCAATTTGGTCCTTGTATTTTTATATTGTCTCAATTTAGTCCTAATTTTTTAAAAAATTTAAAAAAATTTGTTCCTTCCCAAATAAAACGTATGTACATTTTCCAAAATTTTGTCTTTAAATTTGTTTCTGTTAAGCAAATTATTAGTAATGATGTATTTCAAATCGAAATATTTAACTCTAGAAACTTTTTATGAATTGTTGAGGAATTATTGAGACTATACTTGTGTAGATTACCTTCACAAAAATATTTATTATTGAGATGTTAACTTTTATAGGTTACTCATTCATATTATTTAGGTTAAATGATTTCTTTACTACTATATAAATAAAAATGTGTCATATGTTAGTTTGTAATTTTTTTATTTTTCTAATAAAAAAATTAATTTGTATAAATTTCTTTGTAAAGATTTATATACAAATAAAACTTTGTTTGAACATGGAGAGAAACAAAATTGTTTAATTTAAAAAAAAAAATTAAGACAAAATAAGAATACAGGGACCAAATAGAGACAAATTAAAAATATAGAGACCAAATTGAAACAAATCTAATGACACGTGGTCTGATAGTGCCACCTCACATTGTCATTGTCACGTGGCTTAATGTCAACTTGACACATGGCAAATTTTTTTTTAAAAAATAAATAAAAAAATTAAAAATAAAAATAAAAATAATTAAAAATATATTTAAAAAATTCAAAAAAATCACGAGCTGACACGTGTCACCCTTTTTTAACGGTGTTAGTACGAAACTAACGACAATGACTTAATTGCTTCAATTTTTCAAAAATAGGGACCTAATTGAGAAAAGGAAAAAATGAGGGACCAAATTAAAAAAAATAACTGAAAATAAGGACTATCAGAATGATTAAACCTAACATTTGTAATATAATCAATTTATGTACACCTGTCATTCCTTTTTTTATGTGAGTTGACTTGTTCTTTTTTAGCATAAATATGTGTTTGATATTATTTCTGCGAAGTTTGTCACGTCGAATTGCCAAGCTCGGTCTACCGGACTGTTATACCAAATTTAACTAAAACAACCTGTGAATGTATATACATTTCGAAAATGCCTAATATGATTGGATTAGGATGTCTAACTCTAGAAAAGAAGTGCAAAGTTTAAAATCAAATATCATAACCCAGATGGCCTAGTTTTACTATACCTATTCTGATCTAAATAATATATTTTAATTCCTATGATGGTAATGAAAACAAGTGTAAAATGTTATTTATAAATGAAGAATGCCTATTATGGAATGTTTAATTGAATTCAGAATAGACATCATCAATGATTTATTCCATGCATTTTCAATGAACACATGTAAAACTGCAAAGTAATGTTAAATTTAAATGTGTAGCTCTAACTAGGATGTTCAAATGCTAATGTGAATGTTAAATCAATGTCATTAAAAGATTGAATGAAATTACAATCCAACTCTAATGTTGATAATATAATTATAGTGATATAGTGATGAGAATGCAACACAATCGGAGAATGAAATGCAAAATTTACATTAACAACTTTGAAAACCAACTCAGCAGCAATATAACAAATCAGACCTGTCCAACTTGTCTTGTCCACCTGTAGAGCTTGGCTTACCCGACTTTATGCTGTTGAGTGATAAGTGTTCAAGATGAGTTGATTTTAATGTTAATTTGACACATATCTTGATATGATTATGTGTAATATTCATGTTAATCACTCCAATTTTACTTGTTTTGAGAGACTTTTCTTTAAAGGACTTTCAGAGAGATTTAGAGAGACTCTAGAGAGTCTCTTCACACCTTTCCTCTTCATTAAATAGAACATCTTTAGAGGATTATGAGATAGAGTTTCTTCCATGTTGAAACTTCTTTCTACCCATTATAAAGAACTAAATCTCTTAACTCTTAGAGTGAGATGTAATTGCTTTTGACTTTCTTGTATTTAGTACTATATTTATATATGTTTTCTTTGATTCAAAGTTTGTTAATTAATTTATGCTTAATATTGGATGAATTGATCACTCGTCTTACTTCATTCTTAAGACTCAATGTTAACTAATATTTATTTGTGGTCTAATCAGTTTTTTTGTATGATTCTAGATACTAGGAATATATATAGGGTTGCAATTAGAGATAGAGTCTTGATCTTAATGCAAGTGATCCATTCAGGAAGTCACTGGGGATCTTAAGACAGTCACTAAGAGATCTAGAGTTACATCTAAAAGAACTACCAACACTTTATCATTCACAACTCCATATCTAATGGTAGATTCGATACAAGAGAGGGAAAAATGACGAAGTCGAACTACAACACAGTTTTATCATCTGAAAGTCACTCACTTAGTAGTACCAATTGTTTTCCCAACATATTTTATAACTTTTCATGAATCAAATATGTTTTGTACACACTAAAATCCTTGTTACTTTACATTAAACGGTCAAACTAGTTAAAACAATATTTTCATTCAAATCCTTATGGATACGACACTTTTTAAATTACTAATAATCGATTTTCATCTTTAAAAAAAATGAAGGTTATTTTATGTATATGAAATTTTAGCAGCAATTGTCTTTTCTAACTCTTCTCAATTCATGTTTTCTGTCAAATGATTTCTAACTCATCTCATTCTTAGTTTACAATTTAAAAAAAAAAAATTACACACTTGAGTTCATATTTATTAGTAACAAGTTGTTTCTTACCATTTAGCAAGACTCTATCTATTTTATAACTAGATTATGCATAGTTTGAAGTACATATCATTGGAAGTTTCACATCGATTAAAAATGAGATTAATTTAGAGTATATAAGTGAGTACAAACCTCACCTTACAATCTTCATGCTTGAAATGTACATACTTCAGCGCGAGAGATATAAGTGAGTACAAATCTCACTTTACAAGTTGGTTTTGTGGGTTAAGTTTAAAATTCACTTTTTAACATACATAAAATTGATATGGTTTATAATAGAACTAGAGCAACATTAATGGGTTTACAGGTACACCAAATAGATTTTGTGAAGACTTTGGTTGCTTAAAATCTCTCTGTAGAATATTAAATGTCTTACTCTTGTTTAACTCAATTGTTATATGTAAAAAGGGTTGTAATGATACTTTGATTTGAAATACATGAAGTCAGAAACTATATGCATTAATGTCAAACCCCCTTTGTCCAAACTGGGATACAATATACCAAAATTCCAATAACAAATGAGATACATATTGTCATTAAGGCATATGCATAAGCTCTCCAAGGATAGTCACTTTCTCTCATTGCATTAAACTCAGCAGCAAAAGTAGAGACAGTACTCAAACACCCCAACAGACCAAATTGAGTTCCTGATACAACAGTATCACAGTCCCTGGTGTGCACCTGCATAAGAGAAATAAGTATTGCTTTGGACAAACAAAATCATAATGCATATCCTCTTGGTTTTAATAGATATTGGCATATAACGCCATATTATAAAAATGAAAAAGAAAAAAACCATTTAGACCAAAGGAGTAGCAATCCAACGTAATTTTGTTAAAAGTGAAAGACACCTACATTGACTTATCAACTACTAATAAAATAATACCACAAAAGCCACAAGATAACTTAGTCACACTATCTCATTAATTTAATGGTCACATTGAATCCAACTTAGAGCCTATGAGGAGTTTTTGAGATTAAGATAAAAGCTATGCAAACATCCTTATATAAATATTTAGCAGAAGAAAAAGGAAACTTAAAACTTCAACCTTAACACTGTCACAAAAGTGTCCAAGCAAACTAATCACTTGAGCAATCAACTAACATTCAAGTTTCATTGAGAAACAAACACGTTACTCAAGTGCATAAAATTTCTTTCACTTCATAAAATTACATTCTTCTTTATTATTGATTTTATTTTTTTTTTCTCATATCTCATTTTAGCTGAGCTAATATCCTATCAATGAGTTACTTAACAAGTAAGACACAAAATCAATGTCATTGTCCATGTAGAATTTTAGGAGTCCAATCTCAAATCTAATAAGACATTTACTACTTTTCTTATTAAAATGTGTTGAAAGAAATGTAGAATTATAGAAAGAAAACTAATTTCCCAGTAGAGGTATGTCTAGCTCTCAAATCTAATAAGAAACATATTAGTATTGATTAAAATTAATTGAAAACTATAAAATTGAGAAGTCTTATTAAATTAGACGTAAAAGACAAAAATTTGGAACTTCTAATAAATTTCAACCAATGATAGAGATTGTGTTGAAAAGAGTGTATTAAATAGTGTTTCCAACATTTCTCATCTAATTAGCTCAGAAATTAGCAAATGCAGTAAATATAACTGGTGGCATTGGAAGATGAATAAAATAACAAAGAAACTTACCGCTTTCTTCACAGTAGCAAGTGCAGCCATAACAAAAGCAGCAGATACATTGGCAATTAGAGTCCCAAATGGAACCCATTTGAGCAACCCTGCTTTTCCTAAGCCACGACCATTGAGCCGTGCTAAGAACCATCTAATCCACACACCTATTGGTCCAACCATGCAAGCAAACCACAACTCAGCTGCATTGCCACCATGCCTGAACTCAGCCTTAACTAATACCCCACAGACACCCCATAACATGATTAAGATCACCAAAAACATCACCATAATTGTCAGCTGACGGCTATTGCTATCTACTTTGGTGCTGATATTAGAGCCATCATTTCCAGATCCACAACTCATACTCAGCTTGCTAAGAAGCCACCTGAAACCCTTAGCAGTTTCAATCCCAAATATGATGGAAAAGGCAACAAGAAATAGACCTGAAAATTTCCAGTAGTAAGACCAATTCAATTTTTCAATGAGCCAAGTTGATGGATGAAAAAGAAACCTACCTACTTTAGATGGTCATGAATGTATGTTCCAACCAATGTTTATAATTTGCCTATGTAAGTCTTGCAATAATTTCTCTTGTAAAGTACTCTTGTTCATCACACTTATTTACCTACTACAAATCCAAGCGAAGCGAAAAGCCAGTGACCAGAAACACTGAGTTCAAGCATTTTTTGATTCCAACCACTGAAGGTCGTAAGGCTCCCTAAGTAACCAGTTGTTATTGCTATGGCTAGATGCTCCGACACATTAGATATGTCTCCTTTGAATACAATACCAAACCATCCCATAAGAAATGAACCTATCTGGAATAAAGCGAAAAGAAATTTGCATTAGCAAGTTATCTGAATCAGTTTCCTTTTTAATGAACTTAAAAATGGACTCAAGTTTCGGGTACAACTATATAACAATTTAAATTTTTATTTGATTGATTATATTAAAGGAATACCAAAACGAACTTGCAACTGCATTCCATGAATAAAGGACTTAAGCAAATTTAAAATATCTGAAATTAACTCTATTACAGGAAGATTTATCAAAAAATGTTGTATATTCTGCAGATAAAAGATTTATAAGTGCAAAATGGAAAATCAGCTAATCTTCTGCCATGAGAAAAGGAACAACTACTTGGTGTTCAGAGTCAGATAATTCCTGTTAGGACCAGCCTCTAGCTTTAAAGATGGCCCAAAGTAAGATACTTCTTTTTTTTTAAACATAGAGGATTCTTTTAAGCCTGTTATATATTTTAATGCCTGAATTCATGTTCTTGGACAAATAATTCTGCACTGTTGGTATTTGTGAATATGACTTTTAATCTGTATGTAACTGAGACAGAAAAGTTATGAATCTGGAAAAGAGGACGCACCATATTAGAAGGAAGGTCAAGGTAAAGAAGAGTTTTGTTGCTTGTCGCATTGCCAATCCCAGGGCCAAACAATTTTTGCAGTAAATATCTTGTCAAGACCTGCATAGTATCATGGCAACTTCTGCGTTACAAAATTGTTGAGGATAACTACTGCATGTGTCCTAATATGAAGTTTGACGATAAAAGGTTATAGCAGTGCTAATTCAGGCTGAAAACATTCCATACCCTCCAACTTACAAGCAAAATAAGTATGAACTAAAAATGCGGCACATATAAGTTACACACTCTGCATGGACAGTACAGAAGGAAAACATTACACACCAAATACTGTTCAGCAGCTTCCTAGTGAAAAGCAGATAATGCTACACCAAAGTGTTTTACATCAACTGGAAAATATTAACACCATAGCAATTCTAATGCAGCAATGATATCATCATCAGTATATGTGAAAATTCAAGGAAAAATGTTAAGCATATATATTACCCCAAGAATTCCAAAAACAGCTAAATGAACCATACATGAAGCATAGTCCAGCAACTTCGGCAAACCTCTACGAGTTTCCTGAGAGCAAATAACAACGTTAAAACACTAAAGCAGCATAAATGCCATTCATCAACAGATACGGTAAATTAACATTTAAAAAGAAAACCCAGAAACGAACAACCTCCTACCCCGTATGAAAGTGTTGAATAGAACTCACATGATTTATGGCTTCAGAGTCCACTATTGCACCTGTTGAAAGAGTGGAATTTGGGTGCAATATTTCCTCCTCTTCAGTTGAAACAACAACTTCATTTTCTTCTGGCCTGATGTCAAAAGAGGAGCGGATACTACCACTCTCACTGAGTCTAGTGCTTGGAAGAGCTCTATCCCCAATGTCTCCAGCCTCTGAAACCCTCTCACATTCGTCATCATTATTTGTATGGTGGCTTGTATGACTTGATATGCTCGTTGAACGCCTTCTGATCGATGAACCTGTGCAACTCAGTCTCTCCATGTGTAACAAAAACAAGGTCCTTCACACAAACACATGGTCCTCCTCTACTCGACTACCATCAAAAACTGCATCAGGGCATCCAAACCTTGTTTGTTTTGCTCCCTATTTTTCATCGAATCTAATTGGATAAATAGGTACTTGATGACTAACTGAACAACAATCGGGTACACATTGAGATATGTAACAAAAATTACTCTCTGTTTCAAAACAGAAATACAATACAACCAATCAGATAACACCATTTTCTTGTTTTAATAGTTAAAAAATGAACAATTTCAACACTAACATAAAGAAAACGAAACAAACACGTTGTAGTCAATTTAATTCAGGATGATGCAAACATGCTGTCTACCCACATGATGGTTTATGATTACAAGGATGTAAACATATTAAAGGTATCAAGGCTTTAAAAAATCGCTTCATGGTTGCAATTTAACCGCAACATTAAGGTTTTAAGAACTGTGACGCCAAAATTGGATTGCGTTGCAACTTTAATACCAAAGATTTACACAAAAGTTGTGACTACAATTGAATTGTAACTAGGGAAACTTCAAAAGTCAGGATATTAGAAGTGTCACTGGAATTATGCATGGACCAGGGCTACATTTGAAGTTAGCGTTTGAGCATACGAAATACGCAAACTAAATTCAAAAGGGAAAATGAATTACTGACCTAGACCAAACGAATTAAAACCTACTTAAATGTTAACCAAACCAAAATGACATAACATAGGAAATTAAGAAGATTCTTACCTACAAATGTGAATCAAGAGCTCGCTTTGGATCACTTGGATGTGAATGACGTGATTAATAATAAATAATAGAATGTGCCTCTTTGCAAATAAATTACACTTTCCTAAAGATATAATATTACATCGTTTTTCTCTGCAATGTTAAATATTAATATTAATAACTATTAATTACCAACATAAATATTATAAGAATTAGAGGTATACATTATATTTATATTTATATTTTATTTAATGGGTATTTTCTTTAAAGAGTCATACACAGTTGTAATCTGCTGATAAAAAAAAAATACAGTTATGATCTTATTTAAAATATAGTATGTAACCATGACATAGAATTTAAAGTTTTATAGTCAAATAAGACATTGATCTTAAATAAGAGTCATAAGAATAAAAACTTGTTGAAAACAGACCTAAAAAAGACATAACACATTTAAACGGACAAAAAGTAATCTAAATTTGAAAATAAAATCTAAATTAAACCTTCCAAAAGTAATTTAAATTTAAAATTGTCTTTTGAATATCATATATATTTTGACCTTACTTTGGCTCGGATTGATTTTTTTTTTTTTTTATAGTTGTCCGATATTTGGTATTTGGGTATGTACTCTTGAGGTTTTGTAGTCTTTTATTTGTGATTGAATTATAACTTGTTTGTTTTTGGTACTAGTTAGATTCAACGTTTATAATTAAGTCAAAAGTTATAGTTAGTAGTTAGGGTATAAATTTGTCTACTTAAGAGTGTACAGTCCAAAAAGTCACGGTTCGACTGTGACTCGATCCACTTATTATCTGCTACGAAACAATTGATGTCACCTGAACAATCTTTCAACTCTCAGCAATTATCCCAGTAGGAATCACACTCTTTGATTGTGACTCGACCCACCTGGTATATGTCAAGAGATAATTGTGCAACCCACAACAATCTCCCTTAAACAATTACCCACTAGGAATCGAACATGTGACATTGGCTTTAATACCAATTCTTGAAACTAAATGTAATAACAATTAAGATGGAAAGAAGAAACCACAATTATTTCTTGAAAATGGGCATTAGGCTTTTGTAGCCTTTTACATGTACAAGAGTAAAACATAATATAAAACAGAAACGCCAAATTTCATGGCACGTGCATGGGAATACAAAATAACTAATATTGGAAAATCGGGTTTATTATGAACGTGAAAAATAAATAAACAAATACTTTAACTTATCATTTCCTCCCTTAAGTTAATGCATTTACATTGAGCTTAAACCTCGGTTGCATTAATTACTCCAAGCATCCCATGGAGTTTCACAAATTGCTCCAATTTAAGCGACTTTGTCGTTATGTTTGCAATCTATTCTTCAAAGCTACAAAAACTCAGCTTCACAATTCCAACATGTACTGAGTCCCTAATAAAATGAAATCTCACTCCAATGTGTTTGTTTTGTTCATGAAAAACAATTTTTTTAGATAATTGATTGTAGAGTTGTTGACACAAAGAATTTTTGTAGTTCCTTTTTTAGCAACTCCAAGTTGTTGTAGGATTCACCTAAGCCAAATGCATTGACAAGCACAAAGCGCAACATCAATCTTCTCAACATCTAGTTCATAGGCTTATTACTTGTTTTTTCGAACCCAAATTACTCCTAATCCCATAATGAAAGCAAAACCTGAAGTGCTTTCCGATCATCCAAATCTGTAGCATAATTGTTATTTGTATAAGATACCAGACTTGCCTTATTGTTGTCTCTTTTGTAGAGTATGCCAAATTCAGTGGTTCTTTTTATATACCTTAAAATCTTTTTTACTACAAGCCAATCAAATGACTTTGGATTGGCCGTAAATCTACTTATCAAGCTTACTTCATACATTATATTTGGTTATGTAGGTGTGAGGTACATCATACTTCCAACTACTTGTTTAAACATGGTGGCATCTACTTCATCTTCTGTTTCATCTTTTGATAATTATGTTTGGAGAATAATATAAATGAAATGTTTTAAGAAATTTATGACCAGTATTTATTTCAATGATTTTTTCCACTTATGAAAGTTAGTGAAAAACACCACTAAAAACCTTAATTAAGAGTGAAAATAATTATATGTTGGAACGATTTAAAAATTTGACAAACATTATTTTCTCAAGTGTGTTTTTCCACTTAACATAATGGAATGATTATGGAAGGCAAAAAAAAGTTAGTTTTGTGTTATAAAAGTTAGTGAAAAACACAACAATATTAATTAAGAATGAAAGTAATGACATGACTATGACTTTTCTAACCTTAATCATGGTGTTTGAAATGATTTAAAAATTTGATAAGCTTTCTCATGTATTTTTTCCACTTAAACACAATGTAACGACTTTGGAAGACAAAAGAAGTTAGTTAAGTATTATAAAAGTCGGTGAAAAACAACACTAACGACCTTAATTAAGAGTGAAAATAATGATATGATTGTGATTTTTCCATCCTTAATTGTAGTATTTGGAATGGTTTAAAAATTTGACAATCATTGATTTCACAAGCATTTTTTTTTTCACTTAACAAAATTGAATGATTTTGAAAAGCAAAAGAAGTTAGCTAGATGTTATAAAAGTTAGTGAAAAACACTACGAACAACTTGAATGAAAATAATAACATCACTTTAACTTTTTCACATTTAATCGTGATGTTTGAAACATTTTAAAAATTTAATACCATGATTTTCTCATGTATTTTTTTCACTTATCGCAATAAATTTCCTTCATCGTGTCAAGCAATTTCCTAAATAAAAATGTATTTACAAATAAAATTTTAAAAAATCTAACCAAAAATATATTAATTATTTCATCTCTTTTATATATATATATATATATATATATATATATATATATATATATATATATATATATATATATATATTTGACATTAATGAATCTAAATCTATATTTAATTATATGAAATGCATAGTCGAAGAAAATTAAAACACATATTATTTTGGATTAAACTCTCACATATTTATTTTTAGTATCACTTAAAAAAACTTTTATCAATAAAGATATTTTATGTGTATATAAATTTATATATATTTTTATTTGATGTGAGACTTTGTTTAAACTCAACACCAAAATAAAACAACCACCACCAAGTAAAGTACAACTTTCACAAATGTATACGAACTCTACAACACCAACATAATCAATTCCCACAGCTAGCAATTTAATTCCAAAAGAGTATATTTAGAATTTTCAAATGTGGAACTGCAGAAAGAAATTATGGGTGCAGGAAGAAGAAAATCTCGATTCCTGTAAAAGTCGGTCCAGACACTTGATTTCTTTGCAGAGTTTCCTTATTTATAAATATTTCAAATAAATTTTTAAATTTCTATTGATTTACTTTGTTAAATATATAATCCATAACTATTTTATTTAATATAAGCAATAAAAATATTTAAATTTAATAATTAATAAAAGTAATTAGAATAAGAATTCATATTAAATAATGTTATTAAAACTAGTTTTGGTTAATTATTATCATTATTATCACTATTTCATTTAATTTTTTATTATAAAAAATTAATATTCAAATTTTAATAATTACTAATAAATGAAAATTATATTTATTTACCTAATGAATATTTTTTTAAGTTAATAATAATTAATGTTAATATCAATTGTGTATAAATTATTATTAATAATATTTTATTAATAATAATATTTGTCGTAAAAATTGTGTATAAATTATTATTAATAATATTTTTTTTCTCTTAATAGAAAACTAGTTTTACATGTGTCTACACAAATGTTGGTGTGTATTTATGTGTTTTATGACGTTAGTAAATATAATAAAGGATACTTTGGTGTCTACTATATTAAATGATATTTCGATGTCTACTATGTTAAGGAAATTTTAGGTACTAAAAGTAGAGAAAAAAATATAATAAATATTTTTAAAAATAATAAAAATATTTTTTAAATATATTCAAAATTATTATTTGTTATTCTTATTTAAATATGTTGTCAATAAATATTGAGTATTTTTATTAAATATAATTTAGTTAATATTGATGATAAGAGTGTAGATAATTATATTTTATAATTAATAGTGTGTTAAAATTGAGACTCCATTATTTTAATCTTGAAAACTTTAAAGTATAAATAGAGTTTTTATAAACAAATTTCATTATCTAAAAATATGTTTTCTCTCTAGAAATATTTTTCCTAGAGTTCTCTTTTCTCTTTATATTACCTAACATATTTCTTATATGTTTGAAGATGGGAGACCGCTTTGTAATACCGTCAACAAAGGGATATCAACAGTTGTCTCCTATGATCTAGGAGTTTATTTGTTGCTCTTCTAGTGTGATAGTCACTTTTTGCTTTAGTGTCATTAACAACTTTAAGATAAGATGTCAACTTTTGTATTGACTTGGGATTCTCGGAGATTTTCTTCTCATTTTCCTTGCCGATTACTGATAATGCTAATTCTTACCATTATCTAAGCATCATTTTAGTAGCAAAATCAACTCCTTCATAGCTTTAACCTTGTGTTTATCCTCACGTTTTGTGTGTTTCCTAGTTTTCTTGTGTTTATTTGGTATATGCTTGTTTTTACCTCTAATCTCTATGTTTGAGTGTGTGAAATAAAGGAATAGGAAGCAATTCTAGTGGAGGAAAACAAGCAAGAACTCAAGGCAACATGTTTTGGGACAAGAAAAGATCAATTTGAAGCAAATACCCATGTTGGATGCCTTTGGAAGCGCACAAGAGCCTAAAATTCAGAATGCTGTCAAAACTGTCAGGCCCGGGCGCCCCAGAAGGGGGGCTGGGCGCCACAGACTGGGGCTGGGCGCCCCAGAAGGGGGCCTGGGCGCCACAGACTGGGGTTGGGCGCCCCTTGGCTGCTGTTTTCTGCAGATTTGGCGCCCGGGTACCCTTGGGGGGCGCTGGGCGCCCTTTGATTCGCTGTTTTGTGTTTTTATGGCGCCCGGGTGCCCCAAAAGGGGGCGCTGGGCGCGACTTGTGCTGATATGTCGAAAATAGGTTATTTAAACATAGGTCTTGGGATTTTTGGGGGACTTCTCCTCCTACACTTCATTGCTTCGCCAAGAGAGATTGGGAGAGGCCCTTGGAGGCTATTTGGGGTGTTGGGAAGCTCTCCCACTCCTCCTTGGGTCTTCAAGCTTCATCAATGGTGATTTGCCCCTTTTGGGGTTGAGGAAGAAGATGGGTCACAAATTGAAGATGGAGATGCGAATGGGAGGCGCAAATGGAGCATGGAGCAGCTGCCAAGAACCTTGGGAAAGGCTTTGCATCTTCTCTTTGGTTCCAATTTCTTCCCTATCTCTTCAATTTTGTAGAACCCTAAGTTCTCCTCCATGGAGGGCTTTTCCTATTTGTTGAGATTAGATGTAATAAACTGAATCTTGTGTATTTTGTGATGTTAATACATATGCTTTTCCATTCCAATGTTAGTATTTGATTTCTATGCTTAATGCTTGTTGTGGCTTGATCACCCATGGCTTGAAATGTGGTTCTTGATGTATTGGAAAATATGACTTGAACTTAGAACTAAAATTGAACACTAAATTGATGGAATTGAGTTGTTTGTAAATGCATGAGAATGAAGTAGATGAAATCTAGTCTTGACAAATTGTAAATACACTATGTTAAATTCCTTGCACACCAACTGTTTGATAAAATACCAAAAAGAGTTTCTTGTGTTGTTTTTGTGCACTTTGATGTCTAATTGAGTTATAAAAGGAAGAATTGTCATGTGTTGCACAAGTCCCTTGGGAAAACGATACCTGGTCTTACCAGTTTTATTACTTGAACGATTTGGTACACTTGCCAAAGAGATAACAATTACTCCTTCAACTTCAACCCTCTTTCTCGACTTGTCATTCTCTTTCCTTAGGGCATCCATCTCCCAGTACTTCTCTTCTTGAATTCAACAAATTCTTGTTGCATCTTTCTCTACAATTCTAGCATAAAGGTTATATCAACTAAGGAGGATTCGAGTTCTATTTCTTTTTGCTCCAACCATCTTACTTGTCATAGACACCATAAACTCTTCTCTTCACAAAATTTAATTCGGCCCCATGATGAACGCTAATTTACCACGTCGAATATATCCTACAAAGACTCCAACTAGCACTCCAAACACTTTAAGCTTCCAACTTCATGGGTACTTGTCCTCTCGTAGTCGAATGGGGATTATGCTTGCAAAAGACACTTTGACACTCAAATCAACCAAGTGCATTAGTTGGTAATAAATGTGGTAATTAATGAACTTCATCGGTTACCTCATAAACTATGCTATTTATACTATTATTTATGGGTTTTCTACCTGGATGAGCCTGATCTATATCGCCAATTACCTATATTAGTCATTAGTTAATCAATTGACTTAATCATACTTTAATCACGATTTTAAGTTAGTCAACTTGGTCAATACTTTCTGTGCGTCGATCCTAGTTGGTCAACATGTATTCAACTAGACTGACACATATTCAACCAGATTGTTATAGTGATGGATCAGACTATTCATGTTAAATATACTTAAACATGGATGGTCGAGATATATTTCCTTGTTGGTCGATGTATAGTTGGCCCAACTATTATATTATATATTCATATTATAAAGTTAAAGTACATCTTGACACAAGTAGTAAGATAGGTAGTAAGATGTCTTTAAACATATATGATATTGTTATATGTCACTTTAAAAATGGTTGTATATAATTTATTTACCAATTTCTTGAATGGTTATTGGACTTCTCTTTACCTATAAGATTTTCCCATGCAATCTCTTGAAAATGAATTTGTGAGAAATTTTTGGTAGCTTTGAAGGGTATGAAACTTTTTCATGCACTTATAATGGGAAAACCTCTTTTTCTTTTTTCGATTTTCTTTCCTTAATTCAGTTTTGTTTTTCCATTTCTATTGGTTTGTTGATTCTTCCTTTAGTTGGTCATGAATTTGCATAGCTAACCTTACACACTTGCATAGATTAAATTCTAAGAGTTGGTAGATTTAACTTATGTTTAAATAAGGATTAAATCATAAATCTTTTATATATTGACTCATAATTAACTGTCGTTAATTCCTTATATATTATTTCATAATTAACTCTCGTAAGTACCTAGCGGAATTATATTCATCTATCCATATGCGTGTTAACAGATAATAAAAAAATAAAAAAGTTATTATATCATAGGTGTTATTTTTATTGTGTAGGTGATTTGTTTTATATATAATTACTTAAATTTACTTAAAGAATAAAATAGTAAAATTTTTTGTGCGCCAAACAAATTAATTAAGAAAAAAAATCGTGACAAGTTTTATAAATAACGGTAATTAAATTATTCCTCTCCATAATCATATAAATACTAAAAAGTAATAACTTATTAAAAATAATAATAAATTATTAAAATTTTACATCAAATTTATTATTATTAATCTTGAACTAATTGACATGAGAATAAGTTTGCATCAACTTGACTTATGATCCATTTGGATAAGTGTGCATTAAATCTGAAACTTTCTACAACATCATTCTAACAATAATATTTAAAGGTCAAAATATGGAAAAATCCCAAATATATGATATCAGGGGTCTTGACTTCTAATAAAAATTCCAATCCATTTTCCGAATAGGATACTGAATCTAATTATATATACACTGTAATATAAATATTTTATATAAAAAATAAAATCTGAATGCTGTGAAGGAGTATTGAAATTCTTTTCCTGGAATATTAATTTTTTTCTTAAGTTTAGTAACTCTTTCATTCTTCGTAATAATACTTACATACAATAGTTTTACCTTCTTTAAGAACTCAGATTAAATTCAATTTAAATATATCTTCTTTCAATCCAATATACATTTTAAAAGACAAAATCCAATACATTTTAGAAGACAAAATTGTAATAGAGAGGTTAGTAATGTTATTCCAATGAATTTGAGATTAAAATGTTCATATTTTCTTTTAGGGTTAAATATACTTTTAGTCTCTGAAATTTCAGTGATTTTTGGTTTTAGTTCCTGCATGAAACATTGATGACATTTAGTCCTCCTAGTATGAAAACATGTATGTTTAGTCCCTAATTTTGGACGATGTCAAGTTTTTGCTTAAGTGTGTCTAACGGCCATGCCACCTATTCACTCTGCCACGTAGAATTTATTTTAATTTGGAATGAAATTAAGCATTTTAACACGTGTTTTGGTGAGTTCGTTTTCTTATAAATCACATTTTAAGCACCAAAACACGTGCTAAAATGCTTAATTTCATTTCAAATTAAAATAAATTCTACGTGGCAGAGTGAATAGGTGGCACGACCGTTAGACACTTAAGCAAAAACTTGACGTCGTCCAAAATTAGGGACTAAACATACATGTTTCCATACTAGGAGGACTAAATGCCATCAATGTTTCATGCAGGGACTAAAACCAAAAATCACTGAAACTTCAGAGACTAAAAAGCATATTTAATCCTTTCTTTTACATCTAATAATTTTATTTCACTTTAAATATATATTTTTCTTTAATTCTTAAAAACTTCTTTAATGACAAAACCATGGAACTCGAAAACAAACCTTAAATGCATTGATCCATTGTAATAATATTATTTAAAAAAATTTAGAGTTGGAAAATATATAGAGTGATTGAACAGTTGTTTTAGTTATGTTAATTTTGGAAGACAGATAATAATTAGATGGGTTGTATGGTTGCCACAATCAGAAAAAACAACTTTTTGATTTTTTTCAAAACTGAAAAAACGTGGCTCTTTCCTGAGACAGTTGTTGCATTCCGACCAGTGACTAAATGGACACAAAATGCGTATCATGCCCTCTAAACTTCAAGTCAACTTCGTCTTCTGTTTATTGAATTCTCACCATATACCCATTCCCAACAACCAACCACACCATATATTTTATCAGACACTTATAATTCCTAGAACGTACTCCTTGTTTAGGCTAGTTTTAGAGAGGGTTAAATATATTTTTAGTCTCTGTATTTTGGGACGATTTTGGTTTTAGTCCATTTTAAAACTAAGGTACAATTTAGTCCTTCAACTTTAGAAAACTTTGGTTTTAGTCATTTTTACCAAATTTTATTTTTATTTGCTGTTTCAAACATGTTTCATTATAGCATTTGGATTGTTTACACTGTTTGACATATTTTACTTCAATGTTAACTTAGAAACGCGTTTGAAACAGTAAGAAACGCGTTTGAAACAGTAAATAAAGTTAAAAAAATTTGATAAAAAGGACTAAAACTAGAGTTTTCTAAAGTTGAAGGACTAAATTGTACCTTAGTTTAAAAATGGACTAAAACCAAAATCGCTCCAAAGTATAGAGATTAAAAACATATTTAATCCTTTTAGAAATGAAAATAGTAACATACACTTTTAGATTCATTTTATACAAAATATGGTTGAATACAAATAAAATCTCATATCAGATAAAATAAGAGATAAACATGAGTTTATATATACATAAGATACCTCTATTGATAAAAGATTTTTTAGAATGATACCAAAAACAAACTCACGAGAAAAAAATATCTCATTAGTGAAGATCTATATTTATGTTAATCTTTCTATGAATAATATCTGAACCCATCGTTATATTGTGTCAAAAATATATTTTTCTTTATAAATTGAAGGAAATAGTTCAATTTTTACATTTTTAATGTAACTTTTTAGTATGTTATCTATCATATAGTAGTTTAATTAAAATGACATGTGTTGTATTCTTATATTTTGACGAAAATGTATATTATTTTTGCATGGGCCCGTTCTCTGTCTTTTGTCTTTTGCGTGTAAATTAACGCGGTTAACGAGACTTGTTTTCCTTTGTACACTTTTGGTAGTAGAAAACGTGATTATAATGTTTTTAGTAAAATGAAAAGTTAAGTAATAATACTACTAATCCATCCCATTCTGACTTATAGGTTTAATAATAAAAAATAAAAAACAGGAATAAAAATATAGGAATGAAGATGAGGGTGACTTTTGAAAGAAAAATTTATATTTGATGAATATGACATTTTTATTAGAAAATATGTATATTTATATTTGTACTTAACTTTTTACTGTTTCCAATATCAGTTAAGTAACATTTAAAAAAAACTAAAACCTACAGTAAAAATATATTATTAAATATTTAGTGTTAAAAAATATTTATTTTTTATTAAATATATAGTTATATAAATATCAGATATCAATTAAATAAGTATTCACTTACTATAAAAGGAAAACAATAAAAATAATTGAAGATCTAACTTAAAAGTAAATTAAGAAAGGAGGAAGTAAACATAAATTTATTAAATTACCTAATAAATTATATGCGCCTTTAATTTAAAACGAAGAATGATTTCAATAATGAGGGAAGAAGATAGAATTAATGTGTTATCTTTATATTCTATGGTAAATAAATATAAAAGTGTATGATGATCATTATATAAAGGTTTAAACTTTTTTTGTCGCTAAGTTAAGTTAAGTTTTGATCTTCAGTTTAGTCTTTGTTTTTAAAAATGTTAATCTTTAGTCCCTATGATATAAAAAATGTATCAAATCAGTCTTCATGACAACATTTAATGAACAACAAATCACAAGTTTTCATACCTAGGTATCTAATATTTTGTTATTTGTTAATGGAAGGTGTTATGAACAACAAATACTTAATAAAAAATTTGTGATTTGTTAACGGATATAACTGTTCAATACATTTTTTATATTATATAGATTAAAAGTTAACATTTTTAAAAATGAAAACTAAACTAAACATGAAAACTTAATTTTGGAAAAAAAAAATTAAATCTTATATAAAATAAGATGATGAAAGAGTTAGAATTAAAAATGAAATAAATAATGAGAGAAGGTGAGTTAGCACTGGCACGTGAGTTTTAAGTAAGTAGTTTGAATAACACGGTAGTTTGAAGCATTCTTGTGAGTCAGCATGCATTTTCCTCGAAATGTTAGGAACACGTCCACTGCTTACTACACCTTAATTTTCTCTCACTCTTTCCAGTTCGGTCAACCTTCCTTTCTTTACTTCTCACTCCTCCTAACTCTCCTATTTCTTCCATTTTTCCTTCTCTTCTTTTCTCTTCTCTTTCCTCACAACACCACACTTCTCTCATTTCACATATCTTCTCAGGCCTTATTTCTGGTTTTTTCTTCATGGGGTTTCTGCAAAAAGGATTCTTTTGAGATGAGTTGGTGAGTGCTGTGCTGTATTTGCTGTGGATTTGGCCTCAATTTGGAGGACTGCATGACATGGCTTCCCTTCTCAGAAAGTTAAGGCCTTCTTCTGTGCCTGTTGCTGCCGTTAAAACTGAAGACAGCATAAGCAGCAGCTATGAGTACTCCATTGCCATGCTGTATAATGGCCCTCCTCTCTGTTACTCCATTCCCGAAATTCCTGCTTTCAAAATTGACCAAATTCCAGTTGCAACCATTGCTCCTCTCTCTCATGATGACCTCTCTGTCCCGGTAATCCAACCTCTTAGTAAAAGCCTTAACAAGAGGAAGCAGAACCCGTGTTCAGCAGATTCTGCTGTCCCTCCAAACTTGGATTCTCGTGCAACTGATTCATCCCCAATACTGTCTGGTACTGATGGTGATGACATGTACGAGAGTTTGGAGACTTTGAAAGTGCCCTGTGCTAGAGATGGCGCCATTCTTAACACAACTTTGGACACCACAGAATCAGGTCCAGCTTCAGGTTCAGTTTCAGGTTCAGGTTCAACCTCTCTTTTTGCTTCCTCTGATGGGATTTGTTCTTTGGGAGAAGAAGAGCAAGCAACAAGTCCCAAGCATGTGAAGCGTGTTTCTGCCGTGACCTTCTGTGATCCTGAGTCAAACTACATGATGGAGAGCGATAGTGATGACTTTAGTGATTCCCAGGTTGAGAGTGTTCCTGTGATGGAACGTGCAGTGAGACCTGGGAAGAAGGGTTCTTGCTATAAGTGCCTCAAGGGGAACCGATTCACACCGAAGGAGGTTTGCATTGTTTGTAGTGCAAAGTATTGTCGCAGCTGTGTGGTGAGGGCCATGGGGTCCATGCCACAGGGAAGAAAATGTGTGACTTGCATTGGATACAGAATTGATGAAAGAAAGAGGAGGAAACTGGGGAAATCTTCGCGGATGATGAAGCAGTTGCTGTCTGAGTTGATTGTGGCTGAAGTCATGGATAATGAAAAGTCTTGTGAAGAAAATCAAATACCACCAGAGCTTGTTTTTGTTAACTCGCAACCTCTGGACCGGGAACAGCTTTTGTTGCTTTTAAACTGTCGAAATCCCCCAAAACATCTTAAACCAGGATCCTATTGGTATGATAAAGCATCTGGATTTTGGGGAAAGGTGAAAACTTAATCTCAACAAATACTTACTTTAGTTCAATCTGTTTAGGTCGTGTATGGGTGAAAACTTTATTGAACTCATGTTCAACAAGCTCTTATTATAATCTAAAAGGTTTTGTCTTAAATTTGACCATAACACTTAATGACATAAGCTGAAATGAAGTTATTTTGATTAGATTCATGAAGAAGCTCATGGAAATAAACCAAATAGAGGTTACAAACGTTTTTGTGGAGATACCTCTAGAATTAGTTTACTGTGCCTTAAAAAATGTGCTTCGAACTCAAGGATGCCCTTCAATGTGCTTTCATTTTAGTTACAAAATCTAGTTCATGAATCTTTAACCCCCTTTAAATGTTTTATCAAATGAGGTTCTAATCTGTTGTATTGATTGACTGCACAGGAAGGTCAACCACCCAGTGAGGTTATCAGCCCCCAGCTGGTTGTTGGAGGTCGCTTGGACAAGTATGCAAGCAATGGAGACACAAATGTGATTATAAATGATCGCCTGATTACAAAAAAAGAGTTATGGGTACTGCAGGTTGTTGTCTTGAACAATATCATATCGTATTTCTGCTTGCACATATATTTTTTATAATGTTAATCAAACTTTTGCACTGCATTGATTGTTGCAGTTGGCTGGAGTGCCGTGTGAGGGAACACCAAACTTTTGGGTGAACGCTGATGGATCATACAGGGAAGAGGGACAGAGGAATGATAGGGGGTGTATATGGGAAAAGGTGATTATTGTTGAGATGCATTGGTTTTTATAGCAATAACAGTTCACCAATACTTTTGGATTTCCCTTTTGCAGCGCAGAGCAAGGTTGGCTTGTGCAATTCTGTCTTTGCCAGTTCCTTCTAAGTCTGTAACTCTTTCTTGTGAAGGTGAAATGCCAAACAAGGACAGTCTTCCTCGGAAAATACTTCACAAATTTCTACTTGTTGGTTCTGTCAATTCTGGTGCATGCACTATATTTAAACAGGTAGATTTCCCCTTGAGAGAACTCATATTTTCTTATATTTATGCGCTGTACTATATTTTTTCTTTATGCTTTTAATCAAAACCTTCATTTTGAGTGACATTAAAGACTCAATCTTTTATCTTAGGCCAAGCTTCTGTATAATGTGCCTTTCTCTGAAAATGAGCTCGAAAATATCAAGTTGGTGATCCAAAGCAACCTGTTTACCTATCTTGGTATACTGCTGGAGGGGCGTGCAAATTTTGAAACAGAGTTTTTGTTGGAGAATAGGAGAGAAAGGCCTGTGGCTGAATCCACTTCATCAGGTAATTAGTTCTCCGTTGTATAAAAAGGTTAACCAGAAGGCTATTTCTGTAGAAAGTTCCTTCAGTTCCTATAGAAATCTTTTCACCTTCAGTTTTGTTCTTATGTTTTCACATTGTTCCTAAAAGATGGTAGACACTTGTTAATTAGATGATAGAAGAAGCTTGTCTGCTATTAGTTGGACTGGAGACACGTGTTATGGAGAGAACTAATTAGTTTTAATTTGCAGCAGAGAATATCAGCAGTGATGATGTTGAAACAACACCCTATTCCATTGGCCCACGACTGAAAGCTTTCTCGGATTGGCTACTCAAATACATGGTGTCAGGTAACCTTGATGCAATATTTCCTGCTGCTATACGTGAATATGGACCACTTGTGGAAGGTGTGTGGAAGGACAAAGCCATTCAAGCAACGTATGACAGGCGAAATGAACTAGAAATGCTACCTAGAAGTGCAAACTATTTTCTGGACCGTGTAAGTTAATACTTGGTTGTCCATCTGCTCATCCTCACTTGAATATTAAAGATCATTCGTTCAAATTCTTTGATATTAATGAAGCTATGTTATCATTGTCCTTGTTCAATTTTTACTCATATCTTGTATTCCCACCTGTTTCAGCATGGAGTTTGCATCATTAATTAGTTGACACATAATCAGCTGATGAAACTAGACAATAAATCTGCCTAGGATTTGAATGAAGCAATAAATCAGCTGATGACACATAATCCTTATAGTCTTGTTATTTTCTTTTTCTCTTTCAATCCCTTTGAATGCCATGTGTTTCAATGAGGTTCATAACCATCTAAATCAGTTAAGTTGATTGGTTACTACAGATTTTGTGAATTTAAGTAGTGGTGAAATTTTCTTGAACTGATAAACTTTAGCTATAATGATCTCAACTCAACATTAGATGAATAAACCCTTTTGATTGTGAAGGTATTTGATTATCAATGTGGTAGGTGCATCACATCAATGAACACTAGCTAGGTTCGTCAAAGTCTAATTATCTCTCACATGCAGGCTGTTGAAATTTCCAAGACAGACTATAAGCCATCTGATATGGACATCTTGTACGCTGAGGGCATATCGTTACCCAAAAGCCTTACTTCAATGGAATTTTCTTTCCCTAAATTAAGCAGTGAGGACTCTTTGCATGCTGATTATCAACATGACTCTTCTCTCAGGTTCGAGCAGTTCTTATCACACGAACTTGTTACTTCTCATTTGAGTTTGCACCCACAAATGATTTTTAGTTTCTGGGTGATGTGTTAAAAGCTTACTTTTGTTCCAAACTGACAAGACAGAACCTTAATAATGGAACAACTTCACAAAATGCATGCATGTTTTGTCATAGATTACTTGCACATGCACACATTTTTCAATTGTCATCATTTTGTTCAAATACTATACATCTGAAGAAAAGAATACTGAATATATAGGCTTAAACATTTCATGAGAACAATATAAATAAGGATGTGTTTAGATTTGAATAGGCTTGTTTCAATAAAGAATATAGTAACTGATACTTAAAATCTTATGACAGTGTGTGTACTTGCTTTACTTGTTAACTGATTTCTTGCACCACTTTATGTTCCATTTATAGATACCAACTGATCAGATTACATCCTAAAAGCCTTGGACCAAAGTGCAAGTGGTTGGAGATGTTTGAAGATACGGATGTTGTAATATTCTCAGTTGCTTTATCTGACTATGATGAGTACATTACAGACAGTGAAGGGGTTTCTACAAACAAAATGATGGCAGCTAAGGCTCTCTTGGAAAACATCATTGCACATCCAGCCTTTCATAACAAAAAATTTCTCCTAGTACTGACCAAATTTGATCTACTTGAGGAAAAGATTGAAGACGTTCCTCTATCAAAATGTGAATGGTTTAGTGATTTCAAACCATTTATCAGTCCCAATATGAAGAAAGGTTGTAGCAATGGCAATAACCCTTTGTTAGCTCAATCTGCTTTTCAATACATTGCTGTCAAGTTCAAGAGATTGTTCCATTCTCTCACTCACCGAATTCTCTTTGTTTCACTGGTTAATGGGTTGGAACCTGATACTGTTGATGAAGCTCTCAGAAATGGAAGGGAGGTCATGGAGTGGGAAAAATGGGACCCCTCCATTGTAACAGATCCAAAGTCAGAGATTACATCAACAAGCATTGAGGATCCAAGTTACACATAATGTTAATTTTCTTCAATATATTTGTACAGAGTTCATGGTTTTTCATGTGGGGATGAAAAGTGACAACAAAGTAAAATTTTGACTAGATTCATTAGGGTGGACCCAAATTATCTATTTATGATCTTTTTCACATGGGTCTCAGTCTTACAAAATTCTATGTATAGATGTACTTGTACACCACGATACATAAAGGGGAAGAACACAAAAGGGTTGGCCATTTTGTCATCTGTAATATGAATTGAAGATAATTTGTCTTCTATTTTTTTGTGAAGAGAAGAGAACGATGTTCACTTGTTTGCACTTAATTGTCAAAGAGGACCAAAATCCATAAACTAACCTTAAAATACTAGGACTGTGAAAGATTAATATAAGTTGAACTCTAAAACAAAGGAAAACAGATAATCAAATAGAAACAAAGTGTAATATATGCGTCTATAAAGATATTCTTTAACTCTTGTAGGATTTAATTCAAAAAAGATAAACGAAAAATATATTTTCTGGATACATTCCACCTTTCAACATATGTTTCATTTACATTTATGCAGTAAATGATGGTAATGACAATGAATTATTTTTAATTGGAAATAGAGGATTGGAAAAAGAAGTGTGAGAGAAAGAAATGATGGAAATATTGGCATTCAAATACCCAATGACATGTTAATAATAAATTCAAGCGACTCTATTGTTACTGTCGTTGGTAACACTTGCACACTGGTGCTAGAGCGTATGAATGATCTTTCATTTTTTCAACACAAATCTATTTTAACAGCTATAAATAATATTGTTGGCAAAATGAATAAGATGTGTTATTGTCTGCTAGTGAAGCTAGAATTTATTTAAGTTTTCATAATCTAGACTTAATGAAAATATTGATAGACTAGATCGTCTTTAAACTTCTAAGGTTATGAATACTTATTCTTTTTATACATTCAAACAATACAATTCAAGTTTAATGGACTTCGGGTGACTAAATTCAACTTAAATTTTGTGAAATTGGACCTAATTTTAGTTTAACTTAGTCTCGACTTGATTCATAATGTGCCTAGCTCAACTCGAACTTATATGGATCTAGATCTGAGTTGTGATTTGATCTTGAGTTGACTCAAGATGACTAGACTTAACTTGAGCTCAAGCTTTCCTAACTTGACCTGGACTCGAACGTTATCCGCTTGACATTGATCTAACCAACTTTAACCCAATTCAACTAGATCTGACCTATTTCAACTTGATCGACACCATCAACTTGGTCTGACTTAAGCTTCATTTGACTTAGCATGATGTGTGCTAGCCTTTACTTTGTCAAATATGAGTCTGACCCATCCTAATTTGAGTCTAGTATGATCAACTTGACATGTTTTTTGTCCTAACTAATGTGGCTTGAGCCTAACGTAGACAATACTAACCTACGTTTGACCTAGTCCGACTTAAGTTCTACATAACTTAATTTTAAATTGATGTAGCCTAATCCACTTTAAGTTAGGCTCAACTCAACTTAATTTAAGAATAGATTTGATTTGGTTTAACTAAATCTTATATGATTTAAATATATCTTGAGTTGACCTTACATAAGATAAGCTCAATAAATTTTTATAAAAAAAAAGTATTTTACATCTATTAAGGTTTGATTTAAAAATAGAAAATTAGTAACAAAACATTGAAAACTATGAAACAACATATTTAATCTTTCTTTTATTCTATTTTTTTAATTAAACTATTTTCACTCTTTTATGTTACACGATTTTTAAATTTAACTGTTTTTAGAAAGAAAATAAAGACATAATTGAAAACAATATGAAAACATTTTATTTATTTTTTCTTGATTTTTTATATAAGCAAATTATTATGTGTACAAGTTTGTTTTGGAATACTAGTAATACATGAGAAATACAAATATAGTGAACTGTTGTTATAAACACGTTTAGAATTTGAGATCATTAAGACATATTAAATATATTATAATTTTTACTTAATATTATTTCATATTATTAAAATGTATTTTAATTATTATGCTCGGATTCATTATATACAGGGAACTCTTTGCTCACTTGTCCTTTTTTTAGAAATATCTTATAGAACCCTAATTTTTAACTATCTATAGTTTTTTTTTTTCAAAGTATTTAATATTGTTTTGTTATCTTATTTTAGCATCAATAACTGAAATAGCGTATTTATATAATAAATCATGATATTTTAACAATTTTTTTAATTATTTTTTGATAATATATTATATGTCACTATTTTATTGGTTTGTATATTTGAAACATACTGATCACAAGCTACCATATAAACAATTGTAAAAAATTGTAAAAAAAAAAATTGTTAAAGATATTTTTTTTATATAATTATCAATCGGCGTATTTATATAATTATCTTTTATCTCTTATACACTAATATTTTTTTTTTATTCTTTGATACACGCATCCCAAATATATTCTTTCAGAACTTAAAAAAATGGATTCATAGATATTATAGTAAAATTGTTACTCAAGGAGAAACAACTTTCCCAACCATTAACCCTCTTTAAAAACTTTCAATAATCAATTATATGCCTTAACTTTTTAACTAAGATTCTTGAATTTAAGGTTTGCATAGACACTTTTTGGAAAAGTTCTTTAAACAATTTTTTTATAATTTTTTAATAATACATACGTGATAGTAGTTTGTGATTGATGTATTTTAAATATTTTTTTAAAAATAAATTCAAATTGACAAATAAGATAATAATGACGTTTCAAAAAAATTGTTAAAAGAATTATTAATATATCAGGATCCAATAAGATGATGATATTTTGACAACTCTTTTTAACAATAATTTAACAATAAGATGTGTCATCATTTTATTGGTCTGTTTGAATTTATGTTTAAAAAAATATTTGAAACAGACTAATAATAAATTATGTTGTAAATGAAATTGTAAAAAAAAAAGTTATTAAAAAGATTTTTTCCTTCTATATATATCCTTCAACTTCCAGCATTGTAAAAAAAAACCAGCAACTAAACCAAACAGTTGTTGATTTTCGCAACCACAACATTTCCAGCAGTATGAAGTAAATGATAGAAGATGAAGAAAGAAACAACATATTATTTCTGAGAAGAAAAAGCAGAAATGATCAGCAGGGCACAAATCTATCCAAAAGCAGACACACTGTTGCCTCTGAGATAGTAGTGTCTTTCTGAAGAACCTCATTTTGAACTGCATGTTCATCTTCTTCCACCTTTTTCCCTTTGAAAAAGAGACTCTTGCTGGCCATAACTTTCTCTCCAAGCTTTGTCAGCTCCACCTTCCACACCTCTACCATGGCAGCCATTACTCACAAATAAAACTTTGTAATGCAAGAACAAAGAATGGTACATGGTTGGAGAAAAACTGTTCATCTTTATATAGAAATTATAGAAAGAAGAATGAACCAAGAGGTTTCGTGAAAGAAGGTAAGTCGCAAAAGAGATGTTTTGGCACTTGGTTCATATCAATTGAATATACTTGTATTATGGGATATTCTTTGGAACATTTCATGGCTGCTTACATAACATTCCACGAGTGGTGCATATTTCACTTCATAATTTTCTCTTTTCGTTACTTTGACTCTGCCTCCATCACTTTTTTTTAATAATATAATAACGACCTAATTATAAATAAAAATCAATTAATAATTATTGACTAAAATTTATAAAATATATTAATGACAAATTAATTTCTAAACAAGTATTTTTTTAATTCGTCTTAAATTTTACATTAGTTTCTCATTTTTTGTGTGTATGAATTTAAGTAATATCGAATTTTTTTATATTAAATATGACATGGAGATCAATATATACATATAATTTTATGTTCTGTTACTCTATATTAAATTACTAAAACAAACATAAAACAAAATATTTCGCTATTAGTTTTTGTTATAAGTATCATTTTATTTGAAATGATTAAGATTTTTTTAGCTATATTTATACATTTTTTCTTTTTGATTATTTTGTTTAAATGATGTATTGTATTTTTTTTAAGAAAAAAAATCTCAAATTAATTAAATTAAGTTATTTCTAATACTCATTACAATTTTTATTTTTTTTAATATTTTTATTTGTTTTTTATTTTTTTGTTATGTGAAAATATTTGACTATTAATTTAAAGTGTTTATTATTTTTTCATAATGTGTTGAGAAACCTATAAAATTTATTTTTCTCCAAATTATCTCTTGTTATCAAGTAGTATATTTTAATATTGATGTAAATTTCTTCTTTGATTTTTAATTTTCGAAGAATAAAAAAAGTTTCTTTTGATTTGAATTTTCAACAATATGATTTTTGTAAAAATAATTAATTAATATTCGGGATAGAATGGACTGGGTTGAGTATAATGTATGCACTATCAGATATGTTATAGCAGTTGAATATGAAATGTTAATTTTTATTTTAGAAACTAAGAGGATATATAGTGGACGCCCTCTCCCACTCTATTAATATTCCTAGGAAATTAGTTATTATAATTAAACATTCTAAAAGTAAATTAAGCTTAAATATTATTAAATTAATTTTTAGAATAATAATAGTCGATAAACATTGGTGAAGATTTTTGTTTTAACATAATTGGAAAATAGAAAAATATTTGTTTTTAACAAACCTAGATATACATGTAAGAAAAAATAAGGGATAGTAAGAACGGTAAAAGAACTAAGTGTTTGAAATTTATAAGTTTCATCAAAGGTTAATAAATAATTTTGTAATTTTCAAATAAATATAAAAATTTAATAAACTCATTCGATTATAAATTACAATTATTTATAATTTTTAAAATGATAATAAGATGTAATTACTTAATTATTCCTTATAATTTAACTAATTTTTAAATTTATTTTAGCACTGTGATTTTGAAGTGTAAAATAAAAGAAATTAAAAATGATGAACATAAAGCCTAAATTAGATTAAACAAGTTATTTTAAGACTTATAAATGATATTTTGAGTATATGGATTAAAATGCAGAATTTTGTTAAATATATGAAATAAATGAGTGTAAATGAAATAAATAATAACATCATAAAAGAAAAATCATTAGAAAAAAAAATGATACTCTAATATTCTATCTAACACAAATTAAAAGGACAGATATCTCTACTATATAAATAAACCTCAGAAGATATGAACAAGTTGAGAGGATCCTCCCATTTATTCGCATTTCTTTTAGTAGTTTGTCTTGCTCATTGGTTCAGCAACGAGTCAAGAATGGCACACATACTATTCTGTAAAGTTGTGAGAGCCACAAAAATGGTTATAAAACAGACAACACAGTGGTCCTAATTATACTATTTGATTTTGAGAACAAACGTATAATTTATTTTTAGGAATACCGACATACTTTTACGTTGATTTAACACGTAATAAAAAAATAAAATAGTTATAAAAAAATAAATTTTTATATTTTTTTTAAGAAAATAAAATAAAATAAAAGTAATGATAATATAAAATATTTAAGTCTGTCAAAAATTATTTTTCTTTATTTTCTTAACACCTTCCACCTTCCACCTTCTTTCTCGCATTTGTGAGTATTAGAAAATTCTTACTCGTGTGGTGGTGTCTATTCACAATTTAAGTCATTTTGAAAAAAAAAAATATTGGAAATAAATGCTTCATCTTATTAAAAAGCCGTTTAGGTATAGAAAATCACCTTTTTAAAAGAAAATATAAATAGAACATGTCTTCAATATTTTTAAATTAAATTTCTTATCATATATTAAAATTATATATTGAAAAAAAAGGTTAAACTTACATAACCTTTGAAAAAGAAAGTAAATAAGTAATTTATTATTTTATATTTTATATGTGATGATTGACTCTAAGATGTGTTTAGTAAATGATTTGTTGAAATTTTTTATCAAATTATTAAGTTGTTTGATGAAAAGAAATAGAAGATTGTAAATTAGAGATCATCTAATAGTATTTAGGCTTGTTATAGTTATCTTAATGATTTGTTTTATGATATTTTGTTATTCTCTTTAGGTTAGATTTTATATATAGATTGTTACGGATATAGACAATACATTATTGTTAAGGGAAAGTTGAAGACTCTCATGTTACTCGAACAATAAATCATGTCAGACTTGATTGTAATAGAATGAAAAAAGTTTTTTTAACAACTCTTTTTTGATAACTTTTTGACAAGACGTACGTGACAACTTATGATTGGTTCATTTTAAATATTTTTTTAAAATAAATTTAAACAGACGACTGAAATGGTAACACATGTCCTGTTATAAAAAATGTTGTCAAAAAATATTGTTAAAATATCATTGTCCTAATAGAATATATAATGATGTGGAGTCTTATTGTTACTTCTAATTTAAAACTAACATCATATTTCACAAATTTATATATGTGTATTATGTATTGCAAGGAATGTTTGCTTTCTACATATGACCAAGAAAGTCTACTTTAATGATTATGTTATCAACGATTTCTTAGAACTTACATTAAAATTGTTTTGCTTCACCAAATTCTTGATGTTGTCAATACTAGAAAGCACTGTATACATATCTTTAAACAAGCATAATTGTTTTTTTGGTTGACAGATTTAATATTATTATATATTAATTTGGATAGAAAAAAATTTCCAAAAGCAAGAGCGCAACCGACTATTCTTCTTAATATTTTCAAAAAGAAAAAATCGGAAGATCTAAAACTAGATATTCAATATCATATGTAAATACATTTGAGCTTCGAGTCAAACATTTTGATAAAATTTATCAAATATAACGTTAAAAATATAAAATTACAATAACAAAATTCAGACTTACAATGTGTAATGACTATATCACAAAATTCAGAATATGAATTACAATGTCTAATGACTGTACATCTAAATTAAACATCTATTTACAATGTCCAAAACATAATCACTAATAAAGATTATAAAAAAAAGCCTTAGAAATATATTTAATCTCAAACTTAATCACTAATAAAAACCTTAGAAATTATCTAAAACATAAAGATTACTAAATAAATTACAAAATTTATCTTTTTCACTTTACTATTCTAAAAATTATAATTTAAACATACAAAATTTATATGCTAACCAAATAAATTACAAAATTTATATGTTAACCAATTAAATTAAAAAAATTATCTTTTTAATTTTACTATTCTAAAAATTATAGTTTAAACTTAAATCAAAGTTATTATACTAAATTTTATATATATATATATATATATATATATATATATATATATATATATATATTAATTATACTATCCTATCTATTTTGTTAAAACATTAAACAAAATCTTACCATAATCTTTAAAATAATTTTTTTAAGTATTTCTTATTTAGTATTTCATTCAAAACATTGTCTAATTCTAAACAACTGCTATGTATTTGTTAACATTATCGTACTTTAACTTGATCGCAATATACGTAAAGATATATACATAATTAATATTTTAACTATTTATTAGTGTACTCTTCCGGACAGAAAACTTGATCATAGTGTAAAATGAACAAGATATCAAAACACACATGACTCAGATCACAACGTTCCAGTTAAAACTAAACCACATGATTATTCTTTTATCCATCAAGCACTGAAGCAGTCCACAAGCATGGAGAGTGAAGCCTCGGAACACAACAACCAAGGTCTGTCAACTTCCATGCGTTGGCTAGAAGCCACCATAGGCAACCCAGTTGAAGAACTCTTCTCCTTTTCTTTAATCCCATGGAGGTTATGTTCAAGGCTAGATGGGTTCCTCCAGCCACCACCACCAGAGAAAATGGTCTCACCCTTTTCCTTCAGCTTGGTCCACATGTCCCTTGGTTCAAACATCTTCTCATACAGCCCTAAACAGATTATTGTCTAAAGGGTGATCAGAAAAATTTGTATGAATTTTTTTTCGGTGGTGTTTGAAACTTCCAAAGTACAAATGAAGATGAATGAGGCGAGGTTTTATATAGAGTGAGACTGTGAATGATGAAGAGATTTTGATAAGTATATGGAAGTGGCTCCCACCTATTATATCTATCTGTGTGCTTTTGTTTGGATGAGTATGAGGAACTTTGGGATTTGAAGTTGAGCTTATCTGAAATCTCTTTAAATATTAAAAGATATACAAAAACTATGGATGGAGGGACTCTGGAATTTTCTTTCTGTATAACCCAATCATTATTTATGCTGCACTGTCTAAGTACCTACCCTAGTGCATTATTAACCACCACACTCAATCCACCCACATTACAGTTAAACACACTCATTATTGTTGACATTTTCTTTTAAAACTTTTATGTTTATCTTTTCTGAATTTGAACCTGCCCATGTCTAATACCAATGTTTACATATGCCAAAAGTATCACTTTCCTAAGTTGAGGTTAAAAATAGTTTATTTGCACCTCTTTGGTCGACCAAAATCACAAAAACAATATGGAAAGTGTTACTGCGTACGTTGAGTGACCTAAATCTTTCACAATTTCTTCTGTGTGCTGATCGTCCAGTCCATCTTTTTCTATCCAGGTCCGTTAGGGAGGATACCTGTCAAAGATTTTCCAATATCAAAGTCAATTAATAAGTCTGTTTGGTAGTTAGAGAATTATATTAAATACACAATAAATGAACCTACTAATCTGTTATCATTCACTTTTATATAGTGTTGATTGTGGGTCTATAATTAGAGATTCCTTAATTAAGATCCAATTGTAATCCAATGACTTTTAATCCCGTTTTGTGATAATTAATCTTATCTTACTTAAATTTGTCCGGCTCACCGCATGTCTATGGACCGTTCGTCTCACCCGTCTGCCCTGACAAACTTTGATATTTTAACATTGACATAATGTAGAAATCATGTGGAAAGAAAGAGGAGAATTCCAAACTGATTATGATATCTTAGCCAAACCATTTTCTCTTATGAATTAAAAGCAACTTAGGATTTTGAAAAATCATATTGAGATGAACATACCTATCATTTATTCAAGAATAGATCTAGTAATTTGTTTAGTATGTTAATCTAGCATCATTCAAGGCGCTAAAACTCAACCACCTTATAGTAAAAGAAGTGCAGTTTTGGATGATTGTTATAGTTCTTGAAGAGCATGGGATGAAATTGGATTGCAGTCAACTTTAGTTAATCTATATAAAGTTTTAACTCTGAAAAGTGATGTCATGAATGAAATAAATAAATTAGTGGTTGATAAATTACCTAAATATGTTAAACCTACTAGTTATAAATGGATATATAAAATAAATAAATAACAAAAACACCGGATGGGAGTGTTCCTGCTTGCAGGAGTGGTGTTACACAAATGGACAAGTGAGGACTACATAGTGATAGGTACCAAATCTAGGTTTTGACAAGCATCAAATGGATGCAAAATGTTTTTCTTTAAAGTGGCAACATTGATGAAACACACTATAAAGTTAACCAAAAAATTGTTCAGACGTTCCAAATTCTATGCATGCAAACTAAATAAATTCAGGCCTTAAACTGTAGTTTCCCACAACGGTATTACAAATTTCATCTAATTATTACCACTAATGGTTGAGACATTTGGTTAATGATTGTATCTATTTCAATTTCAGCAGTGTGAAAAAATTTTCCGTTTTGGTATTATATGTCGATTACATCTTGAAATCCAGGGATAATATAGATTTGTTGCACAATCCTCAGAAAAACTTTAACATTAGAGATGTTGGGGAGACCTTTTTCATATTACAAATCCAAGTACTTCAAAGATCATTCTCGAGGTATTACAAGTGATCCTGGTATGCAACACTACAAATTTGTTTAGATTGAAGTTGAAAAGGCACTTGTAGAAATTCTAATGCATCAAATTTGTTATTAAACTTAAATTAGAAATTTATTTCTTGTCTGTTAGTATTCCCTAGAATAATATTAATGGTTGTTGCTTAGTATTCCCTAGAATAACATTAATGGTTTTAGGTGGCATAGGTATCATGAGTTATCTCTAGAATTGGAAAAGACAAAAACTTTTGAGTTATCTCCAGCATGTGAAGAGGCAAATCTTTTGCCTATAAATACTTGTATCAGCTATTTGAAATATCACAGAGAAAAAGAAAGAGTTTCTTTTCAAAACGCAGCCAACCTTTTGCCTTCTTGTTGCCAACAAATTGGCATCAGAGCTTGAGTGTAAGGGGAGAGTGAGAGAGACCTGCGACAGAGAGAAGAGCGACTAAGTTTTGTGAGGTGTGTGAGTTGAGTGTAAACACCGAGAGAAATGGCAGGATTAACCAATGGCATCCCGTTACCCAAGTTGACGAAAGACGTTAACTATGACAACTGGAAGGTGCAGATAAAGGCTTTTCTCGGCTCCCAAGATAATTGGGACGTGGTCGAGACTGGTTATGAGGAACCGACAAGCACAGACGGATATTCAAATGCTCAATTGAACGCGTTGAAGGTCATTCGAGCTAAAGACAAGGCGGCTTTGTATTTGTTATACCGAGCTGTTGACGAATCCGGCTTTGAGAAGATAGCAAATGCAAAATCTTCCAAAGTAGCATGGGATACACTCGAAAAGGCAAACAAAGGAGACGAACGAGTGAAGCAGGTCCGACTTCAAACCCTTAGACGCGAGCTGGAAAACATGAGGATGAACGAATCTGAAAGCGTATCCGAGTTCATTACTCGGGTGGAGACCGTGGTGAACAAAATGAATCAAAATGGTGAGAATCTTTCATCGAACCGAGTTGTTGAAAAGATTCTAAGGTCATTGAGAGATGACTTTGAGAATATTGTATGTGCAATAGAGGAGTCTAAGGATCTATCAACGCTCACCATTGAAGAGCTTGCTGGGTCCCTAGAAGCACATGAGCAAAGACGGAAAAGCAAGAAGGGGGAGTCCCTTGAACAGGCTCTCCAGGCAAAGGCGACAATAAAAAAGGATAATGTGTTTTATGCTCAAAGTAGCAGAGGCCAAGGAAGAGGCAGAAGCCAAGGTGGTAGAGGAAGAGGAGAACGAAGAAATGAGCAAGTCGGCCAACAAAACTGGCGTGGCCGAGGTCAGGCTCGAGGTGGTCGAGGTCAGACTCGGGGTGGTCGGACAAACACAAGCAACATTGAATGTTATAATTGTGGGATGTATGGGCATCTTGCCAAGGATTGCTACTCGATAAAATGCTATAATTGCGGAAAGATGGGTCATATTTCCAAGGATTGTAGATCTGAGAAGAAAAATGAGAAGCCAACAAACTTCCTTACCGAGAAAGAAGATGAAGGATTTTTGCTAGTGACAAATATTCCAGAAACCGAGGTCAAACCGAGTTGCTCTAATAATTCGGTTTGGTACTTGGACACCGGCGCGAGTAACCATATGTGTGGCGACGAGAGTCTATTCAAAGTACTTTCAAAGGTGGAATCTGGATCTGTTTCTTTTGGTGATGCTTCAAAAGTAACCGTCAAAGGTCAAGGAACAATATGGTATCAACAGGAAAATGGGCGAATCGGAGAGATCAGAGATGTATACTATGTACCCGATCTCAAAAGCAACATATTGAGCATGGGACAGATAATGGAGAAGGGGTACTCAGTTCTGATGAAGGACCGAGAATTACAACTAAGAGATAAACTCGGGAGGCTCATCGCCCAAGTAGAAATGAAGAAAAATCGCATGTACAAACTTGAGTTGAAAATAGTTCAAGACAAATGCATGCAACTTGATATGGAGGATGAAGCTATGAAGTGGCATTTCCGGTTCGGTCATCTTCACTTTGGAGGGTTGACCGAGTTAGTGAAAAAGGAAATGGTGCTCGGATTGCCTAAAATGGAATTCGAAAAAAAGGTTCTGTGAAGAATGTGTGATCGGAAAGCAAGAAAGGACTTCTTTCCCACGAAGTTCTGAGTACCGAGCAAAGAAGCAGCTTGAACTGATTCATACCGACTTATGTGGGCCAATAACTCCAGAATCATTTAGTGGTAAGAGATACTTCGTCTCTTTCATTGATGATTTCTCAAGGAAGACGTGGGTTTACTTTCTGAAAGAGAAGTCAGAAGTGTTTGAAACTTTCAAGAAGTTCAAAGTGTTGGTAGAGAAAGAAACAAACAAAGTCATCAAAACAGTCCGATCTGACAGAGGAGGCGAGTTCACTTCTGCTGAGTTCAACAAATACTGCGAGGAACATGGAATCAGGCGTTTCTTAACGGCTCCATATTCTCCACAGCAAAATGGTGTAGCAGAACGGAAGAACCGAACCATTCTCGACATGGTTCGATCTATGTTGAAAGGGAAGAATATGCCGAAGAAGTTTTGGGCAGAGGCAGTGCAATGCGCAGTCTATGTGCAAAATAGATGTCCACATGCAAAGTTGGGAGAGAAGACGCCTCAAGAGATTTGGAGTGGTGTGAAGCCGAATGTCTCTCATCTAAAGGTGTTCAGTAGCGTGGCCTATGGGCAAGTACCAAGTCAGCACAGGACAAAACTAGAAGATCGGAGCAAGAAGTACATATTTATCGGGTATGATAAAAATTCTAAAGCTTATAAACTGTTTGATCCTGTTAACAATAAAGTAGTGGTGAGCCGAGATGTTCACGTGGAGGAAACGAAGGAGTGGTGCTGGAGTAACTCGGTTGAAAAAGAAACTAGCTCGGAGATTTTTGCACCTTCGACAACAATAACCACCGAGTCCTCAGATGAAGAAACCCAGCCACAACCTAGGATGAGAAGTCTACAGGAAATATACGACACTACAAATGAAGTTCATGTTGTATGTCTTCTGGCCGACTCTGAAAACTTGAGTTTTGAGAAAGCTGTCCAAGAAGAGAAATGGAGAACAGCCATGGATGAGGAGATTGGAGCGATTGAGCGCAACAAAACTTGGGAATTGACCGACCTTCCTGAAGGAGCTCGACCCATTGGAGTAAAATGGTGTACAAGAAGAAGATGAATGTTGAAGGAGAGGTTGAGCGTTATAAGGCTCGACTTGTGGTAAAGGGCTATAGACAAAAGGAAGGGATAGACTATGATGAAGTATTTGCTCCTGTCACGAGAATGGAGTCAATCCGACTCTTGATCTCGTTAGCTGCTCAGAACCAATGGCCCATTCAACAGATGGATGTGAAGTCGGCATTTCTAAATGGTGTGCTGAAAGAGGAGGTGTACGTCGAGCAACCACTCGGGTACATGAAGAGAGGGGATGAGAAGAAAGTGCTGAGATTGAGAAAAGCTCTCTATGGACTGAAGCAGGCTCCCCGTGCCTGGAATGAGAGAATTGACGGGTATTTCAAGAAAACCGGATACGAGCAATGTCCGTATGAACATGCTTTGTATACAAAGAAAACGGAAAAGGATATGATGGTAGTTGCTCTCTATGTTGACGACCTCATATTCACCGGAAGCAATACGAAGCTGATTAAGGAGTTTAAGGAGGCAATGGAAAAAGAGTTCGAGATGACAAACTTAGGCTTGATGAAATTTTTTCTTGGTCTGGAAGTGAAGCAATCAGAGGAAGGGATTTTTATATCCCAAGAGAGGTACGCACTTGAAATTTTAAAGAAGTTTAAAATGGAGGACTGCAACCCGGTTTCTACTCCAATGGAACCAGGCACTAAACTCTCGAAGTTTGATGGAGGAGAACGAGCTGATTCTGGGAGATATCGAACTTTAATCGGAAGTCTGAGGTACCTTACAAGCACAAGACCCGACTTAATGTTGAGTGTTGGGATGATGAGTAGATTCATGGAGGATCCAAGCTATACACATTGGAAGGCCTTGAAGAGAATTCTGAGATATATTCGAGGAACCCTATCACTTGGTCTTTTCTATTCAAAATCAGATGACTATCAACTAGTGGGTTACTCGGATAGCGATTGGTGTGGTGATGTTGATGACTGGAAAAGTACTTCAGGTTACGTGTTCCTACTTGGAAATACAGCTTTTACTTGGCTATCTAAGAAGCAACCCATTGTAACCTTGTCTACGTGCGAAGCGGAGTATGTGGCGGCCTCTTGGAGCGTGTGTCATGCAGTTTGGCTTTTAAATTTATTAAGGCATTTGGGAGTGATCCAAGATGAAGGGACTGTGATCCGAGTTGATAACAAGTCGGCGATCGAGTTGGCAAAGAACCCAGTTAATCACGGAAGGAGCAAGCACATCGACGTTCGTTTTCATTTCATCCGAGAACAAGTAAGAGAAGGAAAGGTCAAGCTGGAGCATGTTGAAAGCCGAGCTCAAGCCGCAGACGTTTTTACTAAGCCACTGCCGACCACATTGCTGGAGAATTGCAAAAGGCTTATTGGAATGAGAAATGGGAAGAGTATTTAAGTTTAAGGGGGAGATTTGTTATTAAACTTAAATTAGAAATTTATTTCTTGTCTGTTAGTATTCCCTAGAATAATATTAATGGTTGTTGCTTAGTATTCCCTAGAATAACATTAATGGTTTTAGGTGACATAGGTATCATGAGTTATCTCTAGAATTGGAAAAGACAAAAACTTTTGAATTATCTCCAGCATGTGAAGAGGCAAATCTTTTGCCTATAAATACTTGTATCAGCTATTTGAAATATCACAGAGAAAAAGAAAGAGTTTCTTTTCAAAACGCAGCCAACCTTTTGCCTTCTTGTTGCCAACAAAATTAAGAAGAAAATTATTGTTTCTAGAGTAAAAGTATTGGTGGGTTCTTCTGACTTCAATCCAAACATTCACTTGGAATTTAAATGAAGTTCTCATTCTTTCCATTTTAGTACATTGTCAAGGACATTGATTTATATATGTATATAGAACATGCATATTGCAATATGGATTCCTGCAGAGTGAGTGATAATGAAAAGACTGAGCAGTCACAGTGGCTCTAATGAGGTTGGTTTCAGGCAAGGAAATTGGTCAATATACAATGCAGTTAGATCTCTGCAGCAATTTAATATTTGAAGAACCTTTTAGACTGAAATCAGAAAATTGACTCATCATAAAAAGGGTTGATTGAATACGAGGAGGCTTCACAGAGAATTTCATTTCACACACTCTAACCAATGAAGGTTTCAAGCAGGCCAATTCGTAGCTACCAGAGTTAAACTCGCAGGATATGTCTGCATTCTCTTAAGGCCTGCTGATAATGGTATAGAAGAGACTTCAAATTGATGCAACTTGTGATACTATCTTCAACAACATCATCAGCTATATAATGAAGCAGTTTCTTTCAATAATACAACAACCATGCAATGATGCAAGCTCCTTTTCTAAAAACCTACTTATAAATTGAAATTTGCATTGATTCATATATCGTGCCCAATATCTTTGTTGATATGTGATATATTGTAAATTCGTCCTATGTCCTATGTCTAGTTGATAAAAAATGTTGAACAATTACGAAGTCAATTGAAATGCATTTCTTATTTAGGGTACAAACTGTAGCCAAATTCTCATAAGGTTGATATTTTTTCCATAGCTGGTCCACAAAACATATCCCATCAACTTACATGTAACAAGCCAGATCACTTTGTGTACAACTCTTCTCTCCAACTAAAAATTCATATGGTACTATTAATTTATTTAGTTCTACATCATATCAAGAATCAAAGAAATACACAACCTTTTCCCTTTTTGATGATAGAGATTCATATATGGAAACAATGACAAAAAAAGTTTATGAAATTCTCACTCAGTCTCTTCCACAAATGCTTCAATTCGAAGAAGGACAAATCCCACAGCAACCCCAACAAGAACAAGGCCATTCATGATGCCAGCAATTTGGAAAATCTCAGCAGCAGCATTGCAGGTTGAGGCGGCAGCACCTCCTCTTCTACCCTTAGATGGATATTTCAATGAGCTCACCACCTTTGCAAAGCACTGCTCAGTGCACACAGGAAAGCCTAATGATGTCACACTGTTCTGAGCCTTCAACCCCCCAAAAGAATTGATCCCTTTGATGAAGTGCACACTCCTCTCCCTTCTCCTTGTGCTGCCAACACTGGAGCTTCCCACAACAGGGATTGTGGCTGGAGTTGCTGCACTGGTCATGGTCATTCTCTTCTGAAATCAGCAAACATTGTAAAAAATGAAGGATTGGTAAGTTAGTTAGACACCCTTCAATCTATTTTAGATTTCTTGAACAACATAAGCAGGAAAAAGTAATGAGTAAATTAACCTTGGTGGTGAAGCTGGAATGGCTTTTCTATATCCTGTGGTGTGGTTCTTGAAGTAGATTCACAGTGGTATGGTATGGAAGGGACTTTGTATGTTTTTGGATCCAGAGGAACCAAAGGATAAGGTGGAAAGAGTATGGTTGGTTGAAAAGAAGATGCTATGACTTAGTCATTTTGTGGCTTGTATTTTTACTTGGATGCAGACCAACAAACAATTGAAAAGATGTATTTGTGTGATTTTAAAATCTACAAGTTGAAATTATATTGTTAAATTCAGAATGATTTATAGATATGAAACTTTAAAAATATATATATTTTGAATTGTATAATTTGTCATTCTTGGACTGTTTTTTCATTATATTAATGTAAATTTTTTCTAGTTTTAACTACAAATTTTTTCTTGGACTGCTTATTTAACAAGATACAATCCATAACTACATCAAACCTTAACTATTTCAAATTCTACCATTCAAAAATTAATTTAAAAATCGGATTTGTTATAAAATAAAATAGAAAACTTGAAGTGTTATTTTGAAATAATAAAGTGCAGAAAAATTCATGGGAGTTAAGAAAAGTAAAAACCTTTCTTCAAAAAGACACCTTTTTAGATTTATATGATTTGTTTGAAAGACATGAAAGAAATAAAGGCATAAAAATTGGGTTTATAAGAAAATAAAAGAGATATATAGAAAATGAAGTAAAATAAAAAAGAAAAAGTCATAGAAAAAAATTATTGAAAAACAAATAGATGCACAATAAAGTAACATAAATTGATTTCTATACATAAGGTTATATAATTGTAGAATTGATTATATAACACAAGCTATTATATGACATGTTTAAAGTAATTATTAACTTATTCATTAGTTTTCTCATATATATGAAAAATCAAAGTAAAATCTATCTTTTTTCTATATATTTATTTATTTTCTGAAAAGAAGAGTTTGACATTATACACTGCAACGACAATGATTTTTCTACATTCTCAGCCAAATATAAAATAATCTTAGTGTTGAAAAACACATGTTAGTCCATTTTTTGGATACAACACTACTGCATTATAATAACCTAGCTTCAGACAGTAGAACTTTTTGTCAGAATGTCCTAGAGCTATTGAATTGAACAATCTTTTTCAAAATCCCACATTATAAATGGAAAATACGAACATAGAGTGAAGAAAACTACCACTGATGTTATACCTAATATCCATATCATATTAAAATTCTACCCAAACACAATGTCATGAAAGTACATCAAAATCTTAAAAGATTAACTTGAAGAAAAACCATTAAAAAATAATTTTGAGCAGTCTGCAGAAACATGCAGTAGAATGAAGCTACAAATTAATAAAATTTCAAAATAAAATAAAATAACACAAGCATTTCAACTCAGTTTTTGATCAACTAGATTGAACAATCTATTTACAACCCAAGTCAAAACCGAAATATATTTATATCAGAACTGGGACAACTAAGTTCAAATGTTTATGAACATGTAAAGCATCAAAGTTCTAAGTGAAGAATTAGATGAACAACAGATCACTCAGAAGCAAGGTCTATTTATCACAGACTGGCTATCAGGATTAACTGTTCCCGCTAATTTCTAATCAATTTCACTGTACTGCTGACGCGATGCTGCAAATGAGGGTTCAAGAGTTTGGTGTGGCTCATATTTTGGCTCAGCTGCTGCACAGGAGGAGAGTTCAACAAGCTTGCATCTTCAGTTACACGAAAGACAGTAACTTGCAGCACAACTTCCTTTGTTCTAAGGAGCTCAAACACACATACATCACCCTCCCCCAGATTGTTCTCCACGGTGAATTCAAACCATCCTTGGCTTAACTTGGCTCGACCTCCTCTGTAGAGACAGCGAACCGACCACTGTCTGCCATTGGGCAACTGAAGTTTAATGAATCCTGATACCCCATTCAGATTCTTCTCCGCAAAGCAAGAAGGCAGGTACTGAAAAACAGAAAAAAAAAAAACAGGAATTGAGTATTCGAGATAACATGCTGGAGAAGAATAATGATAAATATCAAGTTCAAAAACATTTCACCATTATGCATCCTCTATATAAATAGGACGGTCGCAGGACAACTCTGCAGAAAGGATTTGTGGGTTCAAATGCTTTTGATGCATTAATTGCCCTTTCTCTTTCTTCTGCTGTCACTGTTCTTTTCCTTGCAGATGCACTTTCATAAAACCTATAGCGCATTTCTGCCTCCTCTTCATTTTCACCTGAGGGTTCCTCGCCCTCTATAGTTCCACACAAGTTGCATTAGTAATTAAAAGAAAAAAAGTCATCTTTTGGGTTGCTACACAGAAAGAGAATTGGGATAAAAACTTACGGGACTCTGATTTCCGCTTCTTTTTTGCAGTTTTATTAACTGCTTCCTCATTAGAATAACGCAACTTCAATTCATCGGTGGACCTTTTAAACTCAACAGCATTAAACTGAACACCTATGTCTCTGGTTGACTGGCTACCTTGTGAATTGGCACTCTTAGAAGAGTAAGAACTCCCACCATCACCCCAGTTTACACGATTCAGTTTTGAGCCACCATTGAACAAATTCTGCAGAGCTGGAGTATGACTCTTCCCAGGTGTCAGTTGATCTACAGATCCTGCAAAACCCTTGTTTTGCATGGCACCAGATGTAAGATACGAAGGTGACAAATCTGACAAATCAATGGAATCTATGTCTTCCATTTCCTCGAAAATATGATTGTAATTAACAAAGCAGGGTCCTTCCATATGATTTCTCATAGCCGATTGATAATTTATCTCAGAGGTACTCAAATTAAAAATATGAACAATAAAGGATGAATTCCCTTCATACATGAACACCAAAAAGTATCCAACACCAATGGAATACCGTTGGACAAAATCTTGCCAACCATCAACAAACCAAATTTTGCTGTCAGCTTTCTTCAATCCTATACGCCAAATACTACCATCAGGAACAGTGAGGGTAGCAACTGTAGAAAGCTGGGTCCCATATTTCCTCAGAAAAATATCCGGAATCCTCTGAAATGCAAATATAAAGGTTAGGCTCCCAATACTAGCAAAAACTCATAATACAATCCTAAAGATGTCATGATAATACTAACTATAAGATTAGGAAATTCAACAATGAAATGAATAATGGGCAGATCCTGCCCTTCCATCACCTCCTAAACAGGACCTCATCATCCACACCTTCATGACCAGTGCTTGGAAGGTATCTCCAATCAAGGGGAAATATGGACTATTTAGCCGCAGTACTATTTTTTTTCTTATTTGTACAGCTTCCCTATACCTGTGTTTCGTCATTTGCTTAATTTCCTATTATCATTGATTAATTATCTCTTGCAAAATAAAAGAGAACACAAGAATTTGTTTAAATAGTTTTGTTGAAAGAACAATAATTGAATTTCTTTATTGTTAAGAGCATGGTTAGAATTTAGAAAGACCAAAAATGGAAGGGAATAAAAGAGAGAGAGAGAGAGAGAGAGAGAGAGAGAGAAAGAAGAGAGCAGAAGATGGATGGAAACAAAAACTAAAACAATAGAAGAGTCTCACTATATATGATAAAGAGTCTCACTATCTATGAGTCTGAGATTCCCTGGAGAGTTTCTGGTGATATCTAGAGGATAGTTCCCATGCAGTGTGGACAAGCCAAACCCGAAACTGCTATAGCAGGATAAATGCTATTCTGACATTATTTTATTACTTCTGTCATTTACTTGATTATATTTTATTACATGCAATGTTTTTAATTGCCATACACGGTGGCAAGTTTCAAAAACCCTACTATGAGATGGAGTATAGCGGGAAAACCACAGTATTGTGATAACTTCTATAGTTTATATAATGTCTACTGTAGACATAAGTTTTCAAAATAATAAAAATTACTCAGATTAATAACATTCATAATTGACAATAAAAAGTCATAGGTGTCAACCAAAACACAAAATTGAACACCAACAGAAGTCAAATACAAGTTTCCTAGATAAGAATTATCAGTCACCAACTACTAAATTAAAGTCTTCTTTATCATTTTCACAAGTATTACATACATAGATTTTAACTTTGGAATCTAAAGTTCTTAAAATAGCCCTCCAGACAAGCCCTGCTATGGCACCAACTATTGATCTGCTACAACCACTACATTGTTATTGGGCACTATTTATAACCCTGATTACGTCCTATGATTGTAATCACTATTACTGTTTACTATATTATATTTAGATTATTATAGTACATGTTAAGCTTTAAATAAAATAAAATAAAAACAGAAATTGAGACACTAAACTAGGCCTAACTAGATGCACGACAAACCAAAACAAAAACATTTGAACCACATGGCCTAATTCCCCCTGAAAACCTAACCCCCAGGGACTGCACAGATGTTAGATAAGTGTCACCCTGTCATTATAAAACCCTAACTCCCTAAGGAAGACGTTGCAGATGGAGGAGTGGGAGTTGGTGAGGGTGGGTGGTACAGACTGTCCAAAATTGGTAGTGATAACAAAGCCTTTGTTGGAGCAGCCAAATCATCACCATCCTTCCTCCCCCATCATTATTGTCAGTGAAAAACCATCTGCACTGAGACATTTAGAGTGGCTGCTCTTTGTCATGATGAGAAGCACAATTTGTGTTGCAATTTGGGCTCCAGCAACTGCAACAGCAAACTGCAAAACGAGGACATTAGGAGAAGCGAGAGGTACATGCAACAGTACAATAGTGGCATTTTGCACACAGTTTATCTATGATCAAGAAGAGGACGTTGTGACTGGGAAGGAAGAGAACGCCCTTGATCTCTTGAGAATGAAGAACCTTGTTTTACAAAAGTGGAAGTCTATTTTCACTCTGGAATGGGAAGTAAGAGTCAAATACGCAAGGAGTTCAGTAAACAAAAGGTCACATGAGGGCTAGGCTGTGATTTTTCAGGGGTTGAAAAGTAAACTAAATAAATTGTATGTAGTACTTAGCATCTTTGTCCATTCAATAACATTTTAGAGATGTGTCTTCCACCATGGTTGTCAAGCCAATTGCAGAAACCATAAGCCACCACACAAAATTCAACACTCCATGCCCCACTAATGCCTCTTTACCAAGAATCCACAACACTATTCCACCATTCGAAAGCATTGAGTGTATAAAAGAGCAAAACAAAGATTATATGGGCATTTTGTCCCATAACAACATTTAATAAGGGTAATCGATATCTCTAGTAGAGGATACTACAGGTCTCAATTAGCAAGAATTTTTATGTTACAAACAATGTATCATTATTCACAGACAATATCATTCTATTTTTGATGCTGATCACACCACTATTGCATTATGGAGAGTAAAGCCCCAAGTTCTAACTTGTAAATCCTAATTCATTTTATATTTCCATTTTCCCAATGTATTTGGGATCATTAAGTTCACATTTACTCTATGTATCTGCTCAATACCTTCTCTGTTCTGAGGCTGCCTCTATTTGTTCAAATAGAGAGCCACCCCTCATACCTGGCAATTTTTAGAAACACCCACCCTTCACTCTTCGCTCTGTTATTCCTCTGGTAGGGATTTTATTAAATGTTTGAAACTTTAAGATTTGAGATACATTATTTCCTTGAATTTTGTTGTTGCTTACTTGTATGCTTTGTTTTAGACCTATGACTTCTTATTGTCAATTATGAATGTATCATGAAATCATGAATTTTGAGTACCTTTGAGCTTTTATATGTTCATAGCAAAACATAAATTGTAAAAAAAAAAAAATCACAATTACAGTCATCTACACCGTCATAACAAGTTTGGGATCAATCACTATCCACCAACATTGATAACTATGCTAAAATTCTCCTTTCTTGTTCCACTACTATGAATTAATTCCAAAAAACAGAAACAAAGGAATTATAGGGGAGATTGTTCAATTAAGAACACGAAAAGAAATAAAATTGTAAAGCTTATATCTAATGCATGCATGGTGTTAAGTAAACTAACCCAAACCCACTATCAATTCCAGGACCAACATTCAGCTCAGCTCGACTCTTGAAGAAATCATTAAACCTTCAAGAAAGGTTCTTCTGTAAACCCACAAAACTTACTGAAAGCACCATCCTTCCATCAGAATCTCTAAAGAAAATCCATTAACAGCCCCCACCCCGACACAAATGCAAAGGGTCAAGAATCCCAATATTGGTGAAAAAGCTGTGTCAGAAAAAGTGGCAAAGACCCAGAAAGCTTTTTTCATGCAAAACTCACAAACAACCCCAAACCTAAAAGTCAATAATATAGTACAATCAATTCCACACAAAATAAAATAAGAAACATTTCAATGGGAGAAAAAAATATACCAGTTGTCTGGATTGAAGAGTGGTGGAGAGAACAAGCTTGTGGAAACAAGGACGAGCCATTGTCTGAGAGTGATAGGGGTAACAGAAAAGAAGAAGAAGAAGAAAGCGGAAGGTTCAGAGCATTATTTGAAGACCCTTTGATTGAAAGATGAAAACTTGGGGAGGATTTTTTCTTCACAGTCAGATCTACTCACTCTTCACCTTCTTCTCCACCCTTCCCTGCTTTTGAGTCAAACTAGGATTTTTAAACCTTAAAAAAACCCCAACCCTGTGACCTAAATAAAAGCAACGAGTGCACCACTCGCCCGAGTCAACTCAGACCCTTTATTAACATTTCTTATAAGTGTCAAATGACTGATAATATTCATCATTTCCTTTTTCTGATTTATGTATAAATAATAATAATAATATTACATTTTGAAATAATTAATTTACGCGTACAAGCGGTTAAAATTTGAGATGAAAAAACCGTTTATACAAAAGGAAAATGTTTATATGCTATCAATCATGTTGAAGTAAAGTGCTAAACTTTCTGGAAAATATAAAATAAACAAAAACTATACTAAAGTTTAAAAATATAAACTTTGTCCTGTCAGAGAAAAACTTTGGTTTGTAATATAAATATAGAGATTAATTTTTCTTATTTAGGGGTGACTGAAGAAAATTGTAACTCTTTTTATAATAAAAATAACCCTGTTACAAATCATGATATTTTAATATGTATTAGATTTGAACTGGTCTTTTGTAAAAATTATTAAATAAGAAATTAAAAATCCGTGGATAACAGATATAACTCTCTTTTTATGCTACTAATAGTAACAATTATATATTGATTGATTGTTAAATATAAGTAACGAAATTTTAAATTTGTTATATACAAATCTGAATAAATATTGAATTTATATATATATTTTTATAGTTTAGGCACATTTTATGTCTACCTAAACATGTTTTTTTACTTATATACTTCACAATTTTTTAACATTTTTTCAGTTGTTATTATTTATAGGTATTTTAGATATAAAATTAAAAGAAATTTTGTAATCAAAATATTCTCAATAGAATAATTATATTATCTTTTTATTCAAAATTTAATTAATAACTATTTAATCTATACATATATATTTATAATTATATATAAAAATATTTTTGTTTTTTTAATATGTACATTTGTTTTCAATTTAGTTATTTAAACAAAAGTGAGATGCAAAATTATCTTAAAATTATCATTTTAGATATTTTATTTCAAAAACGTCATAATCAAGTTTGTTAAATTATTATTATCGTTATTAGATTTTTTAGACCACTCATTAATATTTAGTATTGTCAAAACAGTCGGTGATTTGGTGAGTCAATTCAACCTAGCTCATTTATTAACGAGTCAAAAACATTTGAATCCAGTTCGGTCCACCACGGATGGGTGGGTTAAACAAGTTGACTCACTTAATTACAAGTTTTTTTTTAAATAAAAAAATTACAATTTTTTTGTAATTCAAATCTAAATAAATTTTACTCTAAAATGATGTTAAACTCCAAACGCAATTAAAAAAAAAGTAACATACAACTCAAATGTAATCCAAAAATAAGCTCAAAAGGGAAATAAATAAGTTCATAATATTAATCATTTTTGTGTCACTTATACATTTACAAGATTAGAGTTTTGAATTGATAAATCTATAATATTTTTTTCTTTTGAAACATCTTCTATATCCACATTTACAATACAATAAAAAAAATGTTAACTAATAATATTGAAACACAAAAATATCTAAGATCCTATAAAGGGTGTGTGTTTCTTGGGCTACAGTAACTCCTACAAAGTATACAAATGTCTAAGTTCTCATGGAAGAATTTTCACTTTAAGATATGTTGTCTTCAACGAAGAACATTTTCCATTCCATGATGGTTTTCTCAATACAAGAAGTCCCTTAAAAACACTAACTGAAAGTCCATCTGTCTCATTTTCTTTGCCTGCTGCAAGTAACTCACATACTGGAGAAACAACACCTTGGGATGACAACAATTCTAATGTCGAACAAGAATCCGTCAGTCCAACTGAGAATGCTGCAGTTAATTCCAATAGAGATCAAACTACAAATGATTCTCGTGCTCAAGAGGCAAATGATTCAATAAGGAACAACCCAATTTTTTTTATGATATTAATCCCACATAAATAGTTATTGAAGCTCCTCAAGTCCTTGCTTAACCAAGAACAACTATCAACCCTCATTGGACCAGGAGCAAGGTCGGAATTCATAAGCCAAAATAGCCATATATCGAGTTAGCTGAAACCTGCACAAATGAAGAAACCAAAAAATGTCACAAAAGCACTCATAAGGCCACAGTGGAAAGAAGCTATAGACAATGAGTATAAGGAACTCATGTCAAATAAAACTTGGGTTTTGGTACCATATCAAGACCAAGAAAACATCATTGATTCTATATGGACCTTCAAAAACCAAGTACAAAGCATATGGGAAAATTGAAAGGAGAAAGGCAAGATTAGTTGCAAAAGGATTTCAACAAATAATTGGATTGGACTGTGAAGAGACTTTTAGTCCAGTTCTTAAGGCTAGTACGATTTGAATCATAATTTCAATTGGAGTACATCTCAATTGGGAGGTCAAATAACTAGACATAAACAATGCATTCCTAAATGGCTACCTCACAAAAACTGTGTTTATGCATAAACCAGAAGGATTTGTAAACCTAACTAAACCTGAACATGTCTGCAAGTTAACTAAAGCAATCTTTGGATTGAAACAGGCCCCAAGAGCCTGGTTTAATAGCTTAAAAAATGCCTTACTTAGCTAGGGTTTCAAGAACACAAAAAAGTGATTCCTCACTCTTCACTCTTAGAGGTACATATCACATTACATTTTTACTTATATATTTGGATGATATAATTGTCACAAGGAACAACACCAAATTTTTAGAATCCTTCATCAAACAACTCAATGTTATGTTTCCGCTTAAGGATCTTGGTCCACTACACTACTTCTTAGGCATAAAAAGAGATGCATCGAGTATGTACTTGAAACAATCGAAATACATAGCAGACATCCTGAGAAAATTCAAAATGGAAGGTTTCATCTTGTCCAACACCTATGGTAACTAAAAAACAATTTATAACTGAAGGGGAGAAGTTACAAGACCCAACCTTGTTCGGACAAGCTATAGGAGCATTGAAATACTTAACAGACACAAGGCCTGATATAGCCTTCTCAGTCAACAAGCTCAGCCAATTCATGAGCTCTCCCACTATAAATCACTGATAATGACATGTTTTACCATGATTTCAGTATTGAATTGGGAGAAAATGTCAACTCTTTCTTAGCTTTCTACCTTCTTTATGCCTCAATTTGTTAAGTTTCTAAGTAGCTACATCTTGAGTTGAATTGATTTAAATTTCATCACTAATCCCCACTTTTTGGTTGTTAGATCATGTACATGAAGCTTGTTGGTCAAACCAAAGAATGGAAGAACCACAAAGTTTGAACGAATGTAAAAGAGGAAATATTGAGCAAAGATTATTGCTGCCGCTGGGGTGCAGCTGAGCGCCCAGCTCTCTAGAAGGCTACTGCTGGGGTGCAACTGAGCGCCCAACTCTCTGGTAGGCTGCCGTTGGGCTACAGCTGTGGTGCAGCTGAGCGGTGGCGATGCTAATATGGCAAAAATAGGTCCTTTTAGGCCTAAAACGCGACCAACTCAAGGACTCTTGGCGGCTGAAGCTGAAAAACACCATTTTGGACCTTTGTGAACTGGTTTTGAGCAGTGGGAACTCTTCATTCTTCTTCCTTGGGTCTCCATCTCTTCCATTTTCTTCCATTGTAAGCTCAAATGGAGAGCTTAGTTCATTTTGTTGGGGAATGATGTAACTACGAAACTTTCTTGTAAATGCACTTGTTTTGAATAAATATAAGCTTCTTTCGTTTATTGTGAGTGTTTATTTCCTTCTCTTAAAACTTGTTGTGACTTGATCAACCATAGCATGATTCTTTGGTTTGCTTGATATTGGGAAATATTGTGTGAACCTTGAACTGGACTAAACACCTAAAGGAAATTGTATCTAGGGATAGAGCTTGGACCTTTAGTTGTCTTTAACCTCTAGTCTTAATGTAGGTGAACTTGTTAGGTTACCAAGGGATTGGAATTTAATGAGTAAATCTAGGCTCTCTCTACTAAGGGATTGGATTTGAGTAACTTAGTGGGTTGACATGAGCAATTAAATGAAGAAGTAGGAAATGTGCATTTGCATGAGAGTGTAGTAGGTAAAATCATTCTCCAACATCTCCATTCCATATCATCTCTAATCATTTCATTTCCAAGTGTTTTAACCCCAAGAAGTTCAATATACCACTTATGCATTATGTTTATTTTCATTGCACTGAATTCACATTAAACGAAATCGTTCTTTAGTCTAAGTTAGTTAGATAATTATACGATTGTAAAGTGTCATATGAGTCTCTTGGGATACGATATCCGGTCTTACCGGTTTGTTACTTAAAACGATTTGGTACGCTTGCCAATGAGTTAACAATCACTTGCAAGGCATCAAAAGAATATTGAGATATCTTCAAGGTACCATCCAACACTGTCTACACATTAAACAATCCACTGACTATGGAGAGCTCAAGGAAGCAAAAGGTAGTATCAAGGTCTAGTATAGAGTCAGAATTTAGAGTATTTGTTGACTTAGCCGCTGAAATAGCATGGACCCGTTCACTCCTTGATGAGCTAAGACTCTCTCTACCAAGAAAAGCAACACTGTGGTGTGACAACTTGAGTGTCAAGGCATTAGCCTCAAATTTGGTTATGCATGCTCAATCTAAACACATTGAAATTGATGTACACTACATCAGAGACCAAGTGTTAAAAAGTGATATTGTTGTGGCCTATGTTCCATCAGTTGTTCAAATTGTTGACTACCTCACAAAAGTATTAACTCACACGTTATTCAACCAACTCAAAGACAAACTTGGGGTGACTCGTTCACCCATAAGTTTGAAGAGGGGAATTAGAGACAATATCCCTTAATGTGTGGAGCCCATAATTGCCTTTAATACTTTCAATCATTACAATTAGTGTAATTACCAAGTAATAACTGTCAGCATTATTTGTTGCCTTATTTGCTTCTAGTACCTTAAGGCCAGTCTTAATTATAAGATCACATACTACTACCTTTTTTGGTATATATGTACTATGTAATTATCAGAATAATAATAAAATTATTCTTCTGATATATATTCATGCAAAGTGAAGTTATGAAGGGAGGGTAACAAATAATGCACGAGGACCATAAGTTGAAATTGATGGATTTCCTTTATTAGATTTAAAATAATTTAATCTTTTCTGCAATAATTATTTGTTTCTTATTATTACTTCTCTAAGTTAATTTTTTATTAAATTACTCAGTTGATGTCTGAGTTATTTATAAATTTTGAAAGTAGGTTCTTATAGTAAAAAAAGACTCAATAATTTGTCACTTTAAAGTTGGTGTCCCAATAATAACTTATTTTACTCTCATGAACGTTGGAAATAAAACCATCCACCAAGCAAATCCATCATCATCCATTAAACTCAATACCCAACCCAAATTCAACAATAGAAAAAAAAAGAGCTTTTTCCCCTAAACCAGACAGTAAAATCAAAAGAGAAAGAACCTTGATTCTGAAATATTACTTCCATAGAGGTAGTTGGGCTTAATAAGAATGAGGTGGCGAGATAAAGAAGAGAGAAAGAAGGCGAAAAGGGAAATTAAAACTGGATAAGGCAAATGAAGAGGTATGAGTTGAAGGCTTCTTCATGCTTTCAAGAGAAACAAAACAAAAAGAAAAGCACAGTTTAATTTTTTGAGTCTTTCTTTAAACACAATGACTGCGTCTTTCATCATCATTAAAAACAAAATCAAATCATTAATACTCCAATTAATGTTCATAAGAGCTCGACGAGATGTTGGGATCTATGAGGAGAGAGAGCCTCCGTTGATGTGTAGACCCGTGATGACTCCGTTGAAGCAGGCAACGCCTAGCAGGTGGAAGAGTGCTAGAGTAAGACAAGATGTTGGGGATCCATGATGAGAGAAAGTGTCCTGCATGAAGAGAAGAAGGAGGAGGGATTCACACGTTTCAAAATAGGGAAAAGGGACATAACATACTGTTAGACAACTAAGAACAAAATTAACGTTGTTGGTCATGGAAGAGGATTATATCCGAAACTTTCTAAAAGGAGAGGGATGAAAATAGATAAGTGGAGAGGAAGGGAAACCAAAATCGCATGATACATGATAGTTTAAAGAATAAAAACATATTTAATCCTAAACTTTAACTAGTGTCAAATCTCAATTTATTTAAAATTTTTAATTTTATTAAAAATTAATTAAATAAATATTCATTTCTCAGTTTTGAAAAAATATTTATAATTGCTAACATTCTAATTTTATAATTTCATTCTTTAATAAGTAAAAATTTAACGTTACAAATTTTATGTAAAATGAACTCCGTTTTTCATTTTATTTGCTTAATTATTTATTTATTATGTTGGTTTTAATCTTAAAAAAGTCCCACTTTTAGTCTATATTAACACTTTCTCTCAGCATATGGTTAATAAAACCATATATTAAATGGTAAGTTATATAAAAAATAAACTCTATAAATCTACATCCATGTTATTACTAAATTCCACTGTTAATTTTTTTATTATTTAATTATAATCCATATTTACCTTGATAAAAATTAATATAAAATTATTTGATATTCGTTATATCAATTGTAAAATATTGGTTATATACTTTTAAAAAAATTGAAATTTCACTTTAAAATAATAACTTAAGAGACTAAAGTGGGATTTTTTCAAGATTAATACCGACATAATAAATAAATAATTAAGCAAATAAAATGACAAAAAAAGAAAACAAATATTAATTAGAAGATGAATAAAGAATTGATGAACTTCATTCAGTAAAGTACTAGTTTCATAGTATGATAGAAACACAAAAAATAAAATTAATGAAAACAATAAAATAATGGTGGTGTTATTATGTACGTATTTTGTATCTTTATTTCTTGTAACATAAAAAAAACCAGCATGGAATGATCTAATCTTCACCACTACATTTCATGATTCTGTGACATACAAAATCTGTGTGGAATGAGTCATGCACTGAGAAAGCAGAGTGAGTTTTCCACAAAAAAGAATGCTTTTGTACACACTGTTTACAAAAATATTCCCTAATCTACCAAGTGGGAAGAAAAATCCATCAATTATGACTCTTGTTCATGCTTTTAAAATAACTCTAGCCATGACAATCTCATGAACAGATCTTGAACATAAGTTGGTGGCTGTTAAGGAACTCTATACAGGTTGTTCTCATGAACACTAATGACAACACTCCGCAACTCAGGAAAGATGGAAATAAGTAGAAGTTCAAGTATTGCATAAGCAAGTTGCTTCACACATATAGAAGACTACAATGAAATAGGATGAAACAATTGTCAGTTCAGAAGAAACATAAATTGTGACTAGAAAAAATGACAAACAGAAGAAAGAGTCAATACAGCAATGGAAAAGAACTTTAACCTGAGTAAAGTAATATATATCACTGGCACAACGTTTGTACTGCTTCTGACCAATTAAGCCAACTAAAGCTGCTGGAGCTCCATCTGAAAAAATGGAGGCAGCTATATATCAAAGTCTAGGAAGGAAAATGTTTGCTTCAAATTTAAAGGTTACAAGGACCAGTAATAGAGAATAGAAAATAGATGCATAGAAAATAAAAGTGTAGAGAATAGATGAAAAGATCAATGTTTATATTACGCTATGGCATCTTTCCTACAACCTTTCCTCCAACAGGTTCATAAAGTGTTGAATACTGCACTAGATAATGAAATTCAACTAATTAGTAATGCTCCACCATTACCTTATTCCTCTTACATATTTTGATGGTTGGAGAAACGGTACTTCTCATTCATCAATTGCACTTTCAAATGACAAAAAAACTATACTAGTAGCCTGAAAACTCTTTTACTATATAAGTAATATATAAGTAATATATATATATATATATATATATATATATATATACACACACACACACACACGTGTGTGTGTTTATGTTGTAATGTGAGGAAAATGTAATAGGTATGAATGATACTAATAAAATCATTCTCCTTTTCAAGTGTTTACTTCATAGAAATTCAAAATTTTCATTTAATAAATTGGAAGAAAATATTTTGGTCATACCAAGAAGAACTAACAAACCATAATAGAGAAAGAAAATTAACAAATACGTAAAAGATTAAAACCAAAAGGTAGAAAATAAAAGCTAAAAGAAAAGATAAAATAATTTTTTGTTTAGAGAAGAGTTCCTAGAATGTGCTAATATTAGGATTCCAAATGTGACTTAGTGTCCTATGTTAAAGAAGACTCTCAAATTCATTGTGTTGAGATTTTGGATTGGAAGTGATGTCTTGGTCTCTCTATAATACTTATGACGGAATTTTTTGTTCAAAGACACAATGAAATTAATCTCAAATTAACAAAAATGGAATCATAATTTTTGGAAGTTGGAATCTTTTGAGTACTACATAATCAAAGCTTCTAAATTCCTTTAGGCTAAAGATATAAAAGAGAGAAATTTAAATAAAGTTCAAAAGAGAAGAATATTCACCAATCCATTTAAATGAACTACTTTACGATGCCAAAGAAAATACAACTAACCAAAGAGAAGTTTCTTCAAATCACTTGCTCTACGAATAGCCTCAAGCTGTAGCTCAAAAGATCCTGACTGTGATTTGGTCATCTTGCTTCCGCCAGATTCACTTATGCTTGGTAAAGGCTTTTGATCATATGCACTGCCACCAATGAACACCTGAGGGGTCTGTATTCTTAAAAAAAAAGTGCCACCAGGCCAGAGGATCTGCAAACATTTTGCAGACAACAAGAAACATTAGCACAACCTATTGACTACTACTTAATAATTTTTCCTTCTGGCCTGTAAACAAAATAATGGGCCTAGGATACTAAACTAATAGGTTAGACAGATTTACAGAATTTTGCCCCCTTCTTTTTATTTTATTTTATTTTACTTTTATATCAGAAATTATTGAAATAAAATTATAAAAGGAGGATAAGATTACACAAAAAGTCAAAATTAAAAGAGCACAAAACAAAAAGAACCATGATGTTTTAATAACTTTTTTACAACAAATTATGTGTCTATTTTATTGGTTTGTATATTTGAAACAGACCTACACAAGATGTAACATAAGTGGTTGTAAAAAAGTGTTTAAGATACATTTTCCAAACAAAAACTGCAAAAACAAGAACAAACAATGACTTCAATCCAAAAAAAGCTTTCCAATCTTGCATGTCTACTTGAAACCACCTATATTCGAAGTAGGAATTGTTTGATGAATATTTGGTTTGCTCTCAACTTGAAGCAGTTTCATTTGATTAGTTTTTAGAACTTTAGAGGGAGTAAATAAAGTATAGCTAGCAGTACGTATCTTATGCATAGCCAGGTCCAGATTTCAGAATTTTAAGTGCAAATGTTGTCCTTTTACTTGTATGGTGCAAGATTATCTCTATGGCTTGTTGGTCGAGTTGAAGTCAAATTTTTGTCAACTATCTATTAACAAGCAGCCACTAAAACAATCCAGTACTTTAGATGTACATATTGAATTGAGGATTGCTGTGGTTGGGTGTGATCTAGTTATTTTGCATAGAAGCACTCTAGGTAAGCATACAATGTCCCAACAAAGTGTTTAAAAATTTGGATCAATTCTTACATCTTGGACCCACCGAATCCCTTGGGCAATGGTGTCCTCTCTGCGAAGCCAATGAATCTCACTTAGGATCCAATCATCAATAGCATCTTCCATCACCACCTGTAATATCTGTTTTGAAATCCAAAAGACCTGTCTTCTGCATCAACAGAAAGGGCAACTAGCAGTAGTAACCTAGCATCCTGGAAATTAATCAACAGAATCACGGCAGTTCATATGAATCTAATTACTAGTTATAAGACTTGAAGGAGTACATGTGTCAGGTCTCTTGGTGACAAGGAACCTATATACTTTTTCAGATTAAGAATCACGACACCGAAATTACACCAGCAAGGTAGTAAATGTTTTATTTGAAATGAAAAACAGAAACGTTCAACTACGTTCAAGGGAAGAAATTCCCTTATACACAGGACAGAACCTGTCTGAAACAAAATACTCAACACACTCCCTAGACATGTTTTCCTCCCTTAAGAGATAACCCACAGTAGGCGTTATAACTGCCTCCTAACTTCTAACATAACCTCTCTTAACCCGCTGTTAACTGTCTAACCCCCTCCTAGTTGACTCTTAACTTCTATTTCTGTCCTTTTTCTTAAAATAAACCTTAAGAGTTCTATCAACATGGGAAAACTAACAAGCGAGATCTTAACTTGGATCTCTCTACTGATTCAGATTCATGTATATAAGGCCAGTGACTTACAACAAGAGCTTAAGCTTAAGGAAAGAGAAAAAAAAAACAGGAAAACATAAGAGTTTATCCCTAGGATTATAGGTTACATATAGATATAACTCAAAACCTATGCAGCATGGATACAAACATGGACACAAAAATTATGGCACTAATATTCTCCAAAATGTAGGACACATCTACAAACACGCACTTTTAAATTCAACACTTTAGCACAATGTATTAATGTTGTAAGCATGTCACTATAAGATACGTGTTAGACACGAAGAGGCGAGTTTGAGCTTCATAGCTCAAAATGGCTTCAGCTGAAAATATAATATAATCTATTCAAATACTCCACCTCAAGCAAGGGTATACAAATATAATTTCCAAGCATGAAACATATAAACTTAATATGCTGTCTTCTCAAGGAATCTTTACAAATATATGCAAATTGATCATTGGAGCCAACAAACTCGGAGAAAATTTTCTAGGGCAACAACTTTTATCTAATAAAACAACGGTCAATTTTTTTGTTTGGTCTTTTCATGAATCATTGGGTTGGAAGCAATGTTTCTCACAATACATCCTCGTTTGTTGAATTTCAGAAAACCTCAGCCGTGGAGAAATTCTTTTAGCCACAAAAAGTTCATTAGTATTTAATGTCATTTCCCTATATTCAATTTCCAACACTTGACAAAGAAACTACATTATCCTTCTTGACTTTTCAAGAAAAAAAGTATCCTCAAAAGAAAACACAATATTTAGTAGTGGAATGTTTGTATATAGGAGATCTTGCCTAATCAACATTACAATACTGTTAGGTTCCTAGGTAGAGGAACCCAAGAAAACTATTGTAAAACACCAAAGCTCACGGAAAAGATCTGGTATTATTGATTCTAGCCACCCAGAATAGGAAGAATGCCTCCAAGGGACAAAGTTCCCTTCCCAGAGGATGGTAATGACCCTGTCAACAATTCTTTAATCATCCCCCAGCCTACAAAGATCCCCCACTATATAAAGAAAGACTCACTCAACCTAACAACCCAACTAACAACTAATTTTTTAATCTATTTCCTCCTATCATACACATCCCGCTGCAGAACAACCTTGTCCTCATGGTTGGAACAATGAAACTTGATCTCATGGCTCATCTTCATCAACGTGTTATCATAGGACAGGAACCCACTGGCTATTGCCCGCAAATTTAGATTTAGAGACTTGGGTGGTGGTCGATATGAGAGAATTGTTGACTTCTTCTGTTTCATTAATGATAAGAACTGCTTCTAACCAAAAGACCTAGAAAACCAGTGACTTCTTACACAACTCAAAAATTTACCCTCTTTAGAACCCATTAGATGGGAAAATCCACTATCATTATAATACGGTTTTGAATTCAAGATTAGTCCCTGTATAGAGACCTAAACCTGTAAAATTGTTGAAACACCTGGTTGCCCCTTCTCATTCTCATGGCCAGACCCGGTGTTAGGTAGACTAAGGCAGACTTTGCCTGAACTATATAAATTTGGGTTGAGCCAAAGCCTACCAAAGTGGTAGTGGACTTCCGTGGGCACAAAGGATAGCTGCTTGGGAAGAAAACATCAACAAGGAATAGGCCATCATGATAAAGTGTTCCCTCTACCCCAATAATTACCACCCCCAAAAAATATATTATTGATTCATAAACTCTGATAAATATTGAACCCGACAAATCCTCCTCCAAAGACTTCTACTCTTCCTAGATTCTTTTAGCTCCACTATTTCCAACAAAACTTGATTTAATAGTATAACTAGAGAGTGGCTGAAAACTAAAATCTTTCTTCGACCACATATCGTTTCTAAATCCAGTTCTAGGAAAATGAAATGAAGATCCAACCAGATTTGAATTATTCACAGTGTTACTTGCATCTACTGTCAAACTCTCACGTAAAATTTCCACACTCCTAATCTGTGTTACTGCTACCAAACTTTCACATAGCATGCTTCTCCTGTTCCCTTCAACTATCCTTAGTAGAGTTGTTGCCAGATCTTCCCAAGAAAGGTTCTTGGATTTTTGGTGCCATGTCTTGAATACCTGGACTACATTTTATTCGTTGTTTGGGTGTACTTTTGTTGATCCTTTGGTGTTCTGCACTTCAGAAGCATTTGTTGCCTTTATTGTTTGACCTTGGGTGTCAGTCCTTCATATGTGGACAACTCCTCTCTTTCCACCCACAGAAAAACTGGTTCTTCCTCACCCTTCCTAGTCCCATTATTGTCTATGGCATCCTCTTTTCCTTTCTTCTCCTAATTGATTGAATTTTCTCCTCCACCTGAGGGTTTCTTTGTTTTCTTGATGTCTTGCAGAAGTTCCTTTCTTCTTCCCTTTCTTGCTTTGTAAACGGACTCAACTCGGTCGCTCCTTGACATCACTGCTTTAACCCCAAGCCTCAATAATTCTTCTCCCTCCTCATCTGGTTTACTACTTTGTGGAAATCTTTCTTCTTTCTTCTCTTCATCATTAGCCACATACTTTACCACAAGTCGGGCTTTGTAACGCTCCACCTCTCCTTCTGCATTGGTTTTCTTCTTATACACCCACTTCAAACCAATTGGCTAGACTCTTGTGGGTAGATCTGTCAGTTCGTATGTGTCATTCTTCTCAATTGAGCCAATCTCCTCATCCATAGCTTTCTTCCATCTGTCATCGAGCACGATATCCTTTGCACTTGCTAAAAGACATATAACATGTACCTCGTCAGTAGTATTGTATATATCTTGGAGAGTTCGAGTTCTAAGCCGCAAAGGTTCATCTTCATCAGTATTTTCATCATCCTAGACTTCTTCCATGCCTCCATTTCCACCAGTCAATCTCCTATTCACGTTGGTCGAGCTCCTATTTACATTGGCCGAGCTCCTATCTTCAACTACAAGGCTTTCTTTTCCAGGTTTTGTGCTTGCTCCTAGCTTTTCCTTCATGTCATCCCAACTCCACTCGTTCTGTTCATGAAACTGCACATCTTGACTTACCAAAATTTTCTTAGTTATTGGATTGTATAACTTATATGCTTTGGTCTTTCAGTCATACCCAATAAACACGTATTTCTTACTCCTATCTTCTAGTTTAGTTCTTCTCTGTTGTGCTGGAATGTGAACATAGGCCATGGTGCCAAATACTTTGAGGTGTTTCACACTTGGTTTCCTCCTGCTCCAAGCTTCCTAGGGCGTCTTCTCTTCTAGCTTCGCATGTGAGCATCTATTTTGGACATAAACAACATATTGTACTGCTTCTGCCCAGAATTTCTCTGGCATGTTCTTACTTCTAAGAATGGTTCGATTCTTCCTTTCTACTACACCGTTTTGTTGTGGTGAGTACGGCGATTGCCATGAACGATTCCAATTATTATGTTTCCTTTAGTTGTGGAAATTTTCTTATTGCTAGGAAATGGGGAATAAGTGGAAAAGTGTTTAGGGAAGGCTGTCATATGGTTTGTGGCTCCAGAGTCTAAAATCCAACAAAAAATGGTAACTTACCAGAATATGTCAATGAAAGCATACCTATGGCCTTTTCAAGTTTACTAAGGAAGGACCTACTTTTTCTATCTCCTCATGGTTAAGTTGTTCAGATCCTCCTTGACTCATGGCTAGCCTTTCATTTCCCTTTCAAGATGGTCTTAATGATATGAGACCATTTTAGATAATTTTTTCCATTCAACTGATAGGCTAAATGACCACTGTGTAATTCTGTTTCATTGTGAGGCTTGTCACCATTTTCCATTTCAGCCATTACAATTATGCCTAGAGGTGCAACAATGAAGGCTGCAATAGGGATTAGAGAAGTGCGGCAAGGAAGGTTGCATTTTAGGGTTTACACAATAATGAAGGCAAAGTTTTAGGGTTTACAAAGTAATGATGGCTGCAATTAAATCACACAATCAAAGTCTCCCAAATATGAAGAAGATCTTTGATAGCATCTCAAAATTATAAGAAAATAATTTCTCTCTTATTCAGTCTCATTACATACATATGATATATATGCATACATCAATTGGATAATTTAGAAAACAAGCACAACCTAATCTAGGAAACAAATCCCTAGAGATTGTGGATTGATATGCTAGTCATAAAATCAAGATTTAGTCAATATACAAAATGAAAACTAATAAGAATAAAATCTAAAACTTCCTAAAATTTCTTGATAGAATAAAGTCTAAAACTCAGTAAACTTTAACTCGAGGGGAGTGTTAGAATGTATGAAGATATCCAAAATATCTTGGTCACATGTTAAATTTTTCTTATGGATTAGTTTCCATATTTGTTAGATTATTGTTAGTACAAATAAGGATTTGTGCTTGAGGATCATTAAAACTCTCTATTCTGTCCCTCAATTCTTAAATCTAAGTTCAACATCTCCAAACATGCAAAGTTCCATATCTTAAATAACTCACAAGGTAGAAAAGACACATTAAGCACAAAACCATTCGAAGATTCTACTAATTGCATAAAATTAAAAAAGCTTTTAGGTAATATACAGACAATAATAGTCACCTTGGAAATATAGGAAGACCAGAAAGATTACTATACCTTAACCAGCCTCTTTTCTTAAGCTGAAATACATTGTCAACCAAATTCAAAATAGGGACAGTCACATTAGGTGGGGTCCACTGCAAAAATGGTTAACATTACGAAGGTTAATATTGTCTTCCAAACCAACAAACGGAAAGGTTAAATTGACCCAATGGCTGTACTTTTTGAAAATATCCAAATGGGTCATTATAGTTTCAAAATTTTCTAATTCAGTCCTTATTGCCAGAGCACCCTTATATTGTGTTGGTGAAGGATGAATTCATGAATTCAAATTAAAAGACTGAACTTATGCTAATCTAATAATTTTCCTCTTTTAACTTATAACAGCTATATAAAAACTCTTCATATTCTTCTAATTTCAAAAAAAATTGATTGGATTCTTCAAGTTGGAAAACTAGCAACCATGGGGCCTTGATTGAAGAATTTTGATATTATAGGGATCAATTAAGCAATTTAAATAATGAGCATAGGGCAGGAGTATAGGATCAATCAAGGTAGGAATGTATCTGCATATTCTCTATAATGAGTATAGGGCAAGAAATGCAGGAGTAACCACCATTAATAGAAGCATAGAGGGGGAACTGATTCAAAGATCAGCAGTTTTGAGTGTGATGGTGGTTCATTACAATTCTTCAATTCACAAAGTAGAAGTAAAGAAGGCTCGGTAATCAAGAATCACACTCTTGTGGAGAAGAAAGCAAAATTAGCAAGGAAAACAAATATTATGATGAAAGCAAAAACAGATTCTTTTTTTATTCTTCCTGTATTATTGGAAGAAGGAGTCATTCTCCTTCTTTTTCCCTTAAAGGAAGATAAAGACCAACACTTGTACAGTAATGTTGTACAGTTTTCACTATAATCATTAATATAAAGGTTACCCCCCAACTTTACCATGTAGGCATGGTCCCAAAGAGAATAAGCAGCAAATGCATAACTTAAACATGCATCAATAAGTAACCGCAAACCAAATATCTCAATCAACAAGTGTGATATGCAAAACAAAAAGGAGATCAATCCCAGCTGACTACAGACCTCAGGTGGAACTCCAACTGGATCCTCCATATTATCAGGAAATGGATTGAAAGTTGTAGCTGGAACATCCTTTCCAACCTTAGCTTCCATTGCTACATCATGTTTTCTATCTAGATCCAAGTTAGTACATTCATTACCATGGTTTGTTAGCAGTTGTGTATCTTCCTTTAAGCTAAATTCATTGTCAGAATTCCACTCATTATCTTCTGCTTCTTTATCAATATTTTCATGACCAAAATTAGCTTCCTTTTCACCTTCCTCATTATCAGAGCTTAACGCGGACTCTGCAGTAGTCTGCCTTGGAACACTTTTATCCATCTCATCCATGCTCCAGGACACGTTTTGATTGGTTGACGGGGAAGAAACATCAGTAGTAGGGGATGATGAACCAACAACTTTTCGAATTAAACCATCTGAAACACCTTTAAACTGCCGTACAATATCATCCACAGCATCATCTACATTAACTGCCAGTATAAAAAAATTGAGCATTATGGCAGGAACAAATTTACTAATAACAGAAAAAACTGGAATAAAGCTTGTAACAATGCGTAAAATTCCTTAATTAAACTGAAACAGAAAAAAAGATAGAAACACCAGTAGATCGTTACTGGTTAACTAACCTCCCTTTCCAAAGGGCCAAAAACCTAGAGACATTTTCCTGCTTAATTACTACTAGCTGTTCTTCACATTTACACCACTCCCCAAATCAAATTTCTTCCTCTCCTCATTTGCAATTGTAACATAAGCATTCATTTATACAGCACTTGAATATGTCCCATTTTGTCCTCTTATGTCCTTACCTGCAAGTGCTAATTCTCTATTTCTCATCCTCTAACTAGTAGCATAAGGGTGCAATAAATAATGGGGCACAAGAAAAATAAAACAGAAAACAGAAGAAAAATCTATACATGGAAAAACCCTTACAAAAAACAATTAAGTTCAACAACTTATGCTTAAATGTTGGTGTTAGATATTTCCGATTCAGTTTATTATATTTCTGTTATTAAAGTTATTAGATGTAACCGTCAGAAAATAAGACTTTTTTAGATACTCTAAGATCTTTTTTTCTTCTTCTTTGTTAAGTCTTGTTACCTTGAAATTAATTATGAACCATGTTTTGTGTGAAAGTTGGTTGTTTAGACAGTGGTTAGGAGAGAATGAATGGTAGCATTTATTTTTTGCAATTTTACATCTCTCTTATGAATTAGAGAGAAACATTTTGTAACACATAAGCTACTGCCTTCAGAATATTGAAAAAGTTCTGTCTCCCTTCTTCCATCGTCTATCTTCACAAGAAAAACTTTTTTCTCTGTTTTCTCTCTGGTTTTACAACCTTTATGTTTTTCTTTTCTGGTTTTATAACATGGTAACAAGAGCCCATTGATTTTTGATGGCCAGTAAGGGAGTCAAAACCAGTGGAAAAGTCATAGACAAAGGATGCAGTGAGGTTCATCAATATAAACTTCTTCTTGCAATTCACCATGTAAGAATGCATTTTTAATATCCAGCTGATGAATAGGCCGATAAGGGATTGATATTAGTAAATTTCAATGTTTAATTAACACATATCTTGTTTTGATTATGTATAAAAATTGTGATAACTATCCAAATTTTACTTGTTTTGCAGCAACACATGAATTCAAGGAGTTAATTTTGCATTTTGATGAAAAGAAAAAGATTTGCATTCATTTTGGAAGAATCTAACTCGTCGCAGCTAGAGTGCCACTTGAGAGCTTAAGCCATAGAAAAAATCCCACCAAGGAAGGTTTCCTTAAGCTACAAATGATGATTATTGAGTTTAGGAATTTGAGCTAAAAAGAAGCAAGCTACAAATGATGACTGCTGAGTTTAGGGATTTGAGATAAAACAATATATTGTTTATAGATGCAACTCTATTATTTATAAAGTATGTTTAATTGTGATCCAACTGTGCCTAAGTGACTATAGCTTGTTAAGTTACATGTACTGAAAAGAAAAAGGATACAGTGAGGCCAGGTGTATCTTGGGTTTTAATAAACCTAAAAGTATACTCTAATACTCCCCCACATTATCAGCCATGGTAAGTCTTAGAGTGTATGTGAGAGGAGACCATGCTAATCTATCACTACTTCTACAACTAAAAGAGGTAAAATTAACAATTCTGATTCTTTATTGATAATAGTGGAACGATGCAACATATATATAACAAATGCATACCTTCAAAAAGATTCCTAACAAACTTTATTCTACCAAAATGCGATATTACCTATTGAAAGACAAAAGAAAAGGATATTAATTCTCTTTATTGGGTCTCAAATAGTAGATAATTTGTTACACATTTCAAGGAGAAGAATAAGGATAGACGAAATAAACTTTTCCAAAAAACTAAAATTAACTTACGCAAAAGTGAAAAATGATCTCTTAGAAAAGTTAAATTGAGGTAACTTCCACAAATTAACTTATGTAGTGTCAGATTTCATCATAAAACTAATTGACACCAAGCAAGGTTGCCCACTCCAACAAATGAGGTTGCCGATGTGAGATTTCTCAATATGCACAAAATACTTTTAGCCTATAGAGAAACTTATTTCATTTTTCCTTTTTATTTCTCTCCTAGAAGTGTTTATGAATACCTATTCCAAACAGATCCTTAGTCAAGATATTAGCATATTGGGCAAAAGCAGTAGCATGAAATAATATACCTAGCCCTTAAACAAATATGTAAAAAGTCCTAAATGTTTTATCGATATATACCTGCCAGGGTCCTCATCATTGAAGAAGATTTCCCAAAGGAGTAGTTCTTCGAGTGAAAAAAGGAAAGAAAAAGGTACTTAGATTGCCATTTTCCACATCTTTATGGACCATAAGAAAACGATATAATGGTCCTTATCTAATGATTCGATAAGAAAACTAAGCAGATACAAACCTTTGAGGAAACACTCAAAAAGTCCCACACCTCATGTTGTTCAGCAATATTAGGTATTGATAGGAGATCCTGAAGTAAGACAGTATATTTGTTGTAAAGATATAGATGTTAAGAAAACACGTCAAATAATATTTAGGATTGTAGAAAGTGACTCAAAATACCTGGAGATATTTATCAAACTGAATGCAACGCTGATAGACAAATGCATCGTCTATGCTTGAGGAAAATATCCTTTTAGGAGGCAAATGTAGCAAATAATTGGGAATATCTTTTAGATGTCGATGCAATCGCTCAAAATTCCGATATCTGAAAATCACCTAAAAAATGTTCAGTGATGTTGAAGCACAAATATAAACAAGGAACAAAGCAATTTTGGAACTATCATATGTATTCCCTAATATAAAAGGTCGGTTTAAACTTCCAAATAGGGAAAAGAGATGGTTTAACAAAAGATCATTGAGTGTTCCTAATATACTACTGTATGGTTAAAACATTAAACCCAAACATTACAATTTACAACCAGTATAAACCCAAGTAAATCTGTCTGAAATCATCCAAATTCAAACAAACATAACTTGTGCACTCCGATAAATGAATCAAAGTAAAACCTCTACCTTCTTCTAACAAACCAAGTTTTCTCTAGACCATCAGTCACTGCAATTGAATATACAGCAAAAGAAGTGGATCCTAGTTTCTCAAAATATGCTCCCATAACCTGCAGTGTGCAAGTAGACAACAATCAAACTAAATAAAATCATCCACAGAAAAATATCCCATCTACCACGGCTTGAATCCCTTTGAAATTGTAAAAGTGAACGTTATATAGGTTCCAAGTTGACTTACATTTTACGTAGTATAAATCAAAAGTTGCAACAATATTGAACAAATGTGCATACCCGGCACCGAAGTTTTGGAAGAAAATGTCCGTCTCTTCTCACAACCATTTCAGAACCACTCTTTCCCCTATATCCCTCACCATGTTTCTCGGATTCAGGGTTGTGGACCTCTGACCTTGGGGAGCATACCTTAAGAAGAGGTTGATTTCCCAGGAGAGAAGCACTGTTGGATCTCTTTAGATCTTTATATTTTTTAGAAGGGATATCCCTGATATCCTTCCCCTCATCAACATGATGGTCCACTTCAGAACAGAGTTCCTTGTCAGGATCTGGTGAAGACTCTGACCTATTTGTGCCTACAACATTTAGGTGTGGATCTGAACCCACATAATGCATTGCACACATTCCTTCTGGAATTGCATCAATAGCAGGAAATTTCACAGAAGGGTCCTGAGAACCGGTTTTGGTACTTTTATGCTGTTTTCGTCTATAATTCCTTCCTCTTGCCCACATGTTCTCCAGATTCTCAGGCATAAGAACTTCAGTTCTTCTCTGAGTTGCAGCCTCCAGCATTTGTGCCCAATCAGCAGAGGCTGTCTGATTATCATGTCCACCCCCAGTACCAGAATGGCCATGATTATGAGTTGTATTGGTTGAATGTTCACATACCCCCATCCAATTTATACCATCATCATTAAGGACAAGTAGAAGGGATTCAATCAGCTCATTGATATACCTGATCATTAAGAGAAATACATTTTTAATGGAAATTGGAATAAATTAGTTAAATGTCATTGAAATTTCAGTTTTAGATAACCAGTGACAGGTTTTTCTTTTAATCAAAAGAAGTAGTGCTATTGCATCACTATACAGGTTGCAATCCTAGCCAAGTTAGCAGTGCAACTTGTACAATCATATGCAGTATTCTTAATGCAATAAAAGAAGTGTAAAAGTGAGGAGACAACCAAAACCCACTAAGACAATCTGTAATGTGGGAAACCACATCTATCTTTACAAAAATCAGAGACAATACAAAGAGGACTGTACAATACTTGTGCATTAAAATGTTTTCAATTGATTACATTAGATAACGCCTAATATCTTTTTTCTTGGATTAATAGACTATATTTTAGGCTTTTAATTAGATATTAAACTAGCCAACTTGAGAGTTTAACATAGGTAACATGTACTTTCATTCACTCTCAGTCTCCCAAACAAATAAAACCACATTTGAAAGGCGGGGCATATTTTATTCATCAAAGAGGGCCACCAAAATAGTAAATAATAGCTAAAATTTATGTTGTACACAATGGTATTGTTAAAGATATAACTTTTCCATACATATGATCTGCACATATTATTAGCATACTATAGTTGATAATTGATCATAGTTGACAATTGATCATAGTTGACTTGTTTTAGTCAGTTTTTTGTATTCTGTACAGCAGTGTATGCTTTACTATACTTTTCTTTCTTTTATATGTACATCTGTAAGTTCCTGTTAGTATTAACAGAAACCTGACTTTTATAAAAAGCTATCATGTACATGTTTCAAATTGTTCAGAAATCAATAAATAGTTTCTTTCATTGTTCATATTCTCTCTTTTCTCTCAGCTCAAGTTATCTAAGGTCACATCCATTTTAATTTTTCTATTGGATACTTGCTGTGGTCACTTGTTAAGTTGTATACATGTAAATCCTTGTGTCAACATATCTACATTTGTTAAGTTATTCACATTAATATAGACATTTCTCTTTGATACAACAATTGTGTAAGATGACTGATAGGACACCCAAATCTATTATTTCAAAAAGGACTCACAATTATTAGATGGGGATCATGGACACAACACATTGTATTCTTCTTCTTATGCATACTTAAAGAACCATTTTTCAACCCAACTCTTAATACCCTATAGTCCATAATATATCCTCTCGGTCATAGATCGTCAAATTTTTTGACTAGCTACTGCCAGGACGTAACAATAACACATACTTCGATCTACTCTTTCATATTTCAACCTTGAAACTTATCAACCGATGGCCAGAACAAAACCATGGTAGGAAATATGAAGGTTTTTTATGTCCCATATATATCAAGTCTGATCACAAACCTCACCCCTAAAAACAGACAAACTTTTAAGAATTTCAGATTAAATATTGGCAAAGGAAACTCTTCAACAGGTTATGAATTGTTAAGGTTCACCTCCCTGACAAGAAAGACTTAAAGGAAGTGAAATTTAAGACAAAATTCAACTTACGCAGGACTTGCCAAGTTCATGATAGGTTGCAATATCAAACAAGTTAAAAGTTCCCGAGCTATACATCGAATGACAGGACACTGAACTTCTCGTTTTCTCAGTACCGTAGCTAATAATCCACTCGTTAGCCTCTGGAGAACCTAAAGAAAGAGAAATCTCATCAAATGAGGTATGAGATCTAATTTGCGAAAGTAAAAATTAGACAACATCTAGACACTCCACCCACACCTTGTACTCACTCTCTGGAGATATTAGAGCTGGATGAAGCTCCTTAGAATTCAACAGATGAAACTTCAATCTTTCATCCCTCTCCTCAGAAGATAAGGTTAACATGACATCAACACCTATAGCATCTTGATTTCTTCTGAAAAGGTCTATATGATCCCCTATTAAATCAACTATGTCCCTACAATTATAAATGACAAATAACACAACCAGTGATTTTGTTTATTTAAAGAGGGGTAAATAGGGGACCAAATAATAAAAGAGGGGTAAATCATGTACCTCATGAGCAAGTCAACAAGGTTTATCTCTTTAACCCTCACTGACACTTCAGAAATAGCGTCCATGATTAAGTCTCGTATCAGCTCAGGAAACTCCATATCTGGAGTAAGGTCTGAATACCACATATTTATCACGAAATCCTTCAAAATCAGATCAATGAAATCATTCAAGGCAGCCTCCACAACAGGAGAGTCAATCTTCTTCCATTTGGGAGGGGGAGGTGAAGAAGAGAGTCGTTCATCATTCAGAGGCAGCTGATTTTTCTCCAAATGAGATAAATAAGTTTGTAATCTTGGTGGCTGAACCTTCCAACGGAATTCCACCTTGTTCAAAAGAATGCGCAGAGAAGCAACAAACAGAATGGACATGGGAAGATTCATCCACATAGATTTACTTGTATCTGTGGTGAGCAAACAATAACAACAACAAATAAATAAAAACTGGCAGTCTTAAGAGCATAACCCCGATAATTAAATAATAAACATAGATAAAACAAGTACCGGATAAGAAAATGACAGGTATCAATCAAAGACTCTAAGTTTGTAGTTTTTAGGTAAAACTTCACTGGAAAAATGACAAAAATTAGATGCAATTCCGTGAGTATTTTTAGTGTTGTTCGCTTATCAGAATAGAAGTTTTGCTTAAATAATCCGCATAATAAAAACTTCCCATTGAAGATCAGCATAACTTACCAAGTTCAAACTCAAATTCTGATTGAACTATCACCAAAAAAACTTAATCGTATGCATGCATCTAAATTTTGCTCCTAGAAAAATGACAAGTCTGAATCCCGTCTCTACATTTGAAATCTTAAGGCAAAACCCAGATGGGAAATGGCAAGTTTTCAACCGAAGACTCAAAATTTGGGGTCTTGAAGCAAAACACAGATAGAAAAGCAGCAAATACAACATCAAGGAACCATTGTTAATTTAAATAAAAGAACATGATGGAAATAGGAATAACTTACGAGTGAAGAAATAGGAAATGGCGAATATACAAAGAGCCCACCAGAGAAGACGGAGCTTGGCCTCTTCAATGAGATCATTGATGATGTCCATCATGGGTGTGGGTGTTAGAGGACCCATCGTGTTCCTTCTGTAACTAAAAGCGAACACCTTGCCACTTTCAAATATGGCATGGCAATTTCACAGCGACAACCTCGCTATCTTTGTTCGGTTTCAGTTTGTTAGCTATTTCTATATCAGCTTATACTAATAAGCTTGCCATAAGAAATTATGGTTTTTTTTTTTTATTAATTTTAATTTAAATTAAAATTTTGGAATTTAACTAAAGTATAATGAAATCCAATGGGTTTCTCATTGTTGTTTTCTACACTATATAAACATCTATATCACTCCTTTCCATTCCAGAGAGTATTATAAGATGTAAGAAATGTCCTTTGAAAAAAAAAAAATCATTGTAATATTTGTTAGTGTAGAAAGAAATTTTAGGGTATACGTATACAAAAAGGAACCAATCTATTATTATTTGCCGTATAAAAAACTTTCTTAATCGAATGTGTTTCTCATTCTACATTCTATAAAATTCTATCATTACTCCTTTTTCATGATGAATATTATGAGATGCAAGAAATGCATCACCAAAATCTTTTAAAATTTTTTGAAATTGAGGTAAAACGTTTTTTATTTCATTGTTCTTTATGAAAAAAATATCTAGTTCCTAGAGAAGAACACAAATGCCTATATGCATAACATATGCAACGGAAATCACCAACAATAATAGCACGATATAATATGGAATGCATCCGGATGAGTTTCAGAAATTTCGAAACGAACAATCACATTTTATAAGTTAATCTATTTATAGAAAAATAAACTATGGTATTCTTTAAAACATAAAGTATTTATATTTGTTTATAAACTATATGAATAATAAAAATGTCACTAACAAATATGTTTAGTGAAAGCAGTACTCCTTGCCAAAGAATTATACCATATATACCTACATTTGTCTATAAGCCTAATGCACCATTAGTATTAGTTTGTTGAAGACGGACCAATTCAATGGGTTTATTATTATTATCTAAGCATAATCACAACGTACATGCTTTCTAAATATGCATGCAACGTTCAAAATTTGTGGTAATAGTTTAGAGAGAATCCATACTATTCGGAACTAAAGCTAAAAAGAAGCTATAATTTTTCACAAACCTTGTTTTCTACATCTATATATAATTAATGCATTCTTCATTGATCTCATCATCAACCTTCTGCCTTGGGCCATCCAAGGGGGTCAGATATGGCTCACCATTGTTCAAACAAGGCCCTTTTTTTCATTTTTCTTTCTCTTTTTTCAGCCTTTTCAAGTGCTCATCTTTTTCCTGAAATTGACACAACTAATGTTGAAGATGACGCACTACTAGCCCCAGCACCAGCACCAGAAATAGAATTTCGAAACGATGAACCCCTTACTCCACCACCAACTAGAAAAACAAATGAAAGACTGAAGAAGGCCTATGTTGCTTTTCAGGCATGGAAGAAGGCCATTCACTCCGACCCTTTGAACATCACCGGCAACTGGGTTGGTGAAGATGTTTGCTCTTACAATGGTGTGTATTGTGCTCCTGCCCTTGATGATCCTACCCTGAATGTGGTTGCTGGCATTGATCTGAACAATGCAGACATTGCTGGGAGCCTCCCTGAAGAATTGGGACACTTGCAAGATATTGCACTTTTCCACATTAACTCCAACAGATTCTGCGGTGTTATCCCAGAGAGCTTGCTGAATCTTACACTTGTGCATGAGTATGATATCAGCAACAATCGCTTTGTTGGTCGGTTTCCTTCTGTGGTCCTCACATGGCCGAACTTGAAGTACCTGGACCTTAGGTTCAATGACTTTGAAGGACCCTTACCCCCAGAGCTTTTTGAGAAGGACCTCGATGCAATCTTTTTGAACAACAACCGTTTCTCATCCTTCATTCCAGACACCATAGGAAAATCCAACGCCTCGGTCATCACCTTTGCCTACAACAATTTCAAAGGCTGCATTCCGAGCTCTTTCGGAAACATGAAGAACTTGAACGAGATTGTGTTCGTAGGAAACAACCTCGGAGGATGCTTCCCACAGGATGTTGGAAAGATAGAAAACCTGACGGTTTTGGATTTAAGCGACAATGGGTTTGAAGGGACTCTTCCTAACTTGTCAGGACTGAAGAAGGTTGAGGTGATAGACGTTTCGCACAACAAGCTCAGTGGATATGTGTCTAACACTGTGTGCCAACTTCCTTCCTTGAAGAACTTCACATTCTCTCACAACTACTTCTATGGAGAAGCTCAGAGTTGCGTGCCTTCACTCAATTCTTTGGTGGCTATGGATGACTCATACAATTGTTTGTCTGGAAGGAAGGATCAGAAGTCATCCAAGAAGTGCTTGCCAGTGATAACTCGCCCTGTGGATTGCAACAAGCACTGTGGAGAAGGCAAAGAGAATGGCCATAGCCATAGCCATAGCCATGCACCAAAGCCAACTCCATCTCCTAAACCTCAGACACCAAAGGTTGTACACTCTTCACCACCTCCTCCTACTGTACAATCACCACCACCACCAGTTCATTCTCCACCACCTCCTCCAGTTCACTCTCCTCCACCTCCCGTTTCCTCACCACCTCCACCGGTACACTCCCCACCACCTCCTCCCGTCTCCTCTCCACCTCCACCGGTACACTCTCCACCACCTCCTCCCGTCTCCTCTCCACCTCCACCGGTACACTCCCCTCCACCTCCTCCTGTTCACTCCCCACCACCTCCCGTTTTCTCACCACCTCCTCCTCCAGTCTCCTCTCCACCTCCACCAGTACACTCCCCACCACCACCTCCTGTTTTCTCACCACCTCCTCCAGTTCACTCCCCACCATCACCACCAGTCAACTCTCCACCTCCACCAGTTTATTCCCCACCACCACCACCTCCAATTTCCTCCCCTCCACCACCAGTTGCCTCCCCACCACCACCAGTTCACTCTCCTCCTCCACCAGTTTCCTCCCCACCACCACCACCACCAGTGTACTCCCCACCACCACCAGTGTACTCTCCTCCTCCACCAGTTTTTTCTCCCCCACCACCAGTTTCCTCTCCACCACCACCACCACCAGTGTACTCCCCACCACCGCCAGTGTACTCTCCTCCTCCACCAGTTTTTTCTCCCCCACCACCAGTTTCCTCTCCACCACCACCACCACCAGTGTACTCCCCACCACCGCCAGTGTACTCTCCTCCTCCACCAGTTTTCTCTCCCCCACCACCAGTTTCCTCTCCACCACCACCACCACCAGTGTACTCCCCACCACCGCCAGTGTACTCTCCTCCTCCACCAGTTTTTTCTCCCCCACCACCAGTTTCCTCTCCACCACCACCACCACCAGTGTACTCCCCACCACCGCCAGTGTACTCTCCTCCTCCACCAGTTTTCTCTCCCCCACCACCAGTTTCCTCTCCACCACCACCACCACCAGTGTACTCCCCACCACCGCCAGTGTACTCTCCTCCTCCACCAGTTTCCTCCCCACCACCACCAACACCAGTGTACTCACCACCACCACCAGTGTACTCTCCTCCACCACCAGTTTACTCTCCTCCTCCTCCAGTCTCCTCACCACCACCACCACCTCCAAAATGGGAGGATGTTTTCCTTCCACCACACTATGGCTCCTCATACAGTTCACCTCCTCCACCAACAATTGCTGGATACAACTAAAAGAGTTTGCAATGCAATTAACATATTTGTCCTTCTTTTTGCTATGGTTCCCAAGAGTCTTTGGTGAAAAACTGAACTTCTTGTCCTTGGATTCTGTGTAACCACTGGGGTTCATCTCCACCAATTCTAATTCTATCAAATATTATGGGGCTTCATCTCACTGAGTTCTAATTCTCATACCATCTTCTTATTCGTAATCAACTACTGTCACAAGATGAATTACTACTAATGGTTGAAAAAAGAAACTTAAGCATTTCTCCCTCATGCAGATATTAAATTTCAAACTTACGTCTTAAAAATTGGTTCTAAGTTACTTAAAAACAAGTAAAAGTTACTCCCTTATTTATAAACTGTGATTTTCCACAATCGATTTAACTTTCTAAACTTAAATGATAGTTAATTAATATATGTATTTTATTTGATAATTTCATAGTTTTTTTTACCTTTCTAGGCAAATTTGGTGTAATAATTATAAAAATAGGTAAATTTGAAAAAATTTTACAAGAATAAACAACTCGTGCAACTCAACTTAAATGGAAAAGTTGGTGGATCCGCACATAACTTTTGCATGACTTTTGTTTTGATTGCGTACAAAGTAAAAGTCATCATGTCTTGATGTGATCAATTACAATGAAATTTTAATCTCAATATGTAATTATCTTGGCACAAGATGAATTTCAATTTTAGCTCGTAGGTCAGTTAGGCCAGCCTGGACTTCATTAAAATTTCGAATTTGTGTAACGACACTTCATATAACACAACATGACCAAGGTTTGATATAGCTTAAGGTCTGACAGAGTTCGGTCAAAGCCCGACACAACACAACCAAGGTTTGAACCGGTCCGTTTCAACTCGAAATCAGCCTATCATTAACCGGTGTTAATGTAAAGGGTAACGATATGTTGACAACGTTTATTTGTCAACGTTTTGACAACGCCACGTGGGAGTGTTGGATTGGCCCATTTTTTAAGAATTTTTTAATTCGATATCTGATTTGAATTAGACATGTTCTTGTGTTTCCGGAAATACCCTTGGTCTTTTTCAGAGAACTTTTGTACGTGGAAGCATTGGGTTTGTCTCCATTTTAGGTTTCTATTAGGGTTGAAGCGGTCTCTCTTCTCGACATTCGGCTTTCGTTGTCGGAGTGTTTCGATATCGGCGTCGTTCATTGTCGGAGTGTGTCGATCTCGGCGTCCTTCGTTGTCGGAGTGTTGCGCTCTCGGCGTCGACCGTTGTCGGAGTGTGTCGATCTCGGCGTGCTTCGTTGTCGGAGTATTTCGATCTCGCTTTCCTTCGCTTTCGCAGTCTTCGTTCTCCATTGTATTGTGGTTGTGTAATATTTTATTTTTGTAGCGGTATGTCATTTCTTTCGAGCTTTTCGTTGTTGGTTTTGTTTCGAAGTTGTATTAACTACGTTTATTTTGTGAAGGCGTTGAAGTTGTGTGGTGATTAATCTGTGTTGAGTGCGACATTTAATCTTCGGCTTTGGTATTCTGAGAAAGTTTTTATCTCAATTTTTGGTATGGCTTCATCAAATGACATTGAGTGTTCCAATAACAAGGTTTGAACATTAACGTTGATGCGTATTGGTATTTGGTTTCGTTCCTTTTCTCTTAATGAACAGTAACATGGAGTGTTCGGCTTTCTTCCTTTTTTCAGTTATATGTTCGTCATTCGATGAAAACAAAGTATGTTGCCGGTTTGAATGCATTATTGATTCAGGAGCACAGGTGTATTATTTCGAATACTCCCTTTAAATGGTTTTTGGAGTTACAGGATAACCTTAGGATTGGCAGAAACATTTTGAGCGATTTACTTACTAAATGGGTTGATGAAAGAGGATGTTTTTTATTTGGTGAAAAGTTTGTTGAATTCAAGGAAGTGGATGTAACATTAAGCTTAGGGTTGTCTTTGGTTGGTGAGAAGATTAATCTGAATGAAAAGAACCTTTTAGAAAGTCAGTGGCGGAACTACTTTGATAAAGAAAAGGGAAAAGGAAAATATAAATTGGATATGATATATGATTTTGTTTTGAAGAACCACAAAAAGTTGCCTGCCATAGATGTTTGCAGACTTTACATTTTTATTGGAATACATGAGGTATTGCTACCTAGTCGTACCAGAACAATATTTCCAATATTGTTTGAAATTGTTGATGGAATTGATGATTTGGGAAGTTTCTGTTGGGCACCTTTAGTTTACCATTATCTTCTTAGTAGCTTTTGCAAACAGAACTTATCATGGAAAAGAGGGAAAGGTGCAACTAATTTCTATGTTGATGGTTGCGTATACGTGTTTAAGGTAATTTTGTAGGCATGTATTCTTCTTAGGCTCTGAATTGATGTGAGTATTGACGACTTTTTTTATGTATTTTAGGTGTGGTTTTGTGATCGTTTCATACCATCTAATGCTTTTGTTGATAAATATCCAAGAATTTTGCATTGGATGTGTGTAAGTGTGGGTGACAAGTTTATCAAAGTTGCGATGGAAACGGGTGTGGTATGTACTTAATTATTATATTGTATTTGATTGATTATTTGGTTTTAATGAAAGGTCATTGTGATTAATTTGTAGATGCTTGATGAGTATGGTGCATCAAGGAAAGAAATAGGTGAGTCATCTGTTAAAGCATCAGTACATCGAATTGTGGAAGATGTGAAGAAAGGATCAAAGTCAAGTAATGAAGAAAAAGTAGCTGAGTTAGCTGTTCTACATCAAATTTTAGAGGAACAAGATGCTATTATTGAAGAACTTGAAGAAGAGCTATCTCTATTGAAGGCTGAGCTGGTTGAAAATAACAATAAAGATCAATGTAGTTACAAGACACCTTTTGAAGAAAATGATTTCCACAATGATATTGGACGTGAGGGAGGAATATCCAGCCGTGGAAGTGTTTTGAAGACAGGACAAGGACAACGTAGAAGGCGATACAAAAGCAAAGCTTGTAGAACTCCCTACACTGGATATAGTCCCAAATTTGTAAATAATTAAATTTGTTTTTTATTACTAGTTTAGTATTTGGTAGTTGTTTAAGTATGGACAGGTTTGTTTTGATCCATTCATTTCGTTATGAGTAAAACAAGGGGTTAATGGAAGTTTTTGTTAAATGTTCATTACGTGTTATAATTGGTTTTGGTATTTAATGTTGTTACATTATATAAGTTTTTACCATTAGCATTATTAATCAGGCAATGGCATAGCCCAGAGGGGGCTCCCCAGTGTCCTGTTGGTCAGGACTTGGTTGTTTTCCAGGTTTCTGTTCATTAGGATTTGGCTGTGTAAACGATTACAGTACTGCTGCAAGCGATTACAATGTCTTGTGTACAAAAAGTCCATCGCTGCTCCCTGCCCCTGTTAGAGGGGGCTCCCCAGTGTCCTGTTGGTCAGCACTTTGTTATTTATCATGACTCTGTTCATTAGGATTTGCCTGTGTAAACGATTACAGTCCTGCTGTAAGCGATTACAATGTCTTGTGTACCAAAAGTCCAACGCTGCTTCCTGCCCCTGCTAGAGGGGGCTCCCCAGTGTCCTGTTGGTCAGGACTTGGTTATTTTCCAGGTTTCTTTTCATTAGGTTTTTCCTGTGTAAACGATTACAGTCCTGGTGTAAGCGATTACAATGTCTTTTGTACCAAAAGTCCAACAGTGCTCCCTGCCCCTGCTAGAGGGGGTTCCCTAGTGTCCTGTTGGTCAGGACTTGGTTATTTTCCAGGTTTCTTTTCATTAGGTTTTTCCTGTGTAAACGATTATAGTCCTGGTGTAAGCGATTACAATGTCTTTTGTACCAAAAGTCAAACGGTGCTCCCTGTCCCTACTAGAGGTGGCTCCTCAATGTCCTGTTGGTCAAGACTTGGTTATTTTCCAGGTTTCTGTTCATTAGCCTTTTCCTGTGTAAATGATTACAGTCCTGTTGTAAGCGATTACAATGTGTTGTGTACAAAAAGTTCATCGCTGCTCCCTGCCCCTGCTAGAGGGGGCTCCCTAGTGTCCTGTTGATCAGGACTTGGTTATTTTCCAGGTTTCTTTTCATTAGGTTTTTCCTGTGTAAACGATTACAGTCCTGGTGTAAGCGATTACAATGTCTTGTGTACCAAAAGTCCAACGGTGCTCCCTGCCCCTGCTAGAGGTGGCTCCCCAGTGTCCTGTTGGTCAGGACTTGGTTATTTTCCAGGTTTCTGTTCATTAGCTTTTTCCTGTGTAAACGATTACAGTCCTGCTGTAAGCGATTACAATGACATGTGTACCAAAAGTCCATCTATAACGTCCCTGCAACTTACAGGGACTGTTGACTGCCCCCACAGATCACCACGACACTTTCCAGTGTGCTTTGTCCTCACTCACACACTTTCCGGGAAAACTTCCTAGAAGGTCACCCATCCCAGAATTACTCCAAGCTAAGCACGCTTACAACAGAAGTATCAAGAAGATCAATAGGTTGATCGTTGAGAGAAGTCGAAGATTCAGGGCCAACTTGTTGACTAATAGCTCGTCGTCTCCTAGTGTCACTGTTGTCTCTACAAGCTGTTTTCTCGATCTCAAGGTCGACAAGGAGTGGTTCAGATGACACAGTCCTCCTTGTACGGATAGTTCCCTGCATACACTAGAGAACAACCAAACTCGAGCCACAAGTTAGCTCCAAAAATATGAAAATAGTAATTACAATAAAACAGAAAATTATACACAAAAGAATAAAGTCTAAATCAGTTAAGAATCACACAAAAGTCTATTTTGAACACCGAGTCCCCGGCAGCGGCGCCAAAAACTTGTTCACTCTTTGGCAAGTGTACCAAATCGTCTAAAGTAATAAACCGATAAGACCGGAAATCGTTTCCCAAGAGACTCGTGAAACTAGACAATTGTATAATTTCTAACTAACCTAGACTAAAGAATGTTTCCGTAATTTGAGTTTTGGTGAAATTAAAGTAACTATAAAACATAAATGATAAAAGTGATCTTAAGCACTCAAACACTTTGAAATGGAGAGATTAGAAATGCAATGGATGATATTGTTGGGGGTATGACTTCACCTACTTCACTCTTATGCATAGAAAATCACTTCCTCTTCATTAATATGTCAATGTCAATCTACTAGTTTACTCAAACCCCAATCCCTTGGTAGAAAGAGCCTAGACTTCCTCATTAGACTCCAATCCCTTGGAAAACCTAATGATTATTTCCGCATTAAGAAATGAGATTTTAAGACATCCAAAGGTCCTAGTTCTATCCCTAGATACTATTTCCTTTAGGTGTTTAACCCAAGTCAAGGTTTACCCAACATTTCCCAATATCAAGAAACCCTAAATCATGTCATGGGTAGCAACTTCACAACAAGCATTAAGAGAAGGAATTAAACACTAACAATCAATGAAAGAGGTATATATTCATTCAAAACAAAATGCTTTACATAAGAGTTTAGTGGTTACATCAATCCCCCAACAATAATGAAACTAGCTCTCCATGAATGGAGAGCTTGAGCTTACAACAATGGTGGAAATGGAAGAAGAAAGGAGACCCAAGGATGAAGAAGGAGTGTTCCCACAGCTGCAAGCTGCCTCCAAGAGCTCCAAAACGAGAGAAAACGAGTCTGGGTGCAAAAAGATGCAAAGCCCCTCGCGTTTTAGGTCTAAAAAGACCTAATTTTTCCACATCAACATTGCCACTGCTCCGCTGCACCTCAACTGCACCCCCTGCACCCCAGCTGCAGCTTTCCAGAGAGCAGGGCGCTCAGCTGCACCCCAGCTACTGCTTTCCAGAGAGCAGGGCGCTCAGCTGCACCCCAGCTACAGCATTCCAGAGGAGAATGGCGCTTAGCTGCACCTCAGCTGCACCCCAGCGGCAGCATCAATCTTTGCTCAATATTTCTTCTTTTACATTCATTCTTACTTTTGTGGTTCTTCCATTTGTCGGTTTGGCCAGCAAGCTTCATGTACATGATCTAACAACCAAAAAGTGGGGATTAGTGAAGCAATTTAAATGAATTCAACTAAAGATGTAGCTACTTAGAAACTTAACAAATTGAGGTATAAAGAAGGTATAAAGCTAAGAAAGAGTTGACATTTTCTCTCAATTCACTACTGAAATCATAGCAAAATATGTCATTATCACCTCTCCCAGTACGGTGTGGTTCGAGGATGAACCAAGCGGAAGCTGGTGGGCATGTGACACTCAGGCACTGACGAGGGCGAGGAGTGATCGCCGGTGCAAGATGCATGGTGCAAGGGGCACAGACAAGGAGCGGCTCCTGGCAGGCTTCCAGTGGAGGGGGCACATGGACGAATCGAACATACACCGGAATGAGAGGGATCTGAAGACTGTATAGGTATGAGACTATATAGTTGAAGGATAGCTTAAAGGAATTGATTTGGCTATTCATATCACCAAAATGCATTTACTTTTCGGTAGCCTAACCCATAAGAATTCCATGGTTAAGCGTGCTTAGCCTGGAGAAATTCTGGGATGGGTGACCTTCCGGGAAATTTTCGCGGAAAGTGTGCGAGTGAGGACAAAGCACACTGGAAAGTCTCGTGGTGATGTGTGTGGGCAGTCAACAGTCCCTGTAAGTTACCGGGACGTTACACCATCGCTGCTCCCTGCCCCTGTTAGAGGGGGCTCCCCGGTGTCCTCTTGGTCAGGACTTGGTTATTTTCCATGTCATTAGGTTTTGTCTGTGTAAACGATTACAGTCCCTGCCCCTAGTTGAGGGGGCTCCCCAGTGTCCTCTTGGTGAGGACTTGGTTGTTTTCCATGTCTATGTTCATTAGGTTTTGCCTGTGTAAACGATTACAGTCCTGGTGTAAGCGATTAAAATGTGTTTTGTACCAAAAGTCCATCGCTGCTCTCTGCCCCTTGTTGAGGGGGCTCCGCAATGTCCTCTTGGTCAGGACTTGGTTATTTATCATGACTCTGTTCATTAGAATTTGCCTGTGTAAACGATTACAGTCCTGCTGTAAGCGATTACAATGGCATGTGTACCAAAAGTTCAATGCTGCTCCCTGCCCTTGGTATAGGGGGCTCCGAGTGTTCTGTTGGTCAGGACTTCGTTTTTTTCCATGTCTATGTTCATTACGTGTTTTCCTTACTGCATTTTATTTGAAATTTTGTAACGTACTACCTTGTCTTTTGTATTTGTTAGGACACAGTTTTCAATAGTATATGTTTGAACTTCAATATGCAACACAATTCGAATTGGTAATGAAGTTTACTGAGAAGAGATGACAATAATCAAAGCAACATACACTAATTTAAACAATTAACAAAAGTGAACAAAAAAACATGTTCTTAAAAGAAAGGTAAGACAACAGGCAACAATGTAATTTAATCTAAGAAGCCGAATGACGTTCGCTGCGCAGGCTAAAAGTTGTTCCTCCACATTTTGAACTCGACCTTCAATAGTGTCTAATCTATTACCCAGGAACATGCGGAGATCTTTTATCTGTGTCATTAATTCAGTCAATGTGGCAGAAGATGATTCATCTGGTATTGGAGACATTTGTCTTTCTTCTTGTGCAAAGTTACCATCATTTCCTTCTTCATTATCTTCTTCTTCATGAATGTGTACATCATCTTTGTAAACCCATACTCCTTCAGCGTTTTTCTCGTAACCCATGGTTGTAAAAACATCGTAACCAATCCTCTGTCTATCCTTGACTTCGGCGAAAGGGTCAGTTTGTGTTGGGACACCGAAGTGTTCCAAGAAGGTGGTAATTACATGCAGATATGGGAGTTGGGCGTTGTCCCTTGTAGCCATTTTCATCCTGTTTCGAATGACATGGCCCCAGTTAATCTCTAGAGAATTCATCATTGCCCACATCAACATAATGTCTTCCTCCTTTGCTTGTGCAACATTGGTTGATCGAGGAAGTAAGATGCGACAGATTACATAATGAAGTAGTCTACATTCGAACTTCATACGCCCTGCCGTTAGTCTTCCTTTATTGAGTGGTCGTGGATCTGGTTTACAAATCATTTGCCTAGCAGTAAGAGAATTGTATTCCTCCTTCCACTCATCAACTACATGTCCTTCAAAATTAACACCAACGCAAGGAATTGAAGTTAGTTTATGAAAAAGACTAGGTTTAATGGTCATTTTCACCTGCTTAACCTCGCTCTGAATTACTCCAGAGTCTGATATACGCATATTGCTGTAAAATACCCGAACTAATTCGGGGTAGTAGTGGCGTCTGAAAGCAACAAATTGACTTAGCCCAGCCTTGGTCAAAATGTCGTAGAATTCGAATTCTCCGGCTTTCGAAAACACGTCGTCAAGGTACTTCCCTTCAAGAATTTGACGCTGACAGAAATGTGCAGCAAACCTTTCGTATTGCTCGTCGCTAGAAAACATTTTGTTACATGTTAATGGTGGGGACGGTTGAGGGGAAGGTGATGGGGGACTTCGAGATCCCCCTTTGGAAGAGATGCCCGTCGTTTCTTCTGTGCACGATCCGCCATTGACGGTCTTTAGGGTTTTGAAATGATAAATTGAACTTGTGATTAATTTGCAGTGAGTAAGGTTTTCCTTTTGCCAAGTGGGTTATAACCATAATTAATAGGTAATGGGGTAGTGGGTGAGGTGGGTAACGGTTAGAGTGGCCGTGATTTTAAAACTGGGTGCTGGAAGTTATGAAGAATTGATGAAGGTAATTAATTGTGTCTGCAGCGCCACTACATAACAAAGTTCTTAAAGATCCATCATTTGGTCCACATATCGGTGTTGGCTGCGTTATTGTACTTAACAATGTAACCAATCTTTTTCTTAGATCTATTTATACTCCATAATTTTTGGTATTGTTACTCATATTTTTTGCTTGTTTTCACTTAGGTTCGTGTATTTAGTGCATTTCTACCAAATTATTATGTTAACATTGTGCTTCGGAATGTAATCAAAGTATTTCGCGCTGACATATGTCCTCCCACAAAGGAACTCGTCATGGAGACATCCAAACCAATCATTCGACCCCTTTTGCTGGAAGAACCAAATATGGCTGAAATTATGCGAAAATTGAGATATCCTCACCATCTAAAACCGTCAACATCGAAAGTACCAAACAACAACAATGCAGAGAACTCTAACCCAGTGTAATGAAATTATGTAGACTAAAATGTGGATCTTAGTTTTTGTTTGCAGGTTGCTTTGGAACTTTTAAGGATTACTGTAGTAATGTTGACTGTATTTCCTTCTTTTACTTTGGATGACTGTAATATTTATTGGGATGACTGTAATTCGTAATCGGATGACTGTAATATGTATTACAATGACTTCATCATGGTTGTCGGTGATTGCTTTATTTTGTTTTCGATTGGTATTTTCGCACCACTGTACACCGCATGGATAAATGAATATGCGAATAAATTTCATCTACTCTTCTTATTTAAATATCTTTCTGTTTGTACAACACTATTTTTGAAAAACTTGAATGAAATATACACAAAATAACTTGGATGAAAGACCAAGAGGACACTGGGGAGCCCCCTCTAGCAGGGGCAGGGAGCAGCGATGGACTTTTTGTACACAACACATTGTAATCGCTTACAGCAGTACTGTAATCGTTTACACAGCCAAATCCTAATGAACAAAAACCTGGAAAATAACCAAGTCCTGACCAACAGGACAGTAGGGAGCCCCCTCTAGTAGGGGCAGGGAGCATCGTTGGACTTTTTGTACACAAGACATTGTAATCGCTTACACCAGGACTGTAATCGTTTACACAGGAAAAACCTAATGAAAAGAAACCTGGAAAATTACCAAGTCCTGACCAACAGGACACTGGGGAGCCCCCTCTAGCAGGGGCAGGGAGCAGCGTTGGACTTTTGGCACACAAGACATTGTAATCGCTTACACCAGGACTGTAATCGTTTACACAGGAAAAAGCTAATGAACAGAAACCTGGAAAATAACCAAGTCCTAACCAACAGGACACTGGGGAGCCCCTTCTACCAGGGGCAGGGAGCACCGTTGGACTTTTTGTACACAAGACATTGTAATCGCTTACACCAGGACTGTAATCGTTTACATAGGAAAAAGCTAATTAACAGAAACCTGGAAAATAACCAAGTCCTGACCAACAGGACACTGGGGAGCCCCCTCTACCAGGGGCAGGGAGCAGCGATGGACTTTTGGTACACATGGCATTGTAATCGCTTACAGCAGTATTGTAATCGTTTACACAGGCAAATCCTAATGAACAAAAACCTGGAAAATAACCAAGTCCTGACCAACAGGAGAGCACCATTGGACTTTTGGTACAAAGCCCAATCACTTAAACACTCCCCCTTACTCACAATTCACTTTCATCAAACACTCTTACATACCCCTAATTCCACACACTGAACCTTGAAACTAACCAACTTATGACGAACTACACACTGTAATCCATTACACAAACACAAAATGATCATCAGAAATTTTTCATGAACAATACTTTATATCTTTATTCATTTCCTTTCATCTGTCTCCATACAATTGTGTCAAAATATCAAAAAAAAAATATTATTCACTACACTCTTACAAAAAATAGCTCCTATCATTTCATATACATTTCCAGAAATCTCTTACAATAGCTTCTGGCATGTCATTGTCTAGTCAAGTAATATAAAATAACCATCTAAACCAACAAATTTGTAATTTCCTATAGTAATCCAAATAACTTCAGAATTGAAAATCTCCGAACATTGTCGTCGTCTAAGATCCAATCAATTAAATACTTCTTCCGAAACTCAGTCAATTGTTCCTGGAAGTAACAAGCATTTCACTTTACAAAGAAATCAAAAATATAATGTTATATTTTTTGTAAAATATAAAATTTACAGAACTGTAGTATAGTTAGGCATGTTTTTGCCATCATAGTTGTCCTCCCCATCCCAAATTTCGAAGACTTTCATCATGATGACACCACAATCGAATCTGTACACAAAATCAAAATACATTCATTACTTGTCTTAATGAAAACAGAACCAGTTCTTCATTAAATTAAATACTGAAGTCTTACGTGTTAGGTTGGACAGGTATTTTCGCTACTTTACATTTCAAACCAATCTTAAAACCTTCCAATGTAGTTTTAAGCAAACCCCACAATTGTTCAATATTTTTACCCTGTTTTGTTCACAAATAACCATAACAAGGTCAAATAAAGAATGATTAAATTGCTTACCAATCAACAACAACTCTAAAACATACAATGCTTCTGTCAATCCCAGAACGTCCTCTTATTCCCTTGGCCAATGAGTCAATCACAAAAAACTCTATGCTGCAGACCTTCAGTGCATAGCACCACCAGTGACCACTACTAACAACTGGGATGAACACCTACAAAATGTATTTCTAATAAGTCAAAATAACAGTTTGATATTAAATTAACTGGTACGTAATTAAAAAGTACAGTAATCTTACCCAATCAGCATTCAATAACTCTTCCACTCGTACTAGATCATTATGGAAATAAGCCTGGTAATCACTAAGTTGCCACACATGTCTTTTGGCAATTCGTTTTTTATTGTCCTCCAGTAAATGTGTCTTAAACAAAAGGACATACTTAATCTATAAACAACCGTATGCATTAAAGGATACCTAATATAAAGACAAAATAAAGGTTTTACTGCAAACATTGGACTGAATATAATCCGCTTTATGGATCCAGTCGACCTTTTCTCAAAGTACATGAACATGGTTGCTGCAAAAATTATAACCTACAAAAATAAACATTATTGTAACATGAACTTATTCAACAAGTACAATAAATAAACATTAACATAGGTAAACTATATAATTACCATGTTGTCTACACATTCTCTATATCCTAAAGAGTTACAGTCCTTGGTGGTCAGCAATTGACCCATTATCTCACAAACATAGCTGAAAAATTTACAAAATCATATCAAGCACCAAATATAATAGTGAACAAATAAAGATAAAGTAATGCCATGTTACCTCTGCACAATGCCTTTGCGCGTCGCAAGGTAGTACAACGTAAACACATCAACCGTTTCTCTTGGATCACCTACAAAGGTATACAACGGCTCTACAACCATCGGTTCAACACCATTTACTTCTGCCTCCTCATCATCAGCAATGTCAATGAACGTTCTTGGCTGCTCTACGGATTCTTCATCACCAACTTCGTCATCTGCATCTCTATCATTAAAAGGTGTTGCATGTCCACTTCCTTCAGGTTAAGCTTCTTCATGTGCACCTTGTTCAGCTGCAGCTTCTACATGTGCTGCTGCTTCATGTGCGGCACCTGTAGCTGCTTCTTCATTCCCCTGACCAGCAACATCAACGGAAGGATATTGCTCAAATTTTCTCATATTTCTTGGATGACTAAGTTCCTTCCTTAAAGCACCTATTTCATCCTTTAAGTTTCTCATTCTTTGGATGTTTCTTTTTATTTTCTCCACTCTTGAAGCAAGTGCAGATTCATAACTACCATCACCTTTTTGAGGTGCTTCGTCATTGGTTCCCACATCACCCATATACAATGCAGCACGAATGATAGGATTTTGATGATCACTAGATGAAAGGTACCAATCAAATTCTACCTAACAAAAACGAATTTCATCTTCTCATTCAACTAACAACTCTACAATTCACAAAATAACATAAATATTATCTGTTCACAAAGTTACTAACCTCTCCTTTCTGGAACAAAACTTCTATTTCTGGCGTGCCATAATCTAATGAACAAAATCGCACAATCCGGGGAAATACCTTTAGAGAATTATTACCATGCAAACTCAGTCGTTCATACATCCAAAGCTACAATGAAAGCCACCACAAAAAGTCATCACCAAACTTCTTACAATGAATTACTGAGACACTATAATACGAATTGATACCACAAAAATAATAGACAAAGAACCATACCTGCAAAACAGCAGCAGCCCCACTAATGCTTAAAGAATCTTCAATCTCTCCAGTCAAAACTTTCTTATTACATCTATTTAAACTGTTCACAAGATATGTGTGTATGGTCGTACTCCAATCATAATTACATAAACCATCCAAATCATCTAAAACTAGAAAAGGCATGTTACAAACACATCTTGCCTTTCTAGGAAATAAAAACACCACAAAACAAACTAATATATACAAACGACATACGACATCTACATCGACATCTTCATTAACAACAATGTTATTAAAAATGGTTATCATGTCTTTCAATGTGATTGTCTTGGAATTAAACAACTCACCAACTTTACCTACAACTGTTTCATCAAAAGGAACCTCCAACCCACCTACACCTAACCCTAAAGTCATCACCACGTCGAAAACATTAAAAGGAACCATTTCTTGCCTAACTCTAAATGATTGATGGGACGGAACCCATCGACAAACCAACTGTTTCATCATTTTCATGTTCAGCTCTATCGGATCTTCAATCTCTAAAAACCATTTAAAAGGAGTTTGTTGTATGCGCCTCTCGTGCCTGGATTGTAGCAAAGAATTCATGTCCACAACATACGATGATTTCACCCAACCTCGACATTGCCACTGTAAAACAGTATTCATTAACAAACTCCATTTCACTGCTCCGAAAAGTCAAAACAAAGGACACATTACAGAATTCTACTTACATTCCTTTTAGACGATTCCATATGTCAATAATTCAAACAACTACAACAACAAATTATAATACAGTTATATAATAATAAACATAGAAATAATGCGCAATTTATTCAAATACAAAGAACCAAACTAAGAAATTCAATGATAAATCCACATGAGTCACAATTTTCGTACTTCAAAGAATTTTGACATAATATTTATCCATTAATCATACAAAATGGCATGAAGGTGACATTCTAACCTAAAATACATGCCCTGTACATTGATTCTCAATCACTAACATTAAGGACTGTAACAACATAACAATCACCCAACCATTCTACTACTGACAACATGGGAAAAAATAAGCACTTGGTTATAATTTATATTCTTGCTCTTGACAACAATTGAGAAGAAAGTTATTTTGGATCAACTTTCGACTAAGTTATGCCACAAAATAAAGAAAATATTGTCAAACTCTTTGACAGAGCTCCCTAAAACAAACAAAAACCAAAAAAATCCTTATAACTGTTGTAACCCTAACGGAAACAATTATTGCTTTCAGGATTTAAGGTTTCAAATCAAAATGTGTAACCCAACACAGCACCACTGGTCCCTTTCGATAAACAATCCATAAGAGTGGAAGAGTACCTTTCGATATTATTGTTACAACACTGGTCCCTATCCAAACTTCCTTCCTTCAGCGACACTATTACTGACACAAACGATTTCGTTGGCCTGCCAAGAGTAAACAATGTTGGACCGAGGGTTAGAGACTTGACAATCGTTCACATAGATACAAAATACATTACGTGCATGTAACAACGACATGTTGGAATAAAGATCACAAAATACATTAAAAACGAACAAAACCCACCAAGTAAGAACGGCGACAACAAAAAAAGCTCTCCTTTGGAGAAAAGATGACTATCTTCGCCCTCAACAATACTTCGAACCAACACTTCAATGGCAGACGGAGATGAAATCAATCACGTCTTCGATGAAGATACGCGTCCTTGATGAAGATACAAATATTGGCGGATAGAGATGAAGATACACGTCTTCGATCGCTTCGGCAGAGTTCGGAATCGTGGAGCGAGAGTTTGGGGGTTTGGCGTCGACAGAGACAGATGATTTCGTGGAGAGAGAAAATTTCTTAGGCGCGAACAGTTTGTATTACAGAAAAACCTTTTCCAACAATGCCCTTCCACTCCCTTATTTTGATTTAAAAAAATATATTAATTCCAGCCAATGACAGGACAACAGCTGTCGTTGGCAAATAGTTGGCAAAAATTAGTTGTCAAACAAACATTTTCCTAATGTAAAATAAAAAAATCAACATGTTTCCATGTGATATTAAACTTTTGATTACAGGAAAAAAAAAAAGCGAGCCAGCTCGCGAGTTGTAAAGGTCTTTGTCAAGCTTTATCAGACCTTATCAAACTATGTTAGACCTTGGGCCGAATTGTATCAAATTTTGGTTGAGCTATCACACCTTAGATGAGTTATTGGACTATGCTAATACGAAGCCTCGCAACGTGAGTTTGAATTTTTTTAATCAAACTTTGTTGAAATTCAAAAACATATGATTCTAATCAAAATTACAATAAATACTTTTTTCAAATATATTTTGAAAATTTTCAGCAACTTCTCATCATGTCTTCATATTTCTTCATTAGACTGAGTAGCTCCAACCTTCTCTGTTCAAATTAGTTGTTCCCTTTTTCGTGTGCAAATTAGTTGTTCAAAACACACATACATCATCCCCATACCACTTAGAAATATACTCGGCACATCATTCACACATTAAAGCCTCAAAGATACAAGGAAAACATCCCCAAACACTCACATATTACAAAAAGAATCATTTAAAACCCATCATTATGCAGTTTACACTCATTCCCATCAAATATATTGCATACAATCATTCATACAATCCTATACAGCTGTTATCTCTTTGGCAAGTGTACCAAATCGTTCAAGTAATAAAACTGGTAAGACCAGGTATCGTTTTCCCAAGGGACTTGTGCAACACATGACAATTCTTCCTTTTATAACTCAATTAGACATCAAAGTGCACAAAAACAACACAAGAAACTCTTTTTGATATTTTATCAAACAGTTGGTGTGCAAGGAATTTAACATAGTGTATTTACAATTTGTCAAGACTAGATTTCATCTACTTCATTCTCATGCATTTACAAACAACTCAATTCCATCAATTTAGTGTTCAATTTTAGTTCTAAGTTCAAGTCATATTTTCCAATACATCAAGAACCACATTTCAAGCCATGGGTGATCAAGCCACAACAAGCATTAAGCATAGAAATCAAATACTAACATTGGAATGGAAAAGCATATGTATTAACATCACAAAATACACAAGATTCAGTTTATTACATCTAATCTCAACAAATAGGAAAAGCCCTCCATGGAGGAGAACTTAGGGTTCTACAAAATTGAAGAGATAGGGAAGAAATTGGAACCAAAGAGAAGATGCAAAGCCTTTCCCAAGGTTCTTGGCAGCTGCTCCATGCTCCATTTGCGCCTCCCATTCGCATCTCCATCTTCAATTTGTGACCCATCTTCTTCCTCAACCCCAAAAGGGGCAAATCACCATTGATGAAGCTTGAAGACCCAAGGAGGAGTGGGAGAGCTTCCCAACACCCCAAATAGCCTCCAAGGGCCTCTCCCAATCTCTCTTGGCGAAGCAATGAAGTGTAGGAGGAGAAGTCCCCCAAGAATCCCAAGACCTATGTTTAAATAACCTATTTTCGACATATCAGCACAAGTCGCGCCCAGCGCCCCCTTTTGGGGCACCCGAGCGCCATAAAAACACAAAACAGCGAATCAAAGGGCGCCCAGCGCCCCCCAAGGGCGCCCTGGCGCCAAATCTGCAGAAAACAGCAGCCAAGGGGTGCCCAGCCCCAGTCTGTGGCGCCCAGCCCCCCTTCTGGGGCGCCCGGGCCTGACAGTTTTGACAGCATTCTGAATTTTAGGCTCTTGTGCGCTTCCAAAGGCGTCCAACATGGGTATTTGCTTCAAATTGATCTTTTCTTGTCCCAAAACATGTTGCCTTGAGTTCTTGCTTGTTTTCCTCAACTAGAATTGCTTCCTATTCCTTTATTTCACACACTCAAACATAGAGATTAGAGGTAAAAACAAGCATATACCAAATAAACACAAGAAAACTAGGAAACACACAAAACGTGAGGATAAAACAAGGTTAAAGCTATGAAGGAGTTGATTTTGCTACTAAAATGATGCTTAGATAATGGTAAGAATTAGCATTATCAACAGCACATACCTTCATTTGTCACTCCTTCAACCTAAATATATCTCATATAACCAATCATCACACACATACAATTAACACAACCCTTAACAGAACCCTATTATCATAGGAAATCCCCTAACCATCATCGTATAGACTTTATCATAATGCAAAAACATATTTTATGCATATCCCATATCATTCAAGACAGTCAAGAACATAACCACATACAACATATAATAAAAACAAGGTAAGTTTTCTCATACTTTTGTTAATACTAGGACTTTATCTACACTCCAAAACAACAAATCTAATCCCTTCTTCCCCTTCCAATCCATGCAAGTTTCCTCCTCTCCCACGTACAACCTCTTTCCTTCTCCCCAGAGAAACGTCCCTATCTTTCTCTCTCTCTTTTTCTCATAGGGCTTTAGAAAACTCCCTTCCTCTCTTTCCCTTGCCTATATAAATTTGTTTATAATCTTGAAAACCACCCAATCATATCTCCTATTCGAATATCCCAATTGATTTTTAAATTCAAATCCCAATTGATTTTTAAATTCAAATCTATCATCTAATATTCACATTAATTTCGTAACCCTTTCCATTATTTAATTTGCATGTTTTTCCTTCCTACAATTCCTATTTAATTTCTACACAAATTAATAAAGAGAAAATACCTTTTTGCCCCTAGGTAAAAAATACAAATAAAACACTAAGGTTTTCCACAAGTTTTCTCCCTAGGAATTGAACCCACCACCATTCATACTAAACAACATATCTACTAACAGGTCAACACATCACATTGATAATAACATACATCACAATCTAACAAACATATTAAAACATGTGTAGCACTTTATTAAAATAAAATCAAATAAATAACATAACATAAATAAAAAGTAAAAATACAAGAACCAAATTGATACAAAATAAAAATATAAAGACTAAATTGAAACAAATACCATGACTTGTGACTTGACAGTGACATGTGGTACTGTTAGTGTCACGTCACACTATCATTACCACGTGACACAATATCAGCTTAACATGTGACAAAATTTTGTTATTACAAAAAAATTAAAAAATATTTTAACAAAAAAAACACAAGCTAACACATGACACACTCTTTAACAGTATTAATACGGAACTAATCAGAAGGACTTAATTGGTTAAATTTTTCAAAAATAGGAACACAATTGATAAAAAAAAAAAAGTAAAGGACCTATTCGAGAAAAATCACCGAAAATAGGAATTATGGAATGATTAAACTCTTTATTTTATTATTTTTCTTGAGGTTTTACAAAACATGTCTTGAAATTAAATGAATGATAATTGATGAAAAATTCAATGGTGAATAAAACTGGAAAATAAAATATATTGTTTATAATTGTTCTATTTTTCATATTGTTTTCAGAAAAACCATCTTTTACTGTTATTTCTAATTTTATGCTTTTTTATATTCCTTTTAAGTTCTAATTTATTGAAATTACACTTATAATACATTAGGATATAATTTTATGTTAACTAACCTTATTTATACTTATACTCTATGTCGTAGATGACCTTTGATTTCAATTAGATAGTCTTGTATTAGATTATCTATTCTAGATGTAAACATTTTGTCATTTGCTCTAATTTGATCGTAGAAACAATATCGATCACCAACTTCATCAAAAGCAAACATATGTCATGATAAAACCTAATTAACAACAATTAGGGTTAAGAGTTGGTGGAGATAAACATATACTGCTGCATAAAAAACTCATGATAAAATCCTATAGTCCTACTTGAAAATAGATGATTAAAAAATATAATATAAATTGAAAGTCTCATATTAAATAAACAAAAATTGAAGAAAATAAATGAAACAAATATGACCTTAAGATTGTGAATTGGGGTGATATTTTGATCGCTTGTATACTTTTCTTGTGATTCATAATTATTATATATTATATATTCTTAAAAATTCTCAACAGAAATTATACGAAGAAGAACACAAAATAACTATGAAAAAAGAAACTTGCTGTACAGATCCAAAGCGTCGTTAGTTTGAGTACAATTATATTTAATTATTTTATATAAATTTAAATTAACAAAAGAAAATTAAAAAGAAAATTTCCACTAATTAAAAACAATTAGATTGTCAATATTAGCCCTTTATATGATTATTAAATATTTTACATATTGTAAAAAGTAAAATGAAAAAAGAGTGGACCAAAAAGTAGAAAACTTAAAAAAATTGTTAAAATAGATTTCAAATTCATTTAAAAATCATCTTAACTTTTCTGTCAAACATGTTTTGCTTTCTTCAAAATGAAGTTTGAAAAATGAAACTAACATCTTGTCCAAGATAATGAACTTGGTGATCATTCTATTAATTGCGTTTAAATCGGGTCATCATCAAGCAAAAACATTAAAAAATCTAACGAGTAATTTATAATATTTCTTTATCATGAAACGTGTCCATGGTTGATCTTTTGTTTCATATTATTTTCACAGCCACAAACATTACTTCATTATTTTTTTTTTCTCTGTTGGTTTCGTGCCTAACTTCGCAGTCCTTAATCTGCATACCAGATTATCCTCTCTAGCACGACATAACATAAACCATCAAATTATTCGTTAACTATGTTTAATAACTGATACTATGGTGTTATACCCGGCTGATCGGATGCAATGGTATACTAGCTCGAAAGGATCAAACGGTCGATATACAAAAAAGAGTTTCATAGTCGTTCAGTCCGATAACATGTTGAGTGGAACTAAAGCACAATTAATATTACAACGGCTACTGATAAGTGGTTAAGATTCACATTAATGATCATTAAGAGGTAAATTAATTCGTCATATTCTTGTAAACTCTATATATGTTTAATTTTGAGGTAAACTCACTTTATTCATCATTGAATTAATGTAGACTTTCAAAGAATTCCAAAGAAAAATTTTGACTTGAACGTCAGAATGTATTATGTATGTTACCTCCCGTACACCGATCGATCACACGTAAAAAGGAGTGGAGAACCTTAGGCAGAGACAGAAACATCACAAGCGTCATCCTCATTCCATTACAACATAAACAATAATAATTGAGCTTATCTTTCCAAGATTTTAAACAGATCATAAATAATCCTTCTAGAATTGGTGATCCGAAGTTTAAACAATTTTAGTTAGATTCAAAATTCATAATTTCCTTTGTTCTCATTGAAGAAGAAAAAAATAGTAAAAAAAGTAGAAGCATATAGCAATTCCAAACCCAACTAACTTCAACTTCAGAATCTTTTTTTTTCTCATTTCTTGCCATTTGGCATTGTACCTCTCCTTATGTTCCCACTAAATGATTCTTTTCATGAACAAACATTTTATTACTGAAAATACTTAAATTGTAACGAAGTTCGGTCTAATTCATATAATATAGGATGATATGTTAAATGGAGAAGTTTGTTTATTTTATTCTATAATATATAGAATAAAATATGATAAAATATCAAATATTTTAATTTTTAAATTTAGAGAATTTTTATCACATGAGAGATATTTTTAAAATAAAAATGTTTTCTAAAATTTAATTTAAAAAAATATTAAGTAAATATTTTCAAATATATTTTATCAAAATATTCTTATTAATTCAAAACTTCTCATCAATTTGTAATGCATAACCCGTGTTTTCTTTTACTGAACTATGATATAAAAGTTAGTTTAAATACAATATTAAATACTTTTGTTCCAAATTATTTTTTTAAATTATCTTCTTTCTCTAAATTAAATATATACTTATTTCCTCTTTACATTTTATAAAAAGTTAAGTAAAGTATTATTTTTAACAAACTACATGTAAGTGATAAGTTTTTATTGTTGGAAAAGTATCTCTCTTTATTAATTAACTCACCGATATAAATATATATTATATAATGTCTAAAAATATTATCATAATTATGTTTATAAATAAATTTAAAATATATCTTCTAATTAATAATATAATAAATATTAAATAATCATGATAATATCATAATATTAATTATATAATAAACTGAGTTTCACAATAAATTATACTTTAACATATTCACTTTAAAAAGGGAATATTTTACGTTACTTTCAATAAGTGCACAAACATGATATAGGTATATAAATTAGTTTATGTTAATAAATAATTTATTAATTAACTAAATAAATTAATAATGAATTTATTGAAATTGGTAAATACTTTAATGGAATAAAAATTGACAAAATATTGTTACTAGGAAGTGACCACTCACATCAGCAACCAACTTATCTTGAAAGTGCTACTAATTCCACATGCATTTACAGTGAAATTTCAACTTCCCATGACAACTATAAACCAACCATCAAACTTTGTATTTCGAACCTTTCACACAGTTTCCTCGTCTCTTTCCACCCAACGACCACCAGACCATTGCACTAGTCAAAACGTGAAAAATTCAAACGTTGTATCAACTTTGCCAAACATTTCTGTGCTTTAAATTCATCAAAAGCTTTTTTTCAATGATTTCACTTACAAGGAGATCTTCAAGAGTTTTTATTCAAAAGTCGGAAATGTTAAAGATTTTGATAGAGATAAAACATCTTGAAATCTTCACTTAACAGCTACAATTTGTTAAATTAATTAATTAGCTTAAACATGTTTGATAAAACTAGTTGATAATGTCAAATAAAATGGAAAAACGTAATTATACAAAATTAAATATGAGTATATTTAAAGATAAGAAAAAGTGGGATAAACATTCCTGATGAAGATTACCTTATACCTTTGATTTTCAGTTAATTAAATGAAGAAAACTCTAACACAATTTAATTTTATGTTTAGAAAAACTAGATTATAAAAATATTCAATAATTAATAAATTAGTTTATTAAAATGTATATTATTTTATTTTGTTAATATTAATAAAAAGACTTAACCTAATTCAATCTTACAAATAAAGTTTATATATATATATATATATATTGCTGATGTAACACTTCTAACCGTTACAATATTTACTTATTAATATTAGAAAACAATACTATATATTTCATGCTTGTGTTAAAAATATAATTAAGTTTTGTTTTTAATTAATCTGAAGCTATATTTTTAAACAATTGATAATTAATTAAAGTGGTTCAGAAAAAGACAACCAAGCTAGAAAGTGAAATGAGTGTTTGATTTAATTACATGACTGGACATGTTTCCTCCAACAAGATCACCACGATTCATGATTACTTAAATAAATTATCTATCTTAATATTTTAATCTAGTGATATTATTATATAAGCACACAAAAAATTACTCCAATTCTAAAATTAATATATTAAATTTAATGTTCATTTTAATTTTAAAGATTCTTCCATTATATCAGTATTATACTTCAAATATTTTCTCCATTAAGTAATGTCCCTTTTTATAAATCATTTTAAGTAACATTTGTATAAACATTACATGTAATTGGTAAATTTTATTACATACAACCTAAGAAAACATAACAAAAGTCAAGAGGAAAAAAAACACAGAAATCAAGGGTTTTGGTCACATTCCACATGGTTAAACATTTTTCTTTCTCTTAAAAAAAATATTCTTTCACACATATAAATTTTTTACATTTATTTGATACTAATTTTTCTTACCTTTTTTTTCTCTTCTCTCTTGAAAAAATATAAAAATTTTGCACTTTTATAACCATTTTATCCTTATATTATGTGTCAAATGAATGTAAAAGTGTGTCATGATATCGTTATTTCTCGTAAAAATATCATTTTCTTTAACTTTTTATAACAAAACACATTCCTCCTTTTTCAATTCCTCTTGTATATATAATCAATCTTCCAACTTCAGTTCGACATGAAGAGATCCTTTTTCTCTTTAACATCACAACCCAATTCATCATCTCTTCTCTCTTAGACTTAAACCTAATTTTCTCTACCTTTGAAACTTTTTTCTTCTCTAGTTTTTGGTTAATTTATAATTTCTTGTGATGGGCAATTACATCTCTTGCACTTTGGCTCCTCCATTGATGAAGAACACAAGGTCAACACGTGTGATCTTCCCCACGGGTGAGGTGAAGCAATACAAGGAGCAAGTGAACGTAGCTGAGCTTATGATAGAGTGTCCCACTAACTTCTTAACCAATTCAAAGTCTCTACACATCGGACGAAGGTTTTCACCTCTTGGTGCCGATGAAGAGTTGGAATTTGGCAACCTCTACATCTTCTTCCCTATGAGAAGGCTGAACTCCGTTGTCACCCCCGCCGACGTGGCGGCGCTCTTCAACATGACGGCCAAGCGGATATGTGGAATCAAAGATTCAATATCATGTGATGACTCGGTTGATGGAGTTGAAGTTAAAGATTTAGTGTCATGTGACTCTACCTATGATGTTGGAGTAAATAATGAAGTGTCGAGGTTGAGTTTGGAAGGGTTTGAAATTGAATTAGGGTTTCGGAATAGGTTAAGTTATTGTAGGTCAAAGAAGCCTATCTTGGAAACCATCAATGAGGAACCCATTTGGTTAAGGGTGAAAAAAAGTGAAAGTAAATAATGAGAGGACTAACACAATATGTATAGATTGTACGTAGTTTTTTTTCTTTTTTTCTTTTTGTGATATTACACGTGTTGATTTATCAGGAATTAAGTTAAAATAAGTTAATTTAATTTAAAAAAATTATAATATAATTGAATCAAGTCATTCAAGAAGGTATTAAAGAGGTCCAATATACATGTGGTGAATAGGTTACCAATACCCTTGATACAAACACCAAAGTTTTTATTTTCAACACTTAATTAACGCATACCCCATATAGCACGTATTAAATTATTTATATTGTGGGTTGAAATTTGGTTTTCCTAATTTCAACGACAATGTTATTGCCGTGTGAATTGTTGAACCATTTTTTGTGGCTTGAATTAATGGGGTAGAAAAGTGATGGTTCAGTGTAAGTGGGAAAAGAACTAATCACAAGTTGCAACGCGGAATGGAACATTAATTACGCTTTTGCAAGAAGCATTATTTATTTATGTGGACTAGCGGAAATCACAGGTTTACCCGTTGAGAATAATCTTCTTGCAATCTTTAAACATGTAAATAAGTGATAATTTAGGTTTTAAAAAGGTGAGATTTTTAATTTATATATATATATATATATATATGACCGATTATCTATTGGTCATATCAATATGATTCTTGTCTTTTTATAAGTAGATGTTGATTTATTAAATCAATGTATTTTACTACAATAATCTAAAAAACATCGAGTATTTGGAACAAAATGGACTTGAACTTATTCATGTACATATGTCCATAAACTATAAGCATAAAAACTATAAGCATACGAAGTATATTGATTACACTTTTATTAATTATGTATTTATTGTTTGTTGATGTGAGAGACTAACTTGATCATCAAACTTTCCTCTACATATACATACGATACGTAGTACAAGGAGAATGAGTATTCAAGAGGAGGACGAGTATCACAAAGTTTAAAAGGTTGGAAGCATTTGGAGAGTTTGTAGAAGTCTTTATAAGGTACTTACTCAACTCTGTAAGAACAATTGACGCCCACCGTGAGGTTGACTTGTATTCTATGAAGAAAAGCATTTATTGTGTCCACAAGAAGCAGAATAGCTGAAGAAAAGAGAAGCAGGACTCTCTTGGCTAACATAGCCATTATCCTGGAAGCCTGGGCTAAGATGTAGTCAGAGTTTGCTAAGTTTAAGAGAAGAAGTGTTCAGGAAATGGATGCCCTGATGGAGGAAAACGTAAGGCTAAAAAGGAGGGTTGAGGATGAGATAATGGTTAGTAAAGGAAAGGAGAAAGAAACCCTTGATAACACGGTCTCAATGTAGAAAACTCCACCTCACACCGACCCTATTCGTGGAAATGAAAAGGAAAACGAGTACACTAGACACTCCTCCCAACCAATTCACCACGACATCATCCATTATCCTCACTCACACAACACGGTTCTCCTTCACTCTTGAATTTCTCCACCATAACCATCATCATACATTCATCAAATACCTATTTCACCATCTGGTTTCCACCCTACTATCACAAATATAACCAAACCCCTTTCATCTAGCACTCGCGCTTAAACCTCAGTCACCATCTTTCAATATCCTTTTTCTATCCTCAGTCTCGCATGCATTATCACCCAAAATAAAGAGCTAGAAGAGATAGAAAAGCATAGTGGCTCGTCGTTGCCGGTGAGGTCGATGAAGGTCGAAGAGGTTGGTAAGATCAACAAGGTTTACGAGGTCAATACAAATTAAACTCTAAATAAAATACTTTATTTAAACAAAACCATAAAATTTCCCCAACTTTCTTAATCAACTCATCGCATTAAACTACATCCGAATTATTTGCAGTATCATATGTTCTCGTATAACGACACAAGTTATATGATCATCACACACACATAAACAAACAAAAACAGGAGTGAGCTAGCTAAGAATTAAACATAACCGGGATAACAAAACTCACAAGAGCTAAATATTCATCACAATATTAAACACCAATAACACACTAATAGCTCAAGCATGATTACTTATCATTATCTCAAACCAGTGGTCTATCCCCTCTATGTACTCAACTATACACTTATTCGTCTGAAGTGATTAGTTCATGTTGTTTTGTCATCTCAGCAAGACTATTTCCTTTGTTCCTCTAGGACTTAGGAGTAAAAACTTTAGTGAATCTCACACCGGACACTATACTCAGCAATGAGCCAAAGCAACGACAAAACATCCTTCCCCTTTTCCATTGTTTCATCAATACTTGAACTCATCCTCTTCCTGCATCGCACAAAAGAAGAGAATATATTTCCCGCATCGCACAAATGAAAGAATCATCTCTAGATTTACCAGTTATGGCAAAACAACCCCATAATAGCCTGTCTTATCTTCACACGTATACACCCAACCAATAAACTCACATATTCAGAACTTCATACATGAAAATATCAAATTTTATTATATAATTAAAAAAATAAACATATAGAATAATTTAAATTATTAATATCTACCCATTAAATTATTATTATTATAACAAGTAATTTAGCATATAATTATTTTAATTTAATATATTAAAAATTTAATTTAATAAATTTGGTTTTAATTTGAAAAGTGACACCATTGTTTCACGTGACACTAATATTGACATGTGACATTATCACTACCACATGGCAATCACAAACCCTACATGTGGACCCAAAAAAATTGGAAAAAAAAAATGATTTAATTATGCTTTTGGTCTTCATTTTTGTAGGAAAAATCTTAAATTGGTCTCAATCAGGATCCTACTTTAAAAACGTGATATAATTTGATCATTTCCATTAAAACTCTACTAACAACATTAAATGTGTCACATGTCAATTTGTAATTTTTTATTTCATTTATTTTTAGTTAAAATAGTTGTCATCAACCACATGGGGTGTCACATATCAATGTTAATGTTAAATGTCACTCTTAATTTCAATTTAATGTTAAATGTCCTCTTAATTTCAATTCAATCAATCTATTTGTTATTTTGATTCAATTCAATCCCAAGTCCTTTTAAAATTGAATATTTTGTTTCTCTTCAAATGGAGACCAAATTTAATTTTTATATAAAACCCAATACTGATATTTTTCTTAAACATTTATGAAATTATTTTTAAACTAACTGAAATTAAGACAATGATAGTTAGTGCTAACAATGACACTTGGTGTTGAAAGTGATCCGTGAGATTGCCACTATCACATCATAATGTCATTACCATGTGGTACAACGCTAACTTGATATATGATTTTTTTTCTTACAAAATTCTAAAAATAAAATAAAATAAACTACGAACTAAAACGTTACACGTTTTTATCGTCGTTAGTATAGTACTAATCAAAAGAACCAAATTATATCACATTTTAAAAAATAGAAACCTAAATTGAGATAAATAAAAATTAGGGGACCAATATTAGATTTTTGTATGAAAATGGAAAAAAAAATATAGTTAACCCAAAATTATTTAAAAAAAGAAAAAAAATTACAAATTGACATGTGATTTAAACTGTAACGTCCCGGTAACTTACAGGTGTAAGACCCGAGAAAATGTAGAGTTTATAAATAAGTCTTAAATATGTTTTATTAAAATCTATGTGAGTTTACAAGGTGTTGTGTAGTTCAGTTGGTGTGCGGGGGAGAAAAAGATAATAGAGAACATCGTAAGACGTTCTTTGAAGAAGAGAAATCTTTTCTTTTGAAAGATATAGCAAAAATGTGAAGACTTATTATTGATTGATACTCTATAACTGAAGACTTATTATTGATTGATAGTCTATAACTGACTAAGGTATGAGAAGCTATTTTTTTACGTTAACGGAGTAAGGACGAACCATCGCTGGGAGGGGCGAGGATGACCTGACAGCGACGTTAACGGAGTAAACCCTTTTCTTGTCGGCGAGAGCGCGGCGACGGTGTGGCAAAGGGAGGACGCGACGTCCTCTCCATAGCGGTGTGCGCCGTAATGGCGGCCCCCCCAAGGCTTCGAGGACGTTCTCGTAACGGTGAGAATCGCAGAAGTCTCTAGATCAAGAACTGACGGCGGGTTGAGTGTGAACGGTGTCGCGGTGGCGAGCGAAGAGCCGGTGACACTTTGCAAGGGGTGCTAGCGCGGCTGTGGAATGCATCATGTTCTCGATTTGGCAATCTTTGGGTTACTGTTTTCTAGTTTGGGTTGTTATTTTTTTTATCCTCTTGCAGATCTGGGTTTCCTTGATTGGGATTAGGGTTCCGATTGAGGAATTTAGGGTTTTGATTTGGAAAAAAATTTATGTTGGGTTATGATGTTTGTGAATTACTGTGTTCCGCGGTGGTGGTCAGAATCGAGCGGGTGGCGTCGTGGTGGCTGTCGGAGTTGAGAAAGTGGTGCAGCCATGGATGTTGCGTTGACTGGTCGTCGACTCTTGGCCAAGGGGTGTTGCACTGATTGACCATTCTGAAACGGCGAAGTTCTTCTTTGGGCCGGGAGTGAATCTGGGTTGAAATGGTGCAATTCTTTTGGGTTGCAGACCCATAATTGAAAAAAAAAATGAAGTTATTAATTTACAATAATAAGAATGTATAGTTGGATATAGAGAATAGAATTCGTGGTTATCTAGTATTATCTAATAAAATTAAATTGTGGTTATTTGCCACTATCTAATAAAATTAAATTGTAAAGAGAGAGAAGAAAACAGTAATAATACTAATTATTATTATTATAAGGAGAAAGTTGTTATTTAGTAATTAATTGGAATTAATTACTGTAAAAGAGAAATTAATTTGGAACGAGACAGAAAGTAATTTATTAGAAAAAAAAATTAATTAGAAATTAAATGTTTTGGAAATTGAAATTATTGGAAAGAGTAACGAGGTTTGAGTAAATAAAGTAATAAATAATTTATTAATTGAGTAATTAAAGTAATAAATAATTTATTAATTTGAATTGGTATCGAATGATATTTATGTATTTATTTATTGGGGATTTATTTATTTGGAATGATATTTATCTTATTATTTATGTGGAACGATATTTATTTAATTATTTATTGTTTATTTTAATTATTTATTTAATTGTAATTTATTGTTGGAGTGAAATCCGAGAAGGTTCAGTCTAAGTACATTAGATTTTTGAATCAGACTGTACATAATGATGAATGACCAAAATTAGATGGAGAGTGAGAAAATATGTTGTACTTAAAGATATACGTTGGAACGAGTAAGTGTTGAGTTGTATCTAAGGATGTAGTTGATGAGCACAAGAGTGAAAGATAGGTCCACTTGCTGTATTTAGTAAAGCCTGAGACTATCAATCATCGAGATAGCAACTTCCTTTGGCCTTGTGTGCGAAAAGGGAGTGCTCGGGTATTGAGCCCTCCTTGTGTGGGAGTGATGGTGTTTGTCTTGTCCTTGTGTGGCAAGAAACATGTTCCTTAGCCAGGTAGGCGGGACTACTCGAACAGACCTGTAGGAGGGGCTACAGGGGACTTGTGGGGAGGCCACAAGTTTGAGGTAGGGTACAGGAGTGTGACTGATTCTTTTCACTATGGAGTTATGGTATTGTGGAGGCTCATGGTGTGATTATGATGAACGATTCAGGATGAGGTTAGTTTTGATGGGGGTACATGTAATGTTGATTCATGATGAAGATGTGATGGGAAATGATGACGTGGAGGGTATAGTCACATTATAGGTAACAAAGATGTTGATTATGTTCATAGTATAGAAACAATTATGTGAGTATGGGTAACATTATAATTGAATGGTATTATTATTAAGTTGTGCTTACTATTCTTTTACATATTTTTATTGTTATTGGTTGTGTTATGGTAGCTTACCCATATTTGTTTGTGTTTGTGGTTGTGTGTGGCTTGCAATGATCGTATAACTTTTGGCATACAGGAGCAGATGTTGCAGATGCTTCGGATATATGATAGAGATGCGATAGTGGGAAAAAGACTTATGTTAATTAAAGTTTTCGTGCTATAAATGTTAGAGACAGTGTAATCAATTTATTTTATTTTGTTTTTATGGTACTAATTCCTATATTTTATAAGTGGATTTCCGCGATGGTATTATGATTTTAAAATTTTTAAATTTTCCTAATAATTGAATCATTCCAAAAAAAATAAAAATTGGGATGTTACAACATGGAGTTCTTATGAGATATGCTACCGAAAAGTAAATGCATTTGGTAATATGAGTAGCCAAATCAATTCCTTTAAGTCATCCTTCAACCGTATAGTCTCATACCTATACATCCCTCTCATTCCTCCATGTGTCCCTTCCACTCGAAGCCTGCCAGGAGCCGCTCACTCCCCACCCTCGTCAGTGCCCGGACATCACATGCCCACCAGCTTCCGCTCATTCCGGTGTATGTTCGATTCATCCATGTGTCCCTTCCACTCGAAGCCTGCCAGGAGCCGCTCACTCCCCACCCTCGTCAGTGCCCGGACATCATATGCCCACCAGCTTCCGCTTGGTTCGTCCTCGAACCACACTGTACTGGGAGAGGCTAGGCTCTGTTACCATTTCCAGTGTGCTTTGTCCTCACTCACACACTTTCTGGAAAAACTTCTCGGAAGGTCACCCATCCCAGAATTACTCCAGGCTAAGCACGCTTAACCATGAAGTTCTTATGGGATAGGCTACCGAAAAGCAAATGCATTTAGTGATATGAGTAGCCAAATCAATTCCTTTAAGTTATCCTTCAACCGTATAGTCTCATACCTATACACTCTCCATCCCTCTCATTCCGGTGTATGTTCGATTCATCCATGTGCCCATTCAACTTGAAGCCTGCCAGGAGCCGCTCACTCCCCACCCTCGTCAGTGCCCGGGCGTCACATAAACAACTTTAGTAAAATACTTATAGAAAAACCTAATTAAATCAACTTTTCAAAAATTATACTTAATTAATCTATTTAAAAACTTGCAAGGGAAACCAAATAACTAATTAAATCTTATTTTAATTTGATATGATATTAGTAAACAACAAATGTTCAAAAAATATTTTGAAGTGTCCTTTAAATAATATTTAATATTTTAGTGTCAAATATATAAAATATATTAAAATTAAAAAAATTACATTTATATATATATATATGTATATATATAATTATAATTATAATTATGGGACCAACTTAACCTTAAGATTTTTTATCTATTACTCGTATAAATTGTTTAAATTTAAAATTAAATATATTTTTAGTCTTTAAAATATTAAAATTTGACTTGTCAAAATTGTTAGTATATTTTATTTCTTAAATTTTAAAAATAAATTGATATAGGTTTTTTAAACTAATTATATTTTTAAAAATTTAATTATATTAATTTTTTATTTGTCAAATGTGTCTTATATCAATATTTAAATTTTATATACCGTTGGACACATTTTTCTTCCATATCAGTTAAAAAATTGCAGTGAAAGGTAAAAAGAAAATTAAGGTAATTGATAATTGGGTAAAGAAAAAAAATCTGTGAACAAATTCACGTTGGTTTGACCATATGTTCACGACTACAAACATACCCTTATTTTCCTGTGTGTTTCTGTCTTGGTGGAGTCAATCACTTTTGGACGGAGGTCGCGTTTTTCACGTTGCTTTTACGAACTTTGCTAGTGCATTTCCAATCCGCCGACCAACATGTGATGCACAAAAATCATTTTTGAATAAATAAAATTATCTTTAAAAAGTAAATATAATTTATAAACTTAGCTTCTATTAAAAATCCATTATGTTTTTTAAATTAAGATACACGATAAATTGATTTAAATTTACTAAAGAATTTAATATTTTTTACGTTCTTACTTGAAAAAAAAAAATTAAGAGAGAATTTTCTAATAATCTTTAACATAGAATTTTCTAAGAAAGGTAACATTCTTCAAGTCAATTTCTCCCTTCTTTATCCCGCATTATGGAAACTTTAGTGTGCTTTTTATAATTATATAATTGTTATGTGCAATTGTTTCTCTGTCAGGCGATTCAGTACTCACAAACACAAGATAGTACAGTTGGCCAAATATGGAGAAAGCAATTCAAAGACAGAGGGTACTGCTTGACCATCTTCAACCCAGTTCTTCAAGTTTGATTTTTTCGCGCCAAGCTCATCAATCTACGGATCTCTCGGTAAGTGGGTGTTTCGTTTTTTCTTTCAAATTTCCCTGTTTTTCAAGTGGGTGCTATTTTGTTTTGTCAGGTGAATAGAAATCATAACTTCTCTTACCTTCTGTTCAACTCACTAAATTTACCTTATATCTTCAAATGCTGGTGGAAAAGTTGAACTCGTCTTCTCTTCTTCCTTTCCCTTCCACTCTACATTAAGCTACCTTATTACTCCATTTGTTAATGTATTGTTACTGCATAAATTTGATCTCTTGCTCGCTGAATGCTGTTCAGTTTGGTTGACTGTGATTTTTGAAGGTTTAACTGAAGATCTTAGGATGATTTTTATATGTGGGACCACCGACAAAAGTTTGTAATATTCGATAAATTTTAACATAGAAGAGAGTGTATTATAGGAAACAAAAATGTTAGAGAGTAGTATATTTGTGAAGTTTTTTTTATTCTGGATTTGTTGAACCAACTTTTACTTTCTGAAGTATATGTGGAAATGCTTTACATTGTTTAAGCCTCTTTTCCATTTCTTGTTAGGCTTCATCATGTTTTGCTGGGAATTCTTCACATGGGCAAAGGGGTGGATCAGAAGATGATGTGGTGATTGTAGCGTAAGTTTGCCTATATAAATTCTATTTGTGTGATTTCTAATTCTCTATTTTGTGGTAGTAATCCAATTAGTCCTTGAAATGTATGTGTCAATGACTATTCTCTTATCGTTAAATGTTAGAGCTAAATTTGGATTAGCGTTGCTTGTTTTAGGTTAAAGTTGATTTTGAAGTGACTTGTTTTATGTTTGGATGTTTTTATTGTAAAACCAATTTAGCAGTAAAACTCAGGATACATTTTTTTATCCAACGCAAAATTTACCTGAAATTGCTTCGACTCAGAATCAGTTTTTGAGCCAATATCAATTTCTGAGCTTAGAACTTGAAGAACCCAACATGTATTAGAAATCCAAGTATAAGTTTGAGTCTAGTATTGAGTAGAAATGAGAAAGTTGAACAATATACAAGGAAGAAGACTCATAAGCATGTCGTCATAAAGTTTTGGGTAGGAAATAGGATAAAAGTCTTTTATATGGATTGACTCATAAGGCATTGTGTATCCCCTTAGGATGATTGAATCCTAATTAAGTTCAATGTCATATATTCTTTAAAAATATTTTTTACTTATAGATAATTTCATTGATTAACAAAATATTATATTTAAATTGATATTATCTATCTTACATATATAGTATATGTAAGACTTGGACTACTATCATTCAAAGACTTGGACTAGGTTGATCAATGGTATATCATTCAGGGATAAAATTGAGTATTTACTCTATGATTTTATTGATGAGATTGTTGAACCTTTTAGCTTTAATTTCTCTGCAATAACCAGGGCATATCGAACTGCCATTTGCAAAGCAAAACGTGGAGGCTTTAAGGATACTCTTCCAGATGATCTTCTTGCCTCAGTTCTGAAGGTAATTCTTTGAATAATTCAAGAATTGGAAATAATATTAGTAAGGATAAAAAATGCTTCAGGGAACATTCATAATGGTTTATGATTGGAACATGGCAACCTTGAAAAATTTTGTGCTACTTTTGTTGATCATTGGTTTATTTGTTTTACTTCACTTTTGTTCTGTGGTTCCTAAAGTGAGTTTTCCTATAGGCTGTGATTGAGAAAACAAAAGTGGACCCAGCAGAAGTTGGAGACATTGTTGTGGGTACAGTACTCGCCCCTGGATCAGATAGAGGAATTGAGTGCAGAATGGCTGCCTTTTATGCAGGTTTCCCAGGTACATTTTACAGTCTTCATTGATATGCTATACGAAATCATTGATTTTACTGAATGTAGAAGTCCTGTTGAGTTGGCTTCATATGATTATTCTTGTGGCTCGTATTTATTTTAGCACGATTTCTAATATATTATGGATCTCATTCAATTTTCAACCAGATACTGTGCCTCTTCGAACTGTCAATAGACAATGTTCATCTGGACTGCAGGCAGTTGCCGACGTAGCTGCTTATATAAAAGCTGGTTTCTATGATATTGGTCAGAATGAATTGATCTAAACTTTATACTAAAATTCCATGGCCTGGTTATTTCTTTATCCTAATCTTCCTAATATATCATGTAGGTATTGGGGCTGGATTAGAGTCTATGTCAAATGACACTGTGAATAGGCTTAAAAACATTAACCCGAAGGTATGGAGAAGTTGTATATTTTGAATTCCACTTTTTCCTTTGAGACGTGTTTGGCCTGACTTTTCGTTATATTAACTTGATTTTTCATTATATAATTAACAGGTAGAAACCTTTGCACAAGCCCGGGATTGTCTTCTTCCTATGGGAATAACTTCTGAGAATGTAGCACAGCGCTATGGTGTGACAAGGCTAGAGCAAGATCAGGCTGCTGTGAGTATGACACAATTATTTAATATGTTAAGGGTTTATGGCAAATTTCTCTGTAAGCGTTTTAAAAGAAGAAAAAGGTAAAATGAGTGTCTTCACAAAAGCTAATAAAACTAGCTTATGCAAGCATGAGCTGAAAATCTGCTGTAGAAACTAAATGAGTTTCTTTAAATTAGTTTTTGCATAAGCAGTTTTAGCTTATGGAGCAACTTATTTTATTTTTCTATCTTAAGTGTTTGTAGGGAAGTTTATCCAAACAGATCCTAAATATGTATGAAAAGATTATCAGGATGCTTGAACTTTTAGTTTGTAAAATTAGGTTGAGTCTCACAAGCGTGCTGCAGCTGCAACAGCATCCGGTAAATTCAAAGAAGAAATCATTCCAGTTTCTACAAAGGTAAGCATCAACGGCCAAAATGATCATTCCTGTAGTATTAAATATATTATACTACTAATGATATTTGTTTTCAAAGTTTGTGGATCCTAAAACTAGAGTGGAGAAGAAAATTACTGTTTCTGTTGATGATGGTATTCGGCCAAACACAAATATAGTGGATTTGGCAAAGCTGAAGCCTGCATTCCAGAAAGATGGATCCACAACAGCTGGTATTCAAGAACTATACTATCTTTTGTTAACTTTGTTACTCTCGGGGAAATCTTGTAGCTTGTGAATATATTTGTTTTGAATCTTTCTTTTTATTTCAATTTCAGGGAATGCTAGCCAAATTAGTGATGGTGCAGGAGCTGTGCTCCTCATGAAGAGAAGAGTGGCTTTACAAAAGGGGCTTCCTATTCTTGGAATCTTCAGGTAAACAATAACAATGACATGCATGTATGCTGAAATGGTATCATAACATATTTTTACATTTGTTTAACAGTAAAATGATCCTTAAAGTGTAAACATAAACTATAAAAAAACAAGTGTAGGGAATAAGGTTCTGAAACTCTGAAAGTTTATGTAAATATTCGACTTGGAGTCTAAATTTAAACACGAAAAGTTTACTTTTTGATAAAAAAAATTATATAAATAATATCTTAATTTAAGTATACATAATTATACAACTCAAAAATACTTAAAATAAGTAAATTAAAATTGTAAAAATAATTACAACTATTCCTGGACATTATATCCTAATTATATTAGTTTTTCACTACAAAATTAAAAAAATGTTATAATTTATAAACACCCCAAAATTGCTTTTAAAATTAAAAGCTAACTAACAGTGACTAAAAGGGGGCCGAATAGCTTATAAGTTATAAGTTATAACACTGGTTTTAAAATGGTTATAATATAAAGTAAAACTTATAGCGTAGAAGAAGAGGAAAGCGTGCTGAGAGATGAGTGGGAACAATGTGCGAGTTAAGGATGACCCGGCCAACGATGTTCGAGGCGACGGCAATGGCGACTGAGCGCGACGGCGAGTGAGTGTGACGGCGACGACGACTAAGCGCGACGGCGATGACCACTTAGGCGACAACGATGGCAACCACGTTGTTGACGGCGAGCGCGAGACACGAGAGAGTGTGAATCGCAAGACTCGAACCCTAATCTGATGTGGGAGGAAGATGAGAGAGGGTGATGCACGAGAAGAAGGGGCTTAAACATAAGGGAGCCCTAATTTAGTTCGTCCTCTCCATATGACTTCGTTTTTATTAAAAAGATTTGTCCATTGTAACTCGCAAAGACGTGTCTAAACTCGCGAGTTCATACGATTCTACAACCGAGTGTACTTATTCCACACTGTGAAGCTTCCTGATTGTTTGTTTCGAAATTTCTGAAATTCATCCGGATGCATTCCGTATTATATCGTGCTATTATTGATGGTGATTCCCGTTGCATATGTTATGCATATAGGCATTTGTGTTCCTCTCTAGGAACTAGATATTTTTCTCATAAAGAACAAAGTGAAGAAGAGCTTATCAGGTACCTGGATATTCTCACCGTGAAACTTGGCAAAGGAAGCAGTGAGGAAGAAGCTCTTCACACCCTTTTGAATGATGAAACTTGTGATGCCATACCCCTCTCCCAAAACCTTGTTCACCTGTTGCTCCAGCGATACAAGGATGATTGGCAATCTGCGCTGGGTGTATTTAGATGGGCTGGTTCACAGTCGAGCTTTAGACATTCGCCGGAGTCATACGATATGATGGTCGATATATTGGGTAGAATGAAGGTTATGCAAAAGTTGAGGGATTTGTTAGATGAAATGCGTAAGAGTGGTCTGGTCACTATGAATACTGTGGCTAAGGTAATGAGACGGTTTGTTGGGGCAGGGCAATGGGTAGATGCAGTTAAGATATTTGACGATTTGCAAGCTCTTGGGTTGGAGAAGAACATAGATTCCATGAACTTGTTGCTTGATACCCTGTGCAAAGAGAAATTTGTGGAGCAAGCTCGTGAAATTTTCTTGGATCTGAAGCACCACATTGCTCCTAATGCTCACACCTTCAACATATTCATTCATGGATGGTGCAAAATCTGCCGTGTGGACGAGGCACACTGGACAATTGAAGAGATGAAAGGATACGGTTGTCGCCCTTGTGTTATAAGTTATTCCACAATCATTCGGTGTTACTGTCAAGAAGGGAATTTCATCAAGGTGTATGAGCTTCTTGATGAAATGCAGGCTCAAGGGTGCCCTGCTAATGTGATAACTTATACTACTATCATGAGTGCATTGGCAAAGGCTGAAAAGTTTGAGGAAGCTTTGAAAGTACCTGAGAGAATGAGGTCTTCTGGATGTAGGGCTGATACACTTTTCTTCAACTCTTTCTTATATACATTGGGGAGAGCAGGTAGATTAGATGACGCTGCCTATGTATTCAACGTGGAAATGCCCAAGGCTGGTGTTTCTCCAAATACATCCACCTATAATTCACTGATTTCTATGTTTTGTTATCATGCCCAAGAAAAGAGAGCTTTCGAAATTCTGAAGGAGATGGAAAATTCAGACTATTGTAAGCCTGATGCTCAGACTTATCACCCATTGATCAAGTCTTGCTTTAAAACTGGAAAAATAGATAGTGTGTTGAATGATATATTAAATGACATGATTAAGAAATATCATCTCAGTCTTGATCTTTCAACTTATACGCTGCTGATTCATGGGCTTTGTAGAGGAGATAGATGCAATTGGGCGTTTTCTCTGTTTGAGGAGATGATTGATCAAGATATAATTCCCAGATTCAGAACTTGCCAATTGCTGTTGGATGAAGTCAGGCAGAAAAATATGTTTCAAGCTGCTGAGAAAATTGAGGATCTTATGAAGAAATTGTAAATGCATGAGCCTCTTATTTGTGTGCGCACACTGCATCGTTACACATTATTTTAACCATTTGATACAAAACCAGGACAAATAAAGAGAGTGGCATGATATTTTTTTGAATAGTATATCAATGGCTTGAATGCTCAGACATTGCTTATCTGCTTTGCCTTTTAGTTGTTTCCCTCTGATTAATGTAAGTTTTTGAGATCCTTGTTCAATAAGTACTCTCATTTGGCATCCTGCAGGCAAAGCTATTGAAAAATATTCATAATATATATATACACACACACACACACACTTATTTATTGGGTAAATTAGTCTGAAAAAGTGGCCGTAATATAGGATACTCAAGGCTTGAAGCCATGTGCTTCACATTTTTTATATTAGAATTTTATATGCTGAAAGGATATGTGAAATCAGTAACTCAAATTTTACTTGAAACCTATTCAGACATGGACAGATAACTAAATCAGGTTTGTGACAGAACCTTATTCATTTTTTTTTCTATTTAAAATTTGTCACACAAGTGAATTTAATTTTCAGGAGTTTCGCAGCTGTTGGAGTAGATCCTGCAGTCATGGGTGTCGGCCCAGCAGCTGCCATCCCAGCCGCTGTGAAATCTGCTGGTCTTGAACTTGGCAACATTGACTTGTATGAAATCAACGAGGTAAAAGTTTTAAGAGTTGTCATTACAGACATTGTTTTGGACAAACTTTTCTATGAACATTTTAAGAGTTCTACGAGAAGAAATAAGGAAGTTAAATGCATTGAACTCTTTATAAACTGAAGTCAATTTATATATCTTACCTGTGGGAGAAGTTAAATGACAGTTTTTATAAAAGTTCCACAACTTGATTTTCACTTATTGAAGAAGGTAAATTTATTTTCTCTCTATTTTCTTCTTCTAAAAGTATTCAGAAGAAAAGTTTATTCAAATAGGGTCTTAATTAATAACTACTATTCTTGTACATGTTTTCATAGCCAAGTCACTTCAATTAATCTTGTACTAAGTGCTTATCAATATAATGGCTTTGTAGGCCTTTGCATCACAGTATGTTTATTGCTGCAAGAAATTGGGACTTGATCCCAGAAAGGTCAATGTTAATGGTGGTGCCATTGCTCTTGGACATCCTTTGGGCGCCACAGGTGATGTTTATATTTTTTTAATCAGAAATTTATCTTACTTTTGCCCCTTATTAAATGGAAGAAGATGCCAAAATCTCCATAGAGGCAAATCTTTACATTACTGTAACATGTTTACTCATGTATATTTCATCTTACAATCAAAACAAGCCATCTTACACATAACATATAAATTCTGTTCATCTATCATGAACCTAGTGCCGACATTGTTGGTGAATTTTCGTGCTGCCATTTTCTGACAGGTGCACGATGTGTTGCAACTTTGTTGAATGAGATGAAACGCCGTGGCAGGGATTGTCGCTATGGTGTAATCTCCATGTGCATAGGTAGGTGATTTCTTCTATATGGCCTCTCCATCTCATAAATACAAACAATTGTATATTTTGAGAAATTAGTTTTGTGACTGATTCATATCACTCAAAAATTGGGAGATAAATTGTGTAAATCATTTCAAGGTTTGTTGAACACAGTGGAAAATTTGTTTCAGATTTTCTTGTAAGTTAATGTTCGTAACCTGGCCAAATGTATAGCTAGTTGTGTAGAAGTTTATGTAAACAACACCTACCTGGTTTAATATTAGTTTTTGGAGAACCTAAATGAAATAGGTTTCTTCTATAATTCAAAAATTAGCTTGAGAGAAAATTGTTTCATTTTCTTTCTTATTTGCTTCTATTGTATATGTCTATGGAGAAATTTGTGGGAAAAGGGTGTGTAAAGTAGCATGCAGAATAGGGCAGCATATTTATTTGCAGAAATTGTGTTGTCTCAGACTGGGGAAAAAGGCACAAGAGAGGTGAATGAAAAGGGAAATGGAAATAAGAACATGATGAGTAAATACAAGAAAAGTTAAAATTAGTGTCAAAACTTAGGTGAAATAAACATATAAATGGTACATCCATGTGAGAGTTTAAGAATGTTATTCCTTTCCATGTAACATTATTGAAATGTGCATAATTTCAGGTTCTGGTATGGGAGCTGCTGCTGTATTTGAAAGGGGAGACTATTGAAGATTTGTGCAAGTTTGTATGGTTAGAATAAATAAAGATCTTTGTTGTTGAATACTAGTTAAAATAATGTATTGCGGTTCACTTTTTTTCTAATAATAAAAAATAATAAAATTATAATTATAACAATAAATATTAGTATTTTTATAATTTTATTATAAATAATTTTTTGTTTATTTTGTAAGTAATATTTTATTATAAATAGTTATATTAATTTAAAAATAGTTAAATTTTGAAAAAAAAACATTTAAATTTAAAAAAATCACTTGATAAAGTTGGTAAATAGTTATTTATTAAAGAGTAAACAAAAATTTGTGTACACCAAACAATAGATTCTAATAATATAGACTATTTTTTTAATTCAGTTATGATGGGAATGTCACAAAATAGTGGCGGACAAGATATGTTATTACAATTATTATTAAATAATAAATAGCACTTTCAATTCTCATTAACATTTTAGGTGGTTTTTAGATTATAGAGTAGACACGAGTGAATGAATTTGAGAATTTGAAATAATGGATGAAGAGAGTTGAAAATAAATTTTATAAACTTGTGAATGATGTGAATGGTATTATAGATTAATAATATATAATTATTAATTTGTCTTTGTCGAAATTTAATATAAATCTAAACTTAAATAATAGAAATTATATTAAAATAAAATTAAAATTATTAATGATAAAAAAATAAAAAGACTTCCTCTAACCGAAGAAGTTTTGTTTGAGACCGATAGACTTTGTTTTATTGGTCAACAAGAGAATGTCATCAAGTGTGAGAACAGAGGATAAGGTCATCAAAATTGATTTAGCTCGGCGAAAATATAATGCAATTTGACATTTTAAAAACTTTATTAAAACAATTTAATAAAATTATAGTATTTCAAACTTCACCTAAAAATAGTGAGTACGTTTTCATCGATGTCATCCAAGTTCTATTTTCGTGTTTCTTGAGATTATTTTTTAGTTAGTGTTTAAATAGACTGTAATTAGAGAAACATTCAACAAACATTGATTACAATTTTTTTGATAAATATTAACCTACAAAATTAAGTAGATATTAATTGAAAAGTTATCCAAAAACCTAACGTTATTTGAAATGTAATTGATATAAATAAAAAATAACCAAAGTCAATAATCATTTGAAAAAATCTTTATTAATAATTTTTTTTTGAAAATAACTTTTATCAATGTTCAAAGAAAATCATAACTTACATCATCCTAAAATTAATAATTGTTGTTAAAATTAATTCTTGATGAGCTTAACTATAATATAACATAAATATTGCCCCTTTTTTATGAAGAAAACTTTAATTAATAGTAGTAAAAAAAATTCAAAATAATAACTTTGATTAAACCCAACCTTAGTTGAATAGAAAAAACTATGTTTCACGTTAAAAAAATACCACTAATGAAAACCACTTTCTAATATGGTATTAGAGGAATGGTTAGAGTCTATCCTAGTGATATTTCTTGTTTGTTGGGTATATTGTTCCATCCGTTATCGGGTTGTTATCGGACCACCCATTAATATCTAGTCTCACGCTCGAAATGTATATTACTTAGCTTGATGAGAGTGTGTTGAAAGTCTCACATTGATAAGAGATACGACCAATTTATAATATATAAGTGAGTGAAAACCTCACCTTAAAAGCCGGTTTTGTAAGGTTGAGTTAGGTTTAAAGCCTACTTCTTAACATAGTCATTATAAAACAAATAACATTTATTAATTTTATCTTTCAAGGTTCACCTAAAAGAAGGTTGTCATTTACCAAGGGTGGATATTATATAATCTATCCAGTTACCCTAAGACACGAACATGGTCATTTTTTTTATGTCAGTAGGATGCGAACATTTGTAGAGTTGAAGGACATTAATATTATCTATGTAAACTTGCATCAGGATTGATATTTTTGTTATGTAAAGAGATTATATAAATGAAAATACGAAGTTGTTTAATTGCAAATATTACTAAGAAGTTCAAATTTCCAAATACATAATAAAAAATGTTGCTAGTGAGATGATGATGATGAATGTCTACTGCGTACATTGTGACCTCCTTTATTGTTGGGGGCATCTTCTTCAAACGTTGCACGAGCTATTTGTAATGCCTCAATAGTCAAATTTCAAGCTATATTGTCCTCACTCACATCACGACAATCAATTATCCTCTGTAAAATTGTCATAACACGTTTGATAAAGCCCTACAATTACGGTGAGAACAAATTAATTAACATTATTTAATAACATAAACTCATAAACATTATATGGTTACATACCAATAAACAAAATTTTGACTCTAATCTCCAATGACAGGTTGAAACATGTTTTAGCAGGGGAAGAGGGGTGGGGTGACTGCCTTTTCAAATGTTTTCCCTAAAATAAGGAGGAGAGGGACCATGATTGTCCCAAAAGCTTGGCTACTTAAGACCAAGGGTAGTTCTGAAGTTGGAAAGGTTATGGCTATAAAGGAAGGCTGAGTTTTTGAAGTGTAAAGAGGAGTAGAGCTGCCCAGAGTTTGTGAAGAGAAGAGTCAAGATTGTTCAAGAAAAGAGGTAGGGGAGCAAATCCATCTCTTTTACTTTATGCAAAACTTGTATGAATTGGATGAATGATTCTTAGCATATGATGAGTATGAATGAGATGAGCAAAGGATGTTACTCTCTTTAAATTTTTTCTGTGTTTAAGATAATGAGATGTATTGCTTTTATACTTGGATTGCTTATACCGAGTATGTGGAAAATTGGTTTTGATGGAATGGAAAATGATAAGTTGAAGTCATGGTAGAAATAGGTTGATGATTTTGTATATATGGTGTTGATATATACTTTTCGTATGTATGGTTAAAGGTAAGTAAAGGTTGATTTCCTCATTACATTTGTGGTATTTGTGTGAGTGGTTGATAATTTAAGTATGAGAAGTGTTGTATGTGATTAGTAGAAGGAAAGCAAAGGAAGCTTTGGCAATATATGCATAATAAGGGCCACAACAAGGAAAACAAAGGAAGGAAGCTCTTCAATAAGTGTTGTCCGTATTAATTGAATACAAGCCCAAATTTGAAGGAGAAATGACCAAGATGATGAATTGCATTATGGCCCAAATGGAAAAGAACTAAAACTCCATTTTGCTACTGTTTTATTTTATAAGTTAGTTAGTTTTTAAAATAGCCCAATCTTTGTATAATTGGTTGACCAAATTATGTCTTTGGGCCAATCAATTAGCAGGCTTTAGTTTAACTTTTTTTCAAGTTGTAATAAGGGCCCAATTTGGAAACATAGACATCAACCCTTATAAGCTTTACTATTTTCATCAAATGAACAAGTCAGATTTTTTATGCAGAAAATTTAGGGTTTTTATCCCTTCTATCATAGTGAGAGTGATTCTCCTTAGTTCTTGAGTGATTCAAGAACCATTGGCTGTATCAAAGAACTTTCCATCCTTTGTGTGTTGCCTCCTCAGAAAGAGTGATTCCTTCCTTCTATTTATCTTTGTTTCTTTGTTTTATTTTCTTTCTTCTTCGATTTATAGAATATCAATTTCTGTCCAGTTTTATCTTATATTCATAACTTTCATCCTACACATTCAAATTGAGTGTTTCTTAAGCCTAATTTGTAGTTCAAAACATGATCTTTCACATCCTTATGGAAACACCCTAATCGGAGTTCTGTAGCTCAAGATATTGACATTTTGAAAGTTTTGTTCCCTATTTTATTACTAAATTTTGAATTTTCTTTCAAGGTCTAACCGTAAAGATCCTCATTCAGGCTTTTTGTAAATGTGGTTCACATCATCATTAGATAAAGAACACAAACCACCCATATCAACACCTTAACCCATTTTTGCAAAATCTTAACTGATTTCTCCAAATCGCTTATAATCTTCCATTCACCTTCCATTTCTTCTCTCTTCACGAAAGAGTCAGCCTTTCCTTTGCACTTCACATTCGTATCCTTTTCCTCAATCCCATCATCAGGGCACCATCTAAAGTAATTGTAACCACCATCTTCACTTCCATTCAGTAAAAAAAAAAACACCAATTACATTCAATAATGGTCTGTTTTAAAAAACAATAACACAAATACCACAACATTTATGTTCTTTTACCTTGTACTTAGGGCAGCCCCAAAATTGCTTCCCCCTGTTCTTAGGAGTTCTCACAGTTCTTAAAACAAATATCTCTCCACAAAGGCAAACGAGTGATATACCACCAATCCTACATCCTTCACCACCACCACAAATGAGATTAGGGTTTTGCTACCGCCACTCATTACATGTGAAAGACGAACATGAATGAGCTATGTTCAAACCTGTATTACTTCAAGAACAACGAACATCCTTGAACAAGCACATCGAAAAACATCTACATTTCCTTTTTATTAGGTATTGAACCAATTAAGAATTCATAAATTATACATTGTAAGAAGTTTTCTCAACTTTTTTTATTTAACTAACACAATATGTGAGCCACGTCATTTAAAAAGCCAACATCAACATGCCACATGAACTTAATGTCATTGACCCAATTTAATGACAATGGTCTAATTGGAACAATTTTATAAAAATAAAATTCAATTGAGATGAAAAAAAAAATCAAAAAACCTATTTGAGATTCCTATCCGAGAGACTGCCAAGATCAAACATTATTTTTGTAATTATAATTTTTTACTATTTTATTATTATAAAAATAATAACACACATGCATACTATATAATAAAGTAAATTTTTTATTTGAAAAATAAACAAACCAGTCTATTATATATTCTCTGAACTTGTCCATATCATATCCAGACAGTAATTCTAAAGTTGATTATTATTTAATTAATCATTAATTCATTATACACACCAAAAATCTCACTTAACAAAACAGAGTATAACGTAAAAACGACGTGCTCTTGTTTCGTCGTTCACACGCTTAAAAGCTCGAAAACGACATCTGGCATTGCTCTGCTAACACAGTCGCATCTTCCACCCATATCCAAAAAGACAGAACACACAACAGATCGAAATACCATAGCGTAAGGAACAACCATCCCACAACTCAGTTCACATTTCTTTCACCAATTCCCGAAAATCTCTCATTGGAATCTCCACCAAAGAGAAAAAATATGGACGACAAAACTCAGTCCGAGAGTAAGCAAAACGACGACAAGGAGGTTGCGCCAGAATCACAACTGCCAAAACCGTCGTCGGGAGGGTGGGGCTTTATGCAGTTCTCGTTTCTCTCCGATCTTCAGAAAGCTGCCGCTGTTGCCGCCGAAGAGATCTCTCGCAATGTGCGTTTTGAAACGCCACAAAAGAGATGTGCCATTTTGTTTAATATTTTTGGTGTCAACCAATGCATTTGTTTCAATCTCTGAATTTGTTGTTGATTTCTGTTATTTAGTGTGGTTTTTCCTTTTTGTTATTGTTTTAATTTATGGAATAGTTTTATTATGCAACTGGGCCTTAATGCGTTGCATTTGCTGTTTTTGGTTGACAGCTTTTTTTTTTACTAATTTAGTTAGTGAGTTTAACAGTGTCGAATTCTCAAGTTAACATAAGGCTTTCACAGCGTTTAGATTTTATTATATTCGAAGGGGGACTATAAAAGGGTTTTTGTTGGTTGGAGTAAAACATGGGTACGTGGAAAAGGGGTTGATGTTATGTTTCCAATAAATTCTGTCTTAATAGATTATTTTGAATGAAGAAGTGGATGCATTGATGTCTTGGAAATTATTTATTTGTTGTGGATTATTAGGAAAGAATGATTGAAGAAGACTATGTAAGGGCGATGTTCAATTGGAGCCCATATGGTTGTGCGTGGGAATGATATTTATGCTTTATTCTTCTAATAAATCATATCTTATTTACTTAAAATTGATAATATTGAATGAAAAAGTAGAGGCATTAATATTTTCGAAACTATTTGGATTTGGCAGATTATTAGGAATAATCATCAGAAAGGTATCAAATTATTTGTTATGAATCAATGGGGTTTTGAAATGCAGGCTGCAGTAGTTGCACAGACAGCATCAAAGGGCATTGCGGAGTTGCAAAATGAAGCTGAAGATTCAGAATCTTCCAAAGAGGATGAAGGGACTGAAGATTCTGCAGCTGAGAAGGAAAGTGACAACGAGGATACCAAACTGCGAAAATCTGCTCTGGACAGATTGGAGAAAGCTAGTGAAGATTCACTACTTAGCCAGGCAAGCACATAAAGATACACTTCCTTGGGGGGTTGGGGTGGGGTAATTTGCAATTTGGATGCTATAATTTTTTGGATTTGACCATTTAGGTCTTTTGCATATTATGCTAATTCATTCATATGTCTTTGCCTCGGCAAATATGCAGATTTCCTATTCAGTGTTCACTATCCTTTTGCTCATCTTTTACACGGATAATTTTCTGCTGTTTGTTTGTTGAAACTAGTACTATCTAGCTTCTAGAATATGCTTCTCTGGGTCTTGCCTATAGGTTTGATTTTGTCTCATTATTGTTATGGGTTTTGAGTAACAGTGAGTGACATTTTTTAATGGGGACAATTGACTACCTAGGAATAATAATTCTGTGCGTTTGGATGAAAATTTTATGCTTTTCAGTTGTCTGTACTCATACTTTAAGCACTCATACCCAAGCTACTTAATGAGTATAGGGTTTGAAAGCTTTCGATAGCTCTGTGGAGACTTTTGCATCTGGAGCTTGGAGTGCTTTAGGAAATGCTTGGAGAGGGAGCACTGATTTTGTTCAGCGGTATAATTCATTGCTATATTTGTTTATTTAAATTTTTATTCTAGCATTGACCCACGTGGAGGTTGTTTTGTATGTCTAGTAACTGGTCATTGTTCTGGTGGCGATATGTTGATATTTTGATGGAAATAAGCATGTATGCTACTTGTGAGTATGCGACTAGTGTTGGTATGGTATTATGCAATTTCTTAAACATGAATTAAGAAGTTAACCAATGTATTCTTCAATGTGGACAAAAGAACCTGCAAACTGCTACTGTTGTTAATCCTTGTATGCAGTAGTTAATAAATTGGTTCTGTTCACCTCATTTGAGATTATACCATCTTTTTCCAATAGATTCCACCTCTACTTTCTCTCTAATATATTTCCTATCTTATGTTTACTCATCCATCATGTTACCTCATCTACAATACTGCATGTGCTCTTGTTGACTCTTTACTGCACCGACATTCAGGATTAAGAGTGCTATGGATAAATAAATTTGACATATTATTTCCTGATGTTACACACTTATGGGATAGATTGATGTCTGTGTTTTTTGTTGAGGGTGAGATGTTATCTTATGATTTGTGTATGGATCTACTCAGTGTAGTTGGGTTATTGCACTCTGCAATTTCTTAAAAGCCATCTTACTTAGTCAAATTTTTTTTAGTCTTGGTTAGTTAGGGTTTATGTTTCTTTTTTTGTAAAAAGGAAGTAATTTTACCAGAGAAGGGAGACAAGAATTAAAATAGAAGAGGATAAGATACCATCTAAGAAGTAGCTGAAATCCAGAAAGTTGTTGGTTGTTGGTTGTGTTACTTGCACCGTTGCACTTGATTATAAAATTAGAATTTGATGGAATTGAATTATACATTGAGTTGCAGTTGTTCTGAATATTCATTGTGGTACTAAAGGTACTTCGGGCATTAATTCTGTCCCTTCTCCTGTCCTTAGGTGCTTATTCTTTGTACATAAAATAGAAAGGAATGGCTTATGTAGGCATTGGGTCGTCTGTCTCCTGGTTCAATATTGGCTTGTGCTGCATGTAGAAAGAAGTAGGGACACACAATGTAGAAATTATAATGGTGCCTGTTGTACCTAGTATTATGCATACAATTGCATGGACATCTAGGATACATGTTGACATAATTACTAAAAATACTTTAAATATAGAAATAGAAGAATTCTGTAAATAATAAAATATAATATATATTGTGAAATGAAATTTAAATTTACATTCCCACTTTGATTAGATTGTATGGTTTTTAGTCGATGAAGAGGAGAGGAAGGTGACCAAGGACATTGGAGGATTTTGTTAAAATAGAACTCAAGGTAAATAATATCTGAAACTTTGGTCTTCAACTAAATCAAAAGTTGCATGTGATCCACGTAACCAACCTCACCTAGTGGTAAAAAAGGCTTTGTTGTAGTTGGCATGAAATAAATGAAATCTGAGAACAGCCCTGCCATAACAATAAAGTTTTGCCATGATGTAGGTCATGATTTTGAATCTCGAAATAACCTCTTTGCTTATGTAAAGGTACATGTTCAGGGATTTGACAAGGGAACTAGTCATTTTGAAGTATTCAATGAACATTTAGATTGTCTCCAATGGACTTGTATAATATTTGGTGATGTGTACTTTTGTTACTAAGACTTAGTATAAACAATTTGCATGAGTATTCACTCTTTCATACACAGCCGGACTTGTTTCTCTGGCCTATATCTCCCCCTCTCATATTCCTTCATCCCCCTTTCCCCCTGTCTTTCTATATACTTTCATAGCACAACCAATTCAGGACTACGTTGCTGCAAGAGGATATCAAGGATGAAACAAATGAACAGGAAAGAAGAAATACAATGGAAAGGGATGCCAGCACAAACTACTTTGGATTGTAAAAGTTTGGTAGGGCTGACTTCTAAGAATACATTCAAATTATGGGGAGAATTATTCTGGTGTCAATTGATTGTGGAGCATCACATGGTTTTATTGCTGAAACAGTAGTTAAAATTCCAATGTAGGACACAACACAATATTTGGTATAGGTGGGGAATGTTTATATTTGACTAATCTTGTTTGTAGATGATTTTAAGTATATAAATATTGATTATTAGATTAAATAATTCATAATGATCTAATATATAGATCCACGTCCCAAGTGTCCTACATTTTGGAGACTACACATGTCAAAGTGTCCTGTGTTGTGCATCTTGTGTTTGTGGCGTGTCTTGTGTCTGTGTCTGTGTCTCCATGCTACAGAGGTTGATGCTCTGCAAAGTCCATCTCTTACATACAAATTCTATTTGTTTACTCTAGATGGGGTGGATGTAGTGCTAGGAATGGAATGGTTGAAAGGCGTTGGGAGAGATCAAGGCTAACTTTGAAAAACTAACTGGAGGTCAAAATAGAAGGGTAGAAATACAAGATACAAGGAGAATCCTTCCTTGAGTATAGTGGATGCCACTCTAAACAGAACCATAAGAAGACTCTAACCAGAAGAGGAGGTTTTCTTGGTTGAATGTAAGATGGCCACTATAGAAGAAGACAGGGGAGAGAAACTAATTCCAGAGAGCATATTGCAGATTTTGGTTGAATATGAGGATGTTTTTCACAAACCACAGGGCTGTCACCTCCTAGGAGGCAGGATCATGATATCAGATTTAAAGGAGCTGATTCGAATTCTGTGCTTACCAACAGATTTTTGGGTTTTAATGAAAAGGTGGGTTTACATGAAACATCGTGGGATCACACAATTGTACTGATTATATGATTTTACTTGGTGATCCCATTGATTCAGCAAAAATCCATGTTACAGCTGACATTGGAATCACGAACTATGGGAAAGATCATAATATTGTATGATGTTTCAAGTTAATATGAAATTGCAAGTTGTAATGTAACTTCCGTGTTTGTTGATGAACTCATAATTGTGAATGGTAGTTTTTCCAGTGACCTTTATAGCATTTAGTGGTGTACCGGCCCTTGTGCTTGGCTATTAATTGCTTGAGGCATTTTGATAGCGAGTAGAGATTGCTGCCATCTTTACCATGCCTTGCTGAAATATCTCTGCTGTCATTTCTATGGGGAAAATGACTGTCAAATCTTTCCCCTCATCATCCTTCATTTGCTCTTTCTGTTTTCATTTGTTTGGTCTGGGTTTTGCTGGTAGAGGATTTCTCTGCGTGCTACTTGACCTGCTTGCTATCTTCTCTTCAATGTCATTTTTATCTTCATCTTCTTTGGGTGACTTGGACTGAAATATTTATATATGCCTTGGCTGTATCTTCTTTATGCCATACTTCTTTTTGCATTTTTGTTTTTGGTTGCGGGTTCTACTGCTATAGTTACCTTTGTTTTTGAGTGAATAGTCAAGGCTCTAAAAGTGTAAGGTTTTTACATTGTCATCTAATCACTTGTCATGCATGATAAGTTTATAGACTTCTACTTTGATTATATTAAAAGTTGCATACAAACATTTATTTCTGGTTGATTGAAAATGTAAATATTTTATACTGATAATGCATATAATTTTTTTTTTGTTTTCTTTGGGCTGGATATTCTTCCATGATGTTTTTTGGAATTTAGATATTGGCTGTTATTATACTAAGAGGCACTACACATGTTCATTTTATGCTGGACCCACTTTCTTAGTTATGTTTTAAATGCAACCTCCTGTTTGTGTATATATGTTTTATTTTTCTTATTGTCATTTTGAATGGAATAATGTATTATGCTTTTAACAATATATAAGCTAATTTTCAAATGGATATTCTACAATATGTTCATTCACACTCTGCTTTGGGAGATTACGTTTTGGTGGATCTTCGCAAGAGCTCAGGCTCTCTCTACTTTCATTAATAATATTTTTATTTTACCACGTCCTATCAATACACCGTTTTGATAATGCAGGTTTTCAGCATTCCTCAAATATCTGGTACAGATATATCTGTATTGTAATTGCATAAAACTACTCCACTGCCTTTGCTTGATTCAAATATGCTATATTTTTAATTTCTCTTCTTTTCTTCCTGTCTGGTTTATATTTAATTTATGGCTGACATTTTTGACTAAGAAAAATGTTTAATTTTTTATTATAACCCTGCAATAACCTATCATGGTCTAATTTTAGAATGCTTCACTATTTGCATAAAAGATGAGGTAGCTTCTTATCATATAACAGACTTTCTGTTTAAAGGTTATGAAGCTAAATGTCTTTATGTTCTGTAGGCTCGAAAATTCTGCTGCAAACCTTTCAGGGTCTTCACAGCATGATGGGCCAGGAGCTGCAGGTTCTAATGCATCTTCTCTGTTAGAGGTTTGGAAAATTTTCTCATCATTTGATATTTGTTATGAATAGTTACAGATATACATGCATATTTTTATTCATTGTGATACAGACAGGAAGAGCTTTTACTGCAAAGGGAATGCGAGTGCTTGAATATGTTAGTAAGGAGACAATGGACCTATTAATCAATGAAACTGGAATTGAGGTTGAGAAGGATAAAAAACCAGGTGAAGAACAAAATGACGAGGATCAATTATCAGAGGAAGTTACTTTTGATCGATGCTTTTACATTTATGGAGGTCCAGAGCAATTGGAGGTATTATTTTTAAAAGATATAGAAATTTTCTCAATATAATTTCTGCGTCTTTAAGTCTAATCTGGAGTTTCAACTCATGAATGAGTGAGATAGGTTCTAGGAGAGTTCTTTGCTTTCTTAATTGAGTCCATCCATTGAATTAGTCAGGGGGCACAAAGTGGTTTCTGGATGAGAGTTCCTGATTGGAAAAAAATCCCATAGAAGTGGTTTCATATTTCATGATTTGTTTCCTTGTTTTGTTATTGAATTAGAAATCTAATATTAGTATGAAGAAGGTTGGTGCATTGTTTTTGTAACCATATCACTGCATATCATTAATAATTTGTTCTCTTTTTCCCTCCTCCTTAATTCCTATAATTTCAACACTTGATGTATTAAATTGTGTTGTTTTAGGTTGTGGTTTAAAAATGTTTTCATTTGCCTTACTCAGGAACTGGAGGCTTTGTCTAGTCATTATGCCATGCTATTTAACCGAAGAAAAATTAAGTTGTCAGCTGAACATAAGTCTATATACGATGGGAAGCTTAAAGAGGTCCAACAAATTTTTAATTTGAGTGCTGAAATTGATAGCAGTAATAGTGATTCAAACAAAGGCAAGACGATAAAGAGAGGAAATGAAGGAAGCAGTGATGAGATGAAGAACTTACACGATTCAAGTGTTGGCAAGGCTGCTGAAATGGCCGCAGGGTAATTTAACATCCCACATAATTGTTGACATTTTATTCACCTACCACTGTTGCCATAAAATCGAGTTTAAAGTGGTCTATTCATCATATACTAAAATATTACATATCTATGATCCTAAGGAAAATTGGTTAAAGTTCTATCTGCAAGTGTGTCAATGTACGAATTTAGAAAGTCTACTTGATGTGGTTAATTTGGATGTTTGTATTCAGGATAAGATAGATAACATATACATACGGTCATATGTAAAAGCAAACAAAGTTTGAAATTTGCTTGTCTATCACTTTACTACAAGTGTGATGAACCAACTATACCAAAAGCTTAAGCCATTAGGTGAAGACCCATGAATGGTTCTACTTACATCCAACTCATCCCCTTATATCCAAGAGCCCCTTGGATGATAATGCACAGCTACACTTCATCTATAATTTTGTTATTGGAATGGAGGGTGGTAAGCAAGGACAGAGTTCAAACCACTTGGTCATAGAAGGCTCTCGTGAATAAACTATTCCAAAAGCTTAAATGGTTTTATATAGTATTACATCTCTGCAATATCTTAACCCCTTACAGTTTATGCTTGTTCACCATTGGCATATATAGATTAAGGAAGCCCTCCTTACTTCATTATATTATATGCTATATTTGATGTTTCTTGTTGCAGTTTCACTAATACCTTGACTGGTCTAGCTGCTAATGATGTAGTTCTGAGAACTACTGCAAGATTGGAATCACTTCATTCTGAGGGAGTTCATGTACGATACATATTATGGAAAAAATTTATTCTTATCACATGAGGTTCTCGTAAAAGTTAATAATATGGGGCTTCTTTTCTTTGCAGAGACTGTCTGAAATGTGCTGTTTTGCTGTGTCCCAACTTCTAGTGTTTGGAAAATCCATCATTTCTCGTACCAATAAGACTGAGGATGAAGCAGATGATGATAAGGCACACATTGAGTGGCCAGAAGACGTTACTGCAAAAGCGAATATCATAAGAGTAAATGCCCAAACAATGATAGGATTTGTGGAAGCAGTTTCTAACAGTTTTATTACAGGTTGGTTGTTTACTGATTCCAGCCTTCATTATAATCACACTAAAGTATTCTGCTGTATTTGTATGCCTTGAATTTCCATTATTCTCTGCTCATAGCCGTTTATCATTTGACATTTGGCATGCATCAGGCATATCTGATGTAGCGGAGGCCTATCAAGCTGCCATTAAAGCTGTTACTACTGAGTCTCAGTCAGTTGTTCCCCACGCATCATCAGTTCAGGAAAAAGCCAATGCCTTCTCTGAGAACCTTCGAGCTGATCAAACCACAGCGGTATGCAAAATCCAGGAAGGAATGCAATTTTTAGCTCACGTTCTCATTTCAACCTCAATGAATGCTGCTTGAACACTTATATACGTTCCTATTTGTAAATAGTCACAGTATAATTAGAAAAATGATACCCCACTCAACTATGCTATAGTTTAAGTCGGTTTTAGACTTAGTGACGGGCAAGTTTGTCCTGATAAATTGATTCTTGCAACCGTTTTATTCTTTAATTCCTCAATTCAGTCGATCATATATGAAGATATTTTAGATATGCACTCGTGTTACACATTTTTAATCAATTATTTGCCGTCATTTGTAGTAGTACAAGTTGGAATGAATTATTGATGTGTACATGTTTATTGGTGTGGTAGCCATTTTGCGTTCTGTTTACAAGAAAAATTGACCACTCTGTTGAAAGTAGATTCCGGATCTTAATTCTAGGAAGTTCTGTGAATTCTCTAAATTATGTTTGGCTGATGCAAAGATTTTGAAAGCTTCGCCTGCCATGTTCTAACCCTTTTTACAATCCAAACACTAATTACAGGATTAGGTCCTTATTAAATAATAATTTCTAATGACATGTTCTTCTCAAGAAAAATTTAGTACCTATTCTTGATTACATGTGTTAGTAGTAGGGGTGGGCAAAGTATACTCTATTGTACTGAAATATAAAATTTTATAATTAACTATAAACTGGTTTAAGAAAACTGAACTTAACTAAAAGATAATTCAGAATAACTGCACTGAACTATTTTTAGTTCACCTATACTGTAGTACAATTAAGTTAATTTAAATTAGATTCACCTATACTGCATTATTCTTTACTGTAGTATAATTACATCTGCATCTGCTAGTAAAATTTGAAAAATAGAGTATAAACCTCTCTTTGTGGGGTTTCTCCACTGAAGGAAGACACAACAACTCCGACCAATGAAGTGGCAATTATGGAACCAACAAGTCCAACTCCAGCCATAAAAGCCAACCCTTCTAGAGATTGAAAGGCTCCCTCAAATCTGTAACAATGTTTTAATTCTTCTAAACTATGGATTTTGCAATGTCTCCATATCTGAGGAGCAGCGGTCAACCCTGTAGCTTAGGTTGACCCAGCTTTAAAAGTTTGGTTAAAGAAAATTCAGGAAAAAACTAAATAAAGGGTTAAGTAAATGAATTAGGGTTTTGAGAATTACATTGTAGAAAGAATTGGTGGTTGTTGCGGTGCATCGGCTAGGCGATTTGCACGAAGGCGAGAAAGGATGAGATGGCAACCAACTTTTTGCGACGATGATGAACATTTTTGTTGGGAAAGTCAGAGAACACTGAAGGGAATTTAAAGGTCTCAGTTAATCAGTTAACTGCACTTAGAGGGCCTAAAGTTCAATTTCTTTTAACTGAAACTATAGAATAGTTAATTAGTTTGTAGTTAAAATAAGTTTAATTTTTTTAAGTACAATATAGTATAGTTAACTGTAGTTTTAGTACAGTTTATTAAACTATGCCCCGTCCTAGTTAGTAGAACCGGAACAAATAACAATTCATCCAAAATATTGTAATGATGACCTGAAGGTGTAAATACGGTGATCATTAATTAAAATGTATGAATTGAAATATCTTCTAAAAGAATTTTGATCTTGACAAAGAACATTTGACGTCAAAAACAAGGTTTTAAGCCTCAAACAAGAAAATAAAATCAAGAGAAGCAAATGTTTGGTGTATCATGTTTTGTTACAAATAATAGTACAAAAAGTTGGTTTTGTTGATAATGGTGGTATAAATCGTATGACTTATGATGGTGATATTGTTCTTAGTATACAAATGTCACAATTTCGAAACTAATTTATAATATACATTTTTTATTTTCTTGAAATAAATAAAATCTTTTCATTGTTTCTTAGCGTTATTTGAAGATAGAAAAGATTTAGAAGTTTGAGAAACTTTCAAAGGTCAACTGAAAATCAAATGTTTTACCTTGGATTTCATGAACAAGAATTATGTTGCAGTTCATTACTAGTAAGAGATCAGGACATTCTCATCACTATGTTCAAATATTTATGAAGAAAAACAATCTCTCTAAAAGTCTTTCTCAATTAAAAGAACTCTTTGAATAAGTTAGATGCCAATATGGAAAGCAAATAAGGATATCTTTTCCAAAAAATACCACTTGGAGGGTTCCACAAATATAGTTAATATATATGTTGGAGGATCTACACCATTTTTTATTGTTGGTGTTAGATTGTTTTCATCAATGATAACACAAGAATACGTTGAGTTTACCCTATGAAGTTTAAATCTAAAGTTGCCAACAACTTTTAGAAGTCCAAAGCTTGGCCGGAAACTCAAAGAAAGCACAAAATGCAAGTGATCAAACATGACAGTAGAACACTGAATAAGTCTTTGCAAACTTTAACATGTTTTTATGAAGAAGCAAATATAAAACACCAATGGCCAACCCCCAACATACCTCAATTGAATAACATTGTTGAAAGGAAGAATAGCGTAACTAAGTGTTTGTTACATTTCGGGCGAAGTTATAAACACAATTTATTTGCTAAATCAGTTGCTAGAAACAGACTTTGCAAAAAAGGACATAAGTTGAAGTTAGTTGTTGTTTTACATTCCTCATATTAATTGAAAGACAAACGGGAAAAGAAATTAAAAGTTGGATTTTTTTTTTTTTTTTTTAACTTAGAACTTGATCTTAAAAGATTATAGAATTTATTTGTTGTTAGATTGAGAGCTTATTACTATACCACATTAGACCAAAAGTTATTATTGATAATTAAAATGAAACTTTTTTCTTAAGAGCATAACAACATGAATGTTAAGATTCAACTGTGACTTGGTTCATTTAGCTTACTCAATGAGATGCATCATATAACAAATGATCTTTAATCCATTAAAACCATTTAAAACTCAAAATTTTCGATTTAAATATGTTTTAATATTAAAACAATTTTTAAATCAATTAAAATGGCTTAAAAGTGATTTTAACATAATAAATATTGTTTTAGTAATAAGGTCGATGTCAACTGTTTTGCACCCTAAACTCTTCCCAAACTTCAAATTTCTTTGTAATATAAGTCTTCGCTCATTTTCTCTTTTAAATCATGTAGTGAGGTTATCTACAAAAGGTATTATGATGCTTAAGTTAGTAGATGACAATTTGGTAAATAAAGTTAGTTCTTAATAACACAATAAATGTAATGATCCACCTCCTTACCTTAAATCTATATTTATATGTTTTGGAATGAGCTTTTAATTAGCATTGGTCTAATTATGTCCAATCGTTAAGAAACATACTTAACCTATAATTTTGACTGTTATTAGTGAAATTACCAAAATTACCGCTTAGTCTGTTTCCTTTTATTAATGCCTGTTGTGTTTTTGGTGAACTGCTTCAGGAGGTTTGACAAGTTATTATCGGAGGTTTTTGGAAGGATTCTCCAAGATAGTAGGACCACTAACATAGTTGATCTGTAAGGATCAACCGTTTGTTTTGCGAATAAGTGAGGCAAGTTTCGACAAAATGAAGAGGAGGTTGACATCTGCTCCAATCTTGGTGATCCTAGACACCGAGAAAGCTTTTGAGGTGTACTGTGATGCATCATATCAAGGGTTGAGATGTGTGTTGATGCAAGATAGGAGACCAGTGGCGTATGCATCTCTTTAGTTGAAGGTGCATGAGAAGAACTATCTTACACATGACATCGAGTTGGTTGCAGTTGTGTTTACTTTAAAGACGTGGAGACATTATCTTTATGGGGTGCTTTTCCAAGTCTTCAACAACCATAAAAGTTTGGAGTACTTGTTTGATTAGAAGGAACTGAACATGTGTCAGAGGAGGTGGATGGAGTACCTGAAGGACTACGATTTTGAGTTGTAGTATCATCTGGGGTATTTTTGCAATGGATGAAGTTAATGAGCAGGGTGAACTTTGTCATGGCAGGAAGAAGGTATGTGTGGTTATACTATATTTCGAAAAAGTTTTTTTTTTTGTATTTAAATAGAAACGATATTTTTGTATGCAATTTGTTTTAGACATTCGTGCAACACGAAGTTCATAGGTGGTTTAAACCAAAGGTTGAGTAGTGAACAAAAACATTATATTGAGAACACAATCTTTGGTTAGTTATTAGGATTGCCAGATTCTATTAAGATAGGTAGAACTTTTCTATATGAGTTATGTGGTAAATGGGTTGATAACAGGGGTAGGTTTTATTATGGGGACAAAATTGTTGAATTTAATGAATTCGATGTATGTTTAGGGCTAGGGCTGCATGTTGTTGGAGAAGTAATATATTTAAATAAACTTGGTGTTCATAGTGTGTGTGGGAACCACTTACCTGATGGAAGAGTTGATGTTAAGATGATATATGAATTCTTGTTCGACGAACATTAAATTTTCCTCTAAAACATTTATGCAGCTTATATATATTGGTAGGGATATTAGAGTTTTTGCTTCCTAATCATAGTGGAATAGTTTTTCCAATTATTTTTGACATTGTTAAGGAGTTGGAATGTGTGGGTAAGTACAACTGAGATAGTTTAGTTTTTTAGTACTTGGTGGGAAGTTTGTGTACTGCTTCAACATCAATGAAGAATGAAAGAGGCAGAACCGACTTTCATGTTGTTGGATGTGCTTACTTGTTACAGGTACATGTTTTGTATCCATTTGTTATTGAAATGAAACTATGTGTTTTGCTTTTTTATGAGTTTTGATGTGGTTTTTTTTATTTGCAGGTATGGTGTTGTCACCATTTTGTGACGTCGAACTCAAGGTACAACAGTCAGGTAACAAAATTCCCAAGGTTGTTAAATTGGATTAATATAAATGTTTATGAGAAGTTCATAAGTGTTTTGGCTAAGGGTGCGGTAAGTAGTTGGTTATTTCAGGAATGTGTTTGTGTAATGTATTGTATACAATTTCCTATTATAAATAATCAAATTTTTTCATTTGTTGAGGTTGTTATTGATTTTGGGGTCTCAAAAGAAAAGCTTTCTTATGCTGTGTTGAGAAAAGCAATTGATAAATTTGGTATGCCATTTAAGAAGCAAAATACACCACATAAGGAGGAAGGTTTTCGTCTTATAGAAGAACAAACGCGGGTTATTACCAAACTTAAAAGTAGTATTCATAATTTAAGAAAATTGGTTGAAGAAAAACAATGAAAATTAGGGTACAAAGGGTGTGGACAAAGTTGTTGGTGGAAGTGAAGATCCCTGTCAAAGTACGTTAGTTCAAGAACGACGAACGACGATTGCAGGTTCAGCGAACAACAGTTTGAGATTCGGTGAACGATATTGCACAACCCTCTCTCCCGCACAGGAGGATGCACACTTTACCTACACTTCACCTACATGATTCATATACCATATCACAAATACCAATAAACATACAATAAAGACTATTAAACACAAAAGTCCTAATTATTTTATGTTGAATGAATTTTGATCAGTTTCGGGTGGGAAATTTCCAAAGGGTGCCAAGTTTCCTGTAACCTACATGATGAAAAAAGAACTCTTATTAGTGGAACAAAACATTGTACAAAAGATATGTCAAAATCCATTGCTGTCAAACAAAAGATTGTACAAACGTTCTGTCAAAATAACCAAACAACAACCCAAAAATGATTGTGCATGTCAAAAAATGAAACTTTACACCCAAAGAACCAAAACAACCCAAAATGATAAAAAAAAATAAAAAATTGAAAACAACTCAAAATAACCCAACAAAAATAACAATGCAAAACTGAAACGAATGACGGGAACTTAAAAAACCCACTTTAATGGTGGTTTAGACTTTCAACTATGCTTTGAAACGGTAGCTGCAGCGAAATGAACGATGAATGACGAACGAAAAACGACGAATGAAGAACAACGATTGTAGGTTTAGTGAACGAACGTTGGAGGTTTGGTGAACAACATCGCATAACCCTCTCTCTCGCACAACCCCCTCAAAACCCACATTAATAGTGATTTGGGCCTTCAACGATGCTTAAAAACGACAGTGCAACAAAACAAATGGCGAACGATGAATGACGATTGCAGGTTCGACGAACAACAATTTGAGAAGATTCAGTGAACCATATCACACAGTCCTCTTTCTCGCACAGGAGGATGCACAACTTCACCTACATGATGCATATACCATATTACAAATACCAATAAATAGACAATAAAGATTACTAAACACAAAAGTCCTAATTCTTTTCTGTTGAATGAATTTTGATTAATTTCGGGTGGGAAATTTGCAAAGGGTGCCAAGTTTCTTGTAACTTACATGATGAAAAAGAACTTTTATCATTGGAATATTATCGACATGAAAACAGAAAACATGTAATAATATGAATGTACATGTTATAGGAACTGGAAAGTACCTTTGAGTTGTCGAGAGCCATAGTCGAAGTAGTAAGGAAGAAAATTGAAGCAAAGAGTAAGAAAACAATGGTCTTCACGGTTGGTAAGCGTTTGATATATAATGGTTAACTTTCTATGCATTAATGTGTTGTGATGTATTTATAATCTCAATTCAACGAAGTTGAAAATTATATACAATGTTGCAGAAAACATTGCTAGTTCTCACCCACACCATTAGAGATAAAAACAAAATAGGAATTTTTATAAAAATATATTTACAATGATTTAATAGAAAAGCATTACCTATCTTAAAAAAAAGTGGTGGAATGGAATCAAATGAAGTATATATTGAAATTTTGTGGTGCTTAAGTGTAGATGTGATATAGACAATGGTTAAAAATATTTTGAGTTTTTTAGATTTAGTTTCAGCTTAATTCCATAGAAACAATGTCTGAAAGTGCCTAATAAAAACACAACAATCCCATGTTAGTACACAAATGCCAAATTAAGCCAAAGCCAAAAAAAGTCAAGTGAATTTAACTCTACTAACATTTTACAAAATATATGTCAAAATAACCGAACAAGAATGCAAAAATGATTGTACATGTCAAAATTGAAACTTTACACCCAAAGAACCAAAACAACCCAAAATGATAAAAAAAATAAAAAAATTGAAAAAACTAAAACTAACCCAAAAACAATAAAAAAGCAAAACCGAAACGAACGATGAGAACTTCGAAAACCACGTTAATAGTGGTTTGGACATTCAACGATGCTTTGAAATGGTGGTTGCAGCGAAATGAATGGTGAACGATGAAAGATGAACGATGAACAAAGAACGTCTAACAACGAACACAATTGGAGGTTTAGTGAACAACAGCTGGAGGTTCGGTGAATGACGTCGCACAACCCTCTCTCTCGCACAACCCCGTCAAAACCCACATTAATAGTGCTTTAGGCCTTCAACGATGCTTCAAAATGATATTTGTAGTAATTCAAACGGAAAACGAAGAATGGCGATTGAAAGTTCGGTGCACAACAGTTTAAGATTCAGTGGACGATATCGCACAGTGCTCTCTCTCGCACAAAATGATGCACTTCACCTACAACTTCACTTACACTTCACCTATGCATATTCCATATTACAAATACCAATAAACATACAATAAAGATTACTAAACACAAAAGTCCTAATTCTTTTATGTTTAATGAATTTTGATCAGTGTTGGGTGCGAAATTTGCAAATGGTGCCAAGTTTCCTGTAACCTACATAATGAAAGAAGAATTCTTATCAGTGGAATATTATTGACATGAAAATAGAAAACATGTAATAATATGAATGTACATATTATAGGAACTGGAAAGTACCTTTGAGTTGTCGAGAGTCATAGTCGAAGTAGCAAGGAAGAAAATTGAAGCAAAGAGTAAGAAAACAATGGTCTTCATGGTTGGCAAGCGTTTGATATACTTTCTATGCATTCATGTGTTGTGATTTATTTATAATCTAAATTCAACGAAGTTGGAAATTATATACAGTAATGCAGAAAACGTTGCGAGTTCTCATCCACACCATTAGAGATAAAAAAAAATTAGGAATTTTTATAAAAGTATTTGTAAAATGATTTAATAGAAAAACGTTACCTATCTCAAAAAAAGGTGGTGGAATAGAATCAAATGAAGTTTATGTTGACAGCTTGTGGTGGTTAAGTGTAGATGTGATATAGGCAATGGTTAAAAATATTTTATGAGTTTTATAAATATAGCTTGAGCTTAATTCTATAGAAACAATATATGAAAGTGTGTAATAAAAATACAACAATCCTATGTTAGCACACAAATGCACAAATTAAGCCAAGGCCAAAAAAAGTCAAGTAAATTTAATTCTAATAACATTGTACAAAAGATATGTCAAAATAATCGAACAACAACCCAAAAATGATTGTGCATGTCAAAAATACAAACTTTACACCCAAATAACCAAAGCAACCTAAAATGATACAAAAATATTAAAAAATTGAAAACAACTCAAAATAACCCAACAACAATAACAAAAAAAAAAAACTAAAACGAATGGTAAGAACTTAAAAAACCAAAGTTAAAGGTGGTTTGGGCTTTAAACTATGCTTTGAAACGGCAGTTGCAGCAAAATGAACGACGAACAAAGAACGACGAACAAAGAACAACAGTTGCAGGTTTAGTGAAAAATTGTTGGAGGTTCGGTGAATGACGTCGTAAAACCCTCTTTATCGCACAACCCCCAAAACCCACAATAATTATGCTTTAGGTCTTCAATGATGCTTCAAAACAACATGTACAGTAAAATAAACGGCGAACGATGAATGACGATTGCAAGTTCGGCACACAAAAGTTTGAGATTCAGTAAACGATATCGCATAGTCCTCTCTCTTGCACAGGACGATGCACAACTTCACCCACACTTCACCTACACGATGCATATACCATATTACAAATACCAATAAATAGACAATAAAGATTACTAAACACAGAAGTCCTAATTCTTTCATGTTGTATGAATTTTGACCAATTTTGGGTGGAAAATTTGCAAAGGGTGCCAAGTTTCCTGTAACCTACATGATGAAAGAAGAACTCTTATCAGTTCAATATTATCGACATGAAAATAGAAAACATGTAATAATATGAATGCACATGTTATAGGAACTGGAAAGTGCCTTTGAGTTGTCGAGAGTCATAGTCAAAGTAGCAAGGAAGAAAATTGAAGCAAATAGTAAGAAAACAGTGGTCTTCATGGTTGGCAAGCATTTGATATATAGTGCTTAACTTTCTATGCATTCATGTGTTGTGATGTATTTATAATCTCAATTCAACGAAGTTGAAAATTATATACAATGATGCAGAAAACGTTGCCGGTTCTCACCCACACCATTAGAAACAAAAAAAAAAATTAAGAATTTTTATAAAAGTATTTGTGCAATGATTTAATAGAAAAATGTTACCTATCTCAAGAAAAGGTGGTGGAATGGAAACAAATGAAGTATATGTTGACAACTTGTGGTGGTTAAGTGTAGATGGGATATAGGCAATGGTTAAAAATATTTTTGAGTTTTTTAGATTTAGTTTCATCTTAATTCCTAATAAACAATTTCTGAAAGTGCCAAATAAAAACACAATAATCCCTTGTTAGTACATAAATGCAGAAATTAAGCCAAGACCAAAAAAAGTCAAGTGAATTTAACTCTAATAAGATTATATAAAAGATATGTCAAAATAACCAAACAACAACCCAAGAATGATTGTACATGTCAAAAATTGAAACTTTACTCCCAAAGAATCAAAACAACCCAAAATGATAAAAAAAAAAATAAAAAATTGAAAAAACTCAAACTAACCCAAAAACAATAATAAAGCAAAACCAAAAAGAACGACGGGAGCATAAAAAACCACGTTAATGGTGGTTCTGACATTCAACTATGATCTGAAACGGCGGTTGCAGCGAAATGAACGGCGAACGATAGACGAAGAACGACGAAGACGTACAAAGAACAACTAACAACGAAAAATGGTTGGAGGTTTAGTGAATAATTGTAAGAAGTTCGGTGAACAACGTCGCGCAACCCTCTCTCTCGCACAACCCCCTCAAAACCCAATTAATGGTGCTTTGGGCGTTCAACGATGCTTCAAAACAATAGTTATAGTAAAACAAACGACAAACTATGAACGGCGACTGCAAGTTCAGCGCATAACAACTTGAGATTCAGTGAACGATATCGCACAATTCTCTCTCGCACAGAAGGATGCACAACTTCACCTACACTTCACCTACATAATGCATATACCATATTACAAATACCAATAAACAGACAATAAAGATTATTAAGCACATAAGTCTTAATTCTTTTATGTTGAATGAATTTTGATCAGTTTTGGGTGGGAAATTTGCAAAGGGTGCCAAGTTTCCTGTAACCAACATGATAAAAAAAGAACTCTTATCTGTGGAATATTATCGATATGAAAATAGAAAACATGTAATAATATGAATGAACATGTTATAGGAATTGGTAAGTAACTTTGAGTTGTCGAGAGCCATAGTTGAAGTACCAAGGAAGAAAATTGAAGCAAATAGTAAGAAAACAGTGGTCTTCATGGTTGGCAAGCATTTGATATATAGTGCTTAACTTTCTATGCATTCATCTGTTGTGATGTATTTATAATCTCAATTCAACAAAGTTGGAAATTATATATAGTGATGCAGAAAATGTTGCTAGTTCTCACCCACACCATTAGAGATAAAAAAAAAATAGGAATTTTTATAAAAGTATTTGTACAATGATTTAATAGAAAAATGTTACATATCTAAAAAAAAAGGTGGTGGAATGGAATCAAATGAAGTATATGTTGACAGCTTGTGGTGGTTATGTGTAGATGTGATATAGGCAATGGTTAAAAATATTTTATGAGTTTTTTAGATTTAGTTTTAGCTTAATTCCATAGAAACAATATCTAAAAGTGCCTAATAAAAATACAACAATCCCATGCTAGCACACAGATTTATCCAAGGCCAAAAAATGTCAAGTGAATTAACTCTAATAACATTGTTCAAAAGATATGTCAAAATAACTTAAAAACAACCCAAAATGATTGTGCATGTTAAAAATTGAAACTTTAAACCCAAAGAACCAAAAACAACCCAAAATGATAAAAAAATACATTAAAAAATTGAAAACAACTCAAAATAACCCAACAACAATAACAAAGCAAAACCAAAACGAACGGCGGGAACTTAAAAAACCCACGTTAATGGTGGTTTTGACTTTCAAGTATGCTTTGAAACAACGATTATAGGGAAATGAACGGTGAACGACGAACGAAAACGACTAACGACGAACGATGGTTGCAGGTTTAGTGAACAACTATTGGAGGTTCGGTGAACGACATCGCACAACCCTTTCTCTTGCACAACCCCCTAAAACCCACATTAATGGTGCTTTGGGCCTTAACAGATGCTTCAAAATGACAGTTGCAGTAAAACAAACGACAAACGTTGAACGACAATTGCAAGTTCGACGCACAACAATTTTAGATTCAGTGAACGATATCGCACAATCTTCTCTCTCGCACAGGAGGATGCACAAGTTCATCTACACTTCACTTACATGATGCATATACCATATTACAAATACCAATAAACAGATAATAAAGATTACTAAACACAAAAGTCCTAATTCTTTTATGTTGAATGAATTTTGATAAGTTTTTGGTGGGAAATTTGCAAAAGGTGCCAAGTTTCCTGTAACCTACATGATGAAAAAAGAACTCTTACCAGTGGAATATTATCGACATGAAAATAGAAAACATGTAATAATATGATTGTACATGTTATAGGAACTGAAAAGTACCTTTGAGTCGTCGAGAGCCATAGTCGAAGTAGCAAGGAAGAAAATTGAAATAAAGAGTAAGAAAATAGTGGTCTTCATGGTTGGCAAGCATTTGATATATAATGCTTAACTTTCTATGCATTCATGTGTTGTGATTTATTTGTGATCAAAATTCAACGAAGTTGGAAATTATATACAGTGATGTAGAAAACGTTGCCAGTTCTCACCCACACCATTAGAGATAAAAAAAATTAGGAATTTTTGTAAAAGTATTTGTACAATGATTTAATAGAAAAACGTTACCTATCTCAAAAAAAAGTGGTGGAATGGAATCAAATGAAGTATATGCTGACAAGTTGTGGTAATTAAGTGTAGATGTGATATAGGCAATGGTTAAAAATATTTTATGAGTTTGTTAGATTTAGTTTCAGCTTAATTCCATAGAAACAATATCTGAAAGTGCCTAATAAAAGCACACAAATGCACAATTTAAGCCAAGGCAAAAAAAAGTGAAGTGAATTTAACTATAATAACATTGTACAAAAGATATGTCAAAATAACTTAACAACAACACAAATATGATTGTGCATGTCAAAAATTGAAACTTTACTCCCAAAGAACCAAAACAACCCAGAATGATAGAAAAAATAAAAAATTGAAAACAACTCATAATAAGCCAAAAACAATAACAAAGCAAAACCGAAACGAACGGCGGGAACTTAAAAATCCCACGTTAATGGTGGTTTGGACTTTTAACTATGCTTTGAAACGACGGTTGTAGCGAAATGAATGGTGAACAATGAACGAAGAATGACAACGACGAATGACGAATGATGAACGACGAACGACGAACGAAGAACGACCAACAACGAACGACGATTGTAGGTTTTGTGAACGACAGTTGATGGTTCAATGAATGGCGTCACACAACCCTCTCTCTTGCACAACCCCCTCAAAACCCACATTAATGGTGGTTTGCGCCTTCAATGATGCTTCAAAACGACTGTTGCATCAAAACAAACGGTGAATGATGCATGATGATTTCAGGTTCGACGAACAGTTTGAGATTAAGTGAACGATATCGCACAGTCCTCGCTCTCGCATAGGAGGATGCACAACTTCACCTACACGATGTATATACCATATTACAAATACCAATAAATAGACAATAAAGATTGCTAAACACAGAAGTCCTAATTCTTTTATGTTGAATGAATTTTGATCAGTTTCGGGTGGGAAATTTGCAAAGGGTGCCAAGTTTCTTGTAACCTAAATGTTAAAAGAAGAACTCTTTTCAGTGGAATATTATCGACATGAAAACAGAAAACATGTAATAATATGAATGTACATGTTATAGGAATTGGAAAGTACCTTTGTGTTGTCGAGAGCCATAGTCAAAGTAACAATGAAAAAATGAAGCAAAGAGTAAGAAAACAATAGTGTCTTCATGGTTGGCAAGCGTTTGATATATAATGCTTAACTTTCTATGCATTCATGTGTTGTGATGTATTTATAATCTCAATTCAGCCAAGTTGGAAATTATATACAGTCCTGCAAAAGACATTGTCACTTATCACCCATACCATCAGAAATAAAAAAAAAAATTAGGAATTTTTATAAAAATATTTGTACAATGATTTAATAGAAAAACGATATCTATATTAAAAAAAGGTGGTGAAATGAAATCAAATGTAATATATGTTGATAGCTTGTGGTGATTAAGTGTAAATGTTATATAAGCAATGATTAAAAATATTTTATGAGTTTTTTTTATTTAGTTTCAGTTTAATTCCACATAAAAAATATCTAAAAGAGCCTAATAAAAACACAACAATATCCCATGTTAGCACACAAATGCACAAGGAAAAAAAAAGTCATGTGGATTTAAGTCTAATAACTATTAATCATGGTGAGGCGAACAATAACAATATTGAATTTGATGGTCTCAGTTATATTCTACTTGGCTTATATCCATTTTCTATTACCAATATACAATATTAATCTTTATATAAAATTAATGTTTAATCACGTAATTTTAAAACGAGTATTTTTAAAATTTAATTATATATTTAATCATCTAATATGTTAAAAATATTAGTAATTTAAGTAGACTATCAATATATTATAACCATATATTAGTTAATTATTAGCGTAAATATTAGTAATAATAGAACTTCACATCTTTTATAATGAAAAGAAAAGAATATGCGACAGTTTTTCAACAATTAGAAAACATGAGTTAATGCAACCATCCAACAAATCACACTTTCATATAAATTTTCATATTATAATGATAATGTTTTGTTGTTTCTTCTGGTAGTGGGCAATTTAATGGAGGTTGGAATATTAGTATTAACAATACCATAATTTTGTTATTCCATTTATAAGTTAAATGGTGTCATTATTTTCTAGAAAAAAAAAACAAAGCATTTAACATGGTAACAATTTGGTGGAAAATCACTTAACTATTCCTCTTGCAAGATGACTAATTTTAATAATTTATTCTAAAGATGTATGTTTTTAATCATCTTTCGACAATTATGTGCATGGTTCTATAAAAAGGTTTACATAATAATTATGATGGATTACTTCAAATAATAGAGTAATTTATATATACATACAAAAATCTTATAATTCCTCATCTTTCATAGAAATGACTAGTGCACAAATTTGCACAAATTATAATAATGTCTAAATTATAGTCAACACAATATTTAATTACTTAATATTTACTAATAGAATATTTGACATATCTTAGCACCCTCACTCAAGTTGGCGCATGAATATCACACATTCTCAACTCAAATAGAGACTCATTAAACAATATGCTGACACTCCTTTGGTGAGAATATCAACCAACTACAATTCTGATCTTACAAAAGGAAAATAAATTATTCCAGCTTCAGCTTCAATTCTAATCTTACAAAAGGAAAATAAAATATTTCTACATAGCAATTGCTATAGCCAACGTATTGTCAGAGTACAAACTCATAACTTCACTTGGTTTAAAGCCTAAATCTGATAACACATATTTAATCCATAAAAGTTCACATACATCTATTGCCATGTGTTTGAATTATGTTTCAACACTAGATCTTGCTACTACAGACTATTTTTTGCTCCTCCAAATTACAAGATTCTCTCCTACAAAAGTAAAGTATCCAAAGGTAGATCTTCTATCATCTTTTGAACCTGCCTAATATGTATCAGTGTACCCTTCTACCTTTAAGTTTCCATGATTTGAGAACAAAATTCCTCTTCCAGGAGTGGACTTCGAATATCTCAAAATCCTCTCAACAACATCCATATGAAGCTTTCGTGGGTCATGCATAAATTGACTAACAACATTCACTACATAGGTAATATCTGGACGTGTATAGCACAAATAAATTAACTTTCCTACCAGCCTTTGGTATATCCCCTTGTCTATGATTGTTTAATTTGAGCATTGAAAGTGTTTATGATTTTGTTCAATTGATGTATCAACTGGTTTACTCTCAAGCAACCCAGTTTCCGATATTAAGTCAATAGTATATTTTCTTTGGCATAGGAAAATACCATGTTTTGATTTAGCTACTTCAATACCCAAAAAATATTTGAGGGTTTTCAAGTTGTTTCATCTCAAATTCAGATGCAAGGTATTATTGTAAACTAGAAATCTCATCTTGGTCATTTCCTGTAACAATAATGATTATCTACATATATAATCAAAGTTGTAATTTTTCCTTTTCCTCTCTCCAAAAATAAGGTGTGATTAGAGTTACTTGCTCTATAGCAAAAAGCCTTCATAGACTTGGTAAACCTTCCAAACCATGCTCTTGGGGATTCTTTTAATCCATATAGAGCCTTCTTTAATTTGCAAACCTTCATTCCAATTGAATCTATCATGCCTGGTGGAGAATCCATATAAATTTTTCTGACATTTCTCCATGTAGGAAAGCATTTTTCACATCAAATTGTAGAAGAGGCCAATCTTGGTTTGCTGCTAGGGACAGAAGTATTCTCACAGTGTTGAGCTTGGCTATCGGTGCGAACGTCTCTTGGTAATTACACCATAAGATTGAGTGTAACCTTTAGCCACAAGTCGTGCTTTATACCTCTCAATAGTTCCATCAACTTTATGCTTAATTGTAAATACTAATTTGCAGCCCACAATTTTCTTCCCTCTTGGTAAGGACACAAGATCCCAAGTCTTTTTTTTTTCTAAAGTTGTCGTCTCATCAACCATTGTTGTGGTCCATCTAGGATCTACCAAAGCTTTCTATGTATTACTAGGAATAGAAATTGAAGATAATTGAGATTCAAATGATGCATATGACTGGGATAACATGTGAGATGACACATATTTACTAATGGGATATTTAACTGTGGCTTGGAGTTCTGGTTCATATTTAGTTGGAGGTTAACCACGGTTAGAACAGGGTGGAAGATTATATTGAATAGTAGTGTTTGGTGTGCTAGTGGTCTCACACAGATAAGAATCAATTTCATGATCGGCTTCATCTAAATTAGTATTATTAAGGGTAGGACCAAGAGAAACAATTTTATAATTAGTTTCATCTACATTAGTATTATCAGATATAGGATTAAAAGGTACTTCTGAAGAGTCAAGCCGAACTTGTGGAAAAGATTGAGCCAATTGGTTATGATTAGAAGACACTGTATTATCCTAAACAGAGGTGTCCATATATAGGATTAGCCCACTTGTAGCCTCCCCTACAGGCATACTCGAGTCACCCATCTTCTGGCTTTGGACATGTTCCCCTATCACACAAGGTGGAACATTTATCCCCCCACCAAAAAAGATTTAACACTTGAACACCATTATCTTTTCTACAACTATTTTCCAAAGAGAACCTCACTCTCTTTTCAACAACCAATGTCAAAGAGAGTCACCCCCTTTCAATAACCAATGCCAAAGGGAATATCTCTCCCTTTTCAACAACCAATGCCAAAGGGAGTACCTATCCAAAGATAGTCTCAGGATTTACTACATAGAGCAAGTAAACTAATCTCTTATGTCTCATGCTCATTGATCAACCACACACTCCCTTGTGCATTCCATCATCCATTCATGCTCCATCACCAATTCAAAAGTCAAACCTGACCCTAAACATAGTCATTAATCTCATTCTCTGATTTTCATCACATTCTACAACTCCTTAAGCTTGATTTACATTCATTCTTCAATAAATTCGCCATTTTTAACAAAAATACACTGGGATAATCGATTATCTTAAGTGATTATCGATTATTCTTGAGAAGTTCACATTTAAACAAATTACATTGTGATAATCGATTATCACTTATAATAATCGATTATTTCAGTGGTTCTAACACATCAAATTTCTATATTCATCGCACATGAAATGATAATCGATTATCATCCCAAATATTCGATTATTCCTAAGGAAAAACTCAAAATCATTGTGCAAATAATTAATCATAGCTAATGATAGTCGATTATTGTCGAATCGAAATATATATTAAACAAAATTCAAGCATTCAAAACACATACACTAATCATAGATCACGAAGAAACATATCCAACACGTATTTTGAAAAACTAAAATGTAAATATATATTTTTTGCGAAGGTAAATTAGAAAATTGTACATTATTTTTTAGTCGAATAATTATACAATTAATTTTATTAAAAAATTATTTGATCAAAATAATAAAATATTTCAATTTAATTGACTATGAAGTTAGTAAAACATAATAAGAAAACAATTAACCAAGTTATATAAGTTTACATAATGATATAAATGATGTCATTTAAAAATATTTAATAAATTTATTTTTATAATATTTTTTTATGTCACAATATATATAAGATAGTACATGCATTAATTGCAACTACGGATTAAAAAAGTTGATTACCATTTTATTACCATTGACAATCGATGTTAGGAAATAATTGATTTTTGTTGTTGTGAATTTTATTTTATCTTTTAAGTTTAATTGATAATTGTTAAATTCATTCAAAGTATTGTGTCAATATTATATCATTCTTAAGGTGATTAGAAATTAAAAACTACAGATAGTCATATTTAGTATATACATAGAAAACACATAAGACAAATTAAAATATTTTATAACTATTTTAAAAAACTATTTTATTAAAAAATTACTTTTCATTTATATAACTTTTTATTGCATAACCTTTTGATGTCTTCAATATAAATTTTAATAGTAACTTTAATGTTAAAAGTTATAATAATTATTATTTTTAATTATATTTTTAACTTTTATTATCATACAAAAATAAACATACGTGTGCATGTTCATTAATAAAAAATAATAGTGATAATAAAAATAATAATACACAAGTATATAAATAAATAAATAATAAATTTAATATTAATCAATAATAATATCATTTTACAATTAAATAATTTTATAAATGATTTTTTTATTATTTTCATGTATTTTTATTGGGTAATGATACTTTGACACCCATTTTGTGACAAATTTTTGACTCCACCATGTGTTCCAATCTTATTGATTCATGTGAAAAAAAATTTAAAAATTAAAAATGACATGGAAATGGAATTGAGATGGGTTGTAGGGATTTTGATTTTGGGGCTTCATTTGAGGTTTCAAAAATTAGAAACCTCATTTTCGCGAGAGGAGCATCCTTCCAGCCACAATCGTGAGATAACCCTTGAGAGAGCATCCTCCTACCCACAAGCATCGTCTGAACAGAACCGGCCATTCACAAACTTTTCACCATTCAGCAAACTCTCACCGTTAATCGAAGTCTTGTTCGTCGCCGTTTACCATTCCGAAGCACCAACGAACGTCGAAACTAGCATTGATGTAGTTTTTGAAGCTTCCCACCGTTTCTTTCATCAATCCTTTGTTGTTATTCAGTGGATTTGATTTGCTTTTTAATTATTTTTACCATTTAAGGGTTGTTGTGTTTTTGGGTGTTATTCTGATTTTTTTATATTATCTTTTGTAGGTGCTGTTGCGATGAGGTACTCCTTCACTACAAGGATCAATTCAAAGAAGTTGTCTTTTTTGCTGGCATTGGACATACAAGTGATGTTCAGGCATTGGTTATCGCATTTATATCCAACTCCATGGTCAAGGAACAATTCTTTGTAAAACTCATTGTGCAGAAACAACACTAGGAGCAAAGGCCAAATAAGTGGAGAGTTCAGGCAAAGTTTTAGCACATAGTGGTCAACTGTGAAAATGACATTGATTTTTGAATGAATCGATTTTTTTAAGACTTATTGGACATGCAAGTGATCTTCAGGCATTGATTATCACATCTACATCGAACTCCATGGCCAAGGAACAATTCTTTGTAAAACTCATTGTGTAGAAACAACACTGGGAGTAAAGGCCAAATAAGTGGGGAGTTCAAGCAAAGTTTCTGCACAGAGGGGTCATCTGTTAGAATGACATTGATTTTTAAATGAACCAGTATTTTTTAAGACTTATTGGACGTACAAGTGATATTCAGACATTGATTATCACATATATATCGAACTTCATGGCCAAGGAACAATTATTTGTAAACCTCATTGTGCAGAAACAACACCAGGAGCAAAGGCCAAATAAGTGGAGATTTCAAACAAAGTTTTTGCACACAGGGGTCATATGTTAAAATGACATTGATTTTTAAGTGAACCATTTTTTTTAAGACTTACTGAACATACAAGTGATATTCCCACTTAGATTAACGACGGGAGTTTGTTGAATGGTGAAAAGTCCGTGAATGGCCAGTTCTGCTCAGACGATGTTTGTGGGTAGGAGGATGCTCTCTCAAGGGTTCTTTCACGATTGTAGGTGGAAGGATGCTCCTCTCGTGAAGATGAGGTTTCTAATTTTCGAAACCTCAAATGAAGCTCCGAAATCAAAACCCCTGTAACCTATCTCAATACCATTTTCATGTCATTTTCAATTTTTAAAATTTTTTCCACGTGAACCAATAAAACTACAACACATAGTGGAGTAAAAAATTTCTCATAAAATGGATGTCAAAGTATCATTACCCATTTTTATTAAATTAAATACTTATTCTTTTCACTTTAACATTTTTCTCTTCTTTCTCCTTAATACAAATTCCTAGGTGCGTGGATAAGTGTGACAGTCTGCAACGAGAGCGTCTGAGTCTGCTGCTCTCTGTATTGCACAACTCTGGACCATTTATACTTCCCATACTGTTGTTTCTAATTTTACTTTCCAATAACTCATTTCTCTAATAACTTTTATTTTTATTAAATATTTATCGTTCAAAATATTAAATAAACGTATTTTTTTTAAATATATATTATTCTAATTAATAATAAAAAATAATGAATGTTATTAAAATCAGATAAAAAAAAGAAGATTTTGTTTATTATTCCTGTTCTTGATTTTAAATTGTTCTTTCTTCTTTTTAACATATTTATTAGTTTTTTCCTGTCACTCTTATGATAACTTTATTTATATAATTTAGACATGTATTTAATGTATTAAAAGAAGAAAAATGTGCAAGAGAAAAAATTATACTAGTATTTTATTAGAGTGATTTTTTATTATATTTATAAAAACAACCTTGAATTACACATAAAATAAGTTGGTAAAATATTACTTAATAATAAAGTCATAAAAAAAAGTAATGCTAATGATTATAAATAAAAATGTAAATTCAATTTTTTAAATATGAAATTAAATGATGAATTCTAACTTCAACTTATATTTATTTTGAAAAATTATTTTTTTCTTTCAAAACATTTAATAGCATTAAATTAACTTAAGTCTAACCTCTCCAAAATATTATTTCATTTAATATATATTTGTGTGGTCGAAAAAGCATGGTAATAATGAGTGAAATGATGAAAGTGAAGATAAAACACATATTCAATAGTTTTACAATCAATCCTATAATTTACTCAATTTTATACACTCACGAGTCTCACTGTTTTATGTGTCTGTTTGTGAAAACCTTATTCAGTCACATTGTGGTCCATTTCAAATTCTTTAACATATTCTTTTTTTGGCTTTGATGCAACAGAACTATATTATGCAACTATTTCTCTAAACAAAACTCCAAAAACATCACAATAAGCCTTATACTCTTTTATACAATAAATTGTAATGTGATCTTAAAAAATACAGTAGGCAGATGGTGTAACATCATTTAATAGTAAAATATTACTAAAATTAAATATTACATATACAATAATATAACTACTATAAAAAATAAACTTACAAAAGAAAATATTTATATCTATAAATTCATTCAACTTCTCTACTGAATCTCTTCGATCAACTATCGCTGGAGTAACTGAAACGAATGTCTCCTTAAGCTCACACCAATCAGGTGATCATCGCAAAAGAGAAAACATACAAAGACAGACAACAAAAAAACAAGGGTAAGCTAGATAGAAAACAATTCATATCATCTTTATACATAGCATACATAAAACATTTAAATCACATACATCAACTCAAAACATCTTAACATACAATGACCTAGACAAACTAATCTGGATATTGTATGGAATGTCGAGTTCTAGAGGTTCCCGCACCGGTGTGGTGGAACAGTTGGACTTCCCCAAGCTATCACACCAGGTTAGTCCTACAAACGTCCTTTTACCAACTGGAGAAAGGCACCTCAAGCTCAAACCTCCTGCTATTCTCACGACATGAGTCATCACTCTTTACTTGAACATGGATGATCATTAAAATGTCAATATAAACCTCAGCAAAACTCGAGTCATTCATACTATCAATACTTGAAACCATACTGAAGGAATTTCCCGTGGAACCCATGTTACCAACCATGAAACCATTTACTTTCACCGCTTTGAATCCATACTTTTACTTTAAAACATAAACCATAACATGATCAATCAAATACTATAATACACCATCATACATACTTCACACTGAATCCACAACTTCATTTAGATCACATAAAGACAAGGAATTAAAGAATACCTAAAACCTGCACCAGTCGCTCCGCGCACACACTCGTTGAGCGACCATAGACTCCTTTCGCATAGTGACCCAGTTCGCTATGTGAATCCCTTGGCAATGCCCCCAGCCCCTAAACCACTCGCTCAGTGACCCAACTCGCTATGTGTAAGTCCAAACAGTGGTCCAAACCCCCAAACACTCGCTGAGCGCACCCATTCGCTATTCGAATAAAACTTACTGTGCTCCCAAAGCCCCACCAGTCGCTCAACGCACCGGCTGTGCGAATCCTCAAACAGAGGATCAACCACCACCACCACTCGCTCAGCGAATCCACTCGCTCAGCGAGTCTGCATAATTCTACAACACCAAATTTGCATAATTACGCAACCTACACCAAACTTACCACTTCCAACTATTTTTCCCAAATTCTAACCTTCTTAGATTGTGTTATATACCTACTTATACTTAATATTATCTGAAATGCATCTAACCTCAATCAAAACAATTAGACTCAAGATCTCACTCAAAAACTCGACTTATAAACCCAAATCTCATTTTACCACTTTTGTCACCTTTTTTATCAACTAAGTAGTTCTCACAAGTCACAAATGACTTAACTAAACTATTACAACTGACCATTTGAGCCTTTAACCCCTAATTCTCATTTTCACTACTTCACTTCCTCAAAATGAACTCTAAACCAAGTATAACTTTATCTTATCTATCACCAAACCTTCTCCCCACCGATTTTATTCATTTTAAACATCTTAACCACTCACAACACACTCCAAAACAGACTTCACATACTTTAAACCAGTTCACAAGACTTCTCTCACAATTTTCACTTCCTAAGACCTCATTTTAAACTAAAATAACCTATAACCAAGAGTAACCCTTGCTTCCAAATAAATTCTATCATCATAATTCACTTTATCAATACCCAATCCAACACCAAAACACATACAAACATATTCAACATAGTATACATCAATCATCATGACACAACACGTCCACTACATAATTGATTACTATATGTCCAATCATAACACAAAATTTTACTCAAATAGTTCAATATTCAAACCTTATCTAACATGCACAATTAACATAAATTAAAGAAAACTCTAGCTTTCCTTACCTCGACTCAAAAGCTCCATAACCTCTAAACGCTTCACAGATTTCTTGCGGCACAAGGAACTTCTAGAAAACCTATAAACCACTGATTAGTGATTGGAGACCAACCTTAGAACCACAAATGAACCAAGAATTTAAGAAAAAAAGTGTTTGATCCATGCAAAAACAAAAATGCTTTACATAATCAAAAACTCTAAAATATCAAAGAAAGAGGTTTCTAACTTACTTGCTCTAAACAACAAATTGATCGGTCAGATAGGTGGCCCTTGACATCTCCTGATCGTCGAATATATGATCCAAGAGTGAGAAAGGTTAGAGAGATGGTAGAGAACTTCAGAAAAGTTATTCCTAAAGAGATGATACATTTTAAAATAATGAAACTCGTTTATAACAAAACTATTTATAATAAAACCTTAATATTAAAATAATTTAGCCTCGCTATTTTTAGACTACCACCACTTCTAAAAATACTATTTTCTGAGGTTTCACATGTGGTATTATAAAACTAAATTAAATTTAAAGTTCACACTAATAACAATTAAATTTATTATTTTTAATAATTTTATATAGAAATTAAAATTATTATTTTACTGCTTGAAACCAAAATATATAAAAACGATTTCTATCACAATACGATAGATACATTACAAGAAATAAATATGTGCAAACTAAGTAAATATTACTTAAAAAAATAAATATACAATTAATATAGAAAAAAAGAGTAAAAATGTTTCAAGTTAATTACATATTAACAATATTTTTTAATAAATATATTTATTAACTACTGAAAAACTAAAGACTCGTTGAGTTGCTGTCATGAAGTTAAAACAACATTAACTAAATTATTTTTTTATTATTCTAAAATTAAACACTTATTATTATAAACTCATTAATTACACAACAGAAATTAATAAAATATTCAATTAATAATTTTTTATGTCTACATTATTACAAAATATTAAATTATACTTAAGCTATATAAACAAACATATATAATATTATAAATTATTATAAAAAAACATTTCTAAACTAAGATACAAAAAACTAGGAAAAAAAATTAATATTATGCAAATTATTCAATGAATTATTTGACAACTGCGAATGTGATAAAAAAATATGGAAAATTTTATATAATACAAACTATTTCGCTAATAACATTTATCAAACTTTCAAATGCAGTTAGTAATGTGGTATAAACAATAGAAAAAAATAATTATACAAATTGAATGATTAAATATTTAAAATATACTTTTAATCTCTCGATTTGATATAATTATTTATTCGAATTTAATCATTTCTCCTAAAAATTAAAATATATAAAAAAAATGGAAGAAGATAAATTGGTCCCTCCTTTGTTTACGTTACAAACAAAACTTGTTGCAATAACTGTCCTATAATGTTAATGTACAGACTATAAGATAAGATCATGTGATTCGATGTCAGTTTTTTTGTTTTAACTTACTCTTACAAAATCTTTTAAATTTCCAACCTTAATAAGAAAAGAAAGAAAAACGTCATATGTTTTATTGATTGAGTGACAATAAAAATATTATTTTATTGTGGATGCATGAGTTACTTAAATAAATAAATAAATAAATAAATATATATATATATATATATATATATATTATTTTAAAGAATCATGTGAGTTAAATCAAAATATTATTTTTATTAATAGGAAAATAATGTAATTACTTTTATATAAAATATTCATGAACATGAAAAAAATTCTTAAACGTATAATATACATATAAAAAAAGAGTAAAAATAACAAATTTATAAGTTATATGTCGTAATAAAAATAATATACAAAATATAGATAAAGTAGATGTCTATATATATCTCATTGTTCATATTCTTATTAAAGATAAATAATATATGTTTAAATTGTTAAAAAATTATTATTATGACTAATTATGATAGAAAAAATGTTATTATAATTCTAAAGACATGAAGGAAACTGTTTTTTTTTTTTTTTAAATAAACAAACATGATAAAAAGAAAAAGAAAACAGAGTAATCTACAAATTGTTTAATGTATTATTTTATTGCAATGACTGTTCCCCAGATCATATAATTTTGTCCACACCCTGTAATTGAATGCTACAAAACATATGTCCACATTCATTGTATTTGTAGATTAAACCAGAAAGCAAAGCAAAATCAAATTTGTGTTTTTTTCTTACAAATGGACTAACTACTCCATGGTTAGTCACAAGGTTATATATATATTGGATGTGTTTGATGAGAAAAGGAGCATCAAGGAGAGAAAAACAGAGTCATGGGAAACATTGATCTTGATCCAGCTTTCATACAATCCACAGAACACCGTCCGGTACCCAAGGTGGTGGAAGTGACTGAGATTCCAGTGATTGATCTCTCAGGAAGCAGAGATGAATCATTGATCATCTCAGAGATTGGGAAGGCCTGTGAGGAATGGGGGTTCTTTCAAATTGTTAATCATGGGGTTCCCTCTGAATTATGCAAAGAGGTTGAGATTGAGGGCAAAAAGTTCTTTGGGTTGGAATCAGAGGAGAAAAGAAAAGTGAAAAGAGATGAGGTTAATGCAATGGGATACCATGATGGAGAACACACCAAGAATGTTAGAGACTGGAAAGAGGTTTTTGATTACCTTGTTGAAGACAATGCACAGGTTCCATCCTCTTATGAACCAGATGACAAAGATCTCAGAACACTCACCAACCAGTGGCCCCAGCACTCCCCCCAGTTCAGGTAATGTTCTTTTATGTGTTAATCTTGTAAATGATCATCAAAAGAAGAAAATGTTAACAATGATATGTGTTTGATCAGGAAAACAATGGAAGAATATGCTAGAGAAGTGGAAAAGCTATCATACAAATTGTTGGGGTGGATTTTATCAAGCTTAGGTTTGGCTGCTGACAAATTCCATGGCTGCTTCAAGAACCAACTCAGCATGGTGAGACTGAACTACTATCCTCCATGCCCTTTTCCTGATCTGGCACTTGGTGTTGGTCACCACAAGGATTCCAGTGCTCTGACTGTGCTTGCACAAGATGAGGTTGGAGGGTTGCAAGTCAAGAGAAAATCAGATGGAGAATGGATTCCAGTTAGGCCCTGCCCAAATGCATACATCATCAATGTTGGAGACATAGTTCAGGTATCACAAAACCGATATAAATTGATCTTATCTTTAGTCGACGTAGATTTCCAACAATTCTTGATACATAGTTTGACTTTGATTATCAATTGAAGATGAAATGTTTTGATGAATTTGTTGAATGAGATGGTTTTTGACGAATGGTTTGAGGTGGATTTTGAAGGTTTGGAGCAATGACAAGTATGAGAGTGTGGAACACAGGGTGGTGGTGAACACGACGAAGGAAAGATTCTCAGTTCCGTTCTTCTTTTTCCCAGCTCACCATGTGAATGTGAGTCCTGCTGAGGAGCTTGTTAGTGAGGAAAATCCAGCAAAGTTCAAAGAATACAACTATGGCAAGTTCTTTGCTAACAGAAACCGCAGTGATTTCAAGAAGCGTGATGTGGAGAATATCCAAATTCAGCACTTCAGGATCCTGAATTAGCCTAATGTGTTTAAGTTCTTGTATTTTCATCTTTCCAAATAAAAGCATGTTCATGCAAGAAGTTGATGTGAATTATGTCACAGTGTTCCAACTTCTAAACTGTAATCAGACAATGTAATTTGCATTTGCATGCCCATCAATTTCATGGAGATTTTACTATTTCCAACCCCTTCTTGTTTTCTCAGTTTTTCTTTTTCTAATCTATTAAAAAATTATCAGAATCTGCAAAATATCCAAGAACTATTTTACAAGTGTTCAAAAAGTTTAATTAATTTTGGAATGTATTTTTAAATTAACAATGATATAATAAATTAACAAGGTGAAGGAGTTCTTATCCTTCTCATATTTAGAAGATATATTTAATAATTGTCATGAACTTTTGTTCCCCTCAGTCTATAAAAGAAGACTGAAACTCAGGTAAATATAAAACTATTAAATTAAGAGCATCTTTCAATAAGATTTTGTGCATAAGCAATTTCTCTTTTGTTTTCTTAGCCCAGTTTAATATTTTAAATGAACTCCACAATATCATATGAGATTTAATCAATCAATTCATAATTTATTAAAATATTATATCTTATAATGAACCTACATTTTTATATCTTTATGTCATAATGATATATATGCACTAGGTGTGTGACTCGTCTACAAGAGATTACTTTTAACAATGATAAACTAGTCAAGTTTGTTCAAAAAATTATGAAACATTATCAATCTAATTCTTGTAAATAGAAAAATGATAAAAGAAAATCAGTTAAAGTTAACATTTAGGATACAATATCTCTGTTTATGTAACAGTTATAGATATATATAAAATTAGTCAAACCGTTGAGTGCCTCTTTTCACCATAAACGACCAGTTTTAAGAATGTTTTGGTATTAAGCAATGGCAAGACAGTGTTAAACGACCAGTTTTAAGAATGTTTTGGTATTAAGCAATGGCAAGACAGTGTTAAACGACATCTTATAATACAGGTTTTGAGCAATTTTGGTTTCAGGACGCTGAACGATAAAAGAGTATCGCTAAATGCAATATTTTGTGAGAAGAATGATGTTGAACACCAAGATTGTCGTCGATCGCCACCTTTTGCAAAAGATTGGATGTTGGGCGTTAGGATTGTCGATAAACATTACTTTTTTATGAAAGGTTTTGCGTTACGCTCTACCTCTGAGTGTCATATGCCTTATTTTTTTGGTATTGTTTTAGATAATGTTTGAGTATGCTTATGAGCATGATAATTGTATGTAATTAAATGAGGACTTTTGTTATGAATATTGTGGTATTGTTGTTGAAAGAATTTTAAGGAGAAATTTTATGTGTTATGATGTGTAGGGTATGCTATAACACATGAGACTTCAAAAAGTAGGTATCCTGATATTTTATCAACCGTTCAACTTATATAGAGAAACTAATGGCGAAAGGGGAGAGAATGAAAAGAGGTCCTAACCACTAGACTATTTGTCTTTGATGCTAATAGGACTAACCTCTTGAGTAGTAGAGTGATAATTTCTTTGTCTATGGCTTTGTAAAGCATAAATAGTAGTACAAGTGTACGTTTACAATGAAACCCTATGTTAATGCATGTATATGAATAATTGAGTCTAGTGTCAATTGTATTCTATTTTTATTTGAGTTAATGAAATTCATAAATATTGATATAAAAGTATTATGTGATTTAATTGTATTATGCTATTTGTTTTTGCACACTAACTTACCTTACTTTCTTTTCTTTTGTGTGTTGTTAATCTTTTGCAATGATCACCACTCAGTATGAGCAGATGATGACTTAGGTGTTGACATGTCTTTGATGGAAGGCGATGCCATGAAGGTATAATTGCATAATTTGAAGGTTTAATAGGTTCGAAGGTCCCTATTTCTGCGGATTTGCATCAATTGGGTCCTCGTATTATGAAAGTTTCAATTGGGTCCCTGTTTTGGTAAAACTTGAGTCAATAAAGCCCTTGCCGTTAAATGTTATGGATGACGTTAATTTTCTTGCAATGTGACATGCTGAGGTGTCCTTTAATTACGACGTGGCATCGTATCAGAAGAGTCTTGTTGACCAGCTTTGACTGATTCATAACATGACCAATGAAGACCTGCCACGTGTCAACCCCTTTCCCACCCAAAATTAGGGTTTCAGATTGGGGAAAGGAGGAAAACTTGTGCCTCTGCGTCACTATGAAGGGTAGATGACGCTCTATCGCAATTCGTCATGGAGATGTGTCTTTGATTCTGATGTGGTTTTCTTGCAGGTGATGAAGATGAAGATGGTTGTGCGATGGTGGTCGAGATGCGAAACCGTGGTGGTGGCAAGATGATGATGGCGACCTGAAACGAGGTGTGGTGATGTGCGAGTGGAGGTGTGATGCGGCGTCCATGGAGTCTGGTGATTTTCTGGGATTTTAGTTTGGCTTTGCAGGTTATGCGAATGGTGGAGATCACTTTGTGCAGGAGGAGGCTCGCAGTACTCCGACAGCAAGGTTATTGTTGTGCGATTACGGCTTGGGCATTGATGATGGTGATGTGCGTTGAAGGTTGTTGTGGTGCGGCGGTATACGCGTGGTTGCCGGCACGAATCTGTGCGTGAAGGTGCAAGGAGAGTGCAATGCACGAAGCTTTCTCACAATTGGGTGTTGATGAAGAAGATGATGGCGAGGGAGAACTACCATGGTTGAGATGCTGTGGTGGTCGAATTTGGGGTTCTCTTCTTCTCTGCTTTTGGGCGTTGGTGGCAATGAAGACTGGTGGCACGATTATGATTGTGGCGGCTTCTACAGAGATGCGAAGACGACAATGGTGGCCGGTGAGGGTCGAGTTGGCGGTGGTTGACGGCACGGTGGTTGAAGGGAATTATTGAAGGAGAACGATGATACCTCGACATTTATTTTAAATATTTTTAAAATTAAAATCAAATAAATTCACATCATTATGTCACGTGATTATTAAATGACACCTCAGCATGCCACATTACAATAAAATTAACGTCGTCCAAAGCAATTAACGGTAAGGACTTTATTGACTCAAATTTTACCAAAACAGGACCCAATTGAAAACTTTCATAATACAAGGACCCAATTGATGCAAATTTGCATAAATAGAGACCTCCGAATCTATTAAACCTAATTTTAACTAATGGTTATATATGGAGTTTTTTTTAACAACTTTTGTAGTTTTAGTTGTTGTGTAATATATTGTGTTATTATAGTTATTAGTATGGATAACTGTATTAATATATATCTTATATGTTTTCTATTTATATGTTCTATATTATCAAAACTTATAATGTTTTATTTACTACTTTTATGCTATTAAATGGAATGTTATAATTATTATTTATTATTATTTGATTTATTATAATTTATTTGGTTTTAATCAATTATATTTATTTATTTATTAATTATGAAATTGGTTTTTAATATAAAAGTTAAAAAAAGAAAAGCATACTTTCCCTTAAAAAAATTGTCCTGCTTTTTGTAGTTTGTTATTTCAATTTTCTAACTTTCTTTGTATTTCTGCATTTACAAACTTTCCATAAGTAGAAACAAATACCATGGAGGTGATTGCTATTTAATCATTTTATTTAATGATTTTTTTATATAATATAAAATTTGCGTCAAATCTTGAACTAATGTAAAATGTACAAAATAATTCTCTTAAAAGTATTTTTTTCTAGTAGTGTCATTATGCCTGAATTTTAGTAGGTACGTGAAATTAACAATAATTGTGATAAATAATAGGATAAATAATTGGTTCAGTAATAGGTAATGATGTATTTTGTTTATAGTACAATAAAAAAACGAAAATGTTATGTTAACATCTAAATTTGATACTCTTTTAATACAGGCCAGGTGTCAATTGTTGATTGGGTGTTGTTTTGTTTTTAAAAAATGAGATGATTAAATGAAGGGAGGGGCAAAACTGGAATGTAAAGTCTGGGGTTTTTGTTTTCGCACTCTCTTTCATTTTTCATTTTCGCCATTTGTTGTCCAACGGTTCTCCCATCTTCTACTTCTTCCCAATCACTTGGCCGGCCTCCTTCTCGTAGTTGTCTCAGGCGTTTTGGTTGTCGTGAGGTCTTGTTGTTGTCGGACCATCAATTTTGTGGTGTGGGTCGTTGTGGGTGTGTGGCGAAACGCTTGTGGGTCGTTCTCCTTGTCGGACCATTGTCGTTATCGGACCATCACCGTAGTGGTGTCGGACCATTATCGTTCTCTGTAGCGGTGTCAATCTTGCGAAACCTTGGTGTTTTGTTCTCGTTGTCGGACCATTGCGTATTTCGGGTAAGTGCAACAATGTACTTTTTGTTATGGAATCTGTAATAGAGAGGTTTGTTTTTTTTAAGCGAAAGCTAAGTTATTTTATGGGTATTGTTATGACTGCAGGTCCAATGGCTTCAAGAAAAGCAACTGTAAGATAAATTTTTATGTATTATTGGTATGGATGATGTATAAGGTTTGAAGGTTAGAATTTAATGTATGTTATTTTCATGTTTTGTAGTGGCGCCTTTGTATTTTCATGGATTCGGCGAGCATTCTTGAAATGAATACCAAACTACAATACCGTCATAGAGAGCGTCTTAATATGACCCCTTTTAAGTGGTGCATGAACCTTTTAAACCCTATTGAAGTGAACTTAAAATTATTGAAGGAGATGGTTCAACGGTGGGTTGAGAATGATGTTAGTTTTAGGGTGTGTCAACAATTGGTTCCTTTTAATGTTGTGGATGTGTTCATGGCCACAGGGTTAGGCATAGGTGGTCTAGACGTTACCTTTGATCAATGTTTAGTTGGATTGGTTGGTGACATGTTTAATCCCAGAACCACGACAAAGAAGGACTTGATTCGGATGTTTCATTTGATTGTAGGGGATGAGGACATAGAGGTGGATGTGGTGTGTAGGTTATACATTTTAGTTTGTTTAGTTACATTTTATTTTCCTAGGAAGTCTAAACATGTTTGTAACATGCCTTGCTCACTTTTAGATGATTTAGATAGTTTGTGTTTGTATGATCGGGCATCTTGTGTACATAATAACATTGTACAAAATTTAAACAAGTGTAAGAACAAAATAATGTGTGGAGAAATCTCGAAGTCACTAGGTCTTAGTGGCAATGTAGCTTTGTTGCAGGTCGTGTTATTTGCTACTACAATTTTTATGCACTTTCAAAAAAGGTTGACAGGTGTTGCGAAGAGGGTTCACTTTAGTTCTTTATATGCGGTAAATGTTAATTCATTTCATATGATATTTCATGGTAGAAATAATGTAAAAGTCATTAATTCATTTGGAAATGTTCACAGGACCATATTATCAATGATTATAAGAGAATGGAAAAATATCAACATGTGTTTAGACTTCATAATTACGCGAGCTATATGAGGTCTGAGCATTTTGGTCTTGCTGACATTGCCACCACTGAGTTTATGAGTTATAATAATGTGTTGTTTTTATGTTTGGAAATTGTACCATGTCCATGTATGGACATTTGATTTCTGTTGTTTGTAGGTGTTTATGCCATTTTGACATGATGAACACTGGTGGTGTTATTGTTTGAACATGAAAACATTACAAATATTTGTCATTGACTCATTAAACAAGGTTGTGAGAGATCGGAAGAGGATTGACTTGTTTGTGGTATGAAATCACAGTTGATGTTTTCCTTGAATGTTGTTGATGTCAATTAATGATCTTTTTTGAAAGTGGTTAATGTACTTGTTTGTTAGGGTAAAAACATGGCCAAATTTTTTTGCATGTTGTACAATCAACTTAAAGGTAGTATTGCTCCTTTGCCTGTTGTAGTATCAAACATCCCAAGCCAACCGAACTTGTAAGTTATGTTAATCATTGAATGTAAATAATTTGGTGTTTTCACTATTGTATGTTGTCATAAGTTATATATTTGGTTCTGTGATTTCAGATTCGATTGTGGAGTGATAATGTTAAAGGCAATGGAAATTTGGGATGGAGAGGACAGGTACAACGACAAGAGCTTGCCGCAATATACAAATGTAAGCATAAATTTCGCTGTTATACATTTCACATGATGGTGTTGTTTATAACTGAAGCAAAAAACATTTTGTTTCAGGAGGACTTGCGAGAAATTAGAAAGAACTACGTAAAGGACTGGATTTTGGACACTGGATTTTGGACAAAGACAACATTGCAAGAATGGAAGCGCTGCATGTCTATGGGTTTTTGGAGGATTGTTAATATTTTTTTTTGTAATTCAAATAACATTGTTTCCTGCAAAAATGAATTTATATAGAACATCACATTGTTGATGATTTGTATATATATATATATATATATATATATATATATATATATATATATATATATAGCATTACATTGTTCATGATAACTTCATTTGCAATATATTTTTTTTTACGTTGTGTGTGTATTAATGGCAATCGAAAGCACGATATTAATAATTCGTTTAAATAATACCAAAGTTATTAAAGTTGGTTGAAGTCCAAAGTGTTCTGCAGCATATAACTGTGTTGTAATCGTTTACCACTGGTCAGTAAACGATTACGCGAGGCAAATGCAGGATTTGGACACAATCCTGGGCAGCAGGGACCAAAATTTTGAACACAGAGGACCATCGTCATTAACTGTATTGTCTGTGCATGGTAGTATCCTAAAAGTGTGGTAGGTGTTGTTTGTAAACCTTAAAAGGTAGTGAATGATCCAACATTGAGATTCCACAAGGTTGGTTGAAATCCAAAGTGTTCTGCAGCATATAACTGTGTTGTAATCGTTTACCACTGGTCAGTAAACGATTACGCGAGGCAAATGCAGGATTTGGACACAATCCTGGGCAGCAGGGACCAAAATTTTGAACACAGAGGACCATCGCCATTAACTGTATTGTCTGTGCATGGTAGTATCCTAAAAGTGTGGTAGGTGTTGTTTGTAGACCTTAAAAGGTAGTAAATGATCCAACATTGAGATTCCACAAGGTTGGTTGAAGTCCAAAGTGTTCTGCAGCATATAACTGTGTTGTAATCGTTTACCACTGGTCAGTAAACGATTACGCGAGGCAAATGCAGGATTTGGACACAATCCTGGGCAGCAGGGACCAAAATTTTGAACACAGAGGACCATCACCATTAACTGTATTGTCTGTGCATGGTAGTGTTCTAAAAATGTGATAGGTGTTGCTTGTAGACCTTAAAAGGTAGTAAATGATCCAACATTGAGATTCCACAAGGTTGGTTGAAGTCCAAAGTGTTCTGCAGCATATAACAATGTTGTAATCGTTTACCATTGCTTCGTAAACGATTACGCAAGCCAAATCCAGTATTTGGACACAATCCTGGGCAGCAGGGACCAAAATTTTGAATGCAGAGGACCATGCCCATTAAATCTAATGTCTGTGCATGGAAGTGTCCTAAAAGTGTGGTAGGTGTTCATTGAAGACATGAAAATGGAGTAAATGACCCAACTTTGACATTCCCACTAGTTTGGTTGAAGTCCAAAGACATTTCTAGCATATAACAGCGTTGTAATCGTTTACCACTGCTTCGTAAACGATTACGCGAGCCAAATCCAGTATTTGGACACAATCCTGGGCAGCAGGGACCAAAATTTTGAACGCAGAGGACCATGCCCATTAAATCTAATGTCTGTGCATGGAAGTGTCCTAAAAGTGTGGTAGGTGTTCATTGAAGACATGAAAATGGAGTAAATGACCCAACTTTGACATCCCCAATAGTTTGGTTGAAGTCCAAAGACATTTCCAGCATATAACAGTGTTGTAATCGTTTACCACTGCTTCGTAAACGATTACGCGAGCCAAATCCAGTATTTGGACACAATCCTGGGCAGCAGGGACCAAAATTTTGAACGCAGAGGACCATCCCCATTAACTGTATTGTCTGTGCATGGAAGTGTTTTATTCGTTTAAGTAAGCAAGAAATATACAATGTATGGCCAACAATAATGATAAACATTGCATTTTTGTGACCTTCATGACTGCAGTAATAACATAACATCATTAACATAGACATTAACAGAATGTAAGGCTACATTCTTAATAATACATTCATCCCAGAAAATGTTGGTGTGCTAATAAAAGTGTATTACAGTTATCCGAGGAATATTTATAAGTTCACCGGTACTAATAAGTATTCCACAAAAGTCTAAATGTTGTTTCCTTGTGTGGAGGATGATGGTTGCTCAGTTGGTGGTGGAACGAATTTGCTTAGGATTTCGTTCACCTGCCTAAGGTTTTCTCCCCACATAGGTAGGCGAATAGTTGGTTTAGGTGTTTGATGAACCAGCTCTATCGTAGGAGGACAAATGTCAGCGGGAAAAACTTTCACTACGCCCTTACCCTGCTCGAAGAACTCGTCATTTCGCAACACGAACACACCAAGAACGAAAAGAGGCAATCACCGCCACACCCACACCGATAAGGAAGGCCACCAGTGCAACCACAATGACCAACGACAGTCAAATGGCGAAAAAGAAGGCCAAAACGATTTCCGAAGAGCGTTAGCGAAGAGAAAAAAGTTATCGGAGGAACTCTTTTTCTGATGAAGCAGGGAAGAAAGAGAATTTCATTCACATGAATCTGGGCAAGGGCAAACATGGAAACAAAATATTGAAATCTGCTCCTCATAAATGACGTCACATTGTTGATTTATTAAAAAAAATAAAAACGCTCCATCAAAAGCTAACACGTGACGTTGTTAAAGTTGTGTCAAAATAAGAATGTGAAAATCTTGGCTTCCTAAAAAAATAACAACAAAATAACAACTTTAAGAAATCTTAGTGCAACAACTTTAATATTACATGAAAATATTCATATTATTATTTTTTAAGTTTTGTTTTAACTCTACGACGTGTTTGGTTATTAGAGAAAAAATTAACTTTAATATGCAATTGACTTTTAAACAAAATAACGCGGGTGATTGGATACTAAAGAAAGAATACGGATTCAATTACTTCAACCACTGATATTAAATAAAATTAGTGGAATCAAAGTATTTATATTAAAAATATAGATTTTTTTATTGTATTAAAAATGAAATATATTAATATTTGTTTTATTAAATCAACTGTTTACCTCAACATATATAATTATAAGTTACAGTTTTATTTTTTAAAAAACTGTATTCTATTTTGCAAATAATTATAATGATATTCACACTGTGAAAATTTACCATTTATTCTAGATATGTCTGTTTTTTTTAATCCAAAATTTCACTTTCATTAACTTGACCAATAGATAAAACTATGAAGAAAAATAGTTGAAACACTCAAATTAGATCAAATTTAATATTGATGATATAAATCTGAAAATTTTAGTGTGTTTGTCTTAAAAGAAAAATTCAATTTGTTTATGTAAATGAAAAAAAAAATTGAAATATAAGAAATTTTCATTATTCTAACCAAACAAATTACTTAAAAAAAATTAACTTAACATTTTTGTGTTGGTTATACACTCAATTCTCTAAGACTTCATTAACAATTAATCATTTAACATTTACTTAATTATTTGACCTAATATGTTTATGATTATCTGGATGGAGATGTTAAGGGGTTATGTATTATTTTATGTTTATGATTATCTGGATGGAGATGTTAAGGGGTTTTGATTTTCTTTTCTCCCTGTTCTCATTTGGTGGTTTTCAAAAGTAGAAAAGGCAGTTTTGCAAAACATTTTCTCTCTTGTCCAGAAGTATTTTCGTCTTTCTTCTCCGTCACACTCACCCATCAGCCACCGTTGTTTTTGTTGAAGGAGTTTAGAGTTCGTTAGAGTCACGCCATTTACCGCAACCGTTCCGCCGTTAACGTCACCGCAAGCTAGAAAACTCCATTGGAGGTCAGTTTTCGAAGCTTTTTTCTGTTTATTTCGCTATTAGTTAGCTTATTTTCGGTGGGTTTATTTTTTTTTAAATTTTTTTGGGCATTTAGGTTTTGTCTTGGTAAAGTTGAATGTTTTTCGAAGTTTTTGTTCAACATTTCGTCCTACATGTGCTTTATTGGTGAAAAGTTTGAATGTTTTTGTTAAATACTTTATTGGGCATTGATGATTTGTTTTGTTATTAGGTTCTTTTGTTGAATCCTTTTTTATGCATTTTACAGTAGTGATGGATTGCATTAAAGTTGAAGGTCGTATCAACGTAAGTAAACGTTATGTATTGAAAATGTAATTATTGGTTTGAACCTTACTCACATGGTGACTTCCTTGGCTCAATTCTTGTATGTTTAAGTTTTATCATACATTGTGATTCCCCCATTCATGATTGAAAAGTTGAACGACTGATTCATGATGTGGTTGGAAATTGATAACTTTGTAAATGCTAATAACACATTTCAAGATAAAGTTGTTTCATTTTTTTTGCTGTTAAAAACTTTAACTCCGTTGTATAAGAGCATATAGTCCTTTAAGTTAATTATTTATGCAAAAAAAGAGGGCAGTAAATCTTAGAACAACCCGAAATATTAAATGTGAAATCATTCAATGAGAGTTGTTTTTAGTTGCTTATTTTTCAAAAAAAGAAGATATTTTTCTTTTACAATTTTCTGTCTAAGTTTGACTTTTTGTTGCGTTAGGCTCTTGAAGCTCCAATGGAGTATTGCCGACCGAAAACTTATTGGGACCATTTCTTAGAAGAAATGGTGTGGTTATCAAAGGTACACACTAGTTTCACCTTCAAAATCTGTAATGTGCATTATTTCTATATTTTATTTTGTATGATTTTACATCTTGTTCTTTGTTTTTGCAGGATTTTTAATCTGAGAGGATATGGAAATTAGCTTAGGCAAAGAAAATGGCTTTAAGAGCCAACAAAGGCATGATAGATCAGGCTACAAGGGGTGAAAAGAAGATGAAGGTGTCGATCTGTCTTCTATAAATCAAAGTAGTGATAACCTGCATTAGTTATTGATGTTATGGTTGTATTATTATAAATAGAAAGCATAATTCAATGATTGCATGCTTCTTTTATTCTCCGCTGTTATGTTTTGGGATGAAAGTTGCATCTTGTACAGGAAGAAGAACAACGATTAAGAAAGGTTGGACTAAATATTTCTAAGGATGTTAAGAAAGAAATTCTAGACAAAACTAGAAAAGCTGGTAATATTTTTTTGCTCAATTGATTTGTTTGTTAGCATACTGTTTGTAAATTCCATATGGTGATCTTCATTTCATCATGTATTATTGTACCAGGTTCTTTACAAACATCAAATGGAACTTGATGAAAAGAAGAAAAAGGCACTTGACAAACAACTTGAGTTTTTATTAGGGCAAACATAGAGGTTGATTCCTTTTTAATTTTTTTTTCACTTATGTTTTGTGGAACCTGGCAGCCCACTTGACTTCATTGTTCTTATCTTTTAAGTATATATTGTTTTCAGGTACTCAGCAATGCTAGCGAAAAATCAGGTGGATGCTCATAAATCAGGAGAGATTAATTCTGCAGAGCATCACATCACATTAGTATTTAACGCAAAGATGCACATGGAGATGTTATTAATGAACCTAAGTAAGCTGATGTTGGTAGGTAGAAAGACATATCGTTGAAGTTATATATGGAATCACTTTTTCTAACTTACCTCAATTCAATTGTATCAATCAGATGCTGCCGACAATGATGATGAATATGATGTACAATCTGGCGATGAATCGGTAATTCTTTTTCAAATAATATTCTTTTTTATATTATGTACAATGCCCAATTATACTAGTGTAAGTTGTTAAGATTTGAAGTTGTTTGGAACTTTTATTGAACATGGCCATGTGATTGATATTGTGTTCATTTATTTGTTTGTAGGAGGAACTGCAAGAGATTAGGGAAAAATATGTTTATGAATGAACATTGGATGCTGACAATGTGCAACGGAATGAAGTCTTGCAACATTTTGGGTTGTTGTAGATGTTTTTCATTAAGAATTATAGGAATGTGATATATGTATTTTTTTAGAAGAGTTTCAAGATGCAGTTATTAGGTCTAAATTTACATATATTTGTTGTTAGAATTGATGAAAGAAATTTCTTGTTAACATTTATTAGTAATGTAATTTGAACATACCAATGATGATTGTGATATTTTTGGTATTCATTATGACATGGTTCAATACAACAATGAGCATTATTTGTCTACGACCTTTGTTGCACAATGTCCAGGAATTGTATGTCATCATGTGTGTTTAAGGTGCTATTTACAGGAATTGTATGTCATCATGTGTGTTTAAGGTGTCATATTCAAAGATGACCACCTCGTGCAAAAACTCAAATTAAACTACCCACTTATTTTGCCTTTGCTACCAATTTTGTTTCTGCACCATCACTTAAAAAAAATGTTTTCTTGGGGATGAACTTGGATATAAATGTGTTAATAAATGACAGATAATAATTTTTATTGAACATAATTGGTAAACAATTAAATGGGAAGTTCAAAACAAGTGTCAGATTCAAAGATGACCTCTTTGTGCAAACACTCAGACTAAACTACCCACTTATTTTGCCTTTGCTACCAGTTCTGTGTATTTAACATAATTGGTAAAAAAATTAAATTGGAAGTTCAAAATAAGTCACATTTAAAGATGACCTTTTCGTGTAAAAACTCATCCTAAACTACCCACATATTTTGTCTTTGCTACCAGTTCTGTTTCTGCACCATCACTTTTTAAAAAAATGTATCCTTGGGGATGAACTTGGATATAAATGTGTTAATAAATGACAGATAATCATTTTTATTTAACATTATTGGTAAAAAATTAAACGTGAAGTTCAAAATAAGTGTCAGATTCATAGATGACCTCCTCGTGCAAAAACTCAGCCTAAACTACCCACTTATTTTGCCTCTGCTACCAGTTCTGTTTCTGCACCATCACTTTTAAAAAAAAATGTTTCCTTGGGGATGAACTTTGATATAAATGTGTTAATAAATGACAAATAATCATGATTATTTAATATAATTGGTCAAAAATTAAATAGTTCAAAATAAGTGTCAGATTCAAAGGTGATCTCCTCATGCAGAAACTCAGCCTAAACTACCAACTTATTTTGCCTCTGTTACCAGTTCTGTTTCTGCACCATCACTTTAAAAAAAATGTTTCCTTGGGGATGAACTTGGATATAAATGTGTTAATAAAATACAAATAATCATTATTATTTAATATAATTGGTAAAAAATTAAATGTGCAGTTCAAAATAAGTGTCAGATTCAAAGATGACCTCCTTGTGCAAAAATTCAGCCTAAACTACCCACTTATTTTGCCTTTACTCTCAGTTTCTGCACATTGAGTTTTAAAAGGAATTATTCATTGGCCATGGAGAACCATATACTTGTGATCATCAATGGCTGAGCAACACTTTTATATCCAATGAGTCTTAAAAAAAGTTGGTTTAATTAAAAATCAAGGTCCTTTTCGTAGTTGACCCTGTATACAGAAACTTTTCCTGAATTACCCATTTATTTGGCCTTTGCTCCTAGGTCTATTTTTGTACACTGAGTTTTACAAAACAGGCTTCGAATACATGGTACTAAAAACTGATAATTCAGTCTGCTACTCATTGATAACATTCATACAAATTCAAATAATTCTTCAAGCGAATTGATACAAGAATATTGAAATCTATGCTTCATATATAGTAAAGTAATTAACATACAAGAATATTGGTACAAACTATAAATGTTATCTAATACTCTAAAATGCATCTTACTAACTAACATCTTATTTTAACATATCTCATCACTGTACTTAATTGCGTCATTTTAGTTAATTAAGCTTGATTTTTTTTCTTTTTTCTCTTTTTAGCAAGAGTTTTAATCCTCCCAAGTTGAACATTATCTTTCCTTCTGAGTTAGCAATCTTTTGGATGTGAAATTAGTTGCATAGTTTAAGTACACATTTCAATTGAATCCTTCTTATAAGGAGATACAGAAGATTGACGAAGATGTCACATCAACAATTAAAGTTGGTGTAGCAACAAAGAAACACTCCAAACATAATTTCGTAAGTGTGTATCAAGCTCAAATTATAACTTTATCAAAATTGGGACATTTACATGTTGAATTTAGATGGGGAGAATTTAGAGTAAAAGAGAGAAAGCAAGAGAATGAAAATTCTAGAGAATGTAGTGTGTACAAGTTTTGTATATATCATCCACATATACTGTCTTTTTATAAACTTAGTGGAGACTATTTTCCTAGGCTACTATTAATTAAGTGCAACTTCCTGGACACTGATGAACATTAAATGCATGTTATTGTGTGAATGTGATACACCATACATGAACATACTACTTTTAAAGTACATTAACTACTATTTTTCCAACACTCAAATATATCAATTATAGATCAAAAGTAATATATCACGGCTAAAAGAATTTGATCAGGAAGAGAAACTAAACCAATCAAATATTATTCTTTCCATGACATTGATCAGACATAGCTACTTAAATTTAACAAAAAATTTATGAAGCATTACTAACCATCTCAAGGGCAATATGGAACCCAGATGCCACAAATGGCAGAACCAATGAGGGTTCTACATAGGACAATATAGAAGTGGCTGCAACAACTGTCTCAGAGAGATGTTCTTTCTTGCTGCATTGACCACGGTCAATTAACTTAAGCACTGAATTAACAAAGAAAACCCTCTCTGATTCCCCAAGATGTTGTTCACTCGGTCTTCTATTATTTGTGCTACTGTCATACATAACCACTTTAGTTGCAGAAAACAGACACATACAAAAGTATATGACAATTTATAATTGATTCTTACAACTGTTCATTCTATAGACACTGTTGAAATTGAAAAACCAAATGAAACAAAAGCCGCTCCAAGGAGTAGGTCCATCGACCCACTTCACGATAAAAAACCTCTCGCTTTTCATGATAAACATATGGGAGAAAAGGTCAAGGAGCCAAATTTAAGCATAATGTAGGCATATCAACTAAAGAAATAGTGAAAAAAGGTCAAGGAACCAAATTTAAGCATAATGTAGGCATATCAACTAAAGAAATAGTGAATCAAAACTTGCATGACATAGAGTGTCATCAGGCTATCTAAATGATTACATGTTTACACAATGCATAATATCTACAAAGCCCAGAGGGATTCACTGAATTGTATTCACCATTCTCCATCAGCTTCATAACATCCTCAGTTAGCTGGTCAAATACAACTTTAGTCTCAACAGACATTTCTGCCTTTATGTCACTGTTACCTTTTAGCCTTCTTAAGGTTTACAAAACCTATTGGAGGAATATCTGTTAATAACTCCAAAGTAGATATATGATATATAATTCCAGCCTAGTCAAGTATAAAGATTTACAACTACAAAGATATAAAGAGAACATGTAAATGAACATGTAGATGCAAGCCCAATACAACTTTAATCCTTTATTTTGAAAAAATGGCAATTAACAGGCTTTCTCTGATAACGGTTTAGGGTTGCCATATTCAATTCAAGTTAAAAGTAAATTTGCATACGCAATTATGGAGTCAACAGCAGATTCAGGTTCTTTTATTTTCTGTATTTGTTTGTTCCAACTTGACAAGTACAATGTATACTTTACAAGCAAAATATTTACTGTACCAGTGTCCATGAAAAAACACTTGATAGAAAGATTAAAAAAATTAATTTAGATAAAAAAAAGTTTGTCCAAGTTGAAAACTTCAAAACAAATCTCGTATGTCACTTCACCATCTGATAACAAAACAAATCTTCAACCAAAAGTTTAACAAAACAACCTAATAACAAAACAAATCCTAAATGCCCAAAGCATTTAACAAAAAATTTGAACTTTCCACTAATAAGCACATTCAGGACGAAATGTTCAACAAATACTTCAAAAAACATTCAACTTTACCACGACAAAACCTAAATGGCAAAAAAATTAAAAAAAATAATTAAACTCACCGAACAAAAGTCAATCATTAGCGAAATAAACGGAAAAAAACCTTCAAAAACCCACCTTCAATGGCATCTTCTGGCTTCATAAGCACCTAACGGCGGAACGGTTGCGGTGAAAGGCGTGCCTCCGACGAACTCTGAACTCCTTCAATGACAACAACGGTGGATGAATGGGATGGAGAAAGAAAACGAAAATACTTCTGGACGAGAGAGAAAATGCTTTGCAAAACTGCCTTTTTCTACTTTTGAAAACCACCAAATGAGAACAGGGAGAAAAGAAAATCAAAACCATGTACTTTCTTCTATTTCCACATCATTTTGTCTTTTTTAAAAAAATTTCCACCTGGTCCAATAACAACATGACACGTATCTGGTGTCAAAAATTTGTCATTCAATGTTTGTCAAAGTATCATTACCCTAAAAACTGAATGAAAAAAGAAATGTACTGCATGAGAAGAACAGAATCAGTGTTGCAGGTGCTGATAAGAGAGAAAAGATTGTATATGTTATGTTTGTGCAGTGGATCCAAGGTGTGGGGTGGGGTGCACTGCCACTTTCATATTCCAATCAACACATGACATGCATAAAAATGTACATAGATTTATCCAAGCTCTCTTGTTTTTATTATACCACTTTTTGGCATCTTTTTATCAACCAAAATAACTGCACCCTATTTATATATAAATATAATTTTATCAACTTTTTAAACTTATTATTATTCAAGTAAATGAAATTTAAATTGGCATCACTGGTAAAAAAAACATATTTTATCCTGCACATTACGTTTCGGTTTTAGAAAAACCGAAGCATATCAAAACACGGTGATCATTCCACAAAATTTATTACATCGATTCTCTTTGAACCGGGACAAAATCTAACATTTTTTTGTCTTGATTCACAACTAAAACATAAAAGTTTAGACTTTTTTGTCTCGTCTTTATATGTCTCAATTCAAGAATCGCTATCTATGAATGAAAATAACCGCTGTCATTTCCTCTAACTACACTAGTGCATATATCTACAACATCAAGTTTTTACATCCTCCTAAGATATCTATGCATGTCAAGCACATCAATGTAGACAATTTTTGTGGGAAAATGCACCATATTATACCGGGAAATGAGTGACACGTATTTGTAATATTATACTACTTCCAATATCACATGCATAAGTGGACCTAACTAATAATGTATGATAAAAAGTGTATATGGTTGAAAGGGTTCTCACAACTTTTTCTCATAGAAGCTCCACCACCACTATTGACATTGAGCTAAAGGTGCCAACTAGGGTTCTTTAAGGATGATGATGACAACCAAGTGATTCAAAGAAAAATAGACAATTGTTGTCTATCTAGTGGGAAATGCAGCACCATACCTATAAAGCATATGCAAGACAACAAAGGAAAGAGTTAAATTATGTTTTGTATTGTATTGTTGTAATACTTCTCCAATGCATAATGTGTATCTCAAATAAAGAGCCATGCCCTAAGTGGTATGCTATCTTTATCATATACAATCCATATTTGTTGTCTAGTAGGCATTCAAATCTATCTAAAAGGGAAACATGTGATCTTTATATTTGAATTCAGTCCATTACTTAAATTTAGATTTAAATTCACTAAACATACAATATTTTTATTTTATTTTTTCTATCCCATTATAATACATCCTTTTTCTTCTAGCTAAATGTTATTTGAGTATTATTTAGATGTCATTTATCACTTATCATATAATTTGAGCTGAGAATAATTCAAATTTCGAAAGATAGTATTTGATGTTAATTTTATGAGAGAAAAAAATATATATTACGAGTAATTATTGTTTAAACAGATATGTGTGTTTTTTAAGGAATTATTTGATATTTTCAGACTCATGGAAGGTGAGATAAAATTTGGATCCAGGTAAGAAAGCTTGAATTTTTTTTTTTATGAATATAGTTTATCAATATCTTGAAATTCCACCTTAGACCAATATGTTTAAATGGGAGACAAATAAAGTGTGCTCAAATTGTTTAGACAAAGTATTATAATTTTATAATTTAAGAATAATATTATACTTTTATTTAATTATTTTATAATTTAAAATATTAATTTAACTGTTAAAAACTATTTTACATTTCTAAAATTTAAAATTAAAGTATATTTAAAAAAAATATTTAATATTTATTTTAATGTATATGTATAATATAATTGTATATGTGATCTCTCTATATTATGCATTAAGGATGTACTTATAAGAGTTTACTTGGGAAACTAAAGTGGAGTTTGTTTCATTTTGCTTTTTCAATTTGTTAGGATATTGACTGAATAACCTTAAGTGTTGGGTAGACTTTTATTTTTCTTTGTACAATCAAATTTTCTACCTAAAGCATCTTTTATATTTTTTTTCTAGTAAAATAGGGCAATTCTTTCTTTAACTTGTTAGAAATTTGGTGTCCATACATTAGGTAAGGCTATGAAACTCCAGAAGACACGCATGAAGGTAGTTAACTTGAGATCCTCTACCACTTTCTTCTATTCAAATGTTAAGGTCACTCAAACCCCTTTGCACAACATAAGTTGAGGACTATTTAATTTGTTGAACTTATTGGCTTTACTACTAGAGTTACCAACTCTTAGGATAAAAGTTCGATCGATCACCACCACTTTAAAATCCATTCTTAAATTTTTTGAACAATTACGAATACGTGCCAAGTAAACATATACATGGCTTACTCACTAAGGACAACCACATGATGGGTGTCTTAGGCTTAGTTAGGTAAAAATGGAGGAAACACTCATGTAAAAGTGATAAGTATAGTACTCGACACACTAACCTAAACGCTTGCAGAAAACCCTAACTATTTGGATGAAGTTGTGTTGGTGTTAAGAAGACACAGAACACCCATAGTGAACTCGTCAAAAGATAGTCAGACATGAAGTTGAATAATAAAAAACTATGTACGTATATAATAAGTCATCATCATACCCCTTTCTGTCATGACAAACATTATCTATGGCGTTTTACCTTCCTAAAGGACATTATATTCTCTACCTCTTCGCTCTTGAACACATATATAACATTCAACCAAGAGTTCAATATTAATGACCATCTATATTTGAAAAAATGTTTCCTTATTAAGGGATCCACCTATTCATAGCCTTCCCTTTGAGGTAACCTATCCTCTACATGCTCCTTAGAAGGATCCTCTCCACTATTTATAATAATCTCCTAAATCAAACATACAACCCTCAATGATGATGCACTAGAGGATGATGAGGCTTGACTATTATCATTACTCGTATCTTCCACAAAACCCATATTTGACTCACTAAGTGACATACCTATTACTAGTCGGCTCTCAAGTACTGAACTTCTCTCAAAGATATCGATAGTTGAGCAAACTCTAAAGATCTTGTTGCTCAACTAAGGCAAACGAACCCACTATATTTATAGCAAAACCTTACCATTTCACCTTCCAACCTCTTATCTCAACCATTACATTTCCTCAAATATGAAGGTTAGGGGTCATGACCCTTCACCTTCTCAATCAACTCGTTTTTATGCAACCTGACAACTTATCGACTTTCAACTCGTTTTTATGCAACCTGACAACTTATCGACTTTCTTGTCTCATTAAACCTAACGCTTCATCATTGCAACCTCTTCGTTGTTATGTTTCTCGAGGTTGAGGGCTATTATACTCATAAAGTCATATGGTCAAAGAAATACAAATTTTCTTTACATAACAATTGAGCGGCAATACCATATCAAAATATTTGAGACTCTAGTCCAAATGCACTGAGCTTAGGGGATATGTGTGATATGTGTCCAATGACATTTGGTATACTCAGTCCTTAAGATGGTCACATGGAAGATTGATTGGCTACATATTAGCCAACTAGAAAGTATTCCTCACACGTTCGTATACGTCTTAACAATTCATGCCTAGGTGTACTTGACCTTGGATTATGATCCACCATTAAGGTGACTTGACCGTATACATGACGGTCAACTAGAACCAACATCTGCAGAATGTTGACTTGACTTAAGGTTATAATTAAGATATGATTAATTAGCCTAATCAACTAAAGACTAATCAGGATAATTAACTACATGGGTCAGACCCATCCAAATAAAAAGCCTATAAAACATTGTATAAATAATACAATACATCATTCCATTGTTACAACTTTCAATTACCTTCTAACATACTTCTTAGTTGACTTGAGTAATAGCATAATGTTTTTTCATACGCATCTACAAAATATATTTAACGCCGTAGGAATATATTCAGAAACTTTAAATTTATTTCAATAACTCAAGACTTCATCCATAAGTTAACATCCATAAGTTAATTTAAAGTTCATAAAATATTAAAGAAGACCCTAAAAATAGGAGTAGATGACCAAACAAACATGCTAATAAAATCATTTGAAGGATAATATTAAAAAATATTTTGCCGGCTATACTTAGAAAGAGAACTAGATAAATAAAATATAATGTAATAATTAAAAAAAGTTTACATTATTGAAAGTGTTTGCGTATAATTATTGTATAGTATTTGTCGTTTTAAAATGATTGGGTGTCATCTTTTCTAATACTTATTTTTCATGTAAAAGGATTCATTTTCTTTTAAAAAGTTTATCCAAACATTTCATAATAGAAACTTCTAATGTTTCTTGTTTAACCTGTATGAAAGAGCCTAGTGACCTTGTAAAGTGACCCTCAACTGAAGTTCAATTCATTTTTAGTGCTTATAAATATTTAATATGATAGAAATTAATTTAAATATATTGAGAAAATATATAGTGACTTAATTTATTTGTTGATGTACCCATGAAATTGCTTCAACTTATAATTGCAGAATTTTTGTCGGAGGAGCTGCAGAAATGGAGCTGCGGAAGTGTAAGTTTTTCCCCAAACTTTTGCATCTTAATGCTTTTAAATGGTTTTCATTCGGCTGCTGGTCTGTGTTGGTAAGGTTATGTATGATTCTGGAATATCGAGAGCGCTTGTGTGTGCTTCAATGGGAATGGGTAGTTTATGATGCAATTGTGTGTGCGTGAGGGAAGTGTTGAGAAAGAAGATGTTTTAATGGATTAGGAGATGCAATTAAAAGGAAGAAAGGAAGGAAGAATGTGATGAAAGATTGAAGGAGAAGGAAGGGAGAGATGTGAGGTTTTATGTATAAAATCTGAGGATGATGGTGTTAGTAACAAGACAATAAAATGAGAGAAAAATAAATGACACAAGAATTTAACCTGAGATTTTATGCAAGATGTGTATGTTTATGTCCACAACTACATTAGGAAGTATTTTTATTTCAATGTGTATTTCAAGCTTTACATGCTAATATAATTAAATGGAAAACAATATCACGTAGCATTGAAGGATGTGAGATTAAATTAAGCTTCATTGATATTAACAATTCTCTTACTTGGAGTTCGATTTCTATTATCATTTAATGTAGTTATCTTCATCATAAGTTATTTTTGAAGGCTAATTGAGATAATTCAAAGCATCAACTTATTTGTTATGATAATCTTGATCAACATATTTGTTGGATTCTCTACATCTAAAATCTTCAACAAAGACATTTCCATCATTTATCAGGTTTATGATGAAATGATACTTCAATTCAATGTGTTTCCATCTAGAATGAAGAATTGGATTTTTAGCAAGATATATAGCATTATGATTATCACTGAACAACAAAGAGTCTTCTTGCTCCTTTCTTAATTCTTTTTCAATCAAATATATCTTTTGCTGCTTCCAAGATAACTACATACTCACCTTTAGTGATTGAGAGGGAATCACTATAATTCCATACTCTATTAGATAGCAATATTTCTTTAAACGAAGGAAATTCTCCATCGATTTTGTCCAATGGAAATAATGTCCATCAAATTTTGAAATGACAGGTTGTATATGTTTGATGGATTTTGTCATTGTTATCTATTTCAACTTAAGCACTCACTCTCACAAGTGTTTCACTCAGTCTCACTTAACTTCAGAATCCTCTCACTCTCACTCGTTGAATTTTTTTTTTTTTCAAACCCTTATGAATGAACTCTGTAAACACAAATAAAATAGAATAATTTTATGAATTTTGTACCAGCTTATATTAATAAAAACTAAAAATGTTACATTATATAACCAATTGCAAAGCAGATAACTAACCTAATTTATTTAAAACAAAAACTACTTAAAACAAAACATCTTATCTGTTAACAAAAATCAACTTCACATACTACATATGAAGTCATACTCATGAATATATAACAACAACGTTGGCATACAAAAATATTTTCCAAATTGGGTGTTCCGGAACTATGGAGTGTATATGCCACAGCATGCCACGCTCTCCCGGCTTCTTCTCCATATTCCATCTTCTTCCTCCAATTTTCTCACACTCCTTTCAAATTTGATTCCATTACTACCCATTCACTCACACCATTCATCAGATACAATTTTCACACACATAGTAGCGGACAGTGGTGGAGTGCCAGAGATGCTGAGCGAAGGAGTTTTAACAGGGTAACTATGTCCGTCTTTTGGAAGGAGGAAAAAGTACCGTTGCTTCCTGTGAACGGAGGTCGGAAGGAAGAATTAAAAGAAGATAGTTTGTAGATGATAAGTTTTATGGGATGAAGGAAGATATAAAAGGGGTGCAGAAAGTAAAATCCTATCTTAGAGTGGCAAAACCAGGTGTCATTCAGTTTGGCTAAACATGTCATTACATTACAAAAAGTAGGTCAGAGATCAACTTCGACAAAGGACACTTGGTGGACTGATCTATAATTATTATTTTTTTTTTAAATTTGTTACTTTCAAAATTTGTTTATATATATATTAACCATATAAATATTTCTACATTTTTAATTAATTAATTAATGTTCTTAATTAAATAAATAAAAATAATTATGTTAAATTATTCTATTATAATTAATAATTAAAATTTAATTATTTAAGTTACAATACTATTATATATTTACATCTTTAAATAAATATAATATAAAAAATTAATTTTTTAGATTATTATTTTATTTTAGAATCATTTACAGTGGTACTACACATGTAAATTTCGGAATTCAAACACTTTCTGTGATGTATTTATAGATTGAAAAATAAATAAATAATAATAATTTTAAATATATTTGTAGGTTAGTTCATATTTCATATACGTCTTGAATCTGGACTAGTTCTTAGGCTTGGTGAAAGAAATAATTTATGTCATCTGATTCAACCACTAGAAACGAACAAAAAAACATGTGAAATTCATTGTCGGAATGTATATTTATAAATAACCGGAACAGATATAGATTCGATATTTCGAACTCGTCTTCCAGACCTTTGAATTGCAAAAACTGATATTGTTAGCGAAAGGGCATGGGAGAGATAGATGAAGCTTTCATTCAAACAGAAGAGAACAGGGCAAAGGTTTGTATGATTGAAGAGGGAATCCCTGTGATAGATCTCTCCCCTTTGGTGTGTGGATCTTCTTCTGAGGTTTGTTTTGAAGAGGTTGTGAGGGAAATAGGCAGTGCATGCAGAGAGTGGGGGTTCTTCCAAGTGATCAACCATGGAAGCTCAGTTGAGAGCAGGCAGAAGATGGAAAGAGAAGCAAGGAAGTTCTTTGAGCAAAGCAAGGAGCAGAAGAATGAAGTGAGAAGAGATGGTGTTCATGTTATAGGCTACTTTGACTCTGAGCTTACCAGAAATGTTAGAGATTGGAAAGAAGTATTTGATTACACTATAGAAGAACCTACCTTGGTTCCTGCTTCGCCTGATCCTCATGATCTCACAATCACTCATTGGTATAACAAGTGGCCCCAATACCCACCACATTTAAGGTATTTTAATCTTCCTAATCCCACATAGTTTATGCAACTCTTTACATTTAAGGTATCTTTCTAATATATTGATTTTTATATCTATTAAAAAGGTTTTTAATATATTTAAAACATTAAAATTAATTACTATGTCTTGAAAAAATAACATAAAGATAATACTAAAAATTGTTGAGTTTATTGATATTTACATAAAGATACAGAATTAATGATATCTGAGTTAAACCATATAAAATATTAACATTATTTTTTATTTAAAATTTTAAGATAATAAATTAATAAAACTTTCACTTTTATATAATATTTTACCTTTTCAGTTCTATAGAATATGGAATTTGAAGCTCCAACAAAAATTTATATTTAAAAAGTTTAAAGGATGAGTTAATAAATACAGTTCTGTTTATGTGAAAGTTTAAGGCGTCGTATTATATAAGCTTTCATGAACTTTCATCTGTGGTGAGAATAGAAAGCAAATTTATTGTTGTATGAAAATCATATATTCGGTAGGTTTAATAGGTTTTTTCTTTTGATATTTTTTGAGGAATTTATTAAATGGGATCTCTCAATTTTTTTTTTCTTAAATTTAGTTTCTATTTTATTCAAAAAGAGTAAACATAGTATTATGCCTGAATCTAACAATTTTGTGTGGTGAATGAATACAAATAAAGATAATAAAAAATTGGCAAAAATAAATTACATATATATGATTTTCTTTCAAACGAAATATATTAATTTATCAAAAGTGGTTATTTAAATAAAATAAAAATTAAATTAAAGACAAAAATAAAATCGAGAAATTACATTGAATAAATTCATTAAATATTAGATAAGACCTATCAAAAGCCTATTCTATAACATATCAACAGGACTGTTGAAAGGGAAAAAAAAGTATTATATGATGTGAAATTGTCATAATTTACATTAATTTGTGTTCGATATATTATATAGTTAGATATTATTTGTTATGAATGAAAATTTAAAAGAAAAGAAAACCAGTGAGAATCGCATTAAAGGGAAAGAGAGTGGATACTAGAGTTTCTCAATAATATCAAACACTTATGTTTTCAAAATAGAGCAAAGTTTATTTTAAGTGAGATATCTAAAACAAATAGGATTAAGCTCATTTATGTCATTTTGGACTTAGCTTTCGTATGAAATTACTTTTATTCCTTTTTAAGAAGTAAGAACTTTTGGAAATTCTGAATACTAATTTGTTAAGACTCCAAATGTAATCAACTAATGCATTATGTATATATAATTTTATACAATGTTACGAAAAAGAAAATACTAAAATAGAGTATCGACAAGAGTTTATTTAATTATTTATTGTGCATGTTGCTCTCCCTTGCGTATTTGTAATTATATTAATTAGAAGATTTAAAATAAACAGTGTATAGTCAAATTTATTTTTTAAAATTTATTAATAGAAAAGAATTATGATTACAAACGAAAAAAATCATCGGTAATTAAGTATCACGTAAGCAATATTAGTGTGATAAAAAAAGTTATTTTTTGACACTGTTTTTACATTTATTTGACATTATTTTTTATTTTTTTTTATTTTAAAAATATAAAAATTTATATTTTAATAACTATTTTATGTCTTAAATGAATGTAAAAGTATGTCATGGTATCATTATTATGTGATAAATATAAGTATTTTTAGAAGATATATTTGAAATAACAAAACCCAAACCATTGTCTATATCAGAAGTTGTAGTAACATGGTAAGATTTTTGTTGTCCAGAGAGGCATTGGAAGAGTACAGTAAGGAGATGGAAGAGCTGGCACTGAAGCTAATGGAGCTTATTGCATTGAGCTTAGGTTTGGAACCGAAACGTTTTCATGGTTTCTTCAAAGACCAAACAAGTTGGATAAGGTTGAATTTTTATCCACCTTGTCCTTCACCTGACCTTGTTTTGGGATGTGGTCGTCACAAGGATAGTGGTGCTTTGACAGTGCTTGCTCAAGATGATGTTTGTGGTTTAGAAGTAAAGAGAAAATCTGATGGCCAATGGGTTAGGGTCATACCAGCACCTAATGCTTATATCATCAATGTTGGAGCTGTAATCGAGGTACTCTCCTTTCTACTTATAATCTCAATAACACATTTCAACATTGAAACTAAATATTTGTAGATAAATTAATAATGCTTGAGTTACTTTTGAAAATTATTTTCCATTAGGTCATAATCAATTTTGTTTCGGGTATATAGGATTGAGGATTTTTACAAAATACGCTTTCACATTTTGTTCTAAGTTATTTTAGCTAATATTGTGTGTCTTAATCCAAATCCTTTCCTGTTTGTCATTTGAGATATATGTTATAAAGACACTTCAACGTTCAAATCAGATTTGGGGTCAAAGTAAAGTCTTAAATTCATAATAAATGAATTCACCAACCTTTTAACCTCTATTTATAGGTTTCGAAATGGGTCTAAGATTAGTGAAACGTTAATCACCACCCAATCATAATCCAAAACCTACTAAACAACCTTTACTCGTAATTTTGATTTAACATGATATTTAAGGATGGTAAGATACGTCCTTGACCATTTGGTTGATGAGTTGTTTATATTTGACTTGCAATTTGTGGACTGCTTGGTTAGTCGGTTTCCTTTAATGATCTCAACTGGTTGATTTTGTCACATGATCGTCTGGCTATATGGTACAAGTTTTGACATGTTGATCAGAATTATTAATTATAGATTATTATTTTGCAGGTTTGGAGCAATGAAACTTATGAGAGTGTTGAGCATAGGGTTATATTGAATAGTGAGAAGGAAAGGCTCTCATATCCATTCTTTCTCACTCCTGCACATTACACCATGGTGCAGCCTTTGGAAGAGCTGCTAAATAACCAAAACCCTCCCAAATATAGGCCCTACAATTGGGGCAAGTTCTTTGTTACAAGGAAACGTAGTAATTTCGTCAATCTTAATGTACAAAACATTCAAATATATGATTTCAAGATTAATTAGATATTTTTCAATAATGTTGTGATCAGATCCTAAAGGAACTTTGTCCATCGATTATGACAATGTATTGTTTTTAATAAGCAGCATAAATTCAATTTCAGAAGCCAAAATTCATCTACTCTTCTTCTTTTTCCTTACATGTTTTATTCAGGTGAACAAATCAAATTTTAACGAAATCTATCAAAAAATATTAAGTGGCACATTTAGTCTTCAAGTTAAAAGAGTTTTTCTTACAAGAAAGAATTCCTTCATGTTAAGAATACAAATTAATAACATTAAACAAATTTTTAAATAAAAATTATTAAAAACATAACATAATATAATATATATATATATATATATATATATATATATATATATATATAATTCTTTATTGTTAAAATTGAATATGCGTTTCTTATAAATAATGTGACATTCCAACTGCTACGAATAATATTGCCAACAAACAATATTTTGAATATTTTGATTTATTTTGTACAAATCAAATTTATAACAAAAAAATTTTGTAAAAATGACAAGACATTAATTATAATAGAAATATTTTGAATATTATAATCATAATAATAACTTGTATTATTATATAAGGTTATTTTTAATTTTCATTAAAAATATTAAAAACAAAAAGAAATTATAGTTGTTTGTCATTTATTAATGGGGGACTGTAATAGGTCGTGTATGCAAAATGATGGTTGTTTTGAAAATGTAGGAAAATGTATGACAATAGGTCGTGTATGAAAATGTATGGAATTTGACATTTTCTCAATCATAAGAAGTTGGATTGCTATCTTTGTTTTATATGCATGATATTAATCTTGTGAATGAAGTTGATAGAAGCAAACATTGTAAACATTGGAATATTGTGAAAAACATGTGTTTGGACTATGTTGGTATTGCTCTAGTTTAGGCAAGGACCAAATAATATGTTATTATTATACTAATTAATAATTACCTTAAATTGTTAAAGTTATAATTGCTTGAGTGACGTGGTGTATATTTGTTACGTGAGAAAGAGAAAGATTAAGATGATTTGTTCTTCTTAAGTATGTGTTTACTTAATGAAGATTATTTGAAAAAAGGAAATAAATGAATTTGAAAATAAATTATGTGTTCTTCTTTTAAAGGGATTAGAGATGATTTAGAATAGATTCAAAAATAAAGTTCGTAAAATTTTTTTGTGAGATTTAACTTATGTGATAGATTAAAAAAATATTTTAATGGATAGAAACATGAAGATTATCAAATTGTTTTTAGTGATAATAGTAATATAAAATGATATTTATGAATAAATTTTTTTTGTTAAAAATAATTTTAAATAATAGAATAAAAAAAATTAAAAAATTAATTTTGTTTAGGAAACATGATTTTTTTGTGTTTAAATAATACAACTTTTGACTTGCGTTATCTTCTAATCTTGTCTATTTATGTTAATTATTTGTTATTCTTCATCACCAAATCATTATTTGTTTCAGACTAACAAAGGACTAATATCATTAAAGGAAAAAACATTTAAAATGTTCAAAGCGTTGAACATTTATTCAAACAACAATTAATTGAACCTTGTGGAATTGGTTACAGTCTCAACGTAATCGGTTATGCGGTCCAACAAAACTTTATGGAATCGATTCCACATCATTCAACTTGCACTATGGAATCACTTACAAGGGGTTCCTAGTTCGTCTTCAACCTCAAAGTCCTCTCCATTTTCGTGCGTTCCTAATTTAACTTTGAACTTTGATTCAGGAAACAAAAGACAGATTTAAAATTGATTCCCTTTTTTTTGGAATTGATTACAACAATAATGGAGTATTCAATTTAATTGTCATGACATTTTGGTTTTCTTTCAAGACAAATAGGATTCTTCCACTTATATAGCCTCAAATTTGAACTTATCTATGAGGAATGAAAAATCAACCAATCCCTTAAATAATTGTCTCTCCTCGCTTCCAAATTTATCAAAGCGAACACAATAACCATCGCAAATCTATATGTGCAAATACTCTTCAACAACGTATTACTCTCAAGTAAACATAGTGTAATACACTCAGGTGATATGATTTGTAGCTCAAGGAATATGTTAAATTTCTAAGAGGAGTGACAAAAGTGGTGTACATATATCTTAAACTTGTGATAATGTATGACATGTGGTTATGCTAGCGTGAGATGGACCACGCCTCCAAAAACAACTTATTTGATTATTTTCAACTATTGGTCATCATTCAAGCATTTATTAGAAAGCTTAAACAATTAACACTCAATTGATGAGCTGAAGTAAGGAGCACGAGAGTAAGATAATTAATATTTATGATTGTGCTGAAGAAATTGGTAAGTAAAGATATGTTGAAATATGATGATATGTGATGTGTTTTTATGCATGTGATATTAAGAGTATGTTATATAAAAGATATTATCAACATCTAATTATGAATAAATAAATTTATTTTTAGAAAACTAAAAGTAAATGTTTTTAATTAATGGTAACTAAAAAAATAAAAAAAAATAAATAATTTCTTATTAATTTTTCTTACTTTATTATTTTATATGCACTTTACATATGGTAATATTATGATGAGAGATAAACTAATAAATACATTCACATTGTAATAATTGACTATTTAAATAATTTATTAGATTGTGATAAAAAATTTATAAACTCATGAAATATGTTTTATTAAATGATTTATTGACGTAACAGGTATAAAGAATACTTCATAAAAGCTATTTATTTTAAGTTTATAATTTTATTTATTTTCCGTTCTTTAAATTTTTATAATATTGAAGCAATAAAGTTTTAAAAGAATAATTATTTTTAAATAAACACCAAAATAAAATCCAATTCAATTTGATTAGAATATTTTTCACTAGATGTCAGTTTTGCGTACTTTTAAGCTCTACTACATAGTAGAGTTAAACCCAAGGCTGTATTCGGCCCGACCCGAATGTCAGAAGAAGGAAGAAATTCGCAGTTTCACAAATTGTGAACACCCAATTCTCTGATCCCACACCCGTGTTAGCTTCTTGGCTGTCTAGAGAAAATGAGCGCAGTCTCTTCCAGTTCCCTTTGTTTTTACACTGGCCATTCATGGAACAGTCCCAAGGTACCCTTTTTATTTTATTTTTGTTTTTTGTTCTGTAAAATGTTGTCTTTGTTACCGTACAATGCTTAGTTTGTATTTATTAGAATGCGGATTACAATTTTGTTTTGATTCTGTCACTTTTTCTTTCGTGGGTAAATGTGTTCGATTCTCTGAGTTTATGTTGTTACTGTTGTGGGTAAAATGTGTTTGATTCTCAGTGTTAATGTTGTTGGTGCTATTCAGGAGTTTGGAAGGGGCAGAAAGCAACAAGATAGGAAGCTACTTGTGAAGTGTTCCAGCAAGAGTGGGAGTCCATCTTCACAAAATGCGGCTCGCGTTGGTGTTCTTGGAGCTAGTGGCTACACTGGTTCTGAGGTGAGCCTGCATGACACGAAGTGGTTCGAAGTGTGTTTGGTTTAGTGTGAGGAGAGGTTGGAACATGGAAAATTAATAAATAAATAAATAAAACAAGTAACAGTGATTTTCAACCGAAGTTATGGCTTAGAGTGAGATGGGTATAATCAAGGATTTGAAAAAATGATTTTTTTTTTTCACAATGCCAAGGTTTGTCGGATCACTGCAACAACAATTGCTACTACATCAGCTGCATTGTGGTGGCAATTTTCTGCAATATCAAGGATCTTGACGTAACTGTGATCACAATTTTAAACCTTAGTGATAATTAATTTATTCTGTTTTTTCTGCTTGTGCTTAGTATATGCAACTTAGGTGTAAACTGTGAAGTGACTTTCGTTCCAAATTGCTGCACTATCACTTTCCATGTACTCAACAGAGCAAGTTGATGTCAGTGTCAGTTTTGATCTGGTGTTATTCTTTTGTGAGATTGTGAAGATTTTTTTGGTCAGGTTTTGCGACTCTTGGCAAATCATCCACAATTTGGGATTGCACTGATGACTGCCGATAGGAAAGCTGGGCAGCCAATCTCTTCTGTATTCCCACATCTGAGCACTCGGGTATGACTGGTTTTAGGAATTATGATATCTTTAAAGAGATATTTTTGTGTTATTTTTTATGGAAGGTGTTGTGAGCTATCTGTTTTTCTTCTTCTAAGTGAGATTAGCATACCTTTTTTATGATGATCATGGAGGTTGTTGTTATTCATAATCATCATTTTCTTGAACAATCCTCTGAGCGCAATTTGAAATATGCATGTTGATGTATTGTTATGTAAATTACATAATTTGAACTTAACCCATGTTTACAGGACTTGCCAGATTTGATTGCAGTAAAGGATGCGGACTTTTCTGACGTGGATGCTGTATTCTGTTGTTTACCTCATGGGACTACTCAGGTTCTTTATTATGTCTTTTGACATTGTAATTTCCGTATTGGCCAAAAGAGCACTGGATAAAGTATATCAGTGTTTAAAATTATTCCTTAGATTATCTTCTTGTTAACAGGAAATAATTAAAGGCCTGCCCAGTCACTTGAAGATTGTTGATCTTTCAGCAGTATGTTTTAAATTACTGTTCTGTCTGTTTTTTTTTTTAGAAAAACAAAGCATTATGAACAAAGCTTTGCTTAATATCAAACTTGTAAACGAGAGGGATTTTGTAGGATTTTCGACTAAAAGATCTTTCTGAATATGAAGAGTGGTATGGTCAGCCACACAGAGCACCAGATTTACAGGTGGAACTCTTGTCCTTTTTTATTATAAAAGGGTCTAAACTGTCTAGTTCTACCATCTGTTTTCTAGATCACTATAGCACATTATCAACTTATACTATAGGCTTCTATGCTGTCTTTCATTTCATTGAACTTCGCTTAGCAAACTGTTGAACCTCTTATAAGTTATAATTTCAAAATGAATATATTTTATGAAGTACAATGCCTTCACTATTTATGAATTTGACCTGTCAACATTTATTTCTATTCAAGTGTTCATGTATAATAATATATGAGAAGATTGAGTCTCAGCTCTTTCTTGTTTTGTAATTTGGTTTTAATGCCTGAATTAATCTTCCAGAAAGAAGCTGTATATGGATTGACAGAGGTTTTAAGGGAGGAAATAAAGAATGCACGTCTAGTTGCCAATCCTGGTTGTTATCCAACTTCTGTTCAACTTCCCGTTGTCCCACTGATAAAGGTCAGGATGTTTACTTTACAGTGTAGAATGCATATTTTCAAAAAGTGAATTTTCCTTTCAAGAAAAGACTCTCATTAAAATGCAAATAATAGTATAAATTTGTGCTCTAAGGATTTTGTTCTGTGAGTTGTATCTACTAGTCTTTTCTTTGCCTTGTGGCTTGAAATTTATGGTCTAGGATGTTAAGCTTGATAGGTACCGTTCACTTTAAGCATATTTCTATGATGCTTAGTTCATGGTCTTTTTAAGCTAATTTTCAGATATGCGGAGGAACTGGATAGCTCTCTTATAATGACTAGATTTTAGGAGTTCCTTTTTTTTTTTTTCTTTTACCCATTTTATTTTTCGTCCTTGTGGATTTCTTATCCTTTAAACCTTTTGTACTTCTATCTCTTTCTCTGAATAAATTTATCGTTTTATCCATTAAAAAATGTGAATATTGACATTTTTTCAATAGCATGAATTATATAGACCATTAATATATATGGATTCTTCTTTTGGACTTCCACTTGTCAAATCAAGAGGTATATTCAGGGGTGGAAGCATTTTAGGCTCAGCTTAAGGCTTCCTATTTTAAAAACTTATTTTTCTGTATTTATTGATTTTTATCATGCTTGAAGTGTTTCAAAACCCCTTTAACTTTAAGTTTATTCTTTCTTTCTGAGTTTTCTTTGTTTTTCAGGCTGGTCTAGTTGAGATTAAAAATATTATCATTGATGCTAAATCTGGTGTCAGTGGAGCAGGTTAGAATTTTGATTCATCTCTTTTGTATTTTATTGCAATTTTTCCACAAAAATATTCTCAGCCTTAACTTCTAATTCATATGCGGTTCTATTACTTGATTCTTGTTGCAGGGCGTAGTGCCAAAGAAAATTTATTGTTCACTGAAGTAACTGAAGGTCTTAATTCTTATGGTGTTACCCGTCATCGCCATGGTAAGTTTAGTTTGCTTGTTATAATTAGATTTGCGTATTTCTAATCCTACAACTCCAGCCTAACTAATAAAATCGCTGTGTTATCTCGTTAAACTTTTGTCTGTGACAATGAAGTATTGAGTGATTAGTTTATTGTAAGAGGTATGCAATAGTACAATAACCAGTAAAAGCAGAACCAATAATACGGTTTACCTATAAAGCTCAAACATGCCTCTTCAATTGTGTGTTCCTGTATCCTGCGTGTATCCGACACTAACATTTGTACGACAATTGTACAACACAAATTAGTCAATCTGTTAAATTGTCATCTTCAGAAAACATTTTTTCATGTCCGAAACAAGTCTAACACGGCTCCATCACTGCACTAATGAGGGAAGATATGCTAATTTATTTTAGAAGTTGGAAACTTATGGTATAAGTTTCTATGGTATAAGGTTCTATTGTAATTATAGAAATAAGTAGTAGTTCATATATAATTAGGATTATCTAGATTGTATATGTATTGTTGAGATTATTTTCATTTATTCTCGTATCTTATATTGTAGAATTTATCTAGAGTGTCTTTTTCAATGATGATGACCGGGGAGTGAAATGTGTTAAATATATTAATTCCTCTTTTCACTTTGGACTTAGATGAATGGATTAGATTTACTTTTGTATTCAACAACAATATGTTCAGATAGCTATATTTGAATAGCTTTTTTCATAGATGATTTTGAATATATAAATTTAGATTGCCAATTTAAATAATTCACAATGAGCTACCTCCGGTAAGTACACCAATGTCAAGAAGAGCCGAGAGTGATTTCTGCTAATTAGCCTGGTTCTCTCCTCCATTAGGAAAAAGGAGATGTGGGGATTGGCTAGTTGGGGCCTTACGGGGCATCATAACGAAAATTGATCATAACTTGATTGTGGGCTACTAAGTTCTTATCCTATTTTTGTTATATATTTCTACTTAGCTAGTAATTTTATCTAGTAGCAACAAATGGCATCTGAATTTGAATAGATCTAATAATCATATTTTATTGTATGCAGTTCCTGAAATAGAACAAGGACTTGCTGATGCTGCAGGTTCAAAAGTAACCGTTAGTTTTACACCACACCTAATTCCAATGGTAGGTAGCGCCTAGAGTTGATATATTTTCTTGCTTTTTAAGTAAATTAACAAAATTCTACTTTGCCATTTATCAGAGTCGTGGAATGCAATCAACTATTTATGTGGAAATGGCTCAAGGAGTGAGAACTGAGGACCTGCACCGACAGCTGAAGCTCTCATATGAGGTTTAAACTTTTGTCAATGCTTGTCACCTCCTCACTATACATGCCAATACCACTACTTTACAAAATTGTAATGCATGAATTGTATATATGCCAACAAATACGAAGAACGCAGGTCTAAAAATGGTACTTAATAGTCATTCTTCATTGTTGTGGAAAATGTTTTCATCATTCATTCAACTCTCTTCATCACAGAAGAGTCTCTTTAACCTTAAAGGCTTTATCCTGCCTTGGTTTGTGGATCTGTGGAAAGGGCTATCTTGATTCCTAGTTCATAGCTTTTTTAGTCTACTTTGGTTCATGTTTGAATTTCACGTTTTGTCCCTTTCTAAACTTCTCTTTTATTTGGTGATTCAGGAAGAAGAATTTGTTGTGGTGCTGGAAAATGGAGCCATTCCTCGAACTCACAGTGTGAAGGGGACTAATTACTGTTTAATCAATGTCTTTCCGGATCGAATTCCTGGAAGAGCAATAATTATATCTGTTGTATGTTATAAGCTTTTTTCCCTCTTATATACACTTTACTTTAACGGTATTATGATATTATAGTTGGCATGACTATTTTGATTTGTTTTTGCAGATTGATAATTTAGTGAAGGGAGCTTCAGGTCAAGCTTTACAAAACCTTAACTTGATAATGGGATTTCCAGAAAATCTGGGACTTCATTACCTGCCTCTGTTTCCTTAGAGTACTTCTTTTGTCTAGCTAGAGCTCCAAACTAGTTACAGTTTCACCTCTTTTTTTGGTTGTTGCTTTGTAATCTTAAAATAAGTCATCGAGTTTTAAGGTGATTGGTTTTTCAAGCATGAATTTTGGTCTTTTTGTAATGCCAATGTTTAAGTGGACTATGAAATCTCCATCTCAAGTTTTTTTTTTTTTTTTCTAAGATATTTGTTTTATTTTGACTCACAGCCTTTCTGGTTTTCTCTAAAATCACAGGTGCAGGACTGTGGACTGGTTGCTACAGTTCCTGTGTTTGGATTATATACTTTGAATGAAATTGATGTAAAAATAGGGTAAATTATTCTCTTGGTATATAGTTAAACAGAATTTACCTTTTCACTCTTTATATGCAAAAAGTCATTCTTCAGTTTTTATACATATTATTTTCAATTTTTTTTTAGATTATGAGTAATTAAAACCAAATGTTTAGTATTTGCATTGGTTTGAAAGTAATATAATATTACAAATATTGTTTATATAATTGAAAACTAATGGAAAGGAGTATTTAAACTTGAGCAATAGTAGCAAAACAATCAGTACTTATTTAACAATAACTTATCATTACACCAAAATATTTACCAGTTAATTATTATAAACAAAATACGACAATAATCTTTTTATTAAGCATATATGTTTATACAATTAAGTTAATAAGTTTATTTTATAATAAACTCACTAAAATTACCTTAAAACAATATTTGATTTTTTATTTTTATTAATAAATAAGTATATAAATTTATGGGTTAAATATGTATTTAGTTCCTATACTTTGGGGCGATTTTGGGTTTAATCCCTCTTTCAAACTATGGTACAATTTAGTACTTCAACTTTAGAAAACTCTAGTTTTAGTCATTTTTACCAAATTTTTTTTAACTTTATTTGTTGTTTCAAGCACGTTTCATTATAGTATTTGGATTGTTTACAGTGTTTGATACACTTTTGCTTCAATGTTAACTGAGAAACGCGTTTGAAACAACAAATAAAGTTAAAAAAATTTGATAAAAATGAATAAAACCATAAAGTTGAAGGACTAAATTGTACCATAGTTTGAAAGATGGACTAAACTCAAAATCGCCTCCAAAGTACAGGGACTAAAAACATATTTAACCGTAAATTTATTATAATTACAAAATATATTAACAAAATATTGATATTAATTATATTTAACAATTTATTCAAATCCTTAAAAATAAATTTTAATTTCTCCAAAGATATAAATATTAACTATTTTAATTAATTCATTTATTTTCTTCATAATTTTTCTATTTTTGTGTAGGTTAGTCTCCATAAGAAATTATTTATTTTGTAATCTATTTTCGTTTATAGCATATAAACATGATGCAGAATTTTAATAGTTTTATTTTTATTAAATTAAATTAGTAGAAATAGTAAATTTTATAAATTTATTTTTTAAAATAAGTAAAATTTCTATTTTTCTGAGTATAAATATGTTAAAAATTTCATATGAAATATATATATAATTAAAACAACATAAAAAATTAAATTTTAAGTAACTAATGAAATGATGAAAGATGCTCCCAAATTAAGATAGCACATGCAGTTCAACAATATAGGGTTTTAGTAGTTGATTTTATAAAATAGTAAGGGTAAAATTGACGTTTAAAAAAGTCCTGGAATCAAAAGCTTGTAATTTATCTACAGAGGATGCCGCCGTCGATGTATATTTTTCGGGCATGACGCTATGCTGGTTAAAAAATTTAACAATTTGATAAAAATAAAATTAAATAATTGAACTCAAATAACAATACTGTATACAATAAACCAGTTAATAAAGTATAAATTAATAAAAATCAACATTGTTTTACATATTTTTAATCTTTTTCACATTTTTCTAAAAATTATTTTTTCTAAATACCAGCATGAATGTTATCTCTAGCTTTTAGTTTTCACTAGAACAGACCTAGAAATGTTCCTTGTATGGTGCTATTATCGTAGTTGACACCACAGCAAAACCCACTTGTTGAATTGCAATCCCCTTTCAAAAGGGTATTCGGATTTGGTTTCAAATTTTCATCTTTCAACTACGCAAACATGTCTCTCCCCTCTTCCTCTCACCTTCTATCTACTACTGCTTCTTCTCGTTTCCAACCCTTGATCCTCAACAGCACCGTCTCTATCGAACCTTCCTTTCTGGGTTTCAAGGTACTTTTTTCAACATTTTTTCTTACAATATATTCTCGCTTTCTCTTGGGCAATTGTTCGTATTCTGTTGTTATCTGAAACCAAAATGTTAGTCAAGGATATTTTAAAATAATATAATAGTAATTTGTGCAACGTGACAAATCAAATGCGAAATGTAAGATGTATTATTCATTTATTAAATGATTACAGTTTCTAGGCCAGGGAATTTTGGATTTTGCTACTTATGGATAATGAATTACTCAATCTGTAAATTGCCGGTTATCATTTGTTTTTCGAGTTTTTTAGTTGAATGAGTGCCTGTTTGGGTAAATAGCTTAATTAAGGCATTATTGAAGGAGTGTTTATCGTTGAAGCATGTATGTATAAGTTGTTTCTACAATTATAAATGAAATTAGATTGAAATATTTTATATAAACTGTAAGCTGTTTTCACAAGTTATCTTAGAAATCTTATGGGACTAAGTTGAAAATATTATAAGCACTTCCAAATGTTTGCACAAGTTCTTATACCTTGAGATAATTCAAATAAGTTGTAAACAAGATATTCCAAATGGACCCCAAATAAATCGTGTACTCTCAGTGTAAATGTCTTTTACACTATCATCCAATTACAGACCACCATGTATGGCAAATTCATTGACTATTGTAATACCTGCTTCAAAAGTGATTCAATGGATAACTTTTTATTGTTTGATAGTGTAAAAACATCTCTATTGGTAGTGCTTGCCTGTTAAACACTTTTGAATCTTTGACTAAGGTCTGGTTACTGGCTTCATAAGTTAAAATTTCCCCTATCTGCTCAGGGTACACCATGTTTTGTTGAGAAGCACAATTGCTGCTTAAGTGTTAAACCATTTGGTGTATCTCAGAAGAGAGTTACCACGATCTCCTGTTCTATGAATATGTCTGCACAACAATCAGATGATCATGGGAGAATGAAGCTTGAGCAGTTAATAGACAAAGCACGAAAGCTTTGGGACAGTTCTCCTGAGCCAGTGAAGATTTTCCCCTGGAACAAAGCTCTGGACAACTTCATTCAACTTATTCTTGATCTTATTTTGGTTGTTGTCAAATACCTAGCTGTGCCTGTATTCGCAGTTACCTCACTGAGTGAAATGTCCTACTGTGCACATGAAAGGAAGCTATTTCTGGTTCCTATTCCAGTTCTCTTTGGAGTTGCTGTTGCTGGGATTCTTAAAGCCACTGCCCTTGAGTTATCTCCACATCTAAAGGTATGGTCATTGGTTATTCACCATTTTATAATCTAGATATCAGAGATATTTGTTGGATGTAGTATTAAGCTGTTGTATTACTCATCCCTAACAGTTGTGATGCTTGAGTTCTATAGGCTCTTTTTTTCTTCCATTCACTCCGTAAAAGATTTTCAACTGCCTCATTATCTCCATATTTTGAATTTCTAACAACAGGGCATGATCCTTTTGGATTAGTTAATCTCACTGCACTTGATGACTTTTCTTTGGGGATTTATTACAGTGTATGTACAAAATGGTGACTACCTTAGATGCTTACTAATTTGAAAATTCCAGCTTACCAATCCAGATTGCAAAAATAATTTAGGATGAAGACTGTAAAAGTTTGGAGGGAAAACTGAGAAGTAAAAGTATTATTACTATGCTGTAATTCTATTACACATAGTGCCCTATATAAGGGACTATGGACCAACGTAAATAAGGTTTCTAAAAAGCTCAAAACCAAAAAGCTAGTTAAAACAATACAATAAATTTCAACACTCCCCCTCAAGCTGGAGCATATAGATCATATGCACCAAGCTTGGAACATATAAATCGAATCCTAGGCCCCCTTAGAGATTTGGTCAGAATGTCTCCGAGTTGTTCATTAGAATTGACAAACTCGGTAACAAGTTCCTTAGTCAACAACTTCTCTCTAATAAAATGACAATCAATTTCTATATGTTTTGTTCTCTCATGAAATATTGGATTGGAGGCAATATGAAGGGCTGCTTGGTTGTCACAATACAGTTTCAACGGCTCATTTCCACAAAATTTCAATTCTTGGAGAAGTTGCTTGATCCACACAAGTTCGCATGTAGTCAAAGCCATAGATCGGTATTCAGCTTCAGCACTAGATCTAGCAACAACACTTTGTTTCTTACTTTTCCAAGATACAAGGTTCCCTCCAAGTAGAACACAATATTTTGTACTAGATCTTCGATCAATTGGAGAACCAGCCTAATCTGCATCACAATATCCTTCAATCTGAGTGCTTCCCTTATCCTCATACAACAATCCCTGTCCTGGATTTCCTTTTATGTATCTGAGAATGCGAATCACTGCATTCCAATGGTCAACATGTGGATTCTGCATAAATTGACTCACAATCCCCACTGGATAAGAAAGATCAGGTCTTGTTATTGTAAGATATATGAGTTTTCCAACCAACCTTCTATATCTCTTTGGATCTGAGAAAGGTTCACCTTGATCTCTCATTAACTTTTGATTCGAGTCCATAGGATTATCAATGGGCTTGCAATTTGTCAAGCCTGTTTCCTCTAAAATATCAAGAGCATATTTCCTTTGTGAAATGATGACACCTTCTTTTGACTGTGCCACTTCAATACCAAGAAAGTATTTTAGACGACCCAGATCTTTAGTCTGAAAGTGGTTGAACAAATGATTCTTCAGTTGAGTAATTCTAGTGATGTCATTCCCTGTAATAACAATATCATCAACATACACCATGAGGTAAACACATTTGTTAGAAGAAAAATGACCATAAAACACTGAATGATCCGTCTCACATCTTTTCAATCCAAAATTTTGCACAACCCGACTAAATTTACCAAACCAAGCACGAGGTGATTGTTTCAAGCCATAGAGGGAACGTCGTAATTTACAAACTAACCCAGACTCCCCCTGAGCAACAAACCCAGGAGGTTGCTCCATGTATATCTCCTCTTCCAAATCACCATGAAGAAAGGCATTTTTAATGTCCAACTGGTAAAGTGGCCACTGACAAATGGCAGCCATAGCAAGCAAAATACGAACTGTACTGGTTTTAGCCACAGGAGAAAAAGTATCACAATAGTCAATGCCATAAACTTGAGTATATCCCTTAGCTACTAGACGAGCTTTCAGACGATCAATTTCACCAGTAGGACCAACCTTAATAGCATAAACCCATCGACAACCAACAGGCTTCTTATCAGGAGGAAGAGGGACAAGGTCCCAAGTACCATTGTGGTCAAGGGCCTGCATTTCATCAACCATGGCTTGACGCCATCCAGGATGATCAAGTGCCTCATGAATATTATTAGGTGTCTTAAGGGAGGATAAGGAGGAAACAAAAGAGAAATAGGAAGGAGACAAACGATGATAACTCAAAAAATTATAAACAGGATATGGATTACGAGTAGAACGAATACCTTTCCGAAGGACAATGGGCAAATCATTATCTGAGTCAAGAGAAGACGAGGAGGATGAAGGATCCATGGTCTGGGGATCTGATGGAGGTGGAGATGAGTCTCGATGATCTTCATTGTTCTGAGTTTGAGATTGTCTCCGACGCTGATATGTGAGAAGAGGTGGAGGAACAATGTCATTCACATTTTGAGTTTGAGGTACAGAAGCAGGAATAATCAAGGGATCACACGATGGTAGAGGAAACATTTGTTGAACAGAGGAACGATCCTCCACGGAGGACAAGAAAAAGGGTGTATCCTCAAAGAATGTGACATTAGCAGACATATAATATCTCTTGGTGGAGGGAGAATAACATTTATACCCTTTTTGAAGACGAGAATATCCCAAGAAGACACACTTCATAGCTTTTGCGGATAGTTTATCAAGACCTGGAGAAACATTATGGACAAAACATGTACACCCAAATACACGTGGGGAGACATGGTATAAAGTGTCGTTTGGAAAAAGGATAGAATGAGGAATCTTATTCTCAAGAGAGGAAGAAGGCATCCTATTGATTAGAAAACAGGCAGTGAGGACTGCATCGCCCCAGTGATGCACAGGAATATTAGTATTCAATATCAGGGAGCGTGCAGTTTCAATGAGATGTCTATTCTTCCTCTCGGCAATACCATTTTGTTGTGGAGTGTGAGGACATGTTGACTGATGTAAAATTCCTTGGGAAGATAAGAATGAAGAAAACGCTGTAGAAAAATATTCCTTAGCATTATCACTACGGAGGATTTTAATTGTCTTCCCAAATTGGTTCTTAATTTCATTAACAAAGGACACAAATATGGATAAAAGTTCAGATCTCTCTTTCATTAAATAAACCCAAGTACATCGAGAGAATTCATCAATGAAGGTTACAAAATAATTAAAACCAAAAGAAGTAACACGACTTGGTCCCCAAATATCAGAGTGAATAGTTGAGAAAGGAAAATTACATAGTGTCTCAGACTTTTTAGGATAAGAAGATCTAACATGTTTTCCTAACTGACACGACTCACAATCTAAGACTTGAATGTTCTTGAGACTCGGAACCATCATCTTCAACTTGGATAAACTTGGATGGCCCAACCGATCATGCAAAAGTTTTGGGGATGAAGTGACAAAACAGGAAACTGAAGAGCTATGTTTCAAAAAATAAAGTCCTCGAGACTCATGTCCTTCTCCAATCAGGCGACCCGTACCATGTTCCTGTATAACAAAGGAATTAGCAGTAAAGGTTACAGAACAATTTAAGGAACGAGTCAATTGGCTCAAGGAGATTAAATTGTAAGGACAATGAGGAATATACAAAACAGAATTTAAATTTAGTGAAGGAGATAAGGAAACTCTGCCAATTCCCTGAGATGCAACTTTGGATCCATTGGCAACAGTAATGAAATGAGGGATTTTCTGAGAGGACATGGAAGAAAAAGAAGAAATATTACCAGAGATATGGTCTGAGGCACCTGAGTCAAGGATCCATGATTGTGACCTTCCACAGATTGAGATATGCAGGCAGTTGACACATTGGACATGGAGGAGGATTGGTCAGTATTACAAGATTTTCCAGACTTATACTTCAAAAATTCTTGGTACTCTTCATTTGAAATTTTGGATTCGAGATCATCAGATTTAAAAACATGAGCAGCTTTGTCTGGATATCCATGTAAGGCATAACATTTCTCTCGAGTATGGCCTATTCTCTTACAATATGTGCACTGAGGACGCATACCACGACCACCACGTCCTCCTCGGTTGCTTCTGCCTCCTCCTCTTCCTTGTGGTGCTACCATAGCTAATGTTTCAATACCACCAATTGAACTTTCGTTTTTAACTAATGAAGGCACCCGAAGAAGTCGAGTAACTAAGCTGTCCATTGATGGAACTTGATCACCAACTAACATTTGATCACGAACATGATCAAAGTCTGAATGTAGACCTCTTAGAATTAAGACCATGTAAAACTTATCAAGCTTCTTGTTTAAGCCTTCTAAAGAATCAGCCACAAAGAAATTCTTCAATTCTTCTACAGCAGCACGGGCCTTTCCTATGTAAGCAACCATATCATGATTGTTTTGTTCGAGGGAAGTCACTCTTTGAGTGGCATCAAAGAGACGTTGCACATCGTTAGCAAAGATACCTGAGCTTTTCTCCAAAAAGAGGAACACGTTTTGTAAGGTCTCAAAATTTCTAAGACTTCTTGTTCAACAGATTGCCATAGGGCAGCACATAGTTGAAAATCAAGCTTCTGCCATTGAGATTTCTCTTCTTCGGAAACAGTGGAAATATCTTGTTCAAGATGATCATGGTATCCTTGACCAAGAAACCATAAGTCCACGGAAGAAGACCAAGATAGATAGTTTTTCCAATTGAGTTTTGCAGAAGTAATGGTAGGAGTAGCAGAGAGAGACGGTGTTCCAAGACCAGCCATTATAAAGCCAAACAGAAAAGAGGGAAAAATTGATTGTAGGAAGAAACCCTAATCGGAGCAACCCTCAATGAAACAGCAAATCAGAGACCACAACACACCCAGGAGACTGAGGCGAAACCGGCAGTGGCGCGGCGAAGTTCCGACACAGGGAAGGCGGCGCGTGGAGCCCACGCGCCCGAGAGTGGCCGGAAAGAAACGACACGTGACGGCGCGTCGAGAGAAGGATGAGGCGGCGACCACCAGGGATGGGTCACGCTCGTCGAGGCGCACCGAACCCTTGACTTCGCCGGAGAAAAGGCTGCGCCGGCGGCGGACGGCAGCAGAGGCGACGGCGGATGTGGCGGCGGGCAAACCCTAACTGGCTCTGATACCATGTAAAAGTTTGGAGGGAAAACTGAGAAGTAAAAGTATTATTACTGTGCTGTAATTCTATTACACATAGTGCCCTATTTAAGGGACTATGGACCAACGTAAATAAGGCTTCTAAAAAGCCCAAAACCAAAAAGCTAGTTAAAACAATACAATATATTTCAATACGATGATATATTTCAAAACTAGATACCTTGTTTTCCAGACGTATGCCATTATTTCTAGGAGCCAATCTGTTAGGGACTTTCCTGTTATTTATATTTTGACATAACTTTTATTGGTCATAATAGAGCAAGATATGAGAAACTTAGTCTGGTGGTCCTCCCTTCCTATTTACTGTATTGCAGTCTATGTCTTGTTTGCTTTCACCCTTTTACCATAGCTTATTACTGATCTTGTTTTCAGGATGCAGAAGTCCCATGGCATTTAATTGCTATTGCAATTTTGTTCACATTAATCAAATTGCCAGGGCCATATTACCCTTACTGGGGACGTATAATCATTCCTCATTTTGCAAATGGGGTTCTTTTGAGGACTCTATGGTTTGCAATATTGTGGTATAGAAGACCAAAAGCAGTGAAAATGCCGGGTTCTAGTTAGTTATCCTCGAGTTATGGTACTAGCTCGCAGAGTTACTCAGTTTTTGTAAGTATTATTAAATCCCACAACTTACTATGCTAAATCAAATACATATGTGAAATGTGATTCTTGGGAATTCGAATGAGGGTATAATTTTATGAGTAAATGCTATATCTTATGGGAATTTAACCATGTGGAAATGCTCGGGTCAAATTCAAGTTTATTTTATCAAGCTACTGCTCCATTTTAATAACTATTTGAAGTTTTGCTCTTTTTTTTCTTGGTTAAATCAATTTTTATGTTCTAAATCAATTTTTAAGTTCCTATAGTTTCACTGATTTTTTAAACTGGTTATTATAATTTAAAATTATGTAATTGGCCCCCATGTTATAAACTAGGTACGAAGAATAAAATTTGTCTAAAGTGTATATTTTATTGAATAACCAAGCGAGACTTATAAAAGCCAAAAAAAACTAGTACATCAAAACTGCTCTGCATAATGGGCAGTTATTGAAATTGAAAACGGCACCTATCTAGGAATAAAAATCTGCAACAGACTAATGACTAATTCTCCCTAATAAATAGGAGATTTATTTTAAAACATTAAAAGCTTAAAATAACCAACACCCCATACCACCAAATATTTTCAAATGAGTCTTCACCTCACCAATAGTTATTATCTTGTTCTAAACTACAATGATCTATTTGAAAGCATTTAGATAATTCAATTTGTATTTGTCAAATATAGCCTTTTGAGTTTTCAAATGTGTCCCTATAGTTCAGCAAAAGTTAGCAGCTTTTACTGAGGACTATTTGAAAAAAATGGAAAATATAGGACCCTAAATTTTAATGTAACTATAGGGATTATTATTGAGTGAGTTGATCTTTTTCTTCCCTTTACAACTTTTAAATGTTAACCTATGTTATGAGAGTTGCCATAACTTTATAAGCATTTTGGTAACCACTTTGACATCAAAATAATAGTCCAAAAGATTCGCTGAAAAACAAAAGTAGTTCAAAGGCTTGCAAAAATGTCAGCCAATGGATGAAAACAATTATTTAAGGACCAATCTTGTGCTGCTAATGTTTCCAAAAATCTTTTATTGAGCAATATATAAAATTTTAGTCCCCAAATCAGATTGTAGTTTGCAGTTGTTTCATTTCGCATGCTTTACTTGAGATCTAACCATTCAACATTTGTAACATTATCTTTCAAGAGTAAAACTGATTTCCCAGAACATGTTACTGTTAGTAGATTATTTATTGAATCAGATCCCGTGAGAATGTTTTGTGTGATAATAGTCCTCATAACAATTAACCAATATATTCAAGTTTGCTTATATTAGTCCTGCAATTCAAAATGGGAGTACATTGATAGTTTAACATCTTGTACAAGCTGACTTCAGTTGTTAATTCAACAGTATTTTGTATCAAAATGCTCTTATTGATGAATCAATCACTGACTTTTGCTTACTCTTATACAGGATACCAGATTTTTGCTAGTGAAGACGCCAGTGGCATTAAGCAATGCATTTAGATTTTTACTAAATTTAGATTTCACTTTGTTGAGAAATAATGCAAGTGCTGTAGTTAGTGACTATAGTTTGTCTTGGGATGACATATATGCATATTAACAGTTGTAGCTGATAGATATCAAGAAAATAGATGGCAATGGTGACTTCACTTTTGGTATAAGAAAAAAATTTCTTAAACCTTAGCAAGAGAAATATCAAAAGGATTGGTTGAGTGGAATGACACATGGTTGTATTTGATGGGAATTTCTTGTAGGTGACATGGTCTACATGTCTTTCTGGAGTACATAAATGTTGGTCTCCAAATATTAGAACTGAATTCGTGCATGAACTAGTGAATAAATTGTGTTCTTAAACACATTTTTATTGGATGAAATTTATAAGAAATTGATGAAATTTGAAGGTTTCACATCTTTTTTAATGGTCTTTTCCTGATATAATGTGCTTTAGCACTTCTTATTTTATTTGTAGTTATATCAGTAATGATAATCCAATTTTCACCTGACCTTTTTAACACAAAAGATGGATCATTTAACAATCTACTTGGTAAAATAATAATTTAAAAAAGTAAATTTTTGTATTTCTAAATAAAAATAGATTTTTAAAGATAATGCTAAATAGGTGTAAAAATGATCAAAAGTGTCAAAATATAATTGTTCTTTTCAAATACTCATTAGCATTAATTAAAAGATAAATGTTATAGCTAAATTTATTTTATCTTGAATAATCTTTTTGAAGAGTTTCATTCTTACTATTACCTCAACGTGCATGGTTAATAAATAGTTTCGGATATGCATTATCATTTTTATAATAAATCTTAATTGATATAATAGAGGTTTAAAAATTCAATCGACCTTTTAAATACTGATAGTAATAATAAGATATTTAAGCTATTTAATGCTAGCATTACAACGGTAGAAAGAATAGAAAACATCGAAGGATGATTATATATGTACGGCCATATACCACCATAAAAGCAGTCATTCATATAAAAGAAAAAGTATAACATATTATTTTTTACTGTATATTTCAAATAAAAAATAAAACACTATGAATTGAACATAAGTGGATATACAATTCACAGAAATTACTATTTTGGTCTTATTAACACTGTTTATTTATATACTTCCATTTACATATGAAACCCATAAATATTATTATTTATTTCAATATTTTGTTTACATTTATTTTTATTTATGAAATATAATATCTTATTAATAAAAGGAAGAGTGGAATGAAAGTAAGAGAAAGGTTGAGTTTGAAAATACAATTTTCATACAGAAGCCTATTCATTAGCGTTGGGATTTTAAATGTTTAATTCCAGAGATGAATGAAGTTACAAAAGTGTAGACTATTAAAGCATAACTAAGAAAAATAATATTGGTATTTAATTTAATATCACAATTTTTTTCATTATCATTTGATTGACATTATCCCGCACTATTATTTATTCTCTTTATTTATATGTATAAATTTGTAAAATAATTTTATTTCTATAAAAGTTGAAAAATAGTAATCAAATAACTATTTTTCTAAAAAATTTCTACCCCATTTTGATGTGGATCATAATTTTCTAATTATACCTAATAAATATTAGAAGGAAAATTTAACGAGACAAGCTAGTCAGTTATTATCACAGAAAAGCTTTCAGTTTTTTGGTTTTCCAAATTCCATAACGAAGAAGAGACCATTTTAATAGGAATAATTAAGTGGTGACTTCTGGTTGATAAGCAGGTTATGAAAACAAGATGCAGACATGTATATAGTTTGAGTATAAATATTAAACACTAACATTCATCCAAGTATCTGAATTGAGTTTCTGAGTTTTGTACTCTTCATTCAGCTGATAGAGTATGGGCAAAAAAGATAAGAAATTTGCCGTAGGAATCGACCTTGGTACAACGTATTCCTGCGTTGCAGTTTGGCTGGAGCAACACAGCAGAGTGGAGATAATCCACAATCAGCAAGGCGATAAAACAACACCTTCTTTTGTTGCCTTCACACACAAACATAGATTAATTGGTGAAGCTGCTCGGAATCAGTCTATTACCAATCCAGAAAACACTGTTTTTGGTATGATTTCATTCTCTCCAGCATTGAGTTTCTTATTCTTTAAGTGAGTATTTGGAATGTCCTTTACATCAAATCATAGATATTGTTGGAAGTTACACGTCGCAAACCTCACTTTATAAACTAATTTTGTAGGATCCTGTTAGACTTTATTGCTTTTATGATTTCTCTACTGACTTTTACATACGAGATCTCTCTCCACTTTTCTGCAGATGCGAAGAGGTTGATTGGTAGGAAATTCAGTGATCCCTTTATTCAAAAAGATAAAATGTCATGGCCATTCAAGGTTGTTGCAGGTGCTAATGACAAGCCTATGATCGTGGTTAAATACAAGGGTCAGGAGAAGTTCCTCTGTGCTGAAGAAATCTCATCTATGGTTCTCATGCAGATGCGGGAGATTGCCGAGGCGTATTTGGAAACACCTGTGAAGAATGTTGTTGTCACAGTGCCTGCTTATTTCAATGACTCTCAACGTAAAGCAACCAAAGATGCCGGTACCATTGCTGGCCTCAATGTTATGAGGATAATCAATGAGCCAACTGCTGCAGCTATTGCATATGGCCTTGACAAGAAGACTAACTGTGTTGGGGAGCGAAATGTTTTCATTTTTGATCTTGGTGGTGGTACTTTTGATGTGTCTCTCATCACAATTAAGAACAAGGTCTTCCAAGTTAAGGCCACCTGTGGAAACACTCATCTGAGAGGAGAGGATTTTGACAATAGAATGCTGAACTACTTTGTAAAGGAATTCAACAGTAAGAACAAAGTAGATATTAGTGGGAACCCAAGAGCCCTAAGGAGGTTGAGAACTGCATGTGAGAGGGCAAAAAGGATACTGTCATATGATATCACCACAGACATTGAGTTAGATGCCTTATTTAAGGGCATTGACTTCTGCTTTTCAATCACTCGTGCAAAGTTTGAGGGAATTAATATGGAGCTCTTTGAAGAATGTATGGAGACAGTTGATAGATGTCTTAAGTATGCTAAGATGGACAAGAGCAGTGTAGACGATGTTGTGCTTGTTGGTGGTTCTTCTAGAATTCCAAAAGTGCAGGAACTAGTTCGTGAGTTCTTTGATGGAAAGGATCTGTGCAAGAGCATAAACCCTGATGAGGCTGTTGCTCATGGTGCAGCTGTTCAGGCTGCTTTGCTGAATGAAGGCATGAAGAATGTTCCAAACTTGGAGCTGCTGGATGTTACACCTCTATCCCTTGGTATAAGCACACAGCCAGATGTCATGAGTGTGGTCATTCCCAGGAACACTACCATTCCCGTGAGCAAGATAGAAGTATTCCAAACAGCAGAGGATAACCAATATGAAGTGTCGATTAAAGTTTACGAGGGTGAGAGAGCAAGAGCCAGTGACAACAATTTGTTAGGTTCTTTTGTTCTTTCTGGATTTCCTCCTGCTCCTCGTGGCCATCCTTTGGATGTATGCTTTGCCATAGATTCAAATGGTATGCTAACTGTTTCAGCTGAGGAAAAAACCACTGGAAATAAGAATGAGATTATCATAACAAATGATAAAGAGAGACTGTCTCCTGAAGAAATTATGAGAATGATGCAAGAAGCTGAGGATTTTCGGGCGGAAGATAAGAAATTCCTCAGAAAGTCCAAAGCAATTAATTCTTTGGATGACTACGTTTACAAGATGAATAATGCTTTGGAAAAGAAAGATATGATTTCTAAACTTAGCTCATCGACAAGGGAGAGGATTAGTTTGGCAATTAAGAAGGGTACAAAATTGCTGGATGGTAAAAATCAGCATGATGAAGCATATGTATTTGAGGATTATCTAAAGAAGCTTGAGAGTCTCTATGAAAAAACAATAGGCAAGAATGGGTAGAAGCTTTTCCAATTTAGATTTTTGCGGTGCTGATTTGCCTCCTGGTATGTGATGAAAACAAACTTCTATGATTGATTTGGTATCTCAACATTGTTCAAGTTTAACTATTTTGTAGTCGATATATAACCTTAATTAACATAGCTTTTGTTGATTTTGCTCAATCTGCTTCTGATTGACCCTTGGACTCATACCGATTGCTTATTTTTGTGTTGCCCTCTGTGCATCTCTTCTGTTGTTCATTTGCTATACGTACGTGAACATAGATAACAATTTCTGTTGTAATTTTTTTAATTTGTTCACTTAGAAAAAAGTATTTTTCCCTTGACAATAATTAAGCTTCCATTTTAGCATTGAACTAAATGGGATCCTTCTAAGTAACTCTCGGCCGGATATAAGTCTTACAAATTAAAAAAATGATTGAAAAGACCTTATCAAAATTAGTTAATCAAGTTTTTCAGTAAAGAATAATTACTGACAAATATTAATAAATACTTTCCACTGGAATGAACTTCAATGACTCCAATCATTTGGCAATTCTACACAAGAAAGCTGTTTGTGCGTCTATCTCTGTCTATGAACAAATTAAGCACAAATTCATCAAATATTTCCAACCATAAACACCAAACGTAAAATAAACATTGAATAAAATTTTATTATTTTACAATATGATACCATTAATTAAGTATAGTAAGATAGTGATAAAGTTAACTGAGAAAACTTTAGAAGAGTGGAACCTAAACCTATATAGATACCAGAAATGAAAGATAAGATTGGATCATTAAAGATCATAAAATACAAGCAGAGTGGATCCTGAGAATATAAGATTTTCATCATAGAATCCTTCCCCTTCATATGTGAAATATTTTTCTTCTACACACTCTTACAATCTCACTGAACAATCCACTGTATCTGTTATAAATTGATGAGAGAATTCAGTTTACAGTGTGTCTGGTAGCAACTTACATTGCATAAACTATTTCTCCACTGCTATCAATATCGAGATCAGAATCTGTCTCTGGGTCCTCGTCCATGTCATCATCATCCATGTCCAAGCTACCAGTGAGATACTGGTTGAGAGACTGAGTTTTGGCTCCAGGAATTGTAGCCTCTCTAATTATCTGCATGATCTCTTCAACGCTCTGCACTGGTTGTTGAGGCTCCTCAAACTGGTTGCTCATTGTGCTGTCCACCATCAGATCTGCTGGAAGGTTCGTCAAAAACCACTCATGGCTTCGAATATCAGGAATAGTTATTCTCTGCATGAAACAATACCAGTCTCCATATTTAAGGATAGATAAAAAAACAAACAAACAAGAAGAAGAATACAGCTAGTAGCTTATGAAGCTACAGCTTTTCTTTCTTATCCGTTGTAAGAAACTCATGTCTAGATACATAATCCTGATTTGCTCCCTTCTAGATACATAACATTCAATAGTATAAACGAAGCACACAATTTCCAGATCGAAAAATTAATTAAAATTGTAAGCTGACCTGTGCAGGATCTGCAACGAAGATCCTTGAGATTAGATGACGACATTCGGGAGATATATGAACATAATCAGGAATTGAGTACTGGACTTTCAAAATCCTCTGCAAACAAAATCCAACAGTTTAAACAAAATCAAACTGCAGTGACCTAAACATGGGTTCGGTAACCTACCTGAATTGTCTTTCGGAAATTTGCAGGTTCCTCTGGATCCTCAAAAGGATATGCACCTACCAACATGACGTATAAGGTCACCCCACAGGACCACACATCTGCAATCTGAGTCACAGTTGAATGACAAAGTCAGTGCAATGTATTAGTGAATAATTATTAAAAAAAATGCATAGCTGTCCTGAAAGTAGTGCTTTCAGATTATAATCTAAAATTTTGTTTCATTAACATTGGTCACAACCCTTTCTAACCATAAATGAAAAGCAAACATATTTCAAACATGATTATATAATAGTCTCACATTAATCAAACTTTTCTTCAAGTTTCACAACCACTGATAAGAATCATGCACAGAGAAAGTGATGAGAAAACAAGTGAGGACCGTTATGATATTCAGTTTGGAGAAGGATATTGACACCACACTCAAAAATGAAAATGTAAGTGATAAGTCATGGGATTAGTCAACACTGTGATAAGATCAAATTGGTATTCTTGTTACTTAGAACTCCACAAAGCTCTCACAGAGAAAAGTCCATTTTCTGACAGAATTCACAATTCACACTGGGGAATCATGAAAGAGATTGCAATGAGTCTTAAATAGAAAAAAAAAAAGGATTTTTCATTTCTCACTCTTGGTTATGTTCTATTCTTGGGGAAAAAGAGCTCAATATTCTAGTTAAAAGTATTACACTATCGTCCTTGTAAGTTGTAGGTCATGTCTGCTGTTGACACCCAAACATATCAACTCCAGTTATCAACCAAAGTCTACTACTCACTGGATTAGATTTAACAAGTAGGATGATGCTAAAACAGTGATAATCCAATTAAACCCCTAGTGATTACAGAACATGTCATTATATGTTTTTCCATGCAACACTTAGAAATTACAATTGATACTGTCTTTACTAACATTAAGATGGTAGGTTCTACTCTGCATGGAATCAATCAACAGGTGGTTGTTGTCACCAACGTATAATTGCAATGAGAGCCAAACAAGCTAATACAACAGTTCTATGAATATTCTTTGGGAGATGGAAGTTGCATAATACCTTGCCATCATATTCTTTCTTAAGCAAAACTTCAGGAGCAATGTATGCAGGGGTACCGACTGTAGATTTTGGTTGTGAATGTAGTACAGAGGACTGCAAAAGTAACACAATCAAGATTTATGTCACAGATAGTACAAACTGATCCACAAATGCAAAGAACAGATGAAGAAATTTCTTGATCTTGGGCTACAATAAAATTGCAATGAACTTCCAAAACAGTACCCAGTGCAAATATCAATCTGGAATGCATGTATTGTAAATGCAAAGAACGAAAAGTACCTTCGAATACCCAAAATCACAAATCTTCAAACGAGGAGCTGGACTACCATCCAACAGTGTGTTCTCCAACTTTAAGTCACGATGGCATACTTGCTTTATTAAAGAAGATAAATAGAGACATTCAAGTCAGACAATTTACTATATCTCAGGCTGAAAATGCACTAATGAGAAAGTAAAAACTAAAATTGCCAAACTTACGTACCATTGCATGACAGAAGCTAACCCCTGATATAAGTTGTTGGAAGAAGAAGCGTGCCTGCAGCAAAACATAATAGGCATTAAGGGTAAACGGTAACTGCAACAACACTGGAAAGAATGCTTGATTGGAAAAGATTAGAACCTCATCTTCACCAAATCTTCCTGCTTTGCAAATCCGTTCAAATAACTCTCCTCCAGAGGCATATTCCATCACAATAGCCAAATGTGTAGGGGTTAGTATGACCTATACTTTCAGAGCATGAGAACTGATTAAAATACGCCTTAGGTACAATTAGGAAGAAATCGGCCAAGACTTTGGACGTGTACAGAGTTAAGAGAACAAACCTCCTTGAACCTGACAATATTGGGATGCCTCAATGATCTGTGATTTATAATTTCCCTTCGTACATTTTCATCTATCTGTTAAGAAAAAAACATGATGAAGCTTAATGTAATGCAGGGAAAACCACATGCATGCAACACAATCCCTTTCAAACTTTATTTAACTCTACTGCATAACTTAGATTGACACAAACTCTAGATAAGCTTCATCATAGGTGGAAATGCTGTTGTACTTGTGGCTTGTCAAACAAACAAGTGTCGAGGGTTTAAGGCAGCTATAACATTAGTTAAGAAAGTCTGCTATCAAGCACACTGTAGCATTTGCACTTTCAATTGAACCACTGCAGCCAACATTTAGAACCAAAAACAAACACTTATCATTGTGCGTTTGAAAACAGTAAGAGTTAATTGCCAAAAGAGACATGGGAGCACCATACTAAGCTTAATTTTTATAGGTAGAAGATGAAAGCAAAATCTAGGTTCATATTTCCAAAGGTTGCAAATTCCATCCAAACACAAGAACAGCAAAACCAGTGCATACAATTAGATTAGGCAGCACATACACATCTCAATTCTAAACAGACAGAAATCCAGATGGACACCCTATCAATCCGCAACATCTCTTTTAGCACCATCCAACTGAAAACCAAAGCACCCACCACCACTAGTAGCACCATTTCCAACAAAGAACCCAATCAATCAAATCATAACCTACAGACTTCAGTTGCCAAAATCCCCCACCCAAACCCAAACTTTACAAGCACAATAAAGAGAAAAGGAAAGCTTAATTCACGAAAAAAGAACAAAAATATAAAAAAATTTAGCTATAATGGAAAACAAACCTTTTCACCTCTCTCAATATACTTCACAGCAACAAGCTCCTGAGTGTGCTTGTCCCTCATGAGCCTAGCCACCCCAAAATTCCCCGACCCAATATCACGGACCAGCTCATACCTATCACTGTCATGCATGATTGGCACATCCATTCCTGGCCCAACAGTCATCGCAGAACGATCCATCTCCACCCCTTTACAAATCCCACCTTTACTTTTTCAATCACTATGCACCAAAACAACAACACCCCAACAGCAAAATCTTAGCTCTCACATTGAAACATCCAAAACCCAGATCAGATCTTTGAAAAACAAAACCAGGGTAGTGGCTGACAAAAATAAAACAAGGCAGAGCTGCTACTTGAGCCCGTGAAAAGGTTTCAACTTTCACCAACCAAACTAAATGGGGATATTTTATTCTTTCTTTCAGAGTTAGCAGTGGTTGAAGTAGGAAGTTGCAGGAGCAGAGGGTCGGTGATAGGCTCGTGAAAGTGAAACTGAACCTGAACGTGAAACCTCTCTGCTTTTCTTTTTTTCTCTTCCTCTCTTCTCTTTATGTGTGCCTTCTTTCACCAAAGTTTATCTTTTTGATTTTATCCAAAAAACTGAGAATCTGAGATGCATGAGGCTAGCAGGTTTCTAATTTCTTAATTATTCTTTTTTTTCCTATGGATTTTCTATTTTGTGCTTTCAGCAACTCCAATCATGATCTGATCAGTTTCCTTTGTCACTAAATCAGTGAAACGTGTCAACCACAGACTGAGAAATTAAGGAACATCTTTACCATTTTTCTAGTTCAACTAAGTTTGCAACCTTTTTGGTTGGGAGAAAAAAAGTAATGAATAACATAGTTCATATAATGCTTAAAATCCTTTTATTCTTAGTACTTCAGTTGAATTGGACTGTAAGTTACTTTATAATTTTATCATGATAACTGGTTAAGAGCTTTATTTTATTTTTTTATAATTTCAAATTTGTTGACTTAATGTTTTTAGCATTAACTATTGTATTTAAAACATGAGTTAAATATAATTTTAATTTCAAAGTGGTTTCATACCTTTTAATTTAAATATTAATATAAAACATTGCTTAATATATAAAAGATTATTTTAAATTAAATTAAAAATTTATATTTATTAATTTTTAAAATTTAATAATCAAAATATATTAATGTTCTAAAAAATATTTTAGTTTAGCATTCAACATCAGAAACTAAAAATTTAATTTTTAAATTATTTGTTTTAAAATTTGAAGTTTTTATCATTTCTACAATTGGCAGGAGTTACTTTATGACTCAGAGCTATACATATATAGAAGGGAGCACCCATTATTGAGCAAAGATTATAATAAAAGTGACAGAATGGTGTCAGTAACAGTAGCAACAAAGAATATTTAAATATTGGAACAATAATGTATGTAAATAAAAAAGAAATAGGCACTAGAAGACAAATAAAAGTAGATGGATAAGTTACTAGAAATGCAGAATGTGCATCCTCTTTCTTTGGTTGGTAGTGCAGTATATTAAAGTTGTCGAAACTTCATGTCGAAGCAAATGGAAAACGATATAAATAAATATATATTTTTTTTTATAATGTATATAAAGTTTTATTTGGATAAATAACTTAATAAAATATTTTATTTAAAAATTATTGGATAAATAATCTATCTGGATCATCTTGTGGGCTGTTAAAATTCAAGGTAAGGGAAGCTGGGTTTTATTTTTTTGTTCTGTTGATTAGGGTGCATGCGATAAATTATTGATTTGAAATAGTGGCTTGATGCTTGTATGTTCTGTTTTGGTGTGTTAGTACTATTGATGCTGAAAACTGGTAATTTTGTGCGTGAAACCAATTTGTTCAAATGCTTGTCAAATAATGAAATTGTGAAATTGTACCTGTGAACTGGAATGAAAAAAATTTAATGTTGATATGAAGTAAGTTGTATGAAATGAATTCTGTATAAACAAGCTGTTAGGTAATCAGTCAGTGAATTTGAGAAATTATGGTCCTTTTTGGGGGACTGAGATGGTCAATTTGGGCAAGAGGGGTTGGATATTGTTGTAGTCACTTGGGATAGCTTTGACAAGTCAAATGTGACTTTTTAGGATTGTAAAACAGGTCTAAAACATGATAAAATTGGTAAAATTGAATTAGTGTCACATGGGGGAAATAAGTTGATGTTCTAGTCCTGAATTGAATCTTAATCAACTTAAAACTGTAATAAGATCGTTTTGGAATACTTAGATAGGTCTAAACAAGCCTTAATCACAAATTAGGGGTCTTAGAAGTTGGCTAGAGGGTCCAGAATGAATTTTGGGGTGTTGGGTTGCCAAAATCTGCAGAATTTCGCTTTCCCCGCAAACAAATTCGCTTAGCGCACAGGGGGAATTCGCTGAGCGAATTATGTGCGGCAGATTGAGTGTTTTTAATGTTTTTGACGTTTTGGGAGTTCTGGACATCTGTTTTGGACGTTCTTTAGATCGTTCTGGGGGTTTTTGACCCTTCCAGATCCATTAGTGAGAGTCTCCAAGCTTTTCAAATTAAGTAAGTGTTGGTAATAATATGCTATAAAGAAATTTGTATTAATAAAGGATGCTTTTGTGAAAATATGTCATGTTTGATGAATCTTGGGAAGTATGATCATATCAAAGTGATAGTTTAGTATTTAAATAGGGTCTCTATGTGAGATCCTCATACTGTTTAGAATGAATATATGAGGCTTCCATATGGGGGGTTATCCCTAACACTCTAACGGTCATTCAATCTCACTTAGAGAAGATTGACGCGTGTGGTGAGAGTAGTGGGAGATCCTAGTAATAGGTGCTACGTGGAGGCTTATTATTCGGTAAAGGGCTTACATTTGTGTGTGGTAGGGTGGAACCCATTGGCAAGGGCCTTGCAAGGCAGTAGAGGCCACCACAAGTGCACAACGCGCCCCAGATCAATATTCATTCTAGTCCGGACGAGTCTAGATTGCATTCTAACATGCTAGGACATTCTATTTAATCTGTTTTGTGAATATGTTGCTTTATTTTAAATTGTATGATAACATGACTTGTTTTTCCAACCCAACTTACCCTTGCATTGTTTGGTTTGTGTTGTATGTGTATGCTTTTTCCTTTTGCAATGATCATCCAACTTTGGATGTGAGCAGAACCGGAGGATGTCCCGCCTGAAGCATGCTTTGGAGGGAGAGGATCCAGTCCCTATCTCTTAGATTCTTTTAGGATCTCTTCAAATGTTTACATTTTGAGAAACTTTGTAGTTCTTGTGTTGTACCTAGTTTATAGGATTTCTTATAAATCCTTTTTATCATTTTGAGATATCTCTTATGTATATAAAGTAGAGCTGTCAAAACGGGTAACCCGGCTCGACCCGGCCCGGCCCACCACGGGTTGGTCATTTAGTGAGCCAACCCAACCCGGCTCATTTATTAGCGAGCCAGAAAAACTTGAACCCAGCCCGACCCACCACGGGTTGGTGGGTAAACGGGTTGACTCACTAGCCCATTTAATTATTATTTTTTAAATAAAAATACAAACTTTCTGTAATTTAAATTTAAACAAATTTCACTCTCAAAAAATTATGTTAAAGACAATTCAAAATAATAATAAAAAGTACAATATAATCCAAATGTCATCGAAAAACAAACACAAAAACCATACAAATAAGTTTCTTATATTCATCATTTTTTGTTCCTTATCCATTTACGATATTAGAATCTTGAATAGATAAATCCACAATATTATGCTCTCTTGAATCATCCTGAATGTCAAACCTACCTGAATGTAGTCTGTCATATCACCTACCCGAATGTAGTCTATCATATCAATTCTTGTAACCCTTGACCCTTGTTCTTGCTGTCTCTAAATTCACTAATAAAGATTTTCCTAATATCAGAACAATTCTGACAATCAATAAAAAAAATATTAGTCAAAAAAAAGAGAACCAATACTCAATAACATCAACAAAAAATTAATAGTTTAATTTGTAACATAATTTCCCAAATTCAAAGATATCAAAAAGAGCTTGTTCAAATAATATATACTCAAATTGTTTAAATAAAATGAACAAAATCTGATACAAGCATGTCAGAACATGAAAAAAATCATTCCATGTCTTCAAATCCCCCAAAACAAAAAACAAATTCACAAACCCCTATTTTTGTCATTATAGGGTTTTTGAAAAAAAAAAGAAAGAGAAGTGAGAAAACAAAAATGTGGAGAAAAGAGAAGAAAAAAGGAAGGGTGTTTTACTTGCTCCTTGAAGAATTTTAGTGAAGTGAGGGTGAGAGCACCGTCAAATGAGAGCAAGTACCATGAAAGTGATTTGTGAGAGCACATGTTACTTTTTTGTATACACAGTGAGTGAAGAAAAAGTATTTTATTTTTTAGAGTTTCATAAATAAAATAATAAATTAAAAAAATAAAATTAGGTAGGTAGGTTGGTGGGTCAACCCGGCTCACCACGGGTTCAACCCGCATGAGCCGGGTTTAAATGAGCCGGGTTGAAATCTGACCCGCATATAAATGAGTTGTATTTTTCAAACCCAACACGGGCCGAACCCGTGACGGGCAGGGTTGGCTCGCGGGTTGTGACCCATTTTGACGACTCTAATATAAAGTTTATAATTTTATAGCTCTTTTGGATGACTGTAACTATTATACTTTATATACATCCTTTCATTGTTTTGTCATATTATAATGATATATCCTGTTAAATTATATTCAGTGTATAATTTTTGGGATGTCACAACTTTTTATAATGTTGTTTATATTAATATGATATATAAAAAAAGAGTATAATGTTTTTTCTATTTTAAAAACATTGAGAATTCATTGTTGCTTTATTTTGCTAGAAAATATCATAAATAAAGTATTTTTCTAAGCTAATATTACATGGTCATCCCTAAGTTAATTAAGACTTTCTATTATTTGATTATAGTTGTTATTTTAGGTGAATAGTATCCTATATATAGTGTGTTCTTTTTAATACGTTAGAGGTTTGGAATAGAGGAAAAATTAAACTTAGTATTACGTAGTTCATTATTCACTGTTTGGCTATGTGATTGGTTATACTATTTGTGAATTATTTTATGAAAAATGTTTTTTAATAACTTTTTTGCATTTAATTGGTTTGTTTTAAATATACATATCAATAAAATAGTGACACATAGTCTATTGTCAAAAAATTGTTAAAAAAAATTGTTAAAATATTATAATCTTTATTTTATTTCTTTTTCGTATGTGCTCATTAAAAACTAGTTAATAGATATATTATTGTTTCTTGTAATTTTATTGAGTGAAGATAAATTTTTTTTTCTAATTTCACTTCACTTTTATTTGTTCCTCTAATTTTTTAACCAAATAGAAAAAAGAAATGCTCTATTATTGTATGTGTCAACTTTCTACACTCATAAAAGTTCAGACGCACTTTTAAAAGAATAAAAACTAGTTATCAAGAAATATAAATTTGGAATGTAGCATTTTCATCTGGAGGATGAGAAAACTGATTTTTTAATTATTTTATAATTTTAAAATATCCCTAAATATGTTAAAATTTATCCAAATATTGTTTTCAAATTTTCTACAAAATAACATTAATAAAAAGGAGGTGCGTCTTATTTTTACACTTTATGCAGCCCAAATAAATGGGAAAGCCAGGTACATAAGTAGGATATTTCTTCCTGCACCTCCATAAACAAGTTAAAAAGACAAGTTTGCCCTTACCTTCTTCCCCTTTCCTTTTTTCTTTTTCCACCTCCATTGGCACCGCTTTTTCTTTTTCCACCACCACCAACGTTCTTTCCTCCACCTCCATGGATGCTCCCATCTTCTTCCAACAGCTATATCCAAGAGACATTAGAAGGAACGTCACCGTCCACGGCGGGGATGGCGGCGGAAAGGCACGCTTGCAGGAGTGAGATGATCAAGATGGTTTGTTCACTGCCTTCATTTCCTGTATTACAAACCGATGCTGCAATTACACTAAAATTGTTAGAGTTGATTAAATGAGACATTAAAGTGAAGAATTTTGAAGTGATGAAGAGAATTCCGCTTTTGGAAGAGTTGTACATCATTCATAAATTTTAAGTTCTAAAACTTATACTTTAATGCAATTTATTTAAATTTGTCTTTAAAAAGACTAAATTTATTTGCATTAATAATTTAATATATAATTTTATTTGAATTATATTTTAAAATGAATTTTTTTACCTAAATTTATACTTTAAATATTTGTTGTTGAATAATTTTATTTAAAAGTTAAAAAAAATGTGCGATACGTATATGGAAAAAATCATAATTATTTTTTTACAAATATCTTTTTAAACAAAATAAGTAACAAGTATATACTACCAATAATACCAACATATATAATTAATAACAAAATCAAACTATAAAAACTTACTTAAAATATATAATTTTATTAAATACTCAATAAATTATAAAAATTTATTTGAGAGTTATTAAACGTATCATAAATTCAAAACTTAATCAAACCTCTTTTTTAACTTTAAAAAGCCAAGTACTCAGACTTTACAAGGTTATAAAAAATTTTCATAGTAGTTTTTTTAGATGTAAATTAATTTCTCCAATACGAAAATTTTGCAAGAAAGATTAAGTTTACAAGAGTTGAATAGGTAGATATATATCGTTAATAAAAAATAATAAATAAACGACCAAGACTTTTGAAAAAGTTACAGCCTCAATCATGCAGAATTAATAATAATAATAATTTTGAATTCTGATAGCACCACCACACAACAATAATAAATAAACCATGAAGAGTTCTCCAAGACATATTATAGTCTGCCTCGATCACGCAGAATTAATATTAATAGTAGGAGAATAGAAAGGAAACAAATTCATTCTTATCTCTTGCATCAGTACTGAGTGTGAGCATTCTATATCATATTCTCTAGTCACATTCAAGCAACGGAGTACATTCATCTCTCTGGAGGTATCGACTCTGTTCTGCTCTTATTTGAATTTCTTATAGTTTCCTTTTCAATGGAAGTTGTAGATAATGTGTTTGTGTTTATGTTTCAGAGTCTTTTTGAAATAATGGATCACTTGTTTCTTTCTCGCCAATTCTCCATTCTCCCTCTGCGTATTAGTTAAATCAGGTAAAGTAATCTTTTATCATTTTCCACTTCCAAATTACAAACATCATCTTTATTTAACATCCCATTATCAATTATGCATCATATATGTACAACATATATGTACAACATGAACATTTTTAACATCATCTGAATAATAAATGGATCAGTAAAATACAAGATGCTTTCTCAAATTATGCTTACATTCACTAACTTTATGAAGTTATATGTGTAATGTGAAAAAAAAAGTGATATTTAATATATAAATGGAAAATTTGTGTAAAATTTTAAAAGGAGTTTGGTCTCAGTTTAATTTGAGAAAACATAATAGTATCAGTTTACTTTAAACGGAGCTAATGTCCTTTCTAAGAGAGAGTAAAAGTGTAACTAGCTCAAAAGTTTATTTAAATCTAATTAATTTTTGTACACGATGAATTATTTGAAATTAAATGAGTATTTTTAATTTTTAATTTTTTCTCTCTTTGGGTTTATTAGTAAAGAAAAAAATAAGACAAACAAAATTATAATCATAATAAGTTAAACACAAGGATTTAAGTAATGAAATCTAGTTCAATATCATAGGACATTGAGATCGGTAAAGAGGTAGGTTTAATATATACCTAACTAATTTTTGCTAAGATAGATATTTAACAACTTTAAAACTATATTGAGGTAGTGGTATTTAATCCTAACTTAATCTTATAAAATCAATTTAGTAAGGTGAGGTTTGTATTCACTTATGTATTACAATTTATATATATATTTAGCTAATGTGGAATTTGCAACAAACCTCACCTTAAGGACATCAAGCATTTTCATATTTCAAAAAATGTAGCTCTAAAGGTGAGTTTTGTACCTAATTATACATTATAACTTGATCATATATCTAGCTGATGTGAGATTTCCAACATACCTCCTTACACTGAAAGATAACAAACATGGAAATAGGGGAGGACTAGATAATTAGTGACACAATCAGCGTAACTAATCTTGTTAGAATAGACTATTTTTTTAATAACTACATGATATAGAAAGCCAAAATAGGATTTTAAAATTATGTGATTCTCACATATATTAAAGAAAAGGGTATGTATACCTTTTTCCATGAGAGATCACCCGTTAATGCTCTAGAGATTTGATTTGATAAATGACTCTAAGTTTTTTTCAGTGACTTTGAATCTCTATTTTACAATCTTCTTTCTTGATGGATGTAACACGAAGAAACGTATGGAAAAGCTTGTTTGACGAGATTCACTCACTCCTAGTTGCGTAGTATTTTTCACCACTCCTAATATCCCTAAACACTCCTGATATCCTCTAGATGCACTTGTCTAGTTGAGTTTCACCTGCTTCTGGTTTCCACTAGACACAACTGTCTAACTATTGTTTAACTTCACCAAGTTAAATGTCAGAGTTTCACCCATTCCAGGTTTCCACTAGACACACCTGTCTAGTTACTCTTTAACTCCTCAAAAGTTAAACATAAAGTGTTTTAATTCTTTTCAGAATTTACAATCAAACGATTGGTTACAAGTCCTTAGACGATAACTTTCGCAGAGAGGATATATGTTCAATACAAATTCATCTAATAGACTCACTGAGTGTTTTCTGTCTTCTCTATTCTTGCAACAGTAAGCTTATATATCGATGAAACTTGAGTGTTTCTTTTCTTGAGCTTTTTTCTCTCTTATATTCTCTTTTAAGTACGTGCACCTTTTGAGCTTTTCTTTCAATGTTTCTTCGCATGGGATCTTTCTTTCTATATGTTACTCTTGTGATTCTCTTTTTGAATCATCTTCTATTTAAAGGCTTCTAAAAAAGATATCCGTTAGACAAAGCTTTTGCCTTGATCCTTGAGTCTTCTTAGTCTTGTCGTATGAAGCAGCCGTTGGTTAAAGTTAACTTGTCAGGGCATACTTGCTTTTTCAGTACTTTGACAAAAGTAGGTGGTACAATTTTCTTGGCATTACTTCTAATGCAGAGAACATTCCATGAATGTCTTCTTTGTTCTAACGTTCACTTCTGATTTGTATAGGATGAAGCAGGTGGATGCGTGTAATAGGTAATCTGAATTAGAGACAAGATCCCTTAATGTGTGGATCCAATGATTTGCCTTGATACTGTCAATCATTGTAATTAGTGTAATTACCAATCAATGGGTGTCAACATTATTTGTTTCCTTATTTGCTTGTAGTATCTTAATGCTAACCTTAATCATAGGATCATGTATTGCTAGCATTTGCTATATATGTACACGGTAATCATCAGATCAAATATACTGTTCTTTTACCTCTCACTCCATTTTCTAACTTGGCATCAGAGCACTTAAGCCCTGAAGGCTCTTGATCCAAAAGAAAAAAAAATCATGGCATCCGCTGCAGCTTCAACGTCCAAAAATGATCTCCCATCCACTGTGTCTGTCAAGTTGGACAGAGACAACTATCCACTATGGAAATCCTTGGTGATCTCTATAGTCAAAGGTTGCAGGCTCGATGGGCACATGCTAGGGACAAAGGAGTGTCCTGAAGAATTCATAGCTGCTGCAGATTCAAGCAAGAAGCCAAATCCTGCTTTTGAAGATTGGCAGGCTCATGATTCACAACTCCTTGGATGGTTGATGAATTCAATGACTATTGAAATGGCAACACAGTTGCTGCACTGTGAAACCTCAAAACAACTTTGAGATGAAGCCCAAAGCCTAGCAGGTGCACATACAAGGTCTCGAGTCACTTACCTTAAATCTGAGTTTCATAGCATCAGAAAAGGAGAGATGAAGATGGAGGATTATTTGGTCAAAATAAAGAATCTCGCTGACAAGCTTAAACTTGCTGGCAGCCCCATTTCCAACTCAGATCTAATCATTCAAACCCTGAATGGTTTAGATTCTGAATACAACCCTATGGTGGTCAAGCTATCTAATCAAACCATCACTTCGGTTGATCTGCAGGCTCAATTGCTGACCTTTGAAAGTAGACTTGATCAACTGAATAACCTCACCAACCTAACCCTTAATCCTTCAGCAAATGTGGCCAACAAAACTGATTATAAAGGCAACAAATTCCACAAACAACAACTAGAGAGGTTCCAGTAGCAACGGGAGAGGCTCTAACTTTAGAGGTTGGAGAGGAGGCAGAGGAAGAGGTAGAATGTCTAAACCAACATGTCAAGTTTGCTACAAGGCCGGGTACACAGCAGTAAATTGCTACTATAGGTTTGATAAGTCTTATTCAAACTCAAATTATTCAGTAGGCAGTGACAGACAAGGAGCACACAATGCCTTCATAGCCTCACAAAGCTCTCTTCAAGATTATGATTGGTACTTTGACAGCGGTGCAAGCAATCATGTGACACACCAAACTGACAAATTCGAGGATCTGGCAGAACATCATGGTAACAACTCATTAATAGTTGGAAGTGGTGAAAAATTGAAGATTTTTGCCACAGGTTCCTCCAAACTAAACTCACTTAACTTAGATGATGTCTTATATGTACCCAACATTACCAAAAACCTATTAAGTGTGTCGAAATTAACTGCTGACAATAACATTCTGGTTGAGTTTGATGCAAATTGTTGCTTTGTGAAGGACAAGTTGACAGGGAAGGCAATTCTAAGAGGGACACTTAAAGATGGCTTGTATCGGCTCTCAAGGACTGAAAGGGACCCGTGTGCTTATGTATCTGTCAAGGAGAGCTGGCATAGAAGGCTTGGTCATTCAAATAATAAAGTCCTAGATAGAGTCTTGAAAAGTTGTAATGTCAAACTATCACCTAGTGATCATTTTAACTTTTGTGAGGCTTGTCAATATGGCAAAATGCATTTTTTACCCTCTAAAACCTCTACCTCTCATGCTAAGGAAATTTTTGAATTAGTTCATACTGATGTTTAGGGGCCTGCACCAATAACATCTCCTTCTAGTTTCAAATATTATGTTCACTTCCTTGATGACTTTAGTAGATTTACCTGGATTTATCCTCTGAAACAGAAATTAGATACTGCACAAGCTTTTACCCAGTTTAAAAACATGGTAGAAAATCTGTTTAACAAGAAAATTAAGACAATCCAATGTGATGGTGGTGGTGAATATAAGAATGTGCAAAACCAAACAATAGAAGCAGGAATACAATTCAGAATGTCATGCCCTTACACATCACAACAAAATGGTAGGACTGAGAGAAAACACAGACATATTATTGAATTTCGCTTGACATTACTAGCACAAGCCAAAATGCCCTTACACTATTGGTGGGAAGTGTTCTCCACGACAGTTTATCTCATAAACAGACTGCCCTCTCTAGTCACTCAAAATTAAAGTCCTTACTCATTGCTCTTTAGAAAGGAACCGACTACATCTCCCTAAAGCCTTTTGGGTGTGCTTGTTATCCTTGTCTCAAGCCCTATAATCAGCACAAACTGCAATTCCACACAACCAGATGTGTGTTCTTAGGCTATAGTAACTCCCACAAAGGATACAAATGCATTAACTCTCATGGAAGAATCTTCACTTCAAGACATGTTGTCTTCAATGAAGAACATTTTCCATTCCATGATGGCTTTCTCAATACAAGAAGTCCCTTGAAAACACTAACTGAAAGTCCATCTACCTCTTTTCCTTTGCCTATTGCAGGTAACTCACATATTGGAGAAGCAACACCTTCCGATGACAACAATCCAGATGTCGAACAAGAATCAGTTAGTCCAACTGGAAGTGCTGCAATTAACCTTAGCAGAGATCACACTGCAAATGATTCAAGCGTTGCACTTAATCTAGGCAGAGATCAAGATACAAATGATTCAACAAGGAACAGTCCAATTTCTCATGACATTGATCCCACAGAAACAGTTGCTGAAGCTCCCCAAGACCTTACTGAACCAAGCACAATCATCAACACTCATTGGACCAAGAGCAAGGTTGGAATTCACAAGCCAAAGCAGCCATATGTTGGGTTAGCTGAAACCTGCACAGATGAGAAGGAACTAGAAAATGTCACGGAAGCACTGACGAGACCACAGTGGAAAGAAGCTATGGATAATGAGTTTCAGGCACTCATGTCAAATCAAACCTGGGTTTTGGTACCATATCAAGGCCAAGAAAACATCATTGATTCTAAATGTGTCTTCAAGACCAAGTACAAAGCAGATGGGACAACTGAAAGCAGAAAGACAAGATTAGTTGCAAAAGGATTTCAACAAACAGCTGGATTGGATTATGAAGAGACCTTTAGTCCAGTTGTCAAGGCCAGTACAGTTCGAATCATACTCTCAATTGCAGTGCATCTCAATTGGGAGGTCAAACAACTGGACATAAACAATGCATTTCTTAATGGCTACCTCAAAGAAACTATGTTTATGCATCAACCAGAGGGATTTGTAGACTCAACTAAACCTGAATATGTTTGCAAGTTATCTAAGGCAATCTATGGATTGAAACAGGCACCGAGAGCCTGGTTTGACAGCCTCAAAAATGCCCTACTCAGCTGGGGTTTCAAGAACACAAAAAGTGATTCCTCACTCTTCACTCTAAGAGGTACATATCACATTACCTTTCTACTTATATATGTGGATGATATAATTGTCACAAGGAACAACACAAAATTTTTAGAATCCTTCATCAAACAACTCAATGTTGTGTTTTCCCTTAAGGACCTTGGTCCACTACACTACTTCTTAGGCATAGAAGTTCAAAGAGATGCATCTGGTATGTACTTGAAGCAATCGAAATACATAGGATACATCCTGAGAAAACTCAAAATTGAAAAGGCCTCATCTTGTCCAACACCTATGGTAACTGGCAAGCAATTTACAGCTGAAGGGGAGAAGTTAAAAGATCCAACCGTGTTGAGACAAACTATAGGAGCATTGCAATACTTAACAAACACAAGGCCTGACATGGCATTCTCAGTTAACAAGCTTAGCCAATTCATGAGCTCTCCCACTATAGATCATTGGCAAGGCATCAAAAGAATATTGAGATATCTTCAAGGTACCATCCAACACTGTCTACACATTAAACCATCCACTGACTTGGACTTGACAGGCTTCTCAGATGCAGATTGGGCCACAAGTGTGGACGATAGAAAATCTATGGCAGGTCAATGTGTCTTCCTTGGTGAAACACTTGTTTCCTGGTCCTCAAGGAAGCAAAAGGTAGTCTCAAGATCTAGTACAAAGTCAGAATATAAAGCCCTGGCTGACTTAGCTGCTGAAATAGCATGAACTCGTTCACTCCTTGATGAGCTAAGACTCCCTCTGCCAAGAAAACCAACACTGTGGTGTGATAACTTGAGTGCCAAGGCATTAGCTTCAAATCCAGTTATGCATGCTCGATCCAAACACATTGAAATTGATGTGCACTACATTAGAGACCAAGTGCTGCAAAATGAGATTGTTGTGGCCTATGTTTCATAAGCTGATCAAATTGCTGACTGCCTCACTAAAGCATTAACTCACACACAATTCAACCAACTCAAAGACAAACTTGGGGTGACTCTCTCACCCATCAGTTTGAAAGGGGGAATTAGAGATAAGATCCCTTAATGTGTGGATCCAATGATTAGCCTTGATACTGTCAATCATTGTAATTAGTGTAATTACCAATCAATGGGTGTCAGCATTATTTGTTTCCTTATTTGCTTGTAGTATCTTAATGCTAGCCTTAATCATAGGATCATGTATTGCTAGCATTTGCTATATATGTACACGGTAATCATCAGATCAAATATATTGTTCTTTTACCTCTCATTCCATTTTCTAACTATCTGTGCAAAGTAGAGTAGATATGCATGCATCATATATGTCTTTTCTCTTATAAATTTTGTTATTTTTAAAACGAGCATTTTATGACATTTAATGTTTGTTCAGAACAACTTTTTGTATTCTACCATTCAGGTAGGATTTGATCATTTAAGCTTTGTACCAAGATACCAAGCACTTGATGAAAACTTCACCGTTGGATGAAGTAGATCTTTGACACATGGTATCGTCTAGCCTAGGAAAACACTTTATGTTTTTCTCCGTTCTATTCAACAATGGCGTTTAGCAAGGTATCTTCTAACATAAGTTTTTAGACTATCAATTAAGACTTTTTAGCATGCTTTCCAAAAACATATTTTAACACCTTTATCTACTAAGACGTATTGAGAATTTTTTTGGTTATCGTCTAACAATGTATAACGTTTGCATTCAACAAGATTATCATTAACACATTAATTTGAGAACTGTTTAGTGGTACGTCTTGTTAATACCTAGGTGTTTCACTAAGGCTTTGCCTAAGATATTTTGAGTTTTTCAGCATTTTCATAAATCACTTATGTTTTACCTATGTTGTTTGTTAAACTTTAAAATACATAAGAGTGTTTATACAATGCATGTTTTAGTTTAAGCTTTGGTTAAATATATCTTGTACTGGTACACTTTTTTTTTTCCATTTAACAAATCTTCTCATCTACATACTTCTATAGTTGAACATGATTTATTTTTTGTTGGTGAAGGGTAAGACATTTACAAAAACATTATTTTAAGAAAAAAATGTTCGGCAAAATTATCAAAGTGACGAAAAATATATTTAAAAACTCTTATCAAAGGTAAATATTTTAAAAACAAGGATTACAGTTATTAGATTTTTTTTTATTGTGTATCCCATAATTGACTATTTAGGATAGAAAACATTAAATTTAATTACTACACTTGATAACTTTTTATGTACTGCAAGATGAAATAAATTATTTTAAAATCATTTTGTTATCTAATACATCTAAATATAATTGCAAGACTTACAAGTTCCTTTATCTTTTTTTGTTCAGGTTTAAGAAAGTTGTATATGTCGGAATAAATTGATGGAGTGTCTCTTGGGTTTTGCATCTTCTGTTTCAAGAGATTTAGTGTGTGGAGCATTAAATCAATTACGTTATCCTTGTTGCTTTAAAAATTTCGTCAAAGGACTTGAAGAAGAAGAGAGCAATTTGATTATAACGAAAGATAGTGTCCAAAAATTTGTTACGCATAACAAAAAACAAGCGAGAAAGCCCAGTGAAATTGTGGACAAGTGGCTGGAAGATGCTATCAATGATGTACACAATGTCAATCAGTTGCTGGAAGAGGCAAGAACAAAAAAACATTGTTGCTTTGGACACTGTCCAAATTGGATTTTGCGATACCATGTTGGAAAAAAGTTAGCAAATAAAACTATGGACCTCGAGAAGTTCATTGAAAAGGGTAGAAAATATGTGCCATTTGACCGCATCGCTACGCTTCCTTCAAACACCCTTGATATGCTTTCAGAAAAATGCATGAATTTTGAGAGTAGACAATATGCTTATGAGCAACTACTGGATGCAGTGAAAAATAATGATGTTTCCATGATTGGGTTGTATGGGATGGGAGGTTGTGGTAAAACCACATTAGCAATGGAGGTTAGAAAATTAGTAGAAGCAGAGCATCTTTTTGAAAAAGTTCTTTTTATAGCTGTTTCTAGTACCGTGGAAGTTCGGAGGATTCAAGAAAAAATAGCAAGTTCACTACAATTTGAATTTCCAGAAACCGAAGAAATGCAGAGAGCCCAAAGATTGTGCTCAAGATTAACTCAAGAAAAAAATATTTTTATAATTCTAGATGATGTGTGGGAGAAGCTTGACTTTGGTCGTATTGGGATTCCTTCTTCTGAACACCATAAAGGCTGCAAGATTCTCATTACCACTAGATCAGAAGCAGTTTGTACTTTAATGGATTGTCAAAGAAAGATTTACTTGCCAATTTTAACGGATGAAGAAGCATGGACTCTTTTCCAAAATAAAGCACTTATATCAGAAGGCACCCCTCATACCTTAAAGAATCTGGGAAGATTAATTTCCAATGAATGTAAAGGATTGCCTGTTGCCATTGCAGCTGTTGCTTGTAGTTTGAAGGGAAAAGCTGAGACGGTATGGAGTGTTGCATTAAATAAATTAAGACGTTCCAAGCCAATAAATATTGAAAGAGGTTTGATTGATCCCTACAAGTGTCTACAACTGAGCTATGATAATTTAGATACTAAAGAAGCTAAATCACTTTTCCTATTGTGCTCTGTGTTTCCTGAAGATTCTGAAATTCAAGTTGAAATTTTAACAAGATGTGCAATAGGATTAGGTGTAGTTGGAGAAGTTGACTCATATGAAGAGGCAAGGAGTGAAGTGATTGCAGCTAAAATTAAGCTTGTTAGTTGTTGTTTATTGTTGGATGCAGATAATGAACGTGTCAAAATGCATGACATAGTTCGTGACGTGGCCCACATAATAGCACAAAATGAGAATAAGAAGATCAAGTGTGAAGTGGAAATAGATGTTACAGTGGAACAAAATTCTGTAAGATATCTATGGTGTTCCAAATTTCCAAATGATTTGGATTGCTCCAATCTTGAGTTTTTATGCTTACATACAATTATGAAAGGATTTGAAGGAATTTTCAAAAGAATGGGAAAGCTCAAAGTTTTGCTTCTTTGCAACGATGAGGATGAAAAAACTCCATTGTCAACTACATCTTTGAAAACATTAACAAATCTTCGAGATCTATTCATTTCCAATTTTGAATTGAGCGACTTCTCATTTTTAAGCGGTACGAAGAATCTTCAAACTCTCTCGTTATATGATTGTTCACTGCCTTCATTTCCTGAATTACAAACCGATGTTGCAATTACACTAAAATTGTTAGAGTTGAATGAATGTTACATTAAAGTGAAAAATTTTGAAGTGATGAAGAGAATCCCGCTTTTAGAAGAGTTGTACATTATTGAAATTGAAGGAGAATGGGATGCTAACAGTGAAGACAATATTGAATTCTTTAAGACGTTTAGTGTCCCTCAAACACTGCAAAGGTATGGAATTGTATTAGGGTCTGATAACTTTTATCATTATAATGATGGAGATATTTACATTGATGGCAGAACTTTATTACTTAACCATTTTGACATATCAAATGAGGTAATAAAGGGTTTGGCAAAAAAAGCAAAGGATCTATTTGTACGAAATATTGATGGAGGTGCAAAAAATATGATCCCTGATATATTTGAAATTGAAGGAGGAGGTTTGAATGAGTTGAATACGTTGGAGATACGTGATTCTGCAGGGATAAAGATTTTGATTGACACTCGTAGTCACTCGAGTGAGGTCGTGACTCTCTTCTCCAAGTTGCATACGTTGGAAATGAAGCGCATGGAAAATCTAAAAGCTATTTGGCATTGTTTTCTTCCTACCAATGGACCTTTTGAGAACTTAGAGAACTTGTATTTAAGTAATTGTCCACGGTTGACATTTCTCTTCACATATGCGGTTGCTCGAAATTTGGTAAAATTGAAAATATTAAAAATATCAAGATGTGATGAACTGAAGCATATATTAACATATGATGAGAAAAGTCAAGATGAATTCACCACAGGGCATCCTCTACAAATCTTCCAGAATCTGCTAGATGTAAAGATAAAAAGGTGTCGAGAACTAAAACATATATTCCCAGCCAACATTGTTGGAGGCTTAACTCAATTGAAAGTTCTCGAGATAAGAGAATGTGACAAGCTAGATCAAATAATTGGAGATATTGTTCCATTAACGAAGCAGCATAGAAAAGAAGAACTTGATGAAATCGTTGAGGAAGGTAAGCATCAATAATTAGTAAGTCTACATAGTATTGCTTAAATGGTGACACATGTAGGTTAGAACATATTTACAAGTTACATAAACATTTTAAATCTGTTACTATATATGAAAAATTTAAGCATAATAATTATGTACTGTTTCGCCACCATGTTATTTTCCATTAATAAGATTCAAACTCGAGATAATACTAATCTACTTTTTACTTAAACTTGTTAATAAACTACAAGCAAATTTGGTCTCGTTTAAAATTAAAGACAATTATATTTGCATGTGAAGTTGTTTGTTAAATTTAAAATTATTTAAAGGAAGCTGTCTTGTACGATTATTTTCATCATTATTAACCGATCATTTGATGCTCTAGGTTGTGATTTTAGTTCCTAGAAACCGATATTTTTTTAATTTATGATTGCTTTTCAGGAACTCTTCCCAGTCTTACAAGCCTTAAGATAATATATTGTGGAAAGTTAGGCTCAATTTTTACAGCATCTAAAGCTAAGACCTTGACTTCTTTGGAAGAATTGTTCATACATTGGTGCAAAAGTTTGAAGGATATAGTAACTCACGAAAAGGTCAATAAAAATCAGGAGGAAAGCATTGTTGAGGATGACCATATTAGTGAATGTGACTCATTGGAAGTAGTCTTTCCAAAGTCTTATATTTGGGCGGATCCCAAGAATTCACTTACTCTCCAACATCTTACCACATTAACAATATGGAAATGTGGAAATATGGAAGTAATCTTTCCAAAGTCTGTTGTAAGATGCTTACCAGAGTTAAAGAAAGTAACCATAAGAGAGTGCATGGAATTGAAGCAGATCATCGAAGAAGACGGGTCCAACCTTCTTTCCATAGATGGAGGCTCTGAAGTAGAGGAGATTATTGGATGTGATAAAGAAGCTTCAAAGAATTATTTTGCCTTCCCAAATCTTGAAAAACTAGAAATAATTGAATGTGTGAAATTGGAAGTAGTCTTTCCAAAGTCTGTTTTAAGATGCCTACCAAAGTTGAAGCTTTTGAAGATAATCCAATGCAAAGAATTAAGTCAAATCATTGAAGGGGATATAAATTTGTCTAATATTCTTTCTCCTCAACCATGCTTCCCAAAACTAGAAGCATTGCATGTTGATGATTGTCACAAGTTAAAAAGATTTTTCTCTGGATCTGCTTCTAATGACCTTCCCAATCTTCATCTTCTGGCCATAAATGGAACGTATGAACTAGAAGAGCTTGTTGGATGTAAACAAGGAATGACTAAAGTTGAGCTTCCAAGACTCAAACTTTTAATATTTATGCATCTTCCAAACTTCCGTCAAGAAATTGAATTGCATAATTTAAAGAATTGCATTGTCTACAAATGTCCCAAACTGTCTTTGACTTCAACAACTAGTCTTGAGAAGCTCCTTGAAGATTTTCCTCACAAAGGTAAATACTATATAGTCTTCAAATGTCCAACTTTTTAGTATTTATTATATCTTTTTTTGTATTATTAATTGTAATGATATAATGATCCATCATGGAAGGTTGAGGTTGTATTCCTTTTGTTATGTATTTCATTTTCACGTGAATTCCCTAATATATATGTATATATTGATATCTTTGTACAGATTTCATAAACACTGAACTTGGTCCTTCGGAACTTAAAGGCATAGTAAGATCCGTATCTGAATATTCAACTATTAATGGTAGCAGTGAGTTCACTTCATCACAGGTCAGAACCAACCAAATTAGTAGTCTATTCTGTTTCATTATTAGAATAACTTTTTTCAATTTTAACGTACTAAATTTGATCTCCTTTTTTCTAAAACAAATCAATGTCATCCATTAAAATTCTTAAAGGAAATCATCTTTGGTAGATCAACAGAAGCCACCTTAATTACCAAAAATGCACATCTGCTAAGTAATTTAACAGCAAATGAATGGTTGATGTATACTACTCAAAGATAAAGAATGAACAAAGAAAATTGTTGTTGTCCCTTGATTCAGAAAAAAGGACCATTGCATTGGATAAAGTCATAATATGTACGAATAGAAATTAGTAATCAAAATATGGAGAAGAAGGAAATATAATGACAATGAGAGTTACCTTACCAAACTTAGCTTTTGCATTGTAAATATGAAACTAACAACCAATTATTGGAAAAGTTCTAGCTTATCACTGATAGACTAGCAATAACAACTACTGCTTTAGAATTTAGAAGCCCACTTCTAATTTGTAATATTACTAAACATAAAAATGGATTTTCTAATATTAAGACTAACTCCTAACTTGCTTGTGCAATATTTCGAAGGAAAGTTGGTGTATGAGGAATCAAACCGTGAAGTAATAGGGCTCCTTTCAAACTTTAATCGTATTTTTTCAATTTGTAATACACAGGAGATTGAGGTTGTAGGAAATGAGAACATTAAAGAGGGCTCTTTAGTAGAAGGTTCTAAGACAAAATCCTCATCAACTACTGGTGTTGAAGACATTGGCATTGGAAGTGGCGTTGAAGACATTGGCATATATGAAGATGCAACTAGTGGTAGCAGTGAATTGACTTCATCACAGGTCAGAAACAACCAATCTAATAGCCTATTCTGTCTCATTATTAGAATAACTTGTTTTTTTTTCAATTTAACATACTAAATTCGATTTCATTTTTATTAAAACAAATCAATGTGATCCATTAAAATTAATGTACCATCAAAATTCTTAAAGTAAATCATCTTTGGTAGATCAACAGAAGCCACCTTAATTACCAACAAATGCAAATCTGCTAGAAATGAATGGTCGATGTCCCTTGATTAAAAAAAAAGGAAGTGGTACTAAAAGTAAATCCGTTGATATACATAATTTTCTTTTCATTTTTATAAAAAGAAGAAAAATATTCTACCAAATTACACATCTTCTGAACATGTCCAGATTGCAGAATATTGAGTGGGGTATTAGATAAAGTCATAATATGTCAACTAATTAAGAATCAAATAGAAATTAATAACCTAAATGTGGAGAAGAAGGAAATATAGTGACAATGAAAGTTACCTTGCCAAACTTAGCTTTTGCATTGTAAATATGAAACTGACAATATTATTTATTGGAAAAGTTCTAGCATATCACTGATAGACTAGCAATAACAACTACTGCTTTAGAATTTAGAAGCCCACCTCTAATTTGTAATATTACTAAACATAAAAATGTATTTTTTAATATTAAGACTAACTCCTAACTTGCTTGTGTAATATTTTAAAAGAAAGTTGGTTTATGAGGAATGAAACAGTGAAGGAGATTTTCCATACCAATATGCACTTGAAGAAGCAATAGTAATAGGGCTCCTTTCAAACTTTAGAGCCACTCACCAATCGTAATTTTTCAATTTGTAATACACAGGAGATTGAGGACGTAGGAAATGAGAGCATTAAATCTTCATCCACTGGAGTTGAAGACATTGGCATTGGAGATGCTGTTGCAACTCACATTGAGTCTGGTGGCGAGGACATACTTGCACTAGATTCCAAGGTAGTTGAACAAGATGATAAGATGAATGAAGGCAAGCCAAGAATAGTGGCAGGCCAACGAATCCAAGTAGAAGAAGGGTTGAACCTTTTGCATAAACAAGAGGGAATAGATGTTGTTCCTAACAACAACATTGACATTTCTTCAGGTTTCTGATTTCTTATTTTCTCATTTCCATCCTATATTTCAATATCTCCCTCTCAAACTTTTTACGGTTTCTGCAGATATCCGTACAAGATTGGGAGCATATAAACATTTTGTTGATATGGATGATGCACAGATTTCTCTTCTGGTGGAGGCAATAACAACATATCCGCATCTCTGGAATGCTTCCAAGAAGTTTAGTGAGCGTTTTCAAGCTTGGAGGTTGAAAATTTTGGCAGATATGTTGTTGTTCCTCCAGAAGGAAAGTGTGGATAGTATTATTCCTCAAAGAGAAAAAGAGTTCCATAAGCTATGTGAAGAAGCTATTGAAGTTGGATTTGAGAGTTCCTGGGTAGAGGAAATGCGTCAACGTGTTGTGGCGAGGGATCCTAAGTTGGAAGAGGACATTGCTAAGAGACAAATACATGAGAATTCTAAGAGGTATGACTATTTTGTTAGATGAGTATACATTTGGTCAATTTTTACAAGATTAATAGCATCAGTTTCTGAGTTTTTTGTTCTTTGGCGAGGAATTTAAGTTTGTTACACAGGTGTAGTAGTGGGGACATGGTACAAGATTCCCAGGCTGTTGAACAAGGTGATGGGCCTATGATTAGCTTGGAAGAAGGTTCTAGCTTGGTTGATAAAGAAGGTGAAATACATGTTGTTTCTAATGACCACATTTTGGCTCCGAGAAATGAAGAACCAGAGCAGGAATTTGTTTCAGAAATTTTCACTTCAGAAATACCAAGAATAGCAACATCATTAACAAACTCGCAAACAGTTGAAAAGCCAACATCCTCAAATGTGAGTCTAATAAATCTTTTTATGAGTATTGGATGAGACTATTGTGATTTTACACCTGTTTATTACTTTGTTTAGGCTTTGGTGGACACACAGATTAGTGAACCGTGTCTGATGAACCAGAAAAAACCACTTGGTGAAATTCCTAAGGTAAATGACAAACAAAAATACCATAAATTATTTTAAATTAATATGCATGTCCACTTGCTATCAACAATAACCCTGCTAGTATAAGTCATAGAAAGAAATCAAGTCTGCAATTTATTACACCACAGCTACATATCATTCGTTATTGTGCAGAGTATTGATCAAGTTGCTGTAGAGGAAACCATAGCAAAGAACACCAATATGGCAGCTTCATCAATTCTTTCCGAATCCGCCACCTCTAAGTTGGATACATCAGTTACTTTACAACGTAAATCGCATCCACATGTAAGTTTATTTTATGCAATTCATATTTCCAATATATTTAGTCAGAATAAAAATGATGTTATTATTTTGATTTATCATTTGTCACAGGAGTGAAAATGAAAAACAAAAAGTACTGAATTTTTATGTTGGAATTTAAATTTAATATATTTGTTACTGATCATAATTAGACTAAAAATATGATTCCTAATAAAATGAATAATTAAAATGAATAAAATATTTTCTAAAATATTTAATATATAATTAGAAGTAGTGCTAATTTCTTGGATTGGACTAAAGTCATGTTTATATAATTTCTTCTTTATAACCTCTCGAAAGAAAAACAACAATAACAACACAATTTAACTTCTACTTGCACTCATATAACTTTTTCAAAATGGTAATAAGAAACTCAATGCTTTATAATTATTGTGGCTTGATGCTAACATCTTTGTGTTATATTTTCTTTTTCATCCCAGAGTGAAATTAGGAGCAGCCAAAATGAGGTACGCATTACTAAAGAAAGTGAAGGCCATCCTGAACTCATTCAAGACTTTGGGAGCAATGATATGATACCAATTGCTTTGGGGAAAGAGGGTGAAGATAATATAGTTGTAAAGACCCTTTTTGAGCTTGAAAACTATCTCAAGATGTCTCTCAAGGACATAGTTAGTTCTGAGACTAACACCCTTCGTCTTTTTTCTACTCTTAATTTTCTGTCCAACCTTCCTTTCAAAGATGTCACTCTAACTGATCAACTCAAACACATTATAGAGACTATGCACCAACACTTCCCAACCATTCTATGCTCCTTTAAGCAACGCTTTGCTACCACTCACAAGTTGGCAGAACTTGAAGCTCGTCAGAATGAGGTGGCCGTTAAAATTTCTGAGGCAGAGAATTTCAATGATGAAGCTCGACTGAAGGAAGTGGTTTTGAAGGAAGAAATCATTAGGTTGAAGGAAGAAATAAAAGTTTGTGAGGCTACCTTATCATCTCTGAATGAGGGAAAAAATAAATGCATTGTGGAAACTATAAAGTACAAAAAGGAGCTTGAAAATGTGAGAAAAAACAAATCTCAAATGGTGGAAGATCAAAGAAAAGTTGAGCAAGAATTGTTTGAAATGGCTTATAAATGGTCAGTTCTCTGTAGTGAATATGAGCTCAATCGGATTGCTGCAAGAAATCCCTCCTGAAGGTTTTCGTTGTTCATTGTTATTAAGACTTCCAAATTACAGACTTCTAACTATAATATAATGTTGAGACTTCCAACTTTTTCACGTAGCTTGGAGTCTAGCCAAAATAATAGATTAATTTTAATAAAATTCATACTAATTTTTTTTATAATTATTATTATTATATATATATATATATATATATATATATATATATATTGATTATTAAAAAGAAAAAAGTAATTGGTAGAATTTAAGCATAAATTTAAGTCACACATTATACAAAAAAGAAAAAAAATAAACAACATATAATAAAAAAAATTCATATTTCATAAATTCATTATTTTAAACTTTCAAATTGAGATGTCTTATTTAGTTTTGATTCAGATCTAAATGATTTTTTTTGCATAAAAAAATTAAATGACTATTTATGTTTAGTCCGTGATTGACTTCAACATCCTATGTTGTTGTATAATTTTCCTATATACATAAACAATCAAATTTATTGAAACTTCTTACAAAGTCTATGTTAGTCTGATTAAAATATCTGTATATAGTTTTTTGACAAATTAAAAGCATTTAGATTTGTGAAAGATTAAAAGTTAATTGCATTTTTTCTTATATTTAAAATGAATATTTTTGTTTTAAAAAAAAGAAGATCTATGAACTGGTCTAACCTATACGATTTTTATGGATATTTTGGTCATGTGAGTTCAAATGAAGAACTTTTTAACCATGTAAATTTTTTTTATCTCAACCCATATGAGTAAGGACCAAACCATATAAGAGAAGTCAAATTGATAGATCTAGTTAAAGTATCATACCCAAGCCATGAATGAAATTTGATGAAGTATCAAACTCAAGTAACAAAGACATGATACTTCAAATAACTAGACATTATAATTTCTTGGTTGTGATAAAATTGGTTATTGCTAGGACATAATGTTGAAATGTAAGTGTTTTGCTATCATATTTTGACACATTTTTTATGCATAACATATGTCTTAGATGCAATGTAAAGAAAGTTTGGATGCATAACAACTTAGAAAACATTTTCGTAAAAAGCAAAATATTTTTTTATGAAGAGTAGACAAAACTTGCTAAGGAGTGTTAGATGTACAAAGACTATAATAGTCACATGTCGAATATGATAAGATGAAGTTTGGTGAAACATAAAAAACAAATAGCAAAGACAATAAACACACTTCAAATAATTAGAAGATAATATTTTTTAAAGAAATACCACTATATCAAATGATGTCTTCTTGTAAAATATTTTTATATGCACATATTAATCCTCAACACACAAATCATTAGTTTGAGTAATTTATTCTAAAAAATAAGTTAATATTTCACACAGCTAACTATTGTATGTAATGGAATTTACAAATAAAAGTTACCCTTAAATAAGTTATAAGCATTACTCATTATTATTTGAGTACCAATAAATTATTTTTCCAAATTGAGCTTTTAGTTATAATTATAAAATTTTAGTTTAAGTATCTGAAAAAGAATTTATTTATATTTTTTCTACTGTTTCTTTTAACATATCCTGAAATATTTTTAAATTTTTATTTTAGTCTCTCTACTTGGTTTTTATCAAACAACATATATATTTTTTCATCATATAACGGTAATAGAAATTAGTTAAAGGGTATCATTCTTCTAGACTTTAGATTATGTGGCACATGTTTTACTTAATTAACATACGAAGAGTAAAATTAATACAAGTAGCTGAAATGACTTTTAATTTATTTAATATTCAAAATAAAAATGGATCATATGTTAAAGATATGAAAGTTATTTAAATAATTTATTTAATAATATAAAATATTGAGAAAATAAAATGTTGTTGATTCTAAAGATTCTATCCTTTAGAATGGCTTCATGAGGAGGGAGGTGGTGAAGGAGTGACACAGATGAACAAGAGCAGGTCTTCACGTGAAGGAATTTTCTTTAATCTTTCATCTAAAGCTTAGATAAGGTATCTTTTGTTCTTTGGTTTCAACCAACTTTCGTGTTGTAACTTTTCTCAAAGTGAGAGAAAATCATGTTCACTTAATCACATGCAATTTTAGTACTACCTCTTTCAAAAAGGAAATAGATTAATAGATTATGAACCTTATTTAAATTTGAGTTAATGTCTAAGAAAGTTAAATACATTATAAAACAAAAACATATAAATTTATTATTTTTAGATTTTAAATTGAAAATAATGTTATTTCTTAGGTAACTTATTATCTATTGAAAATTCAAATGTAAGTCTATATGAAATGAAAGATGAAAAAAAATTAAATATCTTAAAAGAAAAAAAAATCATAAATCTATTATTTTAAAGATTTTAGATTGAAGATAGTGTATTTTTTTTTTATAATAGTTCGAATTTAATTAGTATTATATATGTCTTTTTAATAATTTTTTTATCCAAAAACCCATCATTATTTTTATATAAATCTAGTTTGAATTCTATTAGTATTATGTCTTTTTAATCATCTTTTTCTCCAAAAACCGATCATTAATAAAGTCAAAAGTTCAATTTTTCAATAAATTATACTATAATAAAAATCATATTAAATAAATAAAAATGAAACATTGATTTTTTTTTTCTTTTTTTGTATGGTGTGCACCTAACTTCCATTCTTTTTATTTAGTCATCAAAATTTAAAGGATTTGTTGGCAACTAACAAACCATTTGGTCAAGTTACACACTACTTTGTCTTTGTCAAACGAACTAAAATTCCATGCCTACCACTTCTGGGTTTGTGTGTTTTTTTTCTTCTTTTAATTTAGTCAATAATATTCTGTTTTTAGTATACGGGACAATGGCCCATATGCTTCTTTCAATTCAATGCTATAATTTCTTTCATGCACATCGATTCAAAATAAATACTAATTTATAATATATAAATGAAGTATAAATATCACTTACAAACTGAATTTGTTAAGTTGAGTTATACTTAAAATTTCACTTTGTAATATCTTAAAAAAAATCAACTTTGATCTTCTTATTAATATAAGCTAAAATAAAAACGCTGCTTTTATTTATTTATTTATTATAAATTTTTAAGACGTGATATACATCTAAAATAATTTATAGGGTTAAATATGTTTTTGGTCCCTTAACTTTTAGTGAAAATTGGAATTAGTTTCTGTTCAAAACTTTGGCCTAATTTAGTCCCCAACTTTAAAAATGTATGAATTTAGTCCTTTTAACCAAATTTTGTTAGATTTATTTGATGTTTCAAGCACGTTTCATAATAACATTTAAATTGTTTATACTGTTTGACACATATTTGCTTCAATGTCAACTGAAAAACGCGTTTGAAACATCAAATAAAGTTAACAAAATTTGGTTAAAAGGACTAAATTCATACATTTCTAAAGTTGAGGAACTAAATTAGACCAAAGTTTTGAAGAGGGACTAATTTCAATTTTCACTAAAAGTTAAGGGACCAAAAATATATTTAACCCTAATTTATATAATATTGTTTTATTATTTAGTGTATATAGTGGACAATACATGGTGTATAAGATATAATAAATCATTTTGTAAATAATATTTTTTAATATGTTCCTAACATGTTACACATTCTTAGAAGCATTGAATACTGAAGAATATTGGCAGTCAATTCCAATTTTGTGTTTGATGGAAGGAACGTTCATTTACTTTTTAGCCAACTTCCATTTATTTTGCATATATCTAAGTCAAATCAAATACAAATTTTTAGGCTGAACGATATACTTTTATTTTTGTTAAGATATATTATCGTAATTCCTGTAATCTTAGTCATATTCAGTTTTTAATTCTGAAAAAATAAACTCTTTTTGACTTTTTATAAATATTGAATTTTGAAACTAATTTCCTTCTTCAAGGATGTAACAAGTATTTAGTATCGTATATATTGAACAAAAGCATCAAGCATTTTATATAACTAAATGAATCACATGTGATTACTAAATGAGAAAGACTATTTTATATTAGTATAATATTTTTTTTTATTGTTGGAATGTTTGAATAGTTTTGTTAATGGTTAAAACTCTTTAATAGTCTTTATATTTATATTAGAATCTCAGTTATTAAATTTTACGTAGTCTCAATTATATCTTTATTTTTGAAATATGTATGAAATAAGTTCAAATTGTTAATAGTGTATAAATGGTTAAGGGTGATGTATAATGAACATAGTGATGTAAATTATTTTATTACATGGAATTGAGGTTTAATCTATGATTTGCAATTGTTTAATTGGAGACCTTTGTTACGACAAAAATTAGAGATGTGATGCATAGTTTTTGGAGATTAGGGATTTTGAAACTTAGAGATTTAGGAATTTCGAAACATTGCCAAAGGAATTTCAAGATCAACATAACAGAAGACCAATATAATCAACTGAGAATTTCAAAACAGTTAGGGATTTACATAGTGTGCGTTTGGTGGATGGGTGTTGCGTTTTTTGTTTTGGGATGGGAAATGGGTTTTATATTATATTGTTAAGGTATGAGTATTTATTTGCAATGCAGTGTGCATTGTGATCTCCTATTTCGTTTTAAAATGTGTAGAACTATGGTCTTCCATTTGCGTCTTTCAATGGTAAGGAGTGTAATATGGTTAATATTTTGAGGGCAGAATTTACAGGTGCAAAGACGTGTAGAGATATATATAGTATAAAATGAGTGACATACGTTTTGAAGTGGTGGTCCATCATAGTGGAAACTTTGTAAGTGATGAAAATGGAAAATTAAAATTTGATGAGGAAACAACACATTGGTTTGTGACCCAGATACGTGGAGCTATTTTGAGATCTTAGGTGAAGGAGCTTCGGTACTCTTTAGGAGGTGGGTCAGTGCTAAAAGATAGGTTAGAACTCTTGACTGATGATCGTGGTGCAATGCATATGCTTAACATAGTCACATTAAACAATGTAGTTCATCTATATGTGGTTCATAATACCTTAAAACTTCAGATAATGGAAATGATTGAGTGGACTGAGTTGGAGATACATGGTGAAGATGGGTCGGTGGAGGCTGATGGTGAAAAAAGGGTGGGGGAGGGTGGCCAGGAGGAATGTAATCGTTATGGTCATGGTCATGGTCATGGTGAAGTTGCAAAAAAGGTGGAGGAGGGTGATAGTGATGGTGATAGTGCAAAGTTGAAAGAGGGTGATGGTGATGGTAATGGTCGTGGTGATGGTGTAACACCATGATTGTCATCAACGTTATCATTGCCAAAAACACAACCATAAGCATAAACACAAAAAAGTATGAGATAACCTACCGTTAAAACAATAAATAGCAACACAATATATGAATGAAAAATAAACACAACATAATAACAAAGCATTCATCCATAACGTTATCCTTATTAACATCATCATCACCAACACCATGATCGTCATGAACATCATCATTATCATCAATATCATTATATTCATCATCATTATTATCCTCATTAACATGAACCTCAACATCATCATCATCATGAACATCAACATGAACATCTCCATGAACAACATCATGAACAACACCATGAACATCACCATGTACATAAAGGATATTGGTCTATCTCTTGTACCCCACCTCACACACCTGTTATACCAAACAAGGTGGTGCGTGTCATACTGCCCTTGCGACTAAAAGACCTATTTCTCTGCTCCACAAGGACTTACAAGTAAAAATGTTGGCACATCGCATATCGGGCACTATACTTAGAATAACTTACACTGAATCAACAACATATAAAGCCCTATACATAAAACTACTAATTACAAAAGCTTTAACACATAAAACAAGTCTTCTTGCAAAAAGAGCACCTGAGACTTGATTTGGGCAACATCAAAACTTCTATACTTCATGATTTCGCTAACATAAAATACCTGTTATCCACAAGTAATAAATATCTTCAGGTACCAACTATCCGTCATGGATTTTATCCGTGGATACTTGTGGGCACAAGTATTTTTGTCATCTCTAGCTGAAACTCTGCTAACTATTCACACTCAAGTAAAGTAGAAAGGATTAGGTGGTGAGAGTAGTAGGAAATCCTAGTTTAAGGATTTTACCTTGGCCAATGATGGTAAAAGGATTGATGTTATGTGTGGTAGGATAAAACTCATTGGCAATAACTCTACAAAATAGTAGAGATCATCACAAGTACGTACCTATCTTTAATGAATCCAAACTTAATGTTGAGTCTATAAGTTTTGTTGATGCATGATATCTAGTATGATATCTAGTATGATATCTACTTTGAATGGTATACTTGCTATTTATAATAAAATTAATCTATATGATGAATTCTTTTATATATTAACTTGACATCGTGTTTTTATTGGTTTTGTTGTGTTCTTCTTTTACAATAATCATTATTAAAATGATGTGAACATGTCAGAAAATTGCTACTAAGATTGCTTAGAAAAGGAAGAATGAAACATTTTAGTTATAAAAGTTGGAATCTTTGTTTTGTTTTTAATTTTTTGAAAAACATACTCTTTTTATATTATTTATAGTTTTATTTCGGTTTATATATGTAACTACTCTGAACACTTTTTTCATATAACTATGATAGTATAGTCATATGCTTTCCTTCATGTTCATGATTACTAATTATATAATATTTTGTTTAGTAATTTATCACTATTAAACAAGATGTACATAACTAATAATAAATAAAATAGTTAAAAATAATAAAAAAATGTATTAAAATATAAAACAGTAATAAAGAATTTAAATACATAATAAAATATTTGTTAATCATTAAAATATTTTTTTTATAAATTAAACTGTATAAAAATTAAACATAATTAAATAAATATTAAAAGTGAGTAATAATTAAATGTATTTTTAATATTGAAATAAATAAAAGAAAAACTAAATTTTTATCTTAAAACTTTAATTTCCTAAATTAAACCACTATTTCAATATATATTCTATAATAAATTATAATATATATATATATATATATATATATATATATATATATATATATATATATATCACCTCCAATAGTATTGTATCCATTAGAAATCAAAATCTAAAACAATTTAAATAATTCTTTTCTTTTCATTATCATATTCTTTCATTAAAAGTTTATTTCTATCACACTCAATACACTCATTTTATTCTCTCATGATTTTATCCATAACAATTCTTGAACAATTTGATAGAAATAATATCAATATTATTAAATTATTTATAATAAATGTTTTCAATATAAAATGATAGACAAATAAAATAATTACCTCAAAATTTATGTTTCCCACGATCATCCGTCTATCCGAAGGAGACCAGGTTGTCTCAAAGTGATGCCCTGAATTCGCGATATCACATTCCCATTCAGACTCACCAACTGCAAGCCACCTATCTCTAATAAGGAAATTCATCAGCTGTCTGCGTTAGATCAGTTTTTCAGAAAAAATAAATAGATATCACAAAACAAATACATAACAAAATACGAATAACATTATTTCACTAATAAACAAACCTGAATTTATTAAATTGGGACAGATTATTTAATCTATATATATATATATATATATATATATATATATATATATATATATATATATATATATATATATATATATCACTCAAATTGATTAAATACACACATCTATAATTTTAATAAGAAAATTAAAATAAAAACCGAGACAACAATATATTAATAAATGTTACGAATGTGGGATCCAAGACCGAGAATTGTTCTGATGAAACGTTTCAGATAATCTCATTCTTACGCCTGATCGGATGTGACCTGCACGTTAACACTCGGACGCTAAGTCAGCAAAGTCACAATAATCTCAAAGTAATTAAGAATGATTAGATCAAAAGTAAAGAACCTGACTGACATCTCTTTATTTATAGGCATCAGACTGAAGTAATGGGCATTAACTACCTGTAACCGTTGATCCATAATCCCGCAAGATTCGCCCATCAATTATAACCGTTGCTAACCCGTATTTGCCTTACTAATCCAATAACCCTATCGCCTTACTAATCCAATAACCCTGTTACACTATGTCTACCAGCCTTTCCGATCAACTTCCAAACCTTCCCGATCAACTCCCCAGCCTTTTCGATCAACTCCCATTATTCCTCTTACCAATTTATCATCTTTTTTATTCATCTTCACCTGATCGGCCATCCCTTTACACTACAATAACCATATAAGAATAAATGTAAGTATAAAAACAATTAAAGAATAATAGAGAAAAGAGGACAAAAATATTATAGTATAATAGAATTATTAGTCTTGAAATCTCAGCAAACCTACACATTTTTCTTTGCTTTAAATAGCAGTTGATTCCTGACTTATTAAAGTGCCTTAGACTTTGAATATTAGAATAACCTAATTTTTCATTATTTGACTTTTTCCTCCTTTTCTATATTTTTTAATACCAACAAAAAATATCAATAGATTTGCCACTTATTTTATAGGCGTTGGTAAATCTTGAAAGAAATGCCAACCTTAATTTATGTATAAAATTATTCAAACTTATACAAGTCACATTTATTACTTAAATCATATAAGAATCCGATCAAAAAGATTACGACGCATGATAATGTAAAATAAATAAATAAAAATCACATTAACTATCTAAATAAAAAAATTAATCATCGTTTCAATTTGATTGTGTCAAATTTTCAAATTGCATAATGCAATGCTATCTAGAGTTGTTTATCATCATTTTCACGTGCTAATTTTTTTATTAATTTAATATTTCAATTCTAATTCTTTTCCTTTTTCTAAATCGTATTAATTATGCTCTAAAAGTTTATTAGATTATAATGTAATATATTATTTACTATATGATTTGATAATAGGCCAACACGGTTCAAAACAATGTTTTAAAATTGAGTATAATATCATACTAAAATCATAATTCACATATATGCTGCATGGTTGTTTTCTTTTCATAGTTTTAAGAAATGGAGAAAAATATACTTTTAAAAATATTCCAATTAATTTTTTTAAAAGAGAAATTCATATAATTATTTATGCAATAAAAACATATAAAATTAGTAAAAAAATTCATAATCATTCAATTCAACTTCTAATTAAGAACATCAAAATCATCCATAATAATTAAACGAGAAACATAAGATCACGAATTAAATGAGAAACATCAATCTCACAAACCTAAGGGGAAATATGTTAAACAAAACAATTCCAAGCATATTAACATTTTTTAGGAAGTTTCCTTTGTTTATTCACATCCCATGCTTATGTTTTTTTTTTTAAATAAATATTCATTATAAATGATAAATATGTTTTAATATATGAGTTTAACATAAATGTTAATATATAATAATGTCTAACATGAACTTTATAAGAAAAAATTCATTTTGTTTGATAAATTTGTTTCAAAATGTCTGCCTAACTTAAATGTCAAAGTATACAATAATGCCTAAGTACACAATATTGTTTAACATGTAACTTTGTCATTCTATTGGTAATGAGAAAAATAGAAATATTTTATTAAAATAGGAAATTAATAAATGCAATATTTTTTTAAAAAATATAAATATTTATATTATTTATAACATAAATATGTATACTGAATAAAATTTATAAAAATTGAAATTAATGATTTAAATGGAAAAGGAAACACCATTTAGAAATTAAATTCTTTTAACACATCATATTAAATTAAAATAGAAAATGTAAAAAAATATTCATTATAGGAAGATGATTTACTTCTCATTAACTATTTCTATCTTAGATTTTAAAGATATAATGTGATTTTTGTTATTTAGAAATGTTGAGTTAAATTATAATGTATTGGTGCGAATGACTCTAGAAAGGAGAGTAAATAAAACTTAGATTTTTTTGTACTTAACCAATTCAAAAACTTAACAATAAACTTATCAAGTATAAAAAATTGTTTTATACTAGTTCATTCAAACTTACTTACTACATTTCTTGTTAAAACACCATGTTTAAGAGGTTTAACTAATAAAATAAAATTGATTACAAAATAAATACACAATCTTCTCCAAATTACAAGTATAAATCTCTTAAGATAGTAGGAGTACTAACCTCTGGAAGTGAATACAATCTCTTCAAATAACTTTCTTAATCTCTCCCTAAGATAAATAAATAGAAAAAAAAAATTAGAAAACACTCTGAGAAAGAAAATACAAGTAAGCTCATAGTGTGAATAATATTACAAATGACTTATAACTCTTCATAGAGAAAGTCTTTCTAATCTCTTCAAAATAATCTTCTGTTGAAGTTTCAAATATCTTGATTAACACTTTAATGTTTTCTTCTTTCTTCGAGTCAGCGAAAACTTGATTTAAAAACTTGTTAATTTTATCTCCTCTTCGAGAGTCATAATCTACTAAAGGAAACTTATCCAATATCTTGTTAGCAACATTATCAAATATTTTTTTAATCAAGATCAAAATGATATTTGTCATTTATAAGAATATATAAAATATTTCTATATATAAAGATAAAATGATCATTTATCAAAAACATTTTGATTTAAGTAATAATTAATTAAATAAAATATTTTCATAATTAACATTAAATCATGTATAAATAATTTGAATGTTGCAACTTGATATAAGAGTTCACAACAATTTAGTAATTTGAAAAACTTGACCTAGCAATGCTCTGGTCAAACACTTATAGTCATCTTATGAATGAAGCTTTATGGTATCATCTGATTATTTGAATATTTAATCATCTTATTAGTATAAGTGTGATTTCGACCAATATTATATCAAATAATTAATTTAATATAAAATCATCTGTTCTTAAGAGCAAACTTCAAACTTCAACTGCTAGAGTAGATGTTAGATTCAAAGCATCTATGTTAAACTAATAAATTGTCATCCACCATTATATCATTTTGTTATTGAGTGAGATTAATTTCCAACAATGTATTGTGAGCATAAGTTCATCTTGTTGGAACCTATGATTCCTTCTTAATAGTATTTGTTATGAACAAAACTACTTCATCTAGTGAGATTTATTTTGTTTGGTTCTAAGAGAATTTGTCTATGTGAGTATTATTTGAACCTTCTAAATTTTTTCGAGTCAGGAGTATATTGATCATATTACTTAGAACGTGACGATTATTGATTTTGCTGTAGTTACTTGTTGGTTGAAAATTGATGATAGGTTATGCATTGTTCTTAATGATACCTTTCACTCTTCTTTAAAACAATTTTTTTGTTCCTACAAAATATGCTTTGAAATCTAGGAACACACCAAATTATTATACACCAATGATACTCAATGTATTTATGGTGCTTATCGTGATCTTTTTAATGTTGTTGCTCTTCCACATCAAAACTCTACGGGTAAAATTCATGTTCTTTTTCATGAATTTAATGATTGATTGTCTCACACCTCTACTCCTATCCAAGAAATAGAGCAAGGAGCAAAGTTCTTCATGAAATTGGCATTACACGGTCTTGTTGGTAAATATTCTCATATCTATGATCAAATTTTGGGTTCACATGTTGTACCCACTTTGACTTCTACTTGTTATACTCTTTTGTGTGTACCTAGTAAACTAATCAATGATACACCCATTTATGTTTATGGTTCCTCTATGTTAACATCTCAACGTGATGATCATCACTCTCGAAAGCCTGGAGAAAGACTTCACAAGTGTGACCATTGTGGCATACTAGGCCACAAGATTGATAGGTGTTATGTGTTACATGGTCATCCTCCTAGATCTGCACTTATATGTGACAATTATACTATTTTTCATATTAGTTATAATCATGTCTTTCATGAAAGGATCAACATATTGTAATTAATTGTCATTTCATTTGAGAGAATATTGTATTTGGAGACATCAAGACTATGTTGGTTAGTCCAAGTGATTCGTTAACAGATATTTTCACCGAGTCTTCGTGTGGTTAAGAATTGATTATATCTGTAACAAGCTTGATACGATTTGTATGTACCAACTTGAAAAGAAATGTTAAATATATTAAATTATTAGATATCTTAAGTAGATATTTTATCTTTATCTTTTATTTTTCATTAGTTTGTTATTTTTTATTTATATTTTGAACTTAATTCATATTTCTTTTTTATTATAAATATAATAACTTATTATATATTTTACAAAATTTAGACTATGTTCATATATTTCTTCTGTTATAAGTGATTAATCTACATAGTTTTTTTATTATATTGAACAATGTTCTCTAAATTAGAACGGATTCTAGTTGAAGAATTATTGATTTTCCGCGAAAAACAACAAACAAAAGAGTGAGAGAAATAATATTAAAAAAGTATAATCTATATTACGAAGCTTATAAAGTAATTAAGAACTCAGACCATAAAACTTGTTTTATCCCTTTGGTTTTAGTTTAAAAGGTTTTTTTACATTCACTCATATCCTGTGTTAAACAGATTATGATATTAGTTTAGATCATACATCAATAGGTTAACAAAAGTAGATATATTATTAATTAATGTAAATTTTAAAAGATGTATAACATAATGTTATGATGAAGACCCTTAAGTATTTTTATTAATCATTTAATCAAGTTTAAGAGTGAAATACTTCATTTGAGCCACAGCTAAGGAGAGGCGATTTTTTTATAAAACAAAAATTTACATTAATATTATAATTTCACTAAATTACACAATATATCTTCTATTAAATGCTTATAATATGGGGAAAAATAGAAATACTTGCATAATTTAAAAAACGTCAAGATAATTAATATAACTTACAGAAAAAGTATAAGTTTTTTTCTTTTATTTTTCAATTATATATTTAATAAGACTGAATTTTCGTTGATTTTTTCAAAAATTAATATCTTAGTTCGTTATTTTCAGTATATTTTTCCGCCCTAATTATTTTCTTTAACAATATTTAAACTCCGACTGTTACTTAAAAAAAAAAAAAGTCAAATTGAATCCAATATTTCTAGGAAGAAGACTTTTAAAATTAAAATTTGAAAAGAAATATAATATTAGTAGAAATTATTCACTATAATAATAAACAAAATTTGACTTTAAAGAAAAAACCTTATATGTATATTCTTATTTTACTACAGCAAATTCCACTGTTATTAATTTTAACTTTCCTAATCACTAAGATATTTCATCGTCACATCATAATCTTAATAAAAATTATATAACCATAAAACATTATTATTTATTATATAATCATATTTTAACTTTTTTTCACTGATGTATTATTATTAATTGATTTGAAATTCGTCTTTCAGACTTATCTGATTCGCAAATCACAATCAAATTCTCTTCAAATATTCCAATTCCAAAGTCCAATCCCACCAATTCTGCAACTATAAATTCTCTGTTTTTTAATTCTTCTTTCGTCTCTTCACTATTTCACTTCTCTCTCTCTTTCTTCTTCTTTCATTCCTTTCCCACTTTTTTGACTGCAAAATCGAATAATCTCGCAGCCACTGCAACTCACAAAACAAGAGAGGAAGAACAAAAAGAAGTTGCACTGAGACACCATCATCTTCTTCATCATCATGATTCCCGTTCCTCAAGAAGAATCAAGCTTAGATTTCAGACCTTCTTTTGTTAACAATATCGTCACTGATTTTCTCTCCCATCTTTCCTCCATCCCAAATGCCTGCAACAGGATGTCCTTGCTCCAGGAATTTCTCACGAGATTGGAACTTGAATTGGTCAAGATCCAAGCGTTCAAACGCGAACTTCCTCTCTGCATGTTCCTCTTAAACGATGGTTCGTTTTTTTCTTGAAATAAAAACCACTTTTTGGACGTCTAACCAATGTTGGTTTGGATTAGTTCGTAAAGATAACACTCATATCTCACACGAACGTGATTTTCAGTTCTGTTTTCGATGACGGGCTCTTTTAGTGTGAAATCATTAAGTGTTTTTTTGAATGAACTATTGTACCTTTCGGAACATGACTAACTCGCTGAAACTTTTCTTTTACGTTGATAAAGATTATGTTTTGATGGTTTTTGGCAGATGGGTTGTGTTTATTTTCTCTTCATCTTTCAATGGACTAATATTAGTACTGTTCTTGCTTTTATGGTTGCAGCTATTTCAGCTTTGAAGGAGGAGCTAGCGAAATGCAGAGCTTTCAAGGCTGAGCCTGTTTTGGAGGAGTTCATTCCTCTGAAGAGAGAGTATGAGGAGAAGGAGGATAGTGAGAAGGAAGAGGAATGCAGGGACAAGAATGATTGGGTGAGTTCTTTCCAGCTTTGGAACACAGAAGATGAAGCTTGTAATAGGAGCAAGGCATGTAGATTGGAGCATAAACAAAAGAAGGTAGTATTACAGAGATTGTTATATGTGTGTGGATTCTGTAAAGTTGATGAATTTAATTTTGTTTGTTTTCTGTTATTTGGCCATGGCAGAGTAAAGGAGAAGAAAGAAAATCTTTGGAAAAGGACTATTTCCGACATCATAGTAATAGAAATGTAGAGAGGGGATTTGTTATGCCTTTTTCCACTTACCTTGCAACAGAGGAAGAATGTGTTGTGGATAGACTTTCTCTCAAGACACCTGCAACTGCCGTCAAAAACACAAGAGAGGGACGTGGTTCCAGAATCAGCTCTTGCAGGGTGGTTTCCTCCGCCACTTCGCCCATGCTGCTGCCGCAAAGTGGCCGGAAACAAAGGAGGTGCTGGTCGCCGGAGTTGCATCACCGCTTTGTTAAGGCATTAGAGGAGCTTGGAGGCTCTCAAGGTAGGAGATTAAAACTGTACATATTGCATTGCATATGTATGTTATATGGTCACAGTGAAAGTTCATTACAAACAGATTTAAGTTTGGAAAGTCATAATCATGTGAAATCTTAGTTCATAATTGTCTAATCTTATTGTTATTTCATTGTAGCAGCTACACCAAAGCAAATTAGGGAACTCATGAGGGTTGATGGCCTGACCAACGACGAAGTAAAGAGTCATTTACAAGTGCGTTCGTGTTGTTCCATTTCTCACTGTGCCTCCTAATGTTTGATTTGAGATTAACGCTTAGTAGTTTGTTATTGCAGAAATACAGACTTCATACAAGGAGAGTTCCAGCTGCTACAGCTGCAAATCTTGGAGGCTTGTGGATGCACAAAGAATCAATGAAGGGTACAAGTTCTTGTTCTCCTCAAGGGCCTCTCCAATTCGCTACACAATCTGGGGAAACGACATCCACAACAGAAGGTGACAACATGATAGATGATGATGTAAAATCGGACTTATAACTCTGGAATGTCACATTCAAAACAAAAACATGGAAAAGGTGATGTGTAGATGTTTTCTCACCGTGAATTTTGCAGATAAAGTTAGAGGAGTTTCACATCTACTCAAGAACAACACATGATTACATAAAAGAGGATGGATCTTCGGAGAGAGGCTTTTGAAATTTTGAAGGACCAGTTTTCCTTCCATCCCATGAGTTTTGATATGATACTCTGAGGAAAGAATAAGCTTTTTCGCATTAAGAAGCAGGAGCAGTTGATTTTTCCAATATCACAATGATCATTCATTTCTTCTTTTGCCACGAAATCACTATTATAGAGCTGAAGGAGAAAACTCCGACACGTCTTTGAAGGGATTTCTGCAGTTATAGGTGGATTTTGGAGTTTCATGATTTCATGGTTGACTTAATAAGCTTAGATTATCCATGTCTGAAAACGGTACTGATTGTAGCAGAGTCAAAATAAGTTTATGATGTAACTCCCAGTTCTGTTCTCTATTTTGTGTATTGTAATAATAGTGGTGAAGGATTGTTCAGCTTTTAACTTGGAATACCTTGATTGATGCTCTTTCAGTGTTGGAGGCAAGGTAGGTTATGAAATTTGTCATCAGGGTGAGTTGTAAATTTGTCATAATAGCTAGGGAGTGAGAGATAAAGAAAAAAAAAAAAAAGCTTCATAAAATTTTGTATACAAAGTCCACAGGACTATCAGAAAACTTGTTAAAATATGATTTTGATAAAAGGAAAAGAAATATTGTTAAAGTCTTTACATATGAAATAGCTGTGAACCACTGATATTTAGTGTTTGATTCAACTCATTTTAAAATAAATAATTGCTATCTTTTGCAGTTTTGTGAAACAGAATTGGAAAATAGGGAAGGCGATGGTGTATGATTATGTCTTTGTTGAGAATTTAAATGTAATTTTAGGTCTCATGTGAGAAAGTTGGAAGAAGCTAGTAAATTTATCATATTTTGAATTGAAAATGGTGCCAATTGATTGGATTTATGTATATTGATATTGCATTTCTTTTAAGTAACTTTTCTTCAAAAGACCTATTATGTTTAGGAAAAAGATTTTTTAACAATTATTTTTTATAATTTTTTTACAGTGTATGCGTAATGATTTGTGATTGATCTGTTTTAAATATTTTTTTAAAAATAAATTCAAACAAATCAATAAAATGATAACAGATATCCTATTGTTAAAAAATTGTTAAAAAAAGTTGCTAACTAAATTCGTCTATTTATAGGAATGTCATAAGTATAAGTATATGTTTGATTGAGTTAGCAAAATATACCCTTCAACCAATGTTGGATGAAATTATATTGTCTTTTGCCTCTAAGATACTCTTTCATCATCAAGTGTGAGGATTGCTCTCTATGTTTAATTTAATGGCATATTCATAAGCCATATAATTAAAATTAAGAGGAATTTATTGGGGGAAAAAATCTATCTATTTATATTTGGAGTACAATTTTAATCTAATAAGTTATCACAAGAAATAGAAGTCACATGAGAGAATAATGTTCTCATGCTCTTTGTGCATTTTTTTTTATCTTCAATTTGCATTAATGAATTTAATTGGTTTAATTCAATGCCATATTAAAAGTTAAATGTTTTAGTAAAAGGAAGAAATTTATTGATGTTTGTGTCATAATAAAACTAAATGAAGCATATTCTAGCATACACATATTAAGAGGTTACAAAATATATATTAAGCATTACTCTTTGTATTATCTTAATTAATTGTTAAAATAAATTGTTAACATTTATTGTTAAAATAAAAGTTGGTCAAATTTAGGGTTAGAATACCACCAAAATAGAAAAAAAGTTACGAAGACGGTTGTAAGAAACCGCCACCAAAGTCATCCCTTAGAATATCAACTCAAAATTATGAAGCAAATTTTCAACCAAACTCCACCAGACACCAACTTATTCCAATCTTTGAATCTACTCACCCAATTTTTTTTATCATTCATAACAATTTTAATTCTTTTGTTTGTATGGTTCTTTATTCTTTTTATAATTAAAAATATGATATTATGTGTGTTTTTGAGTAAATGATACTTCGACAACATTTTTTTTACAACATTTTAACACTATTTATGTGTCATTCTGTAATTGGTTCATGGTAGTGCTTATGATTATTATTATTATTTGTGGAGTAATTTTGAACCAATCACAGAATGACACATAGATGATGTTAAAATGTTGTAAAAAAAATATTGTCAAAGTATTATCATCCCTTTAATAATTATTAAAAGTTATTTTTATCATCAATTTTTACAATAATATTTAAAGCATTAGATGATCATTGTGGTGTGATAGTTTAGTTGTATGTAAGTTATTAGAAACATTTTTCTTTTTTAATGGTAAATTACTTAAATTAAACGATCATTTCAAACAATTAGGACTTCAAGTGTTATTATAATTCTTAAGATAAAATATTATTTTTTACTCACAAGTTGTTAATAACATGATTTTTGTAATAAAGAATAACTCATGAATATTTATTTTACATCTATTGGATTCTCTTGATCAAAGTTTATCGATTTACATGATGATGATGTAACAAAACTACCTTTTCTTTTTCTGATTTCTTAAGAAATAGATGCACTTGGTTTCAAATTTCAATGTTTATCTTGTTGAAGGTGCATGACAAAACGGTCTCTTTCAGAAAAATAATAGAGAAGAATCTTGTAGAGCCAACTCGCTCATACCTCCAAACTTATATACAATATAATATTCTATAATGATCAATTCTAAGATTAGGTACAACCCATGATTATTTAGAAAATATTATATGCTTACATTTTTGGTAAAAAATCATTTTAAAAATCTATTATTATTATTAACAGAAACCATATTATATATAGGAAGTTCTTGTTTTCTTCTCAAACCATTGTAGAAATGAAGTTTTTCAAACATGTCAATAAAATTTTTACATGCAATTCTTGCTAACATAATTTATACTTTTTGAGAAGGCTTAAAAAAATCTACCAAATGCTCAATCATAACACAATAAAAAAATTCTTTGACATACATAATTTTTTTATGATTTATTTGATACTAGACTTTTTTACATTTTACTTTTTTTTTTTAAATATAAAAATTTATATTTTTATAATTATTTTATTCTTATATTAGGTGTAATATAAAAGTGTATTATAATTTATTACATTAACATTCAAATAACGAAATCGCATGACCAATAAATAAAACAAATGTGTGTAGGTATAAGAAAATAAGGTAGGTCCACTCTAGAAGAAGTCATTTCTTGAAAGATTCTCATACTTATCTATCGTAGCAGGTTTCTTATTTTCATCCTATTATTAAGATTAATGATTAATTTGCACTAAAAAATTGACTACGCATTCTTAAATCATTGATAATTATTTTTCATAAAATTTGATCTTAAAATTGGATGGGGATCTCAATGCAGATATAGATAAGATAGATTTGAAATGTTTATGGATAAACTTATAATATATATGTATGATGCAAATCTTATTTTCTAAGTTAATTTTATAAAGTTAAAAATAATTTAAAGTTTACTTTAATTAGTATTAAAGTCATTTAAATATGTCATAATTATTATCTGTTGATCTATTTTGTTATCTATTATATCGTACGGCCGGACGAAGATGACAGGAAGAGAAGGAGACGTTTGACAAGGACGACTAGTCTACCACAAATGACCAACCAATCTCATGAAGATCAAGGTAAATCATGATTAAGAGCAATGGACCATGATTGGGCCGGAATTAAGATATTGTTAATCTTGACCCCACGTCAAAAACTATAAATATAGGTCAAAGGTAAGAGATACACCTCCAGACGGAAAAGCGAACAGGAAAACAGGAAGAGAGACCGGACAACGTTAGAGAACAAATTGTACAAGTGTTTAAAGTGACTTGACCTCACAACCGAAACAAAAAATTATATATTTAACAAATCAAATACCATAATTGTACCATACGATCGGACGACGATGACAAGAAGAGAATGAAACGCCCGACAAGGACGACCAGTCTGCCACAAATGACCAACCGATCCCACAAAGATTAAGGTAAATCATGGTTAAGAGCAATGGACCATGATTGGACCGGAATTAAGATATTGTTAATCTTGGGCCCATGCCAAAAACTATAAATATAGGTAAAAGGTAAGAGGTAGGTGATCACATTTACTGTGTATTTATTACTGTTATATTGAATTATCGATCGGGTCATCTATTGACTTTGACATCGGAGGACTTTTGGCATGTACACTTCCGGACGGAAGAGTGAACAAAAATGCAAGAGAAACCGGATGACGTTAGAGAACAAATTATGCAGATGTTTAGAGTGACTCGACCTCGCAACCGAAACATCTACTATTAATTTATTTTTATATAAGTTTCATAATCTATGTGTAGATATTTCGACATGAGATATTATGTTAACAAAAACAAATTTACATTATATCACTTTACAAAAGGAATTTTATAAAGTTAAATTAAACTAAAGTTTCATTTAAAAAAATTACTTTAATAGAGCAATTCAATTTTACCTATGGTAAAGTATGTGAATATTTTCATGTTATGACATGATAAGAAAGAAAACATAATATATTATTGTACACGCAATAGTATGAGTATGAACAAGGAAATGCCACCAAAAAGTGTACATCTTTAGATGCGTTTGGCAGAAAAAGCCAACTACCACCCACCAATACTCAATCCAACTTCAAATATATATATATATATATATATATATATATATATATATATATATATATATATATATATATATATATATATATTTTAATTTGTATACCTAACTTGTACATATCTTATCTTAAGTTGTCTCAAAATCTATGTGAAATTTGATCGTGTTTAACGTGCTTTCAGAATCTTTGCGATTCAACATTCAGTACCACTTCAATTTACTTTAGTTGTTAATTACATTATTCTTCAACTTTTCTTTTCCTAAAGGACAAAAAGAGCTATTGTCTTTTGTAATGGTACGATATTGCTTGGAAAATGTGTATTAACTATTTTTTTTATTTGTTATAAATTTTCAAAATAATAATATAGATTGAAAATAATTACAAATTTTATTTTAATTGGAAGTTATTTGAACTTGTGGTTGAATAAAAATGGGTGGATATTTGTTACAAAGAAGTAACTCGTGAAACTATTTCTATTTTTGGTTAATTCTCTAAATTGTTTTGCACCAAGACCACTCACTTTCTTTTTAATCTTCACAAAAAATAATATAAATAAAATAAATTATTATATAAACTTAAATTAAACCATCGGCTAATCTGTAAAAAATCTCTCATTTACCTAAACTAATTTCAACTAGTGCATAATTTAATTGAAATACATAAAAATATTCTTTCTTATAAATATTTTAAAAAAAATTAAGTACAAACCCTAATAATTGTTTTTGAAAAAAGTTGTAAAGCACATTTTTTATTCCTCTGCAAGCTGGAAAGTTTGGCTTATTAGATGCAGTCAGCTAGGATAACAGGGAATATATATATATATATATATATATATATATATATATATATATATATATATATATATATATATATATATATATAGAGAGAGAGAGAGAGAGAGAGAGAGAGAGAGAGTGTGTGTGTGTGAGAGAGAGAGAGAGATAGATAGATAGATAGATAGATATATAGTTATAGATAGATAAATAGATAGATATAAATATGTGTTATATAAAGTTTTAGAAAAAGATTAATTTGGTACTCAATAATTTAAATTGTAGTATAACTATATTCTAAAGAATTAATATTTAAGTTATATTATTTGTCCATAATAAACTTAAGTGTATATATGTTTTTTCCCTTTTATAAGTGGACCAATGACTTACTAACTACCTAATTAATATATAAACCTTTCTTTTAATTCAAATTAGTAATAGACTCAATTTATATCATATCTCTAAAAGGTTTGAATTGGTTAATCATAAGAAACTTTGTTAAAATATATGCTATTTGTTTATTGGTATTACAATATTTTAACTCCATTTTTCTTTTGTTGACATGATTCCTTACAAAGTAAAATTTTATTTAAATAAGTTTGTTCATCCCATGAACAATAGGAGCTTTAGTCAAGCTTACAATTAAGTTAGTTTAAATAATTTTCATAGGCTTTTTTTCAATTTTTATTTCTTTCATCAAGTTTTCAAGTAACAAGACAAACTTTCATTAAAATTGTAATGTATTCAACTTCACATAAAGATAATGTCATTTACTTATTCTTTAAAATACTATAAAATAGGTGCTCCACTTATAATTAACACTTTTTTTGTAATTTTTTTTCCACACCACAACATTAAAATACTTCATTAGAAATGTTATTGTCATGCTTTGGAAATAACTCATATCCTAAAATGTCCTTAACATATCTTAATATCCTCTTCATTGTAATTAAATGAGAAAGCCTTGAATGATGGTTAACGAGTAATTATTTTTAACAATCAAAAGTCCAATTTTAAAGGTTTTGTTCTTTGATAAAGGAATCTTCTAATAGTTTTTCCCATGTCATAAACTTTCATCATATTTTGCTCCATATTCATAACATAGCCTTTCTCTAATAAATACCCACACCCTTTTAGTTGTAATGGTGCAAGTATCAAGCAAACTTCAATTTCTTTTCTTCATCACGACTAAGAAACCACTTTATATTTCCAATCATGTGATTTGAACACAGTCCAAATACCAGTAATTAAATTTGGTACAATTTGATGTTCTCAAATTGAGAAGAATATGATTTGAATGTGAATCATCATTATCACCTTTTACCCTATGTCAATTGAGTTCCATCCTTCTTCACTTGCTTGCCTTTATTGTGTAGCATTCTTTTAAAAAATGAGTCCCATTTCTTACAAGCATTTACATTTTTTTTTATCAAATTGTTTACATTATCCTCTATTTTGATCACCTTTTTTCTTAACAAATTTTCCATTATAAAGTGTTATTGATATTAGATAATAGAAAATATCAAGAACCCTAAAATCTTTAATAAAATTATTAGGTTCAAGCTCTGTCTGTAGATAGAATAGAATTCCAAAAATTGAGAATATTCTTGTAGAGAGGTTAGAGACAATTACAATATACAGTCATACACTCACTATTTTGCTTGGGAAACAAAAGAATATTGATGGTATTACAGTGTAAAACAATAGAGGTCAAAAAATTATCAACTACAAGTTGTAATTATCAAGGCCCAAATCCCTCAACGCATCGGTGGCAGCATCCTTACAGTTGCTATGTGTTCGCTTGGCTTTCCTTATGTATTTCTCAATTCCATTCAAAAGCAAAGTTGTTCTGTCCAATACAAAAGTTCCAACAAGGTTACATAACGAGGTAGTATGATTCACATTCTGCGGTTTCTAGCAATCTTTTTATTTGGCATTTGCCTCATGCAATATTTTAAAAACCGAATCAGTTATTGCTTTGGTTATAAAAGATGTTTAAAGTAGTCAAACTGATATTAATCAAACAATGCATAAACTATTACTTAAAACATAATTTTATAACTAAAATAAAAACATCGTTGATATATAATTTTAATATATAATGTACACGCAAAAGATCATAATTCTTAAGTTTAATGAAATACACCAATATCTAATAACAATAACAATGTTGCATCTAAAATGAAAAAAAAAAATGACAAATTACTGTAAAAAAAATTAAAAGGAATCAAGATCTAAATATTGTAAATTAATATAAATGACTAAATTATATACTTTATAAAAATAATATTGATAGAATAATTTATGCATATTTGTAATCCTTATTAAAATATGTTTTTATTTGTCTCAAAAATGTTTCAGATTAAATTTTACAAAAGTAAAAATAAGTTTTTGAAAACACTGTTCAACCTAGTTTTAAACCAGTTCGGAAATGGTCTAGTTGTTAATATTAACGGAAAAATTACCAGGTCAATTCCCAGTTAAACAGAACTACCTGTTCAGGTTTTTCAAACTACATTCATAGTAAATGCTAGAAGACAAAGACTACAAAACTGCAAAACGAGAAAAAAAAATGCAAAGCAATGTATGATTAAACATCTTGCATAATAAATATCACGAATCATAAACTTGCCTGTTTTCTGGATTTCTCGCAACTAGATTTCTGATCATAAGACAGGAGTTTCTCTGCATTTGGTGTGCTGCAGGAAATTTCTTCATGGCCTGAACAGCTAGGTCACCCGCACCAGCTTCAACGGCACGGGCTGCGTTTTCAGGTGATCTTAAACAAAGCACAGAAATAATAGACATAACCTGTGCCACAAATAAAAGCAACAAAGTAAAAAACAGGTACAAGATGTACATATATACACAAATTGGAAGGAAACAAGTAAACCATGAGTTTTAAAGAGAAAATTATGTCCATGATATGGTTTGATATAACTCTATAAATGTTGGTAGCAATAGCATGATTAAGTATATTAGGAGTCTGAACCCAGCAACAACATTATAAACCATGATTACATCATTTACAAACTTCAATAGCCACTGTCCAATTGACTAATGCCTATTGGAATTCCCATAACGAAATTGCTGTGCCCAAAAAGAACAATTCAAGACTTCCAGCAGGATGTTTTAGTCTGACTGATTTTACACTGGCTACTCAAACAGATATTGCAGATTCTCACCTCTTGCAAAACAGATGGGTCATCGGAAAACATGCATGAAAGTGTGAACAACTTCTCCATACCTCCTTTCCCAACAATTTCACTCTTGTTCATGTCACTTCCTGCTAACTGATCAATTAAACATAGAAATGAGTCATTTAACTTAATGGAATGAAAACCTTTAACTTAATGGAATTGAACGTTAAAAGTTATAAGCAATCAAATAATGAATATGTTTATGGTCATTTCAGTTTTACCTACAGTACTCAACTACATTCATATCATATATAAAAACTTACAAGTATAAATTGTGTTTGGATTGAAAATTTATGAGATTATTACAGCAAACTCCAGCTCATGATTTTGTGGAAGCCAAGTGAATTTCATCAGCTACATACACCCAAAAAGATGGGTGGCATAATCATTTTTATTTTCATTAAAAAGATGCAAGGGATTTATCTCGGACACAAACAAACCACACTCAAATCCCAAGTGATTGAAATTATAACAGTATAATATGCAGGGAAAACTTTCAGCTCAAGAAGAAAATGTAGGACAACCATCAAAACAACAGAAAGAGAAAATGAAAACCCAACAAAGAACCACTAGCATTGGAAACCATATTTTGCAGAGAGAAATTACAAAAAATTAATAATAATAAACAAATGACTAGGTGGCCAGTCCAGAGAAACATTTCAACCCATACCTTTGAAAGTAATGAGCAACAAACTTTGGCCACAGCTTTGTTACCTTGTTCACCACTGTCATCGATACATCTGAGTACTGCATCGACACCACCTTTCTCAGCAATGGATTTACATATTTCATCCTGCAACATAAAATACAAGGCATAAATGCAATACAATTCTTGTGTCAGCAAGTCTTCAGTTTGAAGATGTTGGCATGGCTAACACAACATGCTGTAATGAAGCCAAGGAATGAAATACTCCATGGGAAAATGACTCAAAAAAATAGTGAAACGGGACAGCTAGGCAACCAGACAACAAATAAACATTTCCAAGTGGAGAGAAAGTCTGAAGGATTGAGCCCATAAAAGAGAAAAAGGAAAATTGTTGAGGAGGTGGATGGTGTGATGCAACTCTATTCCTCTTCTCTCTCTGCCACTAACTTTTCGGATTTCATTGTTCTGCCTCCTTTCTCATTCTATCAGCATCAGTTACTCCTCCTCCTCTCAAGTATACACTCAGGGAGTTGATTTTACTGTTCATACTCAATAAGGCAGCAAACGTACATTTTATTTATTGTGCCATTACACATGCTACGTTTAAATCTTGAAAAAACGTAGAGTCTACCAGGGATAAGAAGCAAAAGCCACCAAATAATTGACCAATGAGACTGCGAGTCTTGTATTAAGACACACAGGCAAATATACCCGCCATTATCCCAAAGTTTAATTTCCACTAACATGTCCACCTAGCCTCATCTGAATCAATAAAAGGAAACCATTGCAGCAACTCAATCTTACGAATCATTCATGGTGAGACATTCCATAAAAAATCTTGGTCTTTCAACAGTTATTTTGAGACAAAGTATAACTGACAATTTGTCACCACAAAAATCACCTAAAACCATACAACTACATGTTTTATCTAATGGTTGCATTCCTATGAGCTTCCAATACAAACACAATTTGCATACTCAACATAGGATTGGATATTACTCCACTTACATTTACAGCAATGACTTTCAAAGTGGTGCATGCTGGAACTAGGTCAGGTGAGCAAAGCCCTGCACTCAGAGAATCCACAAGAGCTTCTGCAATTCCTATCTTGGCAAATTTTCGTGCATAACCATACACCTGAAAACAGATCAAAACGAATACTTTTGCAATGTACACATAACTGAAATGATAGCAGATTACAACTTTGAAAGACATGAACTAGAAATCCCCTGTTCATATTCAACAAATTAAGTTCCTAACTTGCACCCTTTTATTTCTTTATTTTCACGTGTTCGTGTACGTGAACACCTGTGACACTCCACGAACTATTTGGTCAAAAACAATATTCCCATCATCAATATTTCAAATAATGACAAATAAGCCTTGTATTTTTCACTTTTCTTTCATTTTCACTGTTTTGTGTATTCATCCCACATAGATACATTTGAAAACAGCACATAAAGTAAAAATAGCATAAAGAATGTTCAGTATAAACCTTTAACCAATTAAAATAATCTATATGTAACTACTATAAAAGTGAATGAACTTATACGTTATTGGACGATGCTATAAGAAACTTTTCCAGGGTCCGAGTTCTATTAGAACATAGGGAATATTATTAAAGTAATCTGTAAGGAATTAAAAAACGAACCTAAATGACCCACAAGTCAGTGAATAGTTAATAAATGGGCACAAATAGCAATGTAAATGCTGCAGGAGCAATTTTTAGAAACACATCGTGAATAACTTATACTTTTCTCTTTATCTCTACCTCTGTGTATTGTTGAGTGAATTCTTTCAATTCTTGGTACTAGTTAGTTGTATCACATTATAAGTAAATTCCTTTTTTGGAATTACTTCAAGTGAATTCATGAAAAACTAGAAATGATTTCTACAATCAAACAAGAGTAATGATATAAACCACAAATAACATTAAAAAACACCATTGTTATTCATCATACAAAAAGAAAAAGTAAAAGTAACTGAAACTTTTTTTAAGGGTTTAGTTTTCACACACTGCCAATATAAACATTTCAAGATTGTCAACCAAACTCTGAAACCTTCATCTCTAACTGAGCTGAATGGCAGGTGTGATCTGTGTTTTGTAAGGCTTTCTTGTTGTAATCAATTAGAGTTACCTATGACTTTCAAGATAATTACTAAAAAAAAAGTCAACAAACTTATTATACATGAACTATGTGATTAGATGACAGTGTAATTAACATCTAAATTCCTTTCATAATTACCTGTGAATTCATGAAAAACAATAATTGTTTCCGATACCCAAACAAGACTAATGATATATGGACACATGCTGCAGAACAAATGCTAAACGTATATGACTTTTAAGATAAATCAAATTCTTGTAATTATGCATGGACACCTGTTAAAGTACAAACACAAAATTGACATCTTTCATTTCTCTATATCTATCGTCGTACCATATCACATTCCTCATCACATCATATTACTTAACATGCCTACATTTCTTCCCCTACCACAAGTGTCCATGGATAAATTTTACCAAATTTCTTCAACATCCATAATAATTGTTAGAATAAATAGTCTTTAATAGGATTTATTGTAAGGTGTTGTGTGTTTTGTCTTGGACCTAGTTCTTAGATGTATCTTTTGAATTTTCTTCTTTTCCCTCTTATACATTGTGTCCCATGTATCCAAAGTTATTATAAATGAGAATCTTAAGAGAGGGAAACACACACTCTCAAATATCTTTTTCAAGTATAATAAGCGCACACTAAGTGCATGTTTGGATTAAAGTGTGCAAACTTAGATTGAGAAGATTTCATTTTGCTAACTGAGTTTGCAAAGGCAACCTCGATATTACTTTCAATTGAAACCTGGTTTCAGGCCAAATGTAGTATGCTAAGGTACTTTTAAGGAAAATCAAACATACAACCAAACTGAGTTTTCGGGACAAAACGTAAATTGGAAGTGACCAAACGGTAAACCAAACATAATCTAACATATCATCAAGCAGCCGAACTCACCTGCGAAGCCACGACTCGATTGTCATCCGGAGTCAAAAGCGCGCGAACTGCGTCATACAAACTCTGGATCCCCTTGTTCTTATGCAACGACAAGATCTCCAAAACCAGCTCATCAACCTTCAACTCCATAAAGGACTCCTTCACGATCTCATCGCCGGTCGCCGCAGAAGCCACGACGCGAAATCCACTGCTCAAGACCTCCACATCCTGCTTATTATCAGCCAGAAAACCAATCACCATCGTCGGTCCGTCACACCGCTGAAACGTGCCCGTACTCTGAACATCTGAAACGACAGAGAGAATCAGCATTCAAAAGGAGAAATTCAAAACAGTGGCGAAATGGCAACGGTTCATAACCGAGTAGTCAGAACCGTGAAGCAACGACGACAATGCGTTTAAAGCAGAGAGAAGGAGCTCGCGAGATCCAGTGGCGCGGGAGATTTTGGAACAGAGAGAACAAGTTAACTCGACGGCGCCGTTTCTGGTCGCAATTGCCGAATTAGAATTTGCATTTGGATTTGGATTCGAACACAATTCATGAAGCGTGTTGAACGCTATGGCGAGTTCGTGATCGTCGGGTTCGGATTGGAGGTGCTTCAAGCGGTCCAAGCAGTCGATGACGGGATTGGTGTCGCCGGGGACAGAGGTGACGATGCCTGCGAAACGACGTAGTTGAGGGATTGAGAGAGGGAGAAGAAGGTGAGAAGGTGAGAAGAGAGAGAGGAACCTGAGAGATCGACGCCTTGAAGAGTGAGGGTTTGGATGGCGTCTTGGAGGGCCTCCGTGGGGTCCATGCCGAGGTCGTCGACGTTCTCTTTCACAAGTTCTTCGAAAGCTTCCTGCGAGATCGTACGCGTCGCCATTGCTTCTTCTTTCACTCTCACTCTCTTCCTGTCTTTCCTTTTGTTTCAAGGTTCTTGAGTTTTAGCCTGTGACTGGTGAAAGTATATGCTTACTATGGTGAACTGATTTTGAAAATGGAGATGAAACGGCGGTAAGATCTACCAGGGTTATGTTTGGTATCTATTTTATCCTCTGTTTGCTTCTAGCTTTCTTCAACACTTTTTTTCTTTTTTTTTTTCTTTTTCGGACGATCTCCATCTTGAAGGAAAAGTCTCAACTTGTTTTTAGGTAATTTATACTAACATTACACAGATTTTGTGATATGAAAATTTGTGTTGAGTAAGAAAAATGAAAAAACGAAAATATTAGTGACTTATACGAAGTTGTGAATGAGTTTGGCTATGTGCATGAAAAACTAAAATAATTTTGATAGACTTATGTAAAGCTCGATAAAGTACATGTAAAAGTCACATAGCTTAACAATACATCCCTAGAGTTTGATAAGGTGCATCAAAAAGTTAGATAATTTGATGGAAAGTGCAGTCAACTCGATAAGGTGCATGGAGAATTCAAATAGCTCGATAGAAAGTCTAGACAACTCAGTCTAACTTGTTGAGCTCTTCGAGTGTTTGGTCGAGTTATCTAACTTTTCTATGTACTTTATCGAACTCTATAGATGCCTTGTCGAGCTATTTGAGTTCTCTATATACTTAGCCGAACTATCTAGATGCCTTCCTGAGTTGAGTTCTCTATACTCTTAGTCACGCTCTTCGGATGTGTTGTGAACCTCTCAACCTCTTTACTATACAATTACAAATTTTTACACGTATATGACAAGAACTTTATTGATGCACATTAACGAATATAGAGACAAAATTGACAAAAAATTAAAAGCGGAAACCAAGTTAACATACTACCCCCAAAATGGGAACCATTCGAGTAATTAAACCATTTTTTTCTATCTTTATTTTTAAGTAATCATCCTCTCAATAAAAAGAAATATTAAGTTTAGATTCATTGGCTCATGCTTAGGAACCCAAAAGTATTGTGGAGGCATTCACGGTCTAGGTTTGAGTCCTTGATAATCTAAAGTCTTTGAAGTCAATGCTTGTTGTCATAATGGATCATTTTCAACTTCTTATTTAGAATTACAAACTTAGGTTAATAAATATTTTACCAATATTTACTTATTTTGTTGTTTTTATGATTAATTTGACTAGCATTTTTCGTGGTTTTCAAATGATTTTTTTCATTTTAGACATCTTCATTGACATCACAAGTCAATGAAATGAAAACAATGATGACATTTATATTAGAAAATTATCAGGTCAATTGCTTTCACAATTTATCATTTTTTATCTATCACTAGTAATAATTGTTAAATTTATGAAATAAGTTTTTTTAATATAGTACTGACTAACTATTATTTATATTGTGTGTATCTGTTTAATGAAACATACCAAATGATGAAGATAATGAAAAAGAACAAAAAATAATGATTGTTGTTGATTTTTTTTTTTTAATTTTTACTATTGAACTATTCTATTTCATAACAATTGAATAATGATTACAATTTATTTTATATAACAATATTTAATCTTAGTCTCAAATTATTTGATTTTATATTTTATAATTAAAACATTTTCATAACAATCAAATAATTTCAATAATAAAAAAAAATAATTCGGGATGATTTTAGAAACTCCAATAAATAGTAAGGTTTCCGAAACCCTAATAAGTAGGGATGATTTTGAAAACCTTAATAAATAACAACGATTTTGAAAAATTCCTATAAACTAGGAGCCATTTTAAGAATCCCAGATAACAATGGTTAAACAAAAATCGTCACTAATTATTTATCAACCTGTTTTTCTTAATAGTTTTTGTAATTACAAAAAATAAATTTACTAGAAATTAAAACGATCAACAATGTAAAAATTAACCCTTGACATATTTTTGTAATGAACACAAATTAAAATCATGTCATTAAACTTATTATATAAGCTAGATCAAATCAACTAGATCAAAAATTTATTCTTGACAGAACTTTTGTAATCATATGAGAGGGAATATAATTTGTTGAGACCATCATCACCTCATAGATCCTTAACCAATGATGCAACTTGACATCAATATATTTCACTTTTTCATTTGATTTTGGCTCTTGAGTAGTTCTAAAGTATTGTTGTTGGCGCAATAGACACTAACCAACGCGCATTACAGTACTGACAAAGTATGATTGGAATCAAAATCAATCAAGTCGAAGCAACAGCATAACTTATTTTCAGAAAACATAAGACAAAACATATAATAAAGAAAATCAAAACTATAAGTAGTTTGAATAGTTGGTGCAGTTCTATATATCATGGCCGCTGCCAGAAGAAGGGACGAAACATTGGCATGACAGCAAACTTCATGGTGCCATTGTTGCAATGGAAGCCATTTCTCTCACCGCAGGCAAAGTAATGAGGCTGCCATTTCTGCAACACAAACTTAAACCCTTCTCCTCCACCTTGCACCGGACTTGCCAACATCTTAGCCTTTTTTATGTCACACTTGAGGAAGCTCCCATAGCTTTTGAACATGTACACACTGTGTGGGAAAGTGGTGGCATTTGGAGCATCATATTTGAACACTACATAACAAATGACAGAGAAATGAGTTAGGATAACATAACATAGAAGAGTTTGGATTTTGATATATTAGAAAAGGTTTAGTGGGAAAGAGACCTAGAGTATCATTGAGGTAGAAAGGGGCGTTCTTGATGGCCCAATCAGTGTAGTTGTAGCCAAAGTGCCAATGCTGAGAACCACCTACAAGAATCTGGGTTGGTTGGTGCTGTGTTTTGTTTTGATGATGATTCCCAAATCTTGACCACCAATCAGTGTAGTTGAAAGCAGGGAACCAATCCTTGTTGGCCATGCTCACTGAAAACATTGAACAACTCATTATAACTATTATCATCACTGCATCTCTAAACTTCACACCCATTCTGGCTAAACAAAACAAGGTGAATGTCTGATTTGCTTTTCGTTGTTGGGAGAATGGTTGGAGTTAAAAGGGTATTTATACAGGGAGAGAGGAGGAAGAAAAAGACTTAGTCATGGAATATCATGGATTTGACTCCAATGTCAAATGGTGGTGAAAAATGGCCAAATCAACTTTATAGTTATTTGTTGGATGTATAGTGCAATTAAACATGATAGTTGAGAGTATGTTGTGTTTTCATTGGCTTTTATAACTTTTCTTCCACACTTGACCTCTTTTCAAAGGAACATGAGTTTTACTTTGAGCATAGAGGAAAATGGGAATTAATTGATAGGTTTGACATTTATTTTGATATGATCATAAGAGATTAACTGAAAATATGTAATTACAAGAAATAACATCTTTTGGTTTCTATGATAACAATGGTATCGGATATAGTAATATATATTTTTATCATAGTTAATATTTTTTAAAAGCTCTTGAGTTAAAATATAATTGTATTATACATAGTAGAGATTGCAATTCGGGCACAATTGGACTAGCACTTATTTTATTGTTGGGCTAATAATCTAGCGGAGGATAAAATAATCAAGGGTGTTGCTCCCTCCACCTCCCCAAATGCTTCTACACTTCTCCACTATTTTTTTTTTATTTCAAAAATATCCTATACGTCTCCATTATTTTCTTTTATTCAAAAAATATCACACACCTCTCCACTATCTTATGGCAACTCCACATAACCACACCTTAAAACCATACCTCAGAACCACACCTCTGATCTACAGGGTGGAAAACATAGTCAAGATTTGAGCTTTGGAGAAAGAGAAAAGGAAAACCCTCATGAGAGGCAATGTGAGGGAAGGTTCTAAGCTTTAGGAAATGGTGGCTGCCATTTCGGAAGACCCATTGACCTCTTCTGAGAAAGACAACAACAACAACAATGACACCATACCTAGAAGACCAAAGGGTAGGCAAGTTTCTTCAAGGTACATGTCTCACTCTCCTTCACCTTTGCCTTCTTCAACCACAACAACTTCAACCTCAACATCAACGACAAGTTCTTCTTCTCGTCGATTCTCTTCCCCTCTTCTTTCTCATTCCACCAATTCCTCTACCCCTTTGGTACCAAAACGTTTCCAATCGGTGGACCGTCGCCACACGCGCCCCTCAACGCCGCTTCCCGAGGCGACAAAGCTTCTGGTGACTTCCACTCGGAGCCTGTCGGTTTCCTTTCAAGGAGAGGCCTTTTCGCTACGCATTAGCAAGACCAAAGCCATCGTCGCCACCTCTCCGTCGCGGAAGGCCGCGATGCCGGAGCGACGGAGGGCCACTCTAGTGAAGGGGGAGAATTCAAGGCCGGTGGATCAACATCGGTGGCTGGCAAGGACCAGTCAAGTGGATCATCTTTCCAAGAGTGTGGATATCACTGATAACAAGAAGGTTTTTGTGAACGGGTTTGGGAAAGTGGTGAGGGATTTGTAGAAGTCAATGGTGGTGGAGGGCGAAAAGAGAAGGGCTTCTTTTGGTGAGTAGTGAGGAGGTGTAAGATACTTTTGGAATAAAAGAAAATAGTGGAGAGGTGTAGGAGCTTAGGGGTGGTGGAGGGAGCAACACCCAATAATCAAAGATATCTGATTAAAGATATTGATAAAGCTGTTTATGAGCAACTGAATCTGAAAGTAAATCTGTTTTTATTTTATTGGGTTTGAATCTGATTAGGTCCATGAGACAACTTATAAATACAAGGACATGGCCAAAAGTCAGATATATTCCATTATTCAAGCGTTGAAAGACGGCAAAGTCACGTTAGAAATGTTAATGTCTCGGTCTCTTAAAAATATCTCTATCGAAACAATAATAAAATAAATTGAAATTGTATATATATTTGTTTATTGGCAAAAAAAACTTGATCGAAAATTAGAGTTATAATTTACGGACAGAAGGAATTGTATATATTACAGGTAGAAATTTTTATAAATAATATAAAATATAATTTATTGACAAGTCTAACTGAGAAAATTTACTAAAAGAATCATTATTGATGAAATTTTTTTATCAATAATTTAAATTCTAAAATTAGTGAGTAATTTTAGATTTATCAACGAAAATATTTGTTTTTATCGATAAAAATTCATACGAAAATTCTTGTAGTAAATACATTTAAAAATTTGTTTATACGTATTAAGAATAATAATAAAAATATTTGTGAAATATTTTAGGACTATTATTCTCTCACTAAATATATTTTTGTTATAATATAAGTATTGATGTAACTTACTTTGAATAAAATCAAATAATTAATATTTCGATGAAAACTAATATCATAATTATATATAATTGGAAATTTTGATGAAAATACACACCCAAGAAAAAAATTTGCATTTTTTAATATAATAAAAATTATAAATTTTAATCTTTAGTTTATTTTTCATTCATAAAAATTAAATTCAAATATTGATAAGTCATACAAAGATCAAATTTGTATGTTTAATATGATGGGAGTGGGTTGGTAGAAGTGGAAAGAAACAGAAATTTTTCATCGTATATACGTCAAAGTGTAGCAACAAAATTATGACTAACTTATAATTGCAACATTAACCGAAAGCATATAGTGTGGTAGGGCTTAGTCCTCAAATTGATTTTTATACCTTTGTGTAAAAGAGATGCATGCCCACATCAGTGATGTAATAATGAGGGCTTGATGCCGTATTATTACATAGGCAAATGGTATTTTATTCAATTTTACATTCACACTTATATTCTAAGAATTTAATATTGTGTAATTTAATTTATTTAGATTTTTTTCTATTCCAAATCTGGTCAAAAACAAGACCTGTTATAAATATATGCAATGTATAAACTCTACAAATAAATACAACACAAAATAATTTGACTCAAAAATCAAATTCTACCTATTTTTGATGAATTTTTTAAAATATTAGTAATGGTGCAAATTAAATTTATGTTACTTGTTTTTTGTTTAATGTTGTTATCTGATGATGTTAATGATTTAATTTTTCACATCTTTTAATAGAATTTTAGAGTTACTAAAATGAAAATATTTTTAAAAATATAAATACATAATAGGTTATAGTTGGATAAAAAAACATGATTATATACTACAGTTTCTTTAATAACAATACAACTTTTTTATGCAACTCTAACCTATAATTATAAATATACTATGGTTTTTTCATGAACCATACTTATTATGAACTATCTACTACGGTTTACAATCTTAGCTTATGATTTATCCTTTTTACTATGTATGCATTATTATACAGTCATTAACCATAGTTTAATAATGAAAATAATCGTAAATATATTTCTTTGTTGTATTAGTGATGTAAATCGTACTTTAATATATATTTAAATTTTCATTTTAAATAATTTTATTTAAAATTTGTCTAAGCAAGTAGTATTTATGATATAAAAAAATTAAAAAAAACAATTTTGAAGAGATAACAATCAACAATAGAATATATTTAAAGATAAATAGAAATAGTTTGCTCATACAGTCTCCTTTTGGACCTTTTCATTAAGGAATTGTTTGTATGTATAAATTAGATTAAAACAAATAAATAGAAATATAGATTTAATTTTATCTTTTGGAAAAAAAAATAATGAATTTAATAATAATACGCCGTTCATATGTCATCATGAAATCACTGCTGAAGTAGTCAACTTGCCAAAGGTCGTTCATACTAAGTATGAAACCATGGAAAAATTTGTGAACAATAATTCTAAATTTCTACACACTAGTTGCCACTAAATTTGCAACAGTAAAATCATACTATTACACATGATTTCGTGAGATGTTTTCTCTCAGTATATGTTGAACAATGTCTTTATGTATTCGGCTTCGTTTGAATTAAACACCTAAATGTGCATTAAGCCCTAATATGACACAAAAACATATAAAATTGCTTCTGCCTAATTAAACGTGAAGCAAAGAGTTGATATCTACATTAAAATTTTGGTATTATCTGCATTGTCAAATTAAAGAGAACTATTTAATATTATTTTTTTAAAAAAAGTCCATTTTGAAGGGGAATTTTTATTCTTAGCTATTCTTTTTTATTATGATAACAAAGGGACATTTATGTTAATATTTTGTGATAACTTGTATATATTTGAAAGGGAGAAATATGATTATTGTTAAATACTGAAACTATACATGGGTTAATTTTTCTTAAGTTGAATATACATATAGGATACACTATTTATAATAGAAGAAATATGAGCTATAAGTTCAAAATACAAATAAAGAATAATAATAAACTAAATAAAGATAAAAGATAATAGATAAAATAAAAATAATATATCTAATGTTTCCTATCAAGCTGATTTGTTACTAATAAAATTAATAAGACTTAGTGAAAATATTTGTTTCTACACTCAAGTGACACCAAATTGTTAATGATTTGCGAAGATGACATAGAAGATGAAATACTAAACTAGAAGGGAGGTTGCTCTATGTATATCTGTTCTTGCAAATCGTTGTTGAGGAATATATTGTTAACATTCAGTTGATAAAGAGATCATTGTTGAAAAACCTCCACGACTATAAATAAACTAATAAAAATCATCTTTGCCACGGGAGAAAAAGCAAATATGGACGTGTCAAACATAATGGTACTAGAAGGGAGGTCAGAAGAGACAATAGTGAAAAAAAAGTCATTGATGAGCATGAGAGAGAAACCTTAAAAATCCAATATTCTCCAATCAAGACACCTGAAAGAGGAAAAATTGCGATCTCGATGCTTTGAATCGTTGCTTGAGAGGAGACAAGATGTGCCACCATGCATGACAGAAAAGGGAGCAAATTGACAACTTCGAAAAACGTTAAGAGTGCACAGGAGCTCCGATGAAGGCGTTGTTGATGACACTGTGGTCGCATGACTGAGACGATCAAAACCATGTAATCATCAATCAAAACTGGAACTTCGATAGTGGCAGCAGTAGACGACGATGCCACTTGTAGTGGTAGATGGCATCGCCACTGGCATCAACCGATGCAGTAGCAAAGGCAACAAAAAAATTTCTCTAAAGAACTTGACTCTAGATACCATGTTGAATATAGTAAAAATAATGTATAGGTTAATCTCCCTTATGTTGAATATACACATAGGGTACTCTATTTATAATAGAAGAAATATGGGCTAAGCCCAAAATACAAATAAAGAATAATAATAAACTAACTAAAGATAAAATATAAACATAATATATCTAACATTTATGTTAAAATCTTGTTAATTATCTCTATTTTGGATTAACTAATCTTTTTATCTTAAGTCGTTAATTAAGAATAAGACATACAAAAGTCTTCAACAATTTTTTATCACCATAAAAAAAGGGGATATTGTTGACAAAAAGAAGAAGATGGAAATTTTACTTCAATAAAGAGTTTTGATGATGATGACTCATGGATAAGTGTTGAATATTTAAAGATTGTTTGGTTTCAATAGATACATTTAAAAATTTAGTTGTTGAAGTCTTCTAATTTGTTCATTTTATTTAAATTAGTAGATCAAGAGCCAATAGATATAACCCAAGCAACAAAGCACTCAAGAAAGGTTTTATTTTGGTTTAATCATTCCAGCGGTTCTGTTTTTGGTTGGAAGTTGCAGATCGGTCCTTCATTTTTTTTTATCTCAATTGAATCCCTATTTTTGAAAAAGTTAAGCAATCAGGTCCTTACTGTTATACAATACTAACACCATTAAAGAGGGTGTCACGTGTCAGTTCGTATTTTTTTAAATCATTTTTTAATTATTATTATTATTTTATTTTAAAATAATAAAAATTCTCCACATAGATATAACAACAATGTGACGTGACAGTGGCAATGTCACATGTTATTTCCATGCCACGTGTCATTGTCATAACACATGTCATTGCCATGTCACGTGTCATTGCATTAGTCTCAATTTGGTCTTTCTATTTTTATTTTGTCTCAATTTAGTTCTAATTTTATTTAAAATTAAATAATTTTGTCTCTCTCCAAATTCAAACGAAATTTAAATTGTGTTAGACGCTTTTGTAAGGGTTAGACAATTGAATAATGTTTAAAACTTTTGTAGGGGTTGAATAGAGTTTTAAACTTTTTTTGCAAATAATGTTAAACGCTTTTGTAGGAGTTAGACGATCTGAAAATAATGTTGAACACTTAAATATTTTTAGAAGCGTTTGTAAAGCTTTTTTAAAAACTAAAACAATAAGGAAGACTTATTTTTATATTGGTTCACTCCAAACTGAGTTACGTCCAGTTCTCTCTTAAGCACTTTTAAGGAGTTCCACTGATCTTTCAAATATTAGAAATGGCAGCGTAAGCGTAAGCAATAATAAATCTTGTTGTTCTTCTTTTCATGTGATTCTCTTTATATAGACTCCTTTGAAAAAGATCCGTTACTCAGAGTATTAATTTTCTCATAAAGATGTGGTCTTTTGGTACAATGTCAGATATTATGTTGCTTCTTGCAGATATAACTCTGTTGCTTGTACGAATGGGATAGAAAAAAGACATTAAGAAAACATTCTGACAATATCTTTCTATCTCAAAACATTATTTTGATCAAATGTAAAACTTTTAAATAATGTTTTGTATCGTATTGATCTGCATAGAAAAATAGAACAAAACAAAACAGATAATAAAGTACTATTTCATACATGCATTAAAAGTGTTAGACGTCTTAAGCGTTTAGGTATGTTTACGTGTACTAGCGTATAGACATAGTCTATTAGAAGTAACATTGTGTTTAGGATATTATTTATACATACACTATTTAGTATACTTATCATAAACGATTCATTTGATATTAGATGTTATTGTTAAACTTCAAAATAATGTTTGTTTAAATGATCTTATCTTAACAAAACTAGGTTAACATCCCAAAATAAGTTTAATAAAGTGAGCTTATACCTAGTTATATAATATAATTTAATTATATTTCAGTCAATACGATTTCTTAATCAACATTTAGTTACTTTAAATTTATTACACGAGGGTACTAAGAAATTATGGAGGTACATGAAAAAGGTAACTTAAAATGGAGGTGAGGAAACATTTTCATTTCAGTCAACTAGCCTGTTGGATCCAGGAGCATGTACCGCCAAAGTCAAACACAGGTTGTGTGAAATAGGATAGGTGAGGCAAAAAAAGTTGACGACCAGAATTTGGGAAAAGACACACAACTGTTCAGATTTCAGCTATTTATACCATGAAGTTGATTTGGCCATTTTGCACCACTATATGACATTGGAGTCAAATACATAATACACCATTCATTCTTTTTCTTCCTCCTCTCTCCCTGTATAAATACCCTTTTAACTCCAACCATTCTCCCAACAACGAAAAGCAAATCAGACATTCACCTTGTTTTGTTTAGCCAGAATGGGTGTGAAGTTTAGAGATGCAGTGATGATAATAGTTATAATGAGTTGTTCAATGTTTTCAGTGAGCATGGCCAACAAGGATTGGTTCCCTGCTTTCAACTACACTGATTGGTGGTCAAGATTTGGGAATCATCATCAAAACAAAACACAGCACCAACCAACCCAGATTCTTGTAGGTGGTTCTCAGCATTGGCACTTTGGCTACAACTACACTGATTGGGCCATCAAGAACGCCCCTTTCTACCTCAATGATACTCTAGGTCTCTTTCCCACTAAACCTTTTCTAATATATCAAAATCCAAACTCTTCTATGTTATGTTATCCTAACTCATTTCTCTGTCATTTGTTATGTAGTGTTCAAATATGATGCTCCAAATGCCACCACTTTCCCACACAGTGTGTACATGTTCAAAAGCTATGGGAGCTTCCTCAAGTGTGACATAAAAAAGGCTAAGATGTTGGCAAGTCCGGTGCAAGGTGGAGGAGAAGGGTTTAAGTTTGTGTTGCAGAAATGGCAGCCTCATTACTTTGCCTGCGGTGAGAGAAATGGCTTCCATTGCAACAATGGCACCATGAAGTTTGCTGTCATGCCAATGTTTCGTCCCTTCTTCTGGCAGCGGCCATGATATATAGAACTGCACCAACTATTCAAACTACTTATAGTTTTGATTTTCTTTATTATATGTTTTGTCTTATGTTTTCTGAAAATAAGTTATGCTGTTGCTTCGACTTGATTGATTTTGATCAAATTTCAATTATTGTAATGCACTTTGGTTAAAGATCATAAACAGCACATAAGGAGTTTTTTGTATGATAATATTAACAACAATTATATTTATTTATTATAATGATGACAATAATTGTAATAATAATTAAATATTGAATAATATAATTATCTTTAAGACACAAAGCTTTAAATCGTTCCATCTGGTTGATGTGAGTCGCAGCAGTGCCAAAACGACAATGGTTTTCCCCAAACCTCATCATCACCGTCGTTATTTTTCTTCAACCACTCTGTGTTCATCTTCTTCTTCTTCTTCTTCCAACGACGCACTGGTTGGAGAGAGAGCAATCGCGTACCTTAAACGCCACCCTCAAATGCTGCCATCACTCTCTCATCATTTCACTCCCCAAGCCGCTTCCTACGTTTTACTCCACTCCCAATCCAACCGCGGCATTCTCCTCAAATTCCTCTCGTGGGCCCAAGCCCAAGCCCAGACCCAGGCCCACACTTTCCTCACCCCGCACTGCAAGTGTCTCGCCATTCACATTCTCACCCGCTTCAAGCTCTACAACACTGCGCACTCCCTCGCCGCCACCCTCATCCACCACACTGCCACCGACCTTTTCCGTCACCTTCACGACACTTACTACCTCTGCAACTCCTCCTCCTCCTCCGCCACCGCAGCCGGTGCTTTCGACCTCGTTGTCAAATCCCTCTCCCGCCTCGACTTCCCCGACAAAGGCCTGGCAGTCCTCCACCTTGCCACCCGCCACGGCTTCGCGCTCGCCGTCCTCTCCCACAACGCCATCCTCCATGCGCTCCTCCGCCGCCACCACCACAAAAACTCCCTTCACCAAGCAGAACAACTGTTCCGCGACATGATCCGCAACGGCGTGTCGCCGAACGTGTACACTTACAACATCATGATTCGCGGCGTGGTTGACCGGGCAGACTTGGAGAAGGGGTTCGGGTTCATGCGCGAGATGGAGAGAGAAGGGGTTTCGCCGACTGTGGTTACCTACAACACGCTGATCGACGCTTGCTGCAAGAGGAGGAGGGTGAAGGAGGCGATGGTGCTGCTGAGAGAGATGGCGGCGAGGGGCGTGGTTGCGAATTTGATTTCGTACAATTCGGTGATCAATGGATTGTTTGGTGAGGGGAGAATGAGTGAGGTTGGAGAATTGGTTGAGGAGATGAGTGACAAAGGGTTTGCTCCTGATGAGGTCACTTATAATACTCTTGTTAATGGGTTTTGCAAGGAGGGGAATTTCCACCAGGGGTTTGTGCTGCTTTCGGAGATGGTTGAGAAGGGGTTGTCACCAAATGTTGTTACATACACTACTTTGATCAACTGTATGTGCAAGGCTGGGAATTTGAGTCGAGCGATGGAAATTTTTGATCAGATGCGTGTTAGGGGGCTGAGGCCGAATGAGAGGACTTACACAACCTTGATTGATGGGTTCTGCCGGAAAGGGTTGCTGAATGATGCTTATAGGGTATTGAGTGAGATGATTGTTAGTGGATTTTCGCCGTCGATTGTGACTTACAACGCGCTTGTGCATGGATATTGCTTTCTGGGGAGGGTGGAGGAGGCTGTGGGGATTTTGAAGGGGATGGTTGAGAGGGGGTTGTTTCCTGATGTTGTTAGTTATAGCACTGTTATAGCTGGGTTTTGCAGAGAGCGGGAGCTGGGGAAAGCCTTTCGAATGAAGGAGGAGATGGTTGAGAAGGGTGTTATGCCTGATAGGGTTACATATTCCTCGCTCATACAGGGTCTTTGTCTGCAGCAGAAACTGGTGGAAGCTTTTGATTTGTTCCGAGAGATGCTGCAGATGGATCTCCCGCCTGATGAGGTTACGTACACTAGTTTGATTAATGCTCACTGCGTTGAAGGTGAGTTGAGCAAGGCTCTTCGTTTGCATGATGATATGATGCAGAGGGGTTTTTTGCCGGATGATGTTACCTACAGCGTGCTTATTAATGGACTTAATAAGAAGGCTAGGACGAAGGAAGCAAAGAGGCTCCTTCTGAAGTTGTTTTATGAGGAGTCTGTACCAAATCATGTAACATACAATACACTGATCGAAAACTGCAGTAATAATGAATTTAAGAGCGTGGTAGGTCTTGTGAAAGGATTCTGCATGAAGGGTTTGATGAATGAAGCAGATCAAGTTCTTAAGACAATGCTTCAGAGGAATCATAAGCCTAATGCAGTAATTCATAATTTGATAATACACGGACATTGTAGAAGTGGAAATGTTCACAAGGCATATAAGATGTATACGGAGTTGGAACGTTATGGTTTTGTTTCTCATACAGTGACTGTAATTGCTCTCGTCAAGGCACTATCTAGGAAAGGGATGAATGATGAGCTGAGTCAGGTTTTGCAAAATGTGTTGAAGAGTTGTAAGCTTAATGATGCTGAGGTAGCTAAAGTACTTGTTGAGGTTAACTTCAAAGAAGGTAACATGGACGCTGTTTTGAATGTGCTAACTGAAATGGCCAAGGATGGCCTGCTACCTAACGGTGGGATCCATTCATTTGCTCCGGGAAGTACCTAATGTATTTCCTCTCGTGCCCTGACCTGTGCTTTGTATGCTGAAATTAGAATGGATCCTTCTAGCGTACACCTAGCATGTTTGGCTTGGATTTACAATGTGAAAATGAAACCCTAGCTCCACAATTATCAAAGACCACCATCTTGGACAGGTAAACTATCTCCTATCTGTTTTCTCAATCAAGTCCTAAACAAAATTTATTTGTGAGGTGTTTCTTGCAATTGTGTATTGTTTTTCGTTTTCAATATCCTTCCCACAACGTGTGAATTTTTTGCATCAAAAAGTCATTTCTTTGCTAATTACACAAAATATGTCAAAATAATTCGTAATACAATTTCATTCTTATTCTTTCATGTGATTCAAACAACCAAATGTGACCTTATTATTTTGTTTTTATAATTGTCAAGCATGAGGTAATTTGCTTTTTCAAAAAGGGACATTGTTGTGTTTTTTCTTGGTGTGTATTTCAAATTGCAGGTTCTTATAATCGCGGATTTACGTAATTTCAATTTGTTGGACTTTATTATTTGTTTCATGAATGGGTGCTGCTGAAGTCAAGAAAGCATAATCTGGGCATTGTTTGCCTTTTATTTTAGCATTCGAATTGTAAATTTGAATCTTAGATTCTTTGTAAATTTTAATTGTTTAACTCCATTTATCGGCCAGGATTAGGTCATTAGAAATTTCCATTCCCGTTTTTTTATATTAATGATTTAATGGTTCTCCAGCTTCCTCTCCTTTTTGATAGGTTGTGTTATTAGTGATAATAATTTGCAGTGAATGATATTTTTAATCTGATTTGTAATATATTTGTCTTTTACCAGAACTGAATTGGCGGTGATTACTGATGTTCTTAAATTGTTGCGTTACGTTATCACTAAACTAGAGACAAGGTTCTTTTTATTTGTTGCAGATCACCCAGTGGAGATGAAGTCTCGTCTGCTACATATAATATAAATTAAGTGGTAAATCAAATGAGATTCTCATGGAAGGAATATTGGGCATCGGTAGGAATCTGTTAAACAACCATTGCCAGAGCCTTCTACAATGAAATCATTCAAAACCATGGAGGTAAAAGTTTCCTTGCAAAAGATATGGGTAGTTTGGACCATGGTGAGGGTAGTGGCAGAGCTTATTTGCAAGAAAAGTTTCCAGGCATCTTGAAAACTAGAAGGATGAATTTGCATAACGTTGAACTGGGGAGGACTATAATAAGGGAAAGTATCCTATCGGAAAGGCTTTTGCCGAAAAAGGAAATTTGATATAATTAATTTGGACCAACTAAATGCTTTGTGTGTAAGTTACAAGTGGTTTGGTCAAGAGAATATATTTATTGTCGCAACTAGAGAAGAGTATTTACTGAATGTTCTTCAGGAAGAGAACCCACACAAACACATATTCATAGAATGTAAGAAATGGAAGAAGGCACAATCCGTTGAGATTTTCATCTGGCAAAACTAGCTGTTCCAATATTAGATTTTATTTAATTCTCAAAAAGAGTCGTTGCTTACATTGGAAGCCTGAAATTGTGGGGAGCCTAAAATTTTTCCCCATGATTCTTCATTTATTTAACTCTCATATTGGGAATAGATACAAGCCATTTCTTTTTAGGTAAGGACAGAGACTGTTAGACTGATTTAGATGACAGTAGATTTCACGAAAGATTACGACATATGTCCTTGTAGACTAAGCCTTGTAAAAGTTTACTAGAATCACATGCTTCACATGCCTACAAACTCTGTACATTGGTTGAAAAACCTAATCAGAAGCTCAACCGCACTTCTTTAGCCCTGATCAGATGCTGGAGAGGATTGGAAAGAGTTGCATACAGGTTGCAATTGTCTGAAGCGAGTTCATTCAATTTTTCATTTCTCCTTGCTGAAGAAAGGGGCTACTTTCTCAACAGCAGGTACAACCAGTTCCCTTGTGTTGTCAGACTCATGCACATGAACTGCCAACCTAAAACAGATTCTTGATACATGTCAAATTCAAACAGGAGATCTTGATTATTAGTCCGTGGGTATCATTTCCGCACTTCTGAACATAACTGGGAATCTGAAGCTAATATCCGAGCTTCCTTTCCTGGTTTTTTTCACCTTTGATGTTTAGGGGATTATAGTGGGGGAAAACATAAATGGGAAGCAGGGGATGATAACCTTAGTTAAGGGGTTGTTGTAGTTAGAAGAGTTAAACTATGGACATAGTTCGGTGGAAAGAATAAAGGGAATTTGGAGGCGAAAAGGGACAGTAGTTGCAAATATTCAGGAATTTTATTACTATTCTTGTATAGATTGTTCTTTGTATTGTACCCATGCTAGGGACAGGATTGGGAACTACGGTTCATCGATGAAGATTCATTATTTTGTTCACAGGCTGGTGGAAGAACTATATCAAAATCACAGAAAGAATCTGGCTTATTGAATTCTAAAGGCAACACTTGAAATTGCATTTTTTCATGTTGAGATAACTGATATATGTTCGTGAACAAATTCAGCCTTTCCAAAGGTAAAAATGCTGTAGTTTGCATGTATTTTGTTAAAATTTTACTTAAATTGATTGTTCAATCATTAGATATAGTTTTCTGCATTATGCTTATATGAGTTCGCAGATATACAAGTATTTCAGTTTAACTAATGATTCTATTTGAGTTTAACTAGTGATTTTAAGTTTCAGTCTGACTAATCTTTAAAGGATGATACATGTGATTTACATAAAAGGTTTTGTAATATTTTTGTTAAAAAAATCCATGGGAGAGAAAACCTTAATCCATTGGCATATAAACAAAAACAGAGAACAGAGATGTATTTTGTTGACGTTCTTGTATTTCCTTAAATGGAAAATTTCTAATATGGCTCTAAGCGGGACTGATGTGGCGTTCAATACTAGTTAGGCATTTTATGTTTGGAAGCATTTTAGCTCCGGACTGTTGAGCGCCACTTGGTTTATGACCTGGGCACCTGGTTATATAGTGGGCTGGGAATGCCGCTGCTCGTCGTACCTCGGCAAGAGGTGGTTGCAGCATATATGATTGGAATGCATTCACCAATCCAACCTGGTTTCTGAATTTGGAATATAGTTCCAGTATGATGTTATATTTATTCGTATATACGGAAAAGATGCCTCAGTTAAAATAACTTAAAAGTGTTTTAATCTGTGAAAGGAAATACTGCCATGCATTTGACCTGTTGGTTGATTGTAGGTGTTGGCGTAGATGTTTGACGTGAACATGTTTCCTCTGTTGATTTGTTGTTGCTTGTTTCATAAGCCATGCATATTGACTTTTATTTTCTTTGATACTTTGCTATCAGTGGATTTAAACATTCTAATTTTCTTTTTGCTATGAGTATATTAATGCTGTTTTATATATTTTGTTTTAGTTTTCTTGTTGATTGTAATGTTAGCAAATTTGTATGTCACTTAAGTTTTTAGTTTTCCTTCCCTCTCCCATTTTCTTATTCCCTTCACCATCCATTCAATAAAAGCACACTTCACCAATGCATTACAGTTGACAAATAATATTATTATTTAAATACGCCATCACAAATTAATTCTACAAAGATAAAATAACAGCTCTCAAAGATTTTTTTTTTTTTCATTTAAATAATCAATCTTTTAAGTATTAGGTTTTTTCACTTTCATTTGGAATGCTCTAAGTACATTCAAAGGATCTCTTAATGTCTCTTACTCTTCTGTTAAATTGTTCTTTCTACGTAGTTTTAGTTGAGCAGAAGACAACTTGAAGGGTAAACACTGAAAACTTTACAATCTTTGTCTTATATTCAATATATTACATCATGGTTAAACAACCATCACTACCGGTACCTTTTATTTTAATATTCAATATATTTTTAATACTAATATATTTGATGGTATATTCTTAAATTTTTTTATAATTTTTTAAACCTTACCATAACTATGGTTAGTTTAATGCTATGAATAGAAAATATTAATGAATATATTTAAGGTAATAAATGTAAGAGCTTATAAAATAGTGTTTTGTGTAATGTTCGAATATGTCACGGATTATTAAAAAAAAGATAATTTTAAAACTTTATCTTAATGCAGAAACTTCAATATTTAAAGGTGTATAATTTATTCAAAATATAATAATTTTAAAATATTGGTCCAATGACAAATAACGAAGAAAATAAAATAATTTCAATTATATTGTCTTAAAGTTCAAACACAATAATTTTAAATAAAAATTTCAAGTCTATCTCGTGTTTGAACTTATCATGTTTCAGTACCATCTACAATATTATTTGTTTACGAATAACATATTATAAACGATCATTGCCGATAATATTATTCATAATATACAAACACATATGGGAAAGTAATCCATAAAACAATTATATTAATAATAATAATAATAATAGGATAAAAACACACTGAATATATATAAACCATAAACAATCACCTCATACTTAATAGTAATAACAATGAGGTTCTTAATCTTTTAGGATAACAACTTAATCAAAATGAATTTACTCGACTCTCAATCTTCAATATTTGACCCTTGATATTATTATTAACATATCACACATAGGCTCTTGGTCTATTCACTCATTAGTACCTATGCTAATTACTTTCTATAACTATTATAGTAACATCACTATCAACATTGGAGTATCTTCAATACAATAATCATTGTCATAGTTACACCACTATCATAACTATTCTAGTCTTGAACAAATAATTCTGATTGATATATAATAGATGTAAAGTAAAGGTATGAACACATGATCGTGCTTGTAAAATAAACAAACCTTTATTATTCAAATATTAACTTATTAAAGCAATGGAGAAGATTGGACTCTCAACTGTATGTTTACAAAAATTTAAATTAGTGGAGTTCATTTTATCTTGCTTAATTAAAAGTAAGGAAGTCATCTAGGTTGAGAGATAGTGTTAATTTTCGAGTCGTTGAAAAAAAAATTGTTGACATATTTATAGAGTCATCTTAATAAAATTATACTTGCTTTATTCATTGTTGGATTAAACTAAGTTTTTTGTCAAAAAGATTATGAATAATATAATTCTTCATTTTTACTATTGTAATTGTCAATTTGCACTTGGATAAATCAATTTCGTATTATTGTTTTATTTTAAGTGTTTTTTTTTTGTTCTTCAAATTCAAAAGCATTATTGCTTAATCGTAGAAGCTTTTTTATGTATTTAATCTGATTTTCGTATAATATATTTGATTTTAATGAAGCTTGTTTTTGTCTTATATACATGAATTTTTAATTGTGACATTAAGGATTTTTGTTTTTATAATTATTGTTGTCATTTTCTATTATTGTTGTTGATATATTCTTATAAGTTTGGAGAAATTATTTCTACTACATATTTTAATACCTTAATGTTTTGTATTATTGTGATGTTGTTTTGCATCATCTAATTTTAATTATGCAACCTTAATTCCGACAAAATATTTTCTATGAATAAAAGATGGAAAATATATTTTTCTTTCTTTGTCTCCCTCCTATGTTTTGAAAAGTGTGTTTCTTTCTATTAAAACTTTGTTATACATATCAAAGGTACACTAAGTATGCTTATTAGTTATAACACCAACAACCCTTTTTGCCTTATGGTATAGATTCTATATGATTAATGCAAACATGGAAAATTTATGTTTTAGTCTTCAATTTTTTTATTCATTTATATTTTTATAATTAAAAGTTTTGAAAATAGTACCTATAATAATTTACCAATACAAGTTAACTTATTTTACAGATGGCTATATTTATAAATTACTTTTAATTTATGAAAACATTAATTTATTTTTAATTTTTCTCTCTAAAAAGTATTTAGGAAACAAATATAAGCCTACATTCAATAACAACTTCATAACATATTCAACTAAACTAAAAAAGAATAGATATTGTAATTTGTTTTATTTAAAGTGTTTATTTTGTTTCTCTTTCTTTTTATACGCTAATTAATACGCTAATAATACTGGGACGATTGAGAAATACTATATTAATCTACAATTACAAGTATTGATTTAGTCCTTATATTACAAAAATGTTAGTTCATTTTTAGTTTTCAAATATAATTACTAAACAACAATAGTTTTTTTTTTTTGTGAAATTATAATGCATTGTAATAATCAAAAGATATCTAGTAACAATTTGTGGGATTGAAGGATTCTTTATTTTATTTTTTGAAATAAGGATATATATTAAAAAATTTAAACACTACTCATATATAATAGGATAATGATACTTTGACAACATTTTAACGTTATCTACTTGTCATTCTGTGATTGACCCATGTTGGTGCTTATGATTATTATTATTGATTGTGGAGTAATTTTGGACCAATCACAGAATGACACATAGATGATGTTAAAATGTTATCAAAAAAATGTTGTCAAAATATTTGACAACATTTTAACATCATCTATGCTTCATTCTGTGGTCTAAAATTACTCAACAATTAATAATAATAATAATCATAAACACCAACATAGACCAATCACATAATCACACGTAGATAGTATTAGAATGTCAAAAAAATATTGTCAAAGTATCATTATCCATGTAATATATGATTGATGTATTTACTCTTGGTTGGTTATTTTTTATGTAACTTTTTAAGCTTTATTGCATGTTTCCGATGATATCCCTGCCTGAAATAATTAGTGATGACATGTTCAAAAGAGAGTGAGTCAAAGACGTGTAATTGAAGTTAAAAGAGTAACAAAAGTATAACATGATAACTGAGGCAAAGAGGTTGGTGAAAATGTATGACTTTTGTAGAACTTCACAAGGCACAAGAAGTTAGTGCATATAGGCCTTCATTTTGAGGCTAAATGATTGAGTCAAATGAGTTATGATAATGGATTTCATTCATTCTTATAATTAATCATTTTTCAACACTATTAGGTATTAATCATCTATCCAAATTGGCATCAACATCACACTAACAAATCACAAATGTTAATCATGCCCTTGATTTATTGATTTATTTTTAATTATAATTAAAAATTAAGTTATAATATATTTTTCCCTAGAAAACATAAATTTATTTTTATAATAAAATGTATATCATTTTTAATATATTTTTACATTTACCAATTAGTTCAAATACTTTTAATCCAATAAATTTGTTATTAACTCAGAAGTTATAAATCAAAGATTTACAACTAATTTATCAACTAAAAACTAGCTAATCAATTATGAGTTAACTTGTAAGTTAGTTTTGTCAAATATAATATTATTAAAAATTCGATTTATGAAATTAATTTTTTTTATTGAGATGCTTTAATTATATTCTCTTGAAGTTTTAAGTTTTCTCGTTAATATTATTTACAAGTTTTATAGAATTATATTATTAATTAAGCTCTAACACTTTAGTTCTAGCATATTAATGTATTAAGAAAACTAAAATCACTAAAAGAAATGCATGCGTACTCTAATTAAAATATTTTTATTGTATGTCATATTGTATCACAATACCAAGAAATAGATCTTATAAGACCCCGATCATGATATAAAAAGTAAAATTCCAAATCTTAAATAAGATTTTAGGTAAAAAAAAACAAAAAAAAAACTATTTCTCTACTTAAAAGTATATTTAGTTATTGATCAATAACTAAATAAAACTTTAATAATAAAAGATAAGTCTTATAAATACCAAAAAATTAATAGATACATGGTTTATATAATAAATGTAAATATCTTTAGGAACAACAACAATAATAGCCTTTAACATTTATAGTACTTAGTACTCGAAATGATGAACAACCTAAAACAATTGAGTATCCATTACATGCATAGCCACATAATTATTGTCTTCATAATGAAAATTTATGATTGTAAGCCATTAAAGATGGTCAAAAAATATAGTGAAGGAGACATATTTTCAGATGGTTCTGCAATGACGTGCCCATGAAGCATCATGCTATGATTTGCTGCTATTATATTATGCATGCTAGTGTTGCACCTCAAAATAGGAGAAGACTAAAAGTGAGATGACGAAAATTAAAATATATGTTTTTTTTTTTCTTGCAATTCATAGTTGGAGACTGTACGTAAACATAGCTTCTCTTGCATGGTTTGTGGTTCATGTAGGACAAAGAGCATTTTACTATTTATAATACTCTTATATTGTTTAAGAGTCGAGGTCAAATATAGTTTAAATACTTCTTTCATTCTCTATTTGACATATCTTTTAAGAACAAAATCGGGAGAGAAAAATTCCAAAACAAACAATATCTTATATGTATAGTAATTAACTCTATTGATTTAACAAATTTGAAATCAGAATACGAAGATTTTTTGAATCCTTATATGTATACCGCAAGAAAAAACTCTTTAAGGAAGTCATCTATGGATATGTAACACCACCTATTAACCATAAAACGTGCATGAGAAAATTTCTGAACTTTAAAGGTTCTAAGGAAAAAGAAAATAAGATAGTTGGCTAACAATAACAAACTACAATATATTATTGACAATATGTATTCTTCTACATTACCTTAACTTAATGCTCTTATTTGTGAGTAATCACACAATTGAAGGAATATCGGTTTTCCCTAAGGAGCCATGAGACATGTCCATGCCAATAACGATGGTGGGAGCTCTGGAAACAACTAGGATAGAAGGAGCATGATCAACTCCTAAAATAGAATTGAAGCCACCAAGTTGCGCAATGAATAAAAATCAATGATAACAAACGAAATACAAGATATAGAGCATAAATGCAAGCTAATTCAAAATATCATACCTTGGCATTGATCTTCTGTAAAACATTGGTCAAATATTGATGATTAACCCTTTGAGGCGTTATACACTATGTAACAACCCCAAAATCTGCAAGATTCCTCTTCTTCCACGGACCTTCGAGATTCAATTAATTTTAAGCAATAATGAAACTTGAACAATTACATATGCTAAGCAGTAAAATACAATTAAGGATGAACCATATATGTTGCCAGAGGCGAGGATCATTTATTACCTGGAAGTTTAGATTGCATGAACTCAAGCATTTTCTCCACTCTAACCAGAGGCGGGGATCTTTTATTGTGAAAATCTTCTTCAAAGACGTCAAAAGGTTGTTCAGTCGCCTGTCAAAAACAAATAAAAAGTGTAATCAACATGTTTATTATGCTTCCAAGTGAACATTTAAATGAAAAACTTACAATTCCTTTCATTTGACAATACTTGATGAGATCCCTAACAAGTCCTTGTACATCAAATCGGGCAAAAAAGTTAACCTCAACCCATTTTTCAATTTTTACAACCTTAACTAATTTCTGGAGAAAAAGATCCAATCAACAAAAAATCACAACTGAAATACCTTTTTATTGAAGTTCCACCTCCCATTTCTTGGATTGAAATCTTCCCCCATTTCCAAACTTTAACTGAACATAATGTTTAATTATCAGTTTCAACAAACATTGATAATTAATAAATCAAAGTCTACAATTTGTCTTAGACAACACATAAAAATTGATCATGCGAACATCAAAAGTGGTATTATCTAATATCTAAATACATAAAACAAAAACAATACCTACAAAAGAAAGCCATCATTCACATTAACTGAATAAATAAAAGAAAATGGAACGCCAACTTACAACATTTGTTTAGAAAATATAGCATGGTAGTATTTAAATAATCTTCTGTTAACAAAATTTAAAATAACCTTTCAAAATTTCAATTTTAATGACATTTATAAAATCTAAATATACAAATAAGATTGACAGTACACAATTCAAAGTACTAGAATAATTATAAAAGCATTAAAAAATTTACCATTGAAGCTTGTAAAACACGATCTTCAACTTCAGTAAAACTAGAGTTGGTAGAAATACCACAATTACGAAGCATAGGTTCAGAACCATAATTGCTTTAACTCAAAGCTTGAAATAATAGAAATAACATCAGCTTCATCGATAAATGTTTACGTCATAGCAATTGGTCAAAAGAAATTACAAAGAGGCTAACATCTGTCAACAATTTCATCATCTTTAGCGGCTTTTGCCTATACTTCTCCACCAATGAGGATCTTTGGAGTGTGGTTAGAGCTTTAGTATAGCGTTAAAGGGATACCAACGAGCAAAGCTAAGCGAAAAATAAGTAAAAAATCTTAATCAGTGATGTTCAATATCAATTTCATATTGTCTACTAAACAAAAACAAATCAACACATTATACCTCAAGGGGAATATATGTTGGCCACTTCGGCTTTCCAACATTAATACATGGTAGATTACCTGAGTAGCGAATTTCTATATTTCGACAATTAGAAAAATTAATCTCAACTTTATAAGTTTTTGCTCTATTTGGGCGCCTCATTCTCTTCTTGTCGTTCTCACTAATTTCTCCATGTCCATCAGGACTGGCATTTCCATTATTTCTATCCATACATGTTCACAAAATTTTACAGAAAAAGTTAACACAACAAAAACATTCGCATATAAGCCAATATTCAAAATGAAAAAACAAAACATGTGAACCTACCAACAGAGACAACATCCTCAAGAACAGCAATAAACTCAAGATGATTACGAGAAAGAGAGCTAGGGGTAAAAAGAGTTTCCTCGCCATCATATACAAAATCCTTCCTATTTAGTTCAGAATTATATGACTCATGAACTATATCGAGGACCTTTCTCTCCACACCCTTACCCTCTACAAGACGTCCATCTTCATACAAAAAAGATACTTACTCAAACATAGACATTGAGTACACCATCCAAATAAATAGAAAATTAATAATATTTAGAATAAACGAAAAGACATACACTGTACTGAAAAAAATGACCGTCGGTGTTTCCAACATTCCCTCATAAACTTTCTACAAAGGCCACTAAATAGGTATAAATTTTATTCTTCCTCAACCAAATGGTATTATATGTCTATTGATGTTACATTTTTTGATATATACTTTTTTTTGTTGTCCTGTATGAAGGATCGCTTATTTGTTCAACAATATCAACCTACATATTTCTTTCATACACTTTTTGAAAATAATGTAAAATACAAATATGTGAAAATTATATTATATGTCACATATAAAATACTCTACTTAATGTTTATTAGAAAATGTATTATATTATTTTCATAAATTACATAAATAAAACAAATGTATAATTTAATTTAGAAATTAAACAACTCTTTAATGAAAAACATAATATAACTAGTAAATTTCATATTCAAACCTTTTGAAAATTTGAACCTTGTAATAAGTTCAAACTTAGGGTTCTGCCATTCTTTTAGTAGGTCAAAACACTTAATACTTGGTAAAAGAAAGTCGAATGAATCAATTCCCTAATGAATGAATTTGAGTGTGAATCTCTGATTGAGGAGTTGTACATGCTCCTTTCCAGAAGACCTACGTGAGTAGCTATTTAAATTATCCAAAACTTAATCTATTTTTTCTCCATGTTTAATTATGTTTTTTTTTTCCTCTCTCTGAAGTTTTTATACTTTTATGTATTTGGTATTTAAACAATTATTTTAACATTCCTTATTGTGTATTTTTCTTTTATTGATAATTTTTGTTTTTGTTAATATTTTATTCTATTATTGTATTTTAAGTGAGTTTTAAGTCTAACTCAATCGTTTGTAAGATGAATTTTGCACCTCACTTATATATTATAAATTGACTTTATTTTTAAGTAGATGTAAGATTTCCAATACGTAGTTTTAAAATGTTTACTTTTATTCTTTTATTAATTGTCCTTTTTAAAATTTAAGAAAATATTGATTATTCTTTTATAATTTATATCAATATGTTTCACTTGACTCCAATACAGAAATTGTGAAAATTTGATGGTGATTTTGACAAATCTAACTCTTAAACCAAATTGATATTTAATTACTCATAAGTCTTACGACTTTGCTTTCACTAACGCAGACGAAAGCAACACATAAGGCAAGTTTATTTAATTTCATTGACTCCATTTTCATGTTAACATACATCCACGAAATTAGAACGTTCCCATTGACAAAATGAAATTAATAATAAAAAATGAAATAAAATTTAACTTTTCATAAATTTAAATTATTTTATATATAAGGTAGTTTGCATAATAAATAGTTAGCTTTCAGGTTAAGCTTTTTATTGTTTTAATCATTTGTCGTTAATATATATATATATATATATATATATATATATATATATATATATAAGTATATTTTTCGTTAATAATTTTTTTTCACTATACGCTATGTGTGTGTGTTTTCTTTTTTATAATAAACACAATAAAATTATTATTATTATTATAAAAATAAATAAAAATTATAAAGGTGCTTAATTTTAAGAAAACAGTCAAATTAAAAAAGTCCGATAAAATTAAAGTTATTATTTTAATTTTAAAAAATTATTATTTGAAGAATAAAATAAAAAAGAAAATATGTATACAAAACAGGAGAAATATTTTTATATAATGACGATATAAATGATATAGATGGCCTATTAATTATTTTTAAATTAATAACTTTTTACGATCATGATTCGAGAAATCTAGTAATTGAATCTTATAAAGAGAGAATAAATTTTGTCAAAGATTTTTCACTCATCCTTGATAATAATATTAATAATTGGCATTATTTTAATATTTTTTATTTCATTTTTTTAATTACATCATTTATCTTATTCCATATTTCGTTCTATCTAGTACAAATTTTGTAACATCTAAATTTCACAAATTAACATTATTAATTGCATCGTTACAAGTTAAATATTAAGCAAACCTGATCATAAACAAGTGAAATAAACACTAGCATACCAATATGGGTAGTTGCAATCTTTAAAATTTCTAAAAAGGAAATAAATATGTCACTTAAATTTAAATTTAAACTTTTATATAATATAACAAAACCAAGGAGCTACACCATACTCTATATTTAAGTATATTGCTCCAAAACAAAAACTTTAAACATAACTTTTAGTCTACTCGCCTCTATCTATATAGAATCACTTCTATCTATAATCTCATATGTTCATAGAAACAATCATTACAAAAAAGAGACAAAAATACAAATAATAAAGGAAGATATGTTAATAGATAGACAAATTATCACTTAATATCTCGATCAATTCAAAACATAGCATTTAGTAATCCAATCATCAGACCATTCATAGACACCTAAGTAAAATATAATACTAAACTCGATATCTGGATTTATGCATTGACTTGGACTCTAATAATTATACATCTATTGTTAAATGAAATTGAAATCCTTAAGTTTTGCAAACCATTAATAGATTGTGGTTTCCCCCTCCTCATGATAGAGTAAATTCTCTATAACTTAAAAGAAATGGAGTCAATGCATAACACTAACTAATTTACTATATCCTTTTTCCTTAGGAAAGCCATAGTCATACAAGCAAAAGAGAACTTACAAAGTAATAAAGTCTTTTTATCAACCTCGAAATCCCTTCCTATAAGTAAAACTTTCATTTTCAATCATAAATTTCCACTTAAAATATACATGACCATATATTCACCTTAGAGATTACTACTCATACACATATATTTTATCAATACATTACCACATAAAATAGGATCCTTTCCGAAAATCATTTCATTATCATGACTTTCAACCTTGAATCACATCAGTAATCACATGAAAAACATAATCAAAATATAAAAAAAAAAAAAACATAGATATTGAAAAACATCAAATCATAATACAATACATACTAGCATCCAGTGGTATTAGGGAGTGTTCGCTGATGTGCACAAAGGATCACTATCAAGGGAGCGCTCAACGACACAAACTTGAACTCAGGGTTAATAACCCCTAGAACTCTTTGACTTGAGAGTGCTCAGTGGTGAAAATCAATACTCAAGGTTAAGGCCATAGAGCTCATTGACTTGTAAGCATGCTCAAGAGTAAAAATTATTATTCAACATCCTATCACGAAATGATCATTGACTTAAACATTTTAAAATAGTGTTCATATGCCACCGCTTAACACCATTTTCTAAATTTTATAAATTTTGTACTAATTTTTTTATATTGTCATTCTAACAAACTTTAATTGACGTTAATATATTAATTTTTTTAATATTTTCTAAAATAATAAAATTAGTGTACATTGATATATTTTAGAAAAATATTAGGGAATCAGAAAAATAATCATATTCCTCAATTCATTTTATATATCATACAAAGATAAAGTAGAATTAACGTCATAACATTTAGTAATGGAATAATATTAATGAAATTTTCAGACACTCTTCTTAAACTATATTTTAGAAAGAAAAATAACAAATGACTGTGGATTACAGCAACATTACAATCATTATTAAACATGATAATGATATGGCATAAATGCTTTTTTTCTTTTCTAAGCTCATGCTTAAATTTGTCCATATATTATGATTCAAATTTCTCAGTCATTTTCTATGTTGTGACCATTCTCATGTACTTTTTTTTTTTAACGTGGACAAAATCCGTGAGCAATAAGAAGAGAAATTGGTAATGGAAACACATTATGGTGGGAAACAGGTTGTTGAAGGTGAAAGAAAAACAAAGACACTTATAAAAGACGACCTAAGATTTTAGTTTTAAAATACTCGTTTTTGTGTACATAGTTTGACAACTACACTTTTTCTCACAGGAGAGTCATAAATGCACGCAAAGAATATCATTTTTCTTCTTGCAACGTGCAAAACCAGCAGAAATCGTTAGTGTACAGACAAACGCAGGATTTGGTTGGAGGTGACATGACATCACAAACTATTTTTTCCTCGACCATATACAATGTACAGACAAAACATGTACCAAATCATAATATTTGTCTCTCATATATATATATATATATATATATATATATATATATATATATATATATATATATATATATATATATATATATATACTTATTAAAATGTTATTGTGTTATTCGTTTTAAAAGGTCGTTAAAATATCTATTATATTTAATTTTACATGAAATGATCTAATAACAACTAAAATAATATATTTAACAAATAAAAAATTGTGCTATAATGAATTTTTACATGATTTGAATACAGTGTTAAAAAAGTTAAATCTATCTCACTTTTATAAAATTAGTTTAATCTTACAATAAAATAAAATTTACATGTTTTATATACTTAAACTTAACTTTTATCTCACGGTAATTTAGAAATTTTTGCATATGTTTTTAAAGATTAATATGATAGTTATAAAAGATTAAAAGAAATTTAATGAATATAAGTATCTTTAATCGAGCTGTTAATATAATAAGTAATGCATATATTGTACATCGTGTCCTGAAATCATATTTAAGACATTTATTTATACTAGTTGTAATGGACTTTTACCTTTCGTCGATCTAATCTTAATTTTCATTAAAGATTTTAATGAGCTATTATCGTTTATAATCTAACCATAAACTGTCTGATTGGATGATTAATAGACCTGAAAAGAGTCATTCAATCTGGATGGTCAGTCTAGATTGTGATCGGCCTGAATAATCGATCTAGTGATCGATTGGCCTTAAAAGAACCATTAGACCTAAATAACCGGTATTGGAAGAGTCGTTCCGTTAACAAACGGAATTGGAAGAACTATGGGGTATGCTGGCCTTTATAAAATCATCCTTGAGTAAGCCGTTCGGTTTACTGTGGTGGAAGGTCCATACCGTAGACAAATGTTTTCATATTTATAAAGGATAAAATGTAATTTATTGATTAGTATCTATTATAAAACAATATTAAATTTTAGAATTTTAGTAGAATCGGGAAGGAACTATGCAAGAAAATATGATAGGAAAAAGTATAATATATAACCCAGAAAAGAACCAACCACAACAAATCGAGAATGTACAAAAAGAAAATTGAAATTATCATTTGGTTGCAAATTTTCAAAACATGGTCACCAAAATCACAATTTAATCAACACATTAACCAAGATTAAAACTAGTGATCTGGCTTAATTAACCGATCATTAGGATCCAATTCTTGCACTGAAGTGATGCATCCCAGGGTTGAAGCCCAAGCACCCCAACAACCCCTGTTTGTAAGGCAACAATGTTTTCTTCTTCATCTCCACAGAAGCGGCCCGGTTCACCGTGTAATGCAACTCGTGAGCCGAAACCGGTCCCCTCCGTCTCGAAACCGAACCGGAACTCTCCACGGACCGGAAGCTCAGGTTCCGCACATCCTCCTGCGCCGTCGTTTTGGACAGAACCGTGTATTTCCGAAGAGGATCCTTGTCGGAAGCTCTTCCCTCAGAAGCGCTTCGGAACAGCAGAAAATCCTTCAGCCGCCACTTTCGGTACCCTTTCCCGAACGAAATCGACGACAAGAACGAGGAATGGGAAACGCCCTCGGAGGCCTTGTTGATACCTTTTTCAGTTGAAGATACCGAATTAACATCGATGTCATCACTATTGATTTCAGGTTCTCTGCGTAGTGATATGGCAGAAGAAGTGGAAAACGATAAGGATCTTTCTCTGATTCTTATACGTTCTGATAACGACGGCGATGAGAGTGGTGACGGTGATGATGACACGTTATCTATTCTTTGGGATGGGATTTTGCTATTGTCTGATGTCGGAACGGAGGAAGGTAAAGAGGGTTTCAAAGGTCTGATCTTTCCGCCGAGAAAGAGTTCGTCAGCAGAAAGGGAAGGCCTTTGAACATGACTGCCGAAGTCGAATTCAAATTCATCTTCAGTTGTGGTGAGAGCGGAAGCAGAGGAGTGTCTTCTGGTGGGGCTGGCGGGGGCACTGAAGAAGAAGTTGCCAAAGCGTTGAGGGCTGGAAGGTGCGGTTATGTAAGGGGAGGAGCAGCTGCTATCGAAGTTGAACTCCATGGAAGAAGAAGAAGAAGGTGGTAGTTGAAGCGGTGGAGGAGGGACTGCCACCACCACTTCCATAATGGTGTTGTTTGGCAATTGGGATTTTGAGTTTGGAGAAATGGATGATGGGTGTGGAGTAAGGGTATAAATATATGCAGACAGAGGCAGGAGAAGGAAGGAGAGAGGAAGATGAAGGCTGAAAATTTGACTGTTGTGAATTATTTTGGTCATTAGAAAATACACTAGCCACCTTTTGCTTGGAATTTTGTTATATTTTTATGTTTCTATCTTTTCTAAATTTTAGATTTGTCAATGACACGTTAGTTAATAACAAATTTAGATTCATTATAAATTGTGTGCTCTTACAAAATAAGAACATTGACATTATTTCTAAAGACAAAAATTGAGCATATAAACTAACACAAAATTCTTGTACACTAAAAGAACTAAAACACTCATTTTTTTTAATCTTCATATTGACAAGAGTTACCACTCTAAAAAGTATTTTTTTATGGATTCTATAACAATATTATCTTAATGGAATTAAAAAATAAACTTTAAATTTAATTTAATCTCATTAAATCGACATATAAAGTAAGATTACATCTATTTATATATTCTTATATCTAATATGAAACTTTTAATACACTTTTTCATGTCAAGGTATATACATCTTGAATGTAAGACTATATTAATGAATATCTGATAACGGTCCGATAACAAGTAGAACAATATATCCATACAAATATAATTAGAATAAGTTTTAACCTGACTCTAATACTATGGTAAAAAATGAATTTTAAACTTAATTGAATCCACCTAAGATTTGTGATTTTATTTATTTGGGAATAGGTGAAGGAGAAGAGAATTGTAAAGCAGTTTGTTTTGTTATTCCGGCGAAGAAGAAATTTGGGTGTGGCGTGAACAAACATGGGCATTACTTCAGCAATTGGCTTGATATGCAAATTGTATTGGTCAATAAATGGCAAACGGTATTCGAGAAGCAGCAGTTAGTTATTTTATTATAAGGATATAATCAATTTGGCATATGTGTGAAATATATTATTGTATGACTTTGCTCGGTGTAATTCACGAAAAATAGTGTGACAGTGGATCTAGAAGAGGAGACTCTTTGAAGAGACAAAAAGACACTTGTAATTTAATTTTCCATCTTTATTCAGAAAAAATTAAAATTGAACATAGTTGACACTGAAATTAAGCCCTGAATAGGGTGGTTGAAATTTGAAGAAAATTTATACCGTTGAAATTAAAGAGAAGGCTCCGAAAAGAAGAGAAAACGTAAAGATGTAAGAGATTCGGAAAGTGTTTTATTTTAAGATATAAATGTGGTAATTAAAGTTATAAGAAAATAGCGTTGAAAGTAAAGAGCAACGTGGTGAAGAAGGAAGAAAGACAAAAGCAAACTTAGGTTACCGTTTTCAACATCAGTTCGAAAGAAAGCTGATCATCAACTCCAACGTGAATTTCATATCGGAATCAATTATGTCACTTAAATATTCTCATATTTCTATTATAAAATATTTAATTGCTACAACATTTTGTTCAATCTTATCTTTTGGATAAGTCAAACACTAACCTAAATAATCACATTACCTTTCATTTTAGGTTACCAGAAATATTTTCTTCCATCATCACTATAGGATGTAAAACCAAGTCTATTCTTATCTTCGTCTTCTAGAATCACTTTTCATCATCTATTACACATATAATCCTTGTAATATATATATATATATTCTTCTCTTGAAGAAAACAAAATATCTCTCTTATAAATGAAATATTAGTTTAATAATTATCATTATTCTTTCATAAGTTTTTGTAAATTTATTTTTATGAATATAGAAAAAAAATATTATACTCAGTGTTTTTTATAATTTATTTTATTACGTCAATCTTTGGCAGAACAAAAAAATCAATAACATTTTATTTTATTGATTGTGTTTTTATAAAGTCGAATATATTTTGTAAAGACTCCAATTTAAAGTACTTCAAGCTTCTAAAGTACTCAGTCAATTTTCTAAGTACACTTTTTTCTTACATATTTCAAACAAAAACTCCAACTTCAAGCATTCAATTTAACAAAGTGCATTAGGTGATAATAAATGAGATAATTAATGAATGTAATAAATGGACATCGTAGAATGTGTTATTTATAGGATGAGCCTAGACCACCTGGTCTAATTACCACCTTAACCTTGTCTTAACATTTTTTTTGTTTAATTTAATCATGATTTACCAGTATCAACGATTTGTCTAGTATGATTATGCCTTGATCGCATACCTTTGGACCAAATATATGCTAGTTCAAGTAATTGATATGTGTTCGAACATATATAAGATGTATATTGACATGGTTGAGATGTACTTGATCATGTTTAGTACACGAACCCTAGACTTTAACATGTCAAATGTTGAAGTCTTGTAGAATGTCGCCATAATGTCAGTCTTTGATCTGATTGTCATGATGTCGGCCTTCGATTTTTGTCATAGTGATGATGTGCAAAAAAAAAATTGTATTTATTTGGTTATGTGTTTCAATAAGTATATGAGTTCTTTAGACTTGAAAAACATACCCACAAAGATGAAAATTTGAATTTATCATTAACTAATCTACAATATTATTAAAAGAGACCAAATTAATTTTAATTACAAAATATATGATTCAATTTGATAAAAATAATTAAAATAAAAAATAAATTACAAATTAAACTTAAAATTTGTATTACTTTTGACATTTTGTATAAAAGAAAGGAGTTATGAAATAATCACAGGAATAACAACCTCTTTAATTTCACAACTTATCTCGTCAACTTTAACGTCATGATTATTTCACTACTATTATTTATAGTAATCTATAATGGTCCATATAATGTATGTAATTTTTTTTTTTAATATATTCTTCATAATTTTTTTAAATTGTAATAGAAAATTCACAATATCGAGTATTAATTTAAAGAAAATAAATATGTTAAGATATAGTAAAAACCCAAAAAGTAAAGAAACTAAAAGAAGAGTAAAAACACGCGTCCATATGTTAAAAAAAAGAAACAAGTGTTCATATTTAAAAATATTTAAATAAAATACAATTTTAAGTATTTAAAATTTATAAAGTTATTATACATCAAGTAAATAATATATTTTATTATTATATTTTATGTAATAAATAAGTTTATAAAAAATAAAATAATATATATTTATTTATAAAAATATTATGAAAAGATATTATAAAATATTACCTAAATTTTTCATTATTATTGAAATAAACTATTTTAATATTTAATATAGTAACAAATAAAACCGTCTCTACGTCTAGAAAAATATTTGTTAAAGCTTTCAATTTACATTAATTATAGAGAAGCGTATCGGATTTTAAAAGTATTACGTTGACAAAAAGTGTTGGGGATTTTAAAGACGGTGCATAAATGTCATGATTTATCATTTTTTTCATATTATGGATTAAGACCTTGTAGTTGAATTTATATTACAAGAAATTAAATTTGAAAGAACTTCATGCAATTATAGATTTTAGAGAGTTAATTATCTTTTAAAGAAAACATTCAAAAATTAAAAAATCAATAAAAGAAAAAAATATCGGGATGAAGAAAAGTAAAACTTGTTTAAAATTTGTAATAACTGTTTTATTCTAATTTGATATAATTTTGTTCTAGTGCTATATGTATTAATATCTTAATTGATTTTGGTTAAAATAAAAAATTCGAAAAACTTGGGCGTGTTTTTAGGCATATTACAAATAATTTTTTATTGTTTTAATTGAAAAATCATTTGAATTATTTTCTTTGTGAAAAAATTACTAAGTTTTACATATAATTACTTTTGTCTCTTTAATATTTTAATATATTTTTAAATATTAAAAATAACATACATAAATATATTTTTAAAACACAACAAAATAATATTAAAATTCAATAAAAGATTCAAATTTGTCACTTATCCAAGAGAATAAATAACATGGTCTACTGGTAAAATAAAAAATGTAAGAAAAAAAAATAGAGTATTGTTGATAGGTATTTTATAATAATGAGACCGAGAATTTTAATATTAAAATAATTTAATAATATAAATAAAATTTGATAAACATGTGTCATTATCTAAAATCGTTATTATTCTCTATAACTTTTTTTTAGTTCTGTTTCTCTTCTTTTTAAGAACTTTTATTCCTGGCTCATCTGTTTGATAATCAGGAGATGTCTAAGAGATCACAACAATTTATTCTCCATCATCTATCAATCGATTTTCCTCTTAGAGCAAGTAAGTTTATACTTTTGTTTTTCTTTAATTCTTAGTTTAACACACGTGCAAATAAGATATCTTGCATGTGGAGTATTGTTGTTCTAAAGTTTGGTAGTGTCGAATTGATTATAATGTTGAGAAGAAATGGATTATGCTAAATTATAAGTCATTTTGGTCAAAAATGAAGATTTTTATAGGTAAGTTTTAGAAGTAAGGGTCTAAGGGAAGAAACAACAATTTAAGACATGTTGTAAGGTCATTTGAAACTTGTTAATACATTGAGTTAAGAGAAATTTGACATGGAAAGAGGTTTGAGTCAATAGGGTGGTTTTAGAAGATTTTAAGTTCAAATTTAAAAGTTTTGGCTAGTGAGATTTTAATGTAGTAAGTCTAGGCTGAAGTAGAGAGTTTGAGGTCTCTAGTTAGATCATTTCTCACTGGTTTAAACCCCTAAGCTGTTAATTTATGAATTTGAAAGAGTAAAAATGAAATTAAGTAATTTGGAGTAGTCAAATTGATTTGGATATCTACTTTGAATTAGAAACATATTTTTAAATCATTCATATTGTTTAAAATATCATATTAATCATGTAGATAAATATAAAGAGCAAGGTGAAATTAGAGATAAATACTTTTTGTTATAAAATTAAGTATTTATAAACTTTTTGAGTCTATAAAATATAAAAAGTAAAAATAATAAATTATTATATTATATATAATATCTTCGTAATATATATGATAATAAATTATTATAATATAAGATATTAATTGTAAATATTTTAATGTATAAAATAATTTGATTATAAATTTCTGTATCATAAAATAATAATAGTAAATATCTTAACACTATAACATAATATGAAATATATCATTAATCATAAAATATTAATTATATGTATTTTAATTATATAACCGAGTATGATAATATGTCATTATATTACATGATATTAATAATAGATATTTTAGTAATATAATAAGTTATTATATTATAGATATTAATTATAATATTTTAAAGATATTTGGGGTACATATTATATTATATTATATATTATATATACTAATACTCCAATATACTTCTCCTTATAAATATAGTGTCAGTTTAATTTCCATCCATTTATGGATAAATTATTTTCTCATTGTAAGTAAGCTTTAATTTTACGTTTCATCATTATATATGTACATCAATAATATTTATTTTATCAATGCGTAATTTAATAATTAAACTTCATCAAGCATTTTGTATCCTAATTATGTATTGTTTTTGGAAGCCATTGGTGTTGTTGAAATAGCATGATTAATCCCAGTCAAAGCACTAGAAAACAGAAACATAATTATACAGATTCATAACATGTTGACCATTTTCCATGATGATTCAGCAACCCACAGGAGTCTAGATTGTGGGAAAAGCTGGAAGATGATTATGTCTGTTTATATGTGTTCTTTCTACAGACAGACTTAAAAGTGCTTTTGTTGTTTAACCATGTCTCATGATTGCAGGATTATTCTGTTCAACCTTTAAGTACTTCCACTGTACTGTGCAAACTCTAATGATTAATCATTTCAACCTAGTTTTTTATTCGTAAAATATATAAGAATGCATAACTGAACCACTACCCTTAAAATTAAAAAAATTTATGTGAACATTTAGTGCATTATGTCACAACCCATTAAATGTCTAAGTTAGTGGTGTCATGTCTCATAAATTCTTCACATGAGTGGGACACGTGTCACCGAACTGAAAAGCTTGAATTTCAGAAGTAAAAAACAAGTGGCAGTATCTGAGTGGACCGATCGGTTTTGGAGGCTGCATTTAAGCTGAAATTTTCAAAACCAATGTCACTTTTGCATGCAACTCTTCTTCTCCAATTTTCTGAAATCTCAATTCTCCTCCTTCTTTCTAAAAACCTCAAACTTCTCTCTAGAATTATTACCGTTTACACTGTTCCGATTATCTTTCAGGCGACATTTAAAGGTTCCCGGTGTCTAGTACTTCATTTCTAACCGATCGGTTTTCGGTTTAAAGCTGGTGAAGCTTATCCTCAAAATCTGAATGTGTAAAAAGTCTTAGGAATTGTGTTCCTGATCAGCATTGTTGTGAGAAATTAGGATTCATGGATTTAGAGGTAAGGGAAGCTTATAAATTTAATTAAAATTATTTTGTATGCATGATTTGTGAGTTTATGCTTGCTGAATGTATGATCTTGTTGTTGAAAAATGCATGTTTGATTTTTGGGTATGAAATATGTCATAAAGTTATAAAACTTAGTGAAAATATGAATCTGTAATCGAAGGGTCATTATGACCATTCGGTTTTCCCTGAAACAATTGATTTGATACCTCTATGATTGAAACTTAAAATATATTGTTTGGGTAGTCGTTCGGATTTACCTATTATAGGATGTCCGGCCTTGAAATGCTTAGTCATAGACTGAGTATTCGGTCTCCTATTAACTATTTAGACATTCAGTCATATGCTGAGCATTCAGTTTATATTGATGATTATTATTTGAAGAGTGCTCGGTCTTATACTGACACTTGTTTCCTAAAGAGTGTTTGGTCTTGTACTGACATTCGACCTACTGGAGAGAACTCTGGTTTCTAAATGTTAAGGCATCCGGCCAACTTGTCAAGTGTTCAGTCTTATTAAAGATAACCTGTTGTTGAACGTTCCTTCATTCTTTTGAATCATTTATATTTCTTGGTCTTCAAATAGTATTTGATCTCATTCTTTACTTGATCATTCGGTCACTTATTATATTATATTTGTTGTCAAGTTCTTCCTTAATCTTAGACCGTTTGGTCCCCTGCTAGAACTTCTTTTATGTTCAGTTTTCGTAGTTGTATCTGATCGTCCGGTCATCTCCTTAAACCTTCTTAAAATTATGAAAGTGATAATGTGTATTCGGTTGAAATTGATTATTTGGTTATATAAGAGAATTCCAAGGAGGAATGTCTCATGATTTGGAAATGATTTGGTAAAGTATGACTGTGGCCAATGTCAGAATGGCTGCAGCGGAATTGTTAGCGTGGAATAATAAACCAAGAGGGTTTTTAACTCAAACACGTGCCTTTTAATTTCTACTAAATTTATCTTACTACGCAAATAATAAATATAAATAAAAGAGTAAGGTTGAGAGAAATTTGCACATATGATTTTTATATTGGTTCGGATCTTACAATCCTACGTTCAGTTGCTTATCTCAAACCGAGATAAACAGTTCACTAAGCACGAAACAATTACAAATTACAATCACAAAGAAACAATTTGTAAGAGTTTATAAACCACCTCTCTTGACACCACAAGAGATGAACCTGCACCTCCTTTGAATCTTCACAAAGTATGAGACACCTCCTCCGAATACTTCACGAAGGATGAAACACCTCCTTCGAATACTTCACGAAGGATGAAACACCTCCTTCGAATACCTCACGAAGGATGATCCTCTTCCAAACACCTCCTTAGACGCACCAAGGATGAACCGACTATTTCCTCTATCACCGTAGCAGCACTTCACCAGCTCCACAGACAAGAGTTTCTCAAGCCGAACAAAAACACACAAGTCTCAATGATTTCTGAGTACTAGAGCGCAAGGGAAGAGTTTCTGATGATGGATAAAGAGAGTCTATTTATAGACTCAAGCAAAAACTCTTTCATTCTTCAAAACTGACCATTTAACGCATTTAATCGATTAGTATTAGTGTTAATCGATTAAAATGAGTACAACGACTAGTTTTTCAAATCTGAAACCTTCAACGGCTAATATTAATCGATTATTTCCTATTTTAATCGATTAGCTAATAGATTAAAGCATGTATTAATCGATTATTTCTATACCAGTTGAGTTTTCAGCTTTTACTCGTTTTAATCGATTATTACTAGTTTTAATCGATTAAAACAATGTGATTTTGACTCAAAACACTAATTACAATGTATGAAAGTACATGGAATCAAAACCAATGAAAAACTAAGACCTAAACAATAAAACTAAATTATTACAAAAGCTTTTAATAACAAAAATAAGTCTTCAAAGGATCTTTATGAATCTTGATAAATCTTGACTTGATTTGGACATCATCAAAACTTCATCTTCATCATTTTGCTAACAGCCAAGGCTCAAGTTCTGACTCTATCCTGATATTCTATGATTACGCCTTCTCAGGTAGAGAAGGGTAACTCATGCGTAGGAATGGCAAGAGGTCCTTTAGCCTCAGGGTATTTCTATACCGAGGTGGTTCCACTGGACTAACCTCGAGTGGCGGTCTGTTGAGTGTATCCCAGCCAGGTCCACCCGGGTGCAGAGAGCGACGAGCATACATAGTCATACCGTCCAGACAGGGTCTAGAGAAAGTGGTTATGATGTTTACATTCGGTTTTTGAATGATATACTTTGAGCATGTTAGAATGTTTGAACTTGTGTTGAGGGTGGATTTTTGAAATGTTTTAAAAGTATATGAAAATGATTAATTAAATTCATATAAGCTTACTCTTATCTGTTCTGTCTTGTCCATGTGTCGTTCGGTCTTAACGGTTCTCTTCACTGCAATGATCATCCTTTTGGGTGTGAGCAGAGGGTGCTCAAGAAGATACTTTGGAGGACGTCCTGCAGACTGAGCTGCTTTTGGACGTGATGCCGGAGAACTGTGCAGAACCGTCCGGTCCTTAGATTAGATGTGTACTTTTGTTTAGAGTAGATAACTGTTCGGTTAAGTATATTTTGTAAAACCATTCGGTTAAATATTTTGTGTACATTTTAACTTTGTAAAAAGTTTTAAACTCTATATGATATTTCATATTTCTTATTCTCCTAACTGCTTATCTCCTACTGTTCTTAATTGTTATTTATGATAACTCCTCGAATAAATTATAACTTTTGCTTATAGATTTATGGGGATGTTACACATTCTTATTTTGGTTTGAATTAAATAAGTTTTAAATTTCTTAAAAAATATTTATATATATTTTGTTTTTAATAGTGTGGTTATTTTGGAATTGATTTTTATTTTTATTTTTAATTTTTGGTTTCAAATTATTTTTTCCATCATAATAATTGATGTTTTTTATCACATGAAGATGTATACTATAACAAAAATATCTTAATATATAGATGAGCTATCTTGATTTAAATAATTTTGATTAGACTTGTTAAATTAGTTGATCTTATAAGATTTTATTATAGTTTATGTATGTTTAGACGAAAAAAAGTTCTTAAAGCCAAAAAAATCCTTTATAAAAAATAGTTTAGAGATCCAAATAATCACAAAACCTAATAGACTAAAGATAACTTATGAGTCTTCTTTTAACATATTAATTATTTTATTTCTAATAATATATTTCTAATAATATGGAAAAATTATCCTAGTGCTGTATTCTTGAATCAAATTTTGCAATTATATTAACATCTATTTTTTTTTTATATAAAATTGTGTGTATTTTTTCAATTTTGATACACGGAAATATTTATGTTATATTAGTATTGTTTTATAAAAATAATAACTTATTTGATTTTTAAAGGATAATTCTTTTGAGAAAAAACCATTTTTTTTTTCTAAATTGAAACTTGCTTATTATATTTTAGATGTCAAAATTAAAATTAAGTTAAAAACTTATTTATATATAATTTATCAAACTAATTCATAAAAACTTTCAAAACATGAAAGGATTAAAAGAAAATGTTATTTTACGATTATATTCAAATATAAGTAATTTTTAGAATTATAAAAAATATTTATTTTGAACATTTTTTTTTCTTTCAAAATTACCTTATTTTTAAGCTTAAACAAATTCAACATATATTATATTTTCAATTTTTCAAAATAATCAAAATTATATATCTAAACTATGATTATTGTTTCGGTCGAATGGGGTCCGAGGTCAACACTTCTTCTAAATGCTCATTCTTCTCCGATACGAATCATGTACTTCATTCCTCGCAGCGCTGCTCTTCTCCGATCCGTTAATCTCTGTCACCCAGAGGGGATGGACCTGTAGAAAACACTCTACGTGTCTTAAGGTCTCAATGTGATTATGGAATCAGATGATCTTACCATATCATTCACCTTACAATTACAAGCTTTGCAATTGCTCTGCCCATTGAATGACATTAATGCAGTATAAATATAATTCGTTAATTATATATTCAGTGGATTCCAAATGCATCTGATACCACAATTACTCACCTTAATTGTCCATTAATGTTATTAAATATTTATCGGTCGGTGTCCTCCCACAAACTTTACTGGTTAGTCGTCCCTCCCTATAAAAATCATTTTGAATAGCTATTTGTAAAAACAAAATTTATATATTCTTCTAAAATAATAAGTTTTTATAATTAGAAGCAAATATAAATTACGTTCCGTTTTTCCAAAATTTGTATAAAATAATCATTACACTCGTTTCAATCAAAATTATCTTTTTTTATTAGATAATAAAAAATTACTCTTTTGTTCAATAAAAATTTATAACTGTAATTTTTGTTAGGTATTCAACATTGTAGAAAAATGTTTAGAGTGAAAAAGAAAAAAGATACTTATAAAATATGATGTGAAACTCAAAAACTATTGGAAGAAGATTGCAAAGCAAGGAAAGAAATAAATAAAAATGACCGAATCCCACCCTAAACTTGCTTCAACCCTAAAATATATTTATTAAATTTATTATTATTATTATTATTATTATATATATATATATATATATATATATATATATATATATATATATATATATATATATATATATATATATATATATATATATATATATATAGTTAGTTAGTGAAGTGGTACCTAAAAGGAAGAATTAAAGATAAGTTAAAGCAAGGTGCTTAATATAAATAAGTTTTTCTTGTTTACTTAGTTATTCTACACACTTTCACTTTTTCATTAGAGTTGTTAGACCAATAAACTCAGTTTCCAAAATCAGAGGAAATTATGGGTTATAACTTTAACATTTCTTCCTTATGGTTGCTTTGTTAGTTGTCATTATCTAATATATATTTACAAATTGACATGGAATTCACCCTTATCTCATACTTTTTGACTTAAAATTAAAGATGAAACTAGTGGATGATGACTATAACTGAGTCAACACAATTTGTGTTCTTCTAATTCTTTTTTTATGATGATATATGTATAATTTAATGTAATTCTTTATTATTATTATTATTTTATCTTTAAGTGTTATGAAAGTATATATTTAAAATTTGTTCATGTTGTTCCAATAACTTCAAGTTTGTATTTGTGAAAACGAAATAATTTTATGCGTATTATTTTGTATAGAAATATTCATGTTAATTGTGTGATGCATATATTTTTACATTTTTATATTAAATCAAATGGATATCTTTTTTATCAATAAAAAATAAAATATATGATGGTATAAAAGGTAAAATAAAAAGGATAAACAAAAAAGTTGGAATGTTTATATGGGTTTATCTTTTAATTATAAACAAATCATACATCCCACATCAAAGGCGCCCATGGCCTAATGGATAAGGCGCTTGACTTCTAATCAAGCGATTGTGGGTTCGAGTCCCACTGGGCGTGTGCCTTTTATGATCTGAAAAAGGAGTTTTGATCTTTTTCTTTAAACACAAATTTCTCCTTTCCAGACCCAGAGAGACATACCACAATATATTTATAATTTTTTATACATAGGTAAAAACTTAGAAAATAGTATGAATCGATTATTTTAATATTTAAAAGTTTTATTATAAATATTTTTTTGTTAGTAAGGAATTTTATTATTTTAAAATACACTATTTTTTTTAGAAATAAACTTTTTAAGAGTTTTTTTTAACTTTTTTTTAAGAGTCTATTTTACTTGTTTGATTAAAAAATTGATAGCATTTCTCCTAGTTAGATTGAGTCAAAACTAGAAGAAATATCATTAAGAGCTTCCACTATCGTTTTTTCTATGTTTATTGTGTTTTAGGAATAGATGTTGGTGCACCTTTGGTAGAAGGTGGAATAATGATTTGAAGTAGTCTTTTTTGTTTCTAATAGTTATTTTGTATAGGAGTTTTTAAAAGCTCTAAGTTATCTTTAGTTGTTTTATATACAATTTATTTGTATGGTTATTTACTTTTGGAGATAATTATATTAATACTATATATGTTATTTATTTATTGAGACAATTTATTTTCTTTTATTGATCTTATAATGTCTTGTTTTATCAATTGTAAGCTTCTAAAATGGGATTTTACAATACATATGATGTCAAAGGTATTTCACAAGTGTCTAGGATGTCTTTTGCCATGCGAACCCAACTATAACAATTTCCAAATTAAGTTGAACTAAAAGCATGATAACAATAGATGATTTAATGTTTTTGTTTTGGGATATGTAATTGATTATCTATAATTGGTAATCTATTTTTGAACACTTTCACATTAGAAAAGACACTAGTGGGAGAATACTCTGATCTAAAGCTGTCAAAACGGATAACCCGGCTCGACCTGGCCCGACCCACAACGGGTTGTCACTTAGTGAGTTAACCTAACTCGACTCATTTATTAGCGAGCCAGAAAAATTTGAACTCGGTTCGACCCACCATGGGTTGGTGGGTAAACAGGTTGGCTCACTAGCTTACTTAATTACAATTTTTTTAAATAAAAAAAATTACAAACTTTCTATAATTTAAATCTAAACAAATTTCACTTCCAACATGCATGTTTAATTAATTTTGTATGAAACTTAAATAATTTTTTCAAGCAAAAAAATATAATAAATATTTTTTTATAAAATTAAAATTAAATTTTAATAAAATAAAATTAGGTAAGCTTGTTGGTGGGCCAACCCAGCCCACCACGGGTTCAACCTGCATGAGCCGGGTTTAAATGAGCCGGGTTGAAATCTGACCTGCATAAAAAAATACAATTTTTTCAAACCCAACCCGACCCGTGACGAGCCGGGTTGACTCGCGGGTTGTGACCCATTTTGACAGTTCTACTCTAATCCCATACTTCATAAATCTCATTTGTGTCACGTCCACACACTAAAAGAAAAGTTTTAAATAACAATTAATTTTAGAGATAAAAAATATCTAGTTACTATATTAACTAATTTATATACCAATTTATAAACTAAAACTTATTGGTATCTAAAATACTCCCTATTATGAATCAAAACTTATAATTGATTTGTGAATTAAATTCTAAATTGGTCTTTAACATTAGTTACTAAGGTTTTAGTTGCTAAAGAAATTGGTCTTTAATTAATTAATGACCAATTTAAACACAAATTTCTTTAGTATTAATAATTTACACACATTCATAAGTTATTATAATTATCATGAACTACAATCGCAATAGAGACTAACTTAAATGAATGATGCATATGCAAAACAAAAGGATATTAATATATTAAATATTTCCCTTCCCCAACATCCAAATGACAATCAATTATATGATTTAAAAGACATTTGTACCTTTATATCCACGAATATTCCCTTAAACAATTATAGTTGATGAATTTTATGTTTGTTAGTACACTAACAAATGTAAATTTATATTTGAGCTCAGATTTGATTATATGTAGAAAAAGGGTTAGCACTATACAACATTCCTCATAAAGATGATTACTCATAATTAAGTATTTTATTTATACTTTTAAAATATTTATCTCACCCTAAAAATAATTAAAACGTTAATTTAAACAAATATTGATTCAGATTTTATTATTTAAGTATAAATTAGTTAATGTTATTATTACTATATATGTAAAATACAATATAAGAAAGAAAACAAAAGGAAAAAAAATTAGCTCAATAGGAGTGAAATCTTTGCTCTACTTATAACCAAATGTAGTGGAGAATAGAAATTAATTAATTCTTGGTGTAAAACACCTCATGTATTGTCACAATTCATATATTTTATATTTTCATTATTTAGAGAAAAAAAAAGCTCAATTAATACTTGGGATTACATGTTACCACAGCATGCATCCTTATAAGACCTAAAGTTAATTAAAATGACATTACATCCAATTCTCTTCACATTATCCAAAATTCTCATTAAATTACCAAATCTAGGACCATGATATTTTAATTTTTTTAATAAATTTTGACTAGAGATTATTATGTGTTATTATTTAATTGGTTTATATATTTGAAATGGACCAATCACAAATTACTTGTAAAAAAAATTGCAAAAGAAGATGATTTTTTTGAAATCTAATAGTCATATTTCTGAACTTGAATACAAGTTTGAAGTCATGAGAAAGACAAAGAAAGACTTTATCCTCCATGATTTGATTTTATTTTTCTTTTAAGAAAATACATTGAATGCATGTCAACATAAACCTTATGAGAAACTGAAAATAAAAGCTGCATTTACGTGTACTTGCTACAAAACAATTAAATCGGGAAGAACACAATTGTTAGAAACAGGAACATAGGGTACGAGGCTGAAAGAATAGTCGAGAAAAGGGTTATTTGCTGTGACAGTTGAACCATCCATAACATCAACTACTAAATCATCCTCAAACACTTCCCATTGGTCTGTGATCACAGTCTTCAAATCCGTCTGCTTCGTCTCCTCAAAGCTCACAATGGCTCTGCAATTATTATCCTCAACACCATTTTCCTCATCACTTTCATCACTCTCCATATTTTTTCCATCTCTGATTCTTATCAGTTCTTCAATGTCTTTCTCATCCACCCTCACAATTTCAGGGCAGTCCGAAACATTAAGGATACCAATGTCCTTACAGAAGTTGAAGTACGTAGTTACCTTGTTCCCTTGCAATTCAGCTTTTCTCACAACTTCCAGACCAACCCTAGCTTCCTCTTCCCCACCCATGTCGAGTATTCTCTCCACAACTCGATGAACCCTTGCGGAAAACTTCTCATACACTTCCAAAACCTCGTCCATGACACAATCCATAGCCTCAAGAACAAGCACCACGTTCATGCGGGGGCTCCTGGGCTTCACTTGCAGAAGCAAATCGATCAAATCAAGCAGCTTCTCCAAGCTCTGCAGCTCTTCCATCACGCTCTCTTCCTTCTCCTTTCCTCCACGTTTGGTCTCTCTCGTTGCTTCCATCCTCACAAACGCTGATTTTTGGTCCAAATACAAGAAATAAGCCCTAACAAAGGCGTTGTAAACCCAGGCCCTGTTAGGGTTTACGTGTCCGTCGCTGAACAAGGACAAATCAAACGGCAACCTTCCCATCTTCTGCACCCCGGGAAGATCAAAACAGAAGACCCCATGAATGAGCATCAAGCCCTTGAGTGCCACAACCCAAGAACGAGTCTTTTCCATCCTGATTGAAAGAGTGTAGAGAAGAGGCTGAAGGTACAAGGGTGAGGTGCGTAGCCATTTGAAAACCCTCTGAACGTTCTTGTAATCCATGCATTGTTCGTCGTGGCTTGTTGCCTTGATGATGACCGTTTCAAGATCAGGGTTCCTGCATGGACCACTGGGTAAGAGCTTCGCCACCCAAATGCTGTACCTATCCTTCAACGCTCCAGTGGCCTTGATCCACAGCGTCATCTTCTCTGTGTTGTGATCTTGCAATGCAATATGCAAGAACAACAAGAAGAAGAAGAAGAAGAATGTGTTGTGGAGAGTCTGTTTGTTTTCCTTGTGTTGTTCACCTGGTTTGTAATGTGAGAAGATTGGTTATAGTTTTGGAAGCATGTTGAAGGTGTACACAACCCATTTGTCCAACCATGTTGTGTTGTAAACTTCACATAATTGCTTATATTGTTTGTCTCGCCTTGTATTTTGGGGCATTGATGTGTTGGAATTCGTCAAGGGTTGTTATGCCGCGTACTACGAAGGTGGTTTATCCTTAAAACCACCTTAATTTCGAAGCTTCTTTAGACGATGCATGTAATTTCCCTTTTATTTATTTATTCATTAAATTATTAATTGCTATTGTTACCGTCATGCACTGTTGTCAACTGTCAAAAATTGAATCTTGTGAATCGTCTCCCGCTTGTCACATTCAAGCTCTGGGCACTTGCCACGTTTTCTCTTCAGAAGGATCCAAGTGTCCATGAAAGAAATAGAAAAGAGAGAGAAAAAGGTGACAGACATAGGAGAGAGAAAAAAGTGCAACGCGTTAAATTAAGAACCACACAGGACTGAATTTATACAAATTTTAAAACATAAAAACCAAATATTTATATTTTTAAAACTTAGAAATATATAATTATATAATATTTTAAAAGTTATTTTAATAAAATTATTAATATAATATTTATATAAATATAAAATTGTTTCAAATTGAAGAGAGACAAAATTATTCTTTTTAAAAAAAAAAATTAAAGATTAAATTGAATAAAAAAACATTTTGAAATTAAATTAAAATTAAGATAATGACACTAAATTATACAAATGTCTCGTAACAATGTCACACTAAAAATTGACATATAACATCAAAATTTTTTACAAAAGATAAAATTAAAATTAAAAAAACCCATATATTCACACTTGTAATATTGCTAATACGGTTAATAATTTTTTGTTTTTAAAAAAAACCTAGTTGATACACTTTTTAAAGTGAGAACCAACTTAACACAATCTTACCAAAATGGATCATTCGAGCAAAGAAACCTAAATAAAAGTACTAAACAATTTCAATTATTTATTTAAAAAAATATATTATGATTACGTAACAATATAATTTTATTTAAGAAAACATAATTTTATTTAGATAATGAAATTTGTATATTTATATTCTTTTATATCATTTCATATTTATTAATTAGTTTTTCAAACACATCTAATAAACAAGATATAGTTTATCAACTCAAAACATAAGAAATTATGAACTTATCACTAGTAACTAATTTATTAGTTAGAAACCACTAGCTTATGGGTCCTTAGCTAACATACCAAATACTTTTGTTAAACCTAAGTCTTACTTTATTAAATCTAAAACGAAATTATGTATACTTTTATTTTATTTTTTAAAATATTTCTATTCCTTGTATTTTTTTTTTAATTTAATAAATGTTAACTCATAAATCCGTAATAGAATTCAAAAGGGTTGAAAATGAAACCCACAAATCCGTCTCTTCTTAAATTAACTACACTTATACTGCATCTTTTATTTGTTAGAGTTGATGAAAATAGTATATTTTGAAAAGTTTAATATTAACCAAGATAAACAATTGAATCAGTGTTAATAATTATATAATGAAAACTATTTTATTGGTTCGTAAAAGAGTAAAGATGAAAAAAAGTTGAACACCGCATAAAAAGTAGAAGACCCATAATCCAGGAAATTTTGAAGATAAAATGGATTTCCTGCTTAGTTATATGTTCATGTTTGGTTACAAAAATAACTTTACAGCAACCTATATGCAGTTCGATCTTGTTACTATATCACAATTTGATTTTGCAAGGATATAACACAAAAGGGCTAATAAATAATTGTACAAGCAAGAAACCTATACATGGTGTATAAATATATATACTGCAATATTTGGAATAACAGAGAAAGCAATTAAGCATCTATGTACATAATTCTGCTTCAGATTTGGCCAAATGTTTGAAAAATATAAAGAAGACTATGCCACAAGGAAGCTCTCTTTCATCCATTTTGCCTGCAGTTGCAATCCAGCATCCTTAAAAGCATTCCAAGCAGACTGATACAACCTCTGATCTAGTCTTGTCCCTTCTGTTTTCATGTCCTGCAAGAGTTTCACCAGATCATCAACCTGACCAATTTTAGTGTACACACCAACCATTATACCTGCCATGGCCCTATCAATAAGGCCACCATTGATTCTGTACTCATCAAACAGTTTCACACAACTTTCAAACTCTCCTGCCTTGTTATAAGCACTGATGATGGTAGTGTAAGTCACCTTATCTGGTGCTACCTTTCTTCTCTTCATCTCTCTCCACAGCTTCTCAAGCTGCTTCAAATTCTTCTCCCTCCCATGCATGTCTATCAATGAGTTATAGATCCACACATTTGGTTTGCACCCTCTTTCTTTCATCTTAGCTACCAACCTTGTTGCACTACTCACCTTCCCAATTCTCCCATACATCACAATCATGCTTGAATAAGCATAAACACATTTGTCAAACCCCTTTTTCTCCATCTCTTCAAACACCTCTTCTGCTTTGCTGCATTGCCCAAGACGCCAATATGCATTTATAACTGAAGCATAGGTTACTTGACCTGGTTCATAGCCCTTGGAAACTAGACCCTCAAAAACCTCAACTGCAGCTGAAAACCCTCTTTTCTTGCTAAAGCCATTGACAATAGTACATATTATAGAATCAGAAACCTTCACACCTGCATCATCCATTGCCTTCAGAATCTCCAAAGTCTTCTCCAACAAACCTTCATCTATGTACATAAGCATAAGCCTTAAATAGACCTCAGGGTCCTTTATCACTGTTTTGCTTTTAGCTTCTCTGAAAAGTTCCTCAGCCACATCAACTTTGTGTAAACTCGCAAAAGAGTGTATCAAAGTGGAATAAATTGAGTATTCAGAAATCCCCTTCTGAGTCATCTCTCTGAAGTAATCAAGTGCTTCAAAAGCCCTTCCAAACTTCCCCAATGACTCGCATAGAATCCCATAAATTTGAGATAAATATCTGGCTGAAGTTCTTAACTTCCTACTTTTAAATTCATGAAACAACCGAACCACTTTGTCACATTCATTAAGTTTAGAGTAAGCTTCCATAATGTGTAAATAACCTACAGAATCCAGAAGAATACCAGTGGATTTCATTCGTTCATAGACCAAAACAGTATTCCTAAACATATGCAGCTTATTATAACTTCCCATGGCAGAACTACAAGCTAAGAAAGCAACCTTACTATCAGAGTTAAAAACATCAAGCAGAACATCAGCAATTCTGAATTTCCTACGCTTAATGCAAAATTTAATCAAGCTAGAGCAAGTAGCCCTATCAGGCAACACATGGTAAACCTGAAAGTCTTCTGAAACTGATAAAATCAAATCCCATTCCTTCAAACTCATCAAGTACCTAATCACATACCTTAGTGTTGATTTGTTAGGCCTAAACTCTGGCCTCTCTTTCAACCTTTGGTAGTAGTCAAACGCAAGTTCCCTTGTTTTTGGATCCTCAAACAACCCACATAAAAACTCGTTCAAGTTCTCAGCTTCTGGCTTGGAATATTGTTGAACATCAGCAAAGTTAACATCTAAATGGATGATGGGGGTGTTGGAAGGTTCTTCTTCCAAAATGGGTGTGGGAGAAGCTGAGAAATTGACATGGAAGAAGCGTGGGTGAGAAGGTGAGACAGTGCACCAGGAAGGGAAGTGGCACGTGGGGATCACTGCATGCAGGTGATGGGTTGTTCTTGAACAATTTGTGCAAGCAAGAGACCATTCTGCAGAACATGAAATGGCCATGTTGGAAGAGATCGAACACTTTGGTTGAGTTATGAGTACCTTACATAGATGATGTTGTGGCATTATCTCAATAGATATATCTTCAAACATGTGGAGCAAGTTAGCCACAAAGTAAAAACGTGTGGTGCGGAACAACCGAAAATGTTTCATTTCCGATTCCATAATGCCACGTCAATCTTTTCTAGCCATACCCATATTGCACTATTTTGTGCACCAGAGAATGACATCAGTGTCTTTATAAATGGTCACTTATTTATTCATTTATATTTAATAAATTTCAAATATAAATATAATAGCTAATATTCTTTTTGTTCTAAGAATGAAGAAAAAAGAAATACTAGTGGTTTAAGAGAATATTTTTTTCTTTAACGTGATCGTTTTCTCTTCATATGTATTAATAAATTAAATAATATTAATGGAACATAAGAACAGTTCAATTAAATGTAATTATAATAAACTTAAAGGTACTCAATAGCCTTTTATTTGTTGTATTATTTTTATTTAATCTTGTAAAAAAACGTTTAATCAACTGACATATTTTGAAACTATTTTTTACCATATGTGAATATGTCAATTCAGTATAGTAATTACTATTTGTCAAACTAAAACTATTTGTTTTAAAATATAATTCCATGACATTTCAACTCTGTTAAAATAATTTATTTTGTGACTAACTTCTGTATAGACAATGACATGAAACAATGTTGCATCCCAGGGTGCATTTATTTTACATTATTTCTTATTTGGCATTAAAAAGATTTAAATCGTAAGCATCTCATTTACACAAAAAAGAGACAGGAGGGATTGGATAGACATAATTATTATTTTCTCTAATTGTATTTCCCTCAACATTTGTTGATGTTTATTTTTATGGCCTTGTTGAATAACAATTCAAAACTATCAGTCCTAATGGAAGGTAAGTCAAACCAAACATTCAAACACTAAGTGACGGGTAGCTCATCATAATATCACTTGAAGAAGCTCTATGGGAATCAATGGTTATGAAGAAGCAAATTCCGAAATCAAGCAAGAGGGTTTAAACTAATCACTTCATCAAACACTAAGTGACCCAGCTGTGCATTCTTCGATCTTCAAATGCAATAATACGCAGAAAGCAAGTACTGAACAGGTAAGCTTACTTTGTCTTTTCGTTTTTATCTTGAGTAATTGTCATGGTAGTATTCAAACAAGGTGATTTCACGGGGAAACAGACTCCGATTCTAATTGAAAATTGAAAGGTAAAACAAATTAAGAATCGATTCCGCACAAAAACAAAGCTTCACTAAAGAAATGGAAGTATGATATGTAGCAACTTAATAAATACGACAGAACATGAAAGGATGGAACAAGATATTTTACGAACTCGTAGCGGTTAAAAACACTATTTATACACTATCATCTTCTCCCAACTATCATCGTATAAAAATGCTGGATCACGAAACTAACAACACTGTCCTAGAGCCAAAGCTTAACATCTAAGATAAGTGATAACATAGATCAATACGGTTGAGAATACATTAAATATATATATCACGTTCCATGATACAAGCTTTGACACAGGTACATTGAACACTGACTTGTCTCTATCTAAAACAATTACCTAGGACTTTTATAATCATCCAATAAAATAGTTGAATACTTATAATGCCCTTTTTCAGCGAATTGGGTGATATTGCGTGATACCACGCTTTGGTGGAAGCTTCCTCAAGATGAAAAGGACCAAAGAAGAAGGCACTATTTCCACCAACTGCAACAAAAAATAGGAAAACAGTAAGAGGTATTGCGGGAGAGAGACATTTTCTACGAGTAGCAAAATGAGTAGAATGTAAGTAGAGAAGGGTTCTTCTAACAGTTCAGGTTTGAAAAAATATAGGCACAGGAACCCGAAGAGTATAAACGAGACAACTAAAACAGTGATAAATGGTATATAAGCACTAATATAATAATTAGAAACAGTAAGGAACCAATGGCCTCGGAGCCAAGTGGTATCTATGTAGGAGGAAGGGGAGGAGATGATGTTCAAAGTTGGGGTTCAATCAATCATCTCAAACACCATTTGCCCACCTATATTTCCCTCCTATCTTCCTTACCAATTAAAAAAGAAACGGTAAGGAGTATGGTGACATAAATACCACAATAAAAGAAGTAAAGAACACGAATAACTTACCAGGTAATATATGAAGTTTAGAATTGGGTGATCAAGGACATCAAGGTTCGCATCTTTATTAAATGCATTAAAGCACATCTGAAACAACAAAATATAATCAAACTCAACTTCGAAAGCAAGCAAACAGAAATAACTAAGAATTACAAATAAAAAGGGGCTCTTACCATAATGCATCTGACAAGGAAACATAAAAAACATATGGTTGTCACATAGCCAACCTACAATAGAAGCATCATGTAGATTGTCATAATATATCTAAAACATTTTCAGATTTTTTATAGGATATGCAATGTGTATTTTAGGAGGTAACATATTAAAAAGTAGTTGTTAGTCAGATTGTTAAGATAAGTGAGTTTTTTTTTTTTTATATAGTTGGGGGGTCCTTGTATGCAGGGGACTTTTGGATGCTTTGTAGAATTGTTGACAGGATCATTTGACATCCTGTGTGAAGGAAACATTGTCCCTTGGATTCCTTAATGCTGTACTTGTTCCCTAGAATCAATAATACAAGGTCTATTCAGTGAGTTTGGGAGTTTGCATTTGTTTTCCTAGTTTCCTCTATCTAGAAACCTAACAGATTATATCCATAAAATATCCATCCAGTATCAGGTCATATAGTTACTCAGTCTATATTATGTCTTTCTCCTTTTCTTTTTCCCTCCCTCTCTCCTTTTTCACTGTATATGTCAGATAATTTAACCTGATATATTAGTATCGTCCAACATGAATTGATCCTGGGAATAGTTGGCCGTTAAGTTTAACATCAGGGAAAGCCACCCAGCAGAGACTGGGCTCCCCAAAAAACGTGACAAGGAGTGGGGAAGAAAAGGAGACAACATAAGGGAGGACAAGCAGACATAGCTACTGAAAATATGGAGGAAAACAGAGAATCGATTCAACCCAATCAAGATAAAATAGAGAAAATGAGATTATTTCTCAAAAAAATTGATAAACCAATAGGTACTTTTATTCTCTAACATGTTCAGCAGTACATTAGGAAATTTTCCTTTTGCTGCTGGACTCAACGTCTCAGATAGATTTTACAATAAATTTTAGATATGGGCTTCCAAAAAATATTCACTATTTACAGCAGAATCATAGGGATCTTATTCCAATAAGTGTTGTCTTGCATATATATATATACATACATACATACATACATACATATATATATATATATATATATATATATATATATATATATATATATATATCTGTGTGTATGTGATGTACTCTTAGCAATAAAGTTATTCAATTTTACCCTAATATTTGAGACCTTATACTTATAAACGTAAGGTAATTAATCATATTAAGACATTTCATAAGTATATTTCTTAAACTGATTGAAATTCAAAATGTTTCATCATCAAATTGCATACCTCTTGCAGCTTCTTACGTCGCCCTTTGGATTCAACGGGAAAGCGTTGTAGCATTAAGAACAGTCTGGAAAACGTCAAAAAACGGGTTGCAGGAATCAGAAAAGGAAGCAAGAAGGTAATACATATAGTATGCAAAAACATAAGTGCACACTGACGATTCAAATTTCAATTTAAAAGGAGAAGTTTAAAGTGCTAGATTTAGTCTCTTCATCTGGCTTAAAAAAATTATTTTTTAAGCAAGAGGAAATTTCATTAGAGAACGAGACATGGAAAAACAGGACGGTAAGTTACACAAGTAAACAGAGAAGCAAATTCATTTAGCAAGCCACTATAGCTCAAAAATATCTTCTTTTAAGAAAACATGGATAGATCACTAGATAGCCATAATGTGAACAAGTAAAAACAAAACAAATAGTCTTGAAAAAATATGCTCCTTAAATAGGAATTTCCAACTAGCATTGATCAGGGAGTTGGGTACAGTCACTAAGTAGCTTGGTAAAGGGAAATGCCATAATCTATTTCACATTTATTACCAAATTCCAAGACAGCCCAAACATCCCTCTACAGGATTGTGATGTAGGAACATAACTCGCTGGTAAAAATTATGATAACTTAAATGTTAACACACTCAACAAAATATAGGCTGGAAATTTTCAAAATCTCAGGGTAATATAAAAAAAGACCGTGACTAACTACACAAAATCAGCATCCATCAACTTGTTAAGCTGGTTTCATGTCTATTTTCAAAAGATCTGTCCCAGTTTCAATAATTTCTAGTTTGAATATAAACTGCCATACTGACTTTTCCTCTCTTCCCTCCCCTGCCAAAAACAAACCACATACGAAAACTGATCTCACTTGATTTTGCTCAGTATATTTGATGAAATGTGAAAGGAAAGTAATCCTTGATGAAACAAAAAACTGTTTTCTTGCCCAAAGTTTTACCTCATTTGCAAAAAAGTCGATTCTTCCTCATCAACAGACCAATACGGAAATTTAAATCTCAACAAATATTTTCTTTTGGACTGTGGCAACAAGAGATCAACAAAAATGATTTGATAGCAATTTGTTGGCATCAAGTAATTGATGATGTCATTTTCCTGCCAGTTAATTTCAAAGCCTTTGGTGAAAGTAAAGAGTCTCATACTATGCTGTAGTGTAAAGCATATATACAATTCTTGGTGTGATACAACTGAGATGGTTTTAGTGATATGAGAAAATCATTGGAATCCCAGCCAATAAAAGCTTGATCAGATGGAGCATAGTCAAATAATTAGAGACAGAATAATATTGAGTAAAACTCTTGGTGAACCCATTTAAAAGGACAGATCTGAACTAACAGTCTTCCTAAATGGCATAATTTCATCTGTCTAAACTAAAAAAAAAAAAACTTTAGTTGTTTTTAACTAGTTATTATTGTAACTTGGGGATAAGAGTGTTTAAGGGAATATCCACATCCATACATTGCAAGAACACAGTAAATATCACAAGTAAAACAGTGCCTTTGATAAGACATCTGCTTACAGGGACTACAGCACGTAAGGAACCAGGAACCCCCACCTTTTATCCATCTTGATGGATATCTTGGTTATATTTATATTTCTACCACCTCATAGAACCAGGAATCCCCACCTATCAGAAATTTTAGAGAAGATCGGATCCCAAATAAAGAAAATATTTGTTAGATATCTCATCAACTAAGCATATGATCAACTAAGGTTAGCATAAACCTTACCTTACAAATCAGTTTTGTAAGGTTGAGTATGACTTAAAGTCTACTTTTTAAGATTATATTAGAATCTATCCTAGCAATGTTTGTTAAACCTATCATGTCATCTGCTATTGGACCTCCTTTTATTCCCACACTCAAGATGTTAAATCCTCAACATAAGAGTGTATTGGAAATCTCTCATCAAGTATAAACATGGTCAATTCTAGTATATAAAAGAGTGAAAATATTACCTTATAAGATGGTTTTGTAAGGTTGAATTAAACTTAAAAGTCTCTTTTTGAGAAGATCAATCAAGACACAAAGCAACAGTTGAATCTTGGAATTGAAAATAACTCACTTGCAAACAAGATCTCAAACATGGTAAAGATCAGTATATACTTCTGAATTTGGATAAAGAGCCCTACCATACCCCACACCAATAGCTTATGATGTTAAATTTTACATGCTATTAAGAATTACAACAGAATTTTCACTACAAGATTGGACCCTGATCTCAATACAGATGGATACCAATATACAAAGTATGTGCAAAAACCAAGACATAATTTTCATTCTGCTACTTCAATGAGTTGTTATTCTACTTCATTTTTCTCTTTAAAAACAAAATTCCCAACTCAATGGGGGCATGTAGTAACTAAAACACAACTATTTCATGCCAATTACATCAAAGTGAGTCAGATATGAATACAGATAAGCTACCTTCCACCATAGAGAAGAAAACCAATGGCTGCAAACAAAGAGACCCCTATTGCAACATATTTATTACATGCATTAGCAAAATCTGATAAAAGTAACAATCAATAGAGATGACAAATCAAATTCCAGTACAGACAAACCTGCAAAGAACATCTTAGAAAGAATGAGCAGTCCATCGATAGGTTTCCACCACAATATTAACCACAAAGTAATCTGATACAAATTAGACCAAAAATCAGTAGGGTCAAATTCATCAAACTCAAAACTAACAGAACCTAAAACTTGCAATGCATATGAACTAATGAGACAAAAGATAGGTACAATGAATAGTAGAAGTTAATTAACATCAAGTTATACAATACAGCCCCTAATAAAATATTCAAGTCAAAAGGGGACCTGCTATGGTAGAAACTTGGGTATTATGAGATACCTAAGTCTCTTATTGATTAATACAAGATGTTCAGTACGGTATAAGTTCTTGATCAAGGTGATTCTTATAATAGGGTGCACAAGATGCTTCATGATAGTTTTCTAGTGAAAATCTTGTAAAACTTTGAATGTTAGTGGATTGGTCTTAATCAAGGTGATTAGACAACTGGGTATAACTACTGTTTGAGAGTGAACCAGTATAAGTTCTTAATTTCCCTCTTTTTTCTTTCTCTACCACTACATATTTGAAATTTGAAGTAAAACAAGTATTTTCTAAAATGACATGTAAGTGATCATTATCTCAGCATTTCTTTAAAAATAAACAAGTTTCTCAAATGTTCTTGATAGGTTTCTGGAAAAGAAACCTTATCTTTCACTCACTTGATACGCTAACAGAGTATAGAAAATTGATGAATAACCTCTGGATAGCGGGGTCTCACATTTCTTCAACCTGTTTTTCATCTCCCCTTTCAGAATGTGAGGATAGCGGTATGGTCTCACATTTATAGGATCTACACCTGTTTTCAGCTGGATTCGATGTTGGATTTGACGTTCTGGAGGAAGCCCATGCATGTCTTGAAAGAGCTGATAGTGGGATTGTAGCAGCTTTTCCAGTTGGGCCCACTTTTCACCTATCACATCTGTCCCCCACTCACCACCTTCAGTTGCTTCTACCGAACTCAAACCCCATACTAATGCCCTTGATTCCGTGTCATCCCCAAGCTTCCACAAGGACTTTGACTTCACCAGCTGTCGCGAAAGAGTTGGATCTCCTTTAATCGTGATCGTCTTCTCCCCCACGTGGTACTCCATGGTCATGCTTCCCCAATTTGCTCTGACTTCTCCCAATTTAGCTAACCATGCAACACCCAAAATAATATCGACACCCCCCAACTCAAAAAAAGTGGAACTCCTCCACCACCTCCACCTCCTCCAGTCGGACCACCACCCCTACACAACGGCCTTGGGTAACCCGTCGACACCCGTCGCCTAAACTCACGGTGTACGGTGCAGTAGTGATTACCGGCAAGCCCATCTCCTCCGTGGTTCTCCTGCTTATATAGTTGTGGCTGGCTCCGCTGTCTATGAGAACCACCACCCTCCGTTCACCAATTTTTCCGGTCAACTTCAAGGTTCCCGGATTGGTCCAGCCTTCGGCAGAAAATGCCAATTCCATAACCTTCTCCTCCGTATTGTCGTTCCCCTCAACCTCTTCCCCTTCGTCTTCGTCTTCCACCAGTAATAATATCCGCATACTCTTCTCGGCGCAGCGATGGCCAGGTGCGAAAGGCCCACCACATCGGTAGCACCGCCCCTCCTCCCTCCTCTTGAGAAACTCCGGGTAAGGTAAGTTTCAAACCATATGAACTCGACCTTCACCCCCAGTCGCCGCGCTCGCTCTCGCCACCGTGTTCGCCGTCGTACCCTCTCTCCTCGCGGTTCCTCCACCCTCGGTTCTTCCCCACTGATTCGTCATTGGCTTAGTCATCTCCAATCGCGTCACACTACCCATGGGTCGCGTACTAAGTGGGTATAACTTGAACCCATTCGCATGGCTTCCCTGCGCTCTCAACATAGCATCTTCCACATCGCGTGCAATTCTCATCGCCTCCATTAACTCCGAGGGGTTCTGTATCCTCACCTGGCCCTTCACCTCCTCATGTAAACCGGCCAAGAAGTAACCCATCACCTGTACCTCCGGAATCCCCTTCGTCTGCCCCATAAGACTTCGAATTGACGAACAAATTCCTCGACTGTCCCCTCCTGGCGTAGAGCGGCCAATCGTTCGAATACGGTCCCCCTAAATCCACCCCCAAAGCGATTAATCATGGCTTCTTTCAGCCCTTCCCACGTTCGATTGCTCGCCTTCTCTTTCCAGAAAGTGAACCAGCACGCCGCGCTACCCTCCATGCTTACATAGGCGATCTCCACCTTTTCTTCATCTTTTGTCACTCGCTGTATATCGAAGAACCTCTCGGCCCGATTAAGCCAACTGAGTGGTTCGTCTCCTTCAAAGGTTGGTAACTCCACCCTCTTCCTCCAAGGTTTCGGCTCTCCATTTCTTTCACCGCTTCCACCACCTCCGGTATCTCCATTTCTCCTTTGTCTGTTATCGTTCACGGAGCTATCATCAGAACTACTCTCCGTTGAATTCTCCCTTTTCTCCAGCATCTTCATAATTTGCTGTAAGTCCCGACGTACCGCCACCGACTCCGCTTTCATTCCCTCCACCGTTATCTTGATCGCCTCGAATCGTGCCTCCACGGCTTTCTCCATCTTCTCGTCGCAACGTCCTCCGCAAAAAGGATCCGGCAGGTCGGACCAAACTTGATAGGTTTCTAGAAAAGAAACCTTATCTTTCACTCACTTGATACGCTAACAGAGTATAGAAAATTGATGAATAACCTCTGGTTTATTGCTCAACAAGAAAGAATACAAGAAATGGGATAACAAGGGAGCCTAATCTACCTCCAACAAGACTCAACGTCTGTTCAGAACATACAAACTGCAAAAAGTGCCCCTCCACTACTCAACTCTCCTATTTATACAAACTAACATTCCCGCCCATCCTAACTGCTAACACAGTTAAGCCACTAACCAACTAACTGCCTCTAACTGTTTAATCACAGTTATCTAACCTCTCCTCTTCCTTACATACACCTTCAACTTCCTATCAGTTCTACTATTTATTCAAAGTAAATACTTCATCATGTTGCAGAATTTCATAGATCAATTCCACCCTCTTGAACTCAACCTTCTTTTCTAACACAACAATGGTTCAAAACCATGATTTTGCCTGGTTTAAGAATGTGCAACTTTCACATGTTTAACTTGTTAACTGGTGTGGTAACTCAATATTTACACTTATAGACATTTTCATTACTAATTGTTGAAAATAGTGAAAACTAGGTATAAGATTAATCTTCCTTGTGTAGAAAATACATACAAGATAATGTATGTATATTAAGGAAAATATAGGCTAAGCTCAAATACAAATAAATATGTAAAACAACATAAGACATAAATATTTAATACTCTCCCTCAAGTCGGTACATATAAATTGTATGTACCAAGTTTGTTAACAATATAATCAATTCTAGGTCTTCGTAAATGATTGGGTCAAGGGAAAGGTTTATATTAGAAGGAAATTGTATGACAGACAACTTTAACTATATGTAAGGTAGTTAGTTTGCCTCTAACTTCTATAAAGTCAGAATGAACAGTTATTAGCAGTTTTATCTTCTTTTTTTTTGTATGTTGTGAGGGTTAGGAAGTGGAGAGTCTAGTTCTCTCAAATAACCAGATATTGTATCATGTTTTGCATACCTATCAGTAAAGTCAGGTTTAAGAATGTTCAACTTCCACATGTTCAATTTGTTAGCAAGTGTGGTAACTCAATATTTACATTTATAAACATTTTCATTACAAATGGTTGAATATAGTGAAAACTACGTATAGGATTAACTCTGATACCATGTTAAGAAATGGACTTTAAACCTAATTCAATCACATAAAATTGACTTGTAAAATGAAGTTTGCACCCACTTATATATTGTGAATTGGTCTCAACTCTAATCAATGTGGGACTTTCAAAATACACTCCCTCATGCTAAGGTATATACATCTCATGCATGAGACTAGACATTAATGGGTCGTCCGATATTGATTCAATAATGGGTGGAACAATACCCAACAAATAACAAATTTTGCTAAAATGGACTCTAACCCATGGCTCTGATACCATGTTGAATATAGTGAAAATTAGGCTGAGGGTTAATCTCCCTTGTGTAGAAAATACATAGGATAATGTATTTATAATAAAGAAAATATGGGTTGAGTCCAAGTACAAATAAATATATAAAATAACATAAGACAATATAAATATCAAACATTAATAATAAAAATTATAAGAATATTCCCTTCACTATATTCACTTTTAGTTTTATTTTTGGTTTGACTGAATTATTATTTGATTACATGGTGTACTATAGTAAAAGACATTTTATCGAATTACAAATTCGAACACTACACATTAAACTTAAAATGTACAATTAGTACCAAGCTTAAACTTAAAATGTACAATCAGTACCAAGCTCAAACTTAAAAATGTACAATCAGTACCAAGCTTAAACTTAAAATGTACAATTAGTACCAAGCTTAATAATAGTGTGTTTATCTAAAATAGTTAGTGAGTGAGGAAAGCTAGAGCCAAAATAAATGGCTTCTTCTAGGCCTTGCTTGATTCACTTCTACATAGAGCAGAAAGAGGAAGCTAGTCATATGTCAATGAAATAAGGCATGTTACCAAATCTAGGGTGTCAACATAGAGCAGGAAACACAATTCGTCCAAAATATTTCAAGGTAAAAAAATTTGAATCTAGATTGTTCTTATTAAATGCTTGTACATTGTCACTTAGAAGCACAAAAATTTATTCTTCTTTTCTTCATATCTCTACAACTATAACCATGCAATCAATGAAAATACTATATCCTATATTGGATATTGCATAAAATTGTCCTTCTACCGACCATGTAGTGAGTCGTAGCCAAAGTCAAACATCGTTAGTGAGCTTAACGTGAAGAAAGATACAGCCAAAATATCCTCATATTAACTAAAATATCATTTTATATTGGATATTGCATAAACTTTCCCGTTTAGCAAACATGTAGTGAGTCACAACCAAAGTCAATCATCGCTTAATAGTTGATTACATACACAAACTTCCTAAATAAATAGAATTTTCACCTGAACAATATAAACCACGAAATTGATTGTGTAGAAACTTGGTTTCAGTCCATCAGTCGATACAGCACGTGCCTGCAAAAGCATTAAACACAGACGGAATCAAAACCAGACAGCTAAACACACTGCCATGGAAAGAAAATCACACAAGACAAACAACCCATAGGGGAGCAAATGTACAACAAATCATACTTACCTGGTAATAAATCTCAGCCCAGAACAGGACCAAAAGGGCATATGTTGTAAAGAAAGCAAGACTTGGCACGTCAAGCAAGATATGTTGAACAATCTACAAACACAAGGAAATGCAGCAACTAAGTGTAAGAATGAATCTCAAATTCCATAAATAGAAAATAATAAAGAGTGAACCATCAATTTCGTCATCGAAGTTTCATTCTCTCTCCTACTTGGTCCTTAATATTGAAAGTTATTAAGAAATCCCTAAACATTTGCGACATTTGTTATCTTAGTCTCTTTGTTAATGAAACTGTTTTAAACATGAGTAGAACATGCCCCTTGTCTTTAGTGTTTATCTCATCTATCCCTTTTCTCCAGAAAAAAAACATCAATTTGGTCCCTAAGAATTAGAACCAAAAGCAACAAATAGCACCAATTTAGTGTCCTAAACACGCAGAATTCTGTTTGAAAAGAGAAAAGACATTGCTTCCGTTAGGCATTTATATTTGTATAATATGTATATGCATTTCCTGTTCGTTGACTTTCTTATTGTTTAACATAAAAAATACGACTAAGCACAACTATTTTTAGCATAGATATTAATCCAACTTTTGATTGTCAGAATAATTATGTACAAAGACCCTTAAAAAGAGACACCAAATGAAGCAAATATGCAATACTCAGACATTGATGTTGCTATTTATGTTCACAGTAATTGGAATTTGAGATGGTAAGAGAATTATATAAGATGCATACTTTTAAAAACCCTAACCTTGGAATTAACAAAGAGGCATACATGTCATAAAACTTTAAGGACTACTTATTATTCTTTTTGTATTTTGAGAATTCAGTAGGAGAGAAGGTGTGATTCGAGAACTGAATTGATGGCTTCTCGAACAATAAACAACTAATCTAATGTGAAGAAAATGGCCGAAATTAAAGGCTACATTCCATTCCCTATACCTCTGGCTTCAACCTCTGCACGTTCCTAAAGAAGATGAAAACTACACACCGAACTGCAAAACCAAAAATAGTGCATAATCCCTTAACAAAACGTTGCATCACATTGATAAAAAAATCATTTCAGAGATATACAGAAGAAGAAGAAGAAAAAAGGTTTGAACAATACAAACCCGAATTCACCAAAAAATTGAGAAAGTGAAAGACCTTCTGAGTGGTCCAACCGTACTCCGGCACTCTCAATTGTATCCGAGCCAGTTGAACCTAAAATTCAATCAAATAAAAATTTAAAAAAGAAACTGAATAATTAGAGATAATTTTCTTAAAAAAAACTAAAAACCTAATTTGGAATTGAAAGAGTGTGCGACGATACCAAAGCTACGGTGGCCACGATACCGTAGAGTACGGCGAGGGTGTAGAAGATACGATCCTGCCACACCGGAGAGTCGTCGATGTCGTTCCACCAGTTGGATGCGTCAGTGAGGTCAACCGCCGCCACGGCCATGACCTCGGCCATAGTCTCCGGCACGCCGTCGTTGCCCATTCTCGAATCGACGGCTAGTTTATCACACGCGCCGAGAGTGAAGGAAGAAACGATGGAGGGAAGAGAATAAGTAGTCCGAAGAAAGCTCGTGTGATATTAACGAATAATTAATGCGTGTGGGCGCATCTAGGTGAGCGTGAGTGAGACGGTCAGAATGAAAATGGCATACAGTTCAGTATTTAATATTTAATATTTAATATTCTAAGCTCAAATTAATTATTTAGTTAACTTTATAGAAATACATTAAATTTCTATTTAATCTTTTACTTTAAAAATGGAAGAAAACTTACGTGTATTTTTAAGAGGAATGATATGTTATCATGGATTTTTTATAATATTTTGATATAATATATATATATATATATATATATATATATATAATTTTTTTCATTAGGTTATAGTACAATAATAAATTAGTAAAAAAAATAATATACATAATATGTTAAAATATTATAAAAAATTATGTGTTAAAATATTTTTTTCAAGTTTTTAATCTTGTTAAAATTGTATAAAAATTTTCATCATTTTCCTTAAACTCTTACAAACTCCTATTCTTATCTTCATTTATAACTCAAATAATAAACTCATAAAAATGTAATTAATTGCAATAAATTTTATTAATCTCTATCTATTCTTTATTATTTAAACTTATATCATAAAAATAAAATAAAATATATGGTTATTAAAAATGTTAAAATGCATAAAAATTTAATTAATTGTAATAAATTTATCATTTTTTATCATAATTATTCATTATTTTTAATTACGTAGGTTGACAAATTTATTTTTTTTAAAATATATAAGGTTATTAATAATTAGCGATATCAAAATGAGTTTGAAATTCTAAGTTAATTTGGTTACATGTTTGAGTCAAGTTAAAGCGAAAAAATTTAGCTTTTATAAATCCATGATCAAATTAAATCTGACTCATTTAATCAAAGGTTTACTAAGTTCAAGTCGTTTTGAAAATAGATTAACCCGCAATCCACCAACAACAATCTTTTATTATGTTTTTATCATTTTTCACAAGTTATTTTATTATAATTATTTATTACTTATAATTATAATTATGTAGATTCATCATTTGATCATTTTAAATATTATAATGTTGTTAAATAATGTTTAAATATTTTTAATGTTTAATTTATTTATTTGTCAAAGTTATGTAATTTGACTTTTTAATTTTCAATTTTTATCTTTAAATAGTAATAATGTTTAAATAGTTTTAATGTTTAATTTATTTATTTGACAATTTATGTAACTTTAATCTTTAATTTTCAATTTCTATCTTTAAATAGTTTTAATGTTTAATTTATTTATTTGTCAAGTTATGTAACTTGACTCTTTAATTTTCAATTTCTATCTTTATAATAATGTGTGGTATAATAAGTGAACACTTTGATTGTACTACTATAAAATAATGAGTAGTATTTATTCACTTTGATTGTACAACAATAAATATATAAAAAAAAATGAAAGAATAAAATATCATTAAGTCAACCCACTAACTCACAAAGTTGTGGTCGAGCTGTCTGGCTTAGCTGTCAGGATTGGTCGAGCTAGCTGGGTTAGCTGAGTTATGGCCAAGTTGTCCAGGTTGTTTGGGCGAGTTGGTTGGGCTATCTAGGTTTTGGATGTTCTAGGTCATAGTTTCAAGGTTTTAGAGCTTAGATTTGGACGTTCTTATAATCATTTTGAGGGGTTTTGATGTTGGTCAACCTCTTGGTGAGGTTGGCCGAGACGTTTATAACACTTCGATTTAGGATGCTAATCACTTGGCAGCCAGCATAGCCGACTATTCTTTCTAGATTTTCAAAAAAATGTCATTTTATATTTTTTGTCATTTTTTTTTTGTGTTTTTCAAACTTTGCAAAATTAAAGTGAGTGAATTTTCAATCTCCTATTCAAATTTTTATTGAATTCACTAACATATAACGTTTGATTCTAGGGCATTTGACGTTTATAACCTTTTGATATCTAATTATAGGACATTCGACATTATACGTAAGAACATTTTCACCTTCGCGCCAAGCATTTGTGCGAAATTTATCCAATAGGACGTCAGACTTCTCAATATCTGACGTCTTATAACCAATTGACGTCGGACAAATCTAAGTTTAACGTCTTAATTGAACTTTTATTTACAAAAATGTCACCGATCATTTTTAACATTGGTTATTCAGTGGTTGAACATTGAACACATGATGTTATATGTTATTTTAATAGTAATGTATAATGAAAATGGTTTAATAACAATTGTATAATGAAAATGGTTTAATCAAAACATAAATGAAAATGATATTATAGAATAAAATGATAACATTAATAACAAAATGTTTGATCCACTACATAAGTTTTGCACAATACTTAAGTATTACATAATAACATTCTCAAAGTGCTCATATTGTTTAAAAAACCATCACAATTGTTCACACAACCATTACAAAAGTATTAACATAACGTTCAGCTTAAAAACATACCACGTTCTTGAAATTCATCCCCTCATAGACTTGACCTTCACTTTAATATGTTGATGGAAAAACTACTTCAGATAATTGGGTATGTTGGTGTGCTTCCTCTAACTGTAAACATGTAATTGTGTTTGTTTAGAGTAACAAGTTATGTTATGACTCACTTCCCTACACTGTGATATGTTTTTTGTAAGTCACATTTTCTCATTCTTGTTTTATCATTTCTTTCATCTCTCACTTCCAATTTTAAAAAATTCAATTATCAATAAATTTTATTATGAAAATATTAAAATCCAAATACGAAAATTTTGATACCTATTTTATCAACAAAATTTACTAAAGAATCTACTACCAATAGAAATATTTATCGGTAATAAAATTTTTAAAATTTGTAAATAAAATTCGTAAGTAAATTTTACCTTTGAATTTTTCAGTCAGTGAAATTTTGTCCATACGTACAAAATTTCTTGTAGTATATAATCTCATTTTTTTTTATGTATTATGTTTTGTTAAACATATCAAAATAAATTAAAAACATATGTTTTACTCTTTGCAACTCATAATCCGACAAGATTAATAATTGAAATATCAACAATTTTAATATCATTTTTGAAACGGATTAATCTGAATATATATTTGAATATATCTCTCATCACTAAATTTAGAGGACTAGAGATAGTTTTAGGGAGAAATAAAAAAGAATTAAGAGTTTTAATGAAAGCATATAAAAATAATATATAATTTCTTGTGATGTGGAAAATTCAGACTTCCCATCATCTACCGAAGACTTCTAAAAATCTGTACTTGCGACGAATAACTACACATATTGAATTGAAGCAAAGTGAATATATATAATTACAATGTTTTGAAGGTTTACTTAATTATTATCATCACATTTCCATTATCAACTCCAGAACCTAGTATTTGATGATGTTCTCACTATTGATCCTCAAAACATTATTTATGAATGATTTGCCTTGATGCTCAGGTGAAAGGTAGCCCTTGTAGAAATCTGCTACCCCAATTGTTTTGAATAATGCTGGTGTTTCTGGAGTTACAAGAGAAGGTGCTGGACCTATGTTTCCATTCCATTCAGGACCACTAAATGTAGCTATGGTGAACCTTTCTTTCCATGAGTTCACCACTGCTCGATGCTCACTGCTCTTATATATCCCGTTTGTCACCACCTGTTTAACCATACACACATACCAAAAACAAAAAGTTATAAAAAATTGTCTAAGTTTATGAATGTTTATTAATCTTAATTCACTATACGATCAAGGAGGAGGTTCACTCATAAGACACATACACCACTGAAATCTGAGTTCAATCATATAAGGGACTGACACCAAATATGCTTAACAAATAACAAATATCGCTAGAATAAGCCTAACTCAACTCTACAAAACTGGCTTGTAAGGTAAGATAAGGTTTGCACCCACTTATATACTATGAATTGACTTTATCTCTAATCGATGTGAAACTTCTAACAACTATCGTACAGACATCTACTAAAAATAAGGTGGAGAAATTGATAGTAAATGGAGGGAATCCTTACTTTAGAAATTACTTTTGGTGCAGAATGATGGATGAAAAGGTATGTGTAGTGTAAATTTGAATGACTTACCTCCAAAACATCTCCAATAAAAACCATGAAAGCATTTGGGAGGGGATGAACAGGAAGCCATGTTCCATCTTTCTTGAGTTGGAGGCCTTCAACTTCATTACCCTGGAGAAGGATGGTGAGTGCAGAAGCATCAGTGTGAGGTTTTAGGCCAAGGACATTTTCTGGTTGAGGACATGGAGGATAGTAATTTATCCTTATTGCTTGTCCTGCTTCCCCTATTGACTCTTTAATTTCCTTTTCTCCTATATCAAGTGCTTCCCCAATAACACCATACAACTTCATCGCAAGCTCTCTCATCTCCTTGCAATACACCTCTAAATTCTCCCTGCACTCTTCATCTTTATCTTATCAATTTCATTTTCATACATAAAACATTCTTCCCTTTGAATGTTTAAGATATAAGAGTAGAAAATTGAAGTCTTAAATTTAAAAAGAAAGGAGAAAAATATATTAAATAGAGGACCTGAAAGGTAGGGGTAGATTAGGAAATAGGTGGGGCTTCCTTAAGTAAGATGGAAGAGTTAAAATGTAGAAGCCATCCACCCAATCCGACGGTTCATCTTTAGGCTTGGAAATCATTTGCCCAAATCCCTCCATATCTCCCTCTCTTTGCCAAAGCTTTTTCTTATCTTCCATTGAAAGATTGAACAGTTCTTCAGCTCCTCTCTTTACATCTTCCACCACTTCCATGTCAATTCCGTGATTAATAACCTGTTTCACAACATCACAATTACCAAAACTTTTATAATCTTCTACATGCATATAAGCACATGCATATTACTGTTGATCAATCTCTTGGTGTAATTACACTTAACGTGAACTGCGTTTGGTATGAATTAAAGGAAGTAGATTGAGACTGATAAAGACGGTGTTAATAAAAAAAGTGAATTTTAAGTCTAACTCAATTTTATAAAAACAACTTATAAATAAACTTTGCATCCACTCATGTATTTTAAATTGATTTTATTTCTAATCGATATGAAACTTTTCAACACGTTTCTTTATATATATATATATATGGAGGAGTGTGAGACTAGACAGGTTTAATATGATTATAAAAGGAAAAGAATGAAAAGAGAGAATAACATTGAGATAGGAACCTGAAAGAAACCCCATTGTTTGCATGCAAGGTGTAGTTTCTCCAGTTCAGGAGGCTTGTGTTCTTGAGGCAAGAACAAGTTAGCTAGGTCAATGACAGGGATCTGATCAGACAAAGACTGTGTGTTAGATAAAATTGGAGGGTCAATATTTGGAAGAACATATCTCTCTGGAACTTTGCTCAGTGCCTCCTTTGCTAGTTCTTTCACACAAGGGTTTGATCCAATCTCTGCTATTTCTGCTTCCATAAGCCTATGCTCAATGTTCCCTTCTCTCTCTTTAAGACAACAGAATGATGTCAAATATATGTGTCGATGTAGATATATATATATATATATATATATATATATATATATATATATATATATATATATATATATATATATATATATATATATATATATATATATATATATATATATATATATATATATATATATATTTACACATTATTAGCCATTTCGTTTAAAAAATTAATAACACTTTCTTTTGTCTTCAAGTATTGCGATGGCTTTTAACCTAATGGGTTGACTTCATACTTAATAACAAGAGAATCAAATGAAAAATATGAAATAGTTAATTTTTTATGCAGTATTAATTGATTTTAATTAAAACTACACGTTGATCATTCTCAAAAGATTAATTAAAATAACTGAAATTAAGAAATTCAAATTGTGTACGTATTAATGAATAAAAATGGAATTATAGGATAATTTTGTTTTATTTATTGAAAGGACAGTTGAGGCTTAGCTATGATCCGTTGACCCCAAATTTAATTATGAGAATAATAATGAAATTAAGGATTCATAGGAAATAAAAGGCTAAAAAAAGTATTATTGTGATTATGAATTCTTCTGCAAATGGCTTAGCTGGGGTGGCTTGTTTTCAGGCGCAGCCATGGGAACATATGCGGAAGAAACGCATTTTCTACGCTGTGTTCCAATCACATGGCTTCAAATTTATGTCATATATAAATGGCTTTTATTAATTTGTAATAATAAAATATCTTAAGTTGGAATATAATTTAATATAATAATTTAAATCTTTCTGGTTTTTATTTTCTTATTTCTATTTGTAGTTTATTTCTTCTTTTTTTTGTTTTCTCATGTATTGAATAAAAGTTCGACCAACCGTTTTAAGTAACGTCTATTAATGTTTATGACATTATCTCAACAATTAAAATCTCTAACAAAAATAATTAAAATTCATATTTTTTGAATTTTAAAATTCAAAATTAAAAAAAATAGTGATTTTTAATTTTTGAAAAGAAAAATATTTTGCAAAGATTAAAACGGAACAAAAATATATAATAATTACAAATTTATACATTCAAAATTCTTTTTATTAAAATCATTTTTTATATAGAGTAGTAGTAATTTTTTTTAATAAAAAAACTTCTAAATCATACTGCGTTAGTTAATTTGTGAAGATGTTAATTTACATATGGTTGATTTGTTGAATTATGATAATATATACTTTTCTATAATAGTAAAAAATTAACATATTTAATTATATAAGTGAATTTATTTTTCTTTAAAATTAATAAAATTATTACTGTTTTTATTATTATAATTATAAAATTAAATATAAATAATTTATATAATTTCATTGTGAATAGTTTTTATTTATTTTGTAATTAATTTTTAATTTAAAATAATATTAAGTTTGAAGAAAGCAATCAAATTAGAAAAAGTAATTAAATTTAAAAACCTTTTATAAAAAAATTTCACTATAAATTTAAAAATTTAATGAAGTCAGTATTAGTGCTAAAAATAAAATTTGGTAAATTAATATGTATTCTTATTATGAGAAATAAACCTTCTATTCCTTTACTTGGGTGTGCTATGACAGAAAAAGAACAAATTTCTCATATTGTATTCTTGAAGTGATAAACATGGCAGAATAAATAATCATGATAAATCTTATTTTAAAAAATAAATTATTATTTGTCAACAACTAATTTTGGAGCATACTCATCCTTGTCATTAATTATTTTCGTTGTTGTAAGGAATGACATCTGCCATTGGTTTAGTTGTCAATATCTTGCTTCAAGAAATAAATATCCATGCTTTGCAGAAATTGTTATTTTTTCCCATGTCTTATCATTTAAGCACAATTTGTTTTTCTTATTAAAAGCAACAACAAAAATATAAATTTATGTTATTAATTATATTATATAATAATTAAAAAAGGTGTACAACGTTTATTAATCGTACAAGTTGTTGAACAGAAAGTTAAACAACGTAAATAAACTACAGTTTTCTAGTTTGACAAGTTTGTGCTTACGTTTCAATCACAAAAATATTGTCCAACGTTGTCCAGTGCTGCCAACCATTTTCTTCTACAAGTTGAAGATTTGAAAATAAGAAATTAATAAAATCAGTCAAATTAATAAAATAAAACATGGGTATAAGTTAATTACATTTTTCCAAAAAAAAAAACTTAACAATATTTTTTACAGTGATATATGTTTCTATCACATAATATAATATTTACTTTGACATTATATTTATACTTTTATCATGAGATTTTTTTTCAAATGTACACCTTTTGGTTATCTTTTTAATGGTTGAAATAAGGGAAAGGAAAAAATATATTTATCTAACCCAATATCTTCTTGATCTGTAATATATCAACTTTTGGAAGTGTCTCCATTTAAACTGAATAGCCTTCACCCTTACCAATTTTATAACGTTAATGCATTTTTTATATAATGATTGTAACACTTAAACTATTATATAAATATTTGTATTTGTTATTTAATTAAAAAATAGGAATATTTTTTTAAAGAATATATATATATATATATATATATATATATATATATATATATATATCTTTATAATAATTCATTCTCTATTATAAAAACATACATTTTATACAATTTTAATCTATAAATATCCCTAGTCTAGAGTCATATTATAAATATCGAGATATTCTTCTATTACATAAACCCTTTATACCTACTATGATGTTTACCTTTCATATGTAGTGTCGTAAAATGATAATTTTTTAACATCTCATTTGATAATATATAACTATTAAATAAAACATTATAAATCTTACACAACAAAGATAAAAGTCATATAAAATATTAATAGAATTATCCATATTAATAACTATAATAACATAGTATATGTACTAAACATTGCACACTACATAAATTTTCCAAAAGAAAAGAAATTCCTAGCTAGCTAAATTAAACAATCAATCCATCACATCATCATCCTTCACTAAAGACATATCATTATCTAATTCATCTGCTCACACCGTGAGATGATCATTGCAATAGTAATAACAAAACAACAAAGACAAAGACATGGTAAGTCAGTATGCAAAAAAAATATAATAAGACAATTGAATCGTATCAAATACCAGTTCAACATTTATAAAGTACTATAACTCGTATAAACATACATAACAGTTAACTCTAGACTCAATTATCTAGATACATGTCATTAACATAAGGCTTCATCGTAGGTGTGTGCTTGTAGTAGTATTTGTGCTTTTTAGAGTCATAAATACAAGGATTATCACATACCACTCACAAGGTTAGTCTCCTCACTTCTAAGACCAAAATCTATGACTAAGACCTTCTATCATTCTCTCCTCCACCTCATTCCTTTCTATATGAGTTGAATGGTTAATAGTATATCAGGATACCTCCTTTTTGAACTCTCATATGTCAAAGCATACATTAAACATCAACATCAAATAAAATTTCTCCTTGAAATTCTCTCAATAACAATACCACATAAAATCATAATAAATATCCTAATCTCCATACATACAATTATGTTACTCACAAGCATAATTAATGATTGTACAAATCAATACCAAACAGTTAAAAAGAAGAAATAAAACTAATATATAAACTTACGTTCAACCCGAAACTTCTTGCACAAAGATAACGCTTAACGTCTAGTTTTTCATAATTCATATCAAACACTAAACTAAAAACAACTTATCAAATTCTATTTTATCGTTTTCTAGTGTTATTCTGTATATGTAGCCACACAAAACTTAAAAAATCTTACTTAAATTCTTTTATCATTTAGTTTAAAAAAGAAAGACATTTACATATTGATAATTTTAAATTTATATTTAAACTAAGTACACAAATTCCCAACAAAGCGCCCATGGCCTAATGGATAAGGCGCTTGACTTCTAATCAAGCGATTGTGGGTTCGAGTCCCACTGGGCGTGGTCTTATATTTTTATCTAGTAATTTTCGATTTTATTCATCTTCTGTTTCTATGTAACTATTCAATTGTTCTGTCATTCAAAACAAATTATAGAACTATAAATACAGCCATTTGTTAGCACTTTGATTGTGTCAAAATTTTTTATTTTTTTTGTCATATATGATATAAAGCGTTTCAAAGTATTTTGTGTTTGACTAATTTAAGTCAACAATGAGGTTAATAAAAAGACAAAGTGCTATAGAATGATTAACTTTTTGTTCAATTCCTTGGTTATCAAGATCTCAACTTTTATTTGAGTTATAGACGATTTTAACCTGTTAGTAACTTTTTACTTAGATATAATCATCGGTAAAAAATTATTTTCATCTCTATAAATCATCAACTTTTATTTTTAAATTTTCATCCATAAGAAAATTTGCATTTTACTTTTCCCTTAAAATTCTATATATCTATATCACCTTATTTTACTTTTCAAAATACTTTTCTAGAACTAACAATAGAATGAAAAAAAGTATTAGAGAGGAACAGAGTAAATAAAATTATTAGGTCAAATAATTAGTCAAAGTTTAAAGTACTTTTTCAAATTTCTTTCTCTAGAGTTCTTTAATGCCCTCTTTCTACTAGTTAAGTTGTTCTAAACTCGTTTTTGGCTTAAAAGTAAAAGGTGAATATTTTTACAGCAGCAAATGCAACACTTTTAAAAATAACTTGCATATAAACTAATTTTAATTTACAAGAATGTTAATTTCATTTTTTTTATAAACTTTTATGAAGAAAATTGTTCATGCATAAATTAAGGAGTGTAGGTCTCAAAAGAAACATTTAATAACTCTTCTTAGTTTCAACCTTCTTATTCTAACTTTCTATGACGCATTTACGCATTCAACATATAACACAATACACGTCCTTTTATCATTAATGTGTTATTACCATCAAAAATCAACATATAAAAATTAGGTTCAGTTCATACAGTGTTTTTCCTATCAACAATTTTTTTCTTTTTTATGATGGACAATCATAATTAATAAAATCATCATGTGTGAAGTAATTACAAATATTGTATTTGAAAGGAAATAGTTATATCTAAGTATTCAAGTATGTTTCACTGAATTGAATCTAGGGGATTTTGGATCTTGAGAACATTATTTATATATGATTTAGGTTTGCCAAAATGCTGGGGTGAAAGGTATCCCTTGTAGAAATCTGCAACCCCAATTGTTTTGAACAAAGGTGGTGTTTGTGGAGTGACAAGAGTTGGGGCTGGACCTATGCTATCACTCCACCCTGGACCATAGAATGTAGCTATGGAGACTCTCTCTTTCTCAGAGTTAACCACTGCTCGATGCATCCTGCTCTTGTATATTCCATTTGTCATTACCTGTAAAACCATGCATAGCTTAGGCTTCAAAATTAATCTTTGGCAATGAAAGTTGAATGACTTAAGAATAACGATATATTGACAACATTTTAACACTATTTACGTGTCATTCTGTGATTGGTCTATGTGAGTTTTTGTGATTATTATTATTAATTGTGAAATAATTTTAGACCGTTGATGGAATAACACGTAGATGATGTTAAAATTTTGTCAAAGTATCGTTAATTACTTGATTACCTCCATAACATCTCCAAGACTAATGATGAAAGCATTTGGGAGGGGTTGAATAAGAAGCCATGTTCCATCTTTGTTTATTTGAAGGCCTTGAACTTCATTGGCTTGGAGAAGAATGGTGAGAGCAGATCCATCAGTGTGAGGTTTTAGGCCAATGACAGTTTCTGGTTTTGGACAAGGAGGATAATAATTTATCCTTATTGATTGCCCTCCTTCACCTAATGACTCCTTAATTTCCTTTACTTCAATACCAAGTGCTTTTCCTATAAGTTCAAAAATCTTCATGCCAACCTCTCTCATCTTTATACAATAATCCTTTAAATTTTCCCTGTACCCATCATCATCAAATCATTTTAAATATCTTTATACAATATATTTACTTTTCTTCTCCCGCCTCTCAATCATTCCAATCCAAGGTAATAATCAACTTTTATATAACTAGTCTTAATAATTAAAATTTATTTATTTTAGATTTAAATATTCTTTTTTATTTATTTTTAAATTTTGAGGTGAAATTAAAATTGATTTTATTTTTAATATTTTTTTTGATATTTTGGTTTTTAAATTTTAAAAATAAATAGATAGAGTCCTTTTAATATGATTATGTTAAATTTTTTTATGTGTCAAATGTGTTTTTCAACTTAAATTAAAGTGGAAATACGTTAAATCGTATAAACAACTCAAATACAAGCATAATGCATGTTTAACATAAAAAAAAAATAACATAATTAGATTAAAATGATTATATCCTTTCACTATAAAATTTGGAGACCAAAATTTATCCAAGTTTTAAACAAGAACAAATTCTAATTTTGCGTCAAAATTCAGACACAAAACATATTTAGTCCTTTATTTTTTACTTCTACCACGTTTAATAGTTTCACATCACTTAAGAATCGAGATATAAAAAGAATAATATCTCAACGAACTCGAACTCAAAACATTCACTTTCACCATGAAACTAATAACGAGGTTACAAGACAAACCATCTTTCCCTTAAATTCTCTATTGAAGATGATTTGTTATTTGTTTAAATCTTGACTGAATATTTATGTTTGTACTATATCTAATAATTTTATATAATTTAGAAGTTAAAATAAAAAGAAGAAGAATTATTTAACCTGTAGTTTGGACTCTTAAATAATATAAAACAACTCTTTGTGATAAGAAAATTTAAAAATAATGATAAAGAATAATTAAGAAAAAGAGGAAGAACCTGAATGGCAGTGGTATGTTAGGGAATAGGTGTTGGTTTCTTAAATGAGTTGGAAGTGTAAGAATGTAAAACAAATCTACCCAGTCTGATGAACCTTCTTTTGAACCCAGCATTCCACTAAACCCTTCCATATCTCCTGCTTTTTGCCAAAGCTTTTTTTTCTCTTCCATTGAAAGCTTCAACAGTTCTTCAGCACCTCGCTTCACATCTTCCACCAATTTCATGCCAACTCCATGATTAACCAGCTGGATTATTACATATCCACAACTTATTTATAGACATTGAAATGAAAAAGGGAGGAAAGAGATGAAGATGGTAACCTGAAAAAAACCCCATTGTTTGCATGCAAGGTGAAGCTTTTGAAGTTCAGAACCCTTGACTTGTTCAGACAGCAACTTGTTTAGGTCAATGACAGGAAGCTGTGGCAAAGGGTCTGTGGTTGCTATTTCTTTCACAGATTCAGTGAGAAGAGAAGATCCAAGCTTTGGTTCTTCTGCTTCCATCATCACAGATCCCTAGACTCAGATGGGTTCTCTCTGATCTCAATGTTTAAGGCTTTATGGGAATGTAATGGCAGAGATTTTTCAAAGACACGAATCCGATAGTTGAGGCTTTTCGTCTTTTGTTGACCACATGAATTGATATAAGAAACAAACGTCAATGTAGCTTATTGAATGGGTAGTCAATTATTTCGTTTTAAATGTCTAAAATTTTTTAGTATTCAAATCTATGAAATTATGTTTCATGAATTAAATAATCTTAATATTAAGTTCTATTTCAAATAATAATTTCATATTAAATCATTAACTATTTTATAATATTTAGAAAATTTAGGGATTACAAATAATAATTTCAAATTTAACTATCATTATAAAAAAAATAATGACCGATTTTAGTGAGTGAAAATAATTACTGTAAATAATCTGGATACTAATTTATAAACTAAAAATTATTAATAATTAAAATAATTTTTATTATGAAATAATTTTAAATTAATCATTAATATTACTTATTAAAGTTTTGGCCACCAAAAAAAATTGTTTTTAAATTAGTCTTTAATTAAAAAATTGGTTTCTAAATATATTTTTAATCACTGACATTAATAATTATTTAGTAATTTTCTTGTAATGTATTAATATCTCAATTAACTGATATAAATATAATCATGTAATGGTAATGTAACTTAAAACACTAATAATATCATAAGACAATTGAGATACTTAATTAGAAATAGATCAAATAAAGACTCTTTAATTAAGAAGTCATAAATTCAAGTAAGTGTTGTTAATTAATTATTCATTTATCAATTATTTGTTGTTGTATCAAAATCTGAACTAATTTATAGGTTGTCTTCTCAATCATACCTCTTTAGACAAGAGTAAGAGGAAAACATTGAAAAAATATGAAAAGAGAACATCATCTCACAAAGTATGTTGACTCGTTTTGTCCTATTCCCATTAAAAGTGGGTTGGATAGGGTTGATCCACCACCAAAAAAATGGAACAAAAATTAGAATCCCTTTGTCCGTTTTTTTAATTTTATTTTTATTTTTATAGTTTTTCTGTATATATACTTATAAATAACTATTTAAAGTATATTTAATTATATAAATATTTTTAAGTTTTTAATTGATTAGCTAATATTTTTAATTAGATAAATTAAAATAATTATCATGTTACATTACTTTGTTATAACTAATAATTACAACTTAATTTGTAAGTATTAATCATTTGAATTATAATAGTATTGTATATTTACATCTTTAATCTTCTTAATCATTTTTATTTTAATTTTTATTTAAAAAATAAAAACAAAATAAAAATAATAAACAAACAGATGTTAGACACAATTTATTTTGGATTGTTGAAGTGTTTTGACCCAGTTCGTCTTTAACTAACCAATTTGAAAGACTAGACGAACCGGGTCAAAACATGCTAATCTACGAATCACAACTCATTTTGACACTCTTAATTTTACAGAAAAAATATCTATAAATATAAAAGAGAGAACATTGATATAGTGAGATCATCAACTCTTACAAAATGATTTTAATTATAATAAGTCTCATAGTAAGATCCTATTTTTAAAATATTTTTTATTTCTTTAATTTTTACTAAGGAAACATTTTATAGATGTTAAAATAGGTTTTAACTTCTAAGTTATAACCTAACATTTGAGTCATATTAATTTAAATATTAGAATGTTATTCAATAATATTTGAATACTTTTAATAATTTATTTGTTTGAGAAGTTAGTAGCTTAATATTTTAAATTTTAATTATCTTTAATAATATTTGATAAGATAGATACTTTTATAAAATAAATTGAGTTCCTATGATTGTATTGTAATAAATGTATAACATTTTAAAATTTGTGATATTGTTTGCACATGCTTTGTTGGGTGGCTTATTTTCCGGAACAAGAAGGAATAGTACACGTGGCATTTTCTTCCTTGCACGTCAGTTGTTCCATGCACATGAGTGTGGTATGAATTTTTTGTGATGGCCCACTGAATAGTAGTTTTATTAATTAGGTTATTTATGGTGATCACGTGAAAGAAAGCAGATGTGGTCAAAGAGGAGTTAAAGCATTTCATAAGGACACATCGAATGAAAGTTTCCTTCTATATCCCTTGAGTGATATTGAGAAGTAGATTCTCAAAGGTAGAAATTATATGTACTATGAAACTATGAGAGTGAAGTAACAAATCCTTCTCAATACCTAAGACCGATGATTCTCAAGGCTTAGATGAGTGTTGACTCATGTATCTAGTAGGGTGTGCATAAGGTAATATTAGTGTCAAAGAGATTAAAAAAAAGAATTCTTACCTAAATAATTTACCAAACCTAGTTAGTTTTCATGAGGGTTGAGAATGACCAAACATGTGGTAGTTGTTAATGAAGTAATGGAAGAACTAAGAAGTAGAAACAAAAGTTGCATCATTGTAAAATTTGATTATGAGGAATCTTATAACTTAATTTGGAATACATATTACATAATGGAAAAATTTGACTTATGCACTCTAGGTGGATAACTAGAAAAGTTGTGTAATTATCAACTTTCCAATCCTTATAAATGCTAGTCCAACTTAGGAATTCAAACCAACAAAAGGATAAAGAAATCCATTAATACCTTCATTGTTCTTATAGTTCTTGAAGGATTATAAGATAATATTAGCAAGGGAAAAAAAATGTTAGAAGGGATATGGGTGAGAAATAAGGAATTTATCACCAATACGTAATAAATTGAATACTTGGATAAGAATATTTTTAAGTAATGTCTTACTAAATATAAACCGTTAGAGTTCATCCGTAAATTATTAAGAGTTGAGGAAGTGAGTTGAATAATAATAACAAATCAAATAATTGGATCAAAGTGTTAAATAAGAATAAAATTAAAATATTAGAGGTGAAAAAATGAGTTAGTCTTCAAAAATACAAAAAGTAAACAAGACTAGCTAAAGTGGACTAGTGGATTGAAAACTTCAACTTGACCCACCAAATTTTAGTGGGATGATGCGCCAACTCTCAAGCTCTCAAGCTCTTAACCTGTCACACATTATCTATCGATTTGTTTGATGTGCATTATTCTACAAGGAAGCTAAAGATGTTAAAGGTTCTCTTGCTCTCAAATATATTGCGAGAAGATGTCAATAGACAAAGGTTTGTTATTGGAAACTTCTAGCATTAGGAGATTGTCAAAGGTAAGGACATCAAGATTTAGATTAATGAATGCCATAAGTTGCTTGGAGATATTAAAGAAAAGAACATAAGCTTACTTGATGAATTCGTTTTAGAACTTTAGATCGAAAAACTTCCATAGAACCTAAAACAGTTACATGAAAAACTTATAATATTTTACTTTGTGATGTTTCTTCTTTTTTTTTTGCTAACTTTAAAAATGATTAATTTGTCATTATGCGTTTAAATGTTGATAACATGTTAATTTTTAGTACATGTAATAATGATATAGTTCCTAGAATAAGGTTGTTCTTGGAATCTAAGCTTGAAATGAAAGACATGAGTGAGATAATGTAATTTTAGGAGTTAAAGTCATAAGGAAGAGGGTAGTATATTAATATACTGAGAAAACTTTTAAGAATTTTGGTTTTTATTACTTTAAATCAATTATCATGCCTTGTGACGCTAACTCTAAATTAAAGAAAAATGGTGAAAAATCTATTTCTCAACTTTAATATGCCTAAATGATTTAAAAGTTTATTGCATTTAATGAGCTTTTATATACTGGACATTGTTTAATAGGTAGAATGAGTAGGTACACTCAATGTCCTAATTATGATAGTTGGAATGTGCTTGCAAGACTCATGAAGTACTTAAAGGTACAATGAATTATGCCATGAATATAATAGATGATTGGAAGGCAATAGTGAAGCTAATTGGATATCTGATTCAAATGAGACAAAGTCCACTAGTGATTATGTGTTTCCACTTAGGGAGGTACTCTTAAACCTAAATTAGCTAGGCAAAGGATTATTGCAAGATAAAAAAATGAAATCATAGTTTGATGCTCAAAATGGCTAAAAATGAAGTTGAGTGGTTAAAAAGCTTTTTAGCAAACATTTTCTTAGGAATGAAACCAACGTCATCTATATCAATGCATTGTGATTTCCAATATAGTTATAGCTAAAAACTAAACTTACAATAGAAAGAAAAAAAACATGTACAATTGAGACATAATTTGATAAAACAACTACTAAAGATTGTACCAATTTCTATTGATTATGCTATTAGAACGAAATCTAGCATATAATTTAACGAAATACCTAGTGAGAAACATGATTTTAGAAATATTAAAGGGGAATGTGACTCATGCCACTATCAAGCAAACAAGTTATGGAAACCTAACCTTTATGATTGAAAATTTTATGAATATGGTTTATATGGATAAAAACAAGTCACCAGTTAACTTTACTAGCACTCATATTGATTTAATATCAAATTTGTTCATTTTTATAGTGAGTGAAAGTGCTAGATATAACTAAGAGGTTAAACTTTGTAGTTAAAATTCTATGCGCTATACAATATTTTATCTTCTAATAAAGTTTTTATTGACTCTTATATAGCTTATGGGGATGTGTGATTTATAACATACACTTGATGAAATCACCTATATGAGAGTCAAGTGTGATAATGATAATTCTTACCATTATCTAAGCATAATTTTAGTAGCAAAATCAACTCTTTTCTAGCTTGAAACTTGCTTAATCCTATCTTTTATCTTGTTTTTATAAGTAGTTGTGTTTTGGGCTACATTGATGTAATTTCATCACCAATCCCCTTATTTTGTAGTAAATACAGTGCTTGAAAGAACCTTCACCAAAGTATAGAGTTGAACTAGCCACAAAAACAAGCAAATTTGTGCAAAACTAGAGGAATCATAAAAAAGCAGAACGCCTGGCGCTGAGCACCTAGGCTTGGTGTTGAGTGCCACTCCTTAATGATGAAGAATTGCTGATTCTAAAGGCCAGGGCGCTGGGTGCTCAACCCTAACGCTGAACGCCCATTTTCTAGAAATTAATTAAGGCATTGAGCGCCTAATCCCAGTGCTGAGCGTTGGCCCTTTATGAAGGCCAAATGTCAAAATCCGAGAGCAGGGAGCTGAGCGCCAGATCTTAGTGCTGAGCATTGTTGGTGTTGATGTGATAGATTTGTCTATTTAGCTCGAGAACGCAAACAAAACAGGTCTTTGGTTCTTTGGAGGCGCGATTTCACTATTGGAGCTCATGGAGGCTGCGATAAGCTTGTGGGTTCATCTCCTCCTCTTCCTTTGGGTCTCCTTTTTCTTTCATCATCCATGTTTGTAAGCTCTAAGGTTCTCTATGGAAGTGCAGAACCAGATTCATCTTGTTGGGGAAAATTATAGCCTATGAATTCTTGTATTATTATTGATTAATTCGAATATATATATATGCCTTTTTCCTTCACTTGCTAGTTTCTTGTTTCCAATCTTAATGCTCGCATGTAATGAAATGTTCATAGCTTGATTTGTGGTTCATGGGGTATAAAGACGTATCTTATGACCTACATTTGAAACAAGAGGCTTGGTGGGGGCTTGGATTATAGGGATGGAACATGACCCGTTGGTGTTCTTAAGATCCTAGTTCTTAATGTAGGTTTTTCTCATTAATTGATAATGAGATTGATTGTTAATAGGGACCTAGGCTCTTTCACCTAAGGATTAGGGGCTAGAGTAATTTTGTGGGTTGACATTAGTTAATTATTGGAGAGGAGATGAAATTGTATGCACAAGAGTGAAATATACGAAACCTAACTTTAGAAATATCATTTCATACCATTTCTAGTATATTCCAATTCTAAGTGCCTTCAAATACAAAAGTCCAATCTTGTAATTATTTGTAAATTTATCTTCTTTGCACTTGTTTGTAAATTTATATGGTGTTCTTGAGTCTAAATGAGTTGTTAATCGTACAATTCTCTAATATTATGAGTCTCTTGAGAAAATGATACTTGATCTTATCATTTTATATTACTTGAAACGATTCGGCACACTTGCCGAAATGTAGTGTCGTATCATCTATCAACAAAGTGAGACCACCATAGGGGTATAGGCAAGATCTTTAGAGCATTCATGAATACTATGCATGTGTATGACCCATTGAATGCAACACAACAAAAATAACAAGAGTGTATTGTGATTGATAAATCAGTAACATAGACCAAGTATCATAGCTTGTTATACCAACTTTATTGTTTGTTAAGTTTCTAAGTATGAAGACTCATTATTTTCTACTTTCATTATTCCATCTGTTGTCTTTTGCAATATGTGAGAGATTATTGTAAAAACAGAGTATTGCAAATGGTCCGCAACGTATGCCCCTCCTTTTTAGCAATTCGCTGTAGAGAGGTTACCTTCTTTTTGGAATGAAAAATCCATGAATGTGACGTTGCCCCCTCTTTTCCTTACAGTTAACAAAATCCTTCTTCATTTTCTCAACTAAGGGGATCTATGATCTTGTAGGTCAAGTATTCTCCACTCATAAATAAGTGTCTCTTCTTAAAATCACATCTTCTATCACTTTCCTCTCTTATTATAGATTAGAATGTGAATGTTTACTTAATAACAAATTGTATCGTTTAATTTTGCAGAGTCTGTGTTTAAAGTATATTGCTGTTGAAATTTAAAAAATTTTGCGTTATGTATTACATTAAATAAATTTTAAATTTCTGTTTGAGATTATAAAAATTGAGTACTCTCTTTCCATGCAACCAAACACCTCTTAAAATATTTACTTGAAATTACAAGCTTGAGCATGCTAATCTGTTATATCATGGGGTGATCTATCAGCAGCTAAAACACAGGATAATATACTTTTTTTATGGCGTTGCTTAAAATTCAAATTCCAGATTGTGAAACTTGCGAAATCGTATAGAATCTACTTGTATAGACAAGGGAAGAATTGAAGAAACATTTTTCTTTGATTTTGTGAACATGATTATGTACAAAATCTGTTTGTACTGATGATTGGCCTTTTGAGAATATCAGAGAGAGTAAAGTAAAAATTCTAGTACTCTTCCTATTTTCTCGCTTGAGAGATAGCCTGCCTCAGGTATTTGAAAGCTTTCTGATAATTTAAGAAACCCAAAAACCAGAAGTCAAAGTTGTCCACTGTAACTATTTCTATGTACTTTTGTGAAGGCTTTTTCACATGATGACTTTGGTTAACACACCTTATCTTTTCAAGTGGGATCACAACCTGCAATCATAAATATAGTTTTCAAATTTCATGTTAGAAAACATTAAGAGAAACATATTTATTATATATATGTATTTGTGTGTGTTACCTTGTAATGCATTCTGATCAAATGACCATTGGAAGAATATGCCTTGATTGATCTCTCACTGCAGAAGGCAACTTTATCAGTGGATATGAATAAAAGTCCTGCTAGAGGACCAGATGTGGTTGATATGTAACACTGAGATGCTTTTAGCAGTTTCTCTCCATTTTTTACACTGAATAGCTGCATGAACACTTTTTCCACTCCTCCAACTTGAAGAATTCTAGCTCCTAAGCTTAGTTTTCCTTTTACTGTATCAGTTATTCTTGGCCCAAGTTTCACTGCATATCACCAAAAAATTATCAACCAAATGCAACTTTTATTGAGTAACTATGCGTATATAACAGAAAACATACCATGTTCTCTGAGTCCAGTTGCAAAGCTGTTGGTTTTTCTCCCAAGCTTGTTCACCCTGTTAAGAACTGAACCTACTTCACCTGAAAAATGTAACAATAAATTAGTGTTTTTGATATAATCATACACCTTCATTGAAGACTTGATCAAGTAAATAACTTTTCTCTCATTTTGTAATTGATCAAATAACCATATAATAAATGATATAATATCTCACCTTGTTTTGAGCTTGTTGTAGATGTGTTGTATTGGGTAGCAGGATCAGGTAAGTATCTGTGTTGGGATATTTTATCACCTAGGTATGCTGCTGAAGAGAATGGAAATCCAATTAGCATCTCTTGAAGAAAGGCTGCCATAATATCTAACCTTAAAGAAAACCTCTTCTTCTGTGATCTTCAATTAGATATACCAGTGTGGTGGATGAGGGCTTGTGGTCAGAAGATGTATATATATAGCAATGGAAACATAGAAGATGAATCTTGAGCTTTTTTTCAGATGAGTCATATGCTTGTCATCATGAAAAATAAAGGGAAAATGGTTATTCTGTGGTTGGAGATAACTTTTTGAGCTTACTTTTATCACAAAATGAATGTCATGGCTAAAGGTCCTCGTCAAGATTAACCAAAAAAAAGATCATTACCAAAAGTTGATATAATGAGTATAATAAATATGGTAACTTCTTAGTGAGCAAGGCTTGATGATGATGGCATTATTGATTATGAAAATGAAAATAAATAGGTACAACAGTTAGAATATTGAGGTCGGTAAGCTGATTAGTCGGTTTCTTTTAGGGCAATCATGCTTTATTCAAAATTATAATGAAATGATCTCTTCAAAAGCTATTTGCCATAAAATAGATTAAAGGGGAAGCTTTTTGTGAATAGTAATAAGCTTTCTCACAATATATTTTGGGGAACATGTCATGTTTAGTTTGAATATTTTATGACATATACCAGACATAATACGATGTATTAACTACTTTTCTGGTATAAATTTCTTGTGTGTGGCCGTCATAAATGAGCTTTTCGTGCTGGCAAGTTAGCTTTCTGATGCCATACAAATATGCTATCTCAAGCATTAAGATATCAAATCTAGAGGAAAACCATGAAAAGAAAAAGGAAAACACTCCACTATTTGTATGAAAAACACTAACACAAAAATACTTTTCACTTATGTTATTTTTTGTGTGAGAACTCTGACGTTATAACTAGTGATATTAAATTCACGTTGGAGTTAGAAATTGGTGTTTAAAACCGACATCCAATTAGGACCAATTGGCCATCATATTAAAATTGGACAAAATTTACGTTTGTTTTTGCATTAACAAATGTTAATAGAGGTTGGTTAATTATGTTCTAATTTGACGTCCATAAACGATAATTTTTGTTTTTTTTTAATATTTTATTTATATTTATAATTTATCCAAATCTGAAAAGCTTAAAATAAAATCTAACACAACTCAAAAAAAATTTCAACACATTATATATCAAAACTAAAGCTACTAAATGTTAAGACAAGATTGTTTAAGCAAATCTTGTTTTGAAGTTTAAAAGAACATCTACGAAATAGCATTGAGTCATCTAGGATAAAAGATAAGCAACGCTAAATGTTACACCTTAAGTACCTTAAACTAGGGGTGGGCAAATCGAACTGAACTGTACTGCACTGCTAAAAACTCAACTGTAAAACAGTTCAGACAAACTGAACTGAACTGTAAAACAGTTCAGAAAAACTGAACTGAACTATTAACTGAATTGTAAACTACTCTAACTGAACTATTAACTGAACGGTAAACTGCACTAACTGAACTAAACTATTAACTGAATTGTAAATTGCACTAACTGAACTATTAACTAAATTGTAAACTACACTAATTTTAACTAAAGTACAATATAAAATGAACTGAACTACTAACTATACTAATTTTAAACTGAATTGTACTAATTTTTAAACTAAATAATATAAAAATACATATTGAAATTTATTTTAATATTTATTTTATTTTATTCATAAGTATCTAATAAATTGATTTTTAATTATTTAATATTATTATTTTCTATTTTATTTATATTTCTTTTATTATTAAAAATTATTTTATTTTTTATTTATATATATATATATATATATATATATAACTTAAAAAATATAAAAATATAAATTATATTTTTATTTTTATTGATAAAAAATATAAATTTTGTGATAAAAAAATTGTCTTAAAATTTATTTTTTTTATGTGAACAGTTTTTTTATTAATATTTTATTATTAAATAAAGTTTTCTTAACAAATAGTTGAACTGAAACTAGAGAAGATATAAGAGTAGATACAGTTCTCACAGTTAACTGAACTGTAACTGTTATAAGTTCAGTTTTTAAAAACTGAACCATAAAATAGTATACTGAACTGTTAGTAAAAGTGGTTCAGTTATTTTTAATGTAATATAGTACAGTTAACTGCAGTACAGTGTAGATCAGTTATTTTTGACCAGCCTTACCCTAAACGATATAAGAGTGTCTAACTAGAATAATGCCTAATAAATGTTTGGCTGTCTAGAATAAGCGCTAAAAGTTATAAGGAATTCTAACAAAGTATCTAATATGAACAACGTCTAAGGAAAGTTTAGATAATACTCGAATTATCCTAAATGTTTAGGATCATTTAACATTTTAAAGCATGTACGATAAAAATACAATGTTCCACATCAACGCTAAAAGACAATGTTAAATTTCTTGTTCCACATCAACTGTTCGATAAAAATACAAAAAGAGTTTCCACTGTGTTTTTGTGAAATATGTGATCTAATTGAGGGCCAAAGTTGTTAAGTGTTGCACAAGTTCCTTGGAAGAAAACAATATTTATCACTTGGTATATGTGACTGGTGCACTTTTCTTGTAGTTGGTTTTCCATTAATAGATAAGTCGAGTTAGACCCATGTTGAACCAAAGTCAAGTCAACACATGAAGGGTCAAGTTGGCGCATGTCAGACAAAATCATGTTGGGCCTATATTGGGTCGAGTAGAGTTAGTCTCACGTTAGGCTAAGTAGAGTTAGGTCCATGTTGGATTGAGTCAAGTTAGGCTAACGTCACGTCAAGTCGAGTTGGAATCATGTTAGGCTTAGTTAGACCCACCTTAGGTTGAGCCATTTAGGGTCACCTTGAGTTGAGTTAAGTCGAGCCTACTTTGAGTCGAATTGAATTAGGTTCTGATGAATTGAAATTGACGCATTAAGTTCAGTCGAAACAATTTGTGTTGGGGAAATTAAACTAACTAGAAACACAAATCCTAACACGATTAAGTAATGCATGCCTTAAAGTTAGAAACTACAAAATGTAACTCAAGATGCTTATTTAATGAATGGAATGGATCCTCAATATGAGTCACTCGATACTAACATGCATTCTAGCATCTAAAGCCATCTAACAATCCCTTAAACAAAGAATTAAAAATTGTTTGATGAAATGTTCATCAAACCCTAGTTTTCACTGTGTTTGATGAAATGCCTAAATAAATATTCCATGTGATTTTTACAATGAAATGATGTGAAACAAGATGTAATCACCTAAGACAACTATAATATACATTTAGAACTGAACATAACCTATAAAAAATAATAATCAAAATTCAAACCACAAAACTAAGAATTTCTACATAAATAATGAAAATACTCATGTGCAAGTGCAAGGCATGATCGGGTGTTGCTATGAATGAATGTAATTCATGAATTAATGATGTATAATATCTAGAAATGGATTCAATTGAGTATAGAAACAAAAACGAAACAAAAAAAATCAGTAAAACCTGAGAATTGAATTTTTGCCCACTTAAGAACTAAAGAAATTAACGGAAAAAACAGAAAAAAAAACTACCTAGTGTTTGATCTCAAGAACACTGAAGTTGTGTATTTCTCAGTTTTAATTTCAATAGTTAAGTTTAACACAAAAACTTTGGTGTATTTCAGACTTTTGGACACACTAGGTTATAGGTATGAATCCACAACCAAAACGTAGTAAAATATGGAGACAAAATTGATCAATTCACAAATTCAATGTGGAAACAACATGAAAACATTGTATAAATTGAATAAAAATGAAATTGAAAAAGTAGGAGAGAAATTAAATGGTAAAAATGGAAAAGAAATATGTATTACCAAATGAAGTATACAATTCTTTGAGTTCTTAGAGCGTTCCTCTCACTAAAGCTCTTGATCTCCAAGCCAAGAAAAGGAGAAAAATAAAGAACAAATGATTAAAAGTGTTTCTAAATGTGGTTTGTGAGAGTGTGTAATATGTAATGTTTTTTCTTCTCCACACAGTTATATACAATGTTTTTACTCTCTAAAATCAACTAACTAACTATAATTAACTATTTACTTCCTATAACAAGAAAACCTACTTTAATTAAGTAGTCTAAATTAAACTTGATAGAGTCAACCTTGATTAAGTGCAACAACCCTTCCGTAGCTCTTCAATCTTGTCTAAGGTCTCGAATAGCCAGAATTGCATTTGGAGCTTTAACTTGAAAAGTTAACCTTTGGATTAGTTATACTGATCTTTAAACTTCTTGAACTGGTTCAAATTTACCCATTCGCTAGAATTTTCTTTTATCAACCTTTAATAATCTTTAATGCATTGCATTTGAGTTGTTGATATGCACAAAAGTTGTCACACCCCATTTAATACCCCCCTTAGTGGAATACACGTGTCAGCCGTCCGATCTTCCCTGGTAAAGTGGGAGACCAACTCTGCTAAGTTTTTAATTCCCTTCCTTCGTGATCCGTGCAGCAGCAGCAGAGCAGTAAAGCCCCAGAAAGTGAAAGTCAGGTGGCACGCTGGGAGTGGGCCGAACGTTCTAAGTGGATGCAGTATTTTAGGTGGGATTTGAAGCCTGACGCCATTTTTCCCATGCAATCTTCTTCTTCCTCAAACTCAAACTTTCTGGAAATCTCAAACTCTCCTCCTTCTCTCTAAAACATCCCTACCTTCTCTCTAAAATTCTAACCCATTTACTGTTCCGATCACCCTTCAGATCACGTCTGAAGACTCCTGGTGCTCGTATCTTTCACTTGAACCGTTCGGTTTCGGGTTGCAATTGGCTTTGGAACCTTAGAAGAAACAATTGTCGTCAACCAAACTACCTTTGAGGTTTTAGCTGGAATTAGAGGTAAGGGAAGCTTATAAAGTTTAATTTTGATGTTCTGTATGATTTGAATATGTGACTGATTTAATGCATGTTTGATATCTAAAGTATGTTGCTTGATTTCTCATGAATGGAATATGGTATGTTGTTGTATGAGTTGTATGATAAGTATGAACTATGAATTCTGCACTGATAAGAGTATGTATGAAACTTAGAGAAAATGTGAATATGAGATCGAAGGTCATTAGGACCGTTCGGTTTCCCCTAAAAACGATCGGTCTTGTACTATTGTATCGAAACTTAAATGCCTTGCTTAGTCAGTCATAATGATCTATCCATTACAGAACGCTTGGTCTTATACTGAGTGTTCGACTTTAACGTATTCGGTCATAGACTGATTACCCAGTCTCATGTTAACTATGTTTATTATAGTAGCGTTCGGTCACACATTGAACGTTCGGTTTTATATTGATAATGTTTATTGAAAGTACTCGGTCATAAATCGAGTGCTCGGCCTGAGAAGTACTCGGTCATAAACTGAGTACTCGGTTTCATATTAATTGTCTTTATTGTACTGAACGTCCGGTCTTATACTGAACATTCGGTCTTGAAGTGCTTGGTCATACACTAAGTATTCAGCCTCATATTAATTATTTAGAACGTTCAGTCATACACTGAGCGTTCGGTTTATATTGATGATGTTTATTAAAAGTGCTAGGTATTATACCAGTACTTGAATTTTTAAGAACATTCGGCCATAAACTGTACGTTCGGATTATATAAGTGTTTGGTATTAGATTGACACTTAATTTCTAAAGCATTCAATTTCATATTATTATTATTATTCATTTTAAGAACGTCCGGTCATAAACCAAGCGTTCGGTTTTACATATATGATATTATGTTTGAGTAATTGGTCATAGACTAAGTACTCGGTTTGATGTAAATTATCCTTCTTGAGAAAAACGTCACTACTAGTTATGATTCGGTATTGAGTATCTAGTACTCCTCTCAACACCCTAACAACTTGGAAGTAATAATGAACGTTGGTTGAATTTGACTAAGTAAGAGAATTCCACTGGCGGAATGTCTCATGAATTTGGTAATGATTGGTAAAGTATGAATGTGGGAATGACTCAGGTGTCGTCCTTGATCCTGATATTCCGTGAGGGCGTTTCCTTACGTAGAGGGAGGCCACTCATGTGTGGGAATGGCAGGAGGTCCGCGGTTATATGAATAGATAACCGTTTGAGGACTAACCTCGGGTGGCAGCTGATAAGGGAAAACAGTTACTACACCACACCGGGTGCTAGGGACGACCGAGCTACATGTTCATACTGTCTGGACAGTGTCTTAGTGGTCGGTCATGAGTATAGGAATTGTATGTTGCATGATTGATTGGCTTGTATTGTACGTTTACTTGTATGATGAATTGATAAATTAAATTTACATAAGCTTACCCTTATCCTTCGTGTCTTTGTCTATGTTGCCGTTCGGTATCTGACCGTTCGGTTATCCTCTTCCTTGCAATGATCATCCTTTTGGGTGTGAGCAGAGGATAGCTTGGAAGATGTTTTGGGGGCTACTCTGGAGAACGCTGTGCAGATCGAGCAACACGTGGAGGCCGTGCCTGAAAGTTATGTCGGACCGACCGATCCTTAGTGTAGTTGTTTTCCAATGCCCAGTATTTTGTAGGGTCCAGTATAGGAATCTTTTTAATTTTGGCCGTTCGGTCAATGTATTGTATTCAAGACCGTCCGGTCTTTTAACATGACTATTGTACAACTTTAAATTTAATGATATTATCCTATCTTTTTCACCTCTATGCATATTCACCACTGTTCTCCTTTATTGTTCATGTTAATTCCGAGCAATGAAGTATAACTTATGTTATATATTTATTGGGATGTTACAAAAGTTACACAATACAAGTGTATTAATTCTCTAAGAAAATACCAAACTAGGTTCAACTAGTTAAACTAATTAGCTAAACAAGTGTAAAATGATATGTTTCATTAAGTCAACTTCTAGCCCTTTTTCCAAGGTTCAATAGCTCCCAACAAATGTATTTTAATGTCTCTTGAAGTTTCCCATAACTAATTTAAAGATAGAAGTTGATTTTTAAGTCAACCCAAAAGTCAACATTTCATATTTTTGGCATAACAATTCCTTTTACTTTCCCTTGGTTTACTTTTGTTGCACACCAAGTTACACAAGTTAGCTATACAAACTAAAAAATATTTTAGTATTATACATGAAATATGAGTCAAACTAAATACTCTAATAAGTATTCATTCTTTTAAAAGTAATATTTTTAATACAAGAAGATAGAAATAAATAAATACATTTCAAAATATACTATTCTAGTAAATATAAAACATAAGAAGAAAAATAAAATACTTTTATATTAATCTTGGTTTATATACAAAATAATAAATAAAAAAAAATTGTGAAAATTTTTGTAAATTAATTTATTTATAAACTAACTTTAATTTTTGGATTTTTTTTTTCTCTAAAAGTCTCCTTGAAAGATCTAGTGTTTCTTATTATCTTTTGGTAACGTTTTTAAAAACACTTTCGATAAAAGAAACAAAGGATACAATATTTTTAGATGAATTAAAAATTAGTTTGTATCCAAATTAAATAAATATTTTTAGAGAAATTAACATGAAAAATTTCTCTTAAATTAAATCATATATAAAAGATGTTTTCCCAAAGGTTTTTGCATACATAGTTGTTGAAAATTTGGTAATTCTTGAGTGAGTTAAGGAAACATGCACATGCTATTAGGCATGCTATAAGAACATCTATAGTGTGGTAGGGGAGTGTGTAAAGACACTCTTGTTTCGACAAAACTGGAATGCCACATCGTTCCAACATCACCCTTGTGCCCCACGACATGTGAACGGAGTTTGTGTTTTCAAATGAAACCAAGGTTGCTCAAGAAGATACTAGAAGGAATGCTTATAGAAAAATTACAAAATCAAAACACAATAATACCATTATTAGTATTCATCCATCCACTTTTATTGAACTTAGCCAAATAAATTAATGATATAACTATCTAGTTTAAACCATGTTATATTAAATAAAGGGCACTGTTGATTGTTATCTCTATTGTATTTCTTTTATAAAATTCTAAAGTGGTTAAAAAACTTACTTTTTATAGAGTAATCTCTTTTGGAGATCAACTAAAACAAAAAAATTACTTATTTTTCATATAGAAGAGGATTATTCCAGTATATAGGAACACCACTTGTTAAAAAGTAATCCTTTAGTTACAATTACAAATAATATATACCAGGGAGTAGTATTGTTGCAAATGGGACAAGGAAAGAAAAATATTTTATAATGTAAAAACTACTTATATACACATTTTGATCCAATTTGAAATTGAATTAAGCAATCAACATACAAGTTTCTTTTATAAGAGTTTTGATGTTCGTTTTTAATTATTTATGGATTTTATCTTAAAAGACCTTATAATGTTGATCTATTCACATTAATTTAATTCAATTGCATTAAGTAAATGTAAAATATGGCCTCAAAGAGTATAATGAAAGTGTACCAAGAAAAATGGAATTGAAAAAGAAAGATAAAGAGAAACTACATAAGTAAATGAAATTTAAAAGATAAGATGGAAGAGAGAAACTAATGGAGAAGAGAAGTTAGACAATTTTGAAAGAGTTCTAAGATTAGTTAAGGACCAATCCATCTTGGTTGAACAAAGAACGACTAGCTAACTTGGTTGAATGTGGGTGGACTCTAACTAGAAAAAATTTAATTAATTTTAAGTGAAAGGTTTGTTATAGCATGTTTTAATTAGTTTTGTTTTTAATATATTATTTTAAGTTAGAGTAATTTTAGCTTATGATTTTCAAATAAGTTTATGCTACATTTGCCATTAAATTGAAAATTTTATTAAAAAAATAAATAAGAAAAAGAAAAGAAAAATACACAAATCCATGATAAAATTACTTCGCACTTATAGGAAAAAAACTTATGAAAAAAAACTATATTATTTCCTTCACGAAAATCATTATATATTCTGAACTCCAAGGAAAAAAGAAAAATTTCTTGACACATTAAAGAAATTATCATTCCTCTCACATTCGAAAAAAAAAATGACTTTAATTTTTAAAAGTTTTTTTTTAGGATTTAATATTAGCTTTATTTGGCCTACCACTACTAGGTTTACTTGGTTTGAATTGTCTTGTGATCCTCTTCAGTATTAGAATATTATCTCTCATCAAGCATCTTATCCTATTTAGAAGCTATTTTTAATTTCTCCACAAAGTGAGTATCCTTAATTATGTCAAAAGATTAGGAATTGTCGCTAAACTACTAGTTGAATTTAATTGTTGTAAACTATACAAATTATTAACAATGAGAGTGACCTCCTCCAAAGGAGACATATCAACCAAGGATCAAATTCCACTGTCATATTACCATCAAGATTCTTAACAAGAGAATATTTATTCACAACACAAACACTATCATGATTATCCACCACTGACTCATGTTATGATTGAGCAACATGTTATACTATAATAGGTTGGACCATAAAAGACTAAACTATAGACTTCACAGACTCCACCGTAGACTCCAACACAGGCTACACCACTTGAGTTAAAGAGCCCTTATTCCCATCCTGTGCATCAACCACTTTAGGATAATAATATCGTTAATGTACTTTCATGCCAACTATTTTCTCCCCACCAAAACAATATTGGCATCTTGTCGCAATAATCTATAATAGGATATATCATGACCAATCATTTTATATTTTAAACAAGATAGAAACAATTTTTCATATTTCACTTCAGCAATTAATAAACACAAATTCTGATCTTTTCATCAAAATTTGATTAGCCAAATTTGATATAACAAATAAACATCAACCAAGACACATGAAAAGAAACCTTGAAAATTATTCTTAGTATAATCATCTAAAGATAAAGGTGTACAATCCTTTTTTACTTATTTTGGATTCTTCTAAGTGGTGTGTCTTCAATTTCATAAGTTTTCATTATTACAAAAATTTGGATTTTATGACCTATTTTAGTAATGATTTTAAAGTCACGGTTGTAAGAAAAAAAATTAGTAGTTGTAAATAAATGTAACTCTAATATGATATATGATCTTGTAGTGTGTATAAATGAATGATGTTAAACATGCTAACTCATTAATGCAAAGCAATATTCTAAGTTCACTATTTAAGATGGTCAAAACTTGAAAGAGAATTCTCCATCAGACTTTAGTGAATAGATGCATTAACTATCTTGATAAGATGAAAGATGTTAATCTCTCAAGACATGCTTAATACGAATGTGAATCATCTAAAAGACGTTGTGTGATAATTAGACTATGAACTGGAAATGAAATTGAGGATTTCGATACCTTGTCATTGAAGAGGTGATTTCAGCCAACAATTAAAAACATTGTATCGATTAACATGACTATAAAATTCATTTTGTCATCCTCCTCGGAAAATACAAGACCACATTGCAATATCATTTTGTAAGTGCTTGGGCAAAAGGAATCTTACCTAATGGAGAGATAGTGGGGGAGGTAACAAAACCCTATACTTTTCATTATAAAACCAATAAGCCTGAAAAAGATGGATTATTTTGTGAAAGAATTTTTGGGCCTATCAAAAGTGGGATTTGTGCTTGTGGAAATTATCGAGTAATCAGAGATAAAAAGGACGACCCAAAATTTTGTGAACAATGCGGAGTAGAATTTATAGATTCTCGAATACGTAGATATCAAATGGGCTATATCAAATTAGCATGTGTAATAACTCATGCGTGGTATTTGAAACGTCTTCCTAGTTATATCGCAAATCTTTTAGATAAACCTCTAAAAGAATTAGAAAGTCTAGTATACGGCGATGTGTGATTTGATAAAAATTTTTATTGTACAGATTCCAAATGAGAAACTGTCATTTCATTTAATTGGGATGCCCTGAATCTGACATGTCTATTGGGCTGAATAACATGAAGCTCAGAATTATGGATGTATTCAAAACTCCCTAATAAAAAGGGAATTGGTCTAGGGTCAATTCAGTAACAAAAAAAAGATGAAATTCTAAATATCAATTTATCACTCTATCCACCTCGTGAAAAAAAAATCAATCTTTTTTCTTGTAGAATTAGCTATTCTATCTTTTTTTTTAGAAAGAACTGAAATTATGTTTCAAATAAAGAACTATATCGTGGTTGCTAAAGTCTATATATCGCTTATAGGCTTAAGGACAGCTTGACATAACTATCGAGGCGGCGTTTGGACCTAAAAGATCGAATGCAATAATACATAGACAAATAAATCTCTTATGAATTTGGGAATACTCCGTTATTGAATATTGAATTTTCGTTTTCATGAATTAATCAATTTAAGGAGATTCCGCATTCGAAGGGGGATAGACTACTCAAGAATCTTACTTTTCTTTTCTATCTTAAATTAGAATTGGATAAATAATTAAGAAAATAAATAAGAAAAAAAGAATCCGTTAATGAAATGTTAATTGGTATTTATTAAGAACTTGAGTAAAGAGTAAACCTTTTTTATTTTAGATTATAATTTTTTTATCGAATTTGATAGAATTTGAAAATGAAAAACCTTTGTTTTTTTTTATTTTGTATAAATACTTGAGCCGGATGAGAGGAAACCTTCATGTCCGTTTTTGAAAGGGGGAGATCTTATTGGATTGGATCCTATCTAAATTTTTCGTTTGCTAGACCCGTAGTTAAAAAACCCACTTTCTTACGATTACGAGGTTCATTCGAATATGAAATCCAATCTTGGAAACACAGCATACCACTTTTTTTTACTACCCGAGGTTTTGATATATTTCGAAATCGAGAAATTTCAAGCGGAGCTGTTGCTATCCGAGAACAATTAGCCGATCTGGATTTGAGAATTATTATGGATTATTCGTTGATAGAATGGAAAGAATTAGGGAAAGAGGGATCCCCGGACAATGAAAACGAATGGGAAGATCGAAAAGTTGGAAGAAGAAAGAATTTTTTGGTTCGACGTATAAAATTAGCTAAGCATTTTATACGAACAAATATAGAACCAGAATGGATGGTTTTATGTCTCTTACCAGTTCTTCCTCCCGAATTGAGACCGATTATTCAAATAGATGGGGGCAAATTAATGAGCTCAGATATTAATGAACTATATAGAAGAGTTATCTATCGGAATAATACTCTTATCGATCTATTAACAACAAGTAGATCTACTCCAGGAGAATTAGTAATATGTCAGGAGAAATTGGTACAAGCAGCCGTGGATACACTTCTTGATAAGGGAATCCGCGGACAACCGATGAGGGACGGTCATAATAAGGTTTACAAATCATTTTCTGATATAATCGAGGGCAAAGAGGGAAGATTTCGCGAGACCCTACTTGGGAAACGGGTTGATTATTCGGGTCGTTCTGTCATTATTGTAGGTCCATCACTTTCATTACATAGATGTGGATTGCCCGGCGAAATAGCAATAGAACTTTTCCAGACATTTATAATTCGTGGTCTAATTCGAAAACATTTTGCTTCCAACATAGGAATTGCTAAGAGTAAAATTCGGCAAAAAGAACCGATTGTATGGGAAATACTTCAAGAAGTTATGCAGGGACATCCCGTATTGCTAAATAGAGCACCTACTCTGCATAGATTAGGTATACAGGCATTCCAACCCATTTTAGTAGAGGGGCGTGCTATTTGTTTGCATCCATTAGTTTGTAAGGGATTCAATGCAGACTTTGATGGCGATCAAATGGCTGTTCATGTGCCTTTATCTTTAGAAGCTCAAGCAGAAGCTCGTTTACTTATGTTTTCTCATACAAACCTCTTGTCTCCAGCTATCGCGGATCCAATTTCTGTACCAACTCAAGATATGCTTATTGGACTTTACATATTAACGAATGGGAATCGGCGAGGTATTTCTTCAAATAGGTATAATCCACGTAATTGCAGAAATTGGAAAAATCAAATAATTCCAAAGAAAAACTATAAGTATACGAAAAAAAAAGAACCTTTTTTTTGTAATTCCTATGATGCAATTGGAGCTTATCAACAGAAAAGAATAACCTTCGATAGTCCTTTGTGGCTCCGGTGGCGACTAGATTTATGCATTCTTTCGTCAAGAGAAGTTCCTATCGAAGTTCACTATGAATCTTTAGGCACCTATCATGAAATTTATGGGCATTATCTAGTAGTAAGAAGTACAAAAAAACAAATTCGTTCTATATACATTCGAACCAATGTAGGTCATATTTCTTTTTATCGAGAAATCGAAGAAGCTGTACAAGGTTTTTGCCGGGCCTATTCATATGACATCTAATCATATAGATGGTTGTATCTAAGATAAACAAATTTATGATACCGGTGTAAATTCAGATCTTCATGATTTAACATTTAACAAGGATCTTAGTTTTTGAATTTCTAAATTTCTACACAAATTAAGATAAAGAAAAGGCAGTTTTTCAATCATTGACTCAAATCCATTGTTGAACTGAATGAATCCCACTGAGTGGAATAGGGAGGTACTTATGGCAGAACGGACCAATCTAATGTTTCACAATAAAGTGATAGGTGGAACTGCCATTAAACGACTTATTAGCAGATTAATAGATCACTTCGGAATGGCATATACATCACATATCCTGGATCAAGTCAAGACTCTGGGATTCCGCCAAGCTACGGCTACATCCATTTCATTAGGAATTGATGACCTTTTAACAATACCTTCTAAAGGATGGCTAGTCCGAGATGCTGAACACCAAAATTTGATTTTGGAAAAACAGCATCATTATGGAAATGTACATGCAGTAGAAAAATTACGCCAATCCATTGAGATATGGTATGCTACAAGTGAATATTTTCGACAAGAAATGAATCCTAATTTTAGAATGACCGATCCTTTTAATCCAGTCCATATAATGTCCTTTTCGGGAGCTAGAGGAAATGCATCTCAAGTACACCAATTAGTAGGTATGAGGGGATTAATGTCGGATCCACAAGGACAAATGATTGATTTACCTATTCAAAGCAATTTACGCGAAGGGCTATCTTTAACAGAATATATAATTTCTTGCTACGGAGCTCGTAAAGGGGTTGTAGATACTGCTGTACGAACATCAGATGCTGGATATCTTACACGTAGACTTGTTGAAGTGGTTCAACATATTGTTATACGTCGAACAGATTGTGGTACCATTCGAGGAATTTCAGTAAATACCCAGAATGAAATGATGCCGGAAAGGAGTTGGACACAAACATTAATTGGTCGTGTATTAGCAGACAATATATACAGAGGTTCACGATGCATTGCCATTAGAAATCAAGATATTGGAATTGGACTTTTCAATCGATTGAAAACCTTTCAAACACAACCAATATCTATACGAACTCCTTTTACCTGTAGGAATACATCTTGGATCTGTCGATTGTGTTATGGCCAAAGTCCTACTCAAGGTCACTTGGTGGAATTAGGAGAAGCTGTAGGTATTATTGCGGGCCAATCCATTGGAGAACCGGGCACTCAATTAACATTAAGAACTTTTCATACTGGCGAAGTATTCACAGGGGGTACTGCAGAACAGGTGCGAGCACCTTATAATGGAAAAATTAAATTCAATGAGGATTTGGTTCATCCTACACGTACACGTCACGGGCATCCTGCTTTTCTATGTTATATAGACTTGTATGTTAGTATTGAAAATGGTGACATTATACATAATGTGACTATTCCACCAAAAAGTTTTCTATTAGTTCAAAATAATCAATATGTAAAATCAGAACAAGTGATTGCCGAGATTCTCGCAGGAACATATACTTTGAATTTTAAAGAAAAAGTTCGAAAACATGTTTATTCTGACTTAGAAGGAGAAATGCATTGGAGTACGGATGTGTATCATGCATCAGAATTTAAATATAGTAATGTCCATATCTTACCAAAAACAAGTCATTTATGGATTTTATCAGGAAAATCAGACAGATCCGCTTCAGTCTCTTTTTCAACCCGAAAAGATCAAGATCAATTGAACATTCATTATCTTTCTACAGGAGAAAGAGATATTTGTAACCTTTTAGCAAGTAATAATAAAGTAAGACATAAATTGTTTCGTTTCAATCCTTCTTATAAAAAAGAAAGAAGGATTTCAGATTATTCAAAAAATAATCAAATCATATCTAAAGATCATTGTCATTTTACACATCCTGCTATTTTTCACGATACTACGGATTTATTAGCAAAGAGGCGGAGAAATCGATTCATTATTCCATTTCAATTCCAATCGATTCAAGAACAAGACAAAGCACTAATGTTAGCTTCCAGTATCTCGATTGAAATACCAATTCATGGTATTTTTCGTAGAAATAGTATTTTTGCTTATTTCGATGATCCTCAATACCGAACACAGAGCTCGGGTATTACTAAATATAGGACTATTGATATAAATTACATTTTTAAAAAAGAGGATTTTTTAATCGAGTATCCAGGAATTAAAGAATTGAAGACAAAATACCAAATTAAAGTAGATCAATTTTTTTTCATTCCCGAAGAAGTGTATATTTTACGAGAATTTTCTTCCATAATGGTACGGAACAATAGTATCATTGAAGTAGATACACCAATCACTGTAAATATAAGAAGTCAAGTAAGCGGGTTGGTTCGATTGGAGAAGAAAAAAAAAAGATTCAATTAAAAATATTTTCCGTGAATATCTATTTTCCCGGAGAAATGGATAAGATATCCCGACACAGTGCCATGTTGATACCACCGAGAACGGTAAAAAAAAATTCAAAAGGATAAAAAAAAATGAAAAATTGGATCTATGCCCAATGGATCACAATTATGAAAAAAAAGTATTTTGTTTTGGTTCGACCGGTAATTTTATATGAAATAGCAGATAGGATCAATTTAATCCAATTTTTTTCCCAAGATATGTTACAAGAAAAAGATAATCTGGAACTTCAAGTTATTAATTATATTCTTTCTGGAAATGGAAAATCAATTCGGGGAATTTCGAATTCTAATACAAGTATTCAATTAGTTCGGACTTGTTTAGTCTTAAATTGGGATGAAGACAAAAAATTGTCTTCTATCGAAAAAGGGCATGCTTCTTTTGTTGAACTAAGTATAAAAGGTTTGGTTAGATATTTCTTAAAAATGGACTTAGTAAAATCCCATATTTCATATATAAGAAAAAGGAAAGATCCGCTCGGTTCAAGATTTATCTTGGATAATGAGTTGGACTGGACCAACATCAATCCATTTTTTTCTATGGATCCGAGGGAAAAAGTTCAACAATCACTTAGTAAAAATCATGGAACTATTCATATGTTGTTGAATAGAAATGAGAAATGCCGATCTTTGATAATTTTGTCATCATCGAATTGTTTTCAAATACGATCATTCCACGATGGAAAATATTCCAATGGGATAAAAGAAGAAATGAATCCAATTCAAAGAGATCCTCTGATTCCAATTCAAAATTCGTTAGGTCCTTTAGGAATAGCCCTTCAAGTTGCCAATTTTTATTTTTACTTTTTAATTACTCATAATCAGATCTCGATAAATAAAAATTGGCAACTTGACAAATTAAAAAAAACTTTTCAAGTATTCAAATATTATTTAATAGACGAAAACGAGATAATTTATAAATCTGATCTATCTAGTAACATCCTTTTAAGTCCATTCTATTTGAATTGGCATTTTTTCCATCATAATTCTTGTGAAAAAAAAACGTTTCCCATAATAAGTATTGGTCAATTTATTTGCGAAAATGTATGTATAGTTCAAACGAAAAATGAACCACACCTTAAATCGGGTCAAATTCTAACTGTTCAAATGGATTCTGTAGGAATAAGATCGGCTAACCCTTATTTGGCGACTCCTGGAACAACTGTTCATGGTCATTATGGAGAAATACTTTCTGAAGGAGATATATTAGTTACATTTATATATCAAAAATCGAGATCAGGTGATATAACACAAGGTCTTCCAAAAGTAGAACAGGTATTAGAAGTTCGTTCGATTGATTCAATATCCATAAACCTAGAAAAGAGAGTGGATACTTGGAATGGGCGTATAACAAGAATTCTTGGCATTCCTTGGGGATTCTTCATTAGTGCTGAGCTAACTATAGCGCAAAGTCGTATTTCTTTGGTTAATCAAATTCAAAAAGTTTATCGATCCCAGGGAGTTCACATTCATAATAGACATATAGAAATTATTGTGCGTCAAATAACATCAAAAGTATTGGTTTCAGAAGATGGAATGTCTAATGTTTTTTTGCCTGGTGAACTAATTGGATTGTTGCGGGCCGAACGAGCTGGGCGTTCCTTAGAAGAGTCGATCTGCTATCGAGTTCTATTATTGGGGATAACAAAAACATCTTTGAATACTCAAAGTTTCATATCTGAAGCAAGTTTTCAAGAAACTGCTAGAGTTTTATCAAAAGCCGCTCTCCGGGGTTGCATAGATTGGTTGAAAGGTCTGAAAGAGAACGTTGTTTTAGGGGGAATGATGCCAGTTGGTACTGGATTCAAAAGAATAATATACCGTTCAAAGCAAAGGCAATATAACAAGATTACCTCGGAAACAAAAAAAAGAATTTATGTGATACATAAAAATAATCTAGGATTTCAGAATTCCTAAAATAATGATTCTTAAGGTCGTATTCATTTCCGGTCACTTTATTTTGTATATATTTTGTATAATAAAAGAAACATAATAAATAAAAGAATCATATTCAATGAAATAGAAAAAATGGCCCGATCTTTTTTTTATCAACGGCAAATTTTCAGTAGAAGAGCAGGTTCCTTCGGAACACTTATTTTTTTCTATTTCAGTATACTCGGTCTCTTTCTTTCATTTCAAAAAATTGATCTAATTTCTATTTGGAAATGAAAGAAAAGTGTGGGGATAATTCTAAATGACAAAAAGATATTGGAACATAATTTTGGAAGAGATGATGGAAGCTGGAGTTCATTTTGGCCACGGTACTAGAAAATGGAATCCTAAAATGTCACCTTATATATCTGCAAAACGTAAGGGTATTCATATTACAAATCTTATTAGAACTGCTCGGTTTTTATCAGAATCTTGTGATTTAGTTTTTGATGCAGCAAGTGGGGGAAAACAATTCTTAATTGTTGGTACAAAAAAAAAAGCAGCTGATTCAGTAGCGCGGGCTGCAATAAGAGCTCGGTGTCATTATGTTAATAAAAAATGGCTCGGCGGTATGTTAACGAATTGGTATACTACAAAAACACGACTTCAAAAGTTCAGGGACTTGAGAATGCAACAAAAGACGGGGAGATTCCAGAGTTTTCCAAAAAAAGATGCCGCTCTATTGAAGAGACAATTAGCTCAATTGGAAACATATCTTGGCGGCATTCAATATATGAAGGGTTTACCTGATATTGTAATAATCGTCGATCAACAAGAAGAATATACGGCTCTTCGAGAATGTATAACTTTGGAAATTCCAACAATTTGTTTAATTGATACAAATAGTGACCCGGACCTCGCTGATATTTCAATTCCAGCTAATGATGATGCTATAGCCTCAATTCGATTAATTCTTAACAAATTAGTTTTTGCAATTTGTGAGGGTCGGTCTAGATATATACGAAATTCTTGATTAATAATAAGATAAAAAATTCTTGAATTTGCTTCGAGGGGTTCATAGATTTATGGAATCGCTTACTATACTAGTAAGAAATTGCACAAAAATGAAAAATAAAATAGAAAACAAACAAAAATTTTATGTAATTAGTATCGGTATTCAAAATCAAAAATGAAAGTAGACAAATCAAAAGGGAAAGGAGATGTTTGAATAAAAATAATTCCCTTTTTTCAACTTCTTTTTTTAGAGGACAGGACAATATGAATGTTTTATTATGCTCTATCAACACATTAAAAAGATTATACGATATATCTGCTGTGGAAGTAGGTCAACATTTCTATTGGCAAATAGGGGGTTTCCTAGTACATGCCCAAGTACTTATTACTTCTTGGGTTGTAATTGCTATCTTATTGGTTTCAGCCATTCTAGTTATTCGAAATCTGCAAACCATTCCCACTTTCGGTCAGAATTTATTTGAATATGTTCTTGAATTCATTCGAGACGTGAGCAAAACTCAGATTGGAGAAGAATATGGTCCGTGGGTTCCTTTTATTGGAACTTTGTTTCTATTTATTTTTGTCTCTAATTGGTCAGGGGCTCTTTTACCTTGGAAAATCATCCAATTACCTCATGGGGAGTTAGCTGCACCCACAAATGATATAAATACTACCGTTGCATTAGCTTTACTTACATCAGTTGTATATTTCTATGCGGGTCTTTCAAAAAAAGGATTAGCTTATTTTAGTAAATACATCCAACCAACTCCAATCCTTTTACTGATTAACATATTAGAAGATTTCACAAAACCCTTATCCCTTAGTTTTCGACTTTTCGGAAATATATTAGCTGATGAATTAGTAGTTGTTGTTCTTGTTTCTTTAGTACCTTTAGTAGTTCCTATACCTGTGATGTTCCTTGGATTATTCACAAGCGGTATTCAAGCTCTCATTTTTGCTACTTTAGCTGCGGCTTATATAGGTGAATCCATTGAAGGCCATCATTGACTAGTTTTAGAAAAAATAGTCTTTTTTGTTTAGCTTGCCACACATATATTGTGGCTCAATAGAATCTACAAAGTAAACATCTATCTATAGATATATAGATAGATATAGATAGATCTATTCGATTAGTATATATTAGTTTGGATATTCGAAAAAAAATGAATAGCTAGAATTCGAATTCTGTATGATATTTACGTTTACGACGTGTGATAAAAAGATACTATATAGAATAATAGTAGATTCTCGTTTGATTCACATTCAATCATTGATCAAAAGAGAATTCAAAACATTTAGATCACCCAATTTCCAATATTTCTTTTCAACATTAATGAAATCTAATGAATTTATTTAGATTTATTGTATCCATATGGGATAAGAGAATAAGAAAAGAGGGAAGGGGAGCTTCAAAAAAATGATAAAAAAAATAGAAGTGAGGGGGTCAAGTTGAGTGCATAGAATCTGATCACTATAAGAGAACTCTTTCTTTGTTTTTGAGGTTTCAAATCAAAGAATGAATTTCAATTTCGATTGAATCTAAAACACAAAGAAAATGAGTTTACAGCATAGAAGAAACCTATGTATATGTGATATGATATTCTAGATGAACTAATTTTCTATGAACTAACCATATATCTGAAATAACAAATCTTTTCTATCTAAAAAGGCCTCGCTATTATTATCAATTTCTATAGGGATAGAAAAGCAAAGTCCTTGCGTTTCAGCTCTAATTGTGAATTGAAAATGAAATAACTAAAGAAATTGTATAAAAAAACGAAGAATTCAAAGAATGATTCCAAATTTCAGGTAAGAGAAGAACAAAGATTATACAGATTCACCCCCAAAACTATGTAGTTCGAGACGAAAAAAGAAATCTCGAAGTAATTGTTATTTTGATTAATTACTTTTGTTGTGCGTTTGCCAATCTAGAGACTGATTTGAACCAAATACGATCTCCAAAAAAAGTATTACCAGACATTTTGTGTAACGGATAGAAACCGAGACATAAAACAAAGACCCAAATCCATAATATTAATGTTAAAATTTTCCATGTCTATAAGAGCTTGTGCAACAGAGGTGATCCATACAAGTACGAAATAAATCACCTTTAATATGTGCTTTGTTAATTGGTATAATCATATATAGTGTTATGTTATAAATATTTATTTACATATTGTTATAAATATTCTTTTAAGAACTTAGTGTAATGCATATTTAATATATATAGATAATTCATGAATGCTTTTTATTAGCTATCTCTTTCGTATACACTTAATTTTTGGGCCATTAAATAATTAAATTAAATTGTAAAATAAAATTTTAAATAGAAAAATATAGTTATGTCGATGTATATTGTTTTTTAACACATTTATTGCTAAATTATTATTGACATATACATGTGCAACAATACACTTGGTGTAATCTACCAATTATAATCAACCAAACTATAGCTTTAATTAATGAAGTTTGCTTCATTAACTTCCATATGATTTATGCGTAATTCTTCTCATTACTTATATATTTCATTCTATATATATATACATGCATCCTCTGTCTTCTGCACTGCGTGACCACCTTTCCTTTCAGCATTTAGGCTCTTATATGAAGCTATCTCTTTACATATTGCATTCTATTGCAATGATTTCATCTCAATTCTTATATTTCAAGGTTTGTCATGAAGACATATTCAAAGTATAAGCCTTGCTCTTTAACCACAATGGGTTGTTTTAGCTTGAGAAATCGCCTTCTCAAGATAATTGATAGTTTTCTGGTATTTTAAGAAACCCAGAAACCAAAACTCAAAATTGTCTTCTGTAAAAATCTCTAAATACTTCTCTGTTGGCTTCTCAACATTCCTACTTGGCTTCATGTACTTAATCCTCTTCAGGGGAATTGAAACCTGTGACAAGACATAATAATTTTCTAATGTAAATCAAGGAAAGAGTGAGACATTTATTTATTTATTTTTCTTTATCATGTCTTTAATTATAGCTACCAAAAACCTGAGGTCAATGAGATTTTGACTCTCCACATTTAAGAAAAAAAAAAAATTTTAACCCTTCAAAGTTTAACGTGGAATAAAAATGAAAAAAGTTGAGATCATATAAGAAGAAAACTTAGAGTAATTGTCTTAGTATTTTGGGTAAAAATAATGTCAATCCTTACATTATTTTTTCTATAATATTCTTCTAACAATCCATCAGAGACTTTCTTAAAAAAATGAAATATATTTTTCTTATTTATTAATCGGTACGTGTCGAAAAATGATAAGTGAAAGTGACATCTAAAAATAAAAGATATGATATAATAAAAAGAGAGATAAAGAGAAATATAGAGATTGGCAAGGTGTTTAAGAATAAAGATGATAGTTATATGACCTTGTAACGGAGTCTGCACATGTGGCCTTTAGTAGAAAAGACTTTGATTGATCTCTCAGTGCAGAAGGAAACCTTGTCTGTGGAAATGAAGAGAAGACCTGCTAAAGGGCCTGATGTGGTTGACAGATAGCACTGTGAAGCTTTCATGAGTTTCTCTCCATTTCTCACACTGAAGAAATGCTTGAACACTTTCTTCAATCCACCAACTTGAACAATTTCAGCACACAGACTCAACTTTCCCATAACAGTCTCACTTATAGTTGGCCCCAGTCTCACTGAAATTTCATCATCAATGTCAAAATGTCAAAATGCTTGAAAGCTAGAATCTACTGTGTAATTAATTAACCTCTTTGCCACCTTTGTAAGTGTGCATGCATGTTTTACTAACCGTGTTCACGTACTTCTTGCGAAAAGCTATCAACTTTCCTTCCAATAACAAGCTTGTTTATGAGAGAATATATTCTACCTGAAACATAATGTTCATCAGATCAGTGCACATGATAAAATTTAACGTTGTACATCATGTGGGTTAATTAAGAAAAGAAGGTTTTACGTACTTTGCTTTGGTGTTGTGGTTGACAGATGGCATTCATTGGCAAGGTGATGATCAGGTAAGTAGTATCTGCTGAATGAGTTTTTGAGTTTATCACAGATAGCTACGCTGAGCGGATTTACAAGAAGCGCGGTGTTCATGGCGAAAATCTATAAATTGACTCTATTCAGAAGAGGTATTTAAAGAGATTAATATTTTCACTTTTTCTTGGGTTACATCATCAAATGTGATCATATATGGATACAACTGGAATGGCCCATTTATAAGAGCCACGTGGACAGGTTAATTGGTTGCTTTTAGGGAAAAACATGCTACAGAAAAATCCATGTCATCTTTTGAAGGAGTTGCTTTTTGAAATTTATAGAGAGAGGTTGTGTACCTTAATGAGCAAGTTTCCATCGTGGTTGATCAATTGACCAATATATTTAAGGAATATATTAATTAATTAAATTTTTAAGAAGTTAGTTATTTATTTCCATGCATGGTTCTCAAAAGCTGAATTGAATTTTAATTTTTAATTTAAAGTGCAGCTATTAAGTTGTACACTTTTTTAATTACTCTTTGCTTAATAGGGTTGTTAGATTAGAAGCTTATTAATGTGAAAAGATGTTGCATGATGCAAGCTTTTTTCCAGCTGGAATTTTCAAACTTTTAAATGCTACCGTTCTTTAAATTCTCTAACGATAAGATAAGAAAAAGTAATGATAAAATGATCTTTATTAGTGCACAACTTATTACAACTTTCATTCATCAACCTTTCTTAGTCATGCCCATCTCCTAAATTTATATACATATATCTAAATATATTAACCTTACTATTATATTTTGTTTAAGAACACTTCAATGGCAAGCAAATGTCTATAATAATAAACCAATGACCAATAATGTAAGAGAATTTGACGGTACCCAACACTTTATTCTTTGCAATAAATATATATATATATATATATATATATATATATATATATATATATATATATATATATATATATATATATATATACTACTATAACAACTTAGTCCATATTAAAATCGTAATTCTATGTTCATAAATAAAACAAAAATATATTTTAATATATTATGAATCAACAAAACAAAACTATCCAACAAAATATTATTTATGTAAATAAAAATATAATATATATATATATATATATATATATATATATATATATATATAATATAATATAATATAATTTTGATACACCTTACTTAAGATATATAATTAATTACTGTTTTACTCTAATTTTGTTTCAAAACAAATAATATTATTCTATTTTAATAATTTGTTTTTTCTAAACTACTTTAATTAACATGTTAATTTCACTCTTCTATTTTTAATTAATTTTTATCAAACACATGCATAACAATTATTATAAATATTAATACATAACACACTTACATATAAAACAAATAATAAAAATAACAAACGTATATTATACATAGAGCAAGAATCAAACATATGACTATCAATCCATAATAAGGAGCTCTAACCAACTTTATTACCTTTCACTTCTATAATAATTATTTTTTCTTATTTTATATAACGTTTCTCATGACTACCATATTTTCTAGATATCCAATTTTTCTATATCTTACATCCGTTTTATGAATAATGATTGTCATGTCTAGCTAGGGTTATATTCGCGAAAGAAACATAAGTCACTATTTCACAGTTTTCTTTTTCCTTCTTCTACGAACCATCATCCACTACTCGACTCACTTGGTCTATGAACTCGAAGGCCACCATCATTACTCGGTCACCATTACTGCTCTGCACCTCGATGTTGTGTTCATTGCACACTATCATTGTCGCTCTTTGTTCGTCTCTTCCACCTGTATGAGCGTGATTGTTGTCATTCATTTTTGTGCTTGCATTTGTTCCTCATATTTATATGTTGTTAATATTTGTGTCCAAGAATTGGAGCGTTGTGGTAGGATTATTAATATTTCTTCAAAGCGTGGTGTCTATCATTCTCCATTATTGTTCACTTTTCACACTTTCAAGTTCTTATTATTATCTTGAAAATTTATTTTTAATATGAACCTATAATTTTTTAATATGTTGTTTGTTTTTTATATGTTGGATATGTGATTAATTATATGTTTAAATCATATATTTATGTTTTTATTTTTGTGTTGCATTCCATATATGTAAAATGAAATAGAAGCTAAATATCATTTAAAAAAAAATTAAAAATAAAAAGTTTGACCTCGGTTGTTTTTAAAACCAAAGCAGAAAATGGTCTATGACAACAGTTCTTTTCACAACCACTGTGTCATAGACCTTTAAAATTAAATAATCATATTAAATCAGATAAAGTTTATTACTTTGGTTATGTTTGGAATCGAAGCAGAAAAAGGGTCTATAATTCTCACATCACTACTATTATAGACCCTTAAAATTAAATAATTATATTAAATTAGATAAAGTTTATTGTTTCAGTTTTATTGTGAAACTGAAGAAAAAAAATTTTATGTCATAAAAACAGCTTTTATTTTTTATTTATTTTTGATTTAGTGTTTCAGTTATTTTATAATCGAAGTAATTTTTGTTTCGATTCATAACTAAAATAAAAAATATTCCTTTTTTTTACAGCATCGTATCTCTTTCCTACATTAGTGATAACATGATATGGAAGGGATTATTATTTTTTGGGTTATGTTTAAGGACATCGTTATTGTTTCTGCTAATGAATAATTGAGTGTAATTCTATGATTAATAAAAACATAACTCAAAAGTGAATTTTAAGAGAACAAGAAGCTTAGGATGGTCTTGCTTGTGCTTTTACTTCTTGTTTTTAAGAGAAAACAAGTTTTTTTGTATTTATTGTAAGGAAAATGTTACTTTAACACCCAATCTTGACACTCTTTTGACACAGGCCCACATGTCGTTGTCTGATTGGGTGTTGTTTTAATTATAAGAAAACTGATTGTTTAAAAACCTAAGGGGCAAATTTGGAAATCACGGAGGGGCAAAGTTGGAAATAGGGACAGGCAATTTGGGTTTTAGTTTTGGCGGTATCATTCAATTTTCATTTCCTTTTCTCTTTCACGGTTGTCGCTGTTGATGTGTTCTTCCCCGGCGTTTTCCTTCTTTCTTTCTGAGATGTTGTCATTGTGAAATGTTATTTTCGTTTTCGGTCCGGCATTGACGTTGTGGGTGTGTGGCGAAACATCTTTCGTGTGGTGGTCGTCCTCGGAGCATTCCCGTTCTCGGAGCATCACTTGAGTGGTTTGGGTGGTGATTTGTTTTGTGGGTAAGTGGAAAAATTTTCGTTTTGTAATCTCGTATTTCATAAAAAGGTATTTATTTTTTGAAAGAAACCTAATTTATTTTGTGGGCATTGTTATCACTGCAGGTTCAATGGCTTCAACAAAACCAAGTGTAAGATAAATTTTTATGCTTTATTGGAATGGATGATGTATGAAGTATGAAAGTTAGTATTTAATGTATGTTTTATTAATGTTTTGTAGTGGCGCCTTCGCATTTTCATGGATTCGGCTTGCATCCTTAAAATGAATACCAAACTTCAATACCGTCATATAGAGCGACTTAATATGACCCCTTTTAAATTCTGCTTGAACCTTTTAAACCCTATTGAAGTGAATTTAAAATTATTAAAGGAGATGGTTCAACGGTGGGCAGGTACTGATGTTAGTTTTAGGGTTTGTCAACAATTGGTTCCATTAAATGTTGTTGATGTCTTCATGGCCACAGGGTTAGACATAGGTGGTGTAGACGTTAGCTTTGACCAATGTTTAGTTGGTTTGGTTGGTGAGATGTTTAATCCGAACACCACGACAAAGGAGGAGTTGATTCAGAAGTTTCATTCGATTGTAGAGGATGACGACATAGAGGTCGATGTGGTGTGTAGGTTATATATTTTAGTTTGTTTAGTTACATTTTATTTTCCTAGGAAGTCTAAACATGTTTGTAACATACCTTGCTTAGTTTTAGATGATTTAGATAGTTTGTGTTTGTATGATTGGGCATCTTGTGTACACAAAAACATTGTTCACAATTTAAACAAGTGTACGAAGAAAATAATGCGTGGAGAAGTCTCAAAGTCACTCGGTCTTAGTGGCAATGTAGTTGTCTTGCAGGTACCATTATCTATTGAACCATATTTCATTGAAATTGTTTTAAATATTGGCTAAATGTTTGTGTTTTAAATTTATGAAGGCTTGGGCCGTGGAAAGATTGTCCTTGCACGGTCATCGTTTGCAAAGGTTGTGGCCGCGCATATGGCGATGGTCCCCATATACGGCAACGGAAGAAACAATTGAAAATACCTTTAAGATCGGAAAAGTAAGTGTTTGAAAGTTTTATACTTTATCTTTTCGTAAATATTGATGGATATATTGAAGTATATATGTTATTTTGTTTGTCATAGGTAAGAATGCATTGGTACTTAAGTAAGAACGATTGTATAAAGCCGGAAGTGCGGGCTGCTTTTGACATGGATGTCCGAGGAATTGTTGAAGACACCAAGGGTGAACCATCCACCCATCCGGACACAGAAGAAGATAGTTCCGATGACGGCAGTTGGGAAGCTGGTGCATTGGAGATGGTTATGAAAACCAATCTTCAAATCATCTCATTAATTTCGAAAATTGGAGTCCTTACCAAGGAGTTAATGGACCTCCGTCAATGTCCAATCTATGGTGAAGAAGGTGATGTGTGTCATGATGAAGAAGGTGATGTGTGTCATGATGAAGAAGGTGTTGTGTTTCATGATGAAGAAGGTGATGTGTTTCATCATGAAGAAGGTGTACATGTAGGTGTTGGTGTAGGTGATGACGGATGTGGAGGTGGAGTTCATGATCAACATAAATGGGATGAAGGTTGTGTTGGCGGAGTTGATTTACATCCTTTAGGGGATGAAGGATGTGGTGATGTAGGTCATCAACACCCTTTAGTGAATGAAGAACCACCACCCAAACATCACAAAGGTGTAATATCTTACAGTGGTGGACCATCTCACCCTCCTCCTTATTATATTCCTGATGATGATGGTGACAATGTTGAAGATGAAGACCATATTCCGTTGAGGAAGTTTGCTGGTGATCCAGGCACAGATGTGGATGTTGATAAACTGTACATTGCAGTTGGTGTTGGTGTTAAAGACCGACCTAATAGGTTAATGTTTTTAATTTAAATGTAGGTGTTTGTGAGGTAATTGTTTGGGATTGAATAATAATTGTATTTTTTCAGGGTTGTGTGCGACATCATTGGGCAGTCTTTGAACACAACTTCTATTCGGAGTTTAGGCCATCGTGATTATATTGATAACATGGTTAGTATCATGTTAGTTGATGATAGTTTTTATTATTCTATATTTTGTAACATGATTTGATAATTTTAATTGTGTAGGTCGTGTTATTTGCTAGTACAATTTTTATGCACTTTGAAAAAAGGTTGACGGGTGTTGTGAAGAGGGTTCACTTCAGTTCTTTATATGCGGTAATTGTTAAATGATTTGAAATTATACTTAATGTTATAAGACAATTAATGCATTTGGAAATGTACACAGGACCATATTATCCATGATTATAAGAAAATGGAAAAAAATCAACATGTGCTTAGACTTCATAATTACCAGACCTATATGAGGTCTGAGCATTTTGGTCTTGCTGACATTGCCGGCGCTGAGTTTGTGAGTTTAAATAATTATTTGTTTTTATGTTTTGGAATTGTACCATGTCCATGTGCGGAGATTTGATATATGTTGTTTGTAGGTGTTTATGCCATTTTGCCATGATTACCATTGGTGGTGTTACTGTTTGAACATGAAAACATTGCAAATAACAGTGATTGACTCCTTAAACAAGGCTGTGAGAGATCGGAGGAGGATTAACTTGTTTGTGGTATGAAATGACAGTATATGATGCCCGAAATTTTGATGATGTCAATTTATTATATTTTTTGATAATACTTTATGTAATTTTTTGTTAGGGTAAAAACATGGCCAAATTTCTGTGTATGTTGTACAATCAGCCTGAAGGTAGTATTACTGCTTTGCCTGTTGTACAATCAAACATCCCAAGTCAACCGAACTTGTAAGTTCATGGTAGATAATTTGGTGCTTTCAGTATGGTATGTTGTCATAAGTTATATATTTGGTTGTTTGATTTCAGATTTGATTGTGGAGTCATAATGTTAAAGGCAATGCAAATTTGGGATGGAGAAGACCGGTACAACGGCAAGAGCTTGCCCCAATACACAACTGTAAGCATAAAATTGGGTGGTATACATTTTATATGATGGTGTTGTTTATAACTGAAGCAAAAAACATTTTGTTTTAGGAGGAGTTGCGAGAAATAAGAAAGAACTACGTCAAGGAGTGGATTCTGGACGAAGACAACATGACAAGAATGCAAGCCCTGCATTTGTATGGGTTTTTGGAAGATTGTTGATATTTTGTTTGTAATTCAAATAACATTGTTTCTTTCATAAATGAATTCATGTACAGCTTGACATTGATGATGATTTGTATATATATAAATATTAATAGCATTAAATTTTTCGTCATAATTTAATGAGTAGTACTTTTTTGTCACTTGTCTTCGTAATCGATAGCACGATATTATAAAACGTATTAATTAATAGGAAAGTTAGATTATGTTCCACATGGTTGGTTGGAGTGAAAACTGTTGTGCAGAAAACTGTTGTGCATACCATGACTGTGTTGTAATCGTTTACATGTGGTGTGTAAACGATTACACAGTGTGAAATGCATGATTTGGACACATTCCTGGTCACAGGGAACCAAAATATTGAACGTAGAGGACCACTGGCATTAACTGCGAACTGTGTGCATGGATAGGTCTTGTTTTCACACCTACGTAGGTAGATTATGACCCATCATTGAAGTTGGCCATGGTTCGTTCAAGGCCAAACTGTTGTGCAGACCATGACTGCGTTGTAATCGTTTACATTTGGTGTGTAAACGATTACACAGTCTGAAATGCATGATTTGGACACATTCCTGGTCACAGGGGACCAAAATATTGAACGTAGAGGACCACTGGCATTAACTGCGAACTGTGTGCATGGATAGGTCTTGTTTTCACACCTACGTAGGTAGATTATGACCCATCATTGAAGTTGGCCATGGTTCGTTCAAGGCCAAACTGTTGTGCAGACCATGACTGCGTTGTAATCGTTTACATTTGGTGTGTAAACGATTACACAGTCTGAAATGCATGATTTGGACACATTCCTGGTCACAGGGGACCAAAATATTGAACGTAGAGGACCACTGGCATTAACTGCGAACTGTGTGCATGGATAGGTCTTGTTTGCACACTTACGTAGGTAGATTATGACCCATCCTTGGAGTTGGCCATGGTTGGTTGAAGGCCAAACTGTTGTGCAGACCATGACTGTGTTGTAATCGTTTACATTTGGTGTGTAAACGATTACACAGTCTGAAATGAATGATTTGGACACATTCCTGGTCACAAGGGATCAAAATGTTGAACGTAGAGGACCACTGGCATTAACTGCGAACTGTATGCATGGATAGGTCTTGTTTGCACACCTACGTAGGTAGATTATGACCCATCCTTGAAGTTGGCCATGGTTCGTTCAAGGCCAAACTGTTGTGCAGACCATGACTGCGTTGTAATCGTTTACATTTGGTGTGTAAACGATTACACAGTCTGAAATGCATGATTTGGACACATTCCTGGTCACAAGGGACCAAGAATTTAAACGTAGAGGACCACTGGCATTAAATGCGAACTATGTGCATGGATAGGTCTTGTTTGCACACCTACGTAAGTAGATTATGACCCATCATTGAAGTTGGCCATGGTTCGTTCAAGGCCAAACTGTTGTGCAGACCATGACTGCGTTGTAATCGTTTACATTTGGTGTGTAAACGATTACACAGTGTGAAATGCATGATTTGGACACATTCCTGGTCACAGGGGACCAAGAATTTAAACGTAGAGGACCACTGGCATTAAATGCGAACTATGTGCATGGATAGGTCTTGTTTGCACACCTACGTAAGTAGATTATGACCCATCATTGAAGTTGGCCATGGTTCGTTCAAGGCCAAACTGTTGTGCAGACCATGACTGTGTTGTAATCGTTTACATTTGGTGTGTAAACGATTACACAGTCTGAAATGAATGATTTGGACACATTCCTCGTCACAGGGGACCAAGAATTTAAACGTAGAGGACCATTCACGTTAATTGTGTCATGTGTCCATGGGTAGGTTACATTAATTACGAAAGCAATGGACAAAGAATGTATGGAGAACAATAATGAGTAACATTGCATTTTTGGTGACACTCAGGAGTGCAGTAATAAAAAACCATGAATAACATTCACATTAACAAAATGTAACGGTACTTTGTGACGAATACATTCATCCCACAAAATGTTGGAGTTCTAATAAAGTAGTATTACAGTAATCCGAACAATATTGTTCAATTCAGCAGTAGTAATAAATATTCCAGAAAAGTCTAATTGTTGGTTTCTACTGTGGAGGATGATGGTTGCTCAGTTGGTGGTGGAACGGAGGATGTTGGTTGTTCAGTTGGTGGTGGAACGGAGGATGATGGTTCGTCAATTGGTTTTGGAACGGATGATGATGGTTGCTCAGTTGGTGGTGGGAGGAATTTGCTTAGTAATTCGTTGACCCACTTCAGTTTTTCTCCCCACAAAGGTAGGGGAATAGTTGGTTTAGGTGTTTGCTCAACCAGCTCGATGGTAGGAGGACAAATGTCAGGGGGAAACACTTTCACTACGTTTCGATGGACGATATTCAGATAGTGGGTTGCTCGATTTGGACTGAAACATTGTACCTAAAGAAAACATACAATAACAATATCATTTGTATCGATCAATACAAATTGAAAGTCATAATACTTTAGGTCATGTATGTATGCCTTACAAAATTCAGTATCATAACTGATCCAACTCGAATTTTATCTTTATGTTCAGGATCTTTAAGAACTTTATTGTGTAATGAAGCCTTCATTGTCCTAGTAGGATCCTGTTAACACTTAAATCGTTCATTGTTCACACATAATCGTTCATATGTTTAAATAATAAACAAAAGGTGGGAAATTGTACACAAATTACCTTCAGCGTCAGCTGCATATCTCCCAAACCATTTGGCTTGCATTCTTTCAACAAGCATGCAACAAAGGGAAGGGGATTATCCCATTTAGCATCTTTAAGGTAACCCATGTTCTCCATTTTTCCTTCTTTCACTAGTTCTGCAGATGGAAAAAATGATTTCAACAACATATCAAACATTTGTCATTGGATTACACATTATTATTCACTTATTTAAAATGAAGTCATACCATGGTGTTGAATATACATTTCTGCCCATTTCCAAGCATTACTGTTGAAATCTCTTTCAAATGTTGCATGAGCAACATCAGCAGCGAATTCTTGTGTGGATTTTGGGTTCCCTGTAATTGTCCTATTCAGTAAAGCAGCTTGAACATTACCTGCTGGTCCAGGTATGAGGGAGGCAGAACCATCACATTTTTTCAAAAAAGATTCAAGGACGTCGTCATCATAAACAAGGTCTTCCCATGCATCCATGTTTTTACTTAAGCAATCTGCATTAAAAAATACAAGTCACGAAGACAAAAATACCAAATAATAATTTGCAAAATTTTGGATCACTTACAAATATGTTCAACTTCAGTTCATATGTATCATGTTCTGGGCCGTATTTAAAGGGGTGAATATCTTTGTTATTCAATTATAATTGTCAAATTTTTTGAAATTTGAAAATTAAAATATAATATTAAATAATTTTGATTACATTCAAAAAATATAATATAATATCATATTATATCTATTTCTTTGATATATCAATCAACATATTAATTGCAAAAGCATTGTTAGGTGGAGTGCCAGTATCTTTTTTACACTAAAAAGGTGAAAGAGAAAATATTTTATGCTTGTTGGATTGAACTTGCATTTAATGAGGGTTTTCGTTGCAATTAATGTGACATTGGAGAGAGAAAACCTCTTAAATGAACCATCATTACACCAACAATGTAAAGTTCAGGTTCCTCTTCCCTCCAAAACACTTCGTGTTATACAACAAACATTGTACCATCCTCCACCATAGTCCATTAAAGAGTCGTCTGAGTATCTTTTTCCATGGGTTGTTGAGGAGAGCATTTTTTAAATCACCAAATAAACGTTTCTGATTACTGTTTTCGTTGTGTAGTGACATTTGTTTACTTACACTGAATTTAATTTAAAATGTTATTGTATTATTGTTATGAACACGAATAACACTGATTTTACTAATTATTTACTTAGTATTTGATGTTGGGATAACGTTGAGTAATCCTTTGATTTGCACCATGTTCCGCTTCTGTACAGGTTCTTATGATGGATAACATTGGAAGTAATATGAGTGAAGTTGTTGAGTGTAGGGAAAGTACTGATGATTTTGGTTTAATTGAAGTGCCTGACTGTTATGTTACTTTGGATGACCCTAATAAAAGTCCTATGGACGTGGACCCAACAGTACATATGTGCTTTCATTCAATGCAGGAAGCCAAAAAATTCTACACGAACTATGCTATTAGATGTGGTTTTGCTGTGCGCACAAGAACATCAAAAAAGGATGACAACAATAATGTGAACTACCTCAGATTAGTGTGCTCTAGGGAAGGTAAATATGTTTCCTCAATCAACCCCGAAGTTAAAACACTTCCCAGCCAGACCAAACAATGTCCAGCTGGAATAACAATTTCAAAGAAGGACGACAAATGGTTTATAAGGACTGTGAACTTAGACCACAGCCATGACCTATGTCCAACTACTTCAAAGTTAATCCCGGGAAATAGGAAATTGAGCATGCAGAGCAAACACACTTTGGAGGTGAATGACGAAGCTGGAGTGCGGATTAATAAGAGTTACCTTAGTATAATGACCGATGCAGGTGGATATGATAACATGGACTTTACGGAGCGAGATGCTAGGAACTACATTGGTAAACACAGAAGATCCTTATGTAAGGACGGTGATGGACAAACATTGTTGCGACACTTTTCGGCAAAGAAAGATTTAAACAAAGATTTCTATTACGAGATTGAGTTGGATGAAGGGAATATAATTTGCTCTGTTTTCTGGGCGGATGCGAGAAGTAGAGCTGCTGCTGAAGAATTTGGGGATGTGCTGTGTTTCGACACAACTTATTTAACCAATAAGTATGATATGCCTTTTGCGCCTTTTGTTGGGATCAATCATCACGGTCACTCCATATTACTTGGGTGTGGATTGTTGTCGTACGAAGACACAAAGTCTTTTGTGTGGTTGTTCCAATCGTGGTTGCGATGCATGGGTAATACGGCCCCAATAGGGATTATAACCGATCAGTGTAGAGCAATGGCAAATGCCATTGAAGTAGTTTTTCCCAATACCAGGCATCGTTGGTGTTTATGGCACATCATGAAAAAGTTGCCAGAAAAATTTAGCGCTTGTAAGGAATATAATAGTATCAAATCACATATTAAGAAGCTTGTGTATGATTGTGGTTGTCCATCAGATTTTGAAAGTGGTTGGGAAACACTAGTAAGCAGACATGGATTACATAAGAATGAATGGTTATGCACAATGTATGACGACAGACACAAATGGGTTCCTTGTTATTTGAAGAAAGATTTTTGGGCTGGCATGTCAACCACTCAAAGAAGTGAGGGAATGAATGCCTTTTTTGATGGATTTATAAATTCAAGCACAACCCTTCATCAATTTGTTGTGCAATATGACAATGCCCTAAGAGTTAAAGCCCAAAAAGAAATTCAAGCTGATTTCTCATCCCTTAACACGACGGTTGGATGTGGCTCTCAGTCACCAATAGAGAGAATATTTCAACAGGAGTACACACATTCAAAGTTTGAAGAAGTTCAAACCGAATTTAGGTTACGAATGAATTGTTTCATCAAAGACACTGTTAAGGATAACATGTCAAACACTTATACAATAAAAGAGGAGCGGCTATGGGATGGCAAAAGTGCAGACCAATATCATAAAGTACAATTTGATCCGATAACCAAAGATATCATCTGTTCCTGTTTACTCTTTGAGTTTCGGGGTATAATATGTCGGCACTCCCTTTTGGTTTTTGGACAGGAAGATGTTTGTAGTGTGCCCTCAAAATACGTTCTTCGTAGGTGGAGCAAGAATATCCGTAGAAGACACACTTTGATTAGAGCAGCGTATATTAACTCCAGTCTTCAACCTACCATGCAAAGATACCAAAGTTTGTGCAAAACATTCTATGAAATTGCTGAGGTAGCGTGTGAGTCAGAACTTGTTTCTACGGAGTTGGAGAAAGAACTGGATATGTTGCGTAAAAAGTTTGGCTGCAGTTCTACGATGACAACTAACATAGTCAGTGAAGGAGGCGAACTGCGTTACGACAATGTTGTCCCTACTTCCATACAACAAAGCAGTGGTGAAAGTGGTGATTTACTTGTACGTAGTCCCATAGCCGTCAAACGGAAGGGGAGACCTCGCACCAACAGGTTAAAGTCAGCCGTTGAGAAACGGACCAAAAAAGGAAAAAGTGTGTCAACGAAAAAGACTTCAAGAACATCCATTGCACAATGTGTGAGTATTTTAATTCCATACTTGTTCATTAAAGACTTTGTTTTGCGTTGAAATTGAGTCTAATTATAATTGTCTTCATTTAGGAACCTACATTCCCAAACCTAACACAATGTGATGAAGACATACAATTTGGATCCCAATCTTATCCATCCTACGATGTATCCCAACAATCCGACATAGCGCAATCTGGATTTATGTCATTGTTAAATGCGGTACACAACAACTATGATGACAAAATTGTATGACATATGTTGTTGGTTTAATGTGAAATGTATTAATTTTGCTTTGTGTATGAAATACATTACTTTACCTCATGTTGTCACATAAAGCACCAGTAATAGTAATCGATTACGTCGTTGGTGTAAACGATTACAACCACAACGTAGGACTAAATTGACCTCTGTGTAACGTACTGTACCCACGTCCCCTAATCACTTCCACACCACTGTGAACTTAACAGCCCACGACTCCCACGATACAATTTCGAATTTTTTCAACTTCCACACTCACTTCCTACATATATGAACCCTAGCATAATTATTCCCCAATTAAAAACCCTAACACAATTGTAATGGGTGATCGCGCTAAGAAGAAACAAAAGCCATCATCCTCGCATGAGGGCGGACGGCGGCGACAACGCAGTCCGACACCATCCCCACCACCGTCATCGCCGCACCCAGTGCATGACCTTTTCTCCACTGTCGAACAACAGGAGAAATTTGCAAAGCATTTTGTCAATCGAGAAGTATTAGAAAGCAAATACTTAGACGCGGAGTACTTCGAAGAATCAAATTTCGAGTTCTATCAAATATTGTGTGCTGCTGGATTGAAGGAATTTGTTTGCTTGTCAGATTCTTTCTACCTAGAATTAGTAAGAGTTTTTTACAACAACATGGTCATTTCTCACACTGGAGTCATTCGAACAGAGGTAAAGGGTGTGAAAATAAAAATTAGCCCTAAAGTCTTTAATGAAATTACCCTCCTCCCGTCCAAAGGTGCTCCTTTTGAAGGTCGTATCGTCGATGAGTGGAAAGAAGACTATAATTCCATAAGTGGTAGGGAATTTGTCCGTAGAGAAGATGTTGAAGTACTTCCAAGGTTAACTGCAGGCCAAATGAAGGTTCAACATAGGATTCTACATTATGTTCTTACAAGGATCCTTTGTCCTCGCTCAACCAACATTGGACAGCCAACTGAGGAAGATATTATGCTGATCTGGGCGCTTTTCAATGGGAAGGAAATTAATTGGGGACATCTTATAAGGTACAAGATGAAGAAGGCATTAAAGGACAAAGCCAAACTACCTTATCCTCATTTGATAACACTGTTTTTGGACCGCTTTGAAGTTCCTATTGACAATGATCCTGTCACGGGAATTATGACCAAGCAAAAGATGGATTATGATACTATTCGGTCATTTGGTTATGTGCAGAACCCACACGGAGAGTGGGTAATTGGTAAACAAAATCCACCAAATGCTGAAGATGAAGCCACAGAAGATGAAGACATTGATGAGGACAACTCTTCTACAACACTAAGTGATGTGATGAATCGTATAGATCAAATTCAGACATTCGTCGCCTCTAGCTTTGATGGAATACAAACTCGTTTTGATCAATTCGAGACTACGATGGGAACCAGATTTGACAACTTCCAAACGCAATTTGGAAATATCGACACCGCCATTGGGAGCATGGAGGAGGAACTGCAGCACCTCCGCATGCGCTTTGATAATGCTCCTCAATCTTGAAATGTGATTGTTTTTTGTGTTATTTGAAATGATGAATTCTAATACTCTATTTATTTTCATAAATTAATGCTACACTCAGTTTTGGCAATCCTTTGTCATTGTTAATTAAGGTTGTTTGGTAGAATGTATGAACGAAACCTGTGCTTGTTTTGGCAAAAATTGAATTTTCATTATTGTAATAGTTTACAATGACAGTGTAAACGATTACACTTAACAACCTTCGCGCAGAGGTTCATTATTTTTTAAATTATTGGAATATTTAATTAAAATGACGTGTACAATGGAATCCTTTCCAATTCAGGGTTATTCCAATGCTTTGACCACTTTCAAAATTGTTGGTAAGTCTGTTGACTGCATTGATGGTGCATTAAACCCCATTTAAAACTTCCAACGTCATCATAAAGCCATTCAAACACATTTGTAAAGTTGGACACAACATTTAATGCTCTATTTTGACCATACCGGTTTCCAACAAGTTAAGGAAGAACCCATGCGTCTATAAATTGGAGAAGGGTTCATTGTACATAATAAACACAAACCCTAATACATAAGCACGCTATTTTGTTCTTTGGGAAACCATGGCATCGTCACCAACTCAGGAAACGTCTGCAACTTTGTGGGAATTTGTCACCATCCACCTCAAAGATATGGTAAAATTCTTGTTGTTCTTGTTTAACGTTTTGAAGTACTCTTACTTCCACACCTACATTTGCAGGATTTTGGTTATGTGGATAGGCACTTTGCTGCCGCCTTCGAGAATGAATTACAAACAACATGGACACTTTACGACAATCATGGTCGAACGCACAACGTTACTTACAACATGAACACCTTACATCCAAGGATAACAACCGAATGGACTGCCATGAGAGACGTATACCATGAAAGGCTTGATGATGCGCACATCACGTTCCAATATTTGGGTGACAACCATTTCAACATAATAATTTATTTTGGCCCTTGCACCAACAGAAGTAGGGAATATTTCATTCGTCAATCAACATATGATCCAGAGGCGTCTTTATTTGCTGTGAAATTGACTAAATCACAATGTCAAGGAAGTCATTTGGTGCGTATCCAATTTTTCTACTAAAGCAAATTTGATTTCCATGACTTTTATACAATAACTTATTATTATTCCAACTTTTGCAGGATTTGCGAACCAACTTTGGGAATGCAATCAGGAACAACGGCTTTACAGAGGTCGTGCTTCTTGGACATAAGGAGGGCATCCGGTGCAAGGTTCTGGTTTCACATACAAGGAATTCAACGAAGTTTGGAAAAGGGTGGAGAGATTTTTGCATTGAATATGGACTGAAGGAAGGAGACGTTCTTGTTTTCGAAGTTCAGAACCATGTCCATGACATAGCTGTAGAAGTGCACATTAATGGATGCATCTGTAATATTAACAGCCAGATATCGCTGTGAAGTAGACTAGAAAAATAGTATTTCTGTTCAAGTTACGTTAATTTTATATTACAATAAAACATGGTTTAAGGTTACATCGACTTATTTAAATACAAATGTCTATTCCCTATTACATTTTATTTACACGATCTCCTCAAACTATATTATAACCCTACTAAAAATGACATCAACCCAACAAACTTAGTACATAAAATTTTGACATGGTCCCCTGAGACCAAAAACAGGGATCCCTACGTTGAGGATTGTGTCCAAAACATCAAATTCGTTCTGTGTAATCGTTTACACCTAAGTTGTAAACGATTACAGCAGGTTACTCTGCAGAATCAACTTCCCTTGATCTTGTGAGGACTAACCATTGGTGGGGTGCTTCCAAACCCAAGAAGCTTCAACCAAAAGGTCAAAACCTCTCTCACACCACAAATTGCCAAACCAAACAGTTGAACCAGTTCTGAAAAAACATTAAATTTTGACATGGTCCCCTGAGACCAAAAACAGGGATCCCTACGTTGAGGATTGTGTCCAAAACATCAAATTCGTTCTGTGTAATCGTTTACACCTAAGTTGTAAACGATTACAGCAGGTTACTCTGCAGAATCAACTTCCCTTGATCTTGTGAGGACTAACCATTGGTGGGGTGCTTCCAAACCCAAGAAGCTTCAACCAAAAGGTCAAAACCTCTCTCACACCACAAATTGCCAAACCAAACAGTTGAACCAGTTCTGAAAAAACATTAAATTTTGACATGGTCCCCTGAGACCAAAAACAGGGATCCCTACGTTGAGGTTTGTGTCCAAAACATCAAATTCGTTCTGTGTAATCGTTTACACCTGCGTTGTAAACGATTACAGCAGGTTACTCTGCAGAATCAACTTCCCTTAATCTTGTGAGGACTAACCATTGGTGGGGTGCTTCCAAACCCAAGAAGCTTCAACCAAAAGGTCAAAACCTCTCTCACACCACAAATTGCCAAACCAAACAGTTGAACCAGTTCTGAAAAAACATTAAATTTTGACATGGTCCCCTGAGACCAAAAACAGGGATCCCTACGTTGAGGTTTGTGTCCAAAACATCAAATTCGTTCTGTGTAATCGTTTACACCTGCGTTGTAAACGATTACAACAGGTTACTCTGCAGAATCAACTTCCCTTGATCTTGTGAGGACTAACCATTGGTGGGGTGCTTCCAAACCCAACAAGCTTCAACAAAAAGGTCAAAACATCTCTCACACCATAAATTGCCAAACGAAACAGTTGAACCAGTTCTGAAAAAACATTAAATTTTGACATGGTCCCCTGAGACCAAAACAGGGATCCCTACGTTGAGGTTTGTGTCCAAAACATCAAATTCGTTCTGTGTAATCGTTTACACCTAAGTTGTAAACGATTACAGCAGGTTACTCTGCAGAATCAACTTCCCTTGATCTTGTGAGGACTAACCATTGGTGGGGTGCTTCCAAACCCAAGAAGCTTCAACCAAAAGGTCAAAACCTCTCTCACACCACAAATTGCCAAACCAAACAGTTGAACCAGTTCTGAAAAAACATTAAATTTTGACATGGTCCCCTGAGACCAAAAACATGGATCCCTACGTTGAGGTTTGTGTCCAAAACATCAAATTCGTTCTGTGTAATCGTTTACACCTAAGTTGTAAACGATTACAGCAGGTTACTCTGCAGAATCAACTTCCCTTGATCTTGTGAGGACTAACCATTGGTGGGGTGCTTCCAAACCCAAGAAGCTTCAACCAAAAGGTCAAAACCTCTCTCACACCACAAATTGCCAAACCAAACAGTTGAACCAGTTCTGAAAAAACATTAAATTTTGACATGGTCCCCTGAGACCAAAAACAGGGATCCCTACGTTGAGGTTTGTGTCCAAAACATCAAATTCGTTCTGTGTAATCGTTTACACCTAAGTTGTAAACGATTACAGCAGGTTACTCTGCAGAATCAACTTCCCTTGATCTTGTGAGGACTAACCATTGGTGGGGTGCTTCCAAACCCAAGAAGCTTCAACCAAAAGGTCAAAACCTCTCTCACACCACAAATTGCCAAACCAAACAGTTGAACCAGTTCTGAAAAAACATTAAATTTTGACATGGTCCCCTGAGACCAAAAACAGGGATCCCTACGTTGAGGATTGTGTCCAAAACATCAAATTCGTTCTGTGTAATCGTTTACACCTAAGTTGTAAACGATTACAGCAGGTTACTCTGCAGAATCAACTTCCCTTGATCTTGTGAGGACTAACCATTGGTGGGGTGCTTCCAAACCCAAGAAGCTTCAACCAAAAGGTCAAAACCTCTCTCACACCACAAATTGCCAAACCAAACAGTTGAACCAGTTCTGAAAAAACATTAAATTTTGACATGGTCCCCTGAGACCAAAAACAGGGATCCCTACGTTGAGGTTTGTGTCCAAAACATCAAATTCGTTCTGTGTAATCGTTTACACCTGCGTTGTAAACGATTACAGCAGGTTACTCTGCAGAATCAACTTCCCTTGATCTTGTGAGGACTAACCATTGGTGGGGTGCTTCCAAACCCAACAAGCTTCAACCAAAAGGTCAAAACCTCTCTCACACCACAAATTGCCAAACCAAACAGTTGAACCAGTTCTGAAAAAACATTAAATTTTGACATGGTCCCCTGAGACCAAAAACAGGAATCCCTACGTTGAGGTTTGTGTCCAAAACATCAAATTCGTTCTGTGTAATCGTTTACACCTGCGTTGTAAACGATTACAGCAGGTTACTCTGCAGAATCAACTTCCCTTGATCTTGTGAGGACTAACCATTGGTGGGGTGCTTCCAAACCCAAGAAGCTTCAACCAAAAGGTCAAAACCTCTCTCACACCATAAATTGCCAAACCAAACAGTTGAACCAGTTCTGAAAAAACATTAAATTTTGACATGGTCCCCTGAGACCAAAAACAGGGATCCCTACGTTGAGGTTTGTGTCCAAAACATCAAATTCGTTCTGTGTAATCGTTTACACCTAAGTTGTAAACGATTACAGCAGGTTACTCTGCAGAATCAACTTCCCTTGATCTTGTGAGGACTAACCATTGGTGGGGTGCTTCCAAACCCAAGAAGCTTCAACCAAAAGGTCAAAACCTCTCTCACACCACAAATTGCCAAACCAAACAGTTGAACCAGTTCTGAAAAAACATTAAATTTTGACATGGTCCCCTGAGACCAAAAACAGGGATCCCTACGTTGAGGTTTGTGTCCAAAACATCAAATTCGTTCTATGTAATCGTTTACACCTAAGTTGTAAACGATTACAGCAGGTTACTCTGCAGAATCAACTTCCCTTGATCTTGTGAGGACTAACCATTGGTGGGGTGCTTCCATACCCAAGAAGCTTCAACCAAAAGGTCAAAACCTCTCTCACACCACAAATTGCCAAACCAAACAGTTGAACCAGTTCTGAAAAAACATTAAATTTTGACATGGTCCCCTGAGACCAAAAACAGGGATCCCTACGTTGAGGTTTGTGTCCAAAACATCAAATTAGTTCTGTGTAATCGTTTACACCTAAGTTGTAAACGATTACAGCAGGTTACTCTACAGAATCAACTTCCAAACCCAACAAGCTTCAACCAAAAGGCATAAATCAGTGATATAAAACAAAGCTTTGCTTCAATCATCATTGAAATCCACTAATGCTACATTTGATCTCAACATTCATTCATTACTAATTCAAACACTACAACAAATCCCATTTAAAATGCAAATATCGTAATAAAGGCAACTTCCATGTTTACAACATTGAAGAAAAGACAATCCACTTTACAAAATAATTGGTCATGCTACACAATCTGCATATTACGCTAACTACAAACATATTTACAAATGTCACTCTAACTTTTTCCTAAGTAAGCCTACGTAAGGAGTCCTAAGCGCTTGACTCTTGTAACGCCTTCGTGACCCCATCCTCACAAATGTCTTCTTTACAGGACGACCACTAGACATGCCTTGTTCGGATTGGCCACCCGGGGACATGCCTCTAGGGGATAACGACGGTTCTTCATTTGGCACATTCTCTCCACCATCCTGTGGTCTTCTTCGTCTCTTTTTCTCGAATGCGATCTCTTCCTCCAACACAAGAACCCTCCTTCTAAGTTCTGCAACAAGACTTTGTTGCTCGTGTAAACTTTCCGTAAACCGCTCTCTCCGGTTTTTCTTAAGTTCCTTCTTTGATGATGCCTTTTCATCTTTATTTTTTCCTCTTGCTTCATCCTTCAACTCTTTCTCTTCCTTCGTTTTACCAACATCAACATCAACATCAACATTAACCTGAAATTGAACAATTCAAACCAAACTAAGAACACATTTTTTATTGATAACAGCGACCACTGAAACAACTTACCACACCAGTTTCCAAAGCTCTTGTTAGTAGGTTGTCTCCCAACTTCAAATTCATCCAATGCAATATTCTTGGATTTTTTTGTATAGGACCTTTGGGAGGAATCAATTTCTCAAAAAACCAAGCCTATGCGAAAATAAATAATGTTAACTGGTACTCAAAAAACTTAATGGAAGCAATAAATAAACATAACTTACTTGCAACATGTAAATGCAACCATCGACATAAACGTTCGTTGTGGCTTTTCCTTTCTTCAAAGCATCTGAAGCTTTGTTCAAACCACGTACCAAACATCTATACACTAAACTATCCCAGCAGTAGTTTCCCAAATCGTTTAAATTATCAACAATTTCAAATAGTTTGGGTAACACTTTTTCATTACGGTGTGGAATTAATATCTCACAAATACCAACCAAAATGTATAAGCTACAAAAAGGATGACAAGGAATGCTTTTTCGTTTCTTCATCAAACATTTGTATACCAAACTCAAATCTCTTGTTTTATTGCCAATGTATTTCACACATCTACTACATCCCATTTCTAGATTTAAATCTATCTCTTTCCCATCTAAACTCAAACCCAAAGCTAAACAAATATCTTTCTCATTCATAGGCACAACTTTGTCTGCAATTAAGAAACCACTGCTTGAATCAACCCATCTAAAAACTAACTCACTCAACATTTTCCTACCAACTTTAACATTACCACTGAAATCTAAAAACCACCCAAACGGAGTGCCTCCAATCAATGCACGCTGCTCCTTACTCAAATGTTCGTTCAAACTAGAGGTGAACTTTGTCGAAACGGAGTGACGAACCGTCAACTGCAAACACATTGCAAAAACCCAAACTTAAGAACCCTAAATCATAAAAAACAAACAAAACCCAAAATCCATACACCCCACCATCAACAATGACACCCAAAGTACAATGCCCTTACCCTCGTCGAAGAACTCGTCATTTCGCAAGCCCGACACACCAACAATGACGACAGCCAATGAACGAAGGCCTCCACTGCAACCCCAACCACCAAACTCAAATGCCGGAAAAGGAAACCTAAAACGATTTCCCACCACCGTTACCCAAGAGAAATCACGTATCGGAGTGGTTTCGAATGAAGAGAACAAGAAACATAACTACAATCACGTCATTATGCTCAAGGACAAAAATGGAAATGAATTATTAAAATTTTCTCCAACTGCATGACGTCAAAATGCTGTTTTTTTCTTTTAAAAAATAACGCCCAATGGGAAGGTGACACGTGGCGTTGTTAAAATTGTGTCAAACAAAGAGTGTCAAAATCTCGGCTTATTTTGGCCAGATATTCCTTTGTTAACTTTTTGCTTTTCTACTTTAGGGAATGGCAAGTTTCATAATCTAATTAATTTCAATTGGCTTTGCACTTTCTACAATATACCACTAGAATATTCGAAGTGAACAACAGTTGGATGTGCTAATCATCACTTGATTGCATGTTATTCATACCAATTCCAATCATTTGAGAGAAGATACTCTTTTTATTCTTCAACCTAGCTAGCCATTTTTTAATAAAAAAAAAACACCCTTTTAAAAAATTGTTTATTGTGACGTAAAAATATATTTTTCGAAGCGTTAAAAATATTGTTTATCTAGTCGATACTTCGTTCCTGTCAATGGTCAAATTATACAAGTAATTAAATGGTTGACAAAACTTCGATCAATCTATTCGCTCATAGATTGATCTTGAATAGCTTACCAAATACTGTTAATTTGTATTCAAAATAAAACGTGAAAATTTGTGCATAACATTCATTCATTTCTTAGCGCCTACTAAGAACAGAAAAATTAAAGCACATTTTGGAAATATCCCAGAAAAGACCAACTACATCACCTAACCTTAAGTCCCTTCTCCTGATAAAATCATGGATCCAGTTAATCGTTAAAATATGAGAATTTCCGTATTTGGTGAGAGTTAGAGTGTGCCCAGTGTTGGTGTTCACATCCCAAATGCCAACTTTAATCCCTTTTTTAATCTCATCAGTAGTAGCATTTATCACAGGTAACAAGAACCTCTTTGCCATCTTTGCTGGTACGAGGAGCCAACTTTTTAGATCATGTTCTTGTAGTTTTTTCTTTATCTTCCAAGGGTCTGCTGCCTTCTCAAACAGTCTACGACGACCTATCCGTAGCTTCACCCTTCGTGATTTTTCTGTCACATTCTCCAGCTTCACCATTGCTGACACATTCTGCTCCTCCACTGGAACATTCTGACCTTCAGTGATAATGTTCTGGAATTCCATGAAAATTTTCTGCAGTTTGATCTCATCCAAATGTTCTTGGTCATTTTGCTCTTCTATGAGAGTATTCTCTATTTCCATCAGAACATTCTTCAGTTTCATGATGTCCGAATGTTCTTGAACATTCTCATCTTCCATGACTGCACAATTTTCTTGCACATTTTCCTGCTCCATGGTCGCAAATTGTTCTGTCACATTTATTAGCTTCATGGCTTCTGACACAAACTGCTCCTCCATGGTTAAGAAAGGATATTCATCATTCTGCTGATCCATCTGAACATTCTGCTGCCCCAAAAGAACATTCTGCGGCTCCGAGGTAGTTAAATATCCTCCATCATTCTGCTGCTGCTCCATGGTTTCTGAACGTTCTTGGCCATAATGCTTCTCCATTATTCTTTTCACCAGTTCCATGGCTATCAAATTTTCACGAATATTCTGCTCTTCCAGGAGAATATTTTCCAGCGCCATGCATTCCAAATATAGTAGAGCGTTCTGCCCTTCAATCATACTATTCTCCAATTCTGTGGCAATATTCTGCAGTTTCATGCTAACCAAATGTTCTTGGGCATACGGCACTTCTATGAGCAGATCCATCATAACAAAATCTTCTTGTATATTCTCCTCTTGCATGATATCATTGTGCAGCTCCCTGGTTTCCAAATGTTCCTCAACATTCTGATGCTCCCTGGTTTCAAATTGTTTTTCAACATTCTGCAGCTGCATTCTTTCCGAATCTTCTTCAGTGTTCTGCTGCTCCATGATATCCAAATTTAAATCTGGAAAACCCTCAACCCTCATGGTTGGCAAATTTATGTACGGAACACTATGCGTGTTGCTGTGAGTGTCCTCTTCCATACAAATTATACCAAAGCATATCAGGGAATGTGAAATTATTATCCTTGAAACAATACTAGAACTACATTCTCTCAGAAAGAAAATACACAATCCATGCAGTAGTCATTGAAAGAAAAATTAGAATGATTGATCAAGATACACTCCATTACAGGTAAAATTGTATAGCAGATAGGGACTGATAAGAAGAAAAAGAAACTAAAGAAAAGAAGTGATAAATGTAGATACACCCCATTACAGGTAAGTTTGGATATACACTAGAAAAAGAGCGATTAGAAGAAAAGAAAAGAAAAGAAAAGTGACAGTGAAGAAAACTAACATGTAGAAAAAGAAGAGAGAATGTAAGACTTTGCTGGTATTTTGGTTTTAGGAGTTCATTGCTGCGCTTCAAATCCTCTTGGAACTCGTTAAGAACAATCAGTGGCCACCTTCTTCCAAGATTCCTTTTTCTTTTTCGTCTCTCTTTCCCTCTGTTACTTCGATCAGATGAATGATATATATAACTGAATGAACGTGATGCCATGACTTACTTGCATATAGTTACTATATATATATATATATATATATATATATATATATATATATATATAACCTTTAACTGAATAACGTTTAACTCATTGCATTAATTCCAACTGCTACACTCTAACTGTTATAACAGTAAGAATGGTCGTGCATGCCACTTCCCATGCACACGCACTAACAGAACATAAGAACATATGGGTTTTTAGTTGATTTTTTAGTACTGATAAAACAGTTTTTTTCTAATATAAGCAGTGATATATTTAAACATCCAATAACTTCGAAGTTAATGCTTATATAGTATCACTCACCTTTTGTATATATTTTCTCTCCTTCCTATTTGTTACTTTAAGTCATATCCAATACTAAGTTTAAGATCTCATCATACTATATTATGTTTAAGATCTTATTTTCTAAGCTGTTTTAATACAAAAATCTTATAAGTTTAATAACTTTATGTAAATATAATTGTTTATAATAAAAATATATATTTTTATAATTGATATGATTGTGTTTAACATTGAGAATTTTAAATGACAGTATTAACATGAATTATCAGATTCAAATCTTAAATTTAAGATTCTAGGTATGGATTTAAATTAGATATGTCTTTAATTAGATGTCATTTATGACTTGTTTAGAATATATTAATTGAGTAGATGAAAACAGGTTAGTATAGTCATATTTTAGAAATTTATAAGAGAATTAATTCATTTTGAAATTCGACTCGATGTAGTATTGTAATAATTTTTTAGCATATTTTACTTCTCCCTATCTTAATTTTGAAATAGGGCATTGTGTATTATTGCATTAATGATTTTTTTTTTTACTTATTTTACTTGTCTCTCTATATTTCTTTATCTCTTTGATATTTATACTTTTAATTTTTACATTTTCAAAGACTTCAAAATTGATATATGATTCGATGAATATAAAATTGTCAACACTGATCAATAATTATACTATGAAGTTTAAATAATAAAGTAAATAAACACATCCTTCATATTTGTTTAGAAAAGTTGTTTTTATTTATTTATTTCTCTAACAACCACGTGTTACACTCTATATATCCCTATGAAATTGGAACATAGGGAGAACTTCCCTTTGTATGTATTTGGCAATATATTGGTAGACAAGTTGTGTTGGATGAACACTGTCCCAAAATACATACTTTGAAGGATCATCACATGTTGAAGTGAATTCATTGCACAATGGAGCTACTTCAAACAACCCAGTTCCACAACACCCTTTATTCGTCTCTTTCAAACCTGTGTGACAAAGTGTCAAAAACAGTGTATAACAGATATTGGTCAAGAACAATGGTACTATAGCACTATCACACAGAATATAAAAGATAAAATAGTTAAAGATATAATTTGGTTCATACGCATCAAACAAATTCTCAACTTATATGCAACTTTTCTTTAATAAAAGTGAATATATATATATATATATATATATATATATATATATATAGTCTAAACATGTCCATAATATACTCACCATATTTTTGTGGCTGATTGATAAGGTTGATCAATGTGTGATATATATCTGTATAAACAACTTTGCTTCGTGGAAGCATTGCTTGTATTTTAAGCAATAGCCGTGTCAATTTTCGATTGTAGAGCTTTGCATCTGAATTCTCATCATCTACACATTTCCTATCTTTTATTCTTCCTGACTTTCTTATTTGAATAGGTATGCACCCAATACAAGGAAGCCCAGATACACCAAAATTTCTGCATCCAATATCATACAATTCCTACAATTTTTTTTATCAAAGTATTTAGTGTTTAAATTTAACTCAATCTCAAAAAACCAGTTTGTATGATAAAATTTTCATCTACTTTTATAAATCTGTTTTATCTCTAATTGATGTAAGATCTTCAACACACTATTTCTAATCTATACATATCTAACATGAAATTAAATATTAATCAACATTAAATTACGGTTCGATAACGGATTTAATAAAATTAAGTTTCTCAATAATGGATGGTATGATAGGTAAAAAAACAAATTTCCTTAAAATAGATTTTGAATGAGTATAATACAATCTAAAAAATAAAATTTCGTTAAAATAGGTTTTGGGTGACTCTAACACGATATTAAAAAGTAATCCTTAAGCTTACTTAAACTCTTTCAAATTAAAAATCTTGAGTTATGATAATATGATTGAAAAGTTTGCAATATAGATAATTCATGTTTACCTTAATGAATCTCTGAATCCTATTCTGCACGTAATCTTGGTATTCATCAATGTTGAACTCCAATTTTCTAGTGGAAATGTCATAAAAGTTGAGGAGAAAGTCATTAGTTCCTGCACTGATAATAACAAGAGAATCTCTAAGTATCTGTTTAGCTTCATGTTCTCCTGCGATGGCCTTGAGTCTTCCTACGTAAAGTTTGAAGTATTCAATTTGTTGTGACAGTGCTATTGCACCTGTTAAAGCAGTGGTTAAATCATCAAAACCTGATCCCCCAGATGCAAAGCTAACACCAGTTAAGAAGATCTTCATCTGATATGTTAGGTTGAAGGAAAGGAGGAACAGTGTGTTTGAGGTTCAACACTGAGGCAATGAAATCAGGAACCAATTTTCCATTGGAAAACCTACCAGTAGGCACATGACAAGGGAAATCCTTACCATAAGGAAAATGATTTCCCTTGGCCAAAGTTTTTATCTAGTTGTTTTTGCCTGTGTCTACTGTTGAATCCCCAAACACTAGAATGGATGAGAACTTGGGTTTTATCAAGTCATTGCCAAAGCTTGCAACAACAAAACTGGTGCAAAGGTGTACCAAAATGATAGAGTAGAATGCATAATAAGCCATTACTATGACTTCTTATGTGGTAAGATAAAATTTATATAGTGAATGTAATAAGAAGAAACTTGTTAATTAGTTTCAAATTTAAATTTGTGTATTGCAAGTGATCTGAATCCAAGAAATCAAAACGTGAGAATGATGCCAAGACAGCTATTTTAGGTAAGTGAAAACAACATCAATGAACTTTCCTGGATTTTATTGAGCTTCAAATAGGAAAAAAGTTACTCCATGAATTAAAATTAAATTATATATAAATTAAGATAAAAATATGTAAATATACAGGAGCCTTTAGTTTACGGGTAAATTAAGGATTAAATATCTTTAGTCTCTCTGTGGTTTTTGGTTTTCCGTTCTTTTTCTTTCTTTTAGAAAGTCACATTTATTCACTTTTTATTGAGTATCCTGTTAGTTTGTAAAAAGTTCTTTTAATATTATAGTCTGATCCGTTTCAAATATTTTTTTAAACAAAAATTCAAATAGACTAATAAATAATGATGACCGTATTCTGTGTTCAGAAAAATTACTGAAAAAAATTTTCAAAATATCATAATCCTATTATTTTTTTTCCGTGACAAAGGACGAGTTACATTCCCGATTTGATTAAGACAATTGTACTGTTTTCCAAAGTCAGCTCCATAGTTCGACAAGAAACAATGTGCCACATCCCAACCCAATATTGTGTATCGACAAGACAAGTGTAATATATGTACGAAAGTCAACAATCCAAAGTATCATATTTAGATTTTGTAATCCTAAATGTAATTATTGTATTTTGAATTGTGCCCTTTAAAATTTTATCCACAAGTGTTTTTTAGATTATTCATTTTAGAATATAACTCAAATAAAATGAAAATAACACAAAGTATCATTTTTGAATCCATAAGTGTATTCTAGATTATAGAATATAACACCCAATCTAAGATTGAATGGTTGAAATAATATTAAACAGCGAATGGTACCAAAGTCAAATTTTGCTTTTCTCATTTTTGTGCTACAATTGTCAAATATTGGTTCTACTTTTTCAGTTGAAAGTTGAGTGACAATCACGGAGCACTTATAAAACTCTAACCAACCTTTTGAAAAGTCGTCTTCCACTTGTGGAAAATGAATTAAAAACCAATAACGGTAAATTTTTTGTTGTCTTCAAAATAAGAAAGCATTTGGAAAAAATATGTTTCTCAACTTCATGTTCCTGTGAGAATAAAAATTTTCCTTCTGCCAAATTTTCTTGAAAGTGCTTTTAAATATCTCAAAGGATCAACTTAATCTTGTAAAATTTTGATGGGCAATGGAAAATGCTATATGACAGTTTGTGCCAATTGCAGTTACTCTAATACAAACGTGAAATTAAGGTAGATAGATGATTGAACATTTTATATTTCCAGCAAAAACCAAGAGAATGCAACAATAATTTACACTTGAAATCCATAGAACCTTCCTCTGTAGCACGGTTTAACAACAGCAATGAAATGTCTGCAAAGCAACCGTACTGTTTATGCTGTTCTATGTCAAGGCTGTCAAGCATTCCATGGCAGCCTATGCGGATACATTCAATTGCTTCCTCACATGGCTTATTTGAAATGACTGATTATGCATATAACTCATTGCTGCATGTAATAAGCAAAAAGCAATTGTCTAGAAAAGAATTACATCAACTGAAGCCACCACTAGTTTCTTGTTGCTTTTGTACATTAAGGCCTCTTAGCAGCAATTCACCTGTGAGGGACAGATGTATGTGGCATAGGATACGTGACAGGACTCACAGTTACCGGTGCACCAGGTACAACTGCACCGGTAACCGGAGCCCTGACACCGTATGCCATGTGTGCAGGTGAAGGAAGGTTCACTGGAGTGCCAACTGCAGATACTAAGGGTCCTCCTACAGGTTGTCCAATGGTAGGAGCAGCATATATTCCAACTCCTGGCACTCCGGCTGAGGCAGGGGTGGCTTGTTTGGTTGCTTTGGCAGTAGAATTGGTGGCAGAACCATTCGTCTGACCGGTGATTGGTCCTTGTGGAGCTAAAACGTCACCGTTGTTAACGCTGGTGATATCGTGTATGCTGGATCGCCTTCTATCTTTGTTCATGGAGTTTAATCGAATAAAGTACTTTTGGGCATGGCTGGCAACTTGTGTAGGTGTTCTTGTCACCACAAAGTTTCTTGATATGCTTCGCCAATCACCTTTCCCATACTTGTCCAAGCCCAGAAGAAATAACCTGTTCAAACAATTTGAAATATTAAAACAAAATAATAAAGCTTAAGTACATGGACGCAAGTATCTGAGATCCAAAAAAGAGAGCCATTCAATGACAGTATCCATAAACTGTAAAATTCACACACTGGTGCAATAATTCATCCTCAGATTGTAATTCCTAACTGAAGAAATCCAATAAGCATTACTCGCTGACTTGCATTAAAATCAACAGTTAGCTTATTTCCAACCATATTTCTTTCTTTAGTTTCTAGTTCCAGGTAATATCAGATAAAAAAATATACACAGATCTTGGCAGGAACATAATCGGTTGCTCACTCTTTGCTTAGTGTAAAACCAATTTAGGATGGTGGCTAGTTTTTGGCAGTAGATGTGAAATTATTCTAAGAGAAAAAGAAGAATTAGGTGTCAGCCATAAATTTGACAAGTATCAGAATTTATCATTAAAATGTGAACAATAAGAATATAATGAATCAAAGTTCTTTTGTTGTATGACCATTTTAAAGTCCTTATAAATATGCTAGTATGAAGTAGGGATATTGAGCATCATGAACTTTACATTTGACATAAAGCAACAAGAAACAGGAATCAAAAGTTAAAAAAGATAGGGCAGGACTACTAAGTAATAACCAACCTTCTCGAGAGCATTTGCAATATAAAGAAACAACACGTTACATTATAATACAAGACACATAGATACAAATATATAACTTAATATCAAGTTTCTTATATTATTGTCTAAGGTCTTAAATCAGCAGTGATATGCAAACATTTTAAAATAAAACGCAGTAAAACATCCGTAAAGGAGGTTGGTTAATGCTGGAAAAAGCATTCACATCACATGTCAATGTTTGATTTGAGAATTTGATGACAAATTAGACACAACTTTCTCTATAGATTTAATATAAGGCAACAAGAAAAGGGAGCCCAGCTTAGCTGAAAGATATTAAGAGATGGTGCCTGGAGTAATAATCCAAGTTCCAAGCCTACTAGTGAACTATAATACAATAATAACAGCACATCATAACATAATCATACTTCTGAAAAAATTAGAATGTGCTCATATTTTTAATAGGAGATTAAGAAGAAATCTTGTTAGTAATTTATTGAGAAAAAGAATATAGCAACCTCCTTCAGAATTTAATGAGCACTAGAAGGTTAAAATAAATGACTTAAAAGACTAACTATAATTAAGTAACCACGACACAGCATTCTCTGCCAATCCCATACTTTATACACCATTCCCTGCCAAACTTAAAACCAGGATTATTGCCATTTCTTGGAAACATTGATACTAAAAGCCAGTAAAAGGATGGAAAAAATGTGTCAGCTTTGACCATAAACAATCAGAAGAATCTAAGGAACAAATACTAACTATGGAATCCTAGTATGTTCATTTTTATATGTCAAAAAACCTAAAAGAACTCAAGTAATTCTGAATAACAAAATTAAATTATAGCCACAAATGTAGCCCTAACATCTATTTCCTACACAAAAAGGAAAATGAGGACAGAAATCAGATCAGCAATTTATTCTAGATCCAGGATTGACCATAAGGGTGTCTACACAACTGGAAGTAACGAAAACTAAACTCTCACAAAAGTAGAGCGTGGGTGAAGGAGAAACTACCCTACCCACATTTGTGTATCTATTCACATAGCCAAAAATCCAACTTCTATCATATGTTTAAAGGGTCTATGCTACTTGTCACTCATCCCAAACCTCATTGGTATCAGATCTGCAATTTAGCAGCTGCCTATATGATCAAATATTGTGGCCCATTTGGCTTTTAAAGAACCACAATGGACAGATCGCTTCAATTAAGAATCTTGTAATATTTTTTTTCTGGAGACGTACAATATCCTAAGCTGGGACTTACTACCAGACATATAGTACCCTAAGCTTGGACTTACCCATAACAAATTTGTCCCAGAACAACCAAATGCTTGTCCAATAACACCTAAGAATCTATTTTTTTTAATTTTTCCTATGTGATATGTTTCTAGTAAAATCCAAAACAAACCAAGCGGATCTTAAAGAAAAGTGTTAGAAAAAAAACCAATAGTAGTAATTAACACAATTTTCACGCAATAGCAAAACACTCAATGGCCATAAGTGTAACTATCCAAAAATTAAATGTAGAAAACTCCAATTTCTTAACGTATAATGTTAGGAATCTAGAATTGAAAAAGAGAAAGAAGAATAATATTGTTTATGGTATAGAGTGTATAGACGGAAAAAAAAACAAAAAAATAGGAGAGCACTCTCTCCTCCAAGGGTTTTTCCTTCATAAAGAGATAAAGCTCAATCTACAAAATTATCCCCAAAAGTCCCCTGCTGCATACCAGAACCCCCCCCCCCCCCCCCCCCAACTATATAAAGGAAACCTCCCTCACCCTAACAACTACTTCTTAATGTGTTTCCTCCTATCATACACAGTATATCCTATCATATAAAGCATTTTTGTTTTGAAAGGTCCACAGCTCCATTCTTTAACCCCAGCTACAGAACAGATTCTAACAACGGCTGCAATGCAAAATAGCTTATTCAGAGAGTCCAACGTGAGAAAGGTTATAGATGGTACTCAGAAATATTCTATAACGGTTTATGAACTATAAACTGGCAACAGAAAACGGATAAATAAAATATTGACTTTACTTACCAAAGCTTTTGATTTTGATAGGAGAAATAAATAAAGGAGGGAGTTATAACCTCCTATAGCTATAACCTTGTAAAACAGACTATTATATATAGTCTGTGTTTAGGCTGTTGTTTTTAGTTTTTTGAAGTTTAGGAGGAAAAGTGTTTGGGAGAGTTAAGGTCCTCTCGAGAAGACCTGTGTGCTAAGATATCTTGTGTTGTATTCCTGCCACATTGGCAGAACAACTGTGTTCATAATAAAATCATTCAAAAACCTGTCTTGGACCATGCTTTAGCTACTGGGTGACCTATCAGGCTTAGCCACATATGGTGTACCAAACATGCTCACTGTAAGAGGTTCAATCCTATGCACCGGTTCCTTTTACCCATCCCCTTGGGCATCCTAGTGGGGGATCTCCTAGGCTTCTCCACTATGGTGGGACCACCCAAGGCCCCGAAACTCTCATTAAGCCACCAAAAATCCTGCTTTTTATTAAACAGGAGAAAAGTAGGACAAGGTTTAAGCATCACTCCAATCCCCACAGAACATTCAACCAGCTAAAATATAATTGCTTTCTTGTGGGAAATGCTGTAATATTTGTTAGAATGTTAGTCCTTCATAATGCTAGACTTACAACTTCTCTTTTACCATTTTACGACTTTAACAGTTTAACCATAAAAACCAAACAAATTCTCACAGAAAGACAGTCTTGATACAAGTGAAATATCCATTAAACGAATCCTGGTCACAAGTTGTATCCTTGATTTAAAACAGAACAAGGAAATAAACCAAGCCTTACCATGCAACTTGTATCAAAAAACAAAGGAGTGCATCTCCAAACACAAAATGCATATGTATAGAGTAACTGGGTAGAACAGAACATAGGATAGAACGACCATATAAGCTACAAAAGTCAAGCCTTCCTAGAAGACATACACCACGTCCTGAATGGAAGAGAGAAATAAATAAAAAACCAAAAATTTACACACTATAGATTGTTAATGTTGACATGAATCATATGTTAAAGCCAATTTGATCTTGTATTAAAAAAATGTACATGATCTTACAAATTTGTTTCAATGTCAACACCAACATTTGTCACTTTAATCCCAAAAACATATCAGCAATTATTCAACTTTGAGTTAATAATTACTTGTAGGTTGTCCCAACGTAAAATTCAGTAGACTTTTCATAGTCTTCGTTTTAATATGAATATAAGTCAGTCACTGCAATGTTTATGGAAACTCTGAAGTAAAAATATTTTTCTGTGTATAGTTCTGTATCTCCTTTTTCCATCCAATCTAACCCACTAAATGATAACACACATAAATATTATCTCCTCTATCCTGAAAGCTTTATTCAAACTACAGAGCAATGTGAAATTCGGTCCTGGAATTTGCAGTTACTACAAATTACCAACATTACAGACCAGTGACGAGAAATCTCTCGTTAAGAATTATCTGTAATCTTTTTTCCCAGAGGAAATCTACAATAATCTAATAATAAAGTATCCAATTGGATTCACTTTCTCTGGCACACATGAATAAGTTATTAATTGCATAACTTTTGTTGATACGAGAGATAATTGTTGACCAATTGCTTTTCTTTTTTACATTAAAAGATTAACAAATCCAAAATGTGTCCAATACTTTTATAGCAATGTAAAACTTACAGTATAAAAGGGGCAAATGACCATGTAAACGTAGCTCAAAACACCAAAGCCAAATTTAAGATTAAAGAAGAACTACTTGTCTGGAAATGAACCCTCCAGTATATGACCTTTTATCTGGAATGTCGGCTGTAGATGGGATAATGGATAGATATAACTCAAATTAGTTGCAAAGTGATATACTCGAAGGAATAACATATGCCTCCTAAAGAAGGTCTTATATGGTCTTGAGCAATCTCTAAGAGGATGGTTTAAGAGATTCTCGAAAGCAATGGTTTTTTAAGGATACAAGAAAAACCAAGGAAATTATACTTTATTCATAAGGCACCCCCTTAAAAAAAATAAATAAATAAATAAATAAATAAAAAATCTATATGTTGGGCTACATAGATGATATGATTATTGTATAAGATGATGAAACAACATTGACTTCGAAGAAAATGTTGGCAACCCAACTTCAAATGAAAGACCTAGAAAACCTCAAGTATTTCCTTATTTGGAGGTTTCTATTCTAAATTAGAGATTTTCATCACCCAAAGAAAATACATGCTTAATTTCCTCGAAGAAACAAGCTAGAATGTAGAACCTCACAAATTCCCATTGAACATAGTCCCAAAAAATTGGAAGTAAAGAATGTTCTCTTGTAGAAAGACACAATATCATGTGTTGGTAATAAAACTTATTTATCTATTACATACGAGAGGAGGTATTACTTATGCAATTAGTGTGTCACTTTATGCATGATCCAAGAGAAAAACAAAAAACAAGCAATTAACAAAATTCTTCCGTACTTGAAATCAAACCCAAGAATGGGGCAACTGTTTAGAAAAGAAAACACTTTGACCCTAAAGATATATGCTGGTACGGACTATACACATTATGCTACTAATGAAAAATCTACCTCTAGGTATTGTATGTTTCTTGGAGTAAGTCTGCCAACCAAGAGAAGGAAAAAATTGGATAAAATATCTTGTTCTAGTGCACAACCTGAATCTCAAACCCATGCTCAAGGTTTGTATGAAGGACTATTAATGAAACTCATACTAGATGAACTTAAAATAAAGATTGACATCCCTGTGCAATTGTACTGTGATTACAAGTCAACCATGAGCATTGTCCATTCAGGACAACATGATAAAACCAAACATTGAAATTAACAAGCACTTCATCAAATATAATCTTGACATAGGTCTGGTGGTTACAATCCATGTCCCTAGAGAGCTTAAACTAACAAAGGCAAGTTGGGAATGATTGATATTCATTTACTCACTTGAGGGAAAATGTTGTAAATACCATATGAAGAGAAAAGTATTCTCAATATCTCCATAGTGATTAAGAGAGAATAAAATTTGAATCACCAATACATTTCAGCCTATTTTTATTTCCTTATTTTAAAGAATGTGGTTGTTATCAATAAAATAATTCTTTATTTTCTCAGTTCAAGTCGGTATTAGAATCTATCATAACAAGATTCATTTAGCTTATCCTGTCACCTGCTATTGGACTGGTGTTTGACCGCTCACAAGCATTTAGTCCCACGTTTAAGGTGGTAGCATGAAGATCATATATTAACTAGAGATGTGAATCATGGTATACAAGTGGATGCAAACTTCATCAAACAAGATAGTTTTGTACAGCTGACTTAGACATTAATCCACTTCCTGATAGATCTTAACCCTAATCAGCAAATCTCACCCAATATGCATCATACTTAAGAGGTCAAGGTGACCTAATCCATTCCCAAGTTCCGAAATTACAAACAGACAAATTTCTACCACTTTCTACAAAGAAGTATCCCTTAAGGGTTACAATCCTTACAGCTATATAATCCACTCTCTCAGACTCTCTCCTGATAGGAAGTCAATTCATAAAGAATCAGCACCTTAAACCAAACTAAAACCCTGAAAACATCTTTAACTTATTGACTCAATACACGTGACTAAAATTATTAGGTACAAAATAAGTGCATGAAGACACAGTACATCGCCATGGATTTTCCATTTCTCATTGAGGCTTTTACTACAAGGAACTGCATCAAAATTCAGATAAGTTCAAAACCAAGATACGTACTTACCATATATCAAATAGCAAAGTAGCACGATGACAATTAAAGTGATATATTCTAAAATTTATATAATTTATACTACATAAATATAAATGCCAGAGTAAAAAACAATACTCAAAATTCATTATATATTCATAATTAACAAGGAAAGGTAGTCTTAGGAAAACATACAAATAAATAATGACTGCAATAGAAAAGGGTTGGAAAAAGAACCAAGATGGCCATAATGTCGGCCGCAAACAGAGACAGAATGCAGCAAGCAGCACAAGACATTGCTAGAAAAAGGCACGAGGAAAGAATGTCTTTGACAACTGTGGATGGGTGTCCTTCAGAATTGAGAAAATGGTGGTTGTATTTTAAGAAAGAAGGTAAGAAACGGGAAGGTGGCAAATTGCTTTTACTTTAGGCCTGAAAAGGGAGTCAAATTCTCATTTATCAGGGACAAAAAAGGTTTTCAATTCCAAGGGTTATAGTGCCACTCTATCATGCAATTTGCCATAATTTCCCCAGCTAATTCATCCACAACAGTCATGAAATGGTACTAGAGAAGAATGATCAGGTCCAGTATGAATAAAATCTCAATATAACACTTTCCACGCTATAGCAAAGCTAGATACACTTTTCCTTGTCATTTATGGATGCAAGGTACTATTTTCATTGGTGATTGAACAAGACGACGATAAAAGTGTTAAATTTGTTGCAGTTATAAGATCTTGTACCGTTAGATGGTTAACTTAATTATTTGGTTGTTAGTGGGAACAAAAGATTAACCTTTAATCTAGATCACAACTATTAAAGAGAAGATTGTAGAAGCATCTCCACAAAAGGTCTAACGTGTAATCTCCTTCCTAGAATTGTATTTACTAGAATTAGATAAAACTGAAATTCCTTGAAGCCTTGATCATCGAAAACGACAAACAAACTGTTATGAACACAACAAATTGACATGACACAAAGATGATTTATGCCATCCAATGAAAATAACCGCAGAATTGAAGCACAGTATATGATAGAAATCACACAATAAAATTGAATATCACAAGTGTATTATTCAAGTATTATGCAGAAAAAAAAGTTATGGAGCTGAAAGCTCTACAACCACCAGCAAAACCAGAGTGCTCTCACTCCTAACCAGAGGATAACTCTCCTCCTACTCCACTCACAACCTCCTACTCCGTAACCCCTCACACTCACCATTCTCTCTCCTATAACAGAATTCCCCTTCCCTGGATTCCTAACACGTCACTCCCCTCTCTAACTAACTTCCCTTTCTTTTCCTAATCCCATTTTCTTTCTTCTCACGTAAACATTCCATATTTTGGGCCTTGCTCCCTCTATAATTGTTTCCTGCTGATTAACAGACCCATCCTTATTAGGAGTCCTATCATTACTCCCTCCTGCAACAACAGCCTTGTCCTCAAGGCTAAAATAAGGAAATTGACTTCGCAATAGTCCTTCATCTTCCCAAGTTGCCTCCTCCTCTGTTCTCCCCTTCCATTTTACCAACCATTGTTTAATAATAATACCACCCTCTGGAATTTCTCTGGTTGCTAACACTGTCTCAGGGTCTTCTTGATCTTCCTCCTCAAGACTCAACTCTGTTGGTAAAGTGGGTTCTACCGCATGATTACCACTAGCCTTTTTTAGTTGAGAAATATGAAAAACCGGGTGTACTTTTGCTGATTCCGGCAACTGCACCTTATAAGACACTTCTCCCTTCTTCTCCACCACTAAGAAAGGCCCGTAATACCGAGGTGCCAGCTTCTGGTTAATACGTCGAGCTATGGTTGATTGTCTATGGGGACGCAATTTAATAAACACCCACTCTCCGACCTCCAACTGCATGAATCTCTGCTTTTTATCTACATATTTCTTCATTTGCTGCTGAGCTCGCAGCAGGTGGTATTTCAATTGTCGAATAGCTTCATCTCTATCAACCAAGTCAGCGGCTACAGCTTCCACACATGTTTCGCCCTGTGTAAAACGCACTAAAGAAGGTGGTGTTCTCCCATACACAATTTCAAAAGGGGTATTTCCTGTTGCTCCATGAAAGGTCGTATTATACCATAATTCTGCCCAAGCAAGGTACCCAATATGACCAGTTCTTGGGTTGTTCTGACACAAAACATCGTAAGTAAGCTTCTAAACATCGATTTACCACTTCCGTTTGACCATCCGTCTCAGGATGATAAGAAGAACTCATTTTCAAAGTTGTTCCCGGTAATCGGAATAATTCCTGCCAAAAAAGGCTCATGAACACAGGATCTCGATCACTAACAATCGATTGCGGAATGCCGTGAAATCGTACAATCTCCTTAGCAAACAATTCAGCAATCTTCCCGGCAGTATAAGGATGTTTCAATAAAATAAAGTGGCCATATTTAGACAACCGATCCACCACTACAAATATAGCTTGAAACCCCTTCGATTTTGGTAAACCCGTAATGAAGTCTAGGGAAATATCTTCCCAAATCCTATCTGGAATAGGCAGGGGCTGTAGTAGTCCAGCTGTAGACGTTGCTTCATTCCCGTCCAGTACAAATTTGCTGCGATCCGTTTGTAGGTTCTTAAAAAACCCGAGTGACCCCCTACTGGTGAAGAATGAAACTCATTTAAGATAGTAGGAATTAAATCTGACATAGCTGACAATACCAAGCGTCCGTTGTAGAATAATACTCCTCTTTGCAAACTGAAATCTGCAACAGATGCATTTTCCTGTTGTAACTTCTGCACCACTTGCTGTAAGAAAGGATCTACTTCCACTTCCTCTTGGATATGCTGCTCTTGCAACCACAATGGAAAAGACTGAATCTCCCTCAATTCACCTGCTTCGAACATTCTTGACAATGAATCAGCAGCTTTATTCTCTGGGCCCGGTTTGTAAATCACCTCAAACTGATATCCTAACAACTTTGCCAGCCAATTTTGTTGAGCTTCGGTGGTGATTTTTTGATGTAAGAGGTGCCTTAAACTCTTCTGATCTGAGTACACCTTAAAACTCCTTCCAATCAAGTATGGTCTCCAATGTTGCACCGCCAACACTAATGCCATTAATTCTTTCTCATAAGCTGACTTGTTTACATTAGTCGGTGCTAAAGCTTTACTAAAATAAGCTATCGGTTGTCGGTCTTGCATTAATACTGCGCCTATCCCTGCCCCCGAAGCGTCACACTCAATTTCAAACGGTTTAGAAAAGTTAGGCAAAGCCAATATGGGAGCTTGAGTCATCACCTTTTTTAATTCCTCAAAGGCCAATAATGCGGTTGGACCCCAATGAAAACCATCCTTCTTCGTCAATTCAGTAAGTGGCCGAGCAATCTTACCATAACCCGCAATAAATTTTCGATAATACCCCGTTAATCCTAAAAAACCCCTCACACCTTTGACATTATGAGGTATGGGCCAATTTATCACGCTTTTAATTTTTTCTGGATCTACTGCAACTCCTTGCTCAGAAATTAGATGACCCAAATATTCTACTTGCCGACTCCCCAAAACACACTTCTTTCTATTGACCATGAAAGATTGTTCACACAGCAGCTCAAAGACTCTCCTTAAGTGCTTCAAATGTTCATCCCATCCTTTACTGTAGACTAGTATATCGTCAAAGAATACTAGTACAAACTTCCGCAAGTAGGGCTTAAAAATCTGATTCATAGTCGCTTGGAAAGTCGCAGGGGCATTTGTCAAACCAAAGGGCATCACTAAAACTTCATAGTGACCCTCATGTGTTCGGAAAGCTGTTTTATGAACATCTTCCTCCGCCATGCGTATTTGATGATACCCAGATTTCAAGTCTAGTTTAAAAAAATAAGTAGCACCATGTAACTCATCCAATAACTCCTCTACCATTGGAATTGGGTATTTATCGGGAATGGTGACTTTATTCAGCTCCCTATAATCCACGCACATGCGCCATGAACCGTCTTTCTTCTTAACTAGAATGACTGGGCTGGAAAAAGCGCTAGAGCCGGGTCTAATAATTCCTTGTTTCAGCATCTCTCCAACCTGTTTTCAATCTCCTCTTTATGATGATATGGATACCGATATGGTCGCACACTCACAGCTTTTGCTTCTAGCTGCAATGTAATAAAATGCACCACATTTCTACAAGGTGGCAGCTCCTGTGGCTCTTGAAATACAGCAGCATAACCACTAAAATCTGTTGAATATCTTCCACTTGTGTCTTTGATAAGCTTTGCTTTGAAATGGACATTTCTCCCAAACTATTCTCCTTCACCACACTCTGGAAAGATGTCATCAACGCTATATGTTGTCCATGTTTTCTCAGTTTCTGACCTTGTAGCTCTGTATATTTGTCCTGCCAATAAAAACTTAGCGTCATCTCTTCCCAATCGAAAGTAACCTTTCCAAACCTTCGCAACCAAGAAACTCCCAAAATCATGTCCACGTCCCCCAATTCCAACACAAATGGCTCTACCGTAGTAGAGAATTCTCCTAATTGGATGTCCAACTTCTCACATTTCCCCGCCGTAGACACCCTATGCCCATCTCCTAGACGCACTCCAATCTGTTTTCTTTTGTCCACTTTCAACTCCAGAGCAGCCACTACATGGGGAGAAAGGAAATTGTGACTGGCCCCACTATCAATCAGCACTCCCAAGGTTACTCCATGGAGAAGACCCTCTATGCGCAAGGTTGTAGGGTTATTCCGACCACCCCATGGTACTTCAACTTCGGCGAACAGCCCCATAGACCCACACTCCAAGGTATGGGCATCTTCCTCTTCTTGCATCTCACTCGCGATCACCTCCCTCGCTTCATTTACGATTTCGTCATCCACTAACACCACCATTCGCAATTTCCGCTCTGTGCATCGATGCAAGGGGTGATACTTTTCACCACATCGAAAACAAAGCCCCTGAGCTTTCCTGTTCATCAATTCCGAGTAAGGCAAATGTTTCGTCCCGCGATTTCGATCGGCGGTCGAAAAACGATCACCTGAAATGCGACTGCCTTGCGTCGTTGGTGTCGTTGAGCGTGACTCATGAGAGCTGGAACCTGCTGCCGATAAAGGTTTGGGTGGTATGCTCTGGGTTGGGCCTAACCCAACGCCTAATTTCCCTAAATGTGGGCCTTGACCCGACCCGGATCCAGACTTCTCTCCCTGACCCGTACCCCAATCTCGATTGCTTTTCCACCCTCGTATTCCTCCTCCACGCTGAAATCCCTCTCCCAGTACTTCTGCTTCCACATCTCGAGCTAGGCGCATGGCTTGGAGACGGTTCATTGGATTGAAGGTGCGAACCCTACGCCGAATCTCCAGTCGCAACCCTCCAATAAAGTAACCCAGATATTGCTCCTCTGGTAAACGAGAAACTTGAGAGGAGATATACTCGAACTCCGCTAGGTACTCATCTACGCTACCTGTCTGCGACAAATCTTTCAACTCCTCGAAAGGATTACCGCTAGTGCGACCACCATAACGACCGATCAACTCTCTTTTTAACTTGGTCCACGACAACCCCACTTCTGCTTCTTGTAGAAGATTAAACCAATGAATGGTTGACCCTTCCATACTTAGTTTTGCCAATCGAACCTTCACCTCTTCTGTAGAGCCTTGCACTTCAAAATATGTCTCTGCCCTGGTAATCCATCCCACAGGGTCAGTACCATCAAATGATGGCAATTCCACCTTCTTTGCTGCCATCCTATACTCTGCCCCTGAATCCATATCTGAAAATGGAGATTCTCGACGCTCTCCCGCTTGCTCGTTACGCAGCTTAGTAGCTCTTCCAACATTAGTTGGCGAAATTCCCCCAACGTCTCACGTACTGACACTTCCATGGCTAACAATCTTTCCTCCAATGCATCAACTCGGTCAGACATTTTGGGTGGCATGGACAACAATGCTAGCTCTTCTCGGGGATCCGGCAGGTCGGACCAATGATAGAAATCACACAATAAAACTGAATATCACAAGTGTATTATTCAAGTATTATGCAGAAAAAAAAGTTATGGAGCTGAAAGCTCTACAACCACCAACAAAACCAGAGTGCTCTCACTCCTAACCAGAGGATAACTCTCCTCCTACTCCACTCACAACCTCCTACTCCGTAACCCCTCACACTCACCATTCTCTCTCCTATAACAGAATTCCCCTTCCCTGGATTCCTAACACGTCACTCCCCTCTCTAACTAACTTCCCTTTCTTTTCCTAATCCCATTTTATTTCTTCTCACGTAAACATTCCATATTTTGGGCCTTGCTCCCTCTATAATTGTTTCCTGTTGATTAACAGGCCCATCCTTATTAGGAGTCCTATCATTATATCGAGCAAGAAATAAGAACCAAATGACATAAATCATTATGTCAGAAAATATCCACTTTCATAGAACATTCTTAAATCAAATCATAAGTTTGCACTTCTATAGATTTAAGCCATCAAAAATGTCGCACTGAAGATTACAATAACTAAACGCTCATTTGAAATACGGTTTAGGTTCTGTATCCTGGTAAAGGAAAGTGTAAATTTGGAAAAGAAAATTGGAAATTGAAAGGCCAACTAGCGGCTTTGATAACACAATGAACACAACAGAGCAAATGCATTTATGAGGCATAATTACTCTAAATTGTCGTTTAAAAACTATGTCCAGCATCCTACGGAAAATGAGATGTCATGAAAGTATTCCAGCAAACTAGTGTATTTTATAATTATAGATATTAACAACAAGAGACCAATAGATGAAAGCAACCAATGCTGTTAACATTGCAAACTAGATCATTAACTGTATCCCCATGATCTTAAGATCCTGCAGCCCTCTCCCAGTCTGAATTGCACCTGAAATCACCAATGGGCAAAATCATAGTGAAATTGCAAGATTGTGCTAGTGTCAATCCTGAAGTTGAATTTTGGGTTTTAGGTTGCACAACTCGTCCATATAAATCAGGATTTTTAAACCCCAATTTTGGGCCCTAAGTTTTTCTTCCCAAAACAGACCCGCATTTCATGGGAGCATTTCGCAGGTGACAGAAGATGACATCTTTATCCACAGCATCTGTGTTGCTTGCCATCCTGCCCCATCTCTTGGACCCTCTATATTGCTATCTGGATGATTCCCTGCACATCTTGGCACATCTTCCCCCGTCTTTGGGGCTGGTTTAGTGTTTGAGTGTACTGGGTAAAAATCTGGTACACTTCCCATTTTTTGTCCTATTTTATCTGTGTATATTACTATAATTTTACATTTTAGATGAGATCTTACAGTCCTAGGTTTTAAGATCTTGAAACTCAGTTCAACATAGAGACTCCCCTCTGCTTCCTATCACCCTCACCTAAAACAATCATTTTAAGAAGTACTTCTTGAAATTTTGTAAGAAATTATTAGTTAGTTGGTACCTATAAATTTAAAAAAAAAAATGAGATTTGCAAAAGGCTGCAAACAAAATCTTTTAGGAGCATAAGCACAATGACCAGAATATACTAGCATTAGCAGCTTAGTGTTCAGATTGAAGTCGATTCTATACAGAGCCCACAACAAGATAAAACTTGAACTAACAAAAGCATGTGTATAAAGATAATAAACTTAAGATGAAAACAATAAAATTTAAATGTAACCTATACTAGCATTAGCAGCATGTAGGATTTTCCAAAAATTATATAAGCAATAATGAACTTGCCTGTGTTCATCCTCCGTCCAAGCAATCCCCTTCCGTCTTTCTTGATCTGATCTTGAAGCCTTAGTCCCATGATTAGACTCACTGTTAAAATTCCCAAGACCGCTGCCCTTTTTGCCAGCTCCTTCATCACTAGCATGGCTTGTTGAGCCCTCTGAAGAAGAATTATAAGATGGTAAAGGCACACAACCAGATTCAATCTGGCTAACATCTTCAACCAAGAGTTCATAATGCTGTTTGATTTCCTCTATAGTCTTCCCCGGCACGTCAGCTGCGATCTTCTCCCATCGATCTGAAGCATCCTCCGGATGAGTTGCCAACGCATTTTCAAATGCCTTATCCTGCTCTCTGCTCCACTCAGAGCTACTATCCACTTCATCCACAGTCATCTAGTCTTGTTTGAAGCAAATCCTGAGTTTGATTCGAAGGAGAAGAAAGGTTTCTACCTACCTAATTGCTCTAAATCTTGGTTAAGGCCTTCTTATTAACCACAAACTCTGCTCTGTTCTATGGTCAGTACCACAAATATTAACCTTGACGGCATGTTATAAACGTAGGGAGCAGATATGTTGGACTACAAGAAGCAGCCTGATGTGCAGAAAATGGCAGGAAGCTGAAATAAGCCCAATACCAGCGGAATCCAAAAAATCATATGTGGTGTGTGAAATTTCAAAGGTGAATTGCTTCAAAATTCGGAGAACCGGACACTTGTGTATTTCTGACCCTGTTGATGAATGAAAGGGCAAAAAAGGTTCAGTTAGGACATGAAAAATATCTCAGTCTGACAACCATAAAATCATAGGTGCAATACATGACAGTTTAAGAGAAGTGAAATTTACAAAATTAATGCGAAGGATAGTCAATGAAACCAAGGTAATTACCAGCTAGGATTTCAGATTGAGAAAAAGACCTTTCAGAAACAAACAAATAAGGAAGAATAGATAAGACTACAAGGGAAAGTAAAGGACATTCAATAAAAAAACAAACTTCAATTTACCACAGCCCTACTGATAACAACTGTTTTAACAGCACAGGCCCACAAAACTTTCACCCGTAAGTATAGTTACTGTAAAGCTCATTTTCACTGAACACACTCAGCATCATCATATTTTGTTTTCTGACCCGGCTATGTTGCAGATAGTAATTCGTAGTAACTAACTAGGCATCAAGGTCTCAGAATAAGTGAGACATGTAGGGTTAAAATCTCAAAAAAAAAGTTAAAAGGGGTGAAAGGATATACACACTGACTGATCATCAATTTGGTTCGAAGTCTTTTTCCTAGATTGGAAGTTAATAAAACCACCTTGCACTCAAATACAAAATCCAATAAATATTCTTAATCTCAACAGTTTTGATCCAACAACTTAACAAGAGCAAGAAAACCAATCCCATTAACATCCAATGAATTACTCTCCACTGTAGAATCCATTCAGTAGGTGTATGAAAAGGGTATTATAAGAGTTCAATGAACTAACAACTAATCTCCACTTTAAAACAATGGATGCAGTGTCATAAAAAAAAAAACACAAGAGAAGAAAAAACAAAACAAAAAGATGGATGCACAAAGTCACACGCACTGTCAAGCTTCTGACACGTTAACCAACCAACAATAAAAAGATTTCTTTAACGCCACCTAACATATTACATTCACTCCCAAGTAAAACCTAATTCTGAGTGTGATGGTAAAAGAGAAATTCCCCCACCAATTATTTCTCCAAAAAACATAGAAAACGTTTCATAAAACTGCACTTGAAACTAACTCAATTTCAGCCTGATTAAAATAAAATAAAACTCATAATCAATGTGATAAAAGACAGATAAAAACAACCTAAACAGTAAAAAAGAGGGGGAACACACACTAAGAGATGATAAATTCAGATTTAAGTAAAAACCCTAGCATGTGGTGAAAATTTCAAGGGTAGAACTCACACCCAAATCATAAATGACATTGATGGTTGTCTTGAAAACCCACACACAGGTGCAGGATGGGTCAATTTGGTCCCATCCCAACAACTGCTTTGCTACAAATAGGACAGCTGGGGTTGAAAAAGCCACAACCCAAGTTGCAAACCACAGGAATCTGCAGTGCCCATTAATATCTGACAAATAATACAACGTCAAGAGAGAGAAAATCAAAAGCCAAAGTTGTGGAGAGAGAGAGAGAAAGAGGGGCAAAATACAAAAATAAGAAAGAAGTGAATAAAGGTTCAACTTTTACATAAATTGATCCGACCCAAATGAAAAATAAAATTAAAAATGATGATATGGGTTTGCCCAGATGAAATGGAGAGGTAACAGCAGGAATGGTTCAAAGTTGTGATGAGGGATGTGATGATTTGTGCGCAATCGTGAAATAATGAAGTCATCACCTTTTTCTTTGTTGTGCAATGCTCCAATCTTTTCAGCTGCTGGCTCTCTTTCAGTTCTGAGGGGCTGTAACACACAGCCACATGAGTCAAATAATGTTGTCGCGGCATATATACTGCACTGTACAACTGACATGTCCCTCTCCGCCTCTTATTTTGTTCCCTGCTTCAAAATTAAATTCAATACTTTCAAATAATTTGAATCAATACATTTTTAATTTAGATTCCTAAAGCTTTAAAAAAAATTATCTTTAATAATATTTTTCTTCAAGTTTGATCCTAAATATTTATTTGTTTTTATCTGTTCTCTACATTACATTATATATATATTCACGTAATATATCTTAAAACATATCTATTAATAAAAAAACTCAAAAATTAAGGAAAATATTATTTGAAGAAATTAAAATGTATAAATATTTCAACAACTTTCAAAAGTAAAGAATGAATAGAATGGTGTTATTTTCACACCTTCAAACCAAAAAGTCCACTTCACAACCCTAAATAATAATATTTTAATTATATTTGTTTTATTTATTAATTTAAAATTTTAATATACACTATTATATTATTAAAGTAGGTTGTAAAGTAGGAGAATTTTTTTTCAAGAGTATTAAAGTATTCTTTTCCAAAATTTATTGGAAAAAAAATAAAATTCCAATAGCTAGAACTATATTCTAGACTTAAGCTTTTCTCTTATAACATTTCAGCCTTAAATGGTATTAGTCTTTCAAATAGTGTTTGGTTTTTATTAGTCTTTACTAATATTTTATTTGGTTTTTAGTGTTAAATTGACACGTGTATAGTGTCAAATTGGTGTTAAAAAAGAGTGTTGAAATATCATTTTGCTATATAAAAAGAAGTTCAAGACCAAACGAAAAATTTGACAACATTTTCAAAAACTAAAATATGTTTATATTTATTTTCTATTTTCAAATGTTTTATTTTAGTTTCTTAAAGTATTATTTACTTTTAGAACAAATAAATTTATTGTATTCGACAAAAGTTTTAAATTATCAACTAACTAAAATTATGATAACTATTGATTTTAAAAAAAATTATAAAAATTAGAAATATCATATGTTTTTATATGAGATTTTCAGTGTGGACTGGACAAAAAGCAAGGTGGTTTTGATGCTTCTTGTATCTAGAAAAAACTTTTTTGTTATTGAAAAAAAAAATTCACCTGCAAAAGACTCTTTTGTGCTTAAGTTATTAAAAGAGTTAGAATATTTGTATAAATCATGTATTTGTTTTTATGACAGAATAAGTATTCTTCGAAAAATACTAGTTATATTTATAGGTCAATATAGGTCATGGATCTATACATTTCTATTGAATAATGACTAACATATCAAACTACTCAAATTTAGTTATAATATATAAATGTAGTCTAAATAAGCATAGGTTTGAACTCTTCCATAATGAGTAGGCTTAAAAATCTTTATTGGGTCACGCTTTTTAATATATTTATTAGGCCGAGTAGCAATATAAGTCTCTTAATCTCAAGAGTTTAGTTTGGTGTATGAAATCATATCAAATCTTGAGTCTACAGTTTGCATATAGATTGGTCATTTGATCAAATTCATAATATAGTTGGGTAATTTGGTCGTCATGTATAGTATGATAGATGATTACATAAACCAAATTGAACAAATAAGCATAGTTTTTATTTTCTTTCATTATAACTTTATATAAAGTTCAATAATTTTTTGTAAAGTTGATCACTATATTAACTTTCCATAATTTTGGAATCACTGAATCACTTGTTATATTTATACAATAATCAAAATAAAAGGATATACGTAACTCTAGAGCAACATACATCTCGTAGCCATTGCTTTACTTTACTATATTTGTGGATTGAGGCATATTTTGAGACCTAAATTTTAGATGATGAAAAAAGCACCAATATTAGTAATTTTTTGCATTTGAGTTTGGCCAGAAGTGTTAGCTAAGTTTCTTGTGCATGTTTCATTCAAAACGCCATAGGCAATAAAACAAAACAAAACAACTTATCGATTAAATAACATACAATCTGTTTGACAGAGATATAGAAGAAGAGAAGATTGACAATGTCAACTTTGAGCATACCTCCAGTGATACCATCACCTCGAGAAGATGCTGTCAAGCTGCATAAAGCTTTCAAAGGTTCTTAATTGATGAACACACAACTCACAAAGAAACAGATTTTTTCTTTTGATTTTTTTGTGTTTCTCTTCATCATGCTATGTTAAAGTACTTTTTTCATATTGAATCATCTAATGTTTGTAGAGAAAAAGTATTAGAAAGAATTTATGTAAACCAGAGATATACAATACCCAAAATCACCATTTTTATTGTTTGCAGGTCTTGGTTGTGACACCTCTAAAGTTATCAACATCTTAGCTCATAGAAATGGAGAACAACGAAGTCTAATTCAACAAGAATATGAAACCACCTTCTCTGAACTACTTTCCAAACGTTTATCAAAAGAACTTCATGGCCATCTCAAGGTACTAAGACAAATGTCACTGTAATTTATATCAACATATTTTATAGTATATTAATAGGATCAATCTTTACCTAAGCTAATTTTGTGACAATGAATTAGGTTTAAATGTACCTTCTAATGTTTACTGTTGAAAGTTTCACATCGACTAGAGATAACGTCATAGTATATAAGTGGGTGCAAATCTCACTCTACAAGCCGATTTTATAGGGTTGAGTTAGGCTTAAAGTCCACTTCTAACATGATATCAGAATCAATTCATAGTATATAAGTGGATGCAAACCTTACTTTACAAGCTGGTTTTTAGGCTTAAAATCCATTGAGAGGAGTGTGTCATTTTATTTTTCTGATTTTGATTGTAAATGGTTTCAGAAAGCAATGTCACTTTGGCTGCATGATCCTCCAACTAGGGATGCTAAGATAGTGAGAAAAGCCTTAAGACCAGGAGTTTCTGATAATCAAGCTTTAACAGAAAGTATATGTTCTCGTACTCCATCACAACTTAGACGATTAAAAGAAGTTTATCAGTCAAATTATCATTCCTCTCTTGAGACAGATATTGAAATCCAACTAAGTGGTGATCATAAAAAGGTGTTCTAACTATCTTTTGGGAAGACTTTTTTTTGTATAAGTTAATTTTTGTGACTAATAAGATTGATATAAAATATTTGAGGAGATAATTAATTGTGACATGTTAATGTTGATACTTGAATATAGTTGTTGCTTGCATATGTAACTACACCACGTTATGAAGGCCCAGAGTTGGACCCTGTAATTGTAGAAGAAGACGCAAAACTACTGTATAAAGCTGGGGAGAAAAAGATGGGAACTGATGAGGAGATGTTCATAAAGATTTTTAGTGAGAAAAGTAGCACACATTTGGCTGCTGTTAACTCAGCTTACATAGCTTCACATGGACACTCACTAGAAAAGGTAAAAGTATATGCTTATGCCTCCAATCACCTCTTTTATTTCGGATAATGATATTTTAACATTTTTTTAATAATTTTTTGATAACACATCATGTTTTATTATTTTATTGGTTCATTTATTTAAAACAAGTCAATCACAAACTGTCACTTGAACGATTGTAAAAGAAATAATTATTAAAGATATATTCTCCATTTCTTTCACACTTTTATCAAATAATTTTAAATTCTTGAACTTATAAATTACGAATCAAACTTTTTTATCAGGACTCGATCCACTTTCATTGTTTATTGGAAACAAATTTGTGATTTTTATTTTGATACCATTAATTGGATTCGATGTTTAGATTAAAAACTATAACTAATAGTCAAACAAAATTCTTTATATTTAAAAATATATTTATTTAAAGGTCATAATTTGATTCTCACTTAATTATGTTATGAGACAATTAATGTCATCAATAAATAAATAAACCAGTTTTAACTTTGAGACATTGTCTAAATCTCGTCATTTTATCTTACTCAAATCACTTGAAAGATAAAATAATTTTTTTTTCTTATTTTAAAAGTCAAAGAGACAAATATATTAGAGAAATTTGATCAAACATATATAGGAAAATCTTGAACATGATTTAACTTTTCTTTTTCTTTTTTTGTTGTTGTTATTAGATTATGAACATTAAATTCATCATGTTTTTCATGCAGGCAATAAAGAAAGAAACATCTGGCTCTTTTCGATATGGCCTTTTGACCATACTGCGTTGTGCTACTGATCCTGCTTTATACTTTGCTAAGGTATTATTTGTTTTCCCCACATCAATTTTGAATTTGGTTTCTTATCTATCTTAATCAACTTTTACTTTTTATTTGTAAACATTTTATGCATTTTTGTTTTTTTATAAATATTTCTTGGTAACTACCTATAAAGTTTTACTATCGATAAATATCATAATTGAGTCCTTTTTTCTCTTTCTATTCCTTTTTTTTTTCTTTCTCTCTTCCAAATTTGGCTGCTACCATGGATAAGATGTCATTTCACCACCATAGCCTCCTTTGTAGCTTTTCTTTCTTCCCGTTCTCTTTCTCCTCTTTCCCATTCTTCTTTCATTCTCTTTATTTTCATATTTATCTCCTTTTAATATATAAAAAATCCTCATCTAACTTGGTGAGAAATTTATCATTTATTTTATCCACAAATTTATTAAGAAAAATATTAAAAATAAAAAATTATTAACAAAATTGATGGGTGGATATATTGTCAATAAAAACATCTATTCATAATACAAATTTCAATTTATCAACAGATTTTATCGATGAATTAATTATCAATAGAAATATCTATTCAATAATTTAAATTCTAAAATATATGAATAAGATATGTCAGTAAATTTATATTCACTAACGAATTTATTTTAGTAAGTGAAAATTCTTATAATGTATTTTGGTTAGTCATTTCAATTAGTTGTTATAACTTAATTGATTAAATTATAAACTATTTTTATAATATTAGAGGTTTTCCTAATGAAACTAATATTCCACCAACATATTCGACCTATATAGTTTTCGTAAAATTTCTATAATACTGGTTTTTTATTATTTTGGAATCACAAACAATAAATATTTAATTTCTTATTTGTTCAATCTTTTTAGACTACACAATTTAAGATATTTGTTTTAAATTTTAATAAAACATTGATTTGTTCAAAATTATGAATGCAAAAATCAACCAAACCACCTAAGTAAAACTAATTAGATATGCATTTTTGTCTAAAAACCAACATATTTATATAAATCTTTGTGTATTACTTTCAATTTATAAATCAATTTAACAACGATGAAAAACAAAGTCTTTCAAAAATGTAATGGTATTAATTATTTGCACAACTATAGGATTCGGTTATAAGATGTATGTAGTTGTACAAATAATTCTAAAAAGACCTCCACATTTTTCAAAAGTTTTATTTTGGATATTAAAGTATAGGCTTCAATTATAAGTTAAACTAAAGATTATTTTTCTCTGGCTATATGAGTATAAGCTTTGGTTATTTGAAGGAATCGAAGTCTATACTCATGCAACCAAGTATAGGCTTTGGTTTAATCTAGAACCAAAGCCTATACCAATCTGAATAGGATAAATTTGTGAATTTTTACAACTTGTGAGAGGTCCTGTTGCATATTGCGCTGCATTCTTCTCCTCCATTATTGCAATTTTGCGTTTTTCTCTATTATAACCTGCATTGAGGTTTGTTTCTATCTTTGTTTATCTTCCTTCTCATTTCTCGTTTATTTCTTCCTTTCGTTCTTGTTTTTCTCTTCCTTCTTCTAACATTGTTTTTCTTCTCGTTTTGGTGTCGATGCATTTTGGTAGTAATTGTCATCTTTTTTTGTTGGGATATAACAACATTACCTATTTATGTTAGCCTTATTGGTTTGTTGCATTTGGGACGCCACAACATTATTGTTATCTCGGTTGTTGGTTTGTGTTTGAATGATTGGTCTTGGTCTCTCATAGTTGCTCCCACTCTCATTTTCGCTTGAGTTTGATCGAAACCTATTACATTTTTTTATTTTTAATCATTTTATACATAAGTTCTCATACGAATCTAAGTATATTTATGAAGTGGCTTAAGTTACCAATCTATATATTTTTTGTAAAACTAAAATATAATGGTAGAAAAAATTGATGTCAAAACCATTTGTTGTACTAGTGTTACAAGCTTACCTTTAAGTTACAAAATAACTTTTTAATCTTTTCCAATGTTCGTCTATTTTTATAGACATGATAACATGATGTGTTACTTGAGCTAAAATGTGATAAAAACACACTTATACCAATCCTAAAATATATGTACACGGTTAAAAATAAGATATATGTATTTTACATTATGTTTACACAATTTTTTCTATATAGACTTTAAGAAAAAGAAAAAAATAAATATTCTATCTCATATAAGGTAATTTGTAAAGACAATTAATCTAATTTCTATACAAATTAACTTTAATTTTTAGAAAAAACTTATTCCATTTTTTCTTTTAAATTTTTTATGGATACATGTTTCCAAACATTCCCCTTAAAAATTGTCTATATTCTATACTCACCTTCCTCCTCCTTAGTTGTTCATTAGTGCACTATATACAACTTAACAAGCCATACTATCCTTTATGTATACATATCTATAAGATTAAATTTTCCTTAATTCTAAGTTAAAAAAAATGTTAATTAACCTATGACTCTTTTTTTGGTAGATCTTGCGGAAGTCAATGAAGGGTGTGGGAACTCAAGATAGTAGACTAATAAGGGTAGTTGTGACAAGGACAGAGGTAGACATGTACCATATAAAAATAGCATATTATAAGAAATATGGAAAACCATTAACTCATGCTGTTCGTTCTGACACATCAGGCCATTACAAAGAATTTCTCTTGAGTCTTATAGGTTCCGATTATTAGTAACATTCTTGTTTTTCACATCAAATCAGATTAAACAGTCTAGGAATTATTATGTGAGCAGAAATTATTAAAAAGTGATTTGCTTTTGTTCTAGTTTTAACATATGATAGAGCTATGGTGATTGTATTCATGCTATACATTTGTGATCTGGACATTTTTGTTTTCTGTATATTATTTCAATCATAAATTTTCCATTTCACTTCTTTGATAATGAGTTACTTCTCTTAGTTACTCTTCAACAACATAACAACATATGGTAAATTATAAAACTTTATTTGAAACTTAAAGTTATTTTAGAAATTTTTGTATTGACACCAAGGAAATAAAAAAAGAAAACGAATTGAAATCATATTATAGTTAAATAGTTACAATTTCACGTTGAATTGATAATGTTATAGTACATTTAGTACCTAGTTTTGTTTTTTCATAAAACTTATAGATTTTAAATATGTAGGATAACTATTGAATCACAATATGATTTATCATTTCAATTAACTTGGTCAAATTTTCTTTTTATAAAATAGAAGTGCATTTGTTTATCGTTTTTGTTCAAATTTTCTTTTTTTCAGGTATGATGCAATTATATATTGACGAATTTATGAACAAAATCATAATTTTTTAGTCTGAATCCAAAAACAAAAAAAAAATTGTACAATAATTTATATATATATATATATATATATATATATATATATATATATATATATATATATATATATATATATATATATATATATATATAAAGATGGGACGATATTAATTTAACTTGAGATTTTATGGAGCCAGATAAAGAGATAGGATCAAAAGCAATTGATAAAAGTAAAGATACTAATTGAAGTATACTAAAAGAAGTCTCTTATAATCAAATGAATCATGTGAAATATGAATAGATTCACAAGAAACCAGTCAATTTCTTAAAGGTTTCATTGATTAGGAGTACTAAATAATAAATTCGAAATTATGACTCGATCTAAAATTGTGAACAAAATCAAATATCAATTAAAATAATTTGATCACTCCCATTTTATGATCATAATTAAATCCAAATGGGACGAACAACGAATATTGGACTTCATTGATTAAAGAAAAATAAAACATTTTCTTGTTCATTGATTACAAGAGGTTCATCATTTATATTAATTTTATTAGCATTTTTAACTGCAAATCCAATAAACTATATAGCATTACTCACTAACATAGTTTCATGAATTTTACGCATTTCCCTTTGTAAAATTCGAAAAATAAAACAATTTAGGAGGAAATCGATTGGTTTAGTATGGTTTGATTTGAGAGTGGAAGGTGGTGTGTATCGATAAATAATTTGCCACATTTTCTTGCTAAAGTTTCAGGAGAAGAATGTATAGTAATTGTAAATATAATATATGAAAAAGTTATATTGATATAGTTTTGTAGAGTTGAACACTTTCAGACTCAACCAGTTCACACAATTGTAACACTAACAAATATGTTAAGATTGAACATTCTCAAACTCATTTCAAACAAATAACACAATTATTCATCGTATGTGTTATTTGTTATAGTGTCATAATTCACACGCTCAGTAAATAAGAAATTAACTTTAATAAGAGTAACAAAGCTAACAATCTAAGTCACAATAGTCAACCTTACACACTTTATTCATACATACATATATATATATATATATATATATATATATATATATATATATATATATATATATATATATATATATATATATATGGAGTTTGCTAACTTGCGTACGCCTGTTTTTCAGTTGGTACATTTTAGCAATTTGTACCGGGTTTTAGTAGACAAAAATATCCTAATATATCATGGATTCTAAGTTTTAAGGTTAAGGATATTTTAATAATTTTCATTTTCAAAACTAAAAAAAAAAAAAAAGAAACCCCCCAAACCCTTGCTCACCTTCCTCATTCCTTTCAACCATTTTTCTTTTGTCTCTCTCACTGTCATCGCTACTGACCTCAATTGAAAAAAAAAATTAGAAACTTAAACAATTTCTTACAAAAAAAAATGATTTTATAATGAGTTTTCATTTCATAATTTTTGTCTTATCTAATTTTATCTAATTTTTACAAGCATAATGACATCCAAAGGAATTGGTAATTGGCCTGGAAAAAACCAGAAACCCTCATTGTTAAACAATTTCTTACAAAAATGATTTTATAATGAATTTTCATTTTATAATTTTTGTCTTATCTAATTTTATCTAATTTTCACAAGCATAATAACATTGGAAGGAATTGGTACTGGAAGTAGTTTTTAGAGATGATGATTCAAAATCCGCAGATGATTTGAAATTAGAGAGGTTAGTGAAAATGATGAAATTGAAGAGATCTTGAATGAACCTTTTTCCTGAAGGCGAATATGTCAATGACTCAACTCTTTACAAAAGCAAATTGTTTAACAGCGAGTGTTTTTTCAGTTGAGACTAGTGTAGGAATGACAGAGAAAATGTTGGAGTGAGAGAGACAAAAGAGAAAGGGTTGAAAGGAATGAGGGAGGTGAGCAAGGGTTTGGGGTTTCTTTTTTTTTTTTAGTTTTGAAAATGAAAATTATTAAAATACCCTTACTACAGTAAAAACGCAAATTACCGGCGGGCTTTTACCGAAGGCTTATCGGCCCTCGGTAATTTCAGTTTTCCGAAGGCTTTACCGAGGGCCTGTAGAGTAGTGAAATACCGAAGGCTTTAGGCCGTCGATAAACGAAGTCTTATTTACCGAAGGCCTTTGCCCCTCGGTAAGTGTTTCGATTATATGAAATAGCAAATTGGGTTTTCGTTCCCCCATTTCGCAAAAACTATTCTTCCCCTCTGCTATCCACCATCTCTCTGAAATTACCCTATATCCTAACTCCATTCGTTAACCCCATTTGTCATTGTTCCCTAATCCTCCATTACAATCACCGTTCCCCAATCTACGGTGTACGATTTCTCTGCAAACCCTCATTCTCCAATCCTCCATTGTGGTCGCTCCAGTTGCAGGTGTACGATTTCTCCTCTAGTCGCAGGTGTCCATTGTAGTGCCATTGCGGGCTCCTTAGGAATGTAGTGGTTGAAGTCAGCTATTGTGGCCAGACTGTTGGAGGAGGTTGCCTGTCGAGGGGGTTGTCGCCATTATCGCGAGGCAGGGCGGGTTGCTGTGTGACGAGGAATTCCATTGTCACTGCGTGAACCCGCGACTACTACTACATCAGGAGGTGTTCCATCATCGCTAGGGAGACTATTGGAGGGGGTTTTCGTGGAGGTAAGTTGTAAATTGTGATTGTTGGAAGTTGCTTATTTTGTGTTTTCATATGGTCTCTGTAATCCAATTTGTGTTTGATTTTGTTGAGTTGATGTTGATTGTGATTGTGCGTTTGAAGATCTGTGTAGTGAGTAATATTGACTAGTTTAGTGTTTTTGAATGGTTTTTGGTTTAGTTGTGGTTTTAGTTGGGAAGTTAAGTGTCTATGGTAGTTGTATGTTGAGTGATTAGTTAGAAGGACGTGTGTGAGAGGGAGAGTTGCTTTGTGAGAGGGAGAGATGCTTTGTGAGAGTTGCTTTGTATGTTGAGTGATTAATTGTATTTTGAACCGATAAGATGAGAGATTAGTTGTATTTTGGGAGAGTTGCTTTATATGTTGTGTGAGAGTAGCTGTTCATTATTATTATTACGGCTACAAATTTTGGTGAAATATCTATAAGTGACTAACATTGATGGCTGGTATATACATGTTTGGAATCATTGATGGTTGTTCATGTTCACTAACTTCGGTTTTTTATACTGTGATTTTATATGTTCCAATATAAAGAACTCAACTCATGATCTTTAAAATAGTGATACTATACCAACTCCTATATTCGTTCGTACTTTGAATTTTGACAACTACCCAAAATAGAAACAAAACACTTACTTGCTCAATAGCTTTGTGACTAGGTTGATAGTTGAAGTATTTGTTTCGAAGAAAAATTAATAATGATGGATACCATCTCAATCCTACAAGTTATGCCTGCACAGACCCATGTTCGGAAGGGCACTAATGAATTCGTTGATGAAAGATCTCGCAAGACTCATGTAAGCAAAAACACTCCTAGTATTAGTAATCCACATGATTATGTTATTGTATCATTCCCTGACATTGCTTTTAATGTTTCAACAGGAAGAATTTTCTACGAGACTTTCACAGGTTAGATCCGAACATGGGTCAGCTCCTACACCGGATGATGTGAGTAATGCAGATGACGACATCCATAGGACACAGTGCTGGGTTGATGTCGTTGGTGGGAAGAAAAAGGGACGAGTCTACGGTGCAGGACAACTTGCTGCAAACTATACAGCATCGAAAGGAGGTACACTGAAGCACCAACCTTCTTCTTCTTCCACCCCTTCTGCTGACGAGGAAAACCGTGCAACATGACCAGGAAAACCGTGCATTGAGAGAAGAATACAGTGACTTGAGAGAAGAATACAGTGACTTGAGAGACGAGTTTTCAAGCTTCAAGTCCCTGGTCATGAAAGCGCTGCCTCAAAGTTCAGACACTCCTTCCACTGTCCCTCCGACCCAGCCCTGACCCTCCCCGTCACCCGCCGTCCCTCATCAGCCCAGATCAGTCCAGCCCAGATCAGTCCAGCCCACACCAGTCCAACCATCTACAGATGACCAGGACGATGAAGATGTTTCTGAAGACTTTGTTGAATTTTAGTATCATTTTGTTATTGATCATAGTGATGTTAGTACATTTAGATGTTAGTACTAATATTATGATATTGGTACATTTATTTTTGTTTAGAATTGGATGATATTGTTATTATGATATTGTTAGAATATAATGGATGTCAGTACATTATGATGATAATGTTAGTACTTTATGATTTTCCATCAATGAACGGAAGAATTTGGGATGGACAATATATATGCAGGTCTGTTTATGGATTGAAACTGTTATGCAGGTCTGTGTCTGTTGTGAACATGATATGCAGGTATGTGTGGTAGACAAGAAAAACAAATACAACACATTTTTCCCTGCATCATACCGAAGGCTTTACCGAGGGCCAGTAGCCCTGGGTAATTACCGAGGGCCAGAAGCCTTCGGTAATTACCTAGGGCTTTTGGCCCTCGGTAATTACCGACGGCTTGTGGCCCTCGGTAATTACCGAAGGCTTTCGCCCTTCGGTAATTACCGAGGGCCAAAAGCCCTCGGTAATAGTTAGCGACAAGGTATTTACCGAGGGACTTTCGACCATCGGCGGGCCCTCGGTAATGGGTCTTTACCGAGAGCTTTTGGCGCTTTCCGAGGGATTATGGCCTTCGGTAATGCCCTTCATTATTGTAGTTTGAATCCATGATATATTAGGGTATTTTTGTCTACTAAAACGCAATACACATTGCTAAAATGTACCAACTGAAAAACAGGCGTACACAAGTTACCAAACCCCTATATATATATATATATATATATATATATATATATATATATATATATATATATATATAACCATTAATTGATGTTGATTTATTATTAAGTTAAATTGATTCCTCGAGTAACCTAGGACGTTATATATCAAAACTGGACCACTAACATAAGCTAAAAAAATAAAGACACAATCAAAACCAAACGTAAAAGAAAGTGAAATATTGAAACAATAGTGGCTTGTAGAACTGAAGGTTTTGCTTGTGGAGCCCTCATGACTTGGAGTGTTAGTTCGTGATTATATATTGAAGGCGTTTTTGTCTAACATTTGTTGAGGCATAGATATGATTTCTTCTTCAAGGTTTCATACTTTTTGAGATTTCTTACATAATCAACATCACAGAAAATTATTTTTCTTTAATTTTTTTTTAAATGTGTGGACACAAAAATATACATTTTCTTAAATCCTGAATAATATGTATGATACTCCTTTGTCTCAATTACCTTCTCCTCGTATAAAAGGAAGTATATGGTCTCTGTGTAAATTTCTATAGAAGTTTATTTTACTGGTTTGAAGGAGTGCAAAAATCATTTGTACAAACCTATTTTGTTAACAAAAAGAATAAATCATTTACACATTTAGATCATTGTAAAAAAACTTGTTGTGACTTGGAAACTTTTAGGTCAATGGAAGACAGTGCCACTTGGTAAAGAGTTCTATGAATTTGTTTTTTCTTCCTTAGAAGACATGTGTAGGGTGTTGGTTGTTCGAACTTGGAATTTATCTCCTGGCATTCTTCATGAAACTCACAAAAATTCAATGTTGGATTCATATTCATGATCTTCCTTTAGAGTATTGGCAGTCAAAAACGTTTTTTTCAATAACACATTAAATTGATACACCTTTATTTTTATATGATTTTACTAAGAATAACTCTCGAGGTTTCATTGTACATGTACTGATTGATGTTGATTTATTATCTGATTTTCCTAATAAAATTTGGGTGGAAAGGCTAAGTTTTGAGTTTATTGTTGATGTGCAGTATGAGAAATTGTCTTTATTTTATTCAAAAATGTTATTTTGTAGGGAGAAAATAGTAGGGGGAAAAATATAACATTATCATCCAAAGGTGGTCGGTACCCAATATGAGACTAAGGACTCATTGGCTTAAGTGGTAGAGCTAGTGGTGGAGCCTATGGTGGAGCTTATGGTGAAGCCTATGGTGGAACCCGTAGTGGAGCTTGTAGCAAAGCCTATGGTGGTGGTGGAACCTGTTACTCAGTCATAGTCTAAGCCAGTCGTGGGTAGTCATGATAATATTTGTGTTGTGAATAGATCTTGTCTTATTGAGAATCTAAATGGTTGTGTGCAAGTGAAATCTGATTCATTGGCTGATATGCCTTCTTTGGAGAATGTCACTCCCCTTATGAGTAGTTTGCAGGGTTTATGACAATTAGATTTTAATACTTTGACATCATAGTAGTTTAGTGATTATTCCTAATCTTTTAACATCTAAAAGAAGCTCTTTTTTTTAGAGGAATTAAAAATAGTTTCTAAGTAGGCTAATTAATGCTATGAGAGAGACGATTCTAATACTAAAGATGATGATAATTCAGTTCAAACAATAAGGAAACTTGATAAGAGTAAGTGAAAAAAAGTTAATACTAAATTTTCCAAAGCAAAAATCTCTAAAAGAATATGGAACGATTGGTTAATGATAATTTTTTAATATGCTTAGAAATTTTCCATTTTCCTAGTATATGAAGTTCAAAGTATGAAATTATTTTCCTAATAAGAAATATATGTATATATTTCTTAATTATAATTTTCTAGTTACACATTGTTGCCCCTTGGATAAGGTTTTATCCACTTTATGTCTTAATTGAAATGCTACATATTGTACTATTACTCTTTATTATCGATGGTTGATGTGAAGTGTTACATTTTAATTTATCTGTTTTTCCTTCTTTTCATTTGACACAATACATTTTCCATTTTCTATCTTTAAATTCAGATGTCATAAAAATCATGTTTAGTTCTAAAGATGGAAAATAACATAAGTACCGTACAAAATGAAAGGAAGTAAAAAAAATTGAAAGAGGGATAAACACGTAAAATGAAAAGTACCTAACATTGAAAAAATATGAAGAAAAAAAATGAAACCCAAGTTATTTTTGTTTTGTTTTATGTTATAATTAAAACATATGAGATGAACTTGTTTGTATCAAAATTATACTACTAAATAGTTAAAACTAAACTATTTATATTGAAAGTAAACTCTATAGGTCTAACAAATAGATGCTACTTGTTTATCTCTTTATACACTTGACTCAATTCTTGTGTACCTATTTTTGGTGACATATTTGATTAATTCACCTTTAACCTTTTTAATTATATGTATACAATCACAAGTAAAAATAATATTGTCACATCTTCTATAGAATCAAGTATTGGACATTTAATTTTTTAGATTCAGGCTCAAAACTATGTTTACGATTTGTTCGTAAATTAAAGATAATTGTAATTCTTTAGTTTAGAAAAAATTAGACTATACTAAATATAACCCAACAAGTATCATTTAAATTATTTATAGATAAGGTTATAGGTACTCAATTAGATAGAAAAGCACTTGGTGATTTTGTTGATTGGTTAATGCAAGATGGCTAGAGAGTTTTCTTATTTTATATTGTTAATTAATAAATGTTAAATTTAATAACGGAAAAGTTTGTCAATAATTAAAATCTACAATGTGAAATTTGTCACTTTTTACAAATCCATATATCAATAATAAAAAATTTAAATTATCAATAAATTTTAAACTATTTAATTATTAATAAATTTTATCGATAAAGAAATTTGATTGTAATTAAAATTTTAAAAGCTGTTAATAAAATTTATTAATAATTTAAATTTATTGATAAATTTATTTTTATTAATACTTTTAATAATTTTTGTATAGCTATACTTATTCTTAGATATAAGTAATACTTTTCGTAATGATATATATATATTAAACATATTGATAGTATTTATTATTCGTTACAATTATCTCAATATTATTTAATTATTTTGCCTATGACAGTGTTGTAATACAAAAACATAATGTCTACGCTATTTTTGTAGTGGTTTCCTTGAATTAGGAGATAAAGACTCCCAAATTAAGGTTGAATTAGTTAGCAAATTTCAAGGAAAATTCGTTTTCAAATGGTTTTTGATCGTCCAAAATAAGGTGGAATGAAACAATGACCACACAAACACAATATAATCTCATTCATTGTCTTATAAAAGGATCCCATAGCACCCCTATTCTCTCATTCCAAGGGAAACAACATCAATAACCCATAAAATAAAAAATCCATTAATCACCATGGCAAGGTCATTTGGTGTTGTTGTCCTCTTTGTCTCAGTTTTGTGCTTTTCCTCTGCATTGGCTCGCAAAACACCTGAAAAATTCTTCGTTGAAGGCAAGATTTATTGTGATCCTTGCCACTTTGCATTCGAGTCTAGACTCAGCTTCCCCTTGTCAGGTAAATTTCCTTAATCATGCATTTATAGTTATACATGTTACAATTTATGATCATCACGTTATCATAAGGCATTGAGGAAGAATAAGAAATAGTTGAACTGTTGGATCTATCGAGGAGAAAGTTTAGCGAGAAGACATGATACCAAATAAGATCCGAGTCCAATCAGTGATTGACACTACTTTTTACTCAAAACTTTAAAAGAATATAAGTTAACGAGTCTTTCACCTTTATATACTATTTTACTTTTTTATTTCTATCCAATGTGTTTAAAGGTGTGAATGTGACTCTGGAATGCATCAACGAACAAAACAACACAGTGACTTATACAAAGGAAGGCAGAACTGATGCAAATGGGTTGTACAGCATTCCTGTCCATGGTGATCATCAGGATGAGATCTGTGTGGTGGTTGCAGACTCACCAAATGAGGGAGAATGCAATGAGGCAATGCCAAACAAGTCCGATAGGATCATCCTCACCAACAACATGGGTGCTGCCTCTAGGGCACGCTACGTCAACCCCCTTGGTTTCATGACACAGACAATTGATTCCCAATGCAACGTCGTTGTTCACGAATTAGGACTCGACAACCTTGATGACTAAGTGGAATACAAATGTTCATTAAACTCCACCCAAAACATAAAATTTATCATTGGATCAATTGTCTTGTATCATTTTAATTAATAATTATCCATCATGTTTGTTATTTGCAAACATATTATTAATGAAATAAATCATATTTGGTACATCACTCTCTTCAAAGTGACTCGATCTATAACTTACGACATATATCATCATACAAGGATTTTACACAAAAAAAAAAAATGTTCATAACATATTTCTTGATTAATAAACAAACATGAATTACAAATTTAGCTCAATTGTTGCATTATCAAATTGGCCATTTAAGCACCTATATGTTAGAGCGGCAGGACTATATAAGAAAACGTCATCTAATTCAATATTTTGTCCCCACCAAAATTAGTAGATTTTTTTTTTTTTTACTTGAAATCTCATCTTATAGTTATGTTTAAGGATATCCAACTCACTTAAAATTTTCACCTAAATAAATTATTTTATTTTCTTTACCTTATGACACAGTGTAGATTATATGTATGGAAAAAACATTGTTTAGTCTCCCAGTTTAGAATTTGATTTCCAATTGTGAGTGGGTGTAGAGGCTGGCCGGAAAACTAACTAGAACTCAATTCTTAGAAAATCGAATTTCGAATTGTTTGTCCTTATTTCTTTTCCTTTTTGATTTTGAAAATACCAGAAGAAAAAATGTTGTTAAAGAAAATACATTTTTAATAAAAGAAATTGGTTTGGGAAGAAATTTGAAAGTAAGAGATTTAATTTGAAAAATAAGCCTATAGGATAAAATTATTTAGACAAGTCAAAAATTGGATAAAGAATTTTTTATAAACTCGTATATTTTAAGGAAATTTTAAATATAAAAATATGTAAATAAGAATAATTATATTAACAAAAAATAAAATAAAAAATTGTAAGAATTTTTAATATTAAAAAATAAATGCATGTAATATATTAATTTAGAGAAATAAATATGTGAAGAAATAATTATTTACAAGTAGAGAAATTTTAAGAAAAATTAAATTAAAAAGTCCGTATGTAAATGAGAACTGTTTGTAAACAAGAAAAAGTAAAAGAATTGTAAAATGAGTGTAAAGCTTTTATATAATTGAAATTATTAAGTTGTGAATAATAAATATCATAAATAAAATATTGGCAATTGAAAAAATTATTTTAAATTATTATGAAAAGGTGAGAAAAAAATTTATAGAAATAAATTTTATAATCTATTTTCTTTTATTGCTAAACTTTATGCTTATAAATAAAACTGATGTTTATGAATGTAAATAAATTTGAAATTTTTATGATAAGTAAATGGGAAATTTGTTTAGAATATTTTATCAAATGATTTAGTTATATATATATATATATAATTATTTACTTATATAGTATTTATATATTAATATTTTTTCGTAATAAAATCTGGAAAGTAAGTTAGAAGAAGTAAATAGTAGAATGTTTAAGAAAATAATTGAAATGAATTTATTTAGAGATATAGGTAGAGAAGAATGCACAGAAGAACTTACACTAGTTTACTTCTATTTAAGGTTTTATTTATTTGGTTAACAAATTCACTAATCAATATTTTTTACTAACAACGAGTATTAATGACTCTAAGTTTCAACTAATATTAATCTCGTTAGATATCACAAGTATATTCTATCTAGAAATATAAGTATAAATTTTTGGAGGTTACCATGAGTTTAACCTCTGTAAGTATTACGTGTTAATCTCTCTTTGAGATCAAGAGTTCACAATTACTATAAAAATAATCTCTCACGCAATAGATTAACAATAATATTCATAGGTTCGGCTCACCTATGAAGGATTTTCAATGTTTTCTCTCAATCTAATATCACTTTTTAACAAGATGAATATGACAATCTTAAAGTTTTCTCTCAACCCAATATCAGTCTCTATTTCAACTCTTCATCTTTTTCATCTATATATTGATATATGTATAGTTACACTTGTATATCACTTTATTGTAGATGTAGAATATCTTTATATCTTCATTGATATATATATAGAAGACATTCCACAAGCTTAAATTATTTTATTAGGTTAGTGATAAATTTTCTTTTTGGCAGTGTGGCACGTTATGTAGTCAATCATTCTGTGTTAGCAGGACATTGGAAAGTGTTTGGAGTAGGTGGGTCATTTTGGGCAACAAAACATGTAGTCATGGAAATTAATATCATAAACACCTAATCTTTAATTTTTTTCTGATTGGAAAAGACACTTTATGTTCTTTTTACTACTTTTTTTTTCTATTGATTTGTGTTCAATTGCCATAGACTATATTCATGGACTATTTTTTTTTCTATACACAACTAGGTTGTGTTTAATTGCCATCAATCATTAATTGCAAGTGTTGTTTAGCTAAATTATTTTTTCGTATATAAAATGTTAAGTTCTAACAATTTGATACACACTAATACAATAATAATAAAGAGAACAAAAGTAAGTTACAAGATAACTTTTTTAATCCTGTGCATTGTTTGATGTACACTGAACAAAACAACCAAAGATAGTTTCAAATCTATCTTTTTAATATTGATTATTATCTTAATGGTAAATTGATATTATTATACTTTATGAAATATATATATATATATATATATATATATATATATATATATATATATATATATATATATATATATAACTAGTAACTAAAATTAGCTAGTATTATGGAGAACACAATATTATAACTAAGAAAATGTTACATAGTAAAATGCTTCCAAATGAAAGAAAATAAGATAATATAATAGTAGTTTAATAGGTGCTACTTAAGTGTTGTATTGTGAAATTTTGGTGTAATTTTATTATGATATAATGAATTCTTTATTATAGTAGAAAGATTGATTTTTTTTTAATATGAATTTTTATCTAAACATTTAGGACATGTTAGGCATATGGTTGGGCTAAATAACTCATAAAGGGATTTCTCTTGTGTAACCAAATTGTTTGAAATATATTATGCTAGGTGTAGGATGGATAAGAAAATGTAACTAAAGGACATACTATTATGAAGTACTTAGGAAAACACTAGAGGGGGCTGAATAGTGTTTTTAAAATATTTTCGCAATGCAGCATCTAATGACTAGTGATCAAAGTATGCATTGACATAATATGTATGGACGCTGGGCTTACAAAGCAACAGGTAAGAATCCTTTCAGACAATGATATAGAAAATTTAACAATAGTTTCAAATTAAGAAAACAATAAGACAATATGTTTATACTAGTTCACTCAAACTTGAGCTACGTCCAGTTCTCCCTTAAGAACTCTTAGGGGGTTCCATTAATCTTATCAAGATTACACAAGTTTAACTCACTCCTGATTAAGTATTCTTACATCACACTTGGTTTTGAGTTTAACACACTCTTGGTTGAGTATTCTTACACCACTCCTGGTTTTGAGTATAACCCATTCCTGGTTGAGTATTCTAGCCACTCTTGGCACCCCTAAACAACATGTCTAGTCTGAGTTTAGCCTCTCCAAGATCTATCCCTAGACAACTGTCTAGACCGAATTTACCCACTCCTAGTTGAGTATTATAGCCACTTCTAGAACCCGAGTATTATCAACCATTTCTTAGTCTTCTAGTCTAACATGACTGGTATACAAATTTAGCTCAAAGTTACAAAATCACTTTATACTTCTTTACAAATACAGATTGAATAAACTCTCAAAGAGAGCATTACAACAATATGAATCAATCTCTAACCTCATGAATTTATACTTTTAAGTTGAAGAGTATTAAACGATATGAGCTCATGAAGGGCTTTCTCTCTCATTTTCTTCTTTTTTTCTATTTTGCTCTTTTTTCATCTCTTTTCTCTTCCTTTCGCTTTGGAAGCATCAGACGATATAGGCTTGAAGATAAGATGAGGAACTAGATTGAATGATAGCTTTCTCTTCATGTCTTATCTGGTTTGAGCTTGCATTCATCATATCTTGTTGGACTGAAGACTACCAGACGATATAGGCTTTGAGATGAGGTAGAGATGATGAATGATGATTTTTCTTGAGCATACTCTCTCTCTCCCTCTCTCTCTCTCTTCTTTTATTTTCTTCCTCTATATTTATGCTTAAACCATCCTTCTACATTTTTTTAAGAGCGACAACTTTTGATAATTGACGACATATGGCTTTGGAATCTTATGAAAAGCTATTTTAGATGTATATTTTAACGTATTTTTCATTAGACGATATTCTTATGGATACTTTCGCTTACAACACTGCTTTTGATGTAAGACATTTAAGCTTCAATGTTATTACGATTCTTAATAAGATATGTTTTAATTTGAGAGTTTGAGAGTGTATCCTATTGTTTTGCATATATTCCTAATACGTCTCTTTCATGACATATGTTTCTTTTCGCCTCTACATGAGTACAAATTCTGAAGTATGTTATCTCTTAGAGTTTTCATATAGACTTTTCTTATTGATCAAACACTTCCTTTAAACAATATTTTAGACGATATGGACTCTAGAGAAACATTATTGTGCATGTTCTTATTTTGAGAATGTGACACCCGGACACTGATGAGGACGGGGAGTGATCGCCGGTGCAAGAGGCACAAACAAAGAGCGGTTCCTAGCAAGCTTTCAGTGGGAGGGGCACATGGAAGAATCGAACATACATTGGAATGAGAGGTATCTAGAAACTGTATAGGTATGGGACTATACAATTGAAGGATAGCTTAAAGGAATTCATTTGGCTACTCATATCAACAAAATGCATTTGTTTTTCGGTAGCCTGACCCATAAGAACTCCATGGTTAAGCGTGCTTAGCCTGGAGTAATTTAGGGATGTGTGACCTTCTGGGAAGTTTTCCTGGAAAGTGTGCGGGGGAGGACAAATGGTATCAGAGCCTCCCAGTACGGTGTGGTTCGAGGACGAACCAAGCGGAAGCTGGTGGACATGTGACACTCAGGCACTCACGAGGGCAATGAGTGATCGTCGGTGCAAGAGGCACGAAATGCAAGAAAAGGAATTGATTTGGCTACTCATATCAACAAAATGCATTTGCTTTTCGGTAACCTAACCCTTCAGAACTCCATGGTTAAGCGTGCTTAGGCTGGAGTAATTTAGGGATGGGTGACCTAAAGCACATTGGAAAGCCTCGTGTTGATGTGTGGGGGCAATCAATATTCCCTGTAAGTTGTCGGGGCGTTACAGAGAAGACTATGTATTAGTATTTGGATGGTTTGCGTAGCTGCTCGTATAAGGTCTTAGGTTTTCAGTTGACTTGAACAAGTGCTTAAACGTTATAGGTCAAGTAGACGCTTCTCTTCCTGAAAGGATATTTCGTTTAATACTTATTGTTAAACTTCAAAACTTAGATTGATAGATGTTATAATCTCTCTAAACGATCTTGTCTTAACATATTACAATGTCTATTGTAAATGTCACATAAGGATTTGAGTACCCCAAGTACTCAATTTATAATTATATAGCTTTCTTTGCTGATAAAAAAAGAGATAAAAAAGTTATATTAAAAAAAAGAGGTGCATAAGAAACAAAATTAGAAGAGAAATAAATTTAAGAAAATAATGGTTAATTATACACATATTTTACTTTTATTATTCATTTTCTTAAAACTTAGTTATAAATATTAATTATTTATTATAGTAAAAGAATTTACCATAGAGAGATTTTAAAATAAAGAATACCATAAAAATGCATAAAAAAATAAGAGCTATTCTATATCTAGCTACATTCTAATTAATAGGAGTTATATTTATAAAAAAGAAAAAATAAGAAATATAACTTTAAAAGTTAATTAAGAAAAATGAAGAAGGATGGAGCTAAATATAGATATGAAAAAGGAAAAATAAAGAAAAATGAGTTAGCTTTTACCTAATTTGAAAATGAATAACAAAATTCCTATTTGTACACAAAACAGGAGTTAGACAATGAAGCATGGTGAGAGATAACTACACATTTGACTTATACTTTTCGTTATGAAACAATAATGCTTACCACAAAAACCATTATTTAAGACATTATTTGCATTGTCCAATTACTCCAAAAGAAAACAAAATGGAAAAAAGCTTAAAAATTCTCTGGGTTATTTCCTTGATAATAACCTATCAATTAGCATTCTTGGCCAATGCCTCACATTCTAGGAAGAGGATTGTGCCAGCTTTGTACGTTTTTGGTGATTCAACTGTAGACGCGGGAAACAACAACAATCTTAACACATTTGCCAAGGCAAATGCATTTCCTTATGGCATTGACTTCAATAACTGTTCCACAGGAAGATTTAGCAATGGAAAAACTTTTGCTGATCTTATTGGTAACTTTTTCACTTTTTTTTCTCAAACATTGTTTCTCTTTGTTGGGTTGACGTTTAACGTTTCCATGCAAACATAATATATATATATATATATATATATATATATATATATATATATATATATAATATTACTAGTATTTTTATGCATTTATTATCCTTTTGTAGCTATTAGATTGGGTTTACCAATGCCACCTCCATACTTGGGTGTGCCCAAATTTGAAAGACATCAAATAGTCACAGGAATTAACTATGCATCAGGCTCTTGTGGAATCTTGAATTCAACCAGATCAGTAAGATTCAAAATAAATAACTATAGAATTTAATATGCTTTCTTTTTCTCGAATTATTTTTAAATATTTCGTTTTTGCATTTTATGAAAGTCATATAAAATATCCTTTTAACAAACAACACATAAAATTTATATTCTAATTTATTTTGGAACTCCATTTATCATATAATAAGAACTTATGTTATAATTGAGTCTAGAATTCCATTTATAATATAATAAATAGGTCCAATGTTCTTTATTGAAAAGATGTCTTATACAACTTTTATAAAATACATTAACAAAATAAACATACATTCAATCTAGAAAAAATATAATTTTTAAAATCAACTTTGAGATTATGAAATTTGACCCACAAATAAAAATTTCTTATTTAATTTATTTCTCATCATACTTTTACTTTTTGATGAAGGGAGATTGTTTGTCTTTAGACAAACAAATTGAATACTTTACCTCAACTGTCACCAACGATCTTCCAAGAAGAATACATAGCAAAACAAAACTAAGGCATTACTTAGTCAATTCCATATATCTCTTATCAATTGGATCTAATGATTACATGTTGAATTATTTCAAGTACCCGAATGGAACCAATAACAATCTAAATCCGGAAAAATATGCAGATTACCTACTTGGGCAACTGGCTTCACATATTAAGGTAATCTTTGAGTAAATGTTTTGAATTATACGTTGATTTCTCACATGTAGTAATTTTTAAATTTTAATATGTTACCTTTCAATTAAGTATTTTAAATATCATAAGTATTTAATTTTTTCCAAAGAATGTGAAAATTTTGTTTCCTTCATTCTTTCTTTTTTCCCCAGAGAATTTATGATCTTGGAGCTCGAAAGTTTGTGGTAAGTAGAATTGGTCAAATTGGATGCACACCAATATGCATTATAAGGACACCATATTCCCAAGAATGCAATGAAGATATAAATCAAAAGGTTAAACACTACTCAGACAAACTCACCGCAAAGCTACAAGAACTGCAAACCCAACTCTCACATTCAATCTTCATTAATGTGGATAATTACAATTTCTCCCAAAAAATAAGAAATTCCCCTGAAAACTTTGGTAAACATCTCCCATTAATCTCTTGAAAAACGAATTAAGAAATCATGTGCTTTTTGTATTCTAGTATGATCATAACTCATACTTTTATTTATTACATTTTCAGGGTTCAAAAATGTCTTTGACTCGTGTGTCCGAGGAAAGAAACCTTGTGCAAACCGAAATGAATATTATTTTTTTGACTTTGCTCACCCTACTGAAGCTACAAATAAAATATATGCAAACGAGTGCTTTAGTGGAACCCAATTATGTCTTCCTTATAATATTCAAAATTTGATTCGTGCAAATTAAAATATTTGTACCACATTCTTAATAAAAATATATCATCAACAATTTTTGTTTGTTATTTGTTTTTCATTTTCTCTCGTTTATGTGTGATAAACAAGTTATACTTTAATTAAATTGTTTTATGGAAAAAGATGTTTGTGGGGATCAAAGATAAAGAATTTAAGTTTTAGGAGGAAGATGAATGCATATATGTAAGGAGGATAAATTATGAAAATGATATTCTATATTAATTTTGTGTAAAGTCCATTTTGTTTATGTAAAATCATACCTAATATGGTGGAAATATATTATTAGGAGATATTTTTTTCTTCAAAAGAATGTAGACTAAATTAGTAAGGTTTAAGTATTTGTGTGGAAGTTTGCAATGGATAGAACTCCAACTTTGTAAAATTTGACACACAAGAATATAAATGAGATTCTATTATTAATATTCACATTAAGTTTTACGTGGAACACTTGATATGGTTGTGGAAAAGAGGAAGGAAGACAAAATGGAGGGCATGCATTCACACTAGGATAAGAAGTTGATTAATGAAGAATGGTCATATAAATAAAATAAAATGGAAGTAAAAAGATGTTAAATTATATTAATTTAATGTTTGGTTCATGTAATTTAAAAAATAACTTTGATGTAAAGATTTTAATGTGATGATTATTAGAATATAAATGTATTAAAGTTATAGGGATTATTTTAAAGTTATTAAAATTAATCTCTCTTTTCTCACCTCAAAAAGGAATTTTGGTATTTTATTAAAGTTTGTAAAATATCATAAAATATAATATCATCAAGAAGCAATGAAAGAAGAACCTGAAGGACCAAATCAAAGTGTATAAGGAGGACCTGAAATGTTTCTTTTGAAAGTGAGTCACTTCAAGAAAGATTGTCCGAAAAGAAAATCTTGGTTCAAAAAGAAAATGATTCCTTTTAATCTAGCCCATAAAAGGAACTGAAAAGTATTTATATATAGGGAACAGAACGAAGGCACAGATAGAAACAATTGAGACTTACAGATTGGTTCTAGACACTAGTTATTGACTGGATCTTGAAAATTTTCTTTATTACAGACCGTTGGTAATTATGAAGTGGGATTTCAATTGAAGAGGTGAAGGTAATTATTTTGAAGCTTGATGTTCGAATGAAACCTGCTCTGACGTGACACTGTCAGAAACTTCAATAACACTAATAGAAACAATAGGTCATTTACCAGGTGATGCATAAGTCACATAGATGCATTTATATGTTGAGATGTATAACACCGAATGTTCCAGATGGTTTAGAAGTATTAACATAATATAAATTAAATCACATAAAATACATTAAATTATTTAACAAAAATAATAAAATGAATTTAAGATGGTTATATCAAAATAGTTATCAAAATATGTGTATGTTTGAATAAAGTTGTCGAAGCTTGTTACGTTGACGGTGAGAGTTTCTACAATCAGGATCAACATCTGGTCGTAATAGTGATGCTGAGATCGAGCGTTCGTCTAGTTCCTAGTGGCCACAAGAGGATGTTGCTCGACTCCACGGTGGACGCCAAAATATTTCGGATAAGAGTTGAGATCTCTTACTCAAAGGATTTCAAGTTGCTCTGAAGACTAGATGGTCTTCCTAATGATATTCCATTATCCAAATTGCATTGTTCGCTCCATCTCCTCATTGTCCAAGTTGTATGGGAAGGTACTATCAAAGGCACCCTGATGCTCAAGTGAATGACTTTGCGTAATCATGTTTAATAAAAGATGAGAACTCAGAATTAGTTATCTGACATTCCTGTCAAATATACATTTGTATATATATTAAAATGGGTTTACCTTTAGATCTGACCGTTACAAATAAACGGTTTTCATTATTTCATTAAGTGACAGTAATTGGATGTTATTATTGTCTTCATCGTTCTGTTACCGAATTGTTATTGGCATGTCGGTCATCCATACAGTACAACTTCAATTATGATATTTGAATATTTTAATTGATATCAATATTTTTTATCTTTAGACATAAACTAATTATTGTCAATAATAAAGGATAAAAACCGTTTGTTATTTAATTTGTATAATGTTTTCTTTTGAATTACAATATTTAATGTTTATAATATTTTCTTAAATTATATGCAATGCTTCTGTGTATGATATTCATAAAAATTTGTTGTGAATAGGCAGGGCAACAATGTGGTCATGTACATAAATGGTCACGATCATTGCCTCCAACATATAAGTAGCATAACTAGGTACGAAAGGGTAAACACTTTTTTTTTTTACTTTGTTGTACTTAGATTTTGAAAGTAATAAAATTTAAACATATAGATTTTGTTGTACTTAGTTGAATTTGATTTAAAAAATATAACTCTATAATTGACACTACAAAAAATCATGTTTATAGTGACAGTTTTAATATGACAGTTGTTTAAATATAAAATATGCCGTTTTTAACTGTCATTTTTTAATAAATCTTAATATTTCTTCTTATATAAAAAAAATAAACGTCACAGTTTACACAATATTTTATAATAGTGTGAGTTCATCTAAACTAAATCTAAGAGATGAATTTTGTTGAATAAATGTGTTTCTGATATAGCAAAATAAAAATGATTGCAGCCCACTTTTTTTTATTTAACGAGTGGAGCTTGTTCAAAGGCATGGAGAGGTGATGTTAAAGAGAGTGATTCTGATGTGAAATTCTTCTATGATGGTCAAGGTTTCATGTCAGTTCAAATGACTGAAACTGAAGCAATGTTTTCCTTCTACAATGCCTTTGGTGACAGAATACACCATTCCAGAGTCACCAAGCCCACCATGCATCCTGTTTCATGAAATGCAAACTAAATGTCCAACAAAATCTCAATACAATTTTTTATGTAGTCCTATTGTATATAACATTCTTCATCTTTACCACTTTCACTACTGACTAATATAGTATAAACATTTTTGCTATATTCTATTCGTCATTACTGGAAGACAGATACTAAAATGTACAGATAAACATAATCCTAAACTTTTACTGGTAACTAAATTGCCCCTACCTCCAAGTTTAACAATGTCAATCTATTCCCACAACTTATTTGTCACTTTTGCAAATAATAATGTCACACAAACTAAAGAGGAATATATTTTCTCTCAAGCTTTGCCTATATAATTGTAGGATAATGATACTTAGACAACGTTTTTTTGACAACATTTGAACATCATCTACGTGTTATTCTATGATTCGTCCAAAATTACTCCACAATCAATAATAATAATCATAAATACCATCATGGACCAATCATAGAATAACACGTAGATAATGTTTAAATGTTGTAAAAAAAAATATTGTCTAAATATCATTATCCATAATTGTAAATGAAATTTAGTGTTCTCAAATGCCTCACATATAAGCATGCGAGGAGTTCATAAATATTTTTGCTTAGTGAACAAAGATAGATGGAGAAGCACAATTCTTTTTTCTTTAACAGAATGAAACGAATAAAAAAGATAGCAAATAAAAAAATACTACAAACAGCCTGATAAAAATGTAGGTAACTAATGTTTAACCTATGTTTGGAGAACAGTCCATTCCAACGTAAACATGGCATTATAATCAACCAAAAAATGCTGTTGCTCCTCCAATTTCACTAAAGTTCAACTGCATGTTTTTGGTGATTCAAACGGCAATCCAAACATACCATGTATCATTGGATTTTACTCTGCACTCCACTTCTCCTTGTCTTCATCGTCTATGATGACTGTAAGTTCTACTCACGTCCAATAGTCTCAGGTGGTTTGGAGGCTAAACCTCCATGGTCAGGTATGTATCAAGTAAACTCTCAACTTGTCAGAAACCTTCTGTAAGCGCATAAGTTCGACCGGCTAAGCTAGGAGGCAAACCACTTACAGCTTGTTGAATTTCCTGAAAATATCATAATCACCACCAGAAAAAGCATTAGTGTACCTATGAAAAAGTATTACTAGACAAAGGGTCTATGTGAATAAACTTTTCAATGTACACATTTAAGAGATAAAAGAAACAAAAAAATTAAGTTTTTAGTTAATGTATAAATTAATTTATAAAAACTGTTGAATTAGCTTCTCCAAAACCTTTACTAACATGCAGAAGTTAATCCTATGCTTTATGGAGAAACTTATTTAATTTTTCCTCCTTAATTTATCCAAAAAGACCCTAAGTAAACTAATATTCCACAAGCTAATAAGAAGGATCACAAACTCACGTTTTTTTTTTCTTAATTAACTTGAAACATGGAAGGCACCTATTCCACATCAAACAGGACGGAACTTCCTATATTGAACACGGGAAGCTATACCAACCTTCTCCCAGGATCACAATCTAAAGACCAAGGCTAAGAGGTGATGTACCATTTACTATAATCAAGAGCAATGGAGTTATACCTCTACTGTGTAACGTGCTGAGAAATGAATCAAAAGGATTGCTCTGTTCTGTAACCTCTCAGCATGACTTATTATCTGAAGAACATTAATTAGAAACACAATGATAAAACCACTCACGTGTACATGAATGTTTGTTTTAATGATTGCAGCAGGTAGCATACCTCAGAGAGATGAGTGTGTCCATAATCTCTGGCATGTTCCACAGTGATTGAATCGTTAACAAAGGTGCACTATATGAAGAAAAGAAAAAGGGAAAAAAATGGCTGTAAAACCATAATATCAACCAACGACAAAAGTTATAGACAGGGAAAGACGAGAATCAGTTCATTGAGAACGCAATACGGTAATCTGAAAGAATTAACCAAATAGATATGAGATGCCCTCTATAACAAAGGAGAACAAAGTTCTTCCCCATAATACATAAGAGAAAACAATATATATATATATATATATATATATATATATATATATATATATATATATATATATATATATATATATATATATATATATATAACACAACAGAAACAAGTTCAGATTAAATTGCTTTTACTCCTTTACATAAAGAGTCAAGGTCAAGTTTTCTAGCATTTAAGGAAGGAGTATGACTAGCAAAGCTTCTATATTACTAATCAGTAATTTATAGCCATAAAAGTATAGAATAAAGTAATTCACCTCCAATACAAGAAGTTTAGCCCGTAAGACGTCTGTGTTATTTTCATCAATGATGAAATCTGACATGGTATCTCCCGTGAAAGCAATCTCCGGTTCTGTCAAAGTGTATGTTATCTGCCAAGGACCCAGCATGGTTGAGCATTTAAAACTAAAAGATAGACCTAACCTTCTATCCCAGAGTTCAATGGTTCATAGGTTGTCTTAAGAAAACTTAATTAAATAGTTAGTGTCGAAAAATTTATCAACTTAATTTATATGATTTAGCATATCTAAAGCAGAAATACTCTACATAATGAAAAACCTTTATAGCAAGAATGAGACCAACGTTATAATGTGCTAATTTTTCAGAATAATATAGTACACAACATATGAACTGTGAGGGACACTAACACAAACTGTACATCGTAGAAACATGTCTGTTGAAAGGATTAACGACAAAACAGGTTACGGAGGATGGTACTACTCTGATACCATATTGAAAGAATTAGTGCACACATAATGAATTTCGTGTATTGTGTACACATGTGATTATTCTTATTTATAATGGAAAAAGAGATACGATAATAAGAAACAAAATCAATATCTAATAATGATAATCAAATCATATCATATCTCCACATTTATTCCCTAACATAATCAAATCATATCTTTAACAATATCCAATCAACATAGATCATGGAAACATTGTGTTGAGCTAATCAGTACAAGTTCAAATAGTACTTTCACAGAAACATTTGCTATTACGCTGTAAGTTCATGACTTGTCATCAAAAGTACACAACCAAATAAGTGAACATGTTGCAGGTCGGTTAATATCTGTTGGTGAGAACATTCGTTTATTTTGAACATCTGCTAGTTTGTTAGGTTGAAATACCGATAGCTTGAGATAGAGAAGAATTATAAGACGTTGACAAGGATATCTATTAAGTCTTTAGGCATAGGGAGGTTCTTGAAATTCCATCTTTGCAATTGGGGTTTGTCCCTATTTCTCCCAAATAAAGTTACCAGGTTTCTATTATAAAACAACAAATTAAAAGCATTAAAAAATTGGTTGACACAAACCGATGACTGTTAAATTTGTCAAATGTCATTTTTCCAAATCATTGATTAGTACAGTAGTTAAGACTGACCTCCTCACCGGACGACTTCAAATTCTTAATTTCATTCCCAGAAAGGCCAATATACTCCTGTTTAAGTTTCTGTTTCACAGAATATATTATATAACCCTGCCAAAAACGTGCATAAATAGTCAGGCCTAACCAGGGAATGCTTCGGGTGCTGTTTTAAGGATGCTGTGAAAAGTCCTTTCAAGATTTGCTTGCTGAAAATGTGATAAACAGTTCAACGAATTGTACATCTATTAAAAGACTAAAAGTATTGTAATTAACATCATTTTAAAACTGCTTTACATATCCAAAATTACAAAACATATGTTTGCACTACTAAAAATGCAAGTTTAAACTTCAAAAAGATAAAGCATGAATTTAACATAAAACGAAGTTTCTTTATATTCTTAACAGTCCAAAGCTTCAAAAACAATGCACTGTGGTCTTTCTAATAGGTTGAAGTGGAAACAATTTAAAAGAACTCAATTTTGTGAGTTTCACCATCAAAAATCATCAGAAATCTAAAATCAATAGCCGAACATATTTTTCCAAAACAAGGACAAGTAGTGATTATCTTAAGACTAAAAAGAAACAAATTGTCATGGCTGGCTACCTGGCTAGGTATTACATGGTAAGTCCGGAAAGCTTTTACTTTAAGATCCTTTCTCAAATAAAACTCTTCTCCTGCAATAAGTCTTGAATTAGCAACAAAAGAATACATGAGATGAGAGACATAAAGTTCAATTGTGTAATGCAGCACTTTAATTTAGACAACCAAATAATTACCTACATCCAAGCCAATCAAGTTGTGCTTTAGTTCTGATTGATCCATTTTCCTGTGAATCTCAAAAAGCTTCTCTACATCCTCTTTTACTGAAATTGGTACAATAATTGTTGGGGGCTTCATTCGATACAAACCACGTGTGGCAACATACATCGGCAGCCCTCCCTGTCAAAAAAGTAAATCACTCACTAGATAAAGCTCCATTTCTAAAAATATTTATCTAAAGGGAAAAAACAAAGAAAAATTAATTGTTGACTAAATTAACATTACAGTATTTTATATATGTGTGAATCAAAATTTCAAAAACTGAGTCTTGGGCATGCATGTGATATGATGATCAAAAGAAAGAAACTAACAATGTGATCCATGTGAGCATGGGAGATCAAAAGGAAGTTTTGGGAAACAGCACGAGGTGGGCAGCGACCAATGTCAAATGCTATTTTAAGTGTCGGGAAAAGTACACATGTTTCATGGCCTCCAATGGACAAACCCCCAACAGGGTATCCTTCAATCTCCAAATCCTTTGCTGTCTTTGAAGATTTGTCCGAGCCTCGGATTTCTCTGGCTGAGGTGAGTACCTCAGTTCCGGCTTCCATGAACAACAACTGAACAAGAGAAGATGGAGATAAAGAGCAGAATGGGTGAGAATATCCAAGTAGAAAATAACATAACGAATAGTATTCCACGGATAACAGTGAGTAAAAAGGAAAATACAATCGAATCAAAATTTAGAATGGCACCAAAAATACAAGAGATGAAAATATACTATTATCCTTTACCAAAACCCACAACTATTGTTCAATAAACTTGAAATACAAAATTCTGAAATCTGAAGTACCACACAAGTGATAAAGCTAGATACAGTGGCAGACACCGTTTTAGACAGCACTTAAAAGTTCTACCAGAATGAAATATACCCTAAAACTAAATACCCATATAAACATTATCACTCAAATTAGGTTGCTAGCATGGTAATCCATATTGCCTCGAAAGGATGATGCATCAGAAGACAAACAAAAGAAAGGCCTAATTTCAAATGGTTGCATCAATAATGTCGCAACGAAATAGTAGTAATTTACTCAGTAATATGTAAATTTGTTAGAGCACCCAATCATCTAATTTCATTTGCTTCACACTAAAAGCCGGAAGTAAAGAAAGAAAGAAAGGAATTAGGTTGTAACAAGAGCTGTTAGAACCAACCGAGTGACAGCGATGACGAGTAGAGGAGCTTGGTGAGATCGCCGATGGTCGGAGGAGAAAAGAGGGTTGTGCTGAGGGGAAGGAGTGTGAGATCACCACATTATATTTTTTAAATTATTAAACTAAAAATGAAATAATAAAATCTTCAATAGGCCTTCCCTAATTAATATATTTATTACTTATTATCTATCTTATTTCATCTATATTATTATCTATAGAAGATTTCTATGTACACATTTTTTATAATTTACTCTTTAATAATTGAATTTAAATTAAGATCGTTTAAAGGGATAAAAATGAAATTTATTTATGTTTATTAATTCCTTAAACTTATATGTAAAATTATTTTTTTTTCTCAATATATTTATATTTCAAACTTTAAAAATAAATAAATTTAATATTCTTAATTCACTTTATTAAATTATTTTTACGTGTTAAACGTGTTTTAGAATGACGTTTAACTTGTTTGTCTTGTTTTAATACATTCTATCTTAAATGTAAATCTAAAAGCATGATTTATCAAGTTTGAAAACAAAAATATTAAAATTTGAGAAAATAACAATTTCAATTTCACGTAAAAATAAGTTACATACTAGAAAACATACTTAACTCTTTTAATTTTAAATAATAATTATTTAAAGTAAATAAATAACAAAGAAAAAATTTACACAAAAAAAAGGGAAAATCTTTAATATTTAGGTATATATTTAAATTAATTATAATTACATGTAAAATTAATTATAATTTATGTTCTATTAAAACCATAAATAAAAGTAAGAAAAGAAATGAGAAATATCTCCTTGCACAAATATATTTCTTTCACATCTTTTTAAAGTAAATATGTTTAAGTATTACTAAGATTTATAAAACAAGATATCTTTGTAAAACCCATCAAAGTAATTGCTTAAAAAATATAATAGAAGAAAACATTAGCAGGAACAGAAAAAATGTATAAAATAATTTAAAAGGTAGGAAAAATGAAAATGTGAATTAAGAATGGGTTTCCCTTGCTGTAAAAGTTAATATAGTAAGACAAGCAAAAAGGAATGGAGAAAACAAAAGGATTAAGAAGTGAATCAAAAAGCCCAGACTCCTTCCTTTGTTCTCTCTTTTGCAGTATCCTATCGTGTGACGTGTTGAATGTTGCCGCTCTTTACATTTGCTTCATACTCATAATGTTGCTCAATGCTTTGCATCATTGCTTTCGTCTTCTTTCCCTACTACATCTTCACCCTCACTTCCATCTGTATTTCCATTGCATTCTTCCCCACCTACCATATTTCCATCCACTTTACCTTTTGCTGAAGAATTTGTGCTGTTATGGTTAGATTTCCAACTTTCCTTTCCCGAAATGGCCGATGATGTATTTTCCCCGCTGGGATTCCCCTCGGGTAAGTGTTGAGATGAAGTGGTGCCTGAGCCAGGTGGGGGGAGGAAGACTCCTGTGCCACCGGGAACAGGCATTCGTGGAGGTGGATGCCTCTGAGGAGCAGAGGCCCATCCGGTTGAACCAGGTGGAATTGGCACAGCTGTAGGATATGAAATGGGAGGTGCAACTGCTGCTGGCACAAACAATGTCTGCATACTGTTTGGAGGTGCTCGAATGGATGGCGCCGGCAGTACTCCGGTTGCCGGAACAGTGGGATAATGCTTCGGGCCTAATTGATGGCGTATGTGATTGGGAGTTCGGCTCGGTGGTGGTGCCCAATGAGATGTCAACGGCGGACTAAGTCGTTGAGAATCACTTGGCAGAGAACTTTTTGGTTGGGACTTTGTGAAGGTCACAAGTATCCGTTGTTTTTTAATAGAAGGAAGTGCATGTTTAGCAAAATCAGTTGATTTCCCTTGCATCACCAGAAGGGACCTTCGGTTGCCAGAGTAAATAGGTCATATCAGGAGAAAGCTCACCACAAGGAAATCAAACAAATTTCAAAATCACAGGACATGACAGACTATAATATAACATATAAAATTGATCTCCAAAAGAGAAATTTTTGAGTAAAATATGAAAAAAAGTCTTTATAAACATAATAAATGCAAAAGAATGTTTAATAATTGTTGCATTCTGATCAGTATTAGTATAAAACTTTATAATCCACACAAAACCACTGCTTTAAATTGTACATTCTTCTCCTCAGGTATTCAGTATAGAATGAGATTAAAGGGCATAGCAAGCAACATTATGCTGCATTAGCGAATGTAAAAGCAAAGAAAAATTCAAGTTCAACAAGAGCCATTTTCAAAAATATAGAAGGCTGTAGTAATAGTTGAAAAAACTTCACTCCAATGGCAAATATTGTCAGGCATATATCTCATGGCAGAGAAAATGTTTTCTATAATCCGAGTCGAACTACAATTACAATAATATAATAGGAAATAGATTTCATCTTTTAGAAAGAAATACAAATCCTCAGAAAACGTATCTTCAACAATGTATCAAAGAAACTAAAATTTGTTGATGCACATGGCTTTATTTCGATTGGAAACAAACATTTAATTCATGGATTAACTAAAGGATGTTGTTATTCATGGATTAACTCAACATCAAGAGATAGATTTATCAACTACAGACTTTAACATAAATAACTAATACCGTATTAAAAAAAATTAAAGATCGAAGTCAAAATGAAGGTAATGAGGGCTTTTGTTTTCCAGTGAATTTAGAATCCAATAGCTACTATGGACTCAACTAGATCTAGGTCTAACTAAAACTTGTAATACAAATAAATTGTTGAGTACAGACAATTATGTATTGAATTAACACAATTTCATTGGCTTCTATGATGCTAATGTGATCCTATGGACAAATAAAATATCAGAACCACTCGCATAAAAAATAGATGAGGTTAACAAATATTACCCTGGTAAAAGAGAAAGCTTGACTGCACCCCTATAATCCCCAGGATGGTCCGAGACAATTATTCTCCCAAAAGTAATGTCACATTCAGTTAGGAAAAGCGTATAAACAGGCCTTCCAAACCAAGGTGGACAACAATTAGGCTGTGAATGATCACCCTGCAGATGATTGCAATACCAAGTTACGTAAAAATGTATACAGTTATAAATTAAATTCCTCCCAACCCTCCCAAAAAAACAAAGGAAAAGAGGCAACCTCGTTAAAGAAATCCACAATGCAAGCATCAGGCTTCACAGTCATCACTTGTGAGGCAACCAAGCGCTCAATAATATCTTGGAACAAAGAAGGTATAGATTCTACTTTCTTATCTGTCAGATTCAAATGGTGTGTTAGGCAACCGTAACCACTACTCTAGAAAGAAATGAACAAAAACAAAAAGAACACACAAAACACAATTGATTTTTCATTGTCTTAATTTTGTAGGATACAGTCATTCGCATAATGATGGGCAGGATTACAGTAACTTGGCCCAATAATAAGGGTCCATAAGAACATAAAATAGAATGCTAACATAAAATATAATATTTCGTCTCATGCATACCGGTGCTGAGACCCTGCATCTACTGGGCCCACTGACCATAGGTCCCGTAACAATACCCTCCACTTCAATAGAAACCTTGCCCTCAAAGTTGAGTGGGGCATGGTGATTGAGGAACAAATTGGGCCAATAGGGTGAGGTGTCGGGCTTGCCACAAGAAAAGGTATAGCCGTGGGTTGAGAGGCTGGTGATGGTTGTGTGATGGACCAATGTGAGGAAAGATGTTGGATTAATGAGTTGGGTTGATCTTGTGCATTGATCAAAGAGTTTAAAAAGCACCAACAGTTGCATTGGAAGTGTGCTTGGTACAGGTGGGATAAGCTTGAAATGAAGCAGTTAAGTATAACCTCAGGCGGTAAATCCAATACCCTAATGCAAATCTCCTCAAAATTTTCCTGATAGTGGGCCATGGAACAATATTGTCGTACTTAAAGAGTCCAACTTGATAATGTTTACAAGAGTATGGAAACAGATTTCTAAAGCCTTAGAATGGTAAAATGAGAGTTGTGATACATCCATTTATACCTACTAAGGGGCCCTTAATATAGAAATAAGCCATGTATAAATGTTAGTCTGTAAGAGGACCTCCTACAACAAGAGAAGATATGTGAGGGCTTTGGGGATATATGGGGTTTGGTCATATGCAGGTATAAGGGCGTAGTGGCATGAGAGAAAGGGTAAATAGGGCAGGGTTGTTAAGATGCAAAAGAAGCATGAGGGGAGGGAGCAAGAGGAATCATGGTGGTGGTAAAACTATGGGGCTGAGGAGGAGGTGGAATAGGTTGAGAGACCATAGGGGAAGACAACATTCCATAAGGAGGCAGTAGTAATGAGCAGGGAAATACCAAGGTTGTGGGGCAATTGTAATGAGGTAGATTTAGTACAAAGGGACGAAACCTGGCTTTTTAGAGCATCCATGGAAGCCTGTATGGAATCATAACGATTGTCCATGGTTTGTTGCAGAAGCTAATGATGATTGTCTTGAGCTTCCATAAAAGCTTGCATAGATTTATATAGCTCACGGATAGCTTTTTGAGGTAATTGGTAATTTGGAAGGTTTGGGAAGCATGTAGACTGGTGACAAAAGCACCACTTTGTAAGGCACCCACTACTACTACCCTAAAAAGAAATGTCCAACGACGAAATAAAAAAGAGAAACATCACACGCTATTCTATTGTCCTAATTTTGTAGGATAATCACCGCCACACATATATCAATGGACAGGATTGCAGTAACTTGGCCCAATAACAAGGGTTCACAAGGAAATAATATAAAGATTCTAATTTAAAATATAATTCTTCATCCATGCTAGTGCTTGGGCCTTGTGTTTACTAGACCCAGTGAACGAGTAACATGGTGGAACTTCATCAATCGTTACTTGTACTGCAAGAGGGTAGTGAAAGACAAATAGCATGGTTGCAAAGACAAAAATGCATGAACTATACTAATGATTTGTATAAAATAAATATAAATATGCATGAGATGACATGCCTTTGGAGATTCCAGTTACATTGTCCACATCAGGTGGTGCGTCAGCAATGGGAACACCTAACTGAATCATTTCCCTTCCACGTCCTTTTATGGGCCTCTTTGATACCACAAATGTCTGACTTCCTATTCAAGATAAATCATTAGCAATTAGCAGATATTAGAAAAAAGCTATTTGAATTAGTTGCAAAATTAACTTCATTTATTCAAACATAATATATGCGTGTATGTGTAATCATATGGTAGATCTTTGGGAGCCATGTCCCAACAAATTGGAAAATACAACACTTCTGAATGGGTACTAATAGACAAGTTTAGAAAAATGGATTTACAACAAGAGAGAGACTCAGCCTTCATTGACTGTAAAAAAGATTTCCATAATATAGGGGAAAATTCTGGGGTTTGTACAACAGTAACGAATGCACCCAAAGAAGCATCCTTTCTTTACATCCTATAGATGAAATGAATGACCTCTTCTCTCATTCTTTCGGAAATCAGTAGCAGATCACATTCCATAAATGGAAAGTGGAAACCTACTTATTTATAAGAAATATAATTAGCATTACACACAAATACAAATGCCCATTGTCAAAATATAATCATAATTGTATTTTTCTGCATACAAGACAATTCATGGACCTGAAGTTTCCTGCTTTGAAAATACTAGGTTAAAAGAGATTGTGAAAACTAAATCACATTAGACCACATTAAATGTTTCTTTGCCCATGCAAACATTAATGTGTAAATGTAGCGCGAGGCCAAATAAGACTTTCACACAACTTTAGCACAGCATACCACACCACAAGTCACTCGGTTTTAAGTATCTAAGGTCATTCATACAAAATGATAGGGAAAAAGAGGGAGATCTAAACCATAGGAATCGTGCAAGGTGAATTCTGACTGTGTTGGTGCTTATTGATGATAATTCATAATATTATAAAAATGGAAATATATGTGTGTATTTGCAACAAGCTCAAGGGTCTGAAAATGCATATTACAAAAAGTAATTGACTCAGTTTAAGCAAAGGCTATTCTACCATCTTACAATTGTTAGTTAGCATCATGGTAATTCCAAATAATTCTTTGTTGACAACTATTCAACTACTAGAATGGAATACAGAAAAAGTAGTATTTTGTTATTTCTCACTGAAACTGCCACCTTTCAGAATATGGTCAAAATCACTGAGTATTGCTGCATATCAATCAATGAAAGTTTAAAAAAAGCAGTGACAGATCCTCCCAGCATGCTAGCATGAGACACACAGTACACTTACCTTGAAATTGTCCTCTTTTTCCAGCAACTCTCAGATCATTGACTAATAAAACAAGTTTTGAAACTTCAGTACCATCAATTAAATCTTCATATAACTTCAATCCATCAACCACATTCACCTAACATATTAAAACAGGTGCACTTTACAGATAGAATGTTAAAAGAAGGAATGGCAGAAAATTTAAGAGCTATTAGACATCAAGAAAGAAATAACAAGAAATTAATTAAAGCAAACTAACATTTAAAGGACCCTACCATCTTCCCATCAAACATCTCGTTGCCAGTAAAAGATTTTCCCACGGTAGAAGCATTCTGATTTTGATTTTGCATAGAATGTGAATCATTTCCTGTAACACATAGCACAGGAATCACAATAATTGAATCAATGTGCAAGGCGAATTAAGTTTATATGCTGACTCTGATCCTATAATTGAATGTGACTCTATGTGTGTGACTACAAGTAGTAAGGGAGTGTTTTCCTTTGGCATGTCAGTAAACAGGCATATGACATTGTATGCCAAAGGCAAACAAAAGGAAGATCTGGGACACATCCTGAGAATTATTTACTGAATTAAAAAAAAAAATAATAATGCATTAATCGAACATAGTCCTATGTCCTCTAGATTTAATCACTGTTAGCAGTAACAAAAACCTTCAGAATTTGATGTACATTCTTCATTTACGCCCGCAGCTTCACATTCTGAGCTAGACAGAGATCCTTGAGAATTCACAGAGCCATTCAAAGTGCCATCAAGGTGATCATTTGTAACAGCATCTGCCCAAGTAACCAAAATATGAGATCATATCTGAAACCATGGTATATACATCCATTCATATGTAGATATATACACATACAAAAACATATATACCATATATATGTATATGTATGTTCCAAAAGGTCCATTATTTACCTTTACTCTCCTCAGGAGATGCTATACTATTGTTATCCATGGTCCCAACCTTGCCACCAGAGTTAAGTTCTCCATTCTTATCAATCGCACGAGTCCCTTTTTCCACACCTCCAGCAACAGCCACAGCATTTATCTCGCGACCAAAAGATTCTACGTTGGAACTATAACCTTCCTTGGCAGCCTCATTCCTAGAATTATAACCTTCTTTGGCAACCTCATTCCTAGAATTATAACCTTCCTTGGAAGCCTCATTCCTGTGCTGCCCTTGCCTAAACCCCGAACCGAACTTCCTAAACTCCTTGGAGCCAGTCTTTGCTGGATCCACAAACCTCTGCTGCCTCCTCCAGGCTACCTGCTGCAGTGCATATACAACCTCAGACACAGAAAAGTACTGCTGCATAAGCAGCACCTGAGTCCAATTACACCTCCTCTGCTGAATTGCCCCAACAACCATATCATACTCCCCAGGCTCACCAACAACACGCAAATGGTGGCACAAGGAGTCTATGATGGCATTCGCAGCGGCGAATTCACTGCGAAGCCAACCGATAAAACCATCCCTCTCATCCACAAACCACGGCTGGTGGCGATACTGGATCTCAGTGCCGCCACTGGCAGCACCACCGCCAGCCGGAAACTGCATTTTTTCCGGCATGACCGCGTTTCCCGATGGCATTGCCATGAGAACTCGATGCCAACAATGCACTACACACTACAGTCACATAAAAAGCATACCCAGTGGAAAAAATGTGATTTTTTTTAGTGGATTTCAAATCCAGTGCAATTCAAGTGGATCCCACAAGATGAAATGCAAAATTGAGGGGTTTTGAGGCTCAAAGGAGGAATATTGTTGAGGAAGAAGACTTGCACAGGAAGAATTGTAGGGTGTTTTTGATAGAGGAAGCGTGTGAGGGAATCCGGGAGAGATCTGAGAAATAAGTGTATGTGATGTAATGTTGTTGAGTTGAAGACAAGGAAGAAGGTTGTTGGTGTTGTTGAAGAAGGAAGATCTAGGGTTGGGTTAAGGATATGTGTCCATGTTAAAGGGAAGATTATGAATTTTCATGGCTTATTCACCACGCATCCACTGTATAAATTAAATTAAATGCAATGTGCCTAATTCGTTGTTTTTTAATTATTATTTTATTAAGGTGTTGGTTTAACTTTTTAGGAAAGTAGTTATTTTGTACATTTATTTTGTATGAAGTAATATGACCCTAATTGGAGACATTTTTTTCAGTATAGAAATCACCAAAATAAAGTTTGTTTTCTATTAGTTGACTTGTTCAAACACAAAATAAAATCGATATAATTGGGATCAGTATTGGCATACGAATATTCAGAACTAATTATACTAAAATTCTTTATTGTAAATATGATTTTTGAGTTTGACTTTTGGTTTATTTACTTATAAATGTGATAAAAGTATCAATGTGATTATGGAGGGGGAAAAATCCGCGTTCGTAGATATCCGTGCATAAAATCTGCGACGGATAGTTGATATCTGCAGATATTTATTACTCGAAACCCGCGGATAGCGAGTATTTTAATACCCGCTTATAAACGGGCTTAGTGCGGGTATTATACTATCCGTATCCGTGAATATCCGTTACCTGCAAAAAATAAAAAAAAATAATTTTTATTATTTTATTAAGTTAAATTTAATTAAAATTGATATTAATTTATATTTTAAAAGGTTAAATTTAATTAAAATTGTACAATATCAAGTATATCGATTGGAATTAATTGTCATTTATGAACAATTAACAGGTATTAATAGGTCAGATTGTCTTACGCTTTATAAAGTATATTGATTATTGATTATTCGGAAAAAAATATATTGCACTAATGGTTAATTAATGGGCTTGTCTGTGGCAGGCGTTATAAATATACAATTGATGTATATGTACGATCATCCTTTTATAAAATATAGACCCTCTCTATGGAAACATATCTGACTTGAGCGGCGGGGTGTCTTATGCAGTTTAACAACCCATCTGAGTGGATGACATCCTCAAGAATGATTGAAGATCAAAAGAGAACAAAATAAAGAAGGACGACCGACCATCGGATCAATTCAACCGAAACAAAAATTAAATTTTAATTTATATTGAATTTAATTTATATTATATTTTATATATTTTTTGTAATTCTATTTAAATTTTATTTTAATAATTTATAAAAATATATTTTTTTAGATATTTGCGGATATCTGCAAGTTATAAAATATCTGCGTATATTTTTTAAGCGGGTATCCGTGCGAGTAGCGGGTGGGTTTTTTTTTGTCGGGTCGGGTTGCGGGTAGGTACTATCCATATCCGACCCGACCCGTTGTCATCCCTAAATGTGATGTAGAATCAGTATATTAATATATATAGTGGGAGAAATATAGTTTTGTATATGGGAATAAAGATTTTACAAAGTCAATTATTTTAATATTAAATAGTTTTAATATAAATAGTTTATAGTTAAAAATGAGTTTCATTATTTTAAAATATATAATTTTTTTAAAACTTATTTTTTAGATTTTTTTACTTCTCTTTAAGAATTTTCACAACCTATTTATTTATTTGAACATTAGAAATTGTGTGAGTGATTTCTAACGCAGAGAAGGGAATAAGAAGGTCTCCTAACGCAATAAAAAACCTAGGAAGCCACCAACGAAGGCGAGATCGTGCCTGAGTCGCGCCTCCCAAAGTGTCGCCATTCTCGCCGTCGTGAGGTTGTGCCTCTGCTTAAGCTGTAGAGCATTCCCGCCCTAAGGTTTAGTTGTTTGCAAGAGAGGGAGAAGAAAGAAGCTTGAAGCTTCTGATGGACAATAGAGATTGACTTGAACAGAGAAGAAGAAGAAGGAGGTTGCTCCCTTTGTTTGAGAAGAATAAACCCTAGTGGTTTTTGAAAGATAGTAAATGGGCCAGCCCATAAATTGTTTTTGATACATCATTATTTGTTTATTATTTTTTTCGTATGTTATTATTCTACCAGACAAGAAAATGGGTATCCAACGGGTACCCGCGGGTAGGAAAAAATCTGTTGGTTTTTTTTAAGCGGGTATCCGCCGGGTATCCAACATGTACAATTTTTACCTGCGGGTCGGGTTCGGGTATCATACTATCCTTGCCCGACTCGACCTGTTGCCATCCCTAGGCATCACCAAGTTAGAGCATGTCTTGGAAGCTTGGGAGACCTTGGTTGGGTTATCAACATAAAACAAACTAGTATGCATAAGGTTAATTAAAAGGAAAAATGAACAAACAATTATGCAAACTTGAAACTGAAAGAGAAGCTTATAAACCTAAGCAAGTAAATTAATTATGCATAAAAGGGAAAAAGCTCAAATGTAAGAAATGGTTCAGTTCGCACTTAAACTCAACATTAAAGTTATCGAAAACCAAATGGAAAATTCAAACAACAAAAATAAACAGCTTCGATTAGAACCTTGTACCTGAAACTTTATTATTAAAAGCTAGAAACTAAAATAGATTGAAGGGACAATAAATAAGAAGAAATGGAACAGTGACAATAAGATCTCACAAGGAGTTTAACTTGCTCTTGGTTGAGTATTCTTACGTCACTCCTGGTTTCAAGTATAACCCACTCCTGGTTAAGTATTCTAGTCATTCCTGACACCGATTATAACTCACTTCTGGTTGAGTATTCTATGTCATTCCTGGCACCCCTAGACAACATGTCTAGTCCGAGTTTAGCCTCTCTAAGATCTATCCCTAGACAACTATTTATATCGAGTTTACCCACTCGTGGTTCAATATTATATGCCACTCTTGGAACCCCTAAACAACACGTGTAGTCCAAGTTAACCTCTCCAGGATTTATCCCTAGACAACTATTTATACCAAGTTTACCCACTCCTGGTTGTAAGTGTTTTAGTTCTCTTTAGAATATACAACAAATCCATTGTGGGATATTACAAGGTACATATGTTTGACTCTCAATGTGAGGATATGTTTACAATTAAAATCTGACACTTGTACAGTTACACACTCAACTTAACTCTCCTAGAGAGGATAAGTATAATTATGTGTACTCTTGTAACTTAGAGGTTGTTTCCTTTGTTGAAGAGCATTAAATGATGTAAGCTTAATGAGCAATAATATTGATCTTTGATCTTCATGCTTATGCTTGCTCTTTTTCTCTTCTCTTTAGTGAGGTTGTTCCTTTGTTGGAGAAGCATAAGACGATGTAAGCGTGAAGAACAGTAAGATAAATACTTGCTCTTTTTATCTTCTCTTCTCTTCTTCAATGAAGTTGTTTCCTTTGATTGAAGAGCTATATACGATGTAGGCTTTGAGCAGCAGCATTGTTGATCATTCAGATGATGTGTATAAGCTTAGTGAGCAATGAAGTGAATGTTCAGCGCATGCTCTCTTTCTTTTCTTCTCTTCTTTTCACTATGCTCTCAACTTCATTCTTCTTTTCTTCATTTGATTTCAACCTCAATTGTTTCAACCTCGTATCTTTTCTCTTTTCTTTTCTTCATCCCATCTTGGGCATAATACTTTATCTCTATTTTTTTCTTTTCTTCATCTCTCTTCTTCAATTCCTCTTCGAAACATTAAACATTATGTGCTTAAAGATAATATAAGGTAGAGTTAATGACTGATGATTTTTCTTGAGCACACTCTCTCCCATTTTTTCACCTTTTATCCCTCTTATTTTTAACTGCTACTCTACATCTTTGTTAATGGCAAGAAATTTCTTCTCTTTAGTTGATATTCTTTACATAGGCCATTTTAAAAGATGATTGTTGGATGCTGAGTTGATTTTAAGGATAGTAGGCAACCTTTAAATGAAATATCAGACTTTAGTCTTTTCATTAGAGGTATATTGCTTAATCAGAGACTTCATTGAAGAGTAACTTGTATGACTTTTTCAGAGTCAAAGTCTTCAAAAGATTTATTTGAGAATGTTCTTTGCTTCCCTCAATGTCTTTATCCAACACGTGCAGATGTTTTCATTAATTATTTGTATATTTCTATTCTGCACAGATAATAAGGACAAAGAATGCAAGCAAAATAATACTTTATAGTACATGCATAAAATGTTTTGAACGTTTATAGCCTTTAACTTGTATGCTTGTTCAAAATATCTTATCATACGTATTGTGAGTAAATATTGCATAGTTCAAGTATATCATTCAAGAAGGGTTGGGTGATGTATAACACTTTTGACAGTAGACGACATAATACATTAAACTCTTATGAAAAGTTGTTTAGATGTATATTTTAGCACGTTTTTCATCAGACAATATTATTTATGGTATACTTTCGCTTACAACGCTACTTTTGAAGTAAGACATTTAAGCTTTAGTATTTTAATTTGAGACATTGAGGATGTAACGTCGGCAACTTACAGGAACTGTTGACTGCCCCCACAGATCACCACGACGCTTTCCAGTGTGCTTTGTCCTCACTCACACACTTTCCGAGAAAACTTCCCGGAAGGTCACCCATCCCAAAATTACTCCAGGCTAAGCACGCTTAACCATGGAGTTCTTATGGGCTAGGCTACCGAAAAGCAAATGCATTTGGTGATATGAGTAGCCAAATCAATTCCTTTAAGTTATCCTTCAACTGTATAGTCCCATACCTATACAGTCTCCAGATCCCTCTCATTCCGGTGTATGTTCGACCGCTCTCGTCAGTGCCCGGGTGTCACATGCCCACCAGCTTCCGCTTGGTTCGTCCTCGAACCATACCGTACTGGGAGAGGCTAGGCTCTGATACCATTTGTAACGTCCCGGCAACTTACAGGGACTGTTGACTGCCCCCACAGATCACCACGACGCTTTCCAGTGTGCTTTGTCCTCACTCACACACTTTCCGAGAAAACTTCTCGAAAGGTCACCCATCCCAGAATTACTCCAGGCTAAGCATGCTTAACCATGGAGTTCTTATGGGCTAGACTACCGAAAAGCAAATGCATTTGGTGATATGAGTAGCCAAATCAATTCCTTTAAGTTATCCTTCAACTGTATAGTCCCATACCTATACAGTCTCCAGATCCCTCTCATTCCGGTGTATGTTCGATTCGTCCATGTGCCCCTTCCACTCGAAGCCTGCCAGGAGCCGCTCCTTGTCTGTGCCCCCTACACCATGCCTCTTGCACCAGCGATCACTCCCCGCCCTCGTCACTGCCCGGGTGTCACAGAGGACATATCTTACTATTTTGCACATATTCATAAGACAACTCCTTCATGACATGTTTTTCTTTTTGTCTCTATATGAGTACAAATTCTTGGGTATGTTATTTCTAAAACTTTCATGTAGACTTTTCTTATTGACCACACATTTCCTATAAATAACGTGTTAGACGATATAGACCTTAGAGAAACATTGTTGTGTTATGTTCTTTTCTTGAGAAACGTGGTTGACTTGAGTAAGTTCTTAGATGTTACAGGTCAAGTGATGGAAGCTCCTTCAACAATGTTGATGAAGACTCCTTGATGAAGAGGTTGATGGTGCGAAAGCACGAAGAAGAAGTGTAGAAGTGGCTTAATGATGAGGTTTGATGATGCATCTCAGAAGGAGGTTAGGCCAATCTTGAAAGAAAATGTAGAAGAAGTCTAGAAAAGAGACAACTTTAAGAACAACTTAGGAAAATTCAGGCTTGAAATTTTGGCAAAGTTTCACTAATATCATATGGAAGGGAGCCTTTCTCTAGGTACCTTAAGGCCAAAAACAGGGTGATTATGTCCCATGCATGCTCAACTCAAGAAACAAGCCCAAAACTCATTCAAGATATCATTTTGTCAACTTTAACCTTTGCTGAGTGTTTTACCCATAATTTTTTCTACAAAGTTTCAAATGAAAGGATCCTTTTTTAAATGGAAACTAGAATAAAAGAGTTTTTCATTGACTATAAGTATGAACCTTTTGGACCTTTGATCTGATTGAAGTTTAACTTCGGAAATCGTTGAGATGAAAGAAAGTCTAGAAATGACATGATATCTTGGCCAAAATACAAGGCCCAAAAAAAACTTATGTACCTACTTACAAGGCTTAAGAGAAAGCAAGAACAAGTTTGAAAACACCGTATTCCACAAGAGTGGAAGTCCTTGAAGTGATTATTCTTCTTCCATTCTCCTATCCCTGGTTCAAGTTGTAGCTCCCTGGAAGGATCTACACCAAGCTCCTTGGATGGTTTCCATCATACATTCCCTCTTGAAAAACGATTTGTCCTCAAATCGGAAGATATTTAGGAAGCACAAATTTTGTTGTTGATCTCCTCACGGATCAAAGATGTACCTACATTATCCATTAAACAAAATTTAAATGAGTTTTTGTACTAGAGTATTTGTAAAGTAAAGAACAAACGAATAAATCCTTTTTGTATTTTTTATAAGATTTTCTTTAAGAAATTATTTTTTCTACAAAATCTAAAACTTTTTCTTCACAAGGTGAAGAATGAGAGTTATCCAGGTTTTTAGTGTGTTGATCTTATAGAAACAATGTTCTTTCGTGAGGACATTCCAAATAAATGTAATGTTTTCTCTTTCAAAACACTTGAAGCATTGAACACCTCTTGTTCTAATTTCTTTAGATATTTCATAAGTAATAAGACCTAACATTTCTTCTTTGAGTAGGAGTTCGTCCTTGAGTAGGATCTTTTCCTCCTCCTTTTCTCTACTCTTAATCTCTTCTTTCTCTTTCTTTTCTTTCTCCTCCCTTTCTCTTCTCTCATTTTCTTTTTTCTCTTTCTTTTCTTTCTTCTCCCTTTCTCTTCTCTCATTTTCTCCTCTCTCCTCCCTTTCTCTTCTAGCTTCCTCCTCTCTACCTCTTTTAACTTCTTCAACTCTTACTCTCAAGAGTTTCTCTTCTTTAGCTCGTGGAACTTCTTTCATTTTTTTTTCCTTCCTAGCTAATTTCATTTGTTCATCTTTTTCTCTTGTTCTTCTTGCTAGTTGTATTTGCTCATCTTTCTTTATTTCAATATCTCTTCTCTCCTTATCGTTCAAGAGCTTCTCGACTTGCTCTTTAAACTCATTCTCTTTATAAAATAACTTTTTTTCACTTTTACTACTTTCTTTATCTCTCTCCATGTGGTCTCGGATAACGGTTGATTTAACATGTTTGTATGTGTATATTTTGTGAACAAATCAACTCCTTCATAGTTTTTACCTTGTTTTATCCTCAAGTTTAGTGTGTTTCCTAGTTTTCTTGTGTTTTATTTAGTATATGTTTGTTTTTACCTCTAATCTCTTTGTTTGAGTGTGTGAAATAAATGAATAGGAAGCAATTCTAGTGGAGGAAAACAAGCAAGAACTCAAGGGAACATGTTTTGGGACAATAAAAGATTAATTTGAAGCAAACACCCATGTTGGACACCTTTGGAATTGCACAAGAACTTGAATTTTAGAATGCTGTCAAAACTGTCTGTAGCTGAGCTGTATGTCTTTGGAATGTTGCAGCTGGGGTGCAGCTGAGGTGCAGCTGAGCGCCCTGCTCTCTGGAATGCTGGCGCTGGGGTGCAGCTAGAGTATAGTTGAACACTCTATCACTGGAAATCTGTCGCTGGGGTGCAATTGAGCGCCCTGCTCTCTGAAATGCTGCAGCTGGGGTGCAGCTAGAGCCATCAAAATGGGTCACAACCCGCGAGCCAACCCGGCCCGTCACGGGTTCGGGCCGGGTTGGGTTTGAAAAATACAACCCATTTATATGCGGGTCAGATTTCAACCCGGCTCATTTAAACCCGGCTCATGCGGGTTGAACCCGTGTTGAGCCGGGTTGGCCCACCAACCCACCTACCTATTTTTATTTTTTTAATTTATTATTTTATTTATGAAACTCTAAAAAATAAAATACTTTCTTCACTCACTGTTTATACAAAAAAGTAACATCTGTTCTCACAAATTACTCTCATGGTACTTGCTCTCATTTGACGGTGCTCTCACCCTCACTTCACTAAAATTCTTCAAGGAGCAGGTAAAGCACCTTCCTTTTTTCTTCTCTTTTCTCCACATTTTTGTTTTCTCACTTCTCTTTCTTTTTTTTTTCAAAAACCCTATAATGATAAAAATAGGGGTTTGTGAATTTGTTTTTTGTTTTGGGGGATTTGAAGACATGGAATGATTTTTTTCATGTTCTGACATGCTTGTATCAGATTTTGTTCATTTTATTTAAACAATTTGAGTATATATTATTTGAATAAGCTCTTTTTGATATCTTTGAATTTGGGAAATTATGTTACAAATTAAACTATTAATTTTTTGTTGATGTTATTGAGTATTGGTTCTCTTTCTTTTGACTAATATTTTTTATTGATTGTCAAAATTGTTCTGATATTAGGAAAATCTTTCTTAGTGAATTTAGAGACAACAAGAACAAGGGTCAAGGGTTACAAGAATTGATATGATAGACTACATTCAGGTAGGTTTGACATTCCGGATGATTCAAGAGAGCATTATATTGTGGATTTATCTATTCAAGATTCTAATATCGTAAATAAGGAACAAAAAATGATGAATATAAGAAACTTATTTGTATGTTTTTTGTGTTTGTTTTTGGATGACATTTAGATTATATTGTACTTTTTATTATTATTTTGAATTGTCTTTAACATAATTTTTTGAGAGTGAAATTTGTTTAAATTTAAATTACCGAAAGTTTGTATTTTTTATTTAAAAAATAATAATTAAATGGGCTAGTGAGCCAACCCGTTTACCCACCAACCCGTGGTGGGTCGGGCCGGATTCAAGTTTTTCTGGCTCGCTAATAAATGAGCCGGGTTGGGTTGGCTCACTAAATAACCAACCCGTGGTGGGCCGGGCCGGGTCGAGCCGGGTTACCCGTTTTGACAGCTCTAGGTGCAGCTGAGCGGTGACGACGCTGATGTGTCAAAATGGGTTATTTAAACATGGGTCTCACGATTTTTTGGGCATTTTTCTCCTCCTACACTTCATTCTTCACCTAGAGAGATTGAGAGAGGCCCTTGGAGGCTGTTTGGGGTGTTGGGAAACTTTCTCACTCCTACTTGGGTCTTCAAGCTTCACCAATGGTGATTTTTCCCCTTTTGGGTGGAGGAAGAAGATGGGTCACAAATTGGATATGGAGATGTGAAGGGGAGGCACAAATGGAGCATGGAGCAGCTGCCAAGAACCTTGGGAAAGGTTGTTCATCTTCTTTTTGGTTCCAATTTCTTCCCTATCTCTTCAATTTTGTAGAATCCTAGGTTCTCCACCATGGAGGGCTTTTCCTATTTGTTGAGATTAGTTGTAAAACATGGAACTCTTATGTATTTTGTGATGTTAGTGATATATGCTTTTCCAATTCTTGTTAGTATTCAATTTCTATGTTTAATGCTTGCTTTGGATCACCCATGCATGAATTTTGGTTCTTGATGTATTGAGAAATATGATTGAACCTAGAACTGAAATCGAATACCTATTGGCTGGAATTGACATGTTTGTGAATGCATGAGAATGAAATGGATGAATTCTAGTCTTGACAAATTATAAATACACTATGTTAAATTTCTTGCACACCAACTATTTGATAAAATACCAAAAAGAGTTTCTTGTTGTTTTGTGCACTTTGATGTCTAATTGAGTTTTAAAAGGAAGAATTGTTATGTGTTGCACAAGTCCCTTGGGAGAGAACGATATTTATCACTTGCCACGCTGCGACCGGTGCACTTGCCGTTGATTTTGCAATCAACGGTCTCTCTCTTCATGTTTAAGTTCTTGATTTTCTTGAAGGAAGGTGAAACAATTTTTCTTCTCATGCATGCTCTTAGATCATCTCAATCTCTAATTGGTGATTTTCTACCACTTTTAACACCATAATCTCTTCGATGCCACCAATCACATGCATGCCCCACAAATCTAGAAGAACACAACCTAACTATATGATACTTACTACACCTAATAATGAAATAATGAAGTTTGTCAACCTTTTTCTCCCAAGCTAAGTATGACATGAGATCAACTTTACTACCAAATTGTGGAATGTCTTTCTCATCTCTTAAATGCAACTCATCCTTACAATACCTATAATGCAAACTATTATGATTCCAAAAACTATCATGCAAACTAAAATGGTAAAAGTCATCATTGTGGTGACTACTATAAAGCTCATTTCTACTAGGAGAGGGGGGTGTTTCTCTAGTGTACCTTCTTCTATGTGAGAACTACTCTTGTTATTTCTCCTTATTTTGATTTGTCATGAATTGAGTAAACATGTCTTTCTACTCACTTATTTCTCTCATTTGTTGTTAGAGTTCATCTCTAATATGTAAGCTTTATTGGTTATCCCTCAGACTTTAATGTACACTAGAATAATGTGAGTGATCACTCATGTTGTGAAGTGAAAAGTAGCTCACAAAGGTTTTCAAAAGAACTTCGCAATTATGAATGAAAAAGGTTTTCATAAATAAAGTTTTCTTTTTGGATAAAGGATTTCTAGAAAGAAACAAAGAGTAAGGATGTTTTAAGTAGCTCCTAAGAAGGAGAGGTTAGTCACAATGGACAAGTTTAGAAACCAAGTCCTTCTTAGATAGAGTTTTCTTAGATTACCCTTACCTAGGCTCCTGGGTAAAAATCTTCCAAAACAAGTGTTTCAAATGCAAATGCAAGGATGCTCCTAAAACAAAAAAAAAGGTTTATCTAGGATGCTACAAACAGACCTATATATTACGAAGACTTAAAAAAGGGAAAAAGCAAAGCATAAAAGGAAGATAAATGGATTGTAAATGACATGTAAAGATGCTAGATACTAATGGCTTTAATGTGAAGATGCAAGTGACACTTTGGAGCCATTGACACACCTTCACTTCTAATGGTAGAATTAAAACTATTACAACAATTTAGCTATAGAGATAGGATTGTGTGATATTGAAGTACAAATGGTGTGATATTGAAGTACAAAGAAACAAATGAAACAAAATTACAAATCAACACAAAGGTTTCGTGATACTGAAGTATCCAAAGCAATACACAAATTGTCTTGTTTTTTCTCTCTTCGAGTGTTTGTCCTCTCCTTGTGTTTGTCTCCCAAAAGTCATGTGTCCTCACTTTTCTAAGCCAAAAGCGGTTCCTCTAGTAGTCTTCCTTCAATCCTTTAAGATGCTACCTTCAAAGTTAATCATACTCCAAAAAGGAAGCATAAACCCAAGATGTTTCAAGCACTCCAAGAGGCCAATAAAAAAAGCAACAAAGCATAATTTGGTAACTAAACTCAAATGGAGTAAAGATGAGACATGACATATAGAAAGTCAAGAAAAGAAAATCTAAAAATAAAGCATAAAAACAAGTAAGCACTTCAAAAGGAAATTCCTAAGAAAGGTGCTAGAATGGATGATTAAAACCAAAACAAACTAAGAGTAATAGGATACGAAGATCTTAGCCAAAAGAAATGATGCTTACGGTAATCAGGAATGGTTCACAAACAAGACCAAATTTCAAAATCAAAATGGATTTCTAGTTGTTGTTGCTACTTTTTCTTTTATCTCTTTTCTTTTTGTTTACTTCTTTTGCCCATTTTATTTTCTTGTTTTTTATGGAAGAAGGGCTAAGCTCGAGTTGGAGATTTATGGTGGAAGGGTTGAGCTGAAGCTGGAGATCCATGGTGAAAGGGCGAAGTTGGTGCTGGAGATCCATGGTGGAAGGCTTAACCGAAGCTGGAGATTCGTGGTAGAATGACCGAGCTGGTAGTCGTGTATGTTGTGAAGTTGTGTTCGTGTGGGGGTGCTGACCTTGTGGTGGATCATATGCTCTCACATTTTATTATAATCTCCTTTTTGCAACATTCCCACCCTGTTACCTCACTATGTGACTAGGATCCATACATACCATTTGACGTGTCATTTGAATGTAAATCCATATAAGGGTGTTAAAGCAACATTTCTAATAACGCACCAATGTTGTCAGTTATATTTTGACAATTAATCAGTTTCGTTCGAGTGTTAATCAAACAGATTCAAATATATATTATCTGATTCAAATAGATATTATATGCAAAAAGTCAAATGATGGACCATTTTGCCAATATTTTTCTCTGCTTAATGTTTATTTATTGGGTGGGTTGAGGATAATTTAGTGTTTCCCTCTCTTGAGATGAAGGGAACATTATATGCTCAAAAACATAGTTGGTGATTGACTTGATGGAGGTTATTGATGATGGGACATAGTTCGAGAGCTAAGCACAAGTGGAGAACTTGGTTATTTGAACTATCTAAACTGTACAAATGCACCATTAAGCTATCTGAGCTTTCCATTTGCTCAACCAACTTATTCGAATTATATACATGCGTTATTTAGTTATTGGAACTTTCCACATGTTCAACTTAACTATTCGGAAAAAAATACTTTGTCTATTGAGCTATTTGAGCACTCCATTTACTCGACCAACTTCATCAAACTAGACTTCTCACCGAACTATGAGTTCGCCATGTTCTCCATGTACAAATGCACTATTAAGCTATATGAGCTTCTCATTTATTCCACCAACTTATTCGAGTTATTTACATGTTTTATTAAGCTATTTGAGCTTTTCATGTTTCATTGAACTATTGAGACTGTTTACCAATTCTATTGAACTATTCGAACACTCTATTTGTTCGATCAACTTAATAAAGCTAGACTGATCGACTTAATCAAGCTACACTTCTTACTGAATTATCTGAGTTCGCCATGTTTTCCAATTTTTATATTTTTATGAGTTCGCCATGTTTTCCAATTTTTATATTTTTACTTCGTGTCATTGTGCTTCCAGTTAGCTAATTTAAGTGATTGATGGTTTGCTAATAACATGTTTAGGGAGCAACGGATATTAAGCTGAACTGAAAGGGCCTGAGTACATAAACAAACGGTCCATGTAGAAAAAAGACAAGAGGAACGAGGTGTTGGACAAAGATTTTAAGACAGAAGGAATTATTTATTTATATATAAATAGTTGAGTTGAGTTGAGAAGGCGCACTTGTTAGTAGAGAGGGGTGAGTGAGGGAAGATGTTTCCAAGAGAGAATCATAGTAACGGCTATGAGCAGGTCCACCAGGTGGGTGGCATGGATCACACCCATTCCCACATCCACAGAGAGCGAGTCCGTCGCGGCACTCGCAGGTTACGTGGCTCCTCTTCCTCTCCATCTCTTAGGGTTTTCGACCAATCGCAACCGAACCACCACCGACCTCCCTGCACTGATTTCGACGTCGCCTACTTCCATTCCTACGCTCACCTCGGTATCCACCAGGAGATGATAAAGGTTCCTCTTCTCTTCTTCTCTCATTTCGTCTCTCTCACCAACACTCTTTCACTCTGTTCACATCATGCTTTCGTATGCAGGATCGCGTGCGTACTGAAACTTACAGGGAAGCAATCATGCAGCACCAGAGTTTCATTGCAGGCAAAGTAATTTTTCTGCGGCACATTTAAATTCATCTCTTTTCATTTGCCCTCTTTTCTTCGTCACCACCACTTCCTATCACTGCAGTTTAATTTATAAATTTTCGTTTTTTTTTTACTCTGCAAATGTTCATTTCTGTTTCTTCACATAACAATGTGGTTTATGAATTAATTAATAGTGCTCAGCGTAGTATCTCATGTTTTTAAGAGGATTCACGACTACGACAGCCGCACCAGGAATGATTCTCGAATAACCCTACTCCACTAATAGAACCTTAGTTAAAACTAGTAATTGAAAACTCTGAACTTCAATTGCCGAATCCCTGTAGAAGACACGACTTTTGGAACCCTAATGCTAGTATGGTACTTACACGAATGCAAAACTTTAGTCAGAACTGGACTTCAGCTTCTATGTAACTGGTTATAGAATGATTGAGGGAGAGATTTCGTTGTTCAACAAAAATGTATTAGGAGTACTTGCTTGATACTTTGCCTGTGATCCAGCAGTACCATTGTTAATTCCAATAGAACGTGAAACCCTATTGGTAGGAAACTGGAATCAGATTAGGAGCATTCTTGAGTATTATTTCTCACTGGAATGCACCCCTTGCTACTAGTCATGGTTTTATGCATTACACCTGATTCTATTTAGTCACGAAGTATATCTCTGCCTTTGAAAGGAATGTACTAACCCTTTGACCAAACTCATTTCTGGAGATTCCTTGAAAAGGCGTGTCAGGAGTTTGGTACTTTGAAGGGTTTGATATACTTTCAATAAAAGAACGAAGTATATGTTGAAAGGTTGCTGGTGGAATTGCTTCTATTACAAATCCCCAGTACTCCTCCCTTTCAGTTTTCTCTTGTCACTATTGTCAGAAAACGGCACTTGTATAAAATTGTGCCATATGATGATGTTGTATCAAGCTTTATATGTAGATAAAAAGAAAATTCACACTTGCCAAATTGGAGACGAAAGCTAACGTTGATTGTCTGCTTACGTATCTACTAATTGTCCCTCAAACCTTGCTTATCTTTTTATTCAAATTTACTAACGGCATCAGGCTTGATGGTTACTCTCCAAACTGACCAAACCCCATACTTCCTTCTTTTTCTTATAAATGCCATAAATTCCCTGTTGCCCTCACCTTTTTCATCGTAAAGTACTTTGTTTTTCCTATTGATGAGTGCGAGGCTAATTCCTATCCTTAAATTCAATTATCCCGTTTGTAAGCCTTATTAATGGAATGGAGTACATGTTTTTTTTTTTTTTTTCTTTTTTTTTTTTTTTTTTAATGAAGATCTACTTATCATAACTTTTAAATACGAAGGTTCTGTTTTTCTTTTTGGAATACTTTCTATATGAGATATAATAATTACAATTGCAAAACCATGATGCATCTATTTTCTATTTAATTGTTATTACAACATTTTTTTTTACAGTTTATTAAATGTATGTGCTATGCATGCAAACTCAAAATTTGTAAAATTTGCTCAAAATTAAAAACTTTTATAATTAACTATAAATTGTCATGGGTGTCTTAAACAAAATATACAAGTAAACATCAACAATAGGAAAATACAAGCTTCCTACATTACAATTAGTCATAATGTAATTACATTTTCAGCCTTCAAACCTAGAAATTTAAATCCCAGAAATATCCCTCCAAAAAAGCTTTAAAATAAACAATTAATGGTTGCTGTCACTGCCACAACCATTATACCAGCCCCTTTAGCAGGGAGGGGCCTCCCCTCTCTGCTACACTGCTATAGACTCTATAGTTTGCTATGTAAAACCTGATTATGACTCTTGGCCAAAATGGAGGACCTTTTTCAACTGAGGTAGGTCAGTACATTGCTGACTGAACCCATGTGGAGGGCTTCTTGTTGGGGACTGTGTTATTGTACATTAACACAAATGATGTTTGTGTTATATATCAAATCATTGATATCTCATTGTCATTCATAATTTGCTTGTTTTTCTATGTTCTTCTGGATTGAGGTTTCTTATGGCTTTTCCTGTCCTCCCTGCTTCTTAATCATCTGCTTTCAGGTTGTGGTTGATGTCGGATGTGGTACCGGAATCCTTTCTATATTTTGTGCTCAGGCTGGTGCAAAGCGGGTATAGTCTTCCAAAATAACGTTCATGTCAGTTTAGTTAGTACAAATGAATTGCCATTATACATTTTTGGTAATAAAATGTATTTTTTAATGAAAGCCAAACTTTTATTTTCATTTAAGCCATTGTCGGTAAACTCATGATTAACTATTAAACTCTTATAGTTTTACGATTCTGGGTAAACAAAACGACTTAGCTCTATCAAACTGTTGTAAATTTGGTAAACTCATGTAAACTTGCATAAACTGTTGTAAATTTGTTCCCATTAACCCCAAATTGCAATTGACTCAATTTCCAATTTAATTTATACTAAAATACTGTGAAGGTTATGCACACCTTTTTTAGATTACATAATTTGGAGACACTGTATGCATCATGCACAGGTTGCTTTAAGCGCTCTATTTCTTCATTTTTTTTGTATCTCAACTTCTGTTCAATTTATCTTTGGGGTTAATAATATATATTTCTATATTCTTGGAACTTTATGCCCTTGTTTAAGCTTTTAATTTGCTTGTTTCAAACATTTTTTTCCATCACTAAAGCATTTGACATGCATGATATTGGTTTGTGTTGCCAGGTGTATGCAATTGATGCCAGTGACATTGCCCTGCAGGTAATTGTCAAAGATCATAGTTTTCATTTGGACCCCATTTAGTTTTCATGAGGTTGAAACTATACTCAATTTTCTATTTGTTCCTATAGCACTATTACAAAAGTGGGCCTTTTTTTCGGATCTTTTTACATACATCCATGGATTTCCAAGCCACACTATTCCTTTTTCAAAAAAGTACAAAACCTAAGGCAGGCGATCTGAGTATTGGCTTCTATGCTAGATTGAGTTCTAAAGGGCTATATAACCCAGTGGATGTGTGATATTACCTTATCCAGTGCTTGTTGGAGATAAGAATACAATATTTGGGCTATTGTATCATTTTTTAGTTCAATTTATTCTATATTAGCAGTAGCTGATACTGTATATGTAATCTACTATATGTATCCATGATACGATAATCATAATTATGATTTATAGTAGAATGAAGTGTACTCATCTGTAGCTGACCAAATTGGAACCAGACCTGTAATTCTAACTGATCCCCTTTCTCTCTGCATCATTTTACCGAGGTCATGAAATATAATAGTTTATTATTATTATTATTATTTTTTTTTTTTTTAATAACTTGTCTTTGCAAGACTGCAAGAATCTTTGTTAAGCTTTTTCTGTTTCCTTTACCTATAAAACATTGTAATAACAGTCGTTCTTAGAGGATAATTATAAAATTTTTTTGGAGAATTATTGTACTTTGCATAACATTTTGTAATACCAGCAGTTTCTCTTGTTCTGTTTAATTTCATCTTTGTTTAGTGGGCTGTAGAGAGCAAAGAGTTGAATTCTTATGATGTTGTTCTGTACATTTAAAGGTTGAGATTGTGAGTAAGTTGTTTAAATGTTAGTAGCACTCTTTTTACCTTGAGTACTAGGTTTCAATTAATTACTTTCTTTTGGGAGCAGGCAAATGAGGTTGTGAAAGCCAATAACTTGTCTGATGTTGTTGTTGTATTGCATGGACGAGTCGAGGTAGGCTCCTTTGGCCAATATATGCTTTTTATTTTATTTTTTCATTATCACTATACATTATACAGTTGTCATTCCTGGATAACGGATAGGAGCAGCTGACCCTGGGATAGGAGATAAGGGGGTGACCACTATTATAATATTTTATATGTGCACAAACACACAAGTGTGTGTGTGTGTCTATATGCATATATATATTAGAAGTATATATAAGCTGAAAAACAGAAAAGAAAACACAAAATTCATACACTAGTTGTAATTAATAGTAACAACTCAGTACTTAACAAACCAGAGTATAGAGTCAAGAAAAAACAAATATAAAACCTAAATTATCAACTTATAGTACACTGATTCTTAATAATACTAATAAGCAAATAAGAAAATATGGAACTTAATAAAAATATTGAACCTTCCACTAAAAGCAATGGCTATTATTGGTTAACTTTTTGGTATGGTTCTACAGCTGCAGTTTTTTTTTTTTTTTTTTTTTTTTTTTTTTTTTTTTTCTCATAACAAAATGTGTAGGCATTTAGCAGATTCTACTCTAAAAGTTGTTGGTTTTTCCTTTTTTAACTTGATATTTTTTATTTAGAACCAGCTGTATAATTTTAAATTCACCTTATGCTTTATGCAGGATGTTGAAATTGATGAAGAGGTGGATGTTATAATTTCGGAATGGATGGGCTATATGCTTCTATATGAGGTGCTTATTAGGATTTTTCTGGCTATTTGATTAAATATATATTTCTGAATGTCGAAAGCTAAATCAAATTTTCATAAGATCAGAAGAGCCAAACAATAAATGAAATTGAAATTAGGAAAAGACTAATTTTGTATGGCTACTTTTGAAAATAGAAAAATGGAAATCCTTACAATTTTGTACACAGAATTGAATTGAAAATGTCAGTGGTGGAATAGGTTCTATACATGTTCCAGTGATTGGGCTGAAGAAAAGGAGAAATTGTCACTCGATTAGTATAATTGTGGAAAAACAAAAAATTGTACTATTATATAAATTCAAGTGAAAATGTTTTCTCATATTCAATTGTAATAGGTTGTTCGAAGTTTAAGCATCCATGATGTGTTGTTTTATGAGATAAATCAGATTAGTATACAAGGAGCCTACGACAAATTTAGGAAACTATGAAAACTTATTTTTGGGTACAAATTCTTGTGAATATGGTATTGTTTCTACATATACGCTCCTAGTATCAATAGTATATGATACAGAATAAAAGTATACAGCAAGGCGTATATGAAACTTACTAAAAAGCATCAAGAACAATCATGAGTTTAACACTTCCCAAAATCCATTCTTAGGTTGGATGTAATTTTTTCAAAGTTTTTGCTTGGTGAGTAAATCTGCAAGTTGACTTTGAGTGGACACATATGGTTGGGAAATCAAACCACTGTTGAGCTTTTCTTTGATAGAATGTTTATCCATCTCGGCATTTTTAGTTCTGTCATGCTGCACTGGGTTGTGGGCTAAAATAATGGCAGATTTATTGTCACAATATAACCTCACAGGATTATTCCACCTTATCTTCAAATCTTCCAATATTATAGTCATAAAAGTTCACTTATTCCTAGGCCTTTGCTTGAAGTATTGTTTCAGCACTAGATTCGCTACCACCTTCTCTGTTTTGCTCTTCCAAGTCACTAGGTTTCCATTGAGGAAGTTGCAATATTCATTAGTTGACCTTCTATCCATAATTGATCCAACATAATCAACATCAATATATGTCTCAAGGATTACTCTATTGTTGTGTTTGCACAAAATCCGTCTTATTGGTATCCCTTTTAAATGCACCAATTCTAAGGGCAGCTTGTAAATGTCCTTCTTTTGGTTGGTGCATAAACTGACTGAATAGGCTCACAACAAAGGCAATGTTTGGCTTAGTGTGAGATTAAGTAAATGAGTTTGTCATCAAGTTTGTGATATTTTTCCTTGTCCCCAACAACATTCTTCTTTGTACTTCCCAACTTTGTATTTGGATCAATTGGTGTATTTGCTGGTCTGCAGGTTGTGTTATCCAATTCAGAAATGTATTTTTGTTGAGATATGAAGATTCGTATCTTGGAATGGGTTTCTTGAATTGCCAAAAAATATTTGAGCTTTCTTAAGGTCTTGGCTTCAAATTCCTTCACAAGGCACTGTCTTAATACTTTCTACTCCTCTTTGTCATCTTTGGTTACTATATATAAATACCCTAATAATATAGGTATTCCCCCAAGGATGAATGTTTGATACGTAAAGTGTGATCCCCTTGGCTCTGTAACCAATACCATGACTATGGTAAATATTCCTAAAGATGCTCTTGGTGATTGTTTCAACTTGTATAGTGCCTTCTTTTAACTTGCAAACTATTTCGGTTACTATATATAAATACCCTAATAATATAGGTACTCTCCCCAAGGATGAATGTTTGATAAGTAAAGTGTGATCCCCTTGGCTATGTAACCAATACCATGACTATGGTAAATCTTCCTAAAGATGCTCTTGGTGATTGTTTCAACTTGTATAGTGCCTTCTTTTAACTCGCAAACTATTTTGGCACCAACGTATTTGCCATAATTAGGTGACAACTCCTTCTTCGAGGTCTCAATTAGAAAATGCATTTTTTTACATTGAACTGCTGCATGTCCCAATCATGGTTTGATGCTAATTACAATATTACTTTGATCGTGATCAACTTAGCAAATGGAGTAAATGTCTCCAAGTAACACTACATAGGTTTGAGGGTATCCTTTGACCACCAACCTTGCCTAATACCTCATGTAATGATGTTGGGTTGGATTCTTAGGCAAAAACAAATCCTGGATGACTTTTTCTCTTCTTGAATATGACAGATTTTTCCCAATTCCTATCATCAAGTGCAGATTTTGTTGTAAATGCTGATTCTGCAAGTGTTGGTTCTTGTTCTCTCTCTTACTTTTTTCCATTCCTTCATTTTTGGGGACAACAGTGTCAATGCTATTATTTATCCTGATTTCTGGCCCAAAATTTGGAAGTGTGAGCAACTCATCTTCCTCTCTTACTTTCTCCTATCGAAGATGAGGTTGTTTGAAGTAGCTTTCTTGTTCGTTGAATGTTATATTCCAGGACACAATTTTTTATGTGGTGATAAAACAATTATATCATTTTTGTGTGATTGAGTCCCATAAATACACACGTCAGTGCCCTAGGATCAAGTTTCCCGCTTTTATTACTATGAACATGCATAAAGGATACGCACCCAAATATTCTAGGTTGGAGCTTATTATAAGTGTCTATATGTGGGAAAAATGGATAGGGTTTCCATGAGATTTTTGAGGCTAAGGGTTTAGAGGGTAACCGATTGATTAGGTTGGTGGCAGTAAGTATAGTTTCCCCCTAAAATTGTTTTGGAATATTGTTTAAAAAAGAAGAGCTCTAGTTTGGTGAAGTGATTGTCCATCTTTTGTTTTTTGCGCCCCATTTTGTTGGGCTGTGTTAAGACATAAATATTCATGGATTATCCATTCCTTTTGATAAAAGGAGTTGATCACAAAATTAATGTAGTCCTTGACATTATTAGACCTGATTCTCTAGATATTAAAGCCCCTAAATCGTTTTTTATACTGGGAAATCCACCTTTCCTCCAATTAGCAACCCTGGTTGTTCCTTCTTCAAACCACCATTGTTGAAATCTTGGTATTTGGAGTCTTCAACATCATACCTATCTTGCTTTCTTCACTCCCACAATGGCTACCGCTCCATTAAGTCCTAGGATTTTCTCGTTTTCCAGGATTTGGATTTGGATTTGGATGTAGACATATTCAAAATTTAGACCAACCAAGAAATCGTATATCTTTGCTTGAACATCTGTCTCAACCACATAAGGCTTAAAAAAATCTGGAATAGCCAAGGTCGGTAAATGTGATACCACTTCTTTTTAATATTTCAAAAGCTTTCTAAGCATCCCCATTCCGTTGAAAGGCGTCCTTCCTTAATAGTTGTGTCAAAGGTTTGGCTATTTTTCCATAATCTTGCACAGACCACCAGTAATAACTAGTGAGGCCCAAAAATCCATGTAATGCAGTGACATCTTTTGGGGCATAGGAAAAAGAGAAATTGTCACTTCATTGGTATAATTGAAGAAAAACAAAAAATGTACACTTATATAATTTGATAGACCACAAGCTTATTGTTGAGTTTTATTTGGAAGCTGTGGAATCTGTATGATGTTGCAGATAATCCAAATTTGTTTTTCCTTGGAGCTTCAGTAAATGTATTTTAACTATGCAATAATACATTAACAGCACCAAATGAATACTGCTTATTTGACCCACGGACACAGACTCATGCACACAAACATGTTAGAGAGCAAGGGTAGTTGACATGTAATCAGTTGATTGTGATAGTTGACATATTATCGATTAACGCAAATGATATGCAACTTGTTTAGAGACATTTTATAATACCATAGTTTTGGTGATTGGATGTTATTTTTATGAGATTCATTGAGATTTCCAGCATTAAACTGATTTTTCTGGTTGATTGTGATACGTACAGCTAGGAGAATATTATTTTTATTGGAAATAACGCAAATCATTCATATAAAAACCCTTGACTCAAATTGGTTTTGTAAGGTTAAGTGAAACCTAAATCCAAATGCTAGGACATTTCATCATTTCAGGATCCTATTTGTTCTTTTTCCTTTTGGATTAAATATGTTTTTGGTCTTTAAACTATCACGTGTTTTTGGTTTTCGTTTCCCTTCCAAACTTTGTTCTATTTAGGTTCCTTTCCTTTTAGAAAGGCACGAGTTTAGTCCTCTATGGCCAATGTCGTTAGTTTTATTTTCTGACGTGACAAACAATGTGTCACCATTTAAGACACTTGTACTATATCCCCAGGTCGACAAGATAGCTTGGTGGCAAATGTGTGCTACATCCCTAGTCCGGTAAGGTTGGCAAGATACGTGTGTTGCTGATATGGGAAAATAGTACATGTGTCTTGCTGACCTTATCGGGCTGGAAATGTGGCACAATGTTTACCACCAAGTTTTCTTGTAAACTTGGGACATAGTACACATGTCTTGAATGGGTTGGGGACGTGGCATACTGTTTGCCACATAAAAACACTAATAACGTTTGTCATGGAGGACTAATTTTTTAACTTTCTAAAACGAGAGGGAAGAAAATAGAACAAATTTTGAAGAGGAACAAAAAGAAAAAAATAAGTGATAGTTTTGGAACAAAAAACATGTTTAACCCTTTCATTTTGTAACCTCTTGCTAATTAAGAGTTGGAGGAGAATATTTCTCCTATTTTTTGGCTTGGGTGAGTGTTCAGGTATTGTTTGGAATGGGCTAGAATTTGACCGGTTCAATGCTTTTCCAATCAAATTAGATGGTCCACTCTGTTTTTTATAACGATCGAAGTTTTTATTTGATCTTATGTTAGTGGTTGGATCTTAAATTTTTATCAAAGAAAAGGTCGATGCATAATATCTCCAGGTAATCTAATATAATATCTAGGGAGATGTAAAAGCAGTGATTGTGATTTATTGATATACTGTCTTTTTTGAGTGGAAGAACCAAAACATTAAATGTCAGTTAAAATTTGCTTTCCTTTCATTCCTTTTCTTCTTTATTCTCTTTATTTTTTAGTTGGTGTTTCGAAAGGATGGCTGCTTCAGTTCCAACCTAAGTCTAAATTATACTTAGACGTCAGCATAAACTTAAATTTCGCAGCTTCTAACAGTAAATCCGAATTTTATGATTTGTATTGGTTTGAAGATTTTTCTTCTCTTGTAGAGTATGCTTGGAAGTGTTATTAATGCTAGAGACCGATGGCTCAAACCTGGAGGTCTTATTCTTCCTTCAAGTGCAACGGTATCTCTATTTATTTTAGCTTAAATATTATTGCTTATGCAATCGGGAATGCTTCTAAAAAGTTATTTTGTCTGGTAGAAGCCTGACCATATGCATATATATGATCGGGGGACTCATTAATTACATGATTCAGTTTACCTTTAATAATGATTTGACGTTGGGGTGTCTTATAAAAAAATGCTGATACTTGTACTTTTCTCCAGTTGTACATGGCTCCTGTCACGCATACGGACAGATACAACGACAGTGTTGACTTCTGGCGCAATGTTTATGGAATTAACAGTGAGTACTTGTTGACAATATATGACATACGAGATTGTTTTGGAGATTTGGAAATCAGTACTTGTGCAGACTTAAAACTAGATTTTGCTTATTTTTCTGTGTGATTAGACTTCGTAATGAATATTGCCAGGTACAGTATATCTGCAGTTATTGTAATTTGGCAATATCTTTAAAATTGTTTTTTAATATATATTTTAAATTTTTTTGGATTATTCCCTTTTTAGTTTTATACATTATTTCCTTTTTAATTGTAAAAAGAGAAATAACGTATAAGATTTAATAAAAAAATTGTAAGGAAAATGCGAACAAAACATTTAAACATAAGTATTTAAAAAAAATTTATAATATAAATAATTAATATAATTTTTTAGTACATTGTAATTATAATATCCGTAATTTTATTACTTTTATAAAATATTTTGAATTGTGATTATTTACTTTAATTTTAAATTTATGTTAATATTATGTTTTAATTTTATTTGGAAAAATGTTCTATGAAATATTTATGGCATAATTTATTGAATATCAATATTATTTATGATATGTATTGTTGTACGTGATTTATTTTGTGTATGGTGAACATTCAAGATTTAGGGGGAAAATGTGCTTTTGGTCCCCTATACTTCTGGTCTGAAGTCCTTAAATTTTCTTAATCAAGATTTTTTTCCTTGAACTTTAAAGTATTTCTAGATTTTAGTGCCTTTTCACTACGAATTCATCTTATGTTTTAAAATTAGAAGGATTAAATTCATATTTTTTAAACTTTGAGAACAAAATTCATACATATGAAAAGTACATGGGCTTAAAAACTCATCTTTCCTGTGTTTTTATATAATACGTTATATGTAAATTTATATATAATATTTCATATCATTTACATCATAGATGAATGTAGTTATATGTTATTATTAGTGTTATATGTTAAATTATAATATATGTAAATGTTTAAATGAATACTATCCTATTTTGTTTCCTGATCCATCATCTCCCCTTGTAGAACTTCACTATCCCAACAGGATTGAATAAGTAGTTGAATAAGATAATCAACTGATAAGATATGTATCTTATCACATTTTAAATATTGCTTTCTGTTGCAGTGTCTGCCATGGTACCATTAGCTAAACAATGTGCATTTGAAGAACCTTCCGTAGAGACAATAACTGGTGAAAATGTTTTGACATGGCCACATGTGGTAAGTTCACAATTGTTGTAGCTACAGGCTGTATACATTTTGACTTCTCTTTGTAACCGTAAAATGTTGAAATAACATGGTTATCTATTCAATAATTATGTTTTCTGCAAGCTGTGGTTTGAATAAAGATTTGGTAAGCTTTTTCATGATACATTGTATAAGCATTATTAGTATTATATAATCAAGTGTATATTTCACAATATGGTGAAAAGCTTGATTTATATGTTTTTTTTTTCCTTCTCCTTTTGTTACATTTCGAAGTATCTTGTATTTTTGTTTTTATTTGATGATTTGTGTCTCAGTAAATTATTTTTTTATAGTAAAAATTAAATCAGAGACAATAACGTTTCAGAAATCAGCTTTAGTAATTGTAGACGCAATAGAATGCAATCATTTATCCTATTCTTACAATATTCCAAGCGTGTGTGTAGCACTTGAATTCAAAGCTAATAAGAAAAATTCATAGGAAGTTGAGTAGCATCATTCAATCTCAGGAATATCTGACGTGCATTACCACCCACGTGTATGTTTCTTGCGATTTCTGTCTTATTTAAGTATCACAATCTGAAATCCAAAGAACTGGTTGAAGTGGATTGTAGCCAGGTTGATAGTGAAATCTTAAATGAATGTGCAGTAATGAAATCAACATATAGTAATGTCTCTTATTTCCCAATGGACTGAGTAAATCATTCAGTGATGAGGCTTGAAGAGAAATTTCTGACTTTTCAGCTACAAGTCCTGTAGATTCTCATGTCAAATGTTATTTGGTAATAAAGTGTTTTCTCCCTTTCTGGAAGTTATCTGTCAAATATGCTGAGCTTTGTACTGTATCTTTTTCTCTCTTTCGATTTTTGTTGTCCTTTTCATTTGGGGAAAAATAAAGTTAAAGGTAAGGGATGTTTTCCACTTTCTCAAAGTTGGGAATGCCACACGCTTCAGTGATGGATCACAGTGGTACTTCTTGATGACATTCCAATAAATGACAACTAAGCTGGAAGGGAACTCAGTATCTTTTGGTCTGAATCCGTTTTTTGTCCTAATTCCTCAAGTATATTGAGCCTTTGTACTTCTATCGATTTATTATATTTGCTCAGGGTCAGCAGTAATAATACTAATTTTACACCATTTATTTGACTATAATGTGATGTTTAAGATCACAAAATGCATGATCAGGATGTCTCGTAGGCTTTGTTGTAAATTCTACGATACAGTGACATATTTGTTTGTGTATTGCATGTTTGTTTCATTATTTCAAAATTTTCCCTGTTCAGTATTCAGTATTATTTCTGAAAAAATATCGTTCATTTACAATTACAGGTAAAGTACATCGATAGTTATTCTGTTACCATCAACGAGTTAGAATCTGTAACAACCAAGTTTAAGTTCAATTCTATGATGCGAGGTATCTTCCTTTATTTTATTCTTCCTTTTCACTGGTTATTGGCCTCATATTTTTTCTTTGCTGCTAGGCTTTTTAATTTCACAGTGCTCAGTTTTCATCCGATTTACTGACAAATTATTCTGAATTTCATGAAATCTTATAGTGTGACAACAATAATTGAAATTTGTTTCCTGTTTCCTCCAGCACCACTACATGGTTTTGCATTTTGGTTCGATGTTGAATTTAATGGGAATGCAATAGTATCAACCAATTACAATTCAACAACTTCATTTATTGACAATCATCAGATGAATGGTAGTCAGAGGAAAAAGCGAACAAATCCAAATGAAGCACTGGTCCTGTCCACTGCGCCTGAGGACCCTCCAACACATTGGCAGCAGGTACATTGTTTATTTCTTCAATTTCCAATTTCAATGTGGTTCTAGTTTTATTGTTCAATGAATGTATACACAAGTGTTTCGTCTTTACATCAATGAAAAATAAAAAATGTACAAGATTATGGTTGCTTTGTATCTAGTACTTGAGTAATTCCATAGTTGAATACCAGCTACTTTCTTCTCACACTATATCCTCTCAACTTGCAAAGTAGCACATTCGGCCAAAAATTACACTGAAGTGCAGGCATAAGAAAAAAAATTGCTGAGTATACTTGTAACATAGTGTTAGAGATTTTTAATCCTCTAAGTGCCACCTATCCTACTCCCCTTGAACAAAATCTTTTGTAGACCAGATTGAGGGTGTAGTAGTATATATGTGAAGTATTATGTTAGTAATACTTTTCCTAAAGCAATTTTTTTTGTAGATAATCTGTATGTGGGGCTCATAAATTTGAGCACGCTCTGTTTTATTAGTAGTGAGCGTGTTTCTAGAGTATAACTTATATTGACAAGGGTAGTTGTGAAAACTGGAAAGCATGCCATGCCATCCTTCGGTTTCCTAAATTCAAATACGTTGGAGGATGATATGGGAATTGTGAACTCAAAGCTTGAGCTTTTGGAATAGTTGGTTCGTGGCAGTTCACTTTTTTTTATTTTTTATTTATTTATTTATTTTTTTTTAATTTATGCTAGGTTTATATTATTGTTATTTTGACTTCTCGAATATTATATCCAAAATTGCATTTTCTTTTATGACATTATTTTTGCGTCTTGATCATGCTGATTTATTTTGCAGACATTGATATACTTTTATGATCCCATAGAGCTGGAACAAGATCAACTAATTGAAGGTTTAGTGACATTGTCGCAGAGCAGAGAAAATGCTCGATTTATGAATATTCACCTTGAATATACGTGAGTCAGAACAATTTTGTTTCCCAAAATAGGGTAATTTTTTAATGGATTTCTGACTTTGTTCCCTGGCATTGCAGTTCAGGTGGTCGATCGCATGTGAAAGAGTCTGTTATGAGATGATAATTTAATTTCATGTACGTGAGCATTGTCTTTCGCATCAACATTCTCGGACTTCTGCATATATAATTTCTGACTCCGTTTCTCCTAGAGAACTGTGGGTAGGTGTTTGTTCTTCAAATCACTAATCTCAGCGTGCTAGATTAGAATGTAGCAACTGACGAACTTGTCACACCATAGAGTTAGGCCAATCACATGCAATTTTGTTGTAATTTACATCACTGAGCCGGATTACTATCGTGGGGCTTTCGCGTTTAAATTATCTCTTGGATTCTTACTGTAACATAGAGCTGTTTTTGGTGTACCTATTTTAAGATGAAACCAGTATTATTTTTCTAAACCTCAAAAAGTTCAATCTTAACCGGAAATGTGTTGCACTTTCCAGAGTACATTTTCCGAAACGAAAGAGTGTATTGGTGAAATTTTGAGATGTAGGAAGCTGGTCCCCCCAACTTAATATTTAATGTTTTTTTTATTGAGTCCATATTTTAGGCTATCATTACTCTTTCTCCAGCTTTCGCATTTTTAGTATTCTGGAAAGTATATATTCTCCCGGAAAAAAATCTTAGACTGCTATAGTTTCAGGTTCTTATTTTTGGTGAGTAAAGGAGGTTTTATGATTAAAGCTTCCAAATTTAGTTTCCATGATTTTAGAAAGTAGATCGTGGAGCATATAATAACCAGAAATATGCTTTGGAATTTAGTTTCTGGAATCGGCAACTGAATTCCGGAATACATAGGAAACCTAAATTTCATTTATTCCACATCTTCACATAAAGTAATGCAGTTGCATTGTACACCACACGATGAAGGGTATTGCAATTCTGTCATTTGGAAATCCCAATCCTTGTCTGCTTCAATCATTACGTTCAGCAAACTGATAATGTATATGCAAGGGACATTTTTGCCTTGGCCAATATGGATAATTTCTCATAGTTTTATTATTTTGGAATTTAAGATCGAAGAAAGTTTTTTAATTTATAAAAGGGATGGTTGAACTCAAGATTCTGTACGAACTATTTAAACTCCTCATTACTATATTATTAAATCCGACAAAAACGAAACATATCCCCTAAAAAGGGGAAAACACAAACACACATAGCGAGGTAGAAAAGACTAACATGTATGAACAAAGCATGCGCTTTTCTAATTTGAAATTTTCCCAACGACAAGTATTGTTTTCAGGTCATGAATTAAAGGAAAAAATTGTATTTGAAAGAATTCTAAAACCTTTTACAATTTAAATTTATTGAATCATATTAACGTTCATAATGTTTAATTGACTTTAGTACATGTTAATAAATTTGTTAAAATATTTTTCTTCAACTTAATTCGTTAAGTTTTGTATAAACTTAAGCCATAAGGTTTATGTGATAAAAAATGTTGAATAGATAATTAATTAAACTAGTTCCTACAAAAACTGAGCAAGATATTTGTAAGTCACATTTGATGATTTTTTTTATGTATATAGTGTTTTTATCATGTCTAATAGTTTTACATTGTAACATTTCAATTTTGAGACGCCATAGTTATGAGTAAAAGATTTAAAATCATAATATCATTACAGAAATCCATATTTAATAAATCTTTACAATTAAAATTAAACAAACCATAATTCTAATTTAATTATAAAATAAAACTCCAAATAAAATAGTTTATTCAAACAATTATAAATTCTCCAACTCTCTAAATCCCCTCATCGTTATGATAATTTGCTTCCGCAGGTGGAAACCACAAACATAAAGGTGAGCTAACTGAAAATCAATCATAAGCAAAATAGCATAACACAAATGCTAAACATTAATCACAATAATAAACACAACAACTCATCAACAATTTAAACACGGTTACACATCATCATCACAAATTAGGGGTCTATCTCTTGTATCCTACCTTACTACCTGTTCATTAGAACCAACAAGTTTGAGTCGTCATGCCATCTAACACCAACCTTATCCTCTTCCCCTATTGAAGAAAACCTTTTTCTCGCATCCACGGCCAAAGAGAATCTCTTTCTTGCATCCACGACCAAAGAAAATCTCTTTCCCGCATCCACAACCAAAAGAGTTATCAACACCCGAACCCATCCCCTTCCCGCATCCACGACCGAAAAGAATATCTTTTTCACATCCACGACCAAAAGAGTTATCAACACTTGAACCAATCCTCTTTCCGCATCCACGACCGAAGAGAATCTCTTTCCCATATTCACGGCTGAAAGAGTCATCAAAACTCGAACCATATTGTCCAACAACCTTGATCACAAATTAATTCTTCCATAGAAGCATTCCAAAACAATTCTCCATTAAACAATTCTCCATTGATCTAGAAAATGCATCTAGTAAAAATGTTTCATGTTTAATAGTAAAAGAAGACATGGCTGTGGCATAAAAAGGCTGCTCATATTCATATATTGAATAAGCTTATATCTAAAGATTTAGTAATTGAATTATCAAAACTAAAATTTGTAAAGGATAAATTATGTGATGCATGTCCAAAGGGTAAACAAGTAAAATCATCTTTTCATTCGAAAAACATTGTATGAGTTAAAAACTTAGAACTTTTGCACAGATTTATTTGTTCCTTCTAGAATAAAAAGTTTTGGAGAAAATTATTATGCTTTAATTATAATAGATGATTATTCAAGGTATACATGAACATTCTTTATTACTTTTGAAAGTGAAACTTTCAAAGTATTTAAAAAGTTTGCTAATCAAGTTCAAAATGAAAAGGATTTAAAAATAAAAGTTATTAGAAGTGATCATGGAGGAGAATTTCAAAATGAATCTTTTGAAAATTTTTATAAAGAATATGACAGTTCTCATAACTTTTCTGCACCTAGAACTCTTCAACAGAATGAAGTAGTAAAAAGAAAGAATAAATCTTTAGAAGAACTTGCTAGAACTTTGTTAAATGAATCTAAAATTTCAAAACAATTTTGGGCTGGTATTGTGAGTACTGCATGTTATGTTATAATTAGAATGCTTATTAGACCTATTTTAAAATGTACTCCTTATGAACTATTTAAAGGAAGAAAGCCTAATGTTTCACATTTGGAAATATTTGGATGTAAATGTTTTGTGTTGAATAATGGATAACAAAATTTGGGAAAATTTGATTCAAAATCCGATGAAGTTATTTTTCTAGGATATTCTCTTACAAGTAAAGCTTATAGAGTTTTTAATCGTAGAACATTTGAAATAGAAGAATCTACACATGTTGTCTTTGATGAAATTGTGGACTTTGAGGAAAATCCTCTTAGCCAGATAACTCAGATGCAAGTGAAGAAGAAGACTTGCAACAGACAACAAATGAAGAGACAAATAATATTCTACCCGAAGATTTAACTAAGACATGGCTACAACCCTGAGGATTATAACTGGAAAATATAATTAGAGATATCTCAAAAGGGGTAAGTACTAGAAAAAATTTGGCAAAATATTGAATGAATGTAGCTTTTGTCTCACAGTTAGAACCTAAGAACGTGAAAGAAGCTTTTCAAGATGATCAATAATGTATAGCAATGAAAGAAGAGCTAAACCAGTTTGAGAGAAATCAAATATGGGAATTGATCCCTTGAATTGATACTCATCAAGTGATATGAATGAAATGGGTGTTCAGAAACAAACTAGATGAGGATGGAAACATAACCAAGAACAAAGCTAAGCTTGTGGCACAAGGATATAGTCAAGAAGAAGGTATTAATTATGACGAAACATATACTCCTATTGCTAGGTTAAAGGCAATATACGTACTTCTTACTTTTGCATCTGTTATAAAATTTAAATTATATCAAATGAATGTTAAAAGTGTCGTTCTAAATGATTTTCTTTAAGAAGGTGTATGTTGAACAACTACTTAGTTTTGAAGATTATAAATTTCTATATCTCATCTTTAAATTAAAGAAAGATCTTTATGGATTAAAATAAACACCTAGATCTTGGTATGAAATGCTTAGCAATTTTCTTTTAGAAAATAAATTTAATCGAGGGAAAGTAGGAAAACATATTCTGCTTACCCATGTATATGTTGATGATGTTATATTTGGATTAACTAACAAATCTCTTCGCAAGGATTTTGCTAAGACTATGTAGGGTGAAATTGGGATGTTAATGATGAGAGAGTTGACATTCTTCCTTGGTTTACAAATCAAGCAAACGAAAGAAGGTACTTTTCTTTTTCAAACCAAATATTGTAAGAAATTCCTTAAAAAAGTTGGAAATGGACAAAGATAAGGAGGCTTCAACTCCTATGGACAAAGTCTGCAATTAGGTCGACCTTAATCAAAAGCCTACCATAAAAAAAAAAATCCGTAAATAAATGTTTTAGGTAAGAAGGTAGGATGCATATTAATTACAACATTCATGGTTATCTGTCTAAGTTGATCTAACTTTGGCATCAAAGTACCGTCTGTAGGTACCACTTGAGTAGTTTAGACACACGAGAGACTTCTCACCAGACAAATTTGGACCTTAGACGAGCACATCGAAGACTGGGCAATTGACCTTGACCTTACATCTGAAATAGTTGTTATACAAAGCTTTTAATTTTTTAGTGCTTCATTTACTTCTGATTATTATACAAAACAAAATACAGTTGTCTTAAAAATGAATCTCGTGCATTGCTCTTTAAATTTCAACTCGTTTTCAATAGGCGAACCAACAAGCAATATCAGAAAAGGATACCTCGAAACTCTAACGAAAGGCAACTCATGCTCCACTGACCTTTCAACATGCTTCACCGAGCTTTATACATGCTTCACTAACGTGACCTCATGCTCCATTGAGCTTTCCACATGGTTCATCAAGCTTTCCACATCCTTCACCAAGTTAAGTAAAGTAGGTAGAAAGCTAGGGCTAATCATGAGTTTGGCACCCCGACAATCATCCAAACTAGACAAAACCAACTCGAGAGTCACGAGACTTGCAGTCCAATAGTCATCCAGACCAGCGCGACAATCATCCAGACCAGACCATACTAGCGTGACAATAATCAAGACAAGACAAACCAACCAGACAATCATCTAAAATAGAACAAATCAACCCGATAATCATCCAGACCATACTAGACCAGCTTGACAATTGTGACATTGGCAGCCCAACAATCATCCAGACTCGATCTGACTAACACGATAGTGAATACAGACTAGACCAAACCAGCCCAACAGTCATCTAAACCAAACCAACCGGACCGATAGTTATTTAGACCCGACCATATGTTAACCATGGATGCAAGCTCGACAAGATAAACATGTTCAACTAGAGACAAGTTCAGTAGGAGAAAAGCTTGAGAGGAAAAACATGGAGACGAGCTCGGTAGGAGACAAGCTCAACAAACTCAACACGAAACAAGTAGAATAGGAATTTTTGTTGTTTTATATTTTTTTCATTGACCACAATACATATCTCCGCATGTGGGATCTCTATGGTGCATAATCATTTTTTTCATATTCGTGTATCTCAACTATCATGAAGAAAGTTTTTACATTTTTTGTAAAAGATCTTTAATTAAACTAGACCAACCCAACAATCATCGAGATCAAACTAACCAACTTAATAACCATCAAAACTAAGCTAAACCAACCTGAGAGTCATCAAAACTAAAATAAATCAGTCCGATAGTCATCCAGACCAAAGCAAAAAAACTCAACAATTATAACATTGACAACTCAATAGTCCTTCAAATCAGACCGGACTAGCATGGCTCCAAACATAGTAGTTCGACAATTATTCAAACCAAACCAACCCACCCGACAATCATCCAAACTAGACACACCAGTCCAAAAAAACTAGTGATATTAGACTTGATACAAGAAGAATAAATCAAAACTGGATGATCAGTGTGCTAGCTCAACAATGAGAGGTTGTAAGCTACAGCCCAATATCAATTGTTCTTATAGAAAACAAAATACATTTGTAATCACTTGCATTGCACAGATCAAAATACTAGTCCTATACGAAATAGGCAACTCTTACTTTACACTTTTACAAACAAAGAAATAAAGTTAGGCCTTGATGCAACCCGAGTAATATCCATCAAAAATGTGTTCATTCACATACTTTTGTTCGTCAATGCATTTATTTTCTTAAGTATCTACATTTACACTTACCAACCATTTTTAAAGTAAAAAATAGATTTTCGTATGCTACAGGCCAAGCGATATGTACATTGGTTTAAAAGAAATGTAATTAAGGGCAGGTTATTACAAAGTACTTGCAGTTGAAAACAAATTAAGAGAAGATTAAAGTGAACTTATACGAAACGAACTGTTCTGGTAAGTCATAACAGGGTAAAAACCAATAGCAATAAAGAAAAAACCATTTACTCAGCAACAATGAGAATTGATATGATTGTAAATCGTCAAAATCCCTATGCAGATACTCTAGAGGCAAAAGTATTCCTCAAAGACTAATAAAATAACATCAAGCTGAAACCACAAATCTAGACATTTAACTCAGTTAGCTTTCACGTGCTGCAGAACAACATTATAAGCTTCGTGCTCTTCCCCAAAATCCTGCAAAAGGAAAATACATAAACATCCACATACATTGAAAGGCACTCCAAAACATCAATTCAAATACATCCAACAAAGCCATACCTTAACAACCACACATGAGCAACCAGTTACCTTCCTAGCCTTTCCCTCTGAATCAATCTTACACAACTGAAACAAAATTATTCAACAAAAAATATTATAAGAATAAAATCCTTATGAACATTCACCAACTGAATTTGGGAATTGAGAGTAAAAGAATGGTACAAGGAATTTAAGCAAAAATGGTTAGGAGTCTCTAAGGCACTTACACCAGCCCATTCTCCAAGGGTCTTTGCACTTGGAACTGTCAAAAGGCTAACATTGTGCTCGGCGCAAAGGGCCTTCACCAGTTTCACATAATCAGGCTGGTCACAGTCTTCTGCTAGAACACAGAGCTGTGCAGCATGCTTCTCAATGATCTTGGCACTTTCATGAAGACCTCTTGCAAGACCACCGTAAGCCAGAGATTTTCTCAGCACAAGCTGTAAAGCAGTCATGATGTCCATGGGCTCACCGGGAATGGAAGCAGGTGCCTCAGCTGCAACAGCTACCTCTTCACTGCATAGTACAAGTATTCTAAACAGTCAGGAGATACATATACATGAATCTTAAACTCCTCTAGGAAAAAGCTACACGAAAAAAAGTAGAGCAATGCACATAACATTACAAGCATGTGAATAAGTTTTATTACCAGCAGCAATGCACATACATTATATATTATATATTTAGTTTTCCTTATCCCTTAATTTCTAATCAAGACTAAGGGACAGCAGTATCATTCAATTCTCCACAAATCAAATTAAATTAATTAGCAGTGCTTACCCAAGCATTCCTTGCACATTTCTCATCCCCATTGGAAATTTTCAAAAACAATTTCCTATATGATAAAAGCCGTAACAAAAATGGCAACACTACCCGGAACTATAATAGACCCTGGTAGATAGTTCACTTATTCATTTTCAACACAAGCAATCAAATCCAACTCTAATTAATTAAATTAATCAGTGATAAAATCAATTCAGTTTTAATCATCGATGTGTTAAAATAGAAAATTGAAACTGCCAAAGTCCAGCATGGCAAAAATATCCACATATTTAAAACGGCTGGTAAACAGATTTTTAGTGGATATCCATACCAACCCATTTTCATCTCTAGCCAAACCCAACCTCAAAGCATGACACAACCACGAGCAGACATTGTAATCAGTATGTATATCCTCACTACCAAACTTATCATTATGAAGGAATGAGTCTCAAGGCAACCATAACATGATAGGTATTTCAATTGAATCTAAACCAAACTGAATTAGAAAATCGTTAAAAAAAAATGAGCGTACCCTGACATCTTTCGTTGTTGAATTCAAAAGACACCCTTTGCTTCTGCCAAAACAAAAATAACTCTTCAAATCAGAGATTGAGAAAGGCAAAGAGATAAAACGTTTTATACAAAAAAATTTCAGTTTTTATCTTAGTCGGAGAATGAAGAAGAGCATAGAAAACGGGAGAAAGAGAAAGACCTTGTTGAAGAGTTAGCCGCCGAAATCAATTCTCCTCTGTACTCTGATACGAAAATAAGAGAAAATATGTAACATTTATGTGAAACCATAAACCCTAACAATTTAGACTGAAAAGTCCGAATTGACCCTCATTATTTTAATTTTTGTATTGAATAAAAACTTTAAATTTTACATTAGTTTTAATTTCTCCTAGAAAATGAATTTTTAGATAAAATAAGATTTTAATGATTATGAATATATCGTTAAATTAAACTTTCAATTTTCAAATAATTTTATATCCCATTTATAATATTCCACTTAGAACAATTTAATACTGATAAAATCAAATAATATAAAATTGATAAAATTATCTTAATATATATAATTAATTAAGTTATCTTTAAAAATAAATAATTGTAAAAATGAAAGACATTTACTTAATTTAATTGATTGTCTTTAACCAGAAAGAAAAAATATAAATATATTTTAATTCATGTGTATCATTTTATTCAGATGATAGTTTGAATCCACGTATTTGCGTGGGTTTTTGGCTGCTAATATAGAAAACTAACTTATTGAATTCACTTACAAAAAATTGCAAAAACATATCTAAAACATTTTAGACCTACCACTTACTCACCCCTAATTATTATATGAAGGGTTAATTTTATATTTTTAATTATAATCAAATAGGGTTTTATTCTGTGAAGGAATTTATTTATTGTGTACTTGATAATAGTTTAGAAAATAGGTTCTGTTTGTAATTTCTTGTCTCTGTTTGACGGCAAGAAAATGCAATGATAAAAATTTGGAAATTTTTCCTATGGTGATTAGGCACACTTGGCACATGAAGAAGATAGCATGAATTCAGATAAAATTTTTCCTATGGTGATTTGGGAGATACATAAAAAAGAAAAAAATGTTAATAAGAAATAACATCACAATTGAATTTATGGAGACAACTCTTAGAAAATTAAAAGAAAGAAAGAATAAAGAACAACATTAAAAAAAAAAAAGGTATAAAAAGAATTGAAGAAGAAAGAATGAAAGCGAGGGAGTTGGTGTGGAGGAGTGAATTAATTAAGAAAGGTGCAATGGTTCCTGATGTCACCGTTGGAGCCAGTGAGGACATCTATGGAACCCATTTGAACCATTGCCTTGCCAAACTTCTGAGACCAATTCGCAGCATCGTTGGCATTGCTAAGAACCATTTCCCTGGTAGATTGAGAGGTGAACAGCGTCTGATCCGATGTCAGCAAGCCTCGGTGGTTCATCAATCCATCGTAGTATTTGGTGTCCAAACGAATGGGAGTGGAAGGATCAAATGACACAGTTGGGTCTGAGATGGAAGGTGGAGCAGGACACTTTGTTTTCAAGGTTTCAGCGTAGGAAGACTCCATTGATGGGTCTTGCGGCAAGGTCTCATTGAAAGAGTACAACCGCTTAGAGAAGGAAGAACAATGCGACACACCAATGGAATGGGCTCCTGAAAGTGTCACCATTTCATCTGCAGACAAACCCTTTCGTGAAAACCTACTCACAAGCTCATCGGCGCTCAGGGTTGGTGCAGGCAGATTCTCTCCCGCTTCATCGGCCACAGAGACACGACCGTCTCTGCGTCCTGTTGGAACCTCGTACTTTATGCCACCCACTTTAAGAGCACTGTCTCTTGCTGCCAAGGCCAATATGTCTGCGCACGACACCGTTTTAGGACATGCAGCCTCCAACTGTGCCTTGGCGTCCTCAATCACCTCGAACCCACGCAAGCTTGGGTTGTTGGCAAAATGGTCTCTTTCTGCTGGGTTACCCGGAGTAGATGCTAGCAACACGGAAGCATCGCAGCCCTGAAGAAATATGCATAAATGAAATTCATGAGAGTGTTCTTTAATATGATTATTTATAGTTGAGAATTGAGTGATTGATTTTTACCCTGACAAAGCAGTCGTGGAAATGCATCCTTATGAGACCAGCTGCTATGCCTGAGTTTTCTGAAATGGCTTTGTTTACAGTACTTCTCACAATTTCCTCCGCAGATGGACATGTGGAGGCGTAGAAACCCACTTTGAGAGACGCTGAGGCCAACGAAGAAACAGAAACTAGAATGAGAACCAAAGTTGAAATCATTGGAAGGAAGCGGCGAGTGATAATATCCATTGTTGTGGGTTATTGCAAAAGACAGAATGTATGAATGAAAGTAAGGTTAAGGAGAAGCTAAAATGAAAGAGTATTTATAGGTTGTTTTGAAATAAATGGTCATCAAAGTGTGTCTGCGCTTGAATTCTTTTCTTTTCTTCTTCAGCCTCAGTTTTTGTTTATTGTTTGATTATATTAAAATTATGATAACATATTTATTTACCACTTGCAGAAGTCCACTGAGAATTTTTCTTGGTTTTGTGTCTGCTGCATCTATCTGCATCTGCATCTGCATGTGGCATTTAACTACTTCAATTTGATTTTAACTTTTCACATTTTTATAGTCAATTCTTCAAACTTTTTTTTGTTGTCGGGCGTAGAAGGGTTCAAGAGGACTCCATTGGATAAATTAAGTACATAAAATAATCACATTTCTCACGTTTTAAATAACATAACACATCACCTTATTGTTCTCATCATCATTTTATTTTTAATACAAAAAACACTTTTTTTTCATTAGTAACTAAAAGAAATACAATTATAAAAATTGATGACTAATAACTTAAGTAAAGTTATGATCTAATAATAACTCTAATAAATAAGATAAACCTTATACATGGTTATGCTTAAATAATATTGCATACCAAATAATAGAGATGCAATTATATTAACGTTATAAGTTTCATTACGTTATTTTTAATACATATTATTAAGTTTACAACTTTTTATCTTTATATCTTTATTTACGGTCTCCAAAAATAAATATAATATTTAAATTTTTTTAGTGCTTAAATTTAGAATAAAATTATTAAATTTAAATAAGACAATTAAAATTTTTAAAATATTTGAGTATGAAATTATCGGTGTTCTTATAAAGTCGCAACGATTCCAATTCCATAAACATCTTCAATATTCAACCTTTAAAACATTTGTTCTCGTCCTCCTAAATACTCGTCCTCCGTAAGACGAATGAAGTTATGTTTGCAAAAGACACTTTGGTTCAATTTTTCATATCAATATTATTATATGCGTAATTAATGAGAACATAAATAAAATACCTAATGATTATGCTATTTATAATATAATTCATTATGTTTATAGGTCCTTACCAAGATGGACCTAAGATTGGGCCCAATGACCTATTTATCTTGTCTAAGTCAGTGTTTGATCATATTTTGCTAAGTTATAGAGTAATCGATATGACATTAGTTTTGATCGATAGGTAATCCGCCAGATCGCCTAGTGGTACTCACATACCATGCGGGTTGGACATGTTTAGGTGCTGACACTTTGGGTCTATGCTATATTGTCCTAGGACGAGATCAATACTAATGTGACTGAGGGTTACTTGGCCATATATAGTACATCAACCCTTCAGTCTTTTCATGACATGTTAAGGGCATGTAAAGAGCTTAATAAATAGTAGTTGGTCCTTAGTTGACTTGTCAAATATTATGTCGGTATTTGGTAGTCGTGAGGAAGTTGTAAAGGTTGAGTGTTAGGGCTAACATGGTGAGTGAGGTGTAGAGCTGTGATTGACATGTCGCACATAAAACAATGTGTTTCTTAATGGAAGATTCACAACTCTTGGGTCTTTTGACCTAATTTGTATGACCCATTTGGATGTGAGGCGAACCTTTGCAAATATTTTTATAAATAGGAGCTTCCTTTGACCTAATTCACAATTCCAAAGGATTGTTCTAAGGTTGTCATCTATGTGAGAAAAGTTCATATCCCTTTAGAAGTTGATTACATTGGAAAGCCAATTACTTGTAAGTCCAAAGGTATGTCTTATAATCGGTTCAAACACGAGTTCCATAAGGGAGTTAGGTAGTAATAATAGTGTTGGTATTCAAGTGTCAATGTTTTTGGACGCGTCTTCGTCTCGTGGTATTTGAAAACACAAGAAACACTAGAATGAGAGTTGAATAATTTTTCTGTAATATCTCTTTTTGGGAACTGATATTAGACAACCATTGATAGAGATTAAATGATCCTCATGAATGGCTAAATTCTTAACCTATAAACATTGTTTCTAATAGGCATGTTTATATGTCCCTCCTTGATCTAAAAACATGTTCCTTTTCATCATTATGATAACAATGATCTGAATCATCATGTCTCCTTCTCCTTCTCTCCACACCCTCCAATCTTACACTCACATCTTCGTTTGACTTTTGGAGCCTTTCAAACTGTAGTTATGTGTGTTGTTGCATTTGAGTCATTTGTAAGTTGAGCTTCTCAAGTGCAACCATAATTGTTGCAATCTTTGGTTGGTGACGAAGGATCACTATTTTGGGGAGAAGCCATGTCCTACAAGAAAATGTTAGTAATAACAATAATAATAATATATATTTAGGACATCACCATTCTTTTAAGTGTTTCACTCAAATTCCACTCATATATCACACTTGTATAGACTTTTTTTTTAAGTACTCTCTTGTATTTCTCTACTCAAATTCCACTTAGGTATCATACTTGTAGACTCCTTTTTTAGGTACTCTCTTGCCTTTCTCCACTCAAATTCTCTTTAGCACTTGACAAAGAACTTTAGTAGCTTAAACAAAGAGTGACAAAACAATACGAAAAACATTGTAAGATCTAAATCTTTACTTAAGAGGTCAAAGAAAATACAAAACTCTAGACAAAACTTCAAGGAATTTTAAAAGACATGAAACAATAAAAATAGAAAATAATATGACTACCAAAAAGAGTTAAGTGAGACAATGCTGAGAATCTTAAAAAAAAGTCTAAATATAATTCAATAGATTAATAATACAAAACTCTACAATTTTTAACTTTTTTTACTCTTCAATCCTTACTTTCTCTTTTTCTTTTCTTTTAGTATATACTTGTTTCCTTTAGACTTGAATTCAATATTCTTTCTTTCTTTTTCTTTTTTCAATTTCATAGTTCAACACACAAACAAAGAAAACGAAACAGAATGTCCTTCAAACCTTACAAATCATGCAAGATTAGTTAATTACGATTATATATAGTTAATAGAAAAACACAAAAAGAGATAATTTTCATTAATCAAATGTAGAAATACTCAATTTAAATTAAGAACATGAAAAATTAAAAACCCAATGATGAAACAAACAAAATTTCAAAACAAAACATAGAATACAAACATTCAAGATTTTTTTAGGTTATTTTTAATATGGCAAAAAATAAAACAAATGAAGATATTCAAACTAAAACATTGCTCTAGATATCATATGATACTTGGTATCTAAGAAAAATTCAAACGAGAACCTTATTCTAGATACATGATGATATTTGATATCTAAGAAAAAAAAATTCAAACCATAATAACTTACTCTAAATACCAAATGATATGATCATGTCTATGATAGAGTAGATCATTTATAAATTTGAATCTTCAAGAATGTAAACATCACAATCTAATAAATTAGTTAGTCAAGTAGAAATTCGTCACAAAAATATTCATCTTTAATTATCTTATAACATGTATTGTTTGTATTGCAACTAATTCGTCACAAAAATGTTTCATAATTGATTTTATACTTTAAGATGACCTTTTTAAAACTTATTGGCATAAAATATTTATAATAAACTCATATTAACAATTCTATTAATTAGCTACGAATGCTTTATTGTTTTATGTCTAATATTTTTGTATTAATGTTTAAAAGCTAATTATTTAATAATACACACTTTAAAAATATTATTGAAAATTATGAAGTCATCATAATAATGTATTAAGGATAAAAAGGAGAAGGAAATAAACATACTGTAATAAGTTGGAACGAAAAAGTATTGAAAAAAATGATACTACAAAAGTAAACCCTGAAATTGTTCCTTGTAAAATGTTTTTGGTACATCACTTTGGATTTTGTCTGATAACAATAAGTGATGGAAATGTGAAAATGAAATATTGAATTGTGGAGTTTGCTTAAGTATTTGGATTTACAATGTGGATTTATTGGTGCAAGGATGTAGCTTAGGAATAATTTGTTGGGAGAGTGACAGAGAGAGCAACAAAGAAAGCATAGAGGAAGAGTAAGAGAGCAGTGAAATTGACTATGAGAGCCTCTTGGCTACGAAAAAGGTTTAAAAACTGAAAATATTGAAGTAAACCAGTCTCAGCTGTGCCAACTGCAAGAAGGAATATGGCCATTCCCACAAACCTATGCCATGGCAGAAGGGAAGCTCTAGTATACATTTCTGCACCAGGGAAGACATAAGAGAAGAACCCTATGATATACTGAAAAGGAAAAATTATCATCAGAAAACTATCACAACAACATTGGAATGATTTGAAGATAGAAAAAAAAATAGGACAAATATCCATCAATGGATTAATAGGTATATACCTGTAAACCGAATAGGCATATTGCTGACATGCCTAGCCAAGAGTGTAATGTATACATATCAGGAAGACCAACCTCTTTCTTTGATTTGAAAACTGCAATGATCCCCAGAACTCCAGCTACCATAGCTACCAGATGCAATAGCATATGAATCACTTTCATTGACCTCCTTTTTTCAGCCACAGACTTGTATATCATGATAGCTGTTGCAAGTAATGTTGTTGTGTAAATTACAAATGGAGACACTTCAACAATCATAAAATTGGCTTAATATTATGATGACAGAAAAGTCATGCGAATTTGGCAAGAATAGAAATTTGGTCACCTTCTCCACCAACTAAAATGAATCCAATCACCATTAGGAGTGGATGGAGCTGCATATAAAAGCAAACAATACATGTTATAGAAGCCAGATCACACGACAACATCATCAATTAAATGGTTCATGGACAACTCACATTGAAAATCTTGGTTGGGTTGGAAGAGCTGAAGAAGGCAACACCTTCTCGGAAGTGTAGCAACCAAACTAATAAAAGGCTTGTTATTGCTATCAACAACAGATGAGCAACTGTGGTAATTGAAGCTGCTCCAACATGAAACCCACCACCCATTTTTTTCTTCAATTCTTCAAAGAGACTAATAATTAGGGCATCTCTTCAATGGCTGCCTTTGTATAAATAAAGTGATGAAAGAATCAAAGTATAGACATATATTTGCATGAGGATGCTAACAAAAACGAATATGGGAAACGGTTTGGCCGGCAACGACAAATACCACCTTAATCTTTTGTGCTTGTAATTATATCAATCAAAGCTAGTTCTTTATAATTTTAGATATTTAATATTCCTTAAGGGTTAGATGTACGAATTTGTCAAGGTAAAATGAAATATTTACTCTGTTACTTATTACTATACTTAAAAATGAGAGAGCAGGTCAAAAAGAAAATTGTGGTTATTGTTAATTTAGTTCAAAATCTTAATTAAAATTAATTAAGTTTGAAACAATTCATAAATAGTTGAGTTCCATAAAAATAATTAAATTTAAAATAATTTATAAATTGTGGTTATCGTTAATTTTTCTCAAAATATTGTTAGATAATTCTTTAGAAAATCATAATTTGTTATAGTAGACTAGAGTTTAAATTTAAATCATTTAGAACTTTAATTATTTTTATATAAAATAATTTTTATATTCTCGTTGAACATACAACTATAAGAATATAAATATTTACATATATATAATATTTAAGTTGTATTTTATATATTTTATATAGATTTATTTTTGGTACTCTAACCCGTATATAATATTATCTATTCACAATAATTTTTTTTAAAAAAAAATAGGATATTAATATTCCTTTAGTTCAACTATTTGTCTTGGTATAGGGATGTTTGATTTGAAATAAAATTGATTATTTATATTTTGGAAAGTTTATATTCCAAGTGTTACGGTGTAAAAAAAGTTTATAGATTATGTGTAATTAAGTGAACCTTAGATCTTTTGTTTGATATCCAATGAATAGCTTTGTGTGGTACACTTCATGTGAAAACTAAGAGGTAGTTGTCATAGTTTTTCATCAAAGTGTGTCTTCGGTTGAACTCTTCTCTTCTTTCTTCCGTCAAGGTTATTTTTTAGTGTTTGATTATAGGAAAATTAGAATAACATATTGACGACTTGCAGAAGACTAAACTTTGGTTTAAGTGTGATGAAAATATAACAACTTAATTAGCTGAGTACATTGAGAATATTTTTTAATTACTACAATTTGACAAAAGGTGTTCACATTTTGATATTCGGTGCCTATTGTTGCATGTTGCTTTCCTTAAAATTTTTGGTGTCTAAAAGTCGCGCAGGGCATAGATTTGTTCAAGAGGAGTCTCGTGGATTAGTTTAAGTCTACAAAACCATCCTTAAAAAACACACATTTCTCACCGTTTTAATAACATACACATTATATTAGCCTGAGGATAAACTTAAAATTGAGACAGTAATTTCATATGAGTTATAGTTTATTTGGTATTTGATTATCATGTTATCGTGGTTAATTATTGTCACAATCTTCTTTTATTTGATTTTGTCATTATTATTGATTTTATGATCAAAATATTAGGGTTATTGTATTTATTTCTTGGCTATTTAAGGACAATATCGTCTCTATATAAGCTTTCAAGATAGATGATCGTTGGATACTAAGTTGATTTTAGGAGAGCATGTAGCCTTTAGGTGGGAGGTCAAATTTTAATCTTTTCATTAGATGTACAATGCTTTAACAGAGTTTACTTCGAAGAGTAACTTGTATGACTTTGTCCATCAAACTTCATGTGCTTATACACCTCAACAAAATGGGGTGGCTAAGTGCAAAAATAAACATCTTATTGAACAACTCATACTCCTTTAATTCATGGTAACATTTCTCAATATATTTGGGGTGATGTTATTCTTACTACATGTTATCTCATTAATTGCATGCCTTCTTCTGTTTTAGATAATAAAATATCTCATTCTATTTGTATTTCCTCATGAACCCCTTCACCCCTTACCTCTAAAAAGCTTTTGGGTCTACTTGTTTTATTCATAATTTTAGTCCTATTCTTGATAAGTTAGCTCATCGATCACACAAATGTGGTCTTTTAGACTTCACTAAATCAAAGAAAGGATACAAGTGTTTTTCTCCTTCTCTTAATCGCTATTTTATATCTGTAGATGTCGCTTTCAATGAGTCTTCCTTTTACTTAACGATCATTCTTCTTCTGATATGTCTCCTTCTAATAATATAAATATTCCTGTTGTTTGTGCTCCTCCAATTGTGCCTAGTTCACCGGGTGTTTCTCAATAACCACCAAGTGGCTCAATTCAAGTGCCAACTACCCTGTCTCCTCCGACTCCGACAACTGAGTCTACCCTTTCAATTACCCTCCGAAAATGTATATGCTCTACTCGTAATTCCTCTCCACATTATATTGCTTTAAGTTATCATATATTGTCTTCACCTTCTTACACTTGTCTTTTGTTTATTTCTTCTGTGACCATCCCAAAATCTATTACTGATGCCTTAGCCCATCTTGGTTGGCGTTAGGCCATACTAGATGAACTAAGTGTTCTTCAGAGTAGTGGAACTTAGGAGCTTGTCCCATTACTGTATGGAAAATTTGTTGTTGGTTGCAAGTGGGCTTTTGCTATCAAAGTTTGGAACTATTGATTTCCTTAAAGCTCATCTTGTGGTCAAAGGTTACACACAAATTTTTGGGTTGGATTATGGTGAAAATTTTTTCTCCAGTGGCAAAGATGACTCTTCAATAATGGCCTCTTTGTCAATCAGATGTCAAAAATGCATTCCTTAACAGAGATTTGCAATAAGAGATTTATATGGAGCAACCTCTAGGATTTGTTGCTCAAGGAGAGTCTTCTGGGTTGGTATGTTATCTTCGCAAATCCGTATATGGCCTAAAACAATTTCCTAGGGCCTGGTTTGGAAAATTTAGTAATGTGTTCAACAATTTGGTATGACTCGGTGTGAGGCAGATCATTAAGTCTTTTATCATCATTCAAGTGTTCTATATGTCTACTTGATAGTATATGTTGACGACATTGTTCTTACAAGCAGTGATAGTCATGGCATTTCTCAGATGAAACAACATCTTTGCAACCATTTTCAGACCAAAGATCTTCGTAAACTTAGATATTTATTGGGTATTGAGGTGGCACAATCCAACGGTTGTTATGTTTCAAAAGAAATATGCACTAGATATTTTGGAGGAAACTGGGTTGATGAATTAACTTGTGGACACGCCCATGGATCCCAATACTAAACTTCTACCAAAAAAAGGGAGAGCCTATGTCAAATCCCGAGAAATATAGAAGATTAGTTGGAAAATTGAATTATCTTATAAGTTAATGTGGTAACCCAACTCCTTAATTCCTCATGTGAAGATCATTGGAATGTAGTTATTCGTATATTAAAGTATATTAAAGGATCTCCTGGAAAAGTGTTGTTATATGGTTTTAGTAACCATACAAGAGTGGTTTGTTATTTTGATGTTGATTGGGCAGGATCTCCTTCTGAGAAGATCTACATCCAGATATTATGTCTCCTTTGTTGGTAACTTGACCTCTTGAATATAGAGTTATGGTCTCAGCCACTTATGAGCTTGTTTGGCTTAAACAATTGCTTAAAGAGTTACAATTTGGATAATGTCACTCAAATGACGCTTATATCTGACAATCAGGTTGTTCTTCATATTAGTTTTAATCCTGTCTTTCATGAGAGGACCAAACACGTTGAGATTGATTGTCATTTCATTCAAGAGAAGATCGTATTTGGAGATATCAAGATTGAGTTCGTCAATTCAAGTGATCAGTTAGTAGATATTTTTACTAAGTCTTTACAAGGACTGAGAATTGATTATATTTGTAACAAACTTGGTACATACAATTTGTATGCACCAGCTTGTAGGGAGTGTTATATATATTATCTTTATTTTATATTTATCTTTTATCTTTAATTAGTTTGTTATTATTTCTTATTTATATTTTGAGCTTAACCCATATTTTTTTCATTATAAATATTATAAATAGAGATATTCAACCAAAAAGATTAATCTCATATATTCTTTTCACTATATTCAACATTTAAAATCAAATGAATTATTCATTTCTTTTTTAATACAATTTATAACACGTACTAATTAAAGCATATTAATTACTTATAAGTATGATTTAAAATATTCATTAATTAGTTTCCTTTTGTTATTTGATAGTAAGCTCGAAGTTTTCATTCACATGACATAAATTCCTTAAATTAAAAAATACATTAAATATATTTATTTTTTCTTAACAGAAAGTTATAACTAGTTTTATTTATTGAAAATAGCAATCTCTTTGAAAAAAGCCAATTCTAAATGTTATTGGCATTGTTAGTATTGAAATATGTGGGGTCAAAAGTAAGATTTTTTTTTTTATAATTGCATAATGACTCTATGTTAGTGAAGGATTTTATCATAATCTGATAAAGATAGATAAATATGTGTAATATTTTTAATTTTAAAGTTTCTAAAAGAGAGTAATAAATGTGCTAATTGTTTAACAAGTATTGAGTGAAATTTAAGAAAAAAATAAGTTTTTTTATTTTCAATCATTTCCTTTTTTATTAGTCAAATTATTTTTTTCAAAAATAGGTTTGTTCGGTCTTAATATAGTTTTTTATCATTACACAAATTTAAGTTTTGATCTGATTTTCATGTATTTATATTTTTTCCTTTTTTCTATATACAATATACTCTAAAACGGAAATTATTTTTCATTATGATATTTTCTAGAATGATAATTCTTTATTAAATATTTCAATATATTAAATGTATATTTTAATTAAACAATTACTAGTGATAAATGACATCTTAATAACATCATATTCAGAAAATATCAATTAAACAATTCATTTTAATAAATGTTATTTAAATTTTATTTCCAATCAACCATTTGTATGTAGTAAAGAAAGTGAACATAATAACTTTTTGAAAATCTTGTAAGTTAGGTTCCACGAATTTAATCTGGAGACAAGATCCAATGTCTGAGATTGATTCTTCTTCATTTGCTTCTTGCTCTCACCGCAGAGAATCCCCTCACACGTTAAAGGAGGTGGTTGTGCTATATGCAAAAGCTTGTACTATTTATAACAAGTTCTCAACTTTGTTTGAGAAAGAAAATTTTCTTGAATATGGCTGCCACATTCTTCTCTCAATCGCTTCTTCAATCCAGCAATCTTTCTCCTTCTTGTCTCTCTCCTCGCATCCCTCATTCTCTGGTTAGCCTTGTCAAACCCTCCTGCCTTGGTGAGTGACCCAACATCGTTCTTTCTTTGAGATTTTCTTGATGAGTGTGTTCTGATGCGAAATTTTGGTGTTCTATGGCAGGGGTGGTTTCTGTGAGCAAAAGGGTAAGTGGGGTGGTGCCCAATGCTGCTCTGAAAGCCTTGGAAACTAATTCGGATTTCCCCATTTCGGCTAAGAAGTCCATCGACAACCCCATTGTTGTTATTGATAACTATGACAGCTTTACCTATAATCTTTGCCAGGTTGGTTCATTCTTGATGTTTATTGTGTGGTTCTTTGGTTTTGTCTGTAATCTTTTCAAGGTTCTTTCTTTGTCTTTTTATTTTTGTAATGAAATTTGAGGAATTGCGGAGGAGCTGAATCCATTCTTGATCAGTTGTGCGGTGCCTTCTTGATATTGATTATGTGGTGGTTTTATCTATAATCTTTGCAAGTTTCATTTGATTTATTCCTTTTTGGTGTTGATTGATTCTCAAGATTGTTTCTTTATTATTTCTTTTAGTGCTTGATAACTTAAATAATGTACTTTAGTCATTGTATTAGGTTCAGAAAAGGTAGTGGTATTGTTTGTATTTGACTGATAATCCCTTCCCTTTTATGTGTGCTGAAATTCCAGGTAGTTAATGAATTTGAAGAAATGTAGAAGACCTAAGTTCATTATTAATTATTAATGTGATTCTTACTGGTGTTGGTTTGTTCTTAAGATTGATTCTCTTTTATTTTGTAATATTTGATGATTAACATCATATAGTTTTCTCGCTGTCTTACTCTGAGAAGGAGTGGTGATTGTATATTTATGCAACTTTCTTTGTGTGTCCATTTGTGTGATTTCTTCATGATGTTCGTACTCTCTTGGTTGTATATGTGTGTTTAGGAGTAGATGAATTTGCAGAATTGTAGAAAACCTAAATCTGTTTAGTAGAAGTCTTGGGAGTCATTTTAAATGATTCAAATTTGTGAAACTTGTTGGGATGAAAACAGTGATTTAAATTAGTGGCATTATCTGTGAAATAAGCAGCACACAATTTTTTCTAATTTCAAACACAATCTGAAAATGTTACGTTGAAGTTTTTTGCTCGAGTTTTTGTCCTCCTGCAATGAAGGTTTAAGAAAATATTTAAAATGGATTTCCATAACAGGGTAGTTTGTTTCAGAAAATATGGAAATCTGGAAATTGAATCAAGTCATTCATTCCCTAAACTATTGGAAATGGAACTGAAATTCCCTCATCCTTGCCCTCTTTTTCTGCAAAACTGGATGAAACTTTATCCAATGAGCTATAACAAGTTTGACATTTTACCCTCCCTGATTTTGAGAAATATGCAATTAGGAAAATATGAGAGATCTGTGTAGAATCTGTTGTTGTACATGTGCATCTGGTTTACAAAGTGGCTATTCTAACATTGTATGATTTACATTTGAAGTATATGGGAGAGTTAGGATTTCACTTTGAGGTCTACCGCAATGATGAGTTGACAGTGGAGGAGTTGAAAAGGTAAAATTATTTTTGCTGCTAATACGTGCCTAACAGTTTCTTATTGATGAAGCAGTTTGTAGGATACTACATGATCTTTGCCTAATCCTGGTGTAAAAGACTAACTATGCATATTATTGTCTTTTGCATAGGAAAAATCCTAGAGGAGTGCTAATATCACCTGGGCCAGGTAAGGCTTGTATTTTTTGAGTTTTTTGTTCTTTTTAATTTCTGAATCAACAATGCTTATGATCAATGTTTCATAACTGTAAGCAAAAAGAAATCATGGAATAAACACAATCACTTACATTGTTTCATCTTACAGGGGAACCTCAAGATTCTGGCATATCTTTGCAAACAGTTTTGGAACTTGGACCAACTGTACCATTGTTTGGTGTGTGCATGGGTTTGCAGTGCATTGGTGAGGCTTATGGAGGTGGGTTCGAGTAATGGATGCCTTTAAATCCCTTTATGCACATACACATTAGTTGTATAAAAATGAGTATGTCATTCATTGTTAATCTGACTTTCATTTTTAATTGCATTTAGATCTTTACATATAATCTCCCTTTACTAACCTCATTTCTTCCTTTTTGCTGGGCCACTACAATAAGATCAAAACTTTCTCATGTTATCATCTGCAGGAAAGATTGTTCGTTCTCCTTATGGTGTCATGCATGGAAAAAGTACCTTGGTTTATTATGATGAGCAAGGAGAAGATGGAGTACTTGCTGGACTGTCAAAGTAAGGTTTCTGCTTCCGATTTATTTATAATCAGCAGCAGCATTCTCTTTACTTTCAAGTTTCAACTGTGATCTGACATAATTTTACTCCATTTAATTTGTATTATTTTCAGTCCTTTCTTGGCTGGTAGATATCACAGCCTTGTGATTGAGAAAGAGAGTTTTCCTGATGAACTTGAGGCAACAGCCTGGACAGAAGATGGTCTTATAATGGCTGCTCGCCATAAGAAATATAAGCATTTGCAGGTAAAATCTTAATCTTTCTTCAGAACTTGTCTTATTTAGCATCGAAATAAATGTTCTATCAATGTAAGGTAACTTGGTCTAAATGATTAAGTGTTCCAATAATGCATGAAGGGAGCCTAAAAGGAATATGCTGATGTAAAGAGTAACTAGACTGTGATTATTGAATCTTGATGACTGATTTATGGGATTGAAGTATTCATATTGTAACTGTTAATTCCTGGTCTTCATTTAGGAGAAGATAAATTAAGAACTTGATAGTTCTCTAATGCAATCTAGGAAGAAATCTATTTTCCTTCAAAAAATAAAGAAATATAATGTAATCAGGTTCATTCTTGATATGGAGTTTAGTTGACATCATCTGTCTGTTTGGCATGTGTGTTATTACTTTTCCGTGTTATTATGAAGTAAATCAATGTAAATGTGTCAGTTTTCTCTTACAAATTCAGTAATTTAGAAATGTGAGAGTGATGCATATACCATGAATTGGTGAGTTCTCTAATTAATAAACAAAATTCATCTAATCAATATATTTTCATGTTTTATTCTTATTGTATTTGAACTTGCAACATGTCTCCCTTCTCTTGAGATATTGAAATTTAATTTTGTTTGAAACTACAGGGAGTTCAGTTTCATCCGGAGAGCATCATAACTCCAGAAGGGAAGAAAATTGTCCAAAATTTTGTGAAGCTTATTGAGAGAATGGAGGGTGGTGGTTCTTAAAACAATATTTGATGTGTGCATAGTAGTTAAAATGTTCATTTTAAGTTATGCAGCAAATAAATAAAGATAAAGATTATTAGTTAAAATCTTTATCAGTCACAGTTTAGAATGTGATAGTAAATCTTGTTAAGGTAAAAACCTCGACCTCATTGATTTATATAAAAGTTGGATTTTACTTGTCAATGTCAGGGAAAAACTTGTTACTTTTTCATGTTGGAAATTGCATGGTTCACGAGAGAAAAGGTTCTACCTATCAGATATAGGTGTAGTGTGGTTAGAGAGCTTTGCATATGCAGTAGATCTGAAAGCTAAAAAAGTATATATGCTAGTAACATGGTAGAAGACATTTTTTGAGATAAATGAGTCATGTGACTTGTGAGGTACAAATCACTAAAAAACAAAAACATTAATTAATTAAAAAAATAATGATAAATTAATGTTAAAAGTAATATTAAAAACTTAAAGGAAAAATCAAGTTTTAATTTATTAGCAGAATAAATTATTATAATTTTTTAAAATTTTATATTGTGAAATCTTAACTTTTATGTATTTTAATAAATATATATTATTTATTTTAAAATTTTAGTGAAGCTATCTATAAGCTGGGTTAGAATCAGGGAAGATAATGGGTGGTGGTACATGTGCAGGTTTGACTACATCACCTTTATTTCTCAAATAATGAAATATTCATTCAATAATATGGGTATAATTTTACTTCTTACTTTTTGTAATTATTATTTAAAGGCTAATTATCTTTTTAATCCTTCAACTTATATATAAAATTAGAATTTATTTCTATAAGAAAATTCATATAAAATTTATTCTCATACTTTATTAATATTAATATATAAAATACATATTTCAAAGTTAATGATGTTAATTATAATTGATGTGTTTAACACTTATGTTAGAATGGACTAAAATATCACTTGATCGACAACTAGTATAATTTAAAAGAAAAATATTTTTGAAAGAAACTAGTTTCTTTCGCTCTTTCTTTTAAATCTATGTCTCTTTCTCTCCTCATGGCTAATGAGTAAAAACTCCAAATTGTTCACATCAGCACTAAACAACATTGAAGTAATTGAAAAACACTAGAAAGAGTTGAATAATGTTTATAGAAAATATTTTTTGCAACCCTTTTTATATAAGACATTAGTGAGCGTTTAAAATATTATTTTGAAAACTTAGACACTTGACTTGAAATATATGTATATGTATTGATAAGATTGTCATGTTATTTAGAATATTTTTGCTATTGTGTTTTGTAAAAACTTCCTTAAAAAGAAAAGATTGTCATGTTATTTAGAATATTTTTGCTATTGTGTTTTGTAAAAACATCCTTAAAAAGAAAAGATCGTTTAGCTTAAAAGTTGTTGTATTTTGAAATATAAAGCTCAATTGCAAGTTTTTCAAAAGGATCATTTATGTTAATTATAGTTGATGTGTTTAACACTTATGTTAGAGTGGATTAAAAGATCACTTGATTGACAACTAAGTATAATTTAAAAGAAAAATATTTTTGAAAGAAACTAATTTCTTCCTCTCTTTCGTTTAAACCTATGTCTCTTTCGCTCCTCATGACTAATGAGTAAAAACTCCAAATTGTTCACATCAATACTAAACTCAACATTGAAGTACTTGAAAAACACTAGAAGAGATCATCAGTAAGGTTTGAAGTCGGTTTCCACGCAACAACTGCATGCGCACACCATCTTACCACTATGCCAACTCATTTTCCTTGATGACATTATCAATTAATATCCTTTTTAAGTTATTCTATTTCGCATATGCCACATTTTACACATTTTTATCTCAAACAATTAATATTTAACACCACATATAACTTGCTCTTAAGACTTTTACCTTACCACAACACACTTTGACTAATTAACCATGGTGTATGTATTTGTATAAATATTCTTTATTCTATAGTAAAAGATATTAACTTATGCTTATACTTGTATTAATTTTCTAGGTCTTACACAATCTATCATAGATCAAATTGATTTTAGGTTAACCAATGACTAAGATTCAAGTTTGCTTAAGTGTGAAATATGAATAATGTTCAAATCATTTATGCCAAATCTAAGGTTCTTCATCATTATAGCCAACAAATAGAGCCGTCAAAATGGGTCACAACCCGTGGGCCAATCTGGCCCGTCACGGGTTCGGGCCGAGTTGGGTTTGAAAAATACAACCCACCTATATGCGGGTCAGATTTCAATCCGGCTCATGTAGACCCGGCTCATGCGGGTTGAACCTGTGGTAAGTCGGGTTGGCCCACCAACCCACCTACTAATTTTATTTTTTTAATTTATATTTTATTTATGAAACTCTAAAAAATAAAATACTTTCTTCACTCACTGTGTATACCAAAAAAAGTAACTTTTGCTCTCACAAATCACTCTTGGAGTACTTGTTCTCATTTGTTAACCTCTGCTCTTACAAATCACTCTCAGAGTACTTGCTCTCATTTGACGGTGCTCTCACTCTCACTTCACTAAAATTATTCAAGAAGTAGGTAAAACACCATTCCTTTTTTCTTCTATTTTCTCCACATTTTTGTTTTCTCACTACTCTTTATTTTTTTTTCAAAAATCCTATAATGACAAAAATAGGGGTTTGTGAATTTGTTTTTTGTTGTGGGAGATTTGAAGACATGGAATGATTTTTTTTCCTGTTCTGACATGTTTGTATCAGAGTTTGTTTATTTTATTTAAACAAGTTGAGTATACATTATTTGAAAAAGTTGCTTTGGAAATCTTTGAATTTGGGAAATTATGTTACAAATTAAACTATTAATTTTTTGTTGATGTTGTTGAGTACTGGTTCTTTTTCGATATCTTTGAATTGTACTTTTTATTATTATTTTGAATTGTCTTTAACATTTGGGAGTGAAATTTGTGTTAAATTTAAATTACAGAAAGTTTGTATTTTTTTTATTTAAAAAAGTTGTAATTAAATGAGCTAGTGAGTCAACCCGTTTACCCACCAACCCGTGGTGGGTCGGGCCGGGTTCAAGTCTTTCTGGCTCCCTAATAAATAAGCCGGGTTGGGTTGGCTCACTAAGTGACCAACCCATGGTGGGCCGGACCGGATCGGGCCGGGTTACCCGTTTTGACAGCTCTACCAACAAACAAGCAATAGAATCAAAGTATGTATTTTCAAAGTCAATCATATAAATGTTTTGAATCCTTTTACAAACAAACACTATCCTATTTGATGACATCACATATTATGCAATGACTTACCTAAAAAATTATTTTTAATCCTTTGTCACATAGTTGTTTGAAGGTTATGTTTCAACTCTTCAACAAATACCATGTTTTTAATCACAATGAAGGATGAATTTTTTACCTTTCTAATGCCAAAAGTTTTTCTCTTATTGTTACTAGTGACATGACCATTTGTCTTGAATAAAATTTTACTAAACTTTTCCAAATCTCATATCATGTGTTTTAAGAACCAATATCTAAATACCACATAAATTATATGGTCTCAAGACTCAATTGCAAAAACAGATTAAAAAGAAGATGCAAGTATTAAATTAAATTTGAGTCTGGATGGTTGCAATGTTATTTTAGATACCCATTTAAACTTTTCCTTGGGAATGCATGACCAATTTTGAAATAACATGAGATACATGACCAATTTTACAACAATAAAAGCATGTAATAGATTATGGTTTGATCATATTAAGAAACTTTTGAATTTTTAAATCTCAGATTTATTTTATGTTTGTAATATCCTGCTACGGTCAATGGAGATTGCTTGTGATTTTGGCAAAGTCTTTTTTTTGTTTTTCAAAATGGAAGCAATCTGACCATACTTAAGAACAGGCGCAGTGGAGTTAGATATCATTTATTGAAATGATAAATAAAATTATAAGACACACCAAACAAAAAATAAAAGAAAGTAAAATAAAGATATAATATTAAAAATCTTAGTAGCCGACCATATTTATCTTTGTCTTATTCTTGAATTCAATGTATAAACAAAATATAACTTTATCTTTACATTTAATTTTATTGGAGATGTTCTTTGTTAAAAAAAAATCCATAACATTATAAAGTTAACTCACACTGGGGTGTTATTTTTTAAGATAAAGCTTTTAATTTAAAGTAACGACCATACATGGTATAGTTAGACAAAGGTTTTCGTTATTTATTTTTTTCTTTATATTTGTATAATAGTGACAAGAGAATTTAAATGAGAATATCGTACAAATTATATACATTTAATTTCATGTAGGTACAAAGAATCAAATTTGGATTTTAAGGATATTTAGGGACAAGAAAATGTAAACTTTGTAGTTTAAATAATACAATATTGATAAGCAAAATTTACTTATTGTTAATACTTCACTGCAACAGTCTTTTGATTCCAACTATATATATTTTTCTCATTCCTTTTTGTAACGTCTAACTACATAAATATTCCTTATTAGTGTTAATTTAATGACCCTAAAGTTAGAGTTCAAAATAAGCGTCATAAAACATGTTTTTCTATTAACTTTCCCTACTAACTCGAACATTTATGCAGACAAAACTGCAGAAAAAGTACATTTGTTTTATAAACTATAGTAAGTAAATGTTTACGTTGTGTCAGTTATGTTTTCATATTTTACATGCATCAATGTGAAGGCAGAAATATAGTAATATTTAACTTTAAATTCAGCAGTTACAATGTCAAAAAGATTAAAAAAAAAAGATGAGTTACAAAGCAGAACAACAGTCACAGGTCAGTTTGGAATCTCCACCGGTGTGTCGTCTTCTGCCAGAATAAAGATTTTCACTTCAGTTTCACATTTCAATGTGAAAATTTAAAACTGAAATATAATAAAATAAAACTACAAGTGGGAGAATTATAACACACATTATACTAACTAAATCAATAATCAAACTCTAAGTTTAAGTAAAATAACTAAATAGTTTGTTGGAAGTCTCAACTAAAGATAATGTCAGTTCATAGTATATAAGTGAGTGTAAACTTCACATTATAAATCGGTTTTGTGGGATTGAGTTAGGTTTAAAGTCCATTTCACATCGACTAGAAATAAAGTCAATTCATAATATATAAGTGGGTGTAAATTTCACTTTACAACCCAGTTTTATGGAGTTAACATAATTAAATAGTTTATGTTCTAGCAAAAAGAATGTACTGAAAATTGAGAATCATATATATTTCACAAATTACCACAAACTCATTTATATGTTTTAAAATAGTTGTTTCATTAACTATTTTTAAGACTAATGGCCTTATAGAATAAGAAGTTATATTTTGCACTGTCATAAATAAGACCAAATTTTATATTTAGAACAGAAAAAATAATGATATTTTGATGGAATGATGAGTAACAGTTTTGTTCCTACAATACAGGTAAAAAAAAAATCTTGAATTGTAGTTGTTGCAAGACAAAGTAATCAGAAAAATGAAATTTGAATTTTACACTGTTTTTCTGTTGTATTTTCAATATATATACCAATAGAAAATAATTTTAATATTGTAAAATATTAAAATCTTTTGTAATGTATTAATATTAATGTATTTTGAATATTCTTAAGAGTGAAAAGTTTTAAGAAAGAAATGAATATTAAAGGAATATCCATTGATTGGGCAAACAATTGAGGAATCATATTCTATAGCCTAAATTTCTGGGTAATTTTTTAAAAAGCAACCTCTCTCTTCCATCATTCATCTTTGGTACTGGCCAATGGACAAGTTGAGGTTTGAAATTTACTTTTGTTTGTAGCTATGATTATGACTTTTATCATTTCTCAGCTAGGTACTTTAGAACAAAACTCACATTGACATTGATTCTTCAGCCATTATTCCTTCTCCACCATGTGAGGCCAAGTAAAACAAAAAATAAGAGGGTTATTATCATTTATTGACATCAACATTTTCTACTGAGATGATGTAACTATGACAGGTTAGAAAACATGTACAATGTTGTTTAAATAATATGGACTAAAAATGAAGATGTTATTTATCTGTTTACAATTTTATAAATGTATGAACAAAGTTCTAAATCAGAGACTGAAATAAAAAAATAGAAGAGCATATTTTATTAACACTAAAAATACATGTCAACTTATATATTTAACATGACTGTATATGTTAAAATAACAGAGTTTGTTGCTTTATGAAGGGTTTGTTGTTTTTCTTATATTTAAAAAAGTTTCTGATATTTGTCAAACTAGTGGCTATTGCTTTTTCCAAAATGCTTTTAAAAGTGGAGCAGATTGCGGATCATTGATTAATTACTTACTCTAACTAATATTGTCATTTACACTAAAACTAATGATGTGTAATGTTTTGTCACTTTCATGGCAATGGAATGATAGTTTTGGGAAATTTCATAAAAATATAAGATCAAACCAGATTTGTCATATACTTGGCTCAGAAAAATGTTCATGTTTTACTGCATAAAAATATAAGATCAAACCAAATTTGTCATATACTTTTCTGATAGAAACACTGTTGGTAATTTTCTCACCACAATTTCAGTCAGATTTCTCAAAATTTCAGTTCAACATCTTTGAATCTAAAACTAACAAATTTATGAATCTTCTACATTTAAATTGTTAACATTAATGATCTGAATATTAGTAGCAGTTTTGAAGTAGTGATTTGGTGAGTGAGTAGTGAAGTGGCAATCTTGTTATTTGAAAAATGAAGGACAGAAGTTGGCTTGAATGTTTGGTTTTGGGTGATGCAGAGAGACGGTGCAATAGGATAAGAGAGGGCAATATAATCAGTCCCAATGTTGTACCTTAGAGATCCCAACTGCCCATTTGAAATTTCTAACTACAGGCCAGAAGACAAAAGCATGGGAAAGAAAAAGAGGAGAGAGAAATTTCGGTCACACTATTTAATGAAAGCAGCAGTGAACTAAACAGCCCTGCACCATTTGTCACATTCAACACTTGACTTTGGATTCCAATTACATTGACAAAATGGCCTCATTTTGTGTCCCCAACCTGACAAATCTGACCATGCAATTTTTCCAGACACTCCAACACACCTCACTGCACTCATGGACTAAATATAAAACCCTTTTGGTTGGTTTCATATTGGATGTTCCATACCAACACAAAAATAATTCATACCTAACACTCATTAAACAACTCAGCCTCATAAGTATATGCTTTATTGAAAACCCTGAGGTGGGTCTGAATACACAATACATTGATGAGGACATATACCTGGGAACCTAAAGCCATCACCAAGGACTATACATAAACCCACCATATCATAAACCATCGTATTAATTAAGGACTTCTATGTCTCCCCCCTCTCTCTATACAAGGAAAATGAAATGGAGTTAACTGTGTTTTTAGACCCAGGAAAATGGATCATCTTTGGTTTTAGTCCTTTACTTTGAAAAATCTACAAGTTTTTGTCCCTGTACTTCTTGAAATTCTGAAACTTAAGTCCCTAAAACCAACACTTTGGGGGACCAAAACTTATGATCTTAGAAGGTAGGGACTAAAACAAAAAAAAAAAAAAAACAAAAATGATCCATTCTTTAGGGTCTAAAAGTACCATTAATCCAAAAGATATGCTGCTAACCCAGGCAAATCAAACTGATTCAAATAGAAAACCATATTTCCTTTATGACAAAATCTGCATACAGAACCATACATTAAAATGAAGAGGCAGCCTCTTCCTGACTACCTCTACTACCGTGGTGTTGGTGTCGTTTTCCACGGTGGCGCCGGCCGTTGCCGAAGGTGATTGGATCAAACTTTCTAAGCCTTTCAGCTTCTTGGGGTTTGATGACACACTCTGGTGGAGGGACTTTGTATCTAACTGTGTCATAGCAGTAAGAGTATGTCATGTGCTTCAACCTGAAGTTGCCCATTTTGGTTCTTTGTACTGGGGTGATGCCAAAAGGAACTCCCTCAGAATCTTGGGCACTACTGTCACACTTGGTCACATGCTCAATGGGATCAACTGCACAGCCATGCAGAACAAGGTCTGAGAACTCAGCAACATAGGGTGCATACTTGTAATTTACTCTATATTTGCCTCCATTGGTTGCCCAATCAGATGCATCCCATATGGTGGCATACAAAGTCATTGGCTTTGTGGGGAAATCTCCTCCCATTGATTCTGTTCTAATAACTTCCCTGATAGGAACATCATCCACGAAAAATCTGCATAAGGAAGAAAAGGAATGGCACACACACAATTAACAAAGCCAGTAAACCAGAAATAGTTATCAAATTAAGTAAATAGTATGTGCACAGACAGTCTAAAGAATTTTTTACATAATCATCCAACAAAAACTTGTCTTGTATGGTAAACTAGTTGATCTTCATAATAACTACCTTAAAATATCATAGAGTACTAATGATGGTTTCTGTTGATTGAGAATGTGATAAAACTAAACGTTATTAAATTTATCCTTACAAGTAGCAACTAACAAGGAAAAACATAAAAGGAAATCCAGAATAATTTCCTACAATCTCCTGCATGCAAGGGGCACACAAGATCCAATTGGTATGGTAGCTATAGTAACTAAGGAATGAATATTGATTACCAATTCATGAATTTAGTAGGTAGACAAAAATAGTTCTCCAACAACTAAAATTCATCTTTGTGGGTCACGCATCCCACCAAAATTTCATCATGTGGGTTCCTCTCCATAAGGATGCACACAACTTAAAAATTAGGCCTTTTCATATCTGGTTTTTATTCACTATCAGCAAATAATCAAAAGATTGAATTGTACATTGTAATCCATTACAGGAAAAAACTGGTTTTGATGGAAAAAAAAACTGTGGATGTAGTAAACGGTAAAAGAAAACCAGAGAATCTTTTTAACAAACCCCTACCAATCCAGCCAAAAAAGCCCTCACACTACTCCATCAAAGCAAAGGGTTGCTGGAGTATAATTAGCAATAATTGGACACGTAAAGAGACTAGTTTTACCAAAACAAGGAAAATGTAACAACCAAAGATGGCAGGATGGATTCAAATAGATTGCATCATACACGATCTTAGAATCAGTCCAGAGAATACTGTACTGATGGAAATCCTCAGCAGGATCAAACCAGAGGCCACATCTTTCCTCTCTACCAATGTTGGTACTTCCATTGCCATAAACATTGGTCTGAACCCTCCAGTCTTTGCCTCTAATGTTCCCCAAAAACTCAAAGTCTATCTCATCATGGTTCTTCTGGAACATGTCACCATTTGACATCTGCAGCAGAAAATGTGAGGAAAAAATCACCCGTGCCCCTATTTTCCGGGGAAAAAAAATGTTAAAAGAAGGGGAAGATCGAGACAAACAAACCAACTGGCGTTTTCATTTCAATAATACAAACAAACACTGAATTTTCCTTCAAAACAGCTTGAAAACAGGAAAAACAAAACAATCTTTTTTTGGCCCCATTAGTGACCTCATGAAAAAAATGAAACTAAAAGCAATCTGTTTGTTTTCTGTTTTAATATATTAATATTTCCCAACAAATAACTTAAAAACAAGCTTCAAAAAACTTTTATAGAAACTCCAGATACCTGGATGCATCATATTCACAAAGTAATAGCTCTTAGTTAATTGAAATGAAAAAGTAAAATAAAAAATTAAAAAATTAAAAAAAAAAAAAAGAAGAAGGAAGAACATCGATACGAATGATCAGAATTTTAATGGAGTTTCTAATTATGATGGACGATTGATTTTCTACAAAAAGGGTATGAAATAATAACAAGAAAGATATAATTTTTATTTTATCATCATGCATTAGAACCCATTATTACTCACATAAAATGCAACCACAACTCCAGCTGTGTAGTCGGAAGGCAACTTAATCGAGGCACTGAAGTAGCCATGAAGGTAAAGGTCATGAGACACAAACCCAGAACCTGAAATCACAACCCAGAAAAACGAAAACAAAAATAAAAAATATGACAAAAATAGAAAAACAAAAAGTGACCATGTAAGAAAAAACGAATGAAAGATGGAAAAAGACCTGTTCTTTCATCAAGAGAAAGGTGAACTGATTTGCCGTCTCTATGGATGGCCAAATTATGGTCCCCAAACAAGGGGGTGTAGCCATCCTCAAAGGCTATGATGGGCAAGTTTGCGAGTGACCCAGATGAAGCAATCACAGCAAAAAAAAGCAGAGAAGAACACAAGAGGAACCACCCCATGTGACCACCTCCCATGTTTGTTTCCTTAATAATGTGTCAAAGGATTTCTTCTTCTGGCTACTTGTCTGCTGCTTCTCTGAGTGCGTAATATTATTATATTATATAGGGAGAAGAGAGAAGAGAAGAGTGATGAAGAAGAAATAACAGAGATTAGAGAGAGAAACAGAGTTAGAGAGGTTGGAATATAACGTTTAATTGGCAGACTTGGGAGTTGGGAATGTGCTGTGAGTAACTGTTCCGTTCTTATGTAGACAATTTTTCTGTTCTTTTTCTTTTCTTCTTTTCAAAATTAGAAATTCTTTTTCTTTTCTATCACATTTTTTCCTAATTATTGTTATATGTAATACATTTTAATTGATATCATAGGGATGTTTTTATTGTTTTTTAGTATTATTTTTGGCATAAAGTGAAAAGCAAATTGAGTTTGTAGATGCTTGGAACTTGTTTAGGGTAAGCAACTGTTGTCCAAGTATTCTGTGTTATTTGGAGTTACTTAATTTCTTATAGTTTGTTCATGCAGGTAACTGATATTTAAGAATTCATAACAAGTATTATCAAGTAAATATATTTCTTAATATTGGTAAGTGTTTATATTTGGTAAAAATTGGATTCAAGATTCATATTATTAAATACCTACTTTTGGTGAAAACTGATTTCTAAGAAATATAAATTATAGATTAATTCTACTAGTCTTTTTGAAAAGTTTTCATTTGAATAAAATATATGGAAATAAAGATAAAATTAATTTAAAGTATATAAATGAAAATACAAATATCATTTTATAAGTCTATTTTGTAAAATTAAATTAAACTTAAAATTCTAATTATATTTGTTCTCTTATAATCATGTTATAAGTTTGTTTGTAGAAAGAAATTATCTTTTTGTCTTAGTTGGAGATGCCTTTTTTCCTTTTTCTTATCCAACTTTTACCTTTTATCTTACATGCATTTCAATTCTAATGACATCTATAATTTTATTTTGTAAGAAAATACCCCTCCTTATATTTCTTAAAAAAATAATTATTTTTTCTTTCTCATAACCTATTAAATGTGTGACATCCCAAATATTATACTAAACATACAATATAATAGGATTCAGCTATTATAGTATGAGAAAACAGTTAGAGTAGTGAATGATAGTATTAAGGTATATAGTCATCCAAAATATGGCTAGAATTTTAAACTTGTATATCAAAAGGAGGTGTGCTAGTCTAAGTCTACAAACAACTAAGAATTTAAACTTTAATTACAAACTCGTGTTTCAAAATAAAGGAAATAACTAGAAGAAATCCTAAGAACTAGGAGCGGCGTCATCTCCTTCCAATGCTTGCTCCAGAGGTACCTCATCTACCTCTGCTCACATCCAAGTAGACGATCATTGCAAAAGGAAGAATATAAACATACAAGACACAGACAAACAAGCAAAGGTAAGCTAGGTTGAAAAGCATGCAAGTTATCATATATCATTAAACTAGAAATCATATCCACACAAGCAAACAAATAAAATATCCTATCATGATATGACACAAGCTAGACACGTCCGGACTTAGAATGAATATCGATCTAGGGCAGGTTGTGCACTTGTGGTGGTCTCTACTGCCTTGCAAGGCCATTGCCAATGGGTTTCACCCTACCACACACAAGGTTAGTCCGTTACTACGCACTAGGCCTCCAAGAAGCGCCTACACTAGGACCTCCCACTACTCTCACCACATGCGTCAATCCTCTCTAAATGAGAATGAAAGACCATTAGAGTGTTGGGATAACTCCCCATATGAAAGCCTCATATATTCATTCTAAACACTATGAGGATCTCACCTAGAGATGTTACTCTTATACTATTTGCATCACTTCGATTAAATCATAATCCTCTTTGAATTATCAACATACCATACTAAACTATATGGAGTCATATATTAATCATAAAATCAATTGTCACTCAAGAAAGGAGAAGAAAAGAGTAAGGCAGAGAGTAAAGGATTTCGTTCAGCGCACAATATTCGCTAAGCTAAAATTATAAAAAGAAAATTACTCGTAATTCGCTTAGCTAGCTCCTCTCACTAAGTGAATATCCCCTGACAGCAAACCCCTTTTTTCCTTCACTCGCTGAGCAAATGGATTCGCTCAGCGAGTCTGCATAATCTGCAAAATTCAATTTTGCAGATTTATAGAACTCACTCACCCTAAACTCGTTCTAGGTGTTTTGATGGACTTCTAACACCCCTAATTCGATATACATGTTTAATTAAACTTGCCTAAGTTATTACAAACGTTCTTAACATCAATTTCTAGTAGTTATGCATAGATTTCCAATTCAAGACCGCATTTTCATCAACCTATGGACTTAAAATTAGATTCACCACTTAGGGACTGTTTTTGACTAATCTAACACTCTTAACAAGTCATATGTACCATACCTAAGCTACTCCAAATGCCTAAAATAGTTCTCAACCCTTCTTACCCAAATTGGCCATCTCACTTCCTCTCAATTTTCCTTAAACCAGTATAACTCAATTAAATAGCCCCTTTGCTAATAAACAGATTGCACACATTCAATTACTCAATTACATCATCTCAAAGAATCCATACCAGTTCATAGACATTCAATTCACAGTTCATAATACAATCAATCATCAACGCATGTTCATATATGAAAATCACAAGTTTTCAATTCAAATAGTAATAGAATCATCAAAACAGTCTCACATGCACTTTATCACCATAGCTACACGAAATCTAATTCAAGCAACCAAAAATTTCACGGGACAATAATAAGAACCCTAGCTTCCCTTACCTCTGACTTGGACAATATAGCTCACAAGATTATTGAAATCAACACCTTGCACCCTAGGAAAATTTGAAAGTAACTATAAATTCCCAATTGGAGATAGAAATCAGGTTTTAGGATATGATCGGAATTAAAATTTGAGGAAAAACACATAACCAGTCACATGTACAGGATAGGTTGCATGATCACAACTCAAAAGTTATATGGGAAAGGAAATTCAACTCACCAGTAGAGGAACAACGAAATTGATCGGTTGGAATTGGTGTTCTTAAATCCTGAATCACCTAGATAGCTTCAGATCAACAAACTAACGGTTCAGTGATTTGAAATGGGGTGAAGAGGATGTAGAACAAGAAGGAAGAAAAGATTGAAAGGAGGCAATGGCTTTTCAGACAATGGGAGGAACTTAGAAAAATTTTAAGCTATTTCTTTTCTGATAAACGTTCAACCCATTATATGCTACATGGACATCCCACTGTTGTGCTTTTATCAGGCTTTACACTATGTCTATTACTCTCTCCTTGTTTAAATAAAAAGTTAAGACCTTTCATTAATGATTATCACCCCAACAAAATATTCATATCTAATAGATCATTTCTATTATTTTTCATCTCTTTATTTAGGAATGCTTCAAACATTTTTTTTCTCTTTTTTTATTGTTATATTTACTAGTATCTCAATCAAATTTAAATTAAAAATATAAATTTGTGAATGAATAGAATTTCTTCTATTAAAACAAAAATAAATATAAATTATTGAGCATATGAGAATGCAGAAATATAAAAAAGGAGGAGAAAGAGAAAGATGATGATAAGCAAAAGAAGAAACACAAATATTAACAATAAAAAAGAGTATAAGTTTCCATTTGAAACAGCTAAAACAAATGTGACGAAAATTATTATATAATTCATTATACATAAATATAATATAATTATATAACATTTACAACATGATCTTCAATTTTAACATGTTAGAGTGTTCTCAACCTTTAAATAGATCTCTATATCTCAAAAAAAAAATTGGTTTTAACTCTTAACTAAAATTATACACTACCTTAAACGATAATAAAATTTCAAATATATTTAGAGATTATTCTATATACTTTATTTATCAATATCAAATAAAGTATTTTATTGGCACATTATACTAATGAATCATATTACATTGTGAACTATCAAAGTTCATGATATGTATGTGTGGAGATTTTTATAGAGTATATTTGATAAATTCGAAACATTATGGTATGAATAGATAATTCATACATTTATAAATACATTGATTTGTAGACTAGTTATCATATAAAATCATCATGTGAATAATAATTTACAACTATTAATAAAAATCAGATGAGATAATTCTTCAGAGAGACGTTATATATACATTAAAGTAGTTATTTTAAATAAGGTTAAATATGTTTTTAGTCCATATACTTTGCAGTCATTTTGGTTTTAGTCCATTTTCAAACTAAGATACAATTTAGTCCTTCAACTTTAAAAAACTCGGGTTTTAGTCATTTTTACCAAATTTTTTTAACTTTATTTGATGTTTCAATCACGTTTCATTATAGCATTTGGATTGTTTACACTGTTTGACACATTTTTGCTTCAATATTAACTGAGAAACGCGTTTGAAACAACAAATAAAGTTAAAAAAATTTGATAAAAAGGACTAAAACCAAAGTTTTCTAAAGTTGAAAGACTAAATTGTACCTTAGTTTGAAAATGGACTAAAACCAAAATCGTCCCAAAGTATAGGGACTAAAAACATATTTAACCCTTTTAAATAAAAGGATTTCTTCGACGATAATATTTTAAAAATATTTCTCCAAATTCTTTAGAGAATTTTTCTAACTATTACATTTTTTATTCTATCTTTTCGTTTTTATTGTTAGATTAATTTTTTTTTCTTTTAAAGAGAAATAATGTATATTTAAATACAACTATTTATAATAAATTATAAAATACTGATATATTAAAAAAATCGTATTAAAAATATTTATTATAAAGTTTAGTATACAAAATAAACACTTGTTTTATTATTTTTCTCATGCTAAAATACTAGTGTACAACGTATACAATCGAACTCTAAATTGTAACACCAATAAAAATAAATAAATGATACTTAAACGGAAGAGTTAAATTAATAAATATTCTTCAATCATAAAATTCGATTTTAAATACATTTTAATTCGTTACTTATTCATTTATTTATTTTCTTATTTTCGAAAGTTTTCTTTGTGTAGGTTGATTAACTATTTTGAAACCTTGTTTTCTTTGATTTGCAATAAATAGTAATGATGATGGAAATGAAAAAAATGCACATGGTTCATGATTTGATGTCTCTATTGCTCTTTTTCTTATCCTTATTTTTCCTTTGTATGTTGATGGGGTATAACTCATAAGTATATATAAGGGCCACTTCACTTCACCAAAGTTTTCAATATCACACAATTATAAGTATTCATCGATAAAGAAATGATAAGAAGATAAATAAAATATTAAAAAACTAAAATTAGTGTACATATAATTTAAAAACAACAAAGTAAGTTATATAAAAGATAAAAACAAAACAAAAACTATTTCCCTTAAGTTTGTATGCTAAGATACTATAAATTTTATTTTCAGTATTTAAACATAGACACATAAACATATATACACATACATATAAAAACACATAAACATATACATATATAAACAAATGTGCGCATGCATATACAAAACTAGAATTGTCAAAACGGAAAATTCGACCCGATCTGGTCTGGCTCACCACGGGTTGGTCACTTAGTGAGCCAACCCAATACAGTTCATTTATTAGCGAGCCAGAAAAATTCAAACCCGACCGACCGACCACGGGTCGGTAGGTAAACGGGTTGGCTCACTTAATTACAATTTTTTTAAATAAAAAAAATTACAAATAACTTTTCAAGCAAAAAAAAAAACATATATTTTTATATAAAATTAAAATTAAATTTTAATAAAATAAAATTAGATAAATGGGTTGGTGGGTCAACCCGGCTCACCACGGGTTCAACCGCATGAGTCGGGTTTAAATCAGCCAGGTTGAAATCTGACCAACATAAAAAAAAAACAATTTTTTCAAACTCAACCCGGCCCGAACCCATGATGGATCGGATTGGCATGCGGGTTGTGACCCATTTTGACAGCTCTATACAAAACATAAAAACATATATGAATATGAAAATTGAAAATAATTTTGTATATTTGTCCATAGTGGTTTTCTATAATAATTATATTATTATAGGAAAATTTTCCATAATAATTCGTGAATAAATTATATAAAAAATTTTAAGGAACACATTCTAAAGAGATTTAATTTGCCAGACATGCTATTATTCTTATGAACATGACATAATAAAATTAAAAGTTTGCAACCACATGTTCTCTTCGTTCTATTATTAAAATTCATGATTGAGAAATGTTCTCTTTGTTTGGTACCTTTGTTTTTAATGATCCACTTGCATAGTTATTTCCTTTTCTTTTATGTGTCATTTGAATTGCACATGTTCCTTTTATGGTGCTATTGGTGGAAAAAATTATTTCCTAAGAATAAAATTTCAATCCAAAAGTTGTCAAATTAATTGCGAAAAGAAAACCATATATTCGTTAGTTATTTCATTAAAAAAAAAAATTGATGCATAGGCTTATCCTTTTCAACATTTCAATTTGGAAACAAGTTAATTTTTCTTTTTTTCCCCTTTAGTCTACAATTTCATATTCCATTATTCTCTGCACTAATTATGCCATGACTGCTGAAATTGAAGAAGACATTCTCTTTATAAAATGCGATGATATAATCTTCAAATTTACCACTTGGTACATCAAAAAAGTTATAACAAACTCATTGTATTATGTATGAACAATTTATGGTAAAATGTATTAATTCATTGACTTTGACCAAAGAATTAATCATAATACTCTCAAGTTTTATTTTCTTAACCATAACTTAAAAATTTGTTCTAAGTGATCTTATATTATTATCAATGTGAAACATGCACCATACATAAGTGGTGATTAGTCATTTTTTTTAAGTATGAGATTTTTTTTCTTACTTACAACATTAGATTCTCAAGAATAATATTCAAGACAAAAAATATTGAAAAATACATTTAATTATTATTTAACTTTCTTAAAAATGGTTTTCAACCCGGTTTCATTTCAAAATAAAAATTTAATATTTTCATTTAATTTTAGTGAAAGTAGGTTCTTATTAAGTAAGTTGATTGTTTGTAAGGACCTATAAAATAATAAAGAAAACGTAATAAGATATTAAAATATGACACTCAATTATTTTATTAATAAAAATTATATTATAAATAGAGATTTTTATAAATTGAGTTTCATTGTATAAGAATTATCATTCCTCTAAAACTTTTTTAAAATCTTTTCTCTACTTATTTTTTAAATGTTTGGCTCCATCTTTAATTTGTTTGAAGATTGAAGTATGTCATTAGACCTCTCACGACAAGGTTTATCTTTTCATCTGATAAGTTTGTCTAACAAAACAAGTTCATCTTTTGCTTGTTTTAGAGTCTTTTTTGTTTTTGAAATGCATGTGAGGTTAGGAGGTTGCATGCATCTCAAAAGCTTTGTTCAATTAGGCTTGTTAGGATATGATTATATCATAGATTTGAGTCTTCTTTGTGCACATATTGTCTTCTCTTTGGCCATTGACTTTGCTTGTGCCGGATAAGATTTCCTAACACTAGGCACAAAAAAGTCATTGAGCTCATTAACTTGAGGGTGTTGGGCACCACTTCTGAACCGTTGGGCACTCTCAAATTAATGAGTCACAACGATAGGCATTGTTGTATTTTTGTTTTGAGTCATCTCGAGAAAATTTGGATTCCTGTTTCATTAATCGCTGAATGAAGCTAAAATTTTGCTAATCTATCCTAAACATATGATCTTTCACTTTGACCATTGGGATCTTTGATTAGAAGTTCATGGGTAAAGTAATGCATCTCGCAATGTTGGTGTATTTAATGGAAACATGGTAATTGAATGTTATGATAATGTAATAGAAAATGAATGATGGACTATTAACATGTAATTTAAAATAAACAATAGATGAGTGATGTAGTGAGATGAGTTTGGGTTTAGGTAAAATATATATGTGCGATATGGTGTGATGATTTATAATTATACGAGAATAAGGGATATTTACATGTTGAATGAGATGATGATATGTAATTAGAATGTGATGGATTTTGGAATTGCTATCAAAGGAAAAAAAATTCCAATATTATGTTAGATGTATTGAGTAGGGGCTTAGAAGGAGATTATCGAGACTTTACTAGGTATCCCAACTCAAACAAAGTAAGATATCTAGTTGTGAGAGTCGACAGAAGTTTCTATAAGAGATTGATTCAGATGAGAACCTCTTCTGGCTGACATAGGTGAACTAATCCTATTATTAGGAAGGTTGGTAGAGTCATGACTTTATAAGTTAAAATGTTATCGATATCTTTATAGCAGGGAAAAATCTCTAAGTTTATACACAAAAATAATTTGGAGGTAGTTATCATGGTTTGCTTATAAGATTTATATGATTGAATGAGTTTGATGTACATGGTTTGTTTCACATTAATCTTTTAATTTAATTATACATCTTTCCTTATTAAATATACTAGTTTACCCCTTGTCTTGTGTGTTTGTTGTGGTTTATCCACCTATGATAATCATATGTTATACATAAGCATAGTACAATGCAGGTAGGAGGGTTAAGAAGCAATGAAACTACTTGATGTCAAATAGAGTATAGATGATACATAAGTATATATATTTCTATTTTGTAGATCTTCCCTTGTTGAAAAACTTTATACATTATGAAAGATATATCACTAAAATTCACGGAGGACTATAAATACATATTATATGTTTATGTGATGGTTTATACACATAATTTTTTTACTAGTTTGAATCAACAAAGATCCTACATCCAATAGTTAATCACTTTAAAGAAAGTGATTACAAATTTACTATCTTAAACTAATATTAATCCCACTAATATACAGTGAAACATGCAATAAAGTAGTTAAAAAAATGAAAATATAGTTCCTTTGCAAAACCTACAAAGGATGAGAAAACACCTCTCTTGAAAACCTCAAGAGATGAAACTACACCAACCTTGAATAACCACAAGGTATGAAAACACCTTTCTTGAAATATCACAAGGCATAAGAAACACCTCTCTTGAAAACCCCAAGAGATGAAGAGCGCTTCTTACAAACCTAAAAAGGTGAACTAAGCTTCAAAATCCTAGTAGCAGTAGCAATACCCTATCAGTCAAGAACATACTTGAAGAAACTTAAAAACCACTCTTTCAAAATTAGGTTAAACCAAAGCTTGTTACAAAGATAATTTTTGCAATTTAACTTCTGTATTTTGAAAACACAGAGCTTTACTCAATTTATAAAAGAAATTTGCATTTTAACCTGTTTTAAAAAGAGCCAAATTCAAAATTAGGTCAGGATAATCAATCATTACTTATGATAATCGATTATTATAGAATGATTAATGATTCAGAAACCACATCTCTTAAGATAATTCATTATTGAATAATGATAATCGATTGTTCCAGAATAAAAATATTTTTTTAAGAAAATTTCAAGAATCATCAAGGTGTTAATGATGTAGGTGCATTGCAATTGTCTTCCACTCACCATTTAAACTTTTTCTTACACTCATTCAATAAAGAAGTTATATTCCCAAGACTTCAACACAATTTTCTATAAGACTTTCACGATTCTTGGTTATAGTTAGGACACAAAAGCCACATTGATATAATAATTATTCATGTTCCTTCTTGTAGTAACTTCTTTTGAAAAATCTCCAATAACATTTTCTAACGATAATCCTTTAGGAGATTTCCATCTTCTCATATGACTTTCATCCTTAGGAAGACTTTCATATATGTACATTTCTTCATGAGCTTCTTTTATATAATCTTCATCCATTTCAGGATTTTCTTCATCATCTAAAGATGATTTGTGTGACTCAAGATGGGTTTCCTTAAGGTCCAAGATTTCATAAAAAACATCATGTGTGGACTCTTCTATATGCAATGTTCTTCTATTAAAAACTTTATATGCTTTGCTAGATAACGAGTAATCCAAAAATATAAGTTCATTTGGTTTAAAATGAAATTTGTCAAGATTTTATTTTCCATTATTTAAAACAAAGCATTTGCTTCCAAATATTCTTAAGTGAGAAATTTTTTATTTTCTTCCTTTAAAAAGTTCATACGGAGTGACTTTTAGAATAAGTCTTATTAGCATTCTATTTAAAACATAACAAGCAGTACTAACATTTTTAGGTTTAAAAGAAGATTTCGCTTGTTTTCCAGTATGTACAAGTTGCATAAATTTTATCTTTTTGAAAGTTCAATTCCGATAGTCCAACTACTAATTGCTTTGACATTGGTTTATTTAAATGTTCCATACGAAGCAGCTCTTTTATGTCACAACCATGAATATTCTTTTTTTAGAACTAGCATGTAATAATATTGAATGATTCATGACCAATGTCAATGAGATAAATGTTGTTGTGTCCCTTACTTATAAAAGCAACTTTATTTAAGTCCTCCTTATGTGCAATTACCTTCTAATGCCTTTTAAACCTTTGTCACAAAGTGGGCTAATGCTCAACAAATTGTGCTTTAATCCTTCCACAATAAACATATATTGTATTTTCAATGTTTCAACACCACCAATATCTCCACTTCGAAGAATTTTTCATTTGTTGTTTTCACCATAAGTTACAAAGCCTCGTTCCTTCTTTGTGAGATTTTAATTTTTTTTTTTTACTCCAATCATATGTTTTGAGCATCCAATATCAACATACCATAAAGACTTTCTTGATTTTGAGACATCTTTGCTACTCGTGAATTTATTGTTTGTCATTAGACAAATGTTTGCTTCTTCATCTGAGTTACTTACGCTAGAAAAAGAGTTTGAGTCATTCTCTTCACAAGCTATGTAAGTCTTTTATTCTTTATTAAGCATGCCATAATAGGTTAAACCATAGTCATTTATTTTTTTTCCTAAGCATGATACTTTTATTTATTTTTCCCTTAAGCATTATGAGGTTAACAAATAGTTAAATCACAAATACTTTTATTAATCTTCTCTCCATTTTTTTTGTCATAATAAAAAAAATAGTCAAGAATAAAAATCTTCCCTTTGGTTAATATAAGGAAAACCATTTTGGTTTTATGTATTGAGCTAATTAGTAGACAAGATTATTTGGTTATGCCTAAGGAATATAATGGCAAATGTTGAGCTCATATGCGATCAATGAAAGATTGTTAAAATTTTTGGATCATATATTATTTAAATATGTTAGGATCATTATATAGCTTTTTAAAATTATAAAGCGGTATATAAATATTAAGTTTATGACTAAAGATATAATTATCATGAAAGATTGTTTTGTAAATACCTTAAAGTAATATTCTAGTTTAATAAAAAGTCGAATTAGAATTATTAAAATTGAAATGTGATTGAAAATAATTATAAATGGGATTGTGGTCATAATTTATAGAGAAAATAACATTACATATCATTTGTTTTCTCTTCATCTCATAAGGATAAAGAGATATACCAAAAGATATGTGTAAGACCTTCTATATTTAGGAGAACATATACTTGTTATTAGTATTGTCTTTCACACCATTTCCAATAACAAACTTATATATGTTTTTGTATTTTTTTTATCATGAATTAAATTATAGGTTTGGTTCATAATATATAATTGTGCAATGTAGTTTTTATTTCTATATGTAAAAATATATTATTAGACACAATTGGTATATTAGAAATATCTTTCAAATAACATATAAAGTATTTTTATGTGATAAATAAAGTCTCATACTGAATTATAATATAACTTCCACGCGAGTCATTTATTATGAAATATATTTTATATTTGTTTTCGGAAAATACAAAGATATAGTTTAATTTAAGAATGGAATATATATTTTTAAAATAATTTAAAGCTGAAAATTCCTGAAAATAAAAAAGTATAAAATAGGGAAATTAAAAAATAAACTAATAATAATTAGTGACTTTATTTTTGTGTTATAGCGTCTCCAACTTTCTTTTATAACTAATCTATTATCTTTTAAACAATTTCACGAAATATTTTGAAAGAAAATTTTATTAACAATTTAACGAAATTACAATCACATCTCCTGAAATTTATTTAAATTGCACTCCTAATTTTTGTTTAACATTTATAATGGTCTCCCTTATATAACAGAGTATGATATTTTAAATTTTATAAAATACATATATGACGTAAAAAAAGATAAACGGTGTAATATTTTTAAGATAACAGAGATTACATGAACAAACTTTTGATATGCAATTCATACAATATAACTGCACGACTTCACATGTAGAAATTATTATAGCTACCCAAATTAACAACTTAAAATAAGCTTGAAAATAAAAAATAAAAGAAAAAAAATTGAAAGACTGTGAGAGAAAGCGTGAGTTAATAAAAAAAGCAAGTATGAACAAATAAAAGTAATGAGATGAGTGAAAAAGTGTATAAGAAAAGTAGAAGAATGATTGTCGAAAATAATCATATTCTAAAAAACTTTGAACAAAAAGGATAACCCCTTTTAATAAATTACTTATTATATAATGAAAGTTATAATAATAATAAAAAAAAAACATAACTGGAATAAAAATCTTTAATTTAAAATTTAAAAAAGGTTTAAGTGTAATAAAAATAAAATATTTAAAAGAACTGACATGAAATGAAAAATAAAATATCCATTTCCTGATAAATAAAGTATTTAAAAGAACTGACATGAAATTATTTATTGAAACTTTCATTATAATTTTTTTTTCATGTTATTTTCTTTTTATTGTAGTTGTCATTATAATTTCTTCTTCTCTTATCAAAATAGATTACAATAGATTTTTCCAAGGTTTTATCTAAAATTACTAATGTTCTATAATTGAAAAACCAAACGATGAAAATTTTTTAAATATAAAGTAATCTACAAAAGTGAAATAGTTTATTTAAAATTTATAGATTGAAGATAAATCGTTATGAATTCTGAGACTTTCTAATTAAAATTATCATAAGTGTAGACGATTCTTTTATAAATTTGTAAAAGGGTAAGTTTTTGTAAATATGTTAAATGAAAATGTTAGAAATAATGACGATTTTCAAATTATAGAATATCATCCGCAATAATGAGAACTTTCAATTAAACCAAAATTATTCTTGATATACAATGACTGTAGTTATAATAACTTTTTTCTCAAACTAAAGTCGTGATAAGTAATAACGACTTCTCTTATTTCATTTTTTTTTTATAAAAAACAGAGATTATATTAAGATACAAGTCCAACAACATGTGTAATTTGATTACACGATAAAATATTTTGATTAAGATAATAAAAATTATAAATATAACATAATAATAAAAAACTTAATCACAAAAGGGACAAATTTTAATCTGATGCCCTTCATTAAGAGATATTATAAATTAAAAGTTGTCACCATTTTTTATAACTTTCATTTAACATATTTACAAAAATTTATATTGAATGTGGTTTAATTCTTTTATTATTGAAATAAATTTAAATGTATATAAAATAATTAATTACAAGGTGATAAAAACAATTTTGATTATTTTACTAAAAGTAAGATATTCATTTTGACACATATTAATTAATAATATATTGACATCAATATGTATATGATATATAACACATCTCTTAATGATGTAACTAGTTTCCATTGTGTCAAACCAAATTCATTAAGATCTATATAAGCAATAAATAATATATCTATATAATGTGATTTTTCTTACACAATATATATAGAATGTGAATTATATTATTGTAGGTTATGGTGGGTTCCATAGATAATGTTGAACATACTTTTCTTTACTCTTTGATGTACATGGGTTTTGTAGGACCTCTTCACATCATTTATTCCCGACATGTCAAACTCATAAGAAAACTCCAACTAATTAAATGCTTCATTTTCTGTCTTTCTGAGCTATCATGCACTTTAGTTTCTATTATTAAACTATATTATTCTTTGCTTATATTCCAAGTTAAATCATTAATTTTAGGGAACTTAATTTGTAAAATGGCACACTAAATCTAAATAGAGTTTCCCTGTCCAACATATACAGACAAATAGAGAAGGTTTGTACCAAATAATTAAGCTCTGCACTTTCTCAAAGAGAAGGTTCCCTTTAGGTTAAAAAATCATATTGCTTTTTTCACAATGAGTGTTACTAGATTCAATATTTTTAAATAAAGTGTGGAGATCAAGTTTTATATATATGGAAGAAAAAGAGAAAATTGACTAGAAACATACAGTCATTTTCTTTTTCAAAAACTCACCAATAAAATTAATTAATACATTAATACTATATTTTAAAAAACATATAAAATATTTTAATGGGTCCATAAAAGTCTTATCAACATAGGAAATTAGTGGTTTACACACTTTGTTTTGGTGGATAAAGGACACTCTTAAAGGTTCTAAATGAAAAAAAAAAAAATATATATATATATATATATATATATACACACACACTATAATAAAACTGTTAAATAATGATGAATTTTAGTGATAAAAATATGTTTAGTAAATATTTACAGATTAATTCTTTTTATAACAAAAACTTTGGTAATTAATTTAGTGATTAATTTAAAGATTAATTTATTACTTTTAATCCATCATAGTTTTGCAAAATTGTTTGTGAAATATATAAATATTCGTATTTCATCATAGTTTTGCAAAATTGTTACTTTTAATTCCTATTGTTTGTGAAATATATTAAAAATTATGAAAAAAAAAAACTGAACAAAGAGTGTCATAAAGTAAAAGTTTTCAATCAACTATAAGATTTGACCAAGTCTTATTTCCGAATTATAGATTGATAAATACATAATATTGCATAGCATAAAGTATATTACTGTAACTATGAAAAGGAATTGAAGTCTCCAATTACTGACATTAACATGCATGTTGCTGAACTTTCTGTGTACATCTTTTGGGGAAGATGTACACAATTATCTTTTAAATGTAATTTTAAATGTATTGAAGAAGTTTTGCATTTGTTGTAATTGAGATCAAGTTGTCACAATTTTTTATTTTTATTAATTTGATATAATGTATAATTACATGAATGATGGGCGATTGATGGGAAAACGATGGTTGGACATTTTTAAAGTAAAGTTTGATGATAAAATTTATGGGTTTGATAATGATTTTTAAGTTAAAATACTTGCAATGCTAACTTTTAGAAATATTGATGGATAGGTTGAAATCATTGAGTTCGAAAATATTTGTCTTTCAAGGAAATTATCGTTTTACTAAACCTACATACCGAATAACTAAATATTTACTATTAGAAAATTCAATGTATGTGAATGCTAGTTTTGATTTATTTATGTAATATGTTTCAAAATTTGGTTGATTCAAAAGTGGTTATTAACTTCAATTTTTTGAATTATATATTAGACAAAAATTTCATTGCTAAATGTTAAAAACTAATTTAAATAAGTAAATATGGATTAATTTGATCATTTTAAATGATCACATATAATATTTTGGTTTTAAGAGGGTATTTAGGACACAAGAGACAATAATAAAGCAGTAATGTCTTTAGGAGGTTACTAACATTTTTTTTATGTGAAGGAATGGTATCTAAACCTTCTCTTCGTTAATGCACAACGATTATGTAAATAACTAAAATTATAATTAAAGTGGTCTAATTAATTAAATTATGACTAAATGACATGTATGTTATGAAATGTGTAAAGATTATGAACAATATTTTAATATGTTTATGGACAAAATTAAAATATTGACAGGTAAGAAAAAATAATTGAAGTTTAAAAAATGGGTCATTGTTGTTTATGTAATTAGTACAATTATTTTTGTTTCTTTTTCTTCGTTCTAGAAAAGAAAATAAAAAATGAACTTAAGGTGCTCTAAAGTTAAAAGATCAGATGTTAATTCATTTATATTGTTCCCAATAATCAATGGTTATCAAGATACACTTTGGTTTAATACTTTAAAAGTATTGAGAATTACTCTATTAAAAAAAAATTACTTATCAAATTATTAATTTGTTTCTATTCCTAATCTAACAACGAAAGAAATGAAAGAAGAATAAAAAGAAGAAAGAGATAAAGCTTTAAAATCTACCTTTTCTTCGTTGGAAGTAAGTTTAAAGGGATAAACCTCTTAAATTTTTTATCTGCAATTTTTGTCATTTTAAACTGAAATATTTATTTTGTTAATATATTTTTTTTTTCTATTTTAAGGCGGATTTAAACTGTAAATATAAAAAGATAGAGATCTAAATCTTGGTATTACCATTTTAAAGAGTGATTAACTTAATGAGTGAGCTATCACCTTTATCTTGAGGTTAGTGTCTAACAATTAATCCATACCTATAAAAAGTTATTGACCAAAAAGAAAATTACAAGAATGATAGAAAGCAACATTGTGAGTGTGGTCCTTCTCCTTCCACTATTCTTAGTTTGAAATGGACAATCATTCATCATCCTCACCATTTCAGAAGTATATCATAGTTTTATTTTTGTTTCAAGTTTTTTAGGTTTTCTTATCTGTAATTACATGTAATCGAACTTTGATATGTTAATAATATTTTTTTAAAAAAATATCTTGAAAACGTATTATTATTTAATTGGTTCGTATATTTGAAACAGATGAATTTTGTAATATATATTGTTGTAAAACAATTATAAAAAAAAATTGTTAAAAAATATTTTCCTATATACTTCGTTATCCATGGACCAGTGCCCTGATCGACACAATTTTAATGCCCTAACTTTTGCACTGGAGTTCATTCCTAAAGCTTTTCAAAAGTTATTTTCTTTCCTCTTTTCAGCTGCCCAAAAATGACCAAACATATTCACTGCTCTATGCTATACCTAGGCCACTTGTTATGGCATAATTATTTTTACCTTTTTTTCTTTCTTATTGTTTTTCTTTGAGTATTGATTATGTTGGAACTTGGATGCAAGAAGCAATAGTGTGTATGGATGCAGAAGAATTAGCCCAAGAGTATTTTTTCTTGCACCACTTTATTTTCCTGCACCCCTCAATTGAAAAATCCCAACTTTATCCCTCGTTCAAAGTCAAAATCCTAATCCTACTTTTCCATTTCCGTGGACATGTGGAAGACTTGAAAGAAAAGCTAGCTATTACACAGGTGTTTCTTCATACACCTCTAAGTGGACCATTTGGACCTTCGATAAAATTATTAAGTAAATAATAATTACTTCTTACGGAATTATATTTATGTCAATATTTCTATTTATTATCTGCCTACACTTCTGTTGTATCATTCTTTCTTTCTTCTCTTCTCTCGCTGTCGTTTATGTACTTTATTCATTGTTCTTGTTTTGTCGCTCTCGTGTGCTTGTGGTTATTGTTACTGGTTGTAAACTTTGGTTTGCCTTTTACATCAATTTTGATCGTTCATCTTGTTCATTTCATCTCATCCAAGTACAAGCTTTTTGTTTGATTTTTTTTTTATTTCATATACTTATATTTACGGCATCAGATTTCAAATGTTTTATGAAATCAATCTGATTTGAAAATCTGGTTTAGAAATATATCGGATATCCAATTTAGAAGATTGTTGGATTTTGAAATTCGATTCCAGTATTCATCGAAATTAAAAATTCGATTAGAATGTCTTCAAATTTCAAAATTCGGCTAAGAAAGTCATCGAATTTTGAAATTTGATTAGTCTTTAATCATATTTCGAAATTCGATTAATAAATTCATCCGATTTCAAAATTTGATTAATTATTTTTGAAATCCAGTTAAGCATTTTACCGAATTTTGAAATCTAATTAATAAAGTTCACTAGTAGAAAAATAGCTTTTTATGACGAACCTATTATGACGGATAAAATTTATCCATTATAATAGATTTATATTATGACAGAATTTTACAAATCAGTTATAATACGTAATGCAAAAACAAACTTGTCAATAATTTTAATATATATTATGACGTAGTTATGAAAATCAATTATAATATAAAATGTGGTGATAAACTTTTAAATAACTTTTAAATATATTATAACGTGGTTTTGGCAGCTGTTATAATACATTAGAGGAGTGGAAAATTTTGATAATATATTATAACTGGTTTTGAAATATTAGTCATAATATCTCTCTTGAATTTTAGTCCCACAGTGTCCTAGTCTTTCTCGGTGCTGGCAAACCTTAATTCTCTCTCAGAGTCCAGTCCATTGATGGCTTCGCAAATGGCGATCTCTTCCGCATGTGTTCCGTTCTCTTCCCCAAACTCTCTTCCCTCATCAAAACCATATCCACTTTCCCGTACTCTTGCAGGAGCCTCAGCTTGCGGATCCCGCTCCTCTCCCTCCCAATCCCGCCTCCGGCAACCCTTTCTACCACCAAAACTGGCGCATCTCTTCCTCTCTTTATTTCTTTCTCCTTTGAAACCCTCCCTTCCTGAGAGATCGATTTTTCACAGCCACAAGGTACTTTGATTTCGTGTTTCTGTTGGTCTGCATTTTCGTTTCATGCAATGCATTTCATTCTCTTTGATGTTCTCGGTGCGTCGATTGTGTTATTTGCTTTTCTTCTTTAGTTTACAGGTGCCTTTGCATATTCTAGGGTTTTACAGTTTTGCGTTTAGCTGTGCCATACACTCAAATTGAACTAAGTTTTGAGATATGAGTGTTTGAGAAACAAAAGAGAAAAGAGAAGGGAGAAGAGAGAGAAGGATGTCGTCGTTGTCGAGCATGTTCGGGTGTGGAGTGGTAGTGCGTCGTCATTTTCATGTTTTTTTTCTTTCTCTGTTTTATTCAAGCCTCATACTATACTCTTTAAACATTTTATCTTATATTTCGTGTTTTAATCTCAAATGAAAATTTTCATCTGTGCATTTGTTTTGGATGAATTCACTTTTTGAGGTATGGGGAGCACGCGTTATAGAGAATTCGATTAATTTGCGAACTAATGGTTTGGTTTTCCAATTCAGCTATTAGACTAAAACTAGACACTCTTCCTACACACTTAGGAACACTTTGAAACTTCCTTTACCTTTATATTTCTGAATTCTTATAGACAAATGTTCTTTTTGCACTACTTTTCTTCTTACCGTTTTCTTTTTCACATTTTTTGCTACTGAACTGATTTGGTTTCATAGGAGTTGTATGATATGTTATTATGTTTTGGTTCTTATTATGGTGTTGGACTCTGTCACATGTATATCCTTTCCAACCTACTCCAGCACCGGGCCAACACCCCTGGCTGGTTGGATGTCAAATCCAACAACTGTTGCACATCCTGCAGTCTCCGGTGGAGCTATAGGTCTTGGTGCACCGTCAATCTCGGGTATTATATTCTTTTGCTTTCTTTCGTTCTCTAACTCTTAATGACTAGTTGAATTTAGGATGTTGTTTGGTTTATAATCTTTGACCTCTGATGTTTTATTGCCTCTGATCTTTGACCTCTGATGTTTTCTTGATGCAATGTATTCACTAAGGCCTTTAAAGTGTGGGATCTTAGTGCTTGTTCAATGCCCTTTCAGGTTTCCTTTCTCACCTTATTTGTTGATTACCAAACCCTCAGAACTGTTGAGTTTGCAATGATTGAAAACAAAACTAATGATAAGCAATTCAGGCTGCTCTTGTCAAAGATCCAGGTGTTTCTGTCAATCGTGTGATTTGGAGTCCTGATGGGGCTTTATTTGGTAAAAGCTTTTTAATTCTTCGTGATTTTTGTGATGTGAGTAATGTATACTGTCAAAAGTCAACTAAAGGAGTCTCTCATTTATGAGTTTTTCTATTGAGCAGGAGTTGCTTACTTAAGGCACATTATTCAGATATACTCTTAGCATGGCGGGGATGAAGTCCAACAGCATTTGGAGGTATATGCTGTCAACACCCAATTTCGTCCGGATTGTTTTTTGGTCCTATTGTATTGTGTTATCTTAGGTTTTTATTGTTATTTATCTCAATTTTCATTTTTATTTTTATTTTTATTTTTCTCATCTTTAGTTTTTTTTATTTTATTTTATTTTATTTCTTTTTTTCCTCTTATAATTTCCATCCTAATTTTCGTTTTTTTTTACTTTTCATTGTTCAGTTTCGTTTTAATGTAGTCGATATAATATAAAATAAAAAAAGGAGGAAAGTTGTCTTGATTAAAAAAAAAAAAGAAAGGGTTTTGTCCCGTAGTAAAAAAAAAAAAGAAAAAAAGATTTCGTTTGGTGGCAAAGGGAAAAGTGAAAGTTTTGGCAGAGGTGCATGGCAAAAATTGGCAGGCACGTTTTGGACTGGCTGGGAAAGATTTTTTGGTTCATGGCAGACGCGGATTGGGAATGGGGGGTGGAATTTGGCACAGAGCAATTCAGTTGTGGGCAGAGAGGATGTTTGGTATCAGGATATCTTTACAAAAAATGAGATTTAGACCATCCTCACACAGACTCCACAGCTCTCACCCTTAACGACCTCCAATGGCATCCATGATGGGTTTTTCATAAACTTTTGATTCCTCCTACACTAGAAGACTCTCCTTCCTCCACCATCATCTATAACTGTCATTCACTTACAACAGAGAAAAAAAGGTAAAGCTAGCAACAAAAAGAAGGGGAAATCCAATTGAGGCACATGAAACTGACAATAGGAAACGAGGCTCCAAGAGGTAAGCCTCTTTACTTCTCAAAGTTTGCTGCATTGTATGAAATGTTTGTGCTCAATATTGCTCTGTGTGAATATGACATTGCGGTGTAAGCATTTTTCTTTCTCCATCATCCAATATGTAAACACACTTTATCTTTGGTCGAGTCTACTGCCTTTAAGATCTCCATTGTCATCTTCCCGTTACCCCCCTTTGCTCCTAGCTTCCCTGCAACACAAGAAAACATTTGATTCCCAATCCAGTTCTTTCCCATTGGCGGCATTCCCCACCTGATGATACCCATTCACCAGCACGCCATACACGCGTTCATCCACCCCCATAACAGAAATCCAAACCTTACATTCCCAAGCTCCACCGATCCCTTCATTCCTCACCCAACTTGCTCTGTTCCTCCACACAATACTAAAACACAAACCCAACACTCGCAACACCATATCCTTCATCTTGCTTCTCTCGGCTTGGTTTCAATCACCATTCTCTTCTCCTCCATCCCAACTCACGAACCATTCCCCTCACCCATTTAAACCTCCTTCATATCGCCATCTTTCACCCATCAACACCCATAACCCTCTTCATTTTCATACCCTACACAAATGCATTAGAGTTCCTCCATACACATTCTCTAAACACCAAAACAAAGTATCAAACCCCTGTTCATCTTTTCAACATGAAAACACAAGTCAAAACCAGAGATGCATTGCTTCTTCTTTCAATGGCTTTCAGTGTCTAATCCAAGCTACTGCTTAAGATACCACCACCATAGTCTTCATCCTGCCTCTCTTGGCCCCAATAACCATTCCCTTCCTCGCCTTTACCCAACGCCCAGTTCAATAGCCATTGGGCCTGACTCACACCGTCCTCCTCAACCTGCGTTACATGAAGCTGCAAAAACAAAACCAATCACCAAGAATCAAAGTCAATTTCCAAACCATCCACACGCACAAAATCAACCCATAGCCACCATAACAGAGGTCCAAACACACACACGCATAATACCATAACCCTATCCCCATCGGAATTCAAGTTGAAGATGAAGGTTGAGAAAGAGGAGAAGAGGGCCATGTCGCCGGTGATGGCCTCGGGGTGTGACTGCCGGCGATTGGAGAGTGGCAGTGGCTTGTGACGGCACGACAGAAAAGCAGTGGCTGGTCGGGATGCGGTAAGGTTACCCATGGTGTTAGCTGCTGGCGTTCCGTTGCGGTGGTTGAGCCGGCGGGACGAAGGCGAAAGCGATTCGGCGACTTTTTTTTTCCGGTGCAGATGGCGGCAGCATCTATTCCCGTCGGCGACGGCGAGGATGTCGCGGAGGAACGTGGTTGTTCTCTTTTGCGCGAAGAGAGGGCAGAGACATCGCCGCTGGTAGTGGCCCCTGGGTGAAGGTCGATGTCGCCGGCGACGCTAGGGCTGGACGGAAGACGCAGGGCCTGTCGGAAGGGAGTGGCGGTCTGAGGTGGTTGTGCGGCAAACCCCAGCCCTAGGTTGGCTCGAGAGATTGAGACTTCAAGTCTCTGAGAACTTGGGTTGAGTGTGTAAGGAATGATAGAAAACTGAGAGAACCCCTAAAGGGTTTCTGAAACTTGAGATGGCCTTGGGCCCAATTTCGAACCAACCTTCCCCTCTGCACCCCCATTTTTCCATTCAAGCACTCCTTTTTTTTACTTTCTGCCTGGGCCAGCCAGTGCTGGACCATCCCCATTCACACCCCCTGCTTCTCCCAAGCCACACCCCCATTCACTTGGGGCTCAAGCCCAACTCGTTAGAAAAGAACCTTTTCTTTTCCTGCACCCCTGTTTTTCACTTTTACCATCCCTTTTCTACTTGGGCTTAGGTCCAATCAGCTTTTTAGAAAACTTTTATTTTATTTTCATTTAACTTTTCATTTTATTATTTTATTTTTTTACTCTTTATTTAGTAATTTACCTATTTTATTTTATCTATTCTTTATGTAAATATTAAAAAAAAAAAAAAAACAACAACAAAAATATATTTTTAAAGGTTTAAGCACACGTGCGACCATTCTGTCTGCCTTATGCTGAAAACCTTTTCCTTCTTCTTTCAAAAAAATTAACAAAAATTTATTTTTAAAGGTTTAAGCGCACGTGCGACCATTCTGTCTGCCTTGTGCTGAAAACCTTTTTATTTTTCTTCCAAAATTTATTTTAAAAAGGTTTAAGCGCACGTGCGACCATTCTGTCTGCCTTGTGCTAGAAAACTTTTCCTTTTTCTATAAAGATACCAAAAAAAATATATAAAATCTTCAAAAAAAAAAAAAAATCAAATCTTTTTCAAACAAATTTCTTCAACAATTTCTCAAACACAATTTTCAAACAGTTTTAAAGAACTACGTAACCCTGATTTCTCAGTCTAACTGAGAATACGTAGGAGCAAGGCCAGTCCTTGTCGAGCACAATAATACAAAAAAAATATATATTTTGTTTTCTTTAAGAGTTTTATTTTTTTAGGAGGAAATTAAACATTTTGCAAACCACACTTCAAATTCGCGTATTTAATTAAAGGTACTGCCTTCGGGCAGGCGTGTAGGGTGCTAACACCTTCCCTACACGTAACCGACTCCCGAACCCGAGTCTGGTTTTCCAATTGACCAAGCCTTATCCTTTTCATGGTTTTTTCCATGGTTTTCCAGAATAAACCATGGTGGCGACTCCAAAATCTCTTTTTCAAAACGTTTTCCCTTTTTGGGGATCGTCGTCCCGTCGCGATTTTTTCCGGTTGCGACAGATGGCGACTCCGCTGGGGACGTTTGAGAGAGTCAAGCCATTTGATTAAAAATGCGAATTCGATGTGGTTTTGTTTTGCGTTTTTCTCCCCCTTTCTTTTCTTTATTTATGTTTGATATTTGATTAATCGCGTGTGAATAACTGTGCTTGGTGGATATTGAACCCTAGGGTAGAAAACATGATATATCTGCCTGGGAAATTTTCTGGTTGTTTTGCAGGTGAGGGTTTGGGTTGCATTTGCATTCTCCCTTCACACACACACTTTATGCATATATTGAGTGGGGCCCTATACCCGGGTCTGAGTGCAGCTTAGAAATAGAGGGGTTGTGTAGCGGTGCCACTTGGGCCATACTGCCTGTTTGGTTATCGTGAGAACCCCAGCTAGAGTTTGTTCTCTTCATGTGTGTCTTCACACCTAGTTGATTACTCGACTGTTGTGGAGATGCTATGAAGGGGGCCATAGCTCTAGTGACCATTGACCTCTAGGTTCAGGAGACCATCCTTGTGAGGTTGCATATACTTGACCCCTAATCTGAAGCGCCGAACCTTTATTTAGGGCACAAAGGGAGATGTGTGCAGCCTTGTAATCCTCAGTTTTATATAATAAAAACAAACACCTTGTTTCTTTATCTTTTTATACATATTTTCCCTTCCTTTCTTTTTGTTTCTCATGCACTTTTGTGGTCTTGTTATTGGTTCTAGTCAGGAAATTATAGATTTGTGACTAAACCTTCGAGATAAAATGGAAATTAACATGAGATCTGAAGTCAAGTGGGGTTCAAGTTCAGACATTTTGAAGGGAAGGATAGCCATTGAAGCAGAGGAAGGTAGTATGGATGGTCTGAGAGAACTGGTGAAGAAAATGAATACTACCCAAAAGGATACATTCAGGAGGGAGTATGGGAATTTGTTGGGTCTGTTAGAGGTGAAAGTTCAGACATCGGCGATTACTGTTTTAGCCCAGTACTACGATCCACCACTGAGATGCTTCACTTTTCAGGATTTCCTATTGGTGCCAATAGTGGAAGAATTCGAGCAGATCTTAGGTATACCTCTTGAGGGAGGAACTCCATACAACTACCTGGGGCAGTATATCCCTGTGTTGCAGCTAGCAAGAATCATGAAATTACACCCTATGCAGTTGGAAAGTGAGTTCACAATCAGGGGCAAAATGAGGGGCCTTCCTCAGGGGTACCTGGAGGTCTATTTGCATCATTTGGCTGACGAGGGAAAGTGGGAAACATTTTGGGATGTATTGGCTCTTCTCCTCTACGGTGTCATGCTTTTTCCCAATGTCAAGAACTTCATCGACAGCGCCGCCATAAATGCATTTGTGGGATACAAAGATCGCTCTGAGAATCCGGTCACCGCTGTCCTAGCTGAAGTCTATGGGACCCTTAATCATTGTTATGAGATAAAGGGAGGACGAATGTTATGTTGCCTGCCAGTGTTGTACGTGTGGTTTGTCTCTCGGGTGATTGAGAACTCCTTGAATGCCACATGTCCTGTGGATGAGCTACTGCAGTGTAAACCAAATACGAAAGGGGCAAATGAATGGGCGCAGCTCTGTGCAAGCTTAAATGTGAACGAATTAAATGGAATGTCCTTTGGATGCAAAGATCGCAAATCATATTTTATTGCGGGAAGTACCCTAATGTACCCCTCATGGGTATCCGATGTTGCATTAATTACAATCCTGTGCTAGCACAAAGGCAATTTGGGTATCCTCTGAGAGGAGCACCTACTCCTGCATCTCTTGCCACATTGCAGATCTATTATGAGGAAGGAACCTTTGCTAAGGCGCTGCGTCAAATTAGGGATGCTTGGGGCAACGTTGTTCGTGCGGAAATGGACCCAGGGCCATGGACTGTTGATGAGGGAATTCCTTACAGCCATTGGATTGTAGAGAGGGTTAAGACAGTGAGGCTGCCTTTCAAGTTAATTTCTCTTAACCCGGATTGTGAAGAGCAACGTCAAAAGGCTGAAGGTGAGGTGGTACAATCGTTGAAGGCCGAATTAGAGCGGATGAAGCTGGAGAATACCAAATTGAACAGTGATCTTCAAACTCTACAACATGATTATGCGAATCTTAATCAAGTTAGTGTGGAAAACGATGAAGCGTCTGAAAAGTTGTTGATGAGACAAACGCAAAAGCTAGCAGCAGCCAAGCTTGAGTTAACCTCGAAAGACCGAGAATATGGTATAATTGAGACATCAGAGCGTGTTATGAAGCAGATGTGTGATGAGCTCAAGAGGGACAAGGAAAAAGCGCTAGAGGACTTGCACAAAATGCATATCAGATTGAACGACGTTGAACAACAGGCTAAAGCAGTAATGGAAAAATTGAAGAAGGAACGTTGGCATCGGGCTGAAACAGACAAGAAACATCAAGAGTCGATAAATCAGATGAAGGAGTATATTGTTGAACAGGGGCGGGTTACAGAGAACTGGAGGGGAAGTTTCTCACAGCTAGTCTCCCTTGCTAATGAAGCCATTAAAGATATCCCTGAATTACTAGCTGATGCTGAGTCTGCAATGCCGATCTTTAACCCACCTAAGAAGGTCGAAACTTTCCTCAATCACTGCAAGAAGCTGATGAGAGAAATGAAGAATGTGATGGCTAGGGCTCGTGATAGTTAATCAAGATTTTGTACCTTCAATGTGATGAACTTTAATGTTGTGGACGTTTATGAACTGTCCTATTGACTTTGTTTCATGTTAATTTCCAGACTATCCATTTGGCAGTGTTTTCATATCTTTATAATTTCTGACTATAGTATTTGCATCACTTTGTCTTTTCTCTTTTTCTTTTCGTTTTATGTTCTTTTTCTTAATTTATTTCACCTATTGAAATTCAGTTTAAAAATAACAATACGGCTAAGTTTCCAAGACACCCTAAAGGACACGAACCAGTGAAAACTCATGGAGAACCAAGGAGAAGTTCAAGAGGGGATGAAAGCCGATATCCAACAACTGAAGGGACAAATGAGCCAAATCCTAGAGGCTCTGAATGCATTACAAAGCCCTGGAGATTCGCGGGCACCACAACCGCAACCAAGAGTATCAGAGGCACAGACTTTCCCTCCATCCTCAGGAGCGCACTTGGGACATGTTGACACCCAAAAGGCCGAAGGTGACACAGTTGAAGCAGAAGACGAGCTCGGGGCAGCCACTGCCCTGGTTCATGAGGAGAAAACCCAATCAGGCATGGCGGGTGTGATAATGACAAAACAACCCGAGATTAAGCCTTCACCTCATGTAATTATGCCAGCAAAGTTTGAGGACGACAAAAGTGCATTAGAAATGCTTGAGAAAAGGTTGAGAGCCATAGAGGGCGAAGGAAGTTTTGAATTTGGAGATACTAGAAAACTATGTTTGGTTCCTGATGTGGTGATACCTCCAAAATTCAAGTTGCCAGAGTTTGAGAAATATCGGGGAAACACTTGCCCAAGGAGCCACATAACCATGTACTGCAGAAAAATGGCAGCCCATGCTCACGATGAAAAACTTCTTATTCACTTCTTCCAAGAAAGTTTAACTGGTGTGGCTCTAAACTGGTACATGCGTCTAGAGACCACTCACATCCACTCATGGAAAGACCTGGTTGAGGCGTTCCTAAAGCAGTATGAATATAATGAAGATTTAACACCTGACAGAGTACAACTGCAGAACATGGTAAAGAAAGAGTCTGAATCATTCAGAGAATATGCCCGAAGGTGGAGAGAAATTGTTGCTCAAGTAGAACCGCCTTTGAGTGACAAGGAAATGACAACCATATTTCTGAACACTCTACAACCACCATTCTATGAGCACATGATAAACAGTGTCTCCTCGAGCTTTACTGATATAGTAATAATTGGAGAAAGGGTTGAGGGTGGCATAAGAAATGGAAAATTGCACTAAATCCAAATCTGGTGGCAAGTCTGAATGAGTATGGTCCTGGACAGGAAGAAAATAGAAAGATGTCGCATTCCTATGGGTCCAATCGAGCCACCGAGCGAGGAGATTACAATGGGAAGGAGAAGGTTGTCAATTTCACTCCTATCCCCATGACCTATACAGCGCTACTGCCAGATCTTCTCCGCAGTAACCTCATAGAGATTTGTCCTACCAGGCCTATACGACCTCCTTACCCAAAGAAGTATGATATAAAGGTCAATTGTGACTATCATGGAGGAGCGCGTGGGCATTCAACAGAGGCATGCAAGGCTCTAAAGCAAAAGGTGCAATCTTTGATCGATTCAGGATGTGTGAAGTTTGAAGAAAGTCAATCCAGCACTGAGGCAAGGCGCGAGTTCGCTTCTGCAAATGTTGTGAACAAATGAAGAGGACTCTAGGACTGTATAGAAAAACATGGGTTATTGTAAAGAGTGAAACTGATGTTGTTTTGCTTTTGTTTTGAATTGTCATGCTGTAAGGGCTATGCTCATTGATATCGTGCTTTCGTCTATGAATTTTAATGTAAACTTTCATTACGCGGTTTCTCCAAGGTTTACTGGAAATCATGTCCTAATAGGGTGCCGTGGATAAAACAAAAGCCGCAAATAACAAAATGAAAAAATGGAGGCAATCTTGAGTCGCTTGTTTTTCTTGCAAACCGTCAAACTCTCATTTTTAAAAAAAAAATAGCAAAAAATGAAAAAAAAGAGATAAAAAGGATCATCAAAAATAAAAGTTGGAGTGTCGGACTTTTCCGAGGTCAAGTGTCTAATAAAAATAACAATTTGACGTTTCTTTTTAGACGTTTGTGCACATATTGTTTGTAAACCTTCACCCTTCACTTTCCCAAAATAAAGGATCTTCCCTAACAAACACTGTCACTGCCTTCGGTAACGAAGTAAACATTTACACTGGGGCAGATTGGCCCGGCCAAAAGTTTTCTCGCTTGCGCTAGTTGGTGATCCCCGAATCCTTTGAGACAAAGAAAATATGTAAAGCAAAAAAACAACAACGAAAAAAAAGAATTTTCAAAAAAATAGGTCCACTAGATTGAAAACCCAAAAGGGCGGTCTAGAAAGGAAGAGAAAAAAAGAAAAAATAGACTCATGTTGAGGTCATCTAGTCGTAAACTTAATCTTTTGAAAATAAAGCAATCAAGATTTGAAATGATGCGTGGCCTTCTTTTCTTTATCCAAAAAGCAAAAATATGTATCCATTGTCACCCTGTTTGAGCAAAAAAAATAATTTCATTTTCAAAAATTATCCCCAAACAAGGGTTGTCATCAGGTAGGAGTCAACTTAATGTGTAAAGAGCACTCATTGATCAAATAAAAAATTCATCAAGAAGAGTGAACAAAAAAAAAAACAAAAGAATCACGAAGTGATGTTGAGCAAAAAGAGTGAAAATCAAAGTTTAAAAAAAAAAAAAAACAAAACAAAACAAAGTGCTCAAAAAGTCAAATAGTTGACACAATGCCAGATGACAACACTTGTTTCCAAAAAAATATAGCCGACAAAACTCATTTGGGCCTTTACGCCTTTTCTTCTAATATCGTCTAGCCCCCCAGCCACGTTACAAGCCTAATAAAGCCCACACGGATTGAATAATGATTGCTCAAATTTTCATAAAGCTTAATTTTGCGATAAGACGACTTTCACAGTGTCGTAAAAAAAAAGAGAGGTTGAAAATGAAGAAAAGAAAGAAAAAAGGTAATGTCTCAGGAAGAGGGGATCTCCCTATCAACAAGCCAGAAACATACAAAAGAGAATCAAACTAGTTTGGGCAATCCTTTTTGCCGATCTTGTTCATGCCCACCGCCTCTTCCAAACAGAACCCTATGCCAAAGAATAAAACTGGGGCAACTTGGTGAATCACATCATGCATCTTCGCCTTGGAATTGATCAACCCATAATCTCAAGACTGGGGCAGCTTTGCGGATCTCCCTTGAATTTTCACCCTAATTTTCATGGATACAAATCCCAGCTCATTTTCCCAAACACCAAACTGGGGCAAAATTTTTGGTATGTCGTGTTTTGTCCTGACACTCACATATTACATCTCCTTTGAGGATTGCGGTGCCCACGTGCCTGTCCCAACCTTCCAAACCATTCTAAACAGCTCTCATTCTCCCCAAAACCATCCTCTTGTCAATAAATTCAAGCATGCGTGCACTAATGTCACGAAAAAGAAAGTCAAACATAAAATCATCTCTGACGTTGGACTTCGAAATGTATGACATTCCTCTCTTTTCAAAATTTCAAAAAAAAAAGAAGATCAGTTTGATTGTAAGTGAGACAGTCGACTCAAGCGAAAAATGCAAAACAAGGCAAATGTTTTCATCAATGCAAAAAGAAAATCTTTCGGATCGAAGCCCTCTTCATTCATATGAATGATTATCGAATCCTCCTTCTTCAACAATACAAAAAGAATAGCATAAGATTTTGACACATTGTATTGAGGGTTTCAACACCCTGATGTCTTCTCAACAATCAAATTCTTGTCAAAATTACAAAAACATTTCAAAAAGTTACAAATTCAAAAATTTCAAAAAAAAAAAAAAGCCCAGTCTCATCTGGCAAATTCAAACATTTCAAAAGCCCAATTTATATTGGCCCATAAGCCCAGTTTCTACACTGGCCCATAAGCCCAATTTCCATATTGGCCCATAAGCCCGGTTTCTACACTGGCCCATAAGCCCAATTTCCATATTGGTCCCTAAGCCCAGTTTCATCTGGCCCATAAGCCCAGTTTCTACGTTGGCCCACCAAGCCCAATTCACACATTGGCCCATAAGCCCAATTTCCATATTGGCCCATAAGCCCAGCTTCGCCTGGCCCATAAGCCCAGTTTCGCCTGGCCCATAAGCCCAGTTTCTACACTGGCCCATAAGCCCAGTTTCATTTGGCCCATAAGCCCAGTTTCGCCTGGCCCATAAGCCCAGTTTCTACACTGGCCCACCAAGCCCAATTTCCACATTGGCCCATAAGCCCAATTTTGCCTGGCCCCTAAGCCCAGTTTCTACACTGGCCCATAAGCCCAATTTCCATATTGGCCCATAAGCCCGATTTCTACACTGGCCTATAAGCCCAATTTCCATATTGGCCTCTAAGCCCAGTTTCATCTGGCCCATAAGCCCAGTTTCTACGCTGGCCCACCAAGCCCAATTCACACATTGGCCCATAAGCCCAATTTCCATATTGGCCCCTAAGCCCAATTTCGTCTGGCCCATAAGCCCAGTTTCTACGCTGGCCCACCAAGCCCAATTCACACATTGGCCTATAAGCCTAATTTCCATATTGGCCCATAAGCCCAGTTTCTACGCTGGCCCACCAAGCCCAATTCACACATTGGCCCATAAGCCCAATTTCCATATTGGCCCCTAAGCCTAGTTTCATACTGGCCCCTGAGCCCAGCTCGAGTTTTTATTTTTCTTCCACTTTCTCTTTTGAAATCCAGACGAAATTATTGTTTCTTTCTTTACTTAGCTTTTACTCAGATAATACGAAAATATCAAATTTTCATATTACCCAGTAATATCTAAGTAAAGAGGGGCATCTGTCAACACCCAATTTCGTCCGGATTGTTTTTTGGTCCTATTGTATTGTGTTATCTTAGGTTTTTATTGTTATTTATCTCAATTTTCATTTTTATTTTTCTCATCTTTAGTTTTTATTTTATTTTATTTTATTTCTTTTTTTCCTCTTATAATTTCCATCTTAATTTTCGTTTTTTTTTACTTTTCATTGTTCAGTTTCGTTTTAATGTAGTCGATATAATATAAAATAAAAAAAGGAGGAAAGTTGTCTTGATTAAAAAAAAAAAAGAAAGGGTTTTGTCTCGTAGTAAAAAAAAAAAGAAAAAAAGATTTCGTTTGGTGGCAAAGGGAAAAGTGAAAGTTTTGGCAGAGGTGCATGGCAAAAATTGGCAGGCACGTTTTGGACTGGCTGGGAAAGATTTTTTGGTTCATGGCAGACGCGGATTGGGAATGGGGGGTGGAATTTGGCACAGAGCAATTCAGTTGTGGGCAGAGAGGATGTTTGGTATCAGGATATCTTTACAAAAAATGAGATTTAGACCATCCTCACACAGACTCCACAGCTCTCACCCTTAACGACCTCCAATGGCATCCATGATGGGTTTTTCATAAACTTTTGATTCCTCCTACACTAGAAGACTCTCCTTCCTCCACCATCATCTATAACTGTCATTCACTTACAAGAGAGAAAAAAAGGTAAAGCTAGCAACAAAAAGAAGGGGAAATCCAATTGAGGCACAGGAAACTGACAATAGGAAACGAGGCTCCAAGAGGTAAGCCTCTTTACTTCTCAAAGTTTGCTGCATTGTATGAAATGTTTGTGCTCAATATTGCTCTGTGTGAATATGACATTGCGGTGTAAGCATTTTTCTTTCTCCATCATCCAATATGTAAACACACTTTATCTTTGGTCGAGTCTACTGCCTTTAAGATCTCCATTGCCATCTTCCCGTTACCCCCCTTTGCTCCTAGCTTCCCTGCAACACAAGAAAACATTTGATTCCCAATCCAGTTCTTTCCCATTGGCGGCATTCCCCACCTGATGATACCCATTCACCAGCACGCCATACACGCGTTCATCCACCCCCATAACAGAAATCCAAACCTTACATTCCCAAGCTCCACCGATCCCTTCGTTCCTCACCCAACTTGCTCTGTTCCTCCACACAATACTAAAACACAAACCCAACACTCGCAACACCATATCCTTCATCTTGCTTCTCTCGGCTTGGTTTCAATCACCATTCTCTTCTCCTCCATCCCAACTCACGAACCATTCCCCTCACCCATTTAAACCTCCTTCATATCGCCATCTTTCACCCATCAACACCCATAACCCTCTTCATTTTCATACCCTACACAAATGCATTAGAGTTCCTCCATACACATTCTCTAAACACCAAAACAAAGTATCAAACCCCTGTTCATCTTTTCAACATGAAAACACAAGTCAAAACCAGAGATGCATTGCTTCTTCTTTCAATGGCTTTCAGTGTCTAATCCAAGCTACTGCTTAAGATACCACCACCATAGTCTTCATCCTGCCTCTCTTGGCCCCAATAACCATTCCCCTCCTCGCCTTTACCCAACGCCCAGTTCAATAGCCATTGGGCCTGACTCACACCGTCCTCCTCATCCTGCGTTACATGAAGCTGCAAAAACAAAACCAATCACCAAGAATCAAAGTCAATTTCCAAACCATCCACACGCACAAAATCAACCCATAGCCACCATAACAGAGGTCCAAACACACACACGCATAATACCATAACCCTATCCCCATCGGAATTCAAGTTGAAGATGAAGGTTGAGAAAGAGGAGAAGAGGGCCATGTCGCCGGTGATGGCCTCGGGGTGTGACTGCCGGCGATTGGAGAGTGGCAGTGGCTTGTGACGGCACGACAGAAAAGCAGTGGCTGGTCGGGATGCGGTAAGGTTACCCATGGTGTTAGCTGCTGGCGTTCCGTTGCGGTGGTTGAGCCGGCGGGACGAAGGCGAAAGCGATTCGGCGACTTTTTTTTTCCGGTGCAGATGGCGGCAGCATCTATTCCCGTCGGCGACGGCGAGGATGTCGCGGAGGAACGTGGTTGTTCTCTTTTGCGCGAAGAGAGGGCAGAGACATCGCCGCTGGTAGTGGCCCCTGGGTGAAGGTCGATGTCGCCGGCGACGCTAGGGCTGGACGGAAGACGCAGGGCCTGTCGGAAGGGAGTGGCGGTCTGAGGTGGTTGTGCGGCAAACCCCAGCCCTAGGTTGGCTCGAGAGATTGAGACTTCAAGTCTCTGAGAACTTGGGTTGAGTGTGTAAGGAATGATAGAAAATTGAGAGAACCCCTAAAGGGTTTCTGAAACTTGAGATGGCCTTGGGCCCAATTTCGAACCAACCTTCCCCTCTGCACCCCCATTTTTCCATTCAAGCACTCCTTTTTTTTACTTTCTGCGTGGGCCAGCCAGCGCATGACCATCCCCATTCACACCCCCTGCTTCTCCCAAGCCACACCCCCATTCACTTGGGGCTCAAGCCCAACTCGTTAGAAAAGAACCTTTTCTTTTCCTGCACCCCTGTTTTTCACTTTTACCATCCCTTTTCTACTTGGGCTTAGGTCCAATCAGCTTTTTAGAAAACTTTTATTTTATTTTCATTTAACTTTTCATTTTATTATTTTATTTTTTTACTCTTTATTTAGTAATTTACCTATTTTATTTTATCTATTCTTTATGTAAATATTAAAAAAAAAAAAAACAACAACAAAAATATATTTTTAAAGGTTTAAGCACACGTGCGACCATTCTGTCTGCCTTATGCTGAAAACCTTTTCCTTCTTCTTTTAAAAAAATTAACAAAAATTTATTTTTAAAGGTTTAAGCACACGTGCGACCATTCTGTCTGCCTTGTGCTGAAAACCTTTTTATTTTTCTTCCAAAATTTATTTTAAAAAGGTTTAAGCGCACGTGCGACCATTCTGTCTGCCTTGTGCTGAAAACCTTTTTATTTTTCTTCCAAAATTTATTTTAAAAAGGTTTAAGCGCACGTGCGACCATTCTGTCTGCCTTGTGCTAGAAACCTTTTCCTTTTTCTATAAAGATACCAAAAAAAATATATAAAATCTTCAAAAAAAAAAAAATCAAATCTTTTTCAAACAAATTTCTTCAACAATTTCTCAAACACAATTTTCAAACAGTTTTAAAGAACTACGTAACCCTGATTTCTCAGTCTAACTGAGAATACGTAGGAGCAAGGCCAGTCCTTGTCGGGCACAATAATACAAAAAAAATATATATTTTGTTTTCTTTAAGAGTTTTATTTTTTTAGGAGGAAATTAAACATTTTGCAAACCACACTTCAAATTCGCGTATTTAATTAAAGGTACTGCCTTCGGGCAGGCGTGTAGGGTGCTAACACCTTCCCTACACGTAACCGACTCCCGAACCCGAGTCTGGTTTTCCAATTGACCAAGCCTTATCCTTTTCATGGTTTTTTCCATGGTTTTCCAGAATAAACCATGGTGGCGACTCCAAAATCTCTTTTTCAAAACGTTTTCCCTTTTTGGGGATCGTCGTCCCGTCGCGATTTTTTCCGGCTGCGACATATGCACATGCAAACAGCGTTGTCAAAACGTTGGCAAAAAACCGTTCTCAACATATCGCGATCCTTTTCTTAATTATGGATAATTTGCCATTTCTTCCTACAGGATCAACGCTCGTAAACACATCTTGAAATTGGTTTCATTACTTTTGCAAGTGCAGGTTGACATCTATATTAGCATGTGTGCTCTAATTTTAAGTTTCTGCATATTTAATCTACTTTAGCCATCTAGGATCTTGGGTATCACTTGGAATTTTTACATACCTGTACTATTTTGGTTTATGGACTTCTGAAATATTGTGGATGGGATGTCCCTGTAAGAAACATATTTTCTTGTACAGATTCTGTGGAGACTTTGATGTCAGAAACCCATGAACTGGGAGGTTCTGCGGTGGTGGTTGATCGAGCAACACCTAAGGCAAGAGTTTTTATTTTTTATAACCTGTCATTTTATACAAGTTATCCACAATATAGAGAAATTGTGAGGATGATCTCGTCTATTGTTTGGTCGTGGAGGTGAAGGAGATGTTGGTCAAAGGATTTAGGATGAAATACTTGTTATTCAGGTATATTTGATTTTTTTTTTCTATAGCGTCTGCATATTTCCCTCTTTGCTGCATATGGATTAATCTTATGCAAAATTTCTATTACAGAGAAATAATAATTGCAAAGGTGGAAAGATGGAGAAATGATACCAGAAATTACACAATAATACTAACCCTGATGATGTTGTGATCTGTCACGTAATGTATTAAATTTTTGTTTCACGATCAAAATAATATATTCCTGATGATGTTGTGATCAGTTAGGTTATTAATAAAGTAACAATCATATTTATTTATATTGTATACTCGTTAAAATATATGTAAATATAATAATAATAATATAATAAACTTAATCATATAATTTATAGCTACTTTTTATTTAATTTTTCTCATTGCTTCTTATAAAAAAATGGAGTGTTGTCCATAGTTTAAATTTTACTATGCTTCTACCAAAATTATGTCTTCCTTTCCAATGAATAATAATAATTATTATGCTATTTTTTATTTAATTTTTCTGCTCATATCTTATAAAAAATGGAGTGTTGATTCTACTGTGCTTCTATCAAAATTATGTCTTCCTTCCCTGTGAACAATGATAATTACTTATACTGGCGGATGAAAAGCTGAACAATTGTTTGCATATTTTTATAATTTCTTGGACCTTTAACTTGCATAAAAGTTATAGTTGTCTGTTAAAAGATTTCTATCTTCATATGGTATGTTGATCTTTGTCTTTGTTATGCAGGGTATTCTGTGTCAAGTTCAGTGGTGATGAAAGTTATGTAATTTCAGGAAGGGATGATACTAACCTTAGGATTTGGAAGGCAAAAGCATCTAAGCAACTTGGAATATTTTCTTGCTTCTTATATAACTTAGATTTGGGTGAAGTAATTAATGTGTAAGAGAACATATCCTTAGCATCATGTAGCAATGTTTATCATGATTTGGATCATGTTTAATTGTCTTATTTCTTGACTGAGTCATACCTGTCCATGTATATAGTTTATAAAATCATTATGTATTAAATATTATTACACAATTTAATGTTTGAAATGGATTTCATTATGTTAGTTCAAATGAATATGTTCATTTCATGTTATATTGATTATAAATTGATTGATGAAATTATAATATAGGAAATTAATTGAAAATTGAATAGATATGTCAAATATAATAATGAATTTTTTTTTACAATTTTTTTTTATGATAGGTGAACAATGTATGTAATAAAAGCTTATTTCTGAAAAGTATATATTATGATAGATGAACAATTAATTGTCATAATATGTTCTACATATTATGATAGGTGAAAAAAATCTTCGTCATAAAACACTACATATTATGATAGGTAAATCTAAGTGTGTTATAATAAATTCGCTATATTATGACTGATAAGTGAAAATCTGTTATAATACACTGGACCTATTATGATAGGTAATAGAAAGTCTGTCATAATACACTGGACCTATTATGATGGACTTTTCTGTCCGTCATAAAATACACAGACCTATTATGACACCCAGAACTATGACGCCAGGTCATCCGTCATAATAAGTCAATTTTACCCGTCATAAAAAGCTATTTTTCTACTAGTGGTTATTGAATTTAAAAATTAAACATTTAACCTATTTTTGAAATCTAATTAAGCCATTAATCAGATTTCAAAATCCGGCTACTACCTTAATCAAATTTCAAAATCTGGTAACTTCCTTAATTTTTTTTAGTTTTTTAAAGTTTTTTTCTTTATTTTTAAATTTGTTGAACCTTTTTTTGAATAATTTATTGAGATATTATTATCAATATTATTATAGAAGAAGTGAGGTATTCAATGGTAGTGATGTTATGTTATAGGTGATTATATTGTAAGATGAACGATTATCCTTTTTTGATGGATTCACAAGTAAATTAGAGTTTCATGTTAGATTTTTCTTCTTTCATAAATAAAATGTTCGAGAGATTATGCAAATAATTTTATAATTGGTCATATTTTTCTCACACACGATGACTTAATTAAGTGGATTGAAGGGATTGCTTTTCATCTTGGGTTTACTCTTATAACTATAAGATCTAATAAAGTTATTGTTGAACCTAGTACAAAGACGTTTGTCTTGTTAGGATGTGAAACAGGTGAAAAATAAAGAAAATACAAACTTGATGTTCAACTGAGCATATACGACACAAGAAGGGGGGAGGAGGCGTGGATTCATAAATTACAAGAGTTCAGTGGCTACATCTATCCCCAACAAAATGGGTTTGACTTTCCATTTTCGTGAAGAGCCCAAGCTTACAAAAAAGGACATGGAAGAAGAAGAAGAAACCAAGAGGAAGAAGGGAATGCTTATCCCTAGTAGACCTCCAAGCTCTCCAAAAGTGATTTTGTGCCTCAAACCATTCAAAGACCCAACTTCCTTAGACTTACAAGAAGATATAGGGTGCAAACTTGCCACATTAGCAAAGTGCCACTCAGCGCAAGGACTCAACTGCTCAGCATTGGACTTCAAGATTGCCTAAGTTGCTCTTTGTAATACAAGCACTCAGGGACAGTCAATGGGTGCTCAACGATGTGACCTTTGTAAAGAGCTCACTCAACGACAAGGAGGTGGTGCTCATCGCCACTTGGACTTCAAGAACTCCCATATTTATTGTTCTTCTTACTTCTCTGGGTTGCCAAGTTCTCTGATTTAGTTGAAGGTCTTCTTATCACAAAATAAGATACAAAACGAGGAGATTAGAGATATAATTTAATAAGCGTAGTCCAAAATATAGATATTTACAAAAGTAAGATAAAAGTGAGGATTAAGCAAGTTACAAGATAAAGAATAGTTGATTTTGTTAATAAAATGTGGCTCAAATAATGGTAAAAATTAACATTACCAGGGAGTTTGAATAGAGTTTAATTTTTTTTTGCAAATAAGTGTTAGACGCTTTTGCATTTGAACACTTAAGGGTTTTCAAGAGCGTTTAGAAACCTTTTAAGACGAAAACAAAAGAGACACTTATTTTTATACTGGTTCACTCCAAACTGAGTTACGTCCAGTTGTTCCTTAAGCACTTATAAGGGGTTCCACTAATCTTTCAAAGATTACAAGTGAGTTTGACCACTCTAGTTTTATAAACTAACCCAACTGGTTAGACGAGTTTCACCACTGTTGGTTATACACTAGTCCAACTAACTAGACTGTTTAACTCCACTGAAAAAAACAAAAAAAGTGTTTGAATTCACTTATGAATATCCAAAACAACAAAGTGTTTCTGAAATACAAGAACATATTATTACTCTCTTAGAGAGGATATAAAATAATTACAAAGAATATCTGAAAACTTGTAAAGAGACTTTTCTTTTTCAAAGAATAAGGTCTAGATGGCGTGAGCTTGAGAGAGAAAAACAACTTGTAAGCAAGCAATAAATCTTAAAGTTCAATTTTTATTGTCTTCTCTTCATGCAATCCTCTTTATATATACTTCTTTGAAAAAAAAAATTGTTACTCAGAGCATTGACTTTTCCGTAAGTGGGTAGCCTTTTTGTATGAAGCCAGATGTTATGTTGCTTCTTGCATAGGCAACTGTGCTGTTTGTACGAAGAAGTTAGATCAAAGACATTGAGTAAACATTCCTAGAATGTCTTCTTTTCTCTTAACATTCTTCTGTTTCAATGCAACACTTTTGAATAAAGTTTTGTTTTGTATGGATTTGCATAGACTAAGAGAGCACAACATCACATACAATGAGTACTAATACGTACATGCATTAAATGCGTTAGACGTTCTTAAGCATTTAAACATTGTATGTGAATCATCGTTTTATACATAGTCTGTTTGAGTAACGTTTAACATTTAAGATATCTTTTATATATAGCATTTATTGTATTTATCTTAGATGGTTTATTTGATAAATGTTATTCGATTAGACGCTTTTGTTAAATTTCAAAGCAAGATTTGCTTAGACAATCTTGTCTTAATAGTTATATGGAGATATCATAACCATGATTTGACATAGAGTTTTATTGGTCACCCTTTTGTTGGCGGGTTAAATCCCATTGAACAATAATTACTTATTGATATGCTTAAGAGTAAAATGAAGCCAATAAATATTCTATTGACTCTAAAAGAAAATAATGATTGTAATGTGATAACAATCAATATATAATGCAAGATATACATACAAACAATCATTGAGAGGGTTGAAAATTGAATTGTAGTAGCTGATGATGATGTTGGATCGTGATAAATAACATCCATTGAAGTAGATGTGTCGATGAACTTAAGGTGGTCAGTGACCTCTTTTGGACACATCCTGATGTAGTTAAATTGTTGAATGCATTTAAAGTTATTTTCTTGATGGATACGACATGCAAAACTAACAAATATTGGTTGTCATTACTTGAGATAGTTGGGAGTCACGTCTATAGGGTTGACTTTCTCAACAACTTTTACATTCTTATCAAGTGAAATATGCTTTTGGTCCCTTAATGTGAAAACTAAAGTTAGTATCTCTTCAAAACGTTTGCCCAATTTAGTCCTCAACTTTAGAAATGTGTTGATTTAGTTATTTTAACCAAAATTTGTTAGTTTTATTTGACGTATCGGATGTGTTTCATGATAGCATTTGAGTTGTTATCGTTTAGTATAATTTTACTTCAATGTTAGCTGAGAAATATGTTTGAAACAACAAATAAACTTAACAATTTACTCATTTCTAAAGTTAAGAGACTAAATTGGATTAAAATTTTTTAGAGAAACTAATTCCAATTTTCACGTTAACGAAAAAAAAAAACATATTTAATCCATACACAAAACAATAACATTTTTTAAATAAGGTTTAATCATTCATATACTCCCTATTTTTGATGCCTTTTTTCAAGTAGGTCGCTCACTTTTTTTTTTGTCTCAATTAGGTTTCTAGTTTTGAAAAAAATTAAGCAATTAAGTCCTTGGTGTTACAGGAACCAAAATAAAAATACTGGAACCAATTGAGACAAAATAAACATACATGAATCAAATTGAGACAAATACAATGACACATGGTCTGACAGTGACATATGGCACTACTGTCATTATCGCGTGACATAATGTCAGCTTGACATATGACAAATTTTTTTTGTTTAAAATAAATAAATAAACAAAAATAAAAATATTAAAAAATATTTTAAAAATTCAAAAAGACTAGAAGTTGACGCGTAACACCTTCTTTAACTTTGTTAGTACAGAATTAACGGTAATGACCTAATTGCTTTAATTTTTTCAAAAATAAAAACCTAATTAAAAAAAAAGTGTAAAATCCAATTGAAAAAATAACCGAAAATAACAACTATCTAAATTATTAAACCTTTGAAGTAATAAAAAAATGCAGTTAAGTGAACTTAACGCAAACCGTTCTAGTAATGAAACAATTTGTTTTAATCAGTAAAGAATAACTAAGAAAGATAAAAATGATAGTTGATGAATACAATTTATATTTAATGATTAATGGTGTCAGAATCCAACAGAAAAGTTAACAAAAACTCCAAACAAGAGAATGGCAAGACCAGTGAAGTTGATGAGATTGGATTCACGGTGATGAGGCTTCAGCAGTCCTAAATTAGTTAAGAAACTGGTCTTCTCCATCAACCCTGTTTCAGCAGCACACACTGCCATGAACATCAGTGCTTTTCCACCAACTTTGTGCCATGGAAGCACCTTTGCTCTTGTTGGGCCTGATGCTGCTTGAAGCATGAACACAACCAAACCAAAAACCCACTGCAAACAATCATTAAGCATCCATACTTAATTCTCATCATTCCAACATACACTTCAGATTTTAAGTTTATGGTAATATATTTTGATATGATGTTACTTTTAATTATTAATAATTTGTTTCTAAATATTAAAGTTCTACTTAAACTTGAAATATATAAAAAATAATAGAGTTTAAACGAAATAATAGTAAGATGATTATTTTAGTTTAAAAAATTTTAATTTAAATTAACGGTTATTTAAAAAAGTGAAAATTGTGAAATAACTATTTGATTTTAATTTTTTAAAACGATAGAAATAAAAAAATTGTTAAATTTAAATTATCTGTCACTTAAAAGATAAAAAATGTAAGTGTAACTATTTCAATTAAAAAAAATAGTTACTTAACAAAAAAAATTAAAAAAAATAATTTACAGTAATATATATAATATGTGTGATTGGTGTTAAACTTACCTGGAGTCCAAACAAGCAAAAGGTGGCAATGCCAATCCATGAATGGAGGCTATAAAGGTTGGGAATATGACGCATATCATGGAACTTGAAAACAGCACTTAACCCAATAATGCCAAGAACTAGGGCAACCAAATGCAGTGTCATATGAACAAACTTTCTTGTTTTCCTTTCACTTGGTATGGTTTGGAATGCCAAAATAGCTGTATTCAATTCAATCAATCAACATGAATTACAATTTTTACTATTAATTTGAAGGGATAATGTTCAAGTTCTTGATTTGGAGATACCTTCACCAGCAAGAAAGATGAAGCCATACATCAGAAATGGGTGAACCTGCATATACGTGATTAGTGAGACACAGGTACCATATACTTAATTATATATGCATTGGAAGATTCCAGACTAATAATTCATGAAGAAATTTATATAAGAAATTAAGACTAAATTAAAAAAAAAAAGTTAAATATGTTTTTTTTCCCTTAACTTTAAGTAAGAATTGAAATTAATCAATGTTCAAAACTTTGGACCAATTTAGTTCCCAATCTTTAGCACGACGTGGATTTATTTTTTTTAACCAAATTTTAACTTTATTTAACGTTTCCAAACCCGTTTCTTAGTTAACATTGAATAAAAAATACGTCAATCAGTGTAAACAATCTAAATGCTATCATAAAACGTTCTTGAAACATCAAATAAACCTAACAAAATTTAGTTAAAAGGAATAAATTCATACATTTCTAAAGTTGGAGAACTAAATTAGGCCAAAGTTTTGAAGAGGAATTAAATTTCAATTTTCACTACAAGTTAAGCGACCAAAAACATATTTAACAAAAAACAAATACGAATTCTTGTACTCATATAATTCATTTTATTTATTTTTATTCAGTAAAGCTTCTAATTTATTTTGAAATTTTAACAGTTAAAACCTAATAAATTAAACGGAAATAAACAATTTTAAATTATAAGTAAAATTATGAAAGAGCCACCAAATAATTGAACCTAATTAATGATATTGAAAATGGTAAATGGGATAGAGAGGAAGGCATATTACATTGAAGACGCGTAATCCATTGTTTGAATCATACTCAATTCCTTCACGATAATGCAACAACCAGATGAGCAAGAGGATGAAGGCTATGATGCCAAACAAGTGTGCCAAATAACTCATATCTTTTCCTCTCACACTGTTATGTTGCTATACTGTGTCTCACTCTTATATAGAATTTCTTGAATTTTTGTTATAAAACCAAGAGCAAGAAGAGGAAGCATTGCTTGTGTTCTTGGTTTAGGAATTTGGAACAAAGAGACTTGGGAATTTAGCAAGCATATCTTCTTTATGTTGCATACTATAGGCATATATTCTTACTTCTTATACCAATTTAGCAAACATATATTCTTTAGCAAGCATATTATTACATACACGAAATATTTATACCAATGGAAGCAAAGAAAAGAATGACATGATGGAACTTACTCCTTCAGCAAAAGTTAATTGGTGTTTTACGTTGTTGGATTTTCTTAGTTCACCTTCGAATATCAGTTAACATGGTTTTCGATATTTGTTTTGTATGTTTTGAGTGATTGTAATGATTTTGAATTGTTTCGATATTTCTTAGTGTGTATGTATTCTGTCTGTGTATAAAGTTGTTTCTAAATCCTTTATGGTATAAAAGCTTTAATTATGTTGAACGGTTGAAATATTGGTGTATGGTTATATGTAGAAGATATTTAGTTTTAAAGGTGTTACATATTGTTATATGGTTATATGCCAATTCATTTTTAACAACTTATTTACTTATTTTTAACAATTAATCAACTTATTTTTATGAAATTATAGACCACTCAATAGATTTGTTATAAGTAAAAGGAATGAACAGTAATTTTGAATTTTAGCTTGATGAAGAAAATTAGGAACTCCATAGTTGATGTAAATCAGTTTGATCCAAAGTCTCCAATGATGTTCTTTTCACTAAAGTTTCTCAAAAGTCTTCAAATAGATTGGTTTGTTCCAAAGTCTTATGCTTTTTTCAAGAGGTCTGAATTGTGCACAAACAAAGATCATTACAATTGTGGCGTTGATATTTGAATACAAAAAATGAAGTGAATATCATTAATCTCAAAACAGAAAAGGTATTACAAATGGTTTTGAGCACTTCCTAATTGTTGGTGATGAAGTTTACTGCCATACTAGGAGATGAAGTTTAGTAAATGATATCTCAGTACTTTTTACTGAAGATGTCATTATTTAGATCTAAAGGAAAAGTAATATTAAGTTACATAAAAGAACAAACTCTTACAAAATATACAAGAAAATATATAATGTTGAATCAATAATTAAACATATATAATATAATAAAAATTTATAAAACATAATTAATTTTTGAAGTGATTTAAATTTAAACTATAATCTATTATAATAAATTTATCATTTTGTATATATAGTATTACCTATCAATATTTTGAGTTAAATTAACAATAACCATAATTTATAAATTATTTTAAATTTAATTATTTTACGGAACTCAACTATTTATGAATTGTTTCAAACTTAATTAATTTTAATTAAGGTTATGAACTAAATTAACAATAACCACAATTTTCTTTTTGACCTGCTCTCTCATTTTTAAGTATAGTAATAAGGAAAAGAGTAAATATTTCATTTTACCTTTAGACAAATTCCTACATGTAACCCTTAATGAATATTAAATATATAAAATTATAAAGAACTAGCTTTGATTGATATAAATACAAGCACAAAAGATTAAGATGGCAGTTGTCGTTGCCGGCCAAACCGTTTCCCATATTCGTTTTTGTTAGCATCCTCATGCAAATATATGTCTATACTTTGATTCTTTCATCACTTTATTTATACAAAGGCAGCCATTGAAGAGATGCCCTAATTATTAGTCTCTTTGAAGAATTGAAGAAAAAAATGGGTGGTGGGTTTCATGTTGGAGCAGCTTCAATTACCACAGTTGCTCATCTGTTGTTGATAGCAATAACAAGCCTTTTATTAGTTTGGTTGCTACACTTCCGAGAAGGTGTTGCCTTCTTCAGCTCTTCCAACCCAACCAAGATTTTCAATGTGAGTTGTCCATGAACCATTTAATTGATGATGTTGTCGTGTGATCTGGCTTCTATAACATGTATTGTTTGCTTTTATATGCAGCTCCATCCACTCCTAATGGTGATTGGATTCATTTTAGTTGGTGGAGAAGGTGACCAAATTTCTATTCTTGCCAAATTCGCATGACTTTTCTGTCATCATAATATTAAGCCAATTTTATGATTGTTGAAGTGTCTCCATTTGAAATTTACACAACAACATTACTTGCAACAGCTATCATGATATACAAGTCTGTGGCTGAAAAAAGGAGGTCAATGAAAGTGATTCATATGCTATTGCATCTGGTAGCTATGGTAGCTGGAGTTCTGGGGATCATTGCAGTTTTCAAATCAAAGAAAGAGGTTGGTCTTCCTGATATGTATACATTACACTCTTGGCTAGGCATGTCAGCAATATGCCTATTCGGTTTACAGGTATATACCTATTAATCCATTGATGGATATTTGCCCTATTTTTTTTTTTCTATCTTCAAATCATTCCAATGTTGTTGTGTGATGATAATTTTTCCTTTTCAGTATATCATAGGGTTCTTCTCTTATGTCTTCCCTGGTGCAGAAATGTATACTAGAGCTTCCCTTCTGCCATGGCATAGGTTTGTGGGAATGGCCATATTCCTTCTTGCAGTTGGCACAGCTGAGACTGGTTTACTTCAATATTTTCAGTTTTTAAACCTTTTTCGTAGCCAAGAGGCTCTCATAGTCAATTTCACTGCTCTCTTACTCTTCCTCTATGCTTTCTTTGTTGCTCTCTCTGTCACTCTCCCAACAAATTATTCCTAAGCTACATCCTTTCACCAATAAATCCACATTGTAAATCCAAATACTTAAGCAAACTCCACAATTCAATATTTCATTTTCACATTTCCATCACTTATTGTTAGTAGACAAAATCCAAAGTGATGTACCAAAAACATTTTAGAAGGAAGAATTTCAGGGTTTACTTTTGTAGTATCATTTTTTTCAATACTTTTTCGTTCCAACTTATTACAGTATGTTTATTTCCTTCTCCTTTTTATCCTCAATACATTATTATGATGACTTCGTAATTTTCAAGAAGATTTTTAAAGTGTGTATTATTAAATAATTAGCTTTTAAACATAAATCAAAAATATTAAAAATAGATAAGTCGTAAAAATTTTATAGAAATAAAACAATAAAACATTCGTAACTAATTAGTAGAATTGTTAATATGAGTTTATTATAAATATGTTATGCCAATAAGTTTTAAAAAGGTCGTATTAAAGTATAAAATCAATTATGAAATACGTCATACTATTAATTGCAATACAAACAATACACGTTATAAGATAATAAAAAATTAATATTTTTGTGACGAATATTTACTTTACTTATTAATTTATTAGATTGCAACATTCCTATTTTGTTCTATTTTGCATTTTTTCTTATTTTTTTTTTCAAGTTTTTTGAAGATTCAAATTCAGAAACTATCATACTCTCCTGGACAAGATCATATCATTTGGTATTTAGAGTAAAGTTATGGTTTGAATTTTTTTTTCTTAGATACCAAATATTTGGTATCTAGAACAAGGTTCTCATTTGAATTTTTTCTTAGATACCAAGTATCATCTAATATCTAGAGTAAGGTTCTAGTTTGAATATCCTCGTTTATCTTACTTTTTGCCATATTAAAAAAAAACAAAAAAAATCTTGAATGTGTGTTCTATATTTTGTTTTGAAATTTTGTTTGTTTCATTATTGAGTTTTTAATTTTTCATGTTCTTCATTTAAATTGGGTATTTCTACATTTCATTCATGAAAATTATGTTTTTGTGTTTTTCCATTAATTGTAGTCGTAACTAACTTTTTACCTTGATCTTGCATTATTTTTAGAATTTGAAGGACATTATGTTTAGTTTTCTTTGTTTTTATGTTGAACTGTGAAATTGAAAAAAGAAAAATAAAAAAAAGAATATTGAATTCAAGTTTAAAGGAAACAAATATATACTAAAAATAAAGAAAAGAAAAAGAGAAAGTAAGGATCTAAGAGTGCAAAAAGTTAAAAATTGTAGAGTTCAACACAAATATTATGTTACACTACTGTTTATAATTGTTAATCCATTGAATTATATTCAACTTTTTTTTAAGAGTCTTCGAATTGTCTCACTTAACTCTTTTTGGTAGTCCTGTTATTTTCTATTTTTATTGTTTCATTTCTTTTAAAATTTCTTGAAGTTTTATCTAGAGTTTTGTATTTTCTTTTACCTCTTAAGTGAAGATTTAGATATCACAATGTTTTTCATATTGTTTTGTCACTCTTTGTTTAAGTTACTAGAGTTCTTTGTTAAGTGCTAAAGAAAATTTGAGTGGAGAAAGGCAAGAGTGTACTTAAAAAAAAGAGTCTACAAAGTGTGACATATATGTGAGTGGAATTTCAGTGGAGAAATACAAGAGAGTACTTAAAAAAATAAGATTCTACAAGTGTGATATGTGAGTGAGTGAAACACTTAAAAAGAGAGGTGATGTCCTAAATATATATTATTATTATTGTTATTACTAACATTTTCTTGTAGGACATGACTTCTTCCCAAAATAATGATCCTTCATCAATGAAGATTGCGACAATTATGGTTGCACTTGAGAAGTTCAACTTACAAATGGATCAAACGCAACAACACACACAACTACAGTCTGAAAGGCTCCAAAAGTCTAACGAAGATGTAAGTGTAAGATTGGAGGGTGTGGAGAGAAGGAGAATGAGACATGATGATTCAGATCGTCTCCTCATAATGATGAAAAGGAACATGTTTTTAGATCAAGGAGGGACATATAAGCGTGCCTATCGAAACAATGTTTTTAGGTTAAGAATTTATTCACTCATGAGGATCATTCAATTTCTATCAACGGTTGTCAAATATCAGCTCCCAAAAAGAGACATTACAGAAATATTATTCAACCCCCTTCTAGTGTTTCTCGTTACTTCAAATACCACGAGACGAAGACGCGTCCAACAACATTGACACCTGAATACCAACACTAATATTACTACGCAACTCCCTATGGCACCATCAGTTGAAGGCACGACAGCTTAATAACTCCGTTGTTTACTAAAAATGGTTGTGAAAATATTCAAAAGAGAGATCTAGAAAAGAAGGGATAGAGGAACTTTGGCAGATTTCTTGTTGTTTCGTATGAGCTTATGATTCTTAAAAAACATTCTTAAAAACATTCTTATGTTTCTTGTATATTTTTCTATTTAGAAGTGTGCCCCTCCATTTTTTCTAAATTCTTAAAAACATTCTTAGAAATTCTTGCAATAATTTAAAAAAAAAAAACCTAATTTTCTGGTGGTTTTGGTAAAACCCCGGTAATTACCGGTGGTTTTGAAAACCTCTGAAAATTGCAGTGGTTTTCAAAAAACCGCCAGTAATTATGTCGGTAATTGTGACGTCGTTTTTTCTAGTGGTTTTTTTAACCGCGAGAAACGTATTTAGGGGGGTTAAAACCCCCAGTAACGTAAAAAAAAAACCCTGGTAAAATTGGGTTTTTTTGTAGTGTGGAACTCGTGTTTGAACCAGTTATAAGACATAAATTTAGACTTACAAGTGATTGGCTTTCCAACGTAATCAACTTCTAAAGGGATATGAACTCTTCTCACATAGATGACGACCTTAGAACAATCCTTTGGAACTGTGAATTAGGTCGAAGGAAGTTCCAATTCATAAAAATCTTTGCAAAGGTTCACCTCACACCTAAATGGGCCATATAAATTAGGTCAAAAGACCCAAGAGTTGTGAATCTTCCATTAAGAAACACATTGTTTCATGTGCAACATGTCAATCACACCTATGCACCTCCCTCCCCATGTTAGCCCTAACACTTAACTATTATAACTTATTCATTGCCACACTCTTCAAAGTTGGGAGGCTACTATACTTGCAAGGTTACAACTAAAGATACAAATTTTATTTGCAAAACTTTGCAGGACGACTACCAAATATTAGCATCATGTTTGACAAGTCAACTAAGGACCGACTACTATTGATTCTCTAAAGCTCTTTACATGCCCTTAATATGTCATGAAAAGACTAAAGGGTTGATGTATTGTATATGGCCGAGTAACTCTCGGACACATCAGTATTGATCTCATCCTAAGACGATATAACGTAAAACAACATTGTATATGCCTTAAGTGTCTGCACCTAAACATGTCCGACCCACATGGTTTGTGACTAAACTAGGCGGCCGACCGATTACTTGTGGACCAAAACTAATGGCATATCTATTACTTTGTAACTTGGTAGAATATAATCGAACATTAACTTAGACAAGGTAAAAAGGTCACTCAATCCAAGCTTAGACTTATTACGGTAAAGACCTATAAACGTAACGAATTATATTATAAATAACATAATCATTAAGTATTTTATTTATGTTTTCATTAATTACACATTTAATACTACTAACATTAGAAGCTCACTTGAGCGTTAAAGTGTCTTTTATAAGAACAACCCTATTCATCTTACGAGGAACAAGTATTGAGGAGGACGAGAACAAACACTTTAAAAGATTGAATGTTGGAGACGTTCATAGAATTGGAGTCTTTGCAGGATACCCGATTGACTTTATAAGAACACAAAGAATTCCATACTCAAATATTTTAAACTACAAAAATACATGGAATTACCGACGGCCGAAATCTGTCAGAATTGTTCAAAATCCGTCAATAATGATATTTTTCCAACGGATTACCGATGGTCATAACTTCGTCGGTAATAACGTTGTCGGTAATATTTACCGACGAAACATTAAGACCGCTGGTACTTACCGAAAGAAAAATCCGTCGATAATTGCCACATAATTCGTCGGTAATTACCGAAGGAAAAATTCGTCGATAAGTACGTCGGTAAATATCTCGATCTGGTTCATCTTCTTCCTCTTTCCCCTTCTTCTTTTTCCTAAGATTTCAAATTTTTTTATCAAACTTTCTTCATTCCTAAACCAAAACAACAGTCAAATTCATTCCAAAACTAAAATCAAAGACTAAACTTAGGTTCTCCAATTGTTTTAGAAACCCTAAAATTGGGAAATATGCCTTAGTTTTTGAGCATCCATATTGTCTTCATTTTCAACAGCATAACATGAGGCCACCATGTGGCAGCACTACTCCGCGTGGTTCTCCCAGGCAGTGGTGGCGTTCGCCCATGGCGACGGTGAAAACGGAAGAAAAAAAAAGGGTTGCACAGTGAGCTAGAGCATGAAAGGAGAAGAAAAGAGACATTGAACGGTGCTGACAATGGTTGCAGAGAAGAAAGATGGTGGCAATCTGACTAAACAGAGCGACGATCTTGCTGAATAGAGATGGAGACAGTTTTGATTTATGCAGTGAAAGAGAAGAAAAAGATGGAGTGGAAGATGGAGAAATGGGGTGGGAAATGAGGAAGAATGAGGAAAAATAAGGAAGAAATAAGAAAAACGAAATATACAACACTCTGCTCGCGGACAGAGAGGAAAAATGGACGGGAAAATTCCCCCTCATTTTATCGACGGATGTACCAACGGCTTTTTCCGTTGGTAATTAAAATAATGGGTTTCCCGCCCATTTTACCAACGGATTTACTGACAGATTCTTTCCTTCGGTAAATGAAGGGTCCATTACCGACGGATCTGCTGATGGATATTTTCCTTCGGTAAATGTTGGGTCCATTACCGACGGATTTACCGAGAGTTTTTTCTTTCGTTAAATGTTGGGTCCATTATGTATTTATTGACGGATTTTCCTTTGATAAATGAAGGGTCTGTTACCGACGGATCTGCAGATGAATATTTTTCTTTGGTAAATGTTGGGTTCATTATCGACAGATTTTTTCTTCGATAAATATGAACTGCGTTATCAATGGATTATTCTTTCGGTAATGTTTCCGCTGATAAAATCCGTCGACTAGAAAAAACATGAATTTCATCGATAAAATCTCTTGATAAAAATATTTCCGTCGGTAAAAATTCGTCGATAAGTTACAATATTGTTTTATTTAAATTTAATAATTTTATTCTAAATTTAAGCACGAAAGAAATTTAAATATTATATTTATTTAAAAATGAGTTTAATAAGTAATTAATAAACTATTTTATGAAATTTAATTTCTATAATAATATATAAAACTAAAATTTATGATACCAAATTTCTTTTTTTATAATTTTTTTTGGACAGACCGTAAATAATAAAGGCAAAAAGTTGTAAATTTAATAACAAAATAATTTTAGATATATTAAAAATATATAACCATGTATAAGGTTTATCATAGATAATAACTTTACTTAAGTTATTAATCATCAATTTTTATTATTATACATTATAGTATATTAGTTGTTTATAATTGTATTTCTTTTAGTTACTAATGAAAAAAAAGTGTTTTTTGTATTAAAAATAAAATGATGATGAGAACAATAAGGTGATGTGCTATGTTATTTAAAATGTGAGAAATGTGATTATTTTATGTTTGTGTTCTATGTTTTGTTTTGAAATTTTGTTTGTTTCATCATTGGGTTTTTAATTTTTCATGTTCTTAATTTAAATTGAGTATTTCTACATTTGATTAATGAAAATTATCTCTTTTTGTGTTTTTCTATTAACTATATATAATCGTAATTAACTAATCTTGCATGATTTTTAAGGTTTGAAGGACATTCTGTTTCGTTTTCTTTGTTTGTGTGTTGAACTATGAAATTGAAAAAAGAAAAAGAAAGAAAGAATATTGAATTCAAGTCTAAAGGAAACAAGTATATACTAAAAGAAAAGAAAAGAAAAAGAGAAAGTAACGATTGAAGAGTAAAAAAAGTTAAAAATTGTAGAGTTCAACACAATTATTATGTTGCATTATTAATCTATTGAATTATATTTAGACTTTTTTTTAAGATTCTCAGCATTGTCTCACTTAACTCTTTTTGGTAGTCATATTATTTTCTATTTTTATTGTTTCATGTCTTTTAAAATTCCTTGAAGTTTTGTCTAGAGTTTTGTATTTTCTTTGACCTCTTAAGTAAAGATTTAGATCTTACAATGTTTTTCGTATTGTTTTGTCACTCTTTGTTTAAGCTACTAGAGTTCTTTGTCAAGTGCTAAAGAGAATTTGAGTGGAGAAAGGCAAGAGAGTACCTAAAAAAGGAGTCTACAAGTATGATACCTAAGTGGAATTTGAGTGGAGAAATACAAGAGAGTACTTAAAAAAAAGTCTATACAAGTGTGATATATGAGTGGAATTTGAGTGAAACACTTAAAAGAATGGTGATGTCCTAAATATATATTATTATTATTGTTATTACTAACATTTTCTTGTAAGACATGGCTTCTCCCCAAAATAGTGATCCTTCATCACCAACCAAAGATTGCAACAATTATGGTTGCACTTGAGAAGCTCAACTTACAAATGACTCAAATGCAACAACACACATAACTACAGTTTGAAAGGCTCCAAAAGTCAAACGAAGATGTGAGTGTAAGATTGGAGGGTGTGGAAAGAAGGAGAAGGAGACATGATGATTCAGATCATTGTTATCATAATGATGAAAAGGAACATGTTTTTAGATCAAGGAGGGACATATAAACATGCCTATTAGAAACAATGTTTATAGGTTAAGAATTTAGTCATTCATGAGGATCATTTAATCTCTATCAATGGTTGTCTAATATCAGTTCCCAAAAAGAGATATTACAGAAAAATTATTCAACTCTCATTCTAGTGTTTCTTGTGTTTTCAAATACCACGAGATGAAGACGCGTCCAAAAACATTGACACTTGAATACCAACACTATTATTACTACCTAACTCCCTTATGGAACTCGTGTTTGAACCGATTATAAGACTTACCTTTGGACTTACAAGTAATTGTCTTTCCAATGTAATCAACTTCTAAAGGGATATGAACTTTTCTCACATAGATGACAACCTTAGAACAATCCTTTGGAATTGTGAATTAGGTCAAAGGAAGCTCCTATTTATAAAAATATTTGCAAAGGTTCGCCTCACATCCAAATGGGTCATACAAATTAGGTCAAAAGACCCAAGAGTTGTGAATCTTCCATTAAGAAACACATTGTTTTATGTGCGACATGTCAATCACAGCTCTGCACCTCACTCACCATGTTAGCCCTAACACTCAACCTTTACAACTTCCTCACGACTACCAAATACCGACATAATCTTTGACAAGTCAACTAAAGACCAACTACTATTTATTAAGCTCTTTACATGTCCTTAACATGTCATGAAAAGACTGAAGGGTTGATGTACTATATATGGCCAAGTAAACCTCAGTCACATCAGTATTGATCTCGTCCTAGGACAATATAGCATAGACCAAAAGTGTCAGCACCTAAACATGTCCAACCCGCATGGTATGTGAGTACCACTAGGCGATCTGGCCGATTACCTATCGATCAAAACTAATGTCATATCGATTACTCTATAACTTAGCAAAATATGATCAAACACTGACTTAGACAAGATAAATAGGTCATTGGGCCCAATCTTAGGTCCATCTTGGTAAGGACCTATAATCATAATGAATTATATTATAAATAGCATAATCATTAGGTATTTTATTTATGTTCTCATTAATTACGCATATAATAATATTGATATGAAAAATTGAACCAAAGTGTCTTTTGCAAACATAACTTCATTCGTCTTACGGAGGACGAGTATTTAGGAGGACGAGAACAAATGTTTTAAAGGTTGAATATTGAAGATGTTTATGGAATTGGAATCGTTGCGACTTTATAAGAACACCGATAATTTCATACTCAAATATTTTAAAAATTTTAATTGTCTTATTTAAATTTAATAATTTTATTCTAAATTTAAGCACTAAAAAAATTTAAATATTATATTTATTTTTGGAGACCGTAAATAAAGATATAAAGATAAAAAGTTGTAAACTTAATAATATGTATTAAAAATAACGTAATGAAACTTATAACGTTAATATAATTGCATCTCTATTATTTGGTATGCAATATTATTTAAGCATAACCATGTATAAGGTTTATCTTATTTATTAGAGTTATTATTAGATCATAACTTTACTTAAGTTATTAGTCATCAATTTTTATAATTGTATTTCTTTTAGTTACTAATGAAAAAAAAGTGTTTTTTGTATTAAAAATAAAATGATGATGAGAACAATAAGGTGATGTGTTATGTTATTTAAAACGTGAGAAATGTGATTATTTTATGTACTTAATTTATCCAATGGAGTCCTCTTGAACCCTTCTACGCCCGACAACAAAAAAAAGTTTGAAGAATTGACTATAAAAATGTGAAAAGTTAAAATCAAATTGAAGTAGTTAAATGCCACATGCAGATGCAGATGCAGATAGATGCAGCAGACACAAAACCAAGAAAAATTCTCAGTGGACTTCTGCAAGTGGTAAATAAATATGTTATCATAATTTTAATATAATCAAACAATAAACAAAAACTGAGGCTGAAGAAGAAAAGAAAAGAATTCAAGCGCAGACACACTTTGATGACCATTTATTTCAAAACAACCTATAAATACTCTTTCATTTTAGCTTCTCCTTAACCTTACTTTCATTCATACATTCTGTCTTTTGCAATAACCCACAACAATGGATATTATCACTCGCCGCTTCCTTCCAATGATTTCAACTTTGGTTCTCATTCTAGTTTCTGTTTCTTCGTTGGCCTCAGCGTCTCTCAAAGTGGGTTTCTACGCCTCCACATGTCCATCTGCGGAGGAAATTGTGAGAAGTACTGTAAACAAAGCCATTTCAGAAAACTCAGGCATAGCAGCTGGTCTCATAAGGATGCATTTCCACGACTGCTTTGTCAGGGTAAAAATCAATCACTCAATTCTCAACTATAAATAATCATATTAAAGAACACTCTCATGAATTTCATTTATGCATATTTCTTCAGGGCTGCGATGCTTCCGTGTTGCTAGCATCTACTCCGGGTAACCCAGCAGAAAGAGACCATTTTGCCAACAACCCAAGCTTGCGTGGGTTCGAGGTGATTGAGGACGCCAAGGCACAGTTGGAGGCTGCATGTCCTAAAACGGTGTCGTGCGCAGACATATTGGCCTTGGCAGCAAGAGACAGTGCTCTTAAAGTGGGTGGCATAAAGTACGAGGTTCCAACAGGACGCAGAGACGGTCGTGTCTCTGTGGCCGATGAAGCGGGAGAGAATCTGCCTGCACCAACCCTGAGCGCCGATGAGCTTGTGAGTAGGTTTTCACGAAAGGGTTTGTCTGCAGATGAAATGGTGACACTTTCAGGAGCCCATTCCATTGGTGTGTCGCATTGTTCTTCCTTCTCTAAGCGGTTGTACTCTTTCAATGAGACCTTGCCGCAAGACCCATCAATGGAGTCTTCCTACGCTGAAACCTTGAAAACAAAGTGTCCTGCTCCACCTTCCATCTCAGACCCAACTGTGTCATTTGATCCTTCCACTCCCATTCGTTTGGACACCAAATACTACGATGGATTGATGAACCACCGAGGCTTGCTGACATCGGATCAGACGCTGTTCACCTCTCAATCTACCAGGGAAATGGTTCTTAGCAATGCCAACGATGCTGCGAATTGGTCTCAGAAGTTTGGCAAGGCAATGGTTCAAATGGGTTCCATAGATGTCCTCACTGGCTCCAACGGTGACATCAGGAACCATTGCACCTTTCTTAATTAATTCACTCCTCCACACCAACTCCCTCGCTTTCATTCTTTCTTCTTCAATTCTTTTTATACCTTTTTTTTTTTTAATGTTGTTCTTTATTCTTTCTTTCTTTTAATTTTCTAAGAGTTGTCTCCATAAATTCAATTGTGATGTTATTTCTTATTAACATTTTTTTCTTTTTTAAGTATCTCCTGAACAACCATTTCACAACGTGGGGTTTATTTCTCAAAATTTCGTTAATACAAAATAGATTTTTTATAACAATATATTATATAGGTTCAAATTCACCGAAGTGACATAATGATAGTATTGTAAATATGAGTAGCTTTTCTATATTGGTTAGATTCAAAACTGATATAGAAAGTAGTACAATGACAAATATGTAATAAAATACAAAGAATTTTTACAGTGATTGCACTCAAAATCGATATAAAAAGTGTAGTCACATAATTGTAATAAATTACAAAAATTTTACATACTAATTGCACATAGAAAGCGTAAGAACCTAGAAAGTAGAGTATTAGAATTTATAGGTGTATTAAAATAATGAGACAAAATATTTTATTTTAAACTAATTCTATAATACAAATAAGATTTTCTAAACTAGTCTCATTACTTAAAATACTCTCTAAAATTTTTTCTCTTTATTTCCTCTCACATAAGTGTTCTTTCTCCTATGTCATCTGTTTGACGATCAAGAAGTGCCTAGACAATCATGACGTCAAGATCTTCAAATCTAACTGATCAATTTCTGTTTTAAAGCAAGTTCGTTTAGAAATGTCTTGTGTTTCAAGCAACCAGTGGAACGTTTCTTTGGGTTGAGCTGTCATTTTGAGGTAAGGAAAACTAGACTTTGTCTTAGTTGAGTTTGTAGTATAAATTTAGTAATTATATAAATTATAGACGTTTTAGTAAAAATTGGTGTGTTTGGATAAATTTGAGGTATGTTAAATTAGTGTTTTGATTATATAATGTTATTGTAATTGAAATGATGATATGATTGTTGTTGTACATTGTTTTAATTGTGTGTGATAAGGATATTTTATTTTTTGAAATAGAATGCAAGTGATTGTGAGAGTATTTATCAAATTACTTAGATTTTAAGCTTAAAAGGAGGAGTTTGGGAAGTGAAATTTAAATATAGGTATGAGAATGTTATGGGATCTGTTTTGGTACTGTCATAAGGTAATTTAGAACTTGTTAGGAGTGTTAGATTGTTAAGAAAATTTTGTGTAATGAAAAGGTTAGTATATAGGGGTGGTTTTCAAGTGTTTTTGTTATAAAAAGAGGATGTTGATTAGTGAAATGTTGAGTTAAGTGGTATGCAATGTTTTGGAAAGTTCAAGGTTTGTTATCACACCTATTAGGACGTGTCTAGGTGCTAAAACCAGTCAAATCTGTTATGAAATGGTAAATGGCTTCATAGATTGAGTTTTTGGTCCAATTTAGAGGGTTTAAGGGTTGGAAATGGAAAGTAGAATAATTGGGACAAATATGAGGTATTGGAGAGTGCTAGCAAGTGTATTTAGACTTGTTTATGCAAGTGTAAAGTGGTATGAAGGTTTAAAAGTATAGAATTGAAATTGGATAGCTTGTAGGAGTGAATTTGGGTTTTAAAGGGTCAAGTTAAGTTACAACAGTGTTTTCAGAGTATTCTCAAGTTTTTTAAGGTCTTAGAGACCTTTAGAAGTTAGGGATAAAGTGTTCAAAGTGAGAAAATTGAGTTTTTAGCTTACTGATAGCATTGAGTGCCCATTTTCTAGTGGCTAGGGCGTTGAGCGCCAACCCTTGGGCGCCCGAGTGCCACTGGGCGCAACTAGGCACTACTGCACCAATTTCAGGGGGGTTTAAGGGTTCTGGATGTCCGTTTTGGACGTTCTTTAGGTCATTTTGGGGGGTTTGGGCCCTTCCGAAGCTGTTGGTGAGGGTTTCAAAATTGTTTTCCTTGTCCAAGTATGAGTTTAAAGGGATTTTGTGTTGTTTAGTGGTTCTTCTTGGACTGTTCTTGTATACTAACGTATATGCAATGGTTTCAAGTGTTTTCTAATGATTTGTTTGGTTGTTTAATGTCTTTTAAGATATGATTAAAGATGATATATGTTGGTATTCAATGTGAAAGTAAAGTGACATATGTACATGGTTTCAAAGGTGTTTAAAGTTTTGAAAGTGAGTTTCAAGGTGGAATTCTAGGTGTAGTTCTAAGTATCTTTAGTCTAAATGTAGGGAGCTCAGTCTTGGGGTTTATCCTAACACTCTAATGGTCAGTCATTCTCACATAGAGAGGATTGACACATGTGGTGAGAGTAGCAGGAGGTCTTAATCTTGGGTGCTTCTAGTATGATCCAAGGCGTGGAACAGACTACCTTGTGAGTGTGGTAGGGTGAAACCCATTGGCAATGGCTTGACAAAGGAGTAGAAGTCACCACAAGTACACAACCCATCGTAGCTCGACATTTATTCTAAGTCCGAACAATCCATTCATATTAGTGCCATGCATAAAGTGTTTAATGATGGTATATTGATATGTTCGTTGTATGAAAAGTGTTTGGATGAGTTTATGTGTATCTATCTTTAATTGTGAACTTACCCTTTTATTTGTGCTTGTGTTTGTATTTTGTTGTGTTCTCTTTTTTGCTACGATCATCCTGTGGGTGTGACCAGAGGGAAATGAGGTTTCCTTGAAACAAGTACTTGATGGAGGAGATGCTATTATTTAGTTTCCTTAGCTTAACTTTGTAAATAGTTTTGATTAACCCGATTGTATATAAAGTTTAAATTTTATAGTTGTTTTTGGATGACTGTAAATTTTACTTTATATTTTTGTTAGCAACTTATCTATATTATTAAAACTATGATGATTGTTATATAGTTAAATACTATATTTTGGGATGTTACAGAAAGTGACTTTTTTATACTAGTTAAACCTTGAACCAGTATAGAAACTGGCATAGTGACAAAAGTGTAATACTAGAAGAGACTTTCTATATCAATTAATCACTATAACCACTATAAAATGTTTAATATTCATCTTCATCTTCCTTTGCTGCTTCAATTTTGCTCTTCTTTGTGCTTCTCTACATTACTTCTTCTCATTCGTTTCTTCCTAATACTCATCTCAACCTTCATAATTTATTAGATAATTATATATATATATATATATATATATATATTAGTTTTATAATTCTTTTTCTTTTTTTCAAGTACACATTTTTTCTCTCTTACCATGAAATTGATTTGCATCTCAAAGATACTTTTTTTTATCATAAAATTGATTCACATATCAAAGATAATTTTCCTCTTATTACAATATTTGTGTATATAGGTTCAAATGATGTATGTCAATTAAATATTTTTTTACTTCACATTTGAATATTTCTACTCATTTTTAATATCTTTATTTATTGTTTATATTTTCACATGAAAATGTTTAACATTTAATTTAAGTATTCAATAACATAAACTCTCAATTACTTTTCATCTTAATTATACATTTTTTTTCTTTTATGAAATTTCATTCAATGGTATGTCAAATTGTTTTCAAGACACACATTTGACATTTTCTATTTTTTTAAATATTTCTATTTGTTGTTTATTTTATCATATAGAATATTGTTTTGATATTTTTTTTATAATTGTGTTTATTTTCTAACTCATTATCATAAGTGTAATTTTATCATTGAAATTGTATAAAAAAAATTCATTTAGTCTAATATAATAATTTTATGTCATTGCCATTATTGGTCTCATGAAATTTTATTTGGTATTTTAATTTGAAATGTATACAATTTAATTCTTTTTTAAATATTTGATATTGAAGAAATGAGAATGCCTAATTTTGATATTGAATATTTAAAAATATTATGTTTCCTTTATTGTATTTTTTTAGTATTGTTGGAAGTCTTGATCTCTTAGAAATAATACTAATTTATGGTATATAAGTGGATACAAACTTCACGTTACAAGTCGGTTTTATAAGATTAAATTAAACTATATATCTCGGTGTGAATGATGTGGAGATCCCACATTACCTTAAAAATAAGACCAATTTATAATATATAAATGAGTGCAAGTCTCACCTTACAAGTTGGTTTTAACTACAATGTTACTAATCTTAAATTTTATTTCTTATGTGACTATATTATTATTTTTTTATAATATGACTTTTTATTTGCTTAAAATAAATAAGAAATATTTAATCTTAGTTTTTTTTTTCTTTTAACTCTTTAATATGTTTTACTTGTAATACATCCTTCCTCTCTTTAAAGAGATCTAATTTGAGATGAAAAAGTTGTCTATGAAGTTAAAAGTCTTCTTTCCATTTTCATCCTTTGTATGGGCTGGCCCACAGGCCTCCACAGAAGTCAATTTAGAAAGTTCATTTATTTTTTTTTTTATATACATAACAAAACTACATAATTTGATCCTTTTGAACCAAATTGTAATGATTACAAAGCCGAAGCGTGATGTGAAATTCGATTGGGTTGTAAGATTATAGTGTTGACTTCTTCTGCAATTGGCAATGAGAAATTGGGAGTGACTTAGCCACAACAAATGCTAGTATTAGATTAAAGTCAATTTATCCAACTCAGAAATAAAATATTGAAGGATAAAACATGCCCTCATCCATCTATGGTGTACCAAAAAGTCCTACAATAATTATTGTCTAGGAACATTATTGTCCTTCTCCATATGCTACGTGTTCTACACTCAATCTTATCAATTTGGGTTTTCTATCTCATTGGCTACCAACTATTGTAGATTTTTTTTTTCTCCTTTTTTTATAGTCATAATAGTTTCTTGTGGTTTCTGTGATTAGTAAACCACCAAAAACATAAAAGAAAGACAGCCTCAAGCAATACAAAAACATATTTTAAAACATAACAGAAAAACAAAACAACAAAGAATGTCTAAATTCGAAATATTAGTTATTGAAAGAAATAGCAATTTTAAAAGCAAACCACAGTAGTTGGTAAAGAAATAAAGGAAAAATCAAATATAGATCAGAGAGAAAAGGAAAATCTGTATGCAACTATTATTGTCTAGTAAAGAAAAATAGTCACAAGTTCTTTGTTTAACATTATAAACAAGAACTGCAAGCTCTAATGAAGAACATTTTTAAATTCAGGTTTAAGCCCCTCAATGAAGCATACAAAACTTGATTCTTCAATATATCAATAGAAAGTTATCTATTCTGAAGAAGAAACAGCAGAAAACAAATTGGCACTGGATAAGCTGCAGACATTTTACTGGGTGTTCGAGAGAGAAAAATACTAAACAAGAACCTGACCAAAGTACATGAATTAGACCCATTGCTGCTTTGTTGCTTCCATTCTCTTCAACAAACCATGAATCTCATCTTGCATTCTGCTTTTCATGTTGAAGTAATCATAGTGTGAATTTTGCAACACATTGAGTTCCTCAAATTTCTTCTTCCTCCTTTCCTCTGCCTCATGCAAGCAAAGTTTGCCAAGCCTTTCTGCATACTCCTCTTCCATCTGTGCAGCCTTTGTCTTGATCATCTTCTGGAATCCCTCAGCCTCTCTCCTTGCCTCATCTGCCTTGCTCTGGAACATTCCGGCTTCGGCCTCTTTTATCCTTATGATGCTCTCCAAGCTTTCAAGCCCTCCTCCTTTCCTTAGTAAAGCCTCAAGGTGCAGATCAGACTCCTTTTTCTGCTCACTCAAAAGGGAAGTTTTGAGCTCTTTCCGTTGAAGATCATTTGATCTTGTGAAGCTCATGTCATAAGGGTATTTTGGAATTAGAGAAGTAGATTGGGAAAGAGATGATGTTGTGTCTACTGTAAGGTTAGCCTTAGATTTCGGCAAATCCTTTGTGGATGTACCGGAAGCTGGAAAATCTGACATGCCATCAGTGTCTGTTTATCAGAAAAAAATTTCAGAGTTAGGTATCAAATATCATCAGTATAATCATAGTCAAATCAAGCAGGCATTTGTTATTAAAAGCTAAGAAAGATGTAAGATGAAGCTGAAAAAGTATTCACAATTCTGAAAGGTGAGGCATTTAGTTTGATGGGAAATATGAATTATAAGATTTAGCTACTTCATCCTTAAAGGGAAGTACATGCATACAACATTCCAACCAACTGAAGCATTTTTTGCTTGATTAAGTGGCCAGTGCAGTGCCTAATAATGATAAAAAAATTTCATCAACCAAATCTGCAAGCTCATCTAATAAGAACTGAGTGGTCAATTTAACATAATTCATCATTCACCAAAACCAATCACCAGAAGACTAGAAATAATTATTATGTAACAGTAGACACCTAGGTGATGAAAGAACATTTCTTGTTCCTATTTCTGCAACCTATGACAAACAATTGAGTCAGCACGAAATGCCCTATTGAGCACGACCAAATATTTTAGAAAGTACAAAGTCATTCCTAAATCTTCCACTCTCAGATGCCATTCCAAAATCTTTAATCAGTTGGTTACACATCAAATGCTGCAGATTGATCACTAATCTTTTATAGTACTGGACATGGCCTAAGCCTGATTTGATATTACTGAACATATGGTAGAATCTGAATCTGAATTCTGAAGTAGTTATTTTTATACAGAACATGATGTGGCTATAAAAGTATGAGAAATGGAAAGATAAATCATTTTAAAGGTTAAATGTCTGGTTCTGTCCTCACTGTTAAATGTCTGTCATAATTACTATTAAAAAGAAAATCTTTATATATCAGAGCATAATGCTTTTCTCTACCACATCAAATATTTGAATAAAATCAATTTGATTTATTAATCCGTGGAGAATATCATGATATTCATACTTCATGATTCCCATTTAAATGCAGCAGGTGTTTAAATAACACAATTGTTTTGATAAAACACATGAAGAGATAAACTGAATATGAAAAGTAAAGACCAAAGCTTGTAGACTTACAGCTGAAAAACTGTATGATAAAGTTGCAGGCATCCGAAGGAGAAACCACTTTAGCTTGAAGTTTTGACAGCATATCATCCATCTTAAAATGCAATTCCTTCCCTTTGCGATCTTCGCTTCCCTGGAAAATCCTCCTCACACAGTCAAGCTCCTTCATCAATGTTTCTAGGCCCCAATCCTTGGCACAATACACAAAGACCTCTTTGACAAAGCCATACATTTCTGAAGTATGTCCACAGCCAATACAATGAAACTGCATCTCAGAGGTCCCAGAAGGACCCTTCAAGATAGGCCCAGGTTTGATTAGATTCTTCTGAATAGCACAGGTAGCATGACACCAGTGTGAACAAACATCACAGCCAACCCAACTACAAGTATTACTTGCACAATCAAAGCTCATACAAACAGGACACATGCAAGAACTGCAAAACCCCTTATTTCCTGAGCACATCTTGCAGTCACAGTCTTCAACGGGCAGCAAGCTCTTGCAGTTCACATTTCTACATCTCATATACAAGAAAACCTCCACCATCTCCAAGATTTGGAACTTACCAGACAAGAAACTCGCAAGCCCCATCTTGATAGCAGTCAAAATCTCTAGCTGCACTTTATGACACTTGGAAAGAGTCTCTCTGGTGAGGTCAGATCTTCGGCCAAGCCGATTCTGGAGGTTCATCAATTCCCCTTTCTTCTCTGGTGTATCAATGAGACCTTTCAAGTGTTCCTTAATTGAAGTTATGACTTCATCAGTGAACTCCTGAAATTGCAAAGCCATGGTTGGGATAGACTCAGACACAATTTCTCTTAGAATTCTCTCTGATCTAGAAAACTTCATCATTTTCCCACCATCCACACCTTCCAAGCCTCTCAGATTCTCAGAATTCTTTCCCCTGGAGCCCTCAGACTGAGCTTCAAATCTCACTCTTGCAGGCAATTCTGAAGGGAAAAAAGATTGGTTATCCGAGCTAGTAGCCTTATAGTGACTGTTCCCTTGCATAAAGGAATAATTGGCCAAAGCAACCCCGTCTCCTATTGGCTTGAACCTGCTATGAACTGACCCATTAGTGCCCTCCCCACAATGCCAAATTTGATCATCTTTGCTGTGGGAATACTCAAAATTGTCGGTTGAATTTCGGGTGATTGAGCAACTTGGGTTGTGTGAGAAAGGGTGAGAGTAAGATTGAGACATAGAAGCTGCAGTGTAATCATTTGAACATGAATTGATGGTAGTTGTGGGCCTTGTGGATGGCATAACAGGCTTTGGCTTAACAAGTTGGTCACCATTTTGCAAAGCGTTTGAAGCTGTGAGAGAGAGCGACACATCAGGCAAAGCAAGAGAGAGACTGAGAGTCTCAAGCTTCTGCTTCTTGCTGCCACCACTCCTCTCCGTTTCACACTCTTCATCAATGGATCTCTTCGAAGAATTCTCCCTTGACTCACTCAAACTCAAGAAATCCCTCTCCACCCATTTCTCATCCGGATCTTGCTTTTGGTTCCCCACAGCCACCTTCCTCCGGAGACAATCCTGGTCGAAGTATTGTCGCGCACTAAATGCTGTCACCTCTTCCAGAGACGATTTAAACCTTAACTCGTCTTGATCTTGATCTGAATTCCCATAAACCACAACTTCTTTGCCCTTCACCGAGCTTCTGCCGTCAACCTCTCTCTCGACAAGACTCAATTTTCGGTTGTCACAGAGGTAGCTGAGGGTCAACTCTTGCGACCCGGAAGAGACAAATTTTGAGGGTGGTGACTGAAACTCAACAACACCAACCTTCTTCTTCTCCGGGTAACTTTGCTTTTTCTCTTGTGGGCGCTCCTTGCCCTGAGAAAAATCACGATGCTGATGCTGATGCTGCTGCACCTTGCTCCTTGAGTTCTCTCCCTCGGTGTCCACGCCATTGGGAACAAGATCTTTGCCTCCAATCATGGCCGAAGGAACGCCAAACAGGAAAACAAAAGACAAAGAAAAGGCAAAGACCCAAATAGAAAGAGAGAGAAGACAAAGAGCAAAACCAAAACTGTGTTCGAGACACAAACAGGGATAGTTCCGAAAAAACAACCGAGAATCGGGGGTGCTTTGTTTTCTTTTCTCTTTTTTTCTGAATCTCGGTTTTGATTCCTCAATCAAAACGAGACAGATAACTCGGCTCTGCAACGCGTGCAGTTTCGGTTTTGAAATGATTAGGAATTTCAAAGACTGCTTTAAATTTTCTGAGCAAGTTGATATATTTTTTGGAATACAGATCAGAAAAATTGTGAATACAGACCAAAATGAGAAATGGTCAGCTTCAATTGCAGAAGCTAATTTACATTTTTAGCCCTTTGATGAGGATGAAAATGGAATTGCAAGTTACCATGGTGGTCCTGCTTTTGACCATCACTTTACTCTTTTGCTAATACGACCAAGAAGTTTAGACAAATCCACAAAAATTTAAAAGAAAAATATTTTTTCCCTAAATAAAAATTAACTAATTTTGTAAAAGAAAATCATGTAAATTTTTAAACTTTACATAAATTAATTATAACTTGATATAAACATATGATATATATTTATAAAATTATTTATGATTTTTTATTCTTAAATGTTATTTACACACACAAGTTTTTTAATTGCTACATTTTAGCAAATTATACCAAGTTTTAGGTTATAAAAATATCTCTTTTAATAAAACAACTTTAAATCCAAGGATATTTTAATAGTTTTAAAATTTAATTTAAAATAAAAAAATAAAAGATAGTTATTAAAAAATTCTGATGGAGAAGTTATTAGCTTTTATTATATATTTTTTAAAAAGTAGTTGTTTTTTAAAATAAAAAATAAAATAAAAGGTAATTGATTTTTAAAATAAAAAATAAAATAAAAGTTAATAACTTTTCTCGGACCAATCAGGATTTTTAATAACTACCTTTTATTTTATTTTTTTAAATTAAATTTTAAAATTATTAAAATACGCTTGGATTTAAAGTTGGTTTTCTTTTTTCACAAAAACATTTTTGTAACCTAAAATTTGATACACTTTGCTAAAATATACCAACTAAAAAACCTCCTTACGTGTGTGTATATATATTATCTTAAAAAATATATTTATGAACTAACAATCAAGTAAGAAATTATTATAGATATTATAAAAGCATGATATTTAAGTAAAAGATGTAAAGTAATTTTAAGAAAATAGTGTGACTTAATGGAATGTATAAATATAATTCAAGACTTCATGTGAAGATGATATCAAAAAACAAAAAGAAAAAATAATAAAGGGAAACTTTTTAAAACTAAAATAGTTTATTGACAAATGAAACTAAAATAAGTTTGATGAATTATATAAAAAAAGTTGTATAATATGGTATTATTATAGGCAGACTAATTTAATGTCATTGTTTTAATTTTTTTCAAAAAAGAAAAAGTTTGGCTCAATATGTACATATCTACGTTGTGGTCTTTTTTGCAATTTTGCACTGTGTCCATCATTTTCTTGTTCCCTTTCCTTTTCACACCTTTTGTTCAAGACTTTGGACCAAGTTTTAACGTTCGAATTCCCTCTGCAAAGTGACTCGGTCTTTGAGAGTGTTTTTTGATTCAGTCTTTGAGAGTGATTTTTTGAGGTCAAAGTCGGTGAAAATGTTCTCATATCCTCCGATCAAAACGGATTATAATCAGAAGCAGTTTCTTTATGTAGCTTAAATTTACATGTAATTCTATAAGGATAAACTATTTTTTTTATGAAGTTTAAGTTACATAAATTATTCTTTATTATTTTTATTATCCTCACATTAAATGATAATTACATATTGAATGGAAAACTGATTATATAGTATTTATCTCTAATAAACTCATGTATATTTTAATAAATTAAACTGACCAATTAAAATTAAATTAATTAATACATTTTCATATTCATATAATTATATTAATAAATAAATCTTGAGGTTTTTTTACACGTGTTTTAGTGTTTTGGTTAGTTTGATTTGTTATCTGATTTGTCTAATTAAATTTTAGTGGAATAACTGAGATTTGCGTTTATTACTAAGGTTGAATATGGAAATTGTCTTTATTTTGTTCAAATTGTAAAATGATGGTTACAAGAGGATATGCTAATGTTATTTCTGGAGGGGAGAAAATACTTAGCGTAAAAATACAACAATATTATCTTCCTAAGGTGGTTGATGTATAGGATGGGGTTAAGAGTTCTTTAGCTCAAGTGGTGGAGCTTGTGGTAGAGCTTATGATTCAGTCTTTTATGGTGTAACGTGTTGTACAACATGTTCAGTCACAACTTGAGCCAATGATGGATAATAATGATAATATTTGTGTTGTGAATTAACCTTCTCTTGTTAAGAATCTTAACGATGTTTTGCCAGTAAAATATGATTCTTTGGTCGGTATGCCTCCTTTGAAGAATTTCACTCTCATTGTCAATAGTTTGTAGGGTTTACAACAATTATATTCAACTCATAGTAGTTTAGCGGCAAATCTTAAACCTTTGGCATCTAAACGAGCTAATATGTTTGATAAAAGGGAAGATTCTAATATTGAAGGGGATAATGAGCCAGTTCAAACTACAAGGAAACCTAGTAAGGTCAGGCCAAAGTAATACTAATTCATCTAAAAAAACTTCTAAAAATTAAAGTTCTTTTTTGGAATATAAGAGAATTGATTAATGATAAAAAAAAATTTAATGTGTTGAGGAATTTGTCATTTTTCTAGTATTTGGAGTTGAAAGTCTCGACTAATTTTTGAGAAGAAAATCCATGAATTTTTATTAATAAAATTTATATAATGACAACAATGTCTACCATAAACTTATTTGAAAACTTTATCCAACTTGATTACCTAATAAAGATATAATAAAAATATTATTTATCTAATACTTTATTATAAAAAAATACTCTATTATGTATCAATTTTTAATAAATATTGAACATACTATTTTGAAATACTTTAATTAATAAATGCTTATATTTAAAAAAATTATTTAATTTGATGATCTATTCAAGTTCACTTAATTATAATTAAATAGTTTATTTAGGATGAGATTTTGAATAAAAGTAAGAGTATATTTGATATACCTATAAGGCTACATAACCAAAGAAATGTAATTTTTTCTTGCAAGTAACACAAGTACGAGATACCGATATAAAACTAGCAAGATGAGTACTAAAGACTGATTATTGACAACTGACACCTCAAAATTCTTTACAAGTATTTAACATAGAGTATGTTAAGCATGTGCAGCTAGTATAATGTATACGTTCAAGGTCCCCTAAGCCACAATAGCTGTAAGACCTAGGGAAAAATGAAATAACTAGAAAGGTGGTAGATATGGATATCATTAATTAAAATAAGAAAAAGATAAGTTATGTAGAGGTGAGTGTAGCATAGATGGTTAGAGATTTTTGTTATGGGTTAGATGTCTTATGTTCGATTCTTGTTGTGTGCATAATCCATATTTTATTTCTTTTATTAATTTATGTTTGGGAATGTGTGGTGTGTGTTAATGTTTGTAATATTTGTTGTGCATGTGTATGACAAGATAAATGTGATAGTCTTTTTGGTTTGGAGTATTGGTATAAAACTTGGGGATGGTGTATTCAGGCCTTCCATGTTGTCCTCTCTTTTGTGTTATGAGATGTTGAGATGATTCCAGGATGTTGTCCAGTAAATTCTATGATGCATGATTATGTTTTACGTTGGTTACTATTTTCAAATATTATGCAATTTGTTAAATTTGTCGTGCACATTTTGTATCATGTTGATCTTCTTTCTACTACTTCTATATTGTCCAATATTCTCTTTGAAAGTGCATACTTAGTCCCACGTTGGTTTTCCTTCCGTGTTTACTATATATGCGGTCTAGGAATTTGCATGATGTATATTAATTTCTTTTTGTTTCAGGTTGATCATTCTTTGTTGTTGAATATCTTGTTCTTTTCTTCCAAATTAGGCTATTATGGTTTGTGACAAGGTATTCAGGTATGTGTCAAGCTATTTTTCGTTTGATCTATGCTAATTGCTTATGAATCATGTTGTTTAATGATTTGGTTGTATTGTGTGCATTAAGTTGTTCTATTTTTCACTGGAAACTAAGCTATTTTCACTGAAACTACATTGATTTTCCTTTGGCCGTGTTGTTTGCATTAAAATTGTGATGTTTATTTCATTGGTCGTGTCATTTTATCTTTGTTAAATTGTTTTACTTGATTCTAGGTTGTTTAATATGTTTTCATGTTTTTTCTTTGCCAAGTTGTTTTTACATGATTCTAGATTGTCTAATTTGTTGTCATGTTGTCTTATTATTTGCCAAGTTGTTTAAATGTGTGGCCATGATGTTTCAATGCTTTGGCAAGTTTTTTTACTTGAGTTTTGGTTGCTTAATATGTTGTCATGTTGTTTTAAGTGTTTTGTCGAGTTATGTTATATGTTGTTGTGTTGTGCTGGAATCATTGCCATGCTAGGTAAGTTGGTTGGGTTAAGGTCGCTTCGCGTCGGGTTGGGTTGCTTAGTGTCGAGATAAGTTTACTTATGTCGAGCTGTGAAAGTGTGTGTTAATTTATGCTTGTGTGTGTCGAGCTAGGTTTTCGGAGTGACCTGTTTGACCGACTTGTGTGGGACCTTGGTTTCAAGGTTTTGAAACTCGGCCTATATGTTTTGAAGGTTTTCCAGGAAGTCTTTTTACAATGGTCAAGCTATTTATGATGATTGTCGAGTTGTACATGTTGCTAGTGATGTTGTTTTGTTTTGTTGTCAAGTTGTGTGATTGATTGACGAGTTATGTTTGAATATGGCTATGTTGTTATTTAGACTGTTGTTTTGGTATGGTGATTTTTTATTCAGCGTGAAGCTGGAAGACGCATTTGGTTGTTATGTCTTCTTTTTGTAACTTGTAAAGTCGGGTTTTGTTGCTTTTCACTTGAGGTTGTGAGGGTTGGGGAAAAGGAGAGGTTCGAGTGTTGCACCTTCTCGCTTATGTGAAATAGTAGGGAAGGGAAGGATGTATCGCCCATAGGTTTCCAGTTTGTTGCTTAGTATAGTGCACAGTGTGTGACACATCAAACTTTTTACTCATAAGTTCTTGAGGAACAAGGAAACAGGTCCTTGTTGTCATGACAGGACGACATGAACCGCTTTGCTTTGATAAACAGGTTTGTGTGACGGTAGGTTACATTAAAATGACATATTGTTGGTATTACTTGATTGTAATGTGTTTTTTTGTGATGTGAATGTGGTTGACTTCCTATATTGGAATGTGTGTTTTGAGCAGTGTGGCTCAGTACAATTATTGTTTATTATCTTGTATTGTTTTCTTCTTAGTTCACCCTTGTTTCTTTGTATTTATGTGATGACCATATAACTTGTGTTGTTATACGAGAGCAAATGATATTACATATGATGTTGGTTCACATCATTTTAAATTTGATACAATATAAACTATATGTTGCATCTTGAAAGGGTTGTTACATTTTTGTATCAAAGGCTAGTTTTTTCTAAAGACAAGTTCTTATTTTTCTTTAGACGAGTTCTTTCCTTGCTTGACTCTTGTTTCTTTTTCCTTTAATGAAGTTTCTATGTTAACTCTCTCACAAAAAAAAAATATTTCTTCTGCTCCAAAGGCTACATCACAAAATTTCTTACGTTCCTTCCTATGTCTAAGCTATCTTAGTTTAAAAAAATCCCACAACACACACCACCTTTTCTCTCACACTTTTACATTAGTTTTTTGTTGTCTATGTTGCACGTTTAGTTTTCTTATCCCATTCGTGGTCTTACGTTACAATCTAGTAACTTGGGTGCCTCGTTTGAGGGCTTTATACCATGTTCATGGACTTTTGTTCATGTTACAATCTAGTAACTTGAATGTGATGAGACATAATCAGAATGTCTAGCAACCTAGGTTTTGAAGCTTATCAAACAACACTTAACGAAATATTGCTTATAGAGAAAAATTTTATTAAGGAAAGAAAATGTTTTTCAAATACACATACTTCATGGTCCTTGTCTTAGGCCTTTTAAAAAAATACATAACAAAAAATAAATAATAAAAACTTATTTTTAATGTTCTAACCCTTTGCCACAATCTTTTAAATGAGAAATAAATCCTCAGTATTGGATCAATGCTCCCACCACTAGGCCAACACACCCCAACTAAAATATAGCGAAAAAACTAATATATAATCCCTTTTTAATTCTTTTGGTAGCTCTCCCAAATCATAAAAATTAACTATCACTTATATAGTTATTAGATGCATTCACCTAACACCTTTAACTATAGAAAATTCATACAACTTTTATTTATAGTTATTCCTAATTTTTCCAGGTCTTACACCACCGAGCTATTTGATTTTTTATGCACCATAATGAGCTTTAGGGAAGTCTTACCGAGCTATCTGGCTTCTCACTAAGCTATTCAGATATCTTGCCAACCTGGTGACACAGTACACGTGTCTTGCCGACCTTACTAGGCTGGGATGTGGCACACTATTTGTAACTGAGCTATCTTGCCAACCTTGGGACACAATACAAGTGTATTAAAAGGTGGCACACAGTTTGCCACATAATAACAAAAAAAAAAACTAATGACGTTGGTCATAGATGACTAAATGAGTGACTTTCTAAAAGGAGAGGGATGCATAAGAGTCAAAGTTTGGAAGAGGGACGAAAACCAAAAATGCATGAAAGTTTAGGGACCAAAAACATTTAAGCTATATAGTAAGTATGTGAGTATTTATTGGTAAATACCAGTTGTATTTTATAAGATCCACATGGACTGTAAATGTATGTTTATCATTGGAATAATATTTATCTCAAGTATAATAACAGAGTAGTTAATAATAAAAAAATGATACCTTATTATAAATAATAAGTATAATACCAAATTGTGAATATTAGTTATGATATGTAGATATTATTTCAATAAATATAAATTTAAATTGTTTTATAATGATGAGACTTAATAGATGTTTTTTAGTATTTTTATTGGATCAAATAAAAACATAAGTAAATAAAAACATAAGTAAAATAGAATAAGTTAGTATGAATAAAATTTATAATTTATAAACAAAAAATTATAAGAAAACTACTAAAATGGTCGCAATTTTTTTCTCAATGAAATATGTTATAATTCTTTTATATTTTAGCTATACTTATATAAAAGGGATTTTGTATACACACTTTTCATAATTTTTATACTTTAATTAATTTTTATTTTACACTAAAATAATTGTACTTTTATCTTTATCTCTGTATACACATTTTTTTTTCTAATTTCATTTTTTAATTAATTTTTATTTTAAATTAAAATAATTATACTTTTATTTTTATCTTTTAAATGATTTCTAATTTAATTTTTTTAAAATTAAAATAATTATTATATTATTATATTATTTCAATAATTATCTATAGTTGTATGAAAGGATTTTTTTACATAATTTTCAATTTTACATTTTATATCACTATTATTTTAAACTAAACATTTCATTTTTATTTTCGCTCTTTAAATAATTGTTAATTTAAATATAATAACGTTTTAAAGGCTTAATTCTAAGTTTGGTTTTTAGTTTTGTTAGTTGTGTTTAAAGTAGTTTTTTTTATTTTTGAATTGTTCATGATGATCCCATGTTTTGTAAAAATGGTTCAAGTTGGTTGTTCTTGTTGACAACATTAAAAATGCTAAACTGTGTAATGTCCACATTAGTCAATATTGAATGACTTCTTCAGTATGTGACAAGCTCAAGTGAATTATGTGGCAATGTCAGGTTTTAGGAGTTGTTCGCGAAGGAGAAGATGAACTCACGATTCTGGACTCATATTTTGGGGGTTCTTAGCGATTAGGGTTCTAAACGAATTGAGGATTTTTTTTCTTTGTGGTTTTAGGGATTTGATGTGGAGGTTTGGTTTGATGAAGGAGCGCGAGAAGGGATTTATCGACTATTGGACGAAGGTGGTCTACGGTGGTGTTTTAGGTGGGGCTGTGTTTCTGGTTTGCAAGTCGTGGCCATGGATGTTTCGAAGTGAAGCTCACGATGAAGGGAATGATGATGGTTTGTGGAGTTTCCATGGGTGCGCGTGAAGATTGGTGGTGGCGACTCAAGGAAAAGAAGATGTGATACATGGTGCTTGCTGAACACGAAGGTCATGGCCATGATGGAAACAACGGCTGACGGCGACACGCGTGGTGGCCTGAAAATGGACAAAGACTGACGACTAATGGGTAGAGAAGTTGAGTCCCTATTGTGAAGGTGATGACACGAGGTTACTGGTACGAGGTTGGATGTTGGTGGTGCAAGGCTGACAGCGACAAAGGTGGTGGACGACGAAGATGGTAGGTGACGAGGGAATGGGAAGGCAAGGGGAATTAAGGTTTCTCGTGGAAGAGGGTGATGACGTGGAAAAATGTGGTGATGTGGCAACTTGTGGTCTTTTACTATTGACTAAGGTGGATATTATATCGTTAGCGTTTTTAACACCGTCAACAAAAAAGATCAACTTAAACCATTTTTAGAGACTATTATGAACAATTCAAAAATAATAGGATCAATTTGAACACAACTAACAAAATTAAGGACCAAAATTAGTATTAAGTTATTTTTAATTAAAATAATCATTTTATATTTATTCTTTTAAATGACTATTTATTTAAATTCAATTTATTTCCACTAATTAATTTAAATTCAGTTAATTTTTTAATTAAACTAATTATTAAAAAATATATGTCCTATATTTTTACTAGTGATATTCTAACTTTTTTATGCAGCACGTGAAAAAAAGGAAAGGAAAATTTTGTCTGAGAATCTCTTCCATATTGTGATTGATTATTTTCACATATTTTCAACCTCAAATCTTGACAAAAACAAGCCGTTGAAAATCGAATCTGTTTCCAAACTGAATTCAAACGTGAAATTTGGCCCAAAGTAATGAAAAAAGAATAGTAAAAAAGGAAAGTGATAAGAAAATGACTCAAAAGATAATGAAAGAAGACTTGGTCCTGCCCATGTTATGTAACAACAAAAGACAATTTCATCCTTACAGTTATGGAACCTATTGTTTTATTCTAAATCAGACAAATTTTTTTTTTTTTAATTTGGGTGATGATATTTATGTCACCATTGAATCAAAACCGTGTTACTGTCAGAGACCATGGACTAAAATCATATATTTGTGATATTTAAAAAAATTAATTAGTACAACTAAAACATTATTTTAATATATAGAAACAATCAAAGTTTTAGAAAATTAAAGGTATATTTACTTCATTTTTTACTAGGTTCCTCCATGTCACTCCAACATTTTTTTCAATTTTTACTTTTTAATACTTTTTCAATTTTTACTTTTTAATTGTAGATCTCTTTAAGATTTTAAATAACATTTTTGTAGATTTTGTAGTGATTTATGTTCGTAGTAAGAGAAAAATTAAACTACGAGTTTATTTTATTATTGTAGGGATCTAGAAGAAATTATTCTAATTAGTATAAATCTTATTTTTCCTTCAATATAAATTTGTGCATATATTTTATATTTAAGATATTTTTTTAAAATATAGATGATTAAGAATAAAAATTTCGTAACCGATCAAACTTTGTTCCAGTTTTTCCATTTTCTTTGATTTTTTAGTTTTATTTATGAATATTTCACCATTTTACTGGATAGTTGGTATTTGATTTATGGGTTAAATATGCTTTTAGTCCCTATATTTTGGGGCAATTTTGAGTTTAATCCCTCTTTCTATTGAACTGGGCCTGGCACTGTGCACTTAAGGAATAGGCCCAAACCATTTTGGCCTTCTTGAAGTACATCAGAGGCTTGTATACGTTTGTGTACGTGGCATATGATTCTGAGAAAATGAAAGCAAAAGAGAGAAAGTGCCAGGAGCTTCGTCTGAGAAGATGGAGAGAGAAGAGCTTCGTGACCGGCGAACACTGTGCCACACGGCGGCGATGGGGTTGACACAGAAGGGAAAAATGAAGACGGAGACGTGAGAGTTAAGAAAAATAACACCTTTTCTTATTCTGTTAAATTGTTGCATAAAGTTGTTTCTGTATAGTACATTTTGATCTTACTAAAACTGAAAAAGGGGGAACTCTATATATATAGAGTTTAACAAAGGGTAAGGGGAAAAGAACGGGAAAACAGAAAACAAACTTACTGTCCATAGGAACAGTAAGGAGAATCGTAAGATTCTCAATATCCTCCCCTCAAACCGGACTGTGTATGTTTACCAGTCCAAGTTTGGGTAAGATAAATTTGAATCGGACACGATGCGGGAACTTTGTGAAGAGATCAACCAGTTGTTCATCGGATCGGACCGGAAGCAGATGCAAAAGTCGAGCTTGTAATTTTTCGCGAACCATGTGACAATCAAGCTCTATGTGCTTGGTTCGTTCGTGGAAGCTCTGATTATGAGCTATGTGACGAGCAGACTTATTGTCGCAATACAGAATAGGAATGCCAGATTCTTCAATTTGAAGGTCTTGAATGAGATAATGGAGCCACTGTATTTCGCATACAGTGGCTGCAAGTGCCCTGTACTCAGCTTCAGTAGAGGACCTGGAAACAGTTCCCTGCTTCTTAGATTTCCAGGAGATGAGAGAGGACCCAAGGAAAATGCAAAACCCTGTGGTTGATCTTCTTGTAATAGGACAAGTAGCCCAGTCAGAGTCACTAAAACCCTTTAATTGCATAGATGAATCTGCAGAAAAAAATAGTCCTTCAGAGGCAGTACATTTAATATATCTAAGTATATGCTGAATAGCTTGGTGATGATGTGTAGTAGGTGATTGCATAAATTGACTAAGTAGGTTAACTGAAAAAGACAAATCTGGTCTAGTGTTTGTGAGATACAATAACTTCCCTATCATTCTTCTGTATGGACCTGGATCATCCAGGTAGCTGTCTATTCTGTACAATAGACTTGTGTCACGTAGGAAAGGAGTGGAGGAAGGCTTGCAACCCTGCATTCCTGTCTCTTCAAGTATGTCTAAAGCATACTTCCTTTGACATAAATGGATACCCTTTTTGGACCTGGCAACTTCTAGTCCTAAAAAGTACTTGAGTTCTCCAAGATTTTTTATTCTGAATCTTTTGTGTAAAAGTTCCTTTATACTGTCAATTTCTTCCATAGAATTCCCTGCCAACACAATATCATCCACATATACTAATAAAGTAGTAAAGCTTGTGGCAGTTCTTTTTATGAATAAAGAATGATCAGATTTGGATTGTTTATAGCTAGCAGAAATTAGGTAAGTAGATAACTTCTCAAACCATTGCCTACTGGCTTGTTTTAAACCATATAGTGATTTTGTCAGCTTGCAAACCTGTCCTTCCTTGTAGTCAATTAGACCTAGGGGTGGCTGCATGTACACTTCCTCATTTAGTTCCCCATGTAGAAAGGCATTATCAACATCCAGTTGGTGCAAAAACCAGTTTTTGGCTGCTGCAGTGGCAATAAGCAGTCTGACAGTTGTGAGTTTGGCCACAGGGGAAAAGGTATCAAGATAATCTATCCCTTCCTGTTGAGTATAACCTTTTGCCACTAGCCTGGCTTTATGTCTTTCAATGCTGCCATCAGCCCTGTATTTGGTCTTGTAAACCCACTTGCACCTTATGGGGGTTTTACCTGAGGGTAACTGAGTCAAAATCCAAGTATCATTGTCTTACAAAGCCTTAATTTCCTTTTGCATAGCTTCAACCCACTCACTCATGCATTTTGCCTCATTGTAAGTTCGAGGTTCTTTAGTGGTGGTAATAGCCATGGTGTATCTCAGGTGCCTTTCAGACAAATTATTACAACACAAGTGATTAGAAATCGGATATGGAGTTTTTAAACTATTTTTCAGGGTTAAGGATTGGTTAACCTGGTGTTCGTAGTCCTTTAGATACTCAGGAATCCTTCTGTGTCTGTTGGATCTTCTGTGCTCATGACTATCTTGATCTTCAACAATACTGCTATTGTTGTCTCTACTATCAGGAATTTGTTGCTCCTCTTCTTGGTCAGAATCATTCAGCTGGTCATGTATATTAGCAGAATGATGATCCTTTAAAAGGTCATTGAGAGATTCAGCTGTGTCTTGTTTTGTGCGATCTCTCTCTGTGCTGTCTTCAAGATTTTTATAAGGAAAGACATCCTCATGAAATATAACGTTTCTACTTATGAGAAGCTGTCTAGTATTTATGTATAGAACAATGTAACCTTTAACACCATTTTTGTAACCTAGAAAGATCCATTTTCTAGCTCTGGGGTCCAATTTATTTCTATGACTTTCAAGAGTAGAAGCAAAACACAAGCATCCAAAAGTTTTAAGATCCAAATAAGTAGGAGGAAGTTTATAAAGCATATCATGTGGAGTTTTGTTATGAATTATAGGAGAAGGCAACCTATTTATTAAGTAAACAGCATGAGCAATGGCATATGACCAGTAGGTATTAGGAACATTGGACTGAAAAAGGAGACTTCGAGCCACATTTAGAATATGCTGGTGTTTCCTTTCAACAATAGAATTTTGTTCAGGGGTTTCAGGACAACTCTTTTGATGATTAATGCCATGTATGTCATAAAAATTCTCACAATTGAATTCAGGTCCATTATCTGATCTAACAACCTTGACCATCTTATTGAATTGATTTTTAGTCTTAATGACAAAATTATGTAATAATTCTCTTGTTTGGCCTTTGTTATTCATTAAGAAAACCCATGTATGTCTACTAAAATCATCAACTATGGTAAGAAAATACTTGTGTCCATGAACAGAAATAGTATTAAGGGGCCCCCAAATATCACAGTGTATAATCTCGAAACATTCAGAAGTGATAGAAACACTTTTAGGAAAAGATAATTTGTGTTGTTTGGCAAAGTGGCAAGTGTCAAAAACAATATCAGCACCTACTTTAACATAAGGAAATTTCTCACATATCTGTTTTACAACTTTGTTTCCTGGGTGTCCTAGTCTATGATGCCACAAATTCAAGTTGACATTTTTAAAAGAGAAAGCAACCTTTGAAATGAGTCTTTGGTCAGATTTAGGAAAATCTTGTAGGTAATACAGTCCTTTCCAAATATCAGCATATCCAATCGTCTTCAAGGTACTGTTCTCCCTTATCTGGCAATTCTTAGAGGAAAAGATTAGACTGCAATCCAGATCTTTGATAAGAGATTGAACAGGTATTAGATTAAAACAAAATTCAGGGATGTAAAGAACATTAAAAATGATGAATTTTGTAGAAAACTTCACTGTTCCTGCATATTCTGCAGTGAGTTCAGTATCATTAGGTAATTTCACAGAAAGAGGTTTTATTTTATAGAAGGTTACAAAATTAGTTATATCATGTGTAACATGATCTGTAGCTCCTTTGTCTATGATCCAGGAAAGATTACCTTCTTTGTTTTCAGTTCCATTCCTCTTAATTTGATTGATTTTGTGGCTGGATTCCTCTGCTTTGTCAAGCATCTTTATGAGTTTTTCCATCTGGTCAGAAGTGAGAGATTTCAAAATGTTGCTGCTGTTGTTAGTAGATTGAATTTTTTGAACAGCTTCAGATTCTGTGTTGATCTGGCAAGCATTGGTTGAACTCCAGTAATTTCTTTTGTCTTCTTTCTTGTACCAAGGTGGGTAGCCGTGCTTGGAATAACACTCGTCCACTGTGTGATTCATCTTATTACAATAGGAGCATTGTTTCCCATAGTTGGGGTTCCTCCCTCTTTCTCTTCCTTGACCACGAGTTCCAGAACCGCGTCCTTGATTTCTCCAATTTTGATCAGACTTCCAATGGTTGTTTCTGTCAGTTGTGTTGGCTAGGATTCTGGTTTCAGCAGGACTTTGTTTCTCTTGTCTCTCTTGTTGCATGACAAGAGAGAAAACACGGTTGATGCTAGGAAGAGGGTCCATTAGGAGTATCTGAGTCTTGACAGTGTTGTAGGATTCGTTCAGTCCTTTCAGAAAACATATTACATGCTCAGATTCTCTGTATTTCATGATGATTTTAGATAGATCACAGTTGCATGTGACTTTACATGTACATCCTGGTATAGGCCTTAAAGATTCAAGTTCTTCCCAGAGAATCTTTAAATCTGTAAAGAATTGACTTACTCCCCTTTCTCCTTGCTTGATAGAATGTATGTCCTGCAGTAAATCGGACATTTTAAAATGATCTCCTTTGGAAAATCTTTCTTTGAGTTCTTCCCACAAGTCTTTGACCTCTTCCACGTATATCACACTTTCAGCGATGTGTGGTGAAAGAGTCTTTGTTATCCAGGACAGAATCATCATATTACACCTTTCCCAAGCATCATACATAGCATCATCTTTCTTGGGTCTTTTTATAGTTCCATCAACAAATTTAACCTTGTTCTTGGAGAGCAAGGCTCTCCTCATGCTTCTACTCCAGGAAGCATAGTTGTTTTCATCAAAGACTTGCGTGATCAGAGTAAGACCAGGATTTTCGCCTAGGTGCAGATAGTAAGGACTGTTTGGGTTGGACAATTGATCTGTCGGATCCATGAAGAATAAAAGAAAAACAAGAAACTGCCCCAAGAAAAGAAACCAAGATCGTCAGCAGTGGCAACGGAAGCAGAGCAGGTACTAGACCTGCTCTGATACCATATTGAACTGGGCCCTGCACTGTGCACTTAAGGAATAGGCCCAAACCATTTTGGCCTTCTTGAAGTATATCAGAGGCTTGTATACGTTTGTGTACGTGGCATATGATTCTGAGAAAATGAAAGCAAGAGAGAGAAAGTGCCAGGAGCTTCGTCTGAGAAGATGGAGAGAGAAGAGCTTCGTGACCGGCAAACACTGTGCCACACGGCGGCGATGGGGTTGACACAGAAGGGAAAAATGAAGACGGAGACGTGAGAGGTAAGAAAAATAACACCTTTTCTTATTCTGTTAAATTGTTGCATAAAGTTGTTTCTGTATAGTACATTTTGATCTTACTAAAACTGAAAAAGGGGGAACTCTATATATATAGAGTTTAACAAAGGGTAAGGGGAAAAGAACGGGAAAACAGAAAACAAACTTACTGTCCATAGGAACAGTAAGGAGAATCGTAAGATTCTCAATACTTTCAAAAAATTATGGTACAATTTAGTTCTTCAATTTTAGAAAACTCTGGTTTTAGTCCTTTTTACCAAATTTTTTAAACTTTATTTGGTGTTTCAAACGCGTTTCTCAATTAACATTGAAGCAAAAATGTGTCAAACAGTGTAAACAATCCAAATGCTATAATGAAACGTGCTTGAAACAACAAATAAAGTTAAAAAATTTTGGTAAAAATGACTAAAACCAGAGTTTTCTAAAGTTGAAGGACTAAATTGTACCATAGTTTGAAAGAGGGACTAAACCCAAAATCGCCCCATAGCATAGAGACTAAAAACATATTTAACCCTTGATTTATGGAGGATTTGAAATATTTTGAATTGATTTATTACTTTTCATCTCATTTCTAAGATTTAAATAAAAAATGAAAAAAAAAGGGATTAAGAGTCTCTATTTCTCAAACAAATATTTTCATGGTCAATAGTCATGCACATATATCACTAGAACAAACTTATTTCACTAATATCATATTTTATTTATTTTTATTTAACTTATTCTTGTCAACAAATTTTATAATTTTTCATTTTAAGTCAACAAATAATTTTATCATCACATAAAAGACATGTTCATAAGACTTTTATCCTATCACAACTAGCTCTAGCTAAAAAACTCATGGTAACTAATAAAATACTCTCTATTTTATTGTTTAACAAGTTTTCAATCACAAGTTCAATATCTTCTACAAGAAGGTCTTTTAATATCACATGCTTTGTGCAGTTGAATTGAAACTAAGTTTATAAATCATTTATAGATGATGCATTATTAAATTATTTAATGAGTCTATTGATGATGTAAACAAGATTGAATTAGCGATTTCCTAGTGACAAAGAGAAACTAAGACCCTAATCTTAATCACAATGAGTTGAAAGACTAAAAGGTTAATCAAGACAAAAATATGAGTGTTAGACACATCTAGTATGTGTTTTGTCAGAATCTTCTAATGCATATAGTTTTGATGCTTGTATTGTTTTGATATATGAACTCGTCTACTATATGACTTGTCTAATGGATTCATTTCACCCAACGGGTTTGGATGACTCGTCTGATGGGGTTTTGTTTGATGAATCATTTAGTTTACATTATATCCTATTTTTTTGACATGTTTAAGACACATTTTGATGGGTTTTTTTTGACATGTTTAAGACACATGTTTAAGACACATTTTTTTGACATGTTTAAGACACATGTTTAAGACACATTTAGTTTACATTATATACTATGAATAGTTCAATAGACTAAAATAACTATCAATAAGTTAACTTTATTAATTAATTAAGTGAAATAAACTAATTTTATGTCACTCTTAATTGATTAAACTTATTAGAGAATATATTTATAAAATAAACAATCAATTACACATAAGATAGACTTTTCGAGAATTCATTTTGAAAATTTTGTTGGAATTGGACTGAGTGTGGTATTACATGAAATGAAACAGATAAAATAGATCTTAAGAATATTTTGGCTAGATCGTTGCAAATTGTTTTAGGTAAAATATTTTTTATAGGTCTAGCGAATCATTTCGTAGGTAAAGTTGTTCTTTAACTCTGTATTGTTAAGTTCTTGATTACCTCGTTGATTTAGAAAGGTGTCTAAAAGGATTTTGCATGTTTATGTAGACTTCTTGTACAGTTCAAGAAGTTTTGTTGTGGTACTGTGTCTTATGGGCGTTACTCCCTCCACCACCACATACTTCTTCCTCCACCTCCCATTCCATTTTTACCCTTCAATAATATTTAAACGGATGTCAACATCCGTACTATCTAAACGGATGTCAACATCCATGTACTATCTAAACGGATGTCAACATCCGACATATTTAGTTGATGTTGATGAACGCCCTGAAAATAAATCATCAAAAGTAACCACATTTCATTCAACATGAATATACAAAGAGAGAAGATAATTAGAAAAAAACATGATCACATAAATAAAGCAAGTTGCGCAGCATAAAGTTGTCATGCAAGCAAAATTGTCAATTTTATACACAAAAATAAAGAATTAGAAATTGAACTGTTCATCCATTTTTAGATTTAATTAGCATCAGTATACCAAAATGAAAAAGAAAAGAATCTCGAAAAGTAAAACAAAATTCACTAGTAGAAGAAGTGAACGACAACATATGGTTTAGTACATTGTGGAATGAAAATGAGTTTTAGCAAAAGATAGTTTAACGAAATTTAAGAAAGCTAGGGTCATTTTATGTTATGTGGAAAAAGAAAAAGGTGAAGAATTGCCTTGTTAAGGGATGGAGCGCACAAAGCAAGGGTGAAGGTGGAGAGGCTAAACACGTAGCAGTGAAGGAAAGTTGGAATAAGATAGTGACGAGGGAGGTGTAGGATATTTTTAAAATTAAAAAAATAGTGAGGAGGTGTAGAGAGCACTTGAGGTGGAGAAGGGAGTAACACCTGTGTCTTATTTATATCATAACTTTGTAATATCTTGAATTTTGGTGAAGACTTTGGTCAAGTTGCAAAGTAGGCTAGATGTAACTCTTAAAAAGTGAACCAATATAAATCTTGCTCTTATTCTCGCTATCTTTCTTTAAAGTTTCATGCAATTCAATGTTTTGTAAAATCAATCATAATTAATATTTAATTTCATATTTAAAGTCTTTCACTGAAACTAAAGCAAAGTGTAACATTGAACAATATAAGTAAGAATAATAACTTGATTTATACGTGATATCAGTTTATTGAGATTGATATATTGTTCAGATTATCAATAAGCTAAAACGAATTTCAAACTGGCTACGTTTTATCTCATATATTTAGTCAAAATGAAATCAATAAAGATTGCTTTTGAAAAATCTTTTTAAGAAACAAAAAATTTGGAGTAAGTTCAATTCATCCTGTCTTGAACTTAGTCAAATATTTTTTACAACTGGTATTTAGAGATGGTTCTTGTAAAATATTCAAGGATTAGTTTTTAGTTTTTCTAAAAATGACCTAGAACAAATTATCTTTTGATGAATGAGCCTTTATTCATAGACCTTCCATATTTACTGGTGTCAATTATCAATTTTGAAAAGTTAGAATGAGAATCTTTATTAAGTCTATTATACGAGAGACAATTCTAAATGGTCCATTTATTTCAAAACATGTGGCTAATAATGTGTAGGTAGAAAAGTCATGAAACATTTGGACCAAAGAAAAAAAAAAGAAAGCATAATATGACCATGCAACAAAGAATTAAAAACTTCAATCTTAAATTTGGATGAAATTTTTAGGATATCACAATGCATATGTGCTAAGGAGATGTGGAATGTTCTTAAGATTACTCCTGAAGGAATAAGTGATGTGAAGATGATGCACCTCTTGAGTGGGTTTTGTTGTGGGAAATGGAGAAGAAGGTTATGATGTGCAATGTTAAAGTATAATGGAGAAGATGAATGGAGAAAAAGTAGACCATAATAAAGTTAGGGTATGAAAATGGAACGTGAAGATGATGGAGTTTTTCAAAGAGTTGAGGTTTCAGTGTGGAGAGTGGAAGAAATGGTGGTAAGGAAGAAAAACAAAAACACCTGTGGAAGAAGATGGATGTTGGGTGAATAAAGGTGATGAGAAACTATAAGAAAATTTGTTGAGAGTGAGAGAAATGGTGAGGACATGTATTTTGAAGGTGTGAAATGTAAGGGATTTGAAGATATGTAAAATGTGTTGGACCACAAGCCCAGGATGGAGGAGAGATGTAAAAATAAAATAGGTGGTGTAGCAAGCAAAACTGAATTGGACTCTAAAGAAAGTATAGAAGAGGAAAATAAAAATAATAAAAGTGGATTGAGCTCTATATTTTTCTCTTTTGTTTTTTTTCTCTTTTATATATTTTAAACAAGGTTTTCTATTTTTCTGATTAATTAATTAATTATTATTTTTTATATTTTTGAATAAAAAAACTTTTATTTCGTCCAGTTTTTATTTTCTTTTTCTATTTAAAATTTTTTGAGAATAAATTTTATCCACCAGAGGAAGTTGAGTATTGAAAGTAACTAAAGATCTACATATAGAAGAATAACACCTTAGTTATCCTAAGCTGCATTCAGGTTCAGGATTAGGACCCACTCAACAGTATGTAATATAATATAATAACAAAACATATTATAATATAATAAACAATTATCTATAGCAAGGTTCAATAAGAAATAAATATATCTACACGTAATTTACTTAAGCAAAGCAATATTGCATAAAAAAAAATACAAGTTAAAAAAAGATATAAGATAAATAAATTAAAATATGAATAATTTGTATAATTAGTTATTAGGTTTAACTCTCAAAAGAAAATCCCTGATAAAGTCAAAAGATTGAAAAAATCATTAAAACAAAGTTAACATGCAAAAATGTATTTTTAAGATAGGAAGTTGATTTATTTAAAGAAGAAATTAACACTATTAAGTGTGCATAATAATAAAAAAAAAGACTTAAAAAAACAACTTTTGACATGTGTTTTAAAATAATGAATTTCATTCTAAACAAAATATTTAATATTAAACTAATAAAATTTTACTGTTTTTAAACCATTATCACTTTTCAAAAATTTTTTTTAAAATCTTTACATTCATAATTAATTATTTTTATAATTTAATTTTTTTTTGCCACAGGTTTTCTAACTCAGTAAACCAAATATTAATCTCATTATTATGATGAGTTTTTTTAACATTGCAAAATCGAACAGAGTGTATCTACTAATTATTTCAACCAATCATATTTATTTTATAGAAATATACCTTGAAATTTGTATGGTGAATGAGAATCTTATCAAGTTTTCTCCAATATGAGTTATATCTAGTATTCGATGTTCTTTTATTGGTTCTAGCAATATAAATTTTAACACTTTCATCTAATTTTAATTTTAATGCAAAACTTTAATGACAAACATTTTAATAACTTGTTTTGTTTTAATTTAAATTTTTGAAAAACTTAAATAATAATTTTTTTAGTTTTGTAGATAATTTTAAATCTCGAATTTTGTATATTTTAGGTAATTTGATTTAAGAAAACAGTTTTGTTTGTTGAATGAATGAATGGAAAGAGAATGTCGGCATCAACCAAATATAATTTTGACTATTGTTTGGATGTCAACAACATGTGATGCTGCCATTATATATGTTTCGTGGTGTCCTTCTGTACCCATATACATGCACAAATAAAGGAAATGCTTTTCCAACACTTTTTTTTTTGTACAATATCTTTCTTTAGTCATACTGTTCGTGATTCTGAAGACAAATTTATCTCTATCAAACAAAAGTTTTAGATATATTTTTCTCAAGATTGTAGAATCCTTAAATATCTAAATATTTTAATATTTTTAATTAAGATTTTATTAAAATGTTTTTATTATATCACATGTCTAAAATATTTTTTGTTTTTTGTTTTAAATATTTTATCATTTGATTTTTCTATGATTGAGATTACGTGATGTCTTTTTATTTTTAGTTCATCCATTAACTTGTTCATTTTTATTTTTTTTTAATTTATGGTCCATTATATGTTTTTATTCTTAAATTATTATACATATGTTTTTTTTTTTTTCAATCTTCTTCTAAACTTTATTTAGCTTTTTCTTCTCTCAGAAAATCATGGATTTAGTTATTCATAACTAACATTGTAATTTTTTTTTCTGACATGATAAACAATATATCACTTTTTAAGACATGTATAATGTGTTCAAAAATTAGCAAGATAGCTCGATGGCAAACGATGTGTCACGTTCTTATCTTGGTAAGGTCAACAAGACATCCAGATAGCTTGGTGAGTGAGGTGAATTTAGAACTCATATAGGTTGGTGGAAAGTTTGGATAGTCCAATAAGGTGTATTGAGAACTCAGATATGGAAAATCTAGATAGCTCGGTAAGGTGTATTGAGAACTTAAATAGCTTAGTGGACAGTCTAGATAGCTCAGGTAGCACATTATCGAACATTCTAAACTTTTGACCAAGCTATATGAGAGAATACCTTATTGGATTATCCTAATGCCTTATCGGGTTATTCAGATATTTTGTCAACTTGGTGTGGCACAGTATTTGCCTCTGAGTTGTCTTACCGACCTTACTAGGCTGGGGATGTGGCACGACGTTTGTCATTGAATAATCTTGTGAATATAAGTCACAATACACATGTCTTGAACGGATTCAGGATGTGACACACCGTTTACTGCGTAAAAAAAAGTAATGTTGTTATCGTATAGAACTAAATTGGTGACTTTTTAAAAGAAAAGAGACAAAAATAAACATAGTTTAGATGAGGGAAAAAGTGTAATAGTTTAAAAAAAACACATTTAACATAATACACTTTTTTTTCCTAAAAAGAATTATTCTTAAGATACACCTTGTACTTTTTTTTCTATGAATATTTGAAATATTTTCTATGACAAAAGTTTCAAATGCTCACTCAATTGTTTTTGTTGGTCAAGAGCCAAGTGGGTAGCATGCATATCCGTTCTTCTAAAAGAAAAGAGAGAAATGGTGTTACATATGACAACTTGATGGTTTGATCATTTTTAATTTTTATCAAATGCATTTTCTTATTTGCCAAAAATGATGTGATCTGCTATGAGACTTTGTTTTCTTGAATTATTTTTTAAAATTAATATCAGTGTTGACTGCCTTTGTTTTTAAAATATTTCTTTTGGTCTACACATTTGAAAAATGAATTTTAGTTGTCATCCGTACTTTCATATGTGGCAAATTGTGAGACATGATTCTATAAAATATGTCTTTAAAGTTATATTTTTTTTGTCATTTTATTCTTTGAAAGGTTTCATCCCTTATGCAACTTAAATTCTTGAAGGACAAAATTTTCTTAAATATTAAATTATATAGACATGCACTTTCTAAAATCCAGAATTATCCAACTCAACTTCAATAAAAATCAAATATATTAAAGGATATACAGTTTCATGCATTGAGATTCATGGTTCTTGCCTCTCATACACCGAAAAGTTTGTAAGCTTTAATGTTCTGAAAAATTATCATAGTTTTTGAGTAAATCCGATGTACTAAAGAAACATTGAAATCAAATAGACTTTATGCCAACAATACGGTAACCACATAACCATGGTTCAAACAAAAAGCTACAAATGAAAGACATGTTTTTCCAAAACTAAATTCTGAACAGAAGTACAAACACAAATTGACAACCCATGGAGCATGGTGAAGTAGCTACAACTACATCAACAACAATGCAAAGAAAAAGCTTGACAATGGAAATTGAAATAAGCTAAAATAAGCCATTGGAAATGCAGGTCTCACTGTACAGTAGTACAATTACCATAAATTCTCTAGTCTGAAGAGAATGGAACTAAACATGAAAAAGCTTAAAAAGCTTTACAGTGAGAACATCATGAGGAGGCTTGTACAGACATGTTTTGGATTCAATGATGATGAAAAACCTCAGAGCCTCAGAGTGAGATCAGGAGTTGCAGATGTTTGTGCCGGAGGTGCAGTTGCTACAAACCTAGTACTTGAATTGAAAGCATCTGCATCATGCCTCAGATCAACACCAAAATCACCCCTTCCTTCTTTCTTTCTGAAGCTGCCAGGCCAAAACAGACCAACATCATCATCTTCCACGAAGATCGGTGTCCGAAAATAGTCTTTTTCGAATTTTGCACCAGCTCCTATTTCAGGAACCCTCAGTGACTGCACTACTTGTCCTTGGTGTATTGAAGCATGAGCTTCAAGGCCAAGTGACCGACAAGAAGAACCATGCAGAGGCAGAGATGCTAAGCTTGTGTACCTTTCAGTGAGAATCCCCATTCTCAGTGCACGCTTTGCCATTGTCCTCTCCCTTTTGTGAGCATTCTGATGGCCACCTAATGCCTGCGAGCTGAAGAATTTCCTCCGGCAATAGTTACAGGAGAAAACTCTGGGAACTGCTAGTGCTGGGGGATGAATTTCACCTCCTACTTCACTGTTGGTGTGACTTTCACCTTTGAACTCTTCATCACTGTGATTGAATTTGAGGGTCAAGTCAAGGGAGAGAGAACCTGAATCAGGATCAGTCTTTGTGAGACAGGAGGAGCTGCCGTTGTCCAAAAAATCTTGTGTTGTTTCTTGCAGCAATTCATTTGATCCAACTTGGCTGCAGATGTTGAAATCTTCTTCAGGTTCCAGGTTCAAGTTTGGCGTCATCATCATCATCATCATCTGTTGTGAGCTAACTTCTTTCACTGTAAGCAACTGCAATGAATCGAATAGACTTTTGCTTCAGTCAGATTACCCGTCTGCATTGATGATGAAGCACATTATTTGTTATGACAAAGTAAAAGCTGAGAACATACAAAACTCTGGTGTTAATTCAAGTCATACAAACAAAGAAAGCATGGCTGAGAAACTCTTTCACATGTAAGAAAACATGCAACCTGTTTCAGAAAGTAAATCCGAAATCAACTTTGCAGAAAAAGCATAAAGTCTTAGTGAGAATCTCCTTCCATAAGATAATATTCAAAAAGCAAAATATATAAGAACTTGACAAATGTGAGCTCCATTTCCTTTTACTGAAAGTGTAATCACAGATCAAAGGCTTAAGAACAAGTTGCAAAATAAATTTCATCTAGATGCTGGCTCATTTGATGAAATTTAAAAATAATGCATGCAGATTTTCTGATAGAGAAACTGTCTCATTTTTCTTTTCTTTAGACTGAGAAGTGATACACTGCAAAAGAGAGAAACATCAGAACAGAAAAATGGCAACAAAAAAAATTCACTTACCTTTGCTCCCGTAATACCTAAATCTCAAAGCTGTTTAATTAATGTCTGGAAACTATTATGTTTAAATATTATTTAAATAACAGTTCATGCAAACACCAAAACAAATTCCAGTTTAGCCATGCAGGGTATAAATATGTACTAAAAGGAGGAGAGTCACAAAGTAAAGATGAAAGAATAATAAAATATGTAAAAAAAAGGAGTAATCAGAAGGGATATTAGTGAAAAGAAGTAGAGAAGATAAAAAAGTAAATATAAAAACTTTTTTTTTCTCTTGTAGCTGACTCAAATCTTCTGTGACAAAGGTTTGATGTCTTGTTTGCTAGACCAGCTCTCAGCAAGTTAAAACAGTGCTCTTATAACAGATGCAGAGTGTGTCACAATGGATGACATGCATGCATATTTCATGAGCTTCCAATATGACTGTGTTCCTTTGTCCAAATGTATTTCAAACACATTTTTATAAAAATACAAGTTTCAATCACTGAAAAGAAATTAACAGAGTTGACGTCATAGAGTATGAGTGAAAACATAGATATAGATGGCAAATCTTGATTGTTGTCTTCGGTGACTAGCAAGATTTTCATCATTTTTCAGTGCCCTTATGTGCCATAATTGATTTTCACCCATCAACATTAAAACACACTATTGGACACATCTGAAATACACCCACCAGCCTTAGGCATTATTACAGCCCTAAAGTATACGTTATACACTTTTTTGGGATAGAGGATAAAATGGAGAAAAAGTTCCACATTTCAGCCAACAAATATTGGAACCGAAAACCAAAAGCTATCTGAAGATGTCAACCAACAGATTCCCACATTACTCGAAAATCTTTCTCATAAAAAACATCTTTTGCAATGGACCAAACCACCCAAGGCTTCTTTCAAAACAATAAAATGAAACAGAAAGTTGAAAAATTGCACAAGCTCAATGGAATGAAGATAAACACCCCCACCCCAGCTCAATCCACCAAGTTTGTGGTTGAGTCTAGGAAAACAAACTTTGAGAGAAACTGAAATTAATATTTCCCCATTAGATCTAATTTTTACAGAAGAATAGCAGGCACAATGCATCCCTGTGATGAAAATTTAAAAGAAAACAGAGGTGAACACAGATTCCTGAAATGAACAGGCAAAAGTTTATACTTTCACAAGGTAGAGAGAGCCTTGAGTGAACAGCGCAACACCAGAGAATCAAAACCAGACCCCAGAAAAAGTGATAAAACAATGATTAAAGCGGGACAAGGCTTAAAAATGCATGTAAGAAATAGAAGAAAGGGTGAAAGGAAATGCAAGTGGAAAGAGGCACTTACATAGTACTGTACTATAAAAGAAAAGGGAGAGAATCTGTAGTGAGAAACTACTTTGGACTTTGGAGAATATGAACTATACAAGAGGGGGGGCGCAGGTATATATATTATACTATTGTTGGGACTACTTTTTTAAAAAATTAACCACTATGAAGTGGTGAAGAGAGACAAACGAAAAGGAGATAAGATTACAGAGAGAGAGAGAGAGTAAAAATTATGGAAAAGCTGATGAGGAAAGAGAAATGAGAATGATGAAGGGAAGTCAGAGAAATCAGATAACATGCATAAACACTAGAACCACTTCTTTTGTCCAATTTTGGAGTTGCTATGTGCAGCTCCATTTTTCTGTGCTTTTAGGTCTTAATTAAGAATCAGTGATACCAAAAATATGGACAACCAGAAAGACAAGGGAAATTAATTTGGGTGCTTTGTGTGATACCCCACACAACCAACCAACACAACAAGACATGGCCATATCATATCATAATATAGTGTGCTTCTTCGGCTTCCACTAACAAAATAAAGGAACGGTCCATTATATTCAATAATAATAGTAACAACACAGCATTTCAATTCCCTTAGGCCACATAATAATAATACTAATAAATTTTCTATTGTTTATGTAGTTGGAACATCTTTCTCCATGTTATCATTAACCTACTCAGATATGTTACATGATGGACCCCATTACATTACTCCTTTTACCTCTTTTCTTTTCATCACACTCACTCGATTCATTCATGTGCTATTCTTTTTCAATCACTTCTTTTGGGTTTATAACAATTTCAACTAATTTCTGCAGAACTGTCTGCTGTAAAAAAGTACATGCAGAGTACAGAAACTTTTTTTTATGCAGAATACAGAATGCAGAATTCAGAAACTTTTTTTTCCAATATTTGACAGAATGCAGAAAATTATAATTCGGTGGTTAGAATGAAAACAATTTACATTCTGAATCTGTCATAATCGGTTTGTTTTGAAAATTTTTACTGCTTGATATAATAATTTTACATTTTACATTAACTGTTGTAGACTATGAGAGAATCTATACTCTATTTTCACTCAATGAAGTGAATTTGGAGAAAGAAAGTGTGATAAGTAGTATGCATGTTGAACGTTGATGTGCACAATAAAAGAGACACGCCTGTTCTCCTGCAGAGGAGTGACACAAATTGGTGAACAGTAAACAACTTTTAGGGTTTGTCGTTTTGGTAATATTTTTTTTTTTTCTTATGTCTAATCTAAAGTACAGATTCAATTGACTTGCACAGTTAGAAAAAACCTCAGTCGAATCAACTCTGATGATGTGTTGGGATTACAAATTGGTGAACCTATTATATGGTTTTCTTTTACTTTTTACATGTTACTAGATTATTTTCAGCTTTCTGTAATTTATTTCTAATTAAGTTATTTCTTAAGATGGAATAAAACTACAAAGATTGAAGAAGTTTGGTATAACAAAATAGGAGGGTTTTAGCTCTTGTATATGAATAAATATCCTTTCTATGTTGAACTTAATACACTTAAAAATGATTATATTTTCCTCTAATAACTATCATTTTCATTCATCACACATAATCTTAATTATTTATGCTGTTCAAAGCGTTTAAATCCTCTAATAATACAGTAAAAAACCACCTATACTTATTATGTATTTATCAGTAGTTCTTTAGTATATAGAGACATGTATTTGCCTTGTTATGTGAAAAGAAAAGATCTGATGAAACCACTACAATCGTTTCCTTTTTCTGCACAAACTGCAATCTTAACCCTGTTGGACCACCAAACAAATACGAGGCTTTAAAAAAGCAAACAACTTTAGCACTTGTTTTCTTTTCAAGATACAAGGATTAAGAGAGGAAAGGGACCAATTTATAAAGACAAAAAGAAGGACCACAATCTAGTTGCTGCATTTAGTTCATGTTACACATCCCCAGATGTTTTTCTTACACAGTAATGGGGATTTGGATAGAGTAAATGCATAACAATTTACTTTTTGAAGAAAAAAAATATTGTTTTAATCCTTGAATAAGCAAACTGTATAAATCATGCAACAGATTTCATGTGTACTTGGTATATCTCATCACCTTTCACACTTATTAACTCAGTTTTGCAGAACTCTTTGTATTATATGATGAGTTTGCATGTTTTGTCCTTGTTGAAGGTCACTATCACTCACCAAAAGTCTTTTTCATCACTTGAATCCTTCAATGCATAACCCTTCCAAACAAAACTGGTTAAAAAGTTATAGTGTTATAAAATAGGTTATGAACTTATGACAAATACTTAACCACTAATCTCTAGCTCTAAACATTGATTATGATGGTTCTTGGCTGATGTGTATATAATTTCATATATGGTTGTTGTATAGAAAATTTTAAAACCCTAATCAAACAAAAGAAAAAGCATTCAAAAAGGTTGTTAAACTAAACTAGTTTATTGTTTTCCTTTTTGATTTGTTTCTGCATTAATTAATAAGTTATAAAGTGCCCTTTTTAAACACACACCTTTTTATTTTTGATAGACGATGAACAATTTTTTTTTAGCTTTTGTGATGACACTTCTTACACGTACAAATTATTATGACCTTAAGATAGTGATCGAATTCTGAGAGATATTTTATTTTAGCCTTTAGTGCCTACTTATATCTATTTCTGTTGAAAAAAAGGGTTGAAAAAAGAGAAAGAATTGGTTTTTTTTAACCATCTTTTTCAAGTGATGCAAAACTATTTTATTATAATTAAATAAGAGAACAGAGAGTTTATTGTGTTTTTATGTGTGGCTCAAATAGCCATTTTACTATTATAAATTGAATAATATTTTAAATTGTAAAGTTTTGAATAACATGGTTAAAAACAAATATATTGATATTAAAAAGTGGAAATATTCTAATATACTAAATATATTGGTACTAAATATATTGGTACTAAAAACAAAAACTTTTAAGTATATAATTAAACAGAAAGAATCAGTTAAAGAATACAAGTGGTGTAAGATATTGTTGTATATTAAGATAAATTTTAAATACATAAATATTTGAAAATTTATATATATAAGTGAAATATTTTACTTTAATTTTCTTTCTATATTATCTCTTAGATTAAAAAAAAAAACTCTGATTGATAGTATGTTATCAAATTATATAATTAGAAACTGAAGATATATATGTTTTTGAGTTTAGATAAGTAAATCATTCTCAATGTTTTTTTTTTCCATTTCATTGGATGATTTGTTAAGAGAGAATGTTTTAAGGTTTGATTTCAGATGTTGAAAGTACCACAAAAGAGTTTTTCAAATTTGGAACACTTCAATTTAGTTAAAGAAAATTAATAAATTTTATATATCTTCTAGGTTGATTGTTAGAGATGTGGGAAATATATGTGACAAGATAAGTTATGTATATAGAAGTGAAAATATACATTGCATTAATTATATTAAATATTATTATTCTTTTTAAAGCATTATATAAACTCAAATGAGGTTTAGAATGAGTTGGTATGTTTCCTTAAACTTTTTTCCATTGGATCAAACAACAATATGTGTAATAATTGCATGCAGCTCACCTAGCTCAAAGTTAAGTGATATATATATATATATATATATATATATATATATATTCAAGCACAATGTTAGAAGTCTCACATCAACTAAAGATAAGACTAATTTATAATATATAAATAAGGTACAAATTTTATCTTATAAATCAATTTTTTGAGATTGAGTTAAACTTTAAACCTTATTTTATGATTTTTTATTAACTTTTTAACAATAAATTATGTATCACCAATTTTATTGGTTCATACATTTTTTGAAGAAGAAAATATATAATAATATTTTAATATTAAATTTGTGAAAAAAACTAAGATTCTTAATGAATAATGTATATTAATGAAAGTTGACTATGTCTTAATAATGTCGTGTTTAACATGGTCCCATACATCTATATATCATTAATCCGTCAGATATAAATGGTGGAACATTTATATAACCTTGGACCATGTAACAGTTAGATGGCAGCGTGTCGATATGCATGTTATTTTTGGTCATTTCTATAGAAGATCAACCCTTTATGGAAAAAGATTTCGCTTTATTTTTGGATTATACGTCTAAGATCGCTCTGGTGCATAACAGTAAACTTTGAAAAATGTGAATAGTCCAAATATTGAGAAAATCATTTTCGAAAATGAGAAACAATAGCGATCGTTTTAGTGATTTAAATAAAAAAGTTATGAATCCAAATACTTATGATAGATAAAGTGATTTGGATTACAAATTACAAAAGAAATCTATTAATTATTATTATTAAATGACTATAATTATTTTAGAATATATGCACAAGAATGTACTATATCTGTGACATAATGCTTAATAAAAATATATTTAATTTTAAAAATTATATAAAAATAATATTATATTTATAGTCATTTAAGTAAATAAAAATATTAAAGAAATAATATTTTAATCACATTAGTTTAGAATAAAGAAATATGTGTCTTGACTGATAATAAATTAATAATTTATTTTGGAAGAAATTAATCTTAGAGCACTTTTTTTCAATTTTTTTTATATGATATAATTCAATAAGAGATGTTTACAAATTAGTTTTTCAAACACACATGTTTACATTTTATTTTTTTTTAAATGAGTTTGACCTTTGCATATACGCCAATAACTCTGTATAGTTTACTCTCGTTCGTCACACGTTTCAAGAACAAACAGTGAAACGCCTAGTTATTGCTTCAAGAAATCGATAATTCCCAGAGATGAGAAGTATGAAATAAAGATGTATTAAAGTGAAAGGTGACAACTGCCGAGTGAAACAAAAATAACCTAAATGTTTGTGAAGACGATGAATGGCGCAGGTACCATTTTCTCAGTATCTCAGAAGAAGTCCAAAGTTTGGCACAACTTTCATGCAACTGCATGCATGAATGCTTCAACGTCACGATCATCTCCAATTTTAAGAAATGTTCAGTGTGTAGATCAGATAATAATTTTTTGGACATTTCGATAAAAGTAAATGATGAAATCGGGGATGATAGAGTTATTTTTATAAAAGTAAAAACACTGTTACTTTTTTTCTTTTCATTTTTATTTAGTTCTATGTTTCATTTCTAATGTTTGTCTTATTGACTGACAGTGTATATCCAAATTACAAATTTGGTTTGTCCGCGTGTAGCATCTACAAGATGGGAAGTTAGAATGAAAGAGTTACTTATAGTTGAAAAATATTAACATAATTTTTGGATGACTCTTTCTTCATATATTTCTGTACTGACTTAAAAGTAACCTACTCCTTTCGTTTCAATGCTAAATATATAAATGAAAAAACTCATTAAGTTAAAGTTATATATAAACTTGTATTTTTAATAATAACCTGATCTAAAAATTATATATCATGAGTTTTTTTTAATATTATCACTAAAACTAACTTCTTTTATTTTTTTATTAAGTTAAATATAATTGTAGTTATATCTAACATCATATTTTAGTAAAATAAATTTACCAAAATAAAACATTATATAGATGATAACTTATAAAAAATTACAGACTATTGATGAAAGAGATCTTATACTTAGAAAAAAAATGAAAAGACGTTTTCTCTAATCTCACACCATTTTAAAGTGATCGTCGCAATAGAAAAAACATAAACAAATAAACAAAGACAAAAGCAAGGGTCAGTTAGATATAAGACAAGTCATACAACATTTATAACATAGCATACTTAAATCATATGTACATATAACATACATCAACCTAAACATCTTAACATACATGGACCTAGATTGACTATCCATATCAATACTAGAGAACACTGTCATGTAACCTCTCCACGAAGATAATGAAATTACGTCCATCAATATCATTCACATAATCAATCACATATCCATCATCATCATCATATCCCTCTCATAATCATATATATACATATACTTCACACCAACACTGCATAATATCACATGAAACCTCAAAACCTTCATGACATAACCATAAGCAATCCCATCAAGTATCATAAAATAGTTAATAATAAAATTGATTCTTTATTACATAATGAAAATTGATAATAAGATTTCTTAGGATCTATAAAAGAACAATGAACTACCTAGATCATATGTATACAAGTGAATTTATTTTAGATTAGTCAAAATTTCACATTACTGGTAGTAATAAGTGATTAGATTGGTAACATAATCTATTAAGGCAAGTCAGAACTCACATAAAACAAAACAGGACAAAACTGCCTATTTTAACCTATTATGTCACTAACATAATCGATTAGACTAAAGTGTCTGTTTTAATCCATTAGTTCGATTAGGCTAAAGTATTTGTTTTAACTGATTAAGTTAGTGTCATAATAAATTAAAACAAAAACTATGGCTAAATCAATTTTTATGACTTTCGATACCTTCCTCATAACTTTAATTTATCCCTAGGACTCTCTAAAAACTAAGAAATCTCAAAAAACGCCACTGTAACTCAAATTGGCTATTCCAAACCCAAATTCCCCTTTCTAAGCTACCTAAAACCATTTATGCACATTCTAACACTCATATCAGCCAACCAACGACATGAACAAGACTTAATACACTATATAGCACACCCCAACACCAAAATTACTCCCAACCTTTTTGTTTCAAGTTCTCACTAGGTAAAACCTCAAAACGTAAATAAAAAGAACCAAAGGACTCCCCCTATCATACAATTAACACTTCTACACCAGATTTAAATGTTTAGACAAGTCATAATAGGTTTCATAACAGATTCCCAACTTCCAAAAACAGTTTCCACCCCTTACCTCATAATCTCACTACTCAAGACCCCAATTTTACACTAAAAACACCCACAAAACCCCAATAATGAACTACATCTAATTCCATATAATATTTCAATTGAATAATCCCCCTAGCAAGTCTCAAATGACCTCATCACAGTCCTAGAATAATTGTTCTCTCACACCAACCTTTGTTTCTCAAACTCACCTATAAAACCCTCTTTTTAGACTTAAAAACCCAAGTAATTGACTCTTCTTCAATCCAAACACTTTGAATCCAATTTTCAATAATCATACAACTTCATCACATACAATCATCACAACAGCAACATTCAAACACACCACACCAAGCATTCAACATCATACAATCATTTATCAACATCTAAACACAAAGAGTATTAGCAAAAACCTAGTTATTTCACTGAAATCATCTTATCAGTCATAGAGATACTAAATTCAAACCACAAATGTAATCTAAAACAAGGTCTACCTTTCCTTACCTCACGAGGAACAATCAAACTCTGGGAACGTCTCCCCGATTGCTTGAAATGCAAGGAAATTCTATAAACACCTATGAAACACCGAATTGAAAACTGAAAGAATCCTTACGATCTGAGATTGACCAAGAATTAGGAAAAGAGATCATGAATCACATGCGACAAAGGATTACAAGGCATGATCTTAAACTAAGAACGAAAGAGAAAAATGAACCGAAACTTACTTGCTCTATTGAAGAAATTGATCAGGTAAAAACATGGACCTCGTTGCCGTGGTCGTTTAGGTACCTCCTGATCGTCAAAGAGATTGCTCTTAGAGAGATGATAGAGAGTTTAAGAGAGTGTTTTAGAGAGATGAAATGTGTTTTAAGTAATGAGACGAGTTTAAGAAATTCTATTTATATTATCGACTTATTTTAAAATATAGTACTCGGCCTCTTTTTTTAGGTTCTTGTATTATCAAATTTTGAAATTAAATAGATATAATCTTCTTATTGATGTTATATTTTTTTTCACGTGTTAAACTATTTTCCACTTTTAAGCTGGCATTCAAACTGAAACGTATCAAATAGTGTAATCAATTCACACGCAAGACTAAATTGCTAACACATTTTTTTTAAAATAGTTAGGTTAGAATAACTATATTTATTCAATTTTTAGGTTTGCGTGTTAAATTGTATCAAAGCTTATGACTGAGACGAATTGCAATTTTGTGTCCAAGTTCATAAACTAAAAAAATATTTAGCCATTCTTCATTTAACACACAAGAATAATGTCTTTTCATATAAAACTCTTGATGAAAAACATGTACTCACAATTAAGTAAGGATGATAATGGGTCGTGACGAGGATATGACAAATAAATCGCCTTTGTGGGTATGGTCTAAATTCATATTCGTTTTGAAAAAATATTCCCGTATTGACTGAGTATAGGTAATATCGGATTTTTTCAATTGAATATGGAAATGAGAATGAGTACGTGAATACTTTTCCCATCCCATTATAATATATATATATATATATATATATATATATATATATATAGTATTATCTTTGTTTTTAGTTTTATTATTCTCTTTTTTTTTGTTACAAACATTTTTATATCCATAAAATTCACTCAAAGGCTATAGCATTTAGCGATTATTAAACAATGTTTTTTTTAGAAAGCTTTGCTTGATATAACACTTGTATTGAATAAATATTTCTTTTAACTTTAGTGTTATATAAGATATATAAGACGCTAAATTATTTTGCTCATATAGTTTATTAGATTAATTCAATGAGAGATACTTTCTTTCAGACGTTGTTTATGATTTTCTAATTCATTTAAACATTTTTGTCTAAAAAAGTTATTTATATTCTTAGCTTCAGATGTTATAAAATATTTCTTCAATAGACTCTACTATTTTAAAAAACTTTTCATATAAAATAATATTTCTTTTAATGCTTTTTGTTAAACTTTAAAACATTGGTTCTTAGACAGTCTATTCTCTAGATGATTTTGTCTTAACGAAGAGTGGTCTTAAGATGTGTCTTGAAGAAGGTGAGGCCAACCAAAAGGTCTAAACGTAAGGAGAAGTCTTAATAAAAGACAATCCTAATGAACCTAAAAGAAGAGAGAATGCAATTTAGCATAAATTCTCTTATGTATTTTCCAAGATGGTTTTACAAATGGTAGAACACTCCTTTTATAGGAGGCGGAGTTACTCTCAAGAAGAAGCAGAATACATGAACCTAAGAGATACATTGAACTAAAAAAGGTTCTTGAAGCTTCTAATGTCCAAGTGCAATGAATAAGAACCTTCTCCCTTGAATCTTCTTCCAAGTACATGCATAAGAGCCTTCTCTGTCATTCTAGAAGGTACCTTATTGAAAGGCGTTTCGACCCCACAAAAAGTCAACAAAACCAGTCCTCACTAATGAAGTAAAGGGTTGACCAAGGAATCAATCCACATACTCGACAAAATTAAGTTTAGAAAATGTAAAATTTGGTCCTGTTTTTATTTATTATATAACTACTTATTGCAAAGTGGGGACCATAAAAAGAAATTAAATTAAAAAAAGTGGGGACAAATGAAATTAAAAAGAAAGAATATAGATTATTAAATAATGCAATGCAATGTATGACTAGTATTAAGCTAATCCTATATGATGCATGGGAAATGAGACAAAGGAATTAAAGAATCTGCATCAAAATAAAGAAAATGAAACTTTAATATGAAACCTACACTAGATTAAGGAATTAATGGGAGAAAGGACCTAAAAAACTAAAAAACTATAACTGCCATGACTAGCTATGTAAAAGAAATAAGAGACTAAATCTGGAAATTTAAAAGTAAAGAATCCTAAATGCTAAACATTATTGGACAATGAATACAATAACTTGTAACACAAACATATAAAACGAAATATCATTATGTAAAAGACGAAAATCAAATGAGAATAGAATAGAAAATTGTTACCTAAGCTAAAACTTTCAAAATCAAACTAGCAGAAAACTAAAAGTAATGAATAAGCAAAGAAAATTGGGAAAAGATAAAAGTCAAGGCAAATGTTTATCGCATAACAGAACCAAAACATGAAAACAGGGGAATCACACTCTAAACTAAGGTGAACCTAGAATTCATTCTACAACAATACCAAAAAATGAAGTACTAAACCAAGAACATAAAACAAAAGCAAACGTCAGACTTTAAATGTGCAAAAGGTTGGGAAAAGAGTATCAACTACACTTCAGAAAGACATTATGACAAGGAGTAAAACCACTTTCGGGAAAAGGGATAAGGAAGAAAGAAAAAAAAAACCTCAATGCTTCGCAATTCCTCTTGATCCAACGTTCCTTGTTTGCGATCTCCTTCCTAGCCACTTTGCTTTTCCACCATTCGATCAGCTCCTTGCAGAAGAACCTCCGATCACATGCATTTTGGGTCTCCTCTGGTCCAGAAGACACGCGCTATGGAGCTCGAACTCTGCTCTTCCATCGAGCTTGGAGCCTTCTCTTCTGCTTCCTCGAGCTTAATTCGCAACTTTGCCTTTGCTTTCAACAGCTGCAGCAAAACGGTGCGTATCTATTAGTCTAACGTTGTGTTTTGGGCTTGGGGCAATCCACCCCTCCTTTGACCAGAAAAGGCCCATTTGACCAAGGCATATATGCAATTAGAAGAAAAATTAAGGGTAAATCAGCAATTAAAAAGAATTAAAAGCAACACAAAGAAAAAGGTTTTTATTAAAAGATTTTCTTAACTTCCTTATTATTTACAAACACTAAAAGTACACTTAAAAACTTATTTTTAACTAAAATTTTACAAAACTTAAGATTTAATAAAAAAACCTAAAACTAACCTAATTTTACATAGTTAAAGATTAAAATGATATATCTTAGACTTCTAAACATAGAAAAAGAGTAAAAAACTGAGAGTTATCATACCTTAAGGCTTAAGCAAGCCAAAAAAGGCGTTGTTCCACTCCAAAGGCCCAAATTGACGCTACAAGCTTAAGAATTAGCTCAATTCATAATATTCTGACAACTGTAACCTTTGTTAACTGTTTTATTTATAATTTTTTTCACAGAACTCCAAATGACATGATTGTTTTTGTTGAAAACTAAACTCAAAGGGCTTTCAACTGACTGTAGACACGTATTTTTTGAACCTATAAGCTAGATACAGTTAAATGTGTAAAATCATCGACTTTTACTAAGCTCTTTGGATGGGTAGGTCCTTGGCTCAAATATAAGGCCTAAAGAAAGACATATGTACAATTTTACAAAGCTTAAGAGAATGGTAAAAACAAGCTTGAAACACCATCTTCCACAAGATCAGAAGTCATTGAAATCCTTCTTCTTCTTGTTGGGAATGCAAGTGCGAGTCCAAGTCCCACATTGGATAAAAATGAGAAAGTAGAGCACTATATAAAGATGAAAGACCCGTTAACTCATTGCCTTAAGGTTTTGGGTAGAGAGTGGTGTCAATCCTTTATATGGTTGGGCTCATATCTCATTGGTGTTTGTATCTCCCCGGTGAACCTCCTCCATGATAGACCCAACAGTGGTATCAGAGCCGATGGTTAGCCTTGGTGACCGGCTCAGACGAGTACAATAGTCCCTATATCGAAAGTCTTCCTGGCAAAGGGTTCCAGGTAAGCGTGTCCCGTTAAGATGAACGGCAGTACGAAGGGTGTACCAATGTGGAAGGGACTCACCCTTGAGGGAGAGATTGTTGGAAATGCAAGTGCGAGTCCAAGTCCCACATTGGATAAAAATGAGAAAGTAGAGCACTATCCTTTATATGGTTGGGCTCATATCTCATTGGTGTTTGTATCTCCCCGGTGAACCTCCTCCCCTTATATGGATCTCTATCAAGCTTCCTATATGGATTTTCATCACTGCATCCCCAATTTCTACCTTCATCTATACTAAACATTTACAAACTGAAGAAATTATGGAAGAGATGAAGATAGGAACTATGTTGGTGCAAGGGTGGGGTGGAGACGAAAGCAAAGAGGAAGGAGGAAGAGGATGCAATTGGGTTTAGGTTAAAAAAAAGTATGAGAGTAAAAGTGGGTGAGTGAGATAATTATAGAAGAGAAGAAACAAAATTTTACCCTTATCAAAAGGATTATTTAAGTATTTACAAAACTTTGGAAATGTACGAAGAAAACTTGAAAGAGCAAAAAGAAACATAATGTATCATTGTTGATAAATACATATATAAAGATCTTTATTAGACGACATTTGGCCTGATCTAATATAATTTGATTTAATTTATAATTGGGTTAAACTCCACACAATCAAAATTAATCATTCTAGTAAGAATTGAATTATGAATTTAATATGTGTGATCCAAGATTCAACTTAAAATTATTCAAATTGTGCTTATTTTTTATTCTTAAATTTGTTTGTATAAATTTATTATGAGTTTATTTATTATATTAATTAAAGTTTTCAATTAAATTTTGATGAATATTGTCCTATTTTTTTAATTAAGCTAATACTTAAACATAACAATTTTTAACATAAAAGTTTTTCAAAATCTTAAATCAATCCAGTTCAACATGCTTAAAAGCAAGTTAATTTGAGTTAAATTAAGTTTAATATAAAAAATACAGAAACTACACGGTATCCAATGTTATTTTACGGAATCAGATAATATTTAAAAAAAAAAATTAGACAACCCAACCCAAGAACCCCACTGAGATAGAATGTAGGGGGCGTCATATACATACACCTACTTGAAGGCTAAGGAAAAGAAAATCAAATTTCAAAAGAATTTTATTCCCATGCTTTAGCATTCCTTTATCTATGATAAATTCAATTTAATCATCAATTTTATATTTAATAGAACATTTGCCAAATACAACGTTGCTCATAAATACCTAAAATGTATATTTTCTTTTGATCTTTCATTCTTAGCTTGTCAATGTCATGTTTTCTACAATTATACAGTTCTGATATTTGTACTTTCTTTATTATCTCAATGTAGGAAAATGATTTTTTTTATACGTACTTAGTCACTTGACAATTCACTTTTATAGGTAAAATAATTATTAAAAAAATAATTTTTTGTATTTATAAAAAAATTAAAAAGCAAAACAGTGAATGTAAATAGGATGGAAATATTTCTATGAATATTAAAATAACAGGGTCGTTTAATGTAATCTGTGTCTCTCGTTTCGCTCTTTCATGATCAAAATCCACTCGCGCCACCTAACCTTTCAAACTCAGTTCCATCCATCACATACAAAATCTATTGTTCTCTGTTTTTCTTTTTCAATTTTTTTTTTTCATTCTGCCTTCGGTCCCAACAACTTGCGGATAATGTTTACATATTTCATTCTACATCTTAGGATGTGATAATCAAATAACCAACAAAGCAGTGATGTGTTTAAAACTGATGAAGGGAACATACATTTCTCTTCTCAAAAGCTGCAAATCAATGTCCCAATTGAAGCAAATTCAGGCCCACATATTCAGTGTTGGCCTTCAACAAGATAGAGACACCCTTAACAAGCTCATGGCCTTTTCCATGGACTCATCACTGGGGGATTTTAACTATGCAAACAGAATCTTCAAATACATTCATACCCCCTCTTTGTTTATCTATAACCTCATGATCAAGGCCTTTGTGAAAAGGGGTAGTTTTAGGAGTGCCCTTTCTCTGTTTCAGCAACTTAGGGAGCATGGTGTGTGGCCTGATAACTACACCTACCCTTATGTCTTGAAGGGTATTGGTTGCATTGGGGAGGTTGGGGAAGGAAAAAAGGTTCATGCTTTTGTGGTTAAGACTGGCCTTGAGTTTGACGCTTATGTGGGTAACTCGTTGATGGACATGTATGCAGAGTTGGGCCTGGTTGACGGCTTCACGCAGGTGTTTGAGGAAATGCCTGAGAGGGATACGGTTTCTTGGAACATCATGATTTCGGGTTATGTCAGGTGCAAGAAGTTCCAGGAGGCAGTGGATGTTTACCGGCGAATGCGAAAGGAGAGCAATGAAAAGCCTAATGAAGCCACGGTTGTGAGCAGTCTGTCCGCGTGTACGGTGTTGAGAAATTTGGAGCTTGGTAAGGAAATTCACTGTTACATTGTGAATGAACTGGATTTTACTACTATAATGGGGAATGCTTTGTTAGACATGTATTGTAAGTGTGGGCATGTGAGCGTGGCCCAGCAGATTTTCGATGCAATGACCGTTAAGAATGTGAATTGTTGGACCAGCATGGTAAACGGGTATGTGACCTGTGGTTTGTTGGATCAAGCTCGAGATTATTTTGAGAGGAGTCCAAGTAGGGATATTGTTCTTTGGACAGCTATGATTAATGGGTATGTGCAGTTTAATCGTTTTGAAGAGGCAATTGCATTGTTTGGGGAGATGCAGATGAGAGGTGTGAGACCGGATAACTTCATTCTGGTTACTCTTCTTACGGGTTGTGCTGAATCGGGAGCTCTAGAGCAAGGCAAGTGGATTCATAATTACATAGATGAAAACAGAATCCCAGTGGATGTTGTGGTTGGTACTGCCCTTATTGAAATGTATGCTAAATGCGGTTGCATAGATATAGCTTTGGAGATTTTTTGTGGATTGAAGGAAAAGGACACTGCCTCATGGACTGCAATTATATGTGGTCTGGCCATGAATGGTAAAACAAGTAAAGCACTTGAGTTATTTGAAGCAATGCAAGTGTGTGGGTTTAAACCTGATGATGTTACCTTCATTGCTGTTTTAAGTGCTTGTACTCATGCAGGACTGGTTGAAGAAGGCAGAAAGTTATTTCATTCCATGTCAAGTGCGTATCACATTGAGCCAAATTTAGAGCACTATGGCTGTTTCATTGACCTTCTTGGTCGAGCCGGACTGTTACAAGAGGCAGAAGAGTTGGTAAGGAAGTTACCAGATGAAAACAATGAAATAATAGTTCCACTCTATGGAGCTTTGCTAAGTGCCTGCAGAACTTATAGTAATATTGATATGGGTGAAAGGCTTGCTACAGCACTGGCGAAAGTTAAATCAAGTGATTCAACTGCTCACACACTTCTTGCTAGCATTTATGCCTCTGCTGACAGATGGGAAGATGTGAGAAAGGTAAGAAGTAAGATGAAAGATATGGGAATCAAAAAGGTACCAGGATATAGTGCCATTGAGGTGGATGGAATGTGGCAACAGAGGTTGAGTCATGAGTAAGGCCCTTTCCCATATCTGGACCAAAATTGGTTTTGCTAAAGTAGATAGGTAGTCAACAATTGATTTACAATCTTTTAGTTTGAATCATGATTTCTTAACTGGTAAAAGCAAGATGGAAGTTTCACATTCAAATGTTTTATTTTTACCATGGAACTCTTCAGTTCAACGAATTTTGCTTACAATCCTAGAATACACAATGTTTCATGATTATGGACTATGGGGGAAAATGAATGGCTACTATCTTTTTGGCTGGATGAAGAACTAAAACGAATGACTTCCTGTCTTACTCGTAAGAGAATCTGATGGAGAAGGCAAAAGTGGTGGGTTTGAACATCGGTTGCTATTGATTTGCATTTCACTCTTCTTGCTTGGAGTAAGACTATGTCCTAATGTTAGCTTGTATACTCGGCAATACCATCCTCAGTTCCATATTGGCATTGTAACACAGGTCTCTCTTCTTTATATGATTCAGAATTACAGATTATTTCAACAGCGCCAAGTATCTTTTCTTCATCCTCTGTTCTCTAACGGGTTGGCGTAATTCAGCCTAACTTCATGGATCTAAATAAAAGGTGAAAGACCAAATGTAGTTGTAATTAAAATAATGCATTCCCCCTTTTCTGTATCTATGATTTTTTGTTGCAATGATGCTCTTTATGACCGAATGTTAGAAATTATTGAATCAACATAAGTATGTTTAATGGATACGTATAACTAGAAAGCATGTTTGCAAAGTATCTCCAAACTGAAAGTAACTTCCCCTTCTTAAACAATGTTTTAAAGTTCATTGTATTTGTAGAATAGTTAACCCTCAAGTCCTCAGAATTCAAAATGTTGATTCTACCTCATCTCAAGCTTATAATGTTTGATGTTTCAAACAAAAAGAAAAGGAGAGAAATAAAGAAAAGAAAAAAAGTTATTATGCCCAAGATGAGATGAGATGAAGAAAAGAAAGAGAGAAAATAAATGAGGTTTAAACAGTTGAGGTTGAAATGAAATAAAGAAAGGAGAAATGAAGTTGAAAGTATAATGAAAAGAATAGAAAAAAAGAAAAAGAGTCTGTATTGAACATTCATGCCACTGCTCACTAAGCTTATACACATCGTCTGAAGCTCTTCATCTAGAGGGAAGAAAGAAGAGAAGGAGCATACAAACCAAAATCAGTTGAATAATTAATAATGCTACTGCTCAAAGTTTGCTGCATATGCAGCTCTTCAAATTCAAGGAGATAAACTTCATTGAAGAGAAGAGAGAAAGAGTCGGTACTTGTCCTACTTCTCTTCATGTTTACATCGTCTAAAGCTTCTCCACTCAAGAAGAATCAATCTCATCGAAGAGAAAAGATAAAGAGTGAGAACAAGCATTACATTGTCTGATGCTCTTAAGCAAAGGAAGCAACCTCCAAGTTACAAGATTGCACATCATTATATTTCTCCTCTCTTTGAGAGTTAAACTAAGAATGTAACTCTACAAGTGTCAAATTGTAATTTTAACCATATCCTCTTATTGAGAGTTAAACATTTGTACTTTGTAATATCCCGTAATGGATTTGTTGTATGTTCTAGAGAGAACTACAACACGTGTAACCAAGAGTGGATGATACTCAACTAGACAGCGTATCAGGTAGATACCATAATTGTCTAGGGATGACTAGAATACTTAAGTGTCAGGAGTTACTAGAACACTCAAGTTTAAGGAGTGACTAGAATACTCAAGTTCCAAGAGTAGAATACTCAGATGTCAAGAGTGGCTAGAATACTCAAGTGCCAAGAGTGGCTAGAATACTCAGATGCCATAATTTCGAAATCCTGTTAGAGAACTCATTAGATTTTGAAATTCGAATTAAGAACCCACCAAATTTCAAAGGGTTAAATATGTTTTTTCCCTTAACTTATTAAAATTAGTCTCTCTTTGAAACTTTGGACTAATTTACTCCCTTATCTTTAAAACTGCGTGAATTTTGTTAAGTTTATTTGGGATTTCAATCACGTTTCTCAACTAACATAAAAGAAAAAAAAGTGTCAAACAGGGATCTCTTAAACTGAATTTCAAAATCTAGTAAATACCATAATCGGATTTCAAAATCTAAAATACACCTTAACTAGATTTCAGAATTTGATGTACCCTTAATTAAGATCCAATGAACCCTTTAACTAGATTTAAATATCTAGTGAATCCCTTGACAACATCATGCTGTAGGAGAGTGGAAAGCATAAAAGAGCAAAGTGTGGAGATGTGGTACTATGTTAGAAGAAACAAGTGCGACAGTAAAAATGGAGGATGAGATAATTATAAGAGAAAAAAAAATTACCCTAGTCAAAAGGTCAATTTAGACATTCAGAAAAGTATGGAGATGCAAGAAAAAACTTGGAGGTGTAATAAGAAGGTCCCAGGTTGGATTATAGTTATGCTTTGATTGTTTAATGATTTAATTCCTTAATAACGAAGTTGATGGCTAAATTGTATGGAACTTTTAAAGCACGTGAGTTCAAGGATTTGACGTATATTTAGGAAAGAAATTGAATATACTATTAATGTTACTATTAGTAAGATTAAAAACAGTAAAGTATAACCCTCAATGTTTGTTTATTCCTTAATTTTATATATGTTTATAGGGACGTTGCATATGTTTGATAATACTAGTTAAGATATTGACTTAATTAGGATTCCAGATAATATAATGATGTTTTAACATTCTTATTCTTGATTAAACAAAACTTTTGAATTAACGAAAACCTACACAAATTTTTCTTACAGATCAAATCTAACGCTTCCAAATCCAACCTTCAAGAGTGTTGCTCAGACTTATTTCCAAGTTGAAGAGGAGAAACCAATTTCTAGTTTCGCACATAACAACCTTACAATGTTTGATAACACGAGATGTGAATTAAGAAAAGCTTGATATCCAAAATTTCTGTACATAAGATAACATTACACAATAGCAAAGTCTCTTATCTCACCAAATGAGAGAGGGCCCATGGGCAACTCTAAGAGGCCCAAAGTAAAAATCATACAACTTCAGAGCTAATGTGCTAATTGTCTACTTTTATAGAACCATGTATAAACCAAATTATATTTGAGTAAACAAAAACAGAATATGGAAATTTCCTTTCGAAACTCATACACAGTAAAACAATAGGCACAACACTTTGCTCGTACGAACGATCAAGAATGAACTCAACCTGTACCCATGATTTTCTCCAAGATCACCATGACATCTAGCATGGTTTTGTTACTTTGCAGAACAGCTTTGGCATTTCACATACAGCATAGCAGAGTGTGGCAAAGAAGGTATACTTCAACATCGAATCTATGCCAGATTCACTTTTTATGACTAACTTTGAGAATTAGATGCACTTGCCTTTTGAAAATGGACCTTAGCTCTTCATTGGCTTCAATTCCTATTCTCCTGTAATAAACAAAAGTCAATAAACAAAACTTTCCATACCTCAACATAATGAAAACCCAAATACCTGTTCATCTGAAGGATGCAGGGGTGAAAAAGTTAATGTTAAAAGCATACATTGCCTTACAAGAGAGATGAGGGCATGAGGAAGGTAGATTCAGACAACAAAGTGAAATAAAATATGACCCAAGATTAAAACTGAACAATCTACAGAAAATGGAAAATTTCCAGCATAAGACGCTTATCGCTTATATTCCTGAGTTCAGAAAACCATCATGATTAACCAATCCAACTACACAACTTCCGCAGATGGAAAGTGCACAACTAAACTTGACAATCTCAGATATAGCACAAAACAAGATGGAGACACCCTTGTTTTCGCATATGTTTTGATTGAACTTAAACCAAAGCATTCCAATCATGTCATATAATATTCAAAACAGGAGAAACTGATAAAATTAATAATAGCAAACTCTGTTAAGCTACATAAAGGAAATGCTAAAATATACGTTACCCAATTTTTGAGCCATTCTTCCCCACAATAATCTTGCGTTGGCTTAATTTGTTAGTGATGAAATGCTGTTCGATCCTAAGAGAACCATCTCGTAACTCTTTCCAGTCAATCAATCGATGTTCAATATCATACGGAATTTCCTGAATTGATAAATTTGCTGGTCAATATATATAATATTGTTACACAATTAGCCAAATCCTAGAATATATTTCTCACAAATTTTAGCTACATATTACAAGAATGGATGGATTGGATTCAACAACTACCTGATGTACGTGGTCCAATAACCTTTCACGCACGACTTCTAATGCTATCATCTTCATAACTTCCTCACTCATGCTAAGGGGATCCTCTTCCCAGGGTCGTTGAACGGCCTATGCATAAGAAACAATAAAAAAAAAAACAAAATTAAGCTAGGATTATCTAGTCAAAGATATCGGCAACTGCAAGAACTATAAAAAATGTAATTGCAAAAGAAAATAAATCAAATATGCAAAATAACAAAAGAACACATTGCTAATTTTTTAGAAGAACTATTGAATTATTTGTTTACACCAATGAGACAGTAGAAATAGAAAGATCCATGCCTGCTCCATCAAGTACTGAGTCAAATCTTTTACACCAGCCCCCTTCAATCCTGATATCATGAAATGCCTAAATAATATTTTAAAAAAAAGGTATTAGAAGCTAGCTTAAGAACTAGAGTCAATCCACACAAAAGTTGCCATCATACTGCAGACCATAGTCTATCCTAGTCTTTCCACGACAGAACCTTACCTTTCATATCCAGGAAGATCTTTAAACTCTTCAGCAACCTTCAACAAGTCTTTCTTTTTCTCTACTAAATCAATTTTATTCATACACAAAATTCGCCTTTGATTTAGAACCGATCGAGTTCCCATTCGTTTAATTAATTGTATCACTCTTTGATCAGGCCTGTATTAATCAAATTTTTAATAGGATGGGGTCACAATAACAATACAAAGAAAATGTGCCATCAAAACATAAAACTATGGTAAGGGAAAAAGATTAAGAGGCAAAAATATGGTGATAACAGGTTGCAATTGATGTGTAGTTTAACAAAACAATCCATAGAAGCCTATAGGGTTTCAGTCTTCCAGAGAACCAGAAGAGCAGAATATCTCTTGTGAAAATAGAGGATTTTGTGATTAATCTTAGTACGCTGCCCGCTACCTAAGGCCAATCAGCAGACCAGTACATACATACTATAATTATAGAAATAAAGAATTAATCTTCTATAATTAATAATATCTAGATTATATATGTGTTATTAGAAGCGTTTTTATTTATTCCCGTATCAAATCATTGTTATTAGAAAATATTAGATCTCCTCTATTTACTTACTGATTTATTTTTCTCAAATATAAAGAAAGCACTCACGCTGTATCAGAAACACACTGTTTCACTTCAATATTTTTCTCTTTCCTAGAGTTTAGCATGGTATCTAGAGCCTTTTTCTAAACCATATTGACCTGGTAGACCAACTGTCTCTGAGATTTTTTGTTTTCTTTGCAAACCTTTTTCTCAGGTTCCCATTAACTATTCTGATGAGTTTTTCCCTCTCCTTAGGTTATTTTATCATCTTTTTTCGAAAAAAAAAAGTCTTCCAACACATCAACCTCCAAAACCGATTCTCCCATCTTTTCTAGCCATATTGTTAGTATTGAGAAGAAGGGCCAGTGAAACTATTTTGCTTGGGCTTTTGAAATCAGGTCATGGTTAAATGGGTTAGGCTACACAACCCATCTCACTACACCTGCTATTTATAGATTATTTTTTCTCAATATAAATAAAGCACCCATGTTTTCATAGAAATACACGGTTTCAGCTCAATATATCTCTCTTTCCTAGAGTTTTAACGCATAAATCTTTTTAAAAATTCAAAGGCATACAGAATATCCCAAAGGATTGTCCATCATATATATTAAGTTAAGCAGCTATATAATCTGACTTACTGAGAGAGATAAGGTAAATACTAACATTAATTGTATAGACTATTTTTTTCTCAATATAAATAAAGCACCCATGTTTTCATAGAAATAGACGGCTTCAGCTCAAAGTTTCTCTCTTCCTAGAGTTTAACGCATAAATATTTTTAAAAGTTCAATGGTATACAGAATATGCCAAAGGATTGTTCATATATTAAGTTAAGCAGCAATATAATCTGACTAACTGAGAGATAATGTAAATACTAATAGAAGGGTAGACATTATTCATATCACATTTTCAGAAAACTCAAAGGTATGTCTTATAGGAAAAAACAACCAAAGCCATATATACTAGGATAAATAAAATAGAAAAATTGGGAACGTCTAAAATATGAATGAACTCTTGCTAAAGTACTACTTACAATAAAGGAACACTTAATTACAAAACATTTTAAACGGTGCCCCCACCATTTTATTTCAACATACACAATTTTAACAGAGTTCGTTATTTGCAATTCCCCCAAAAACCTATGGCCTCTATTTGGATAAACTTCTTCACAAAACCTTATACGAAAAAAACAAAAAAGTAAAATGAATTGAGCTTCTCCTATAAGTTATAAAACACATATACACTTAATCTTTTTAAAAAAAATTCTCTTTTTAAGTTCTCCAAAATCTGAGAAGATTTTAACTTCTAACTGAATTCAATACATTTTACCTTGGTATCTTCTTTTATAAACACCTATAGAAAAGGTTATCAAAACAGAGATTTAATATAGAAAGCAATGGTAGAAACACAAGACTAAGTCAACTCCATAATTTATTTAATAAACCTTGACCTGGTAATATGTCTATGAACATCAAAAATGACTATGAGCACTTCATAGAGATTGACTGAACTCCAAGCACTTTCAACACGGACTTTGACATCCCTATAAGGAAATCCAGCAATGTTCAACATGAGCCCTGGTGTATCAAAAAAACACTGCAAAAAGAATATTACACCACTGAGAATATGTAGATAAGTAAAATGTATTAATAAAAATCAAATTTTAGGCCTATAAAAACAAGAATAAAATAGCAAGATCGTGGATAACTAAATCTTCAATTCAAAGTTCTTGGTAAATTTAATTCAGCAAATCACAAACAAATGACAAAAGGCAAGGCTTACAAGTGGTAGGTTGAGATTAATATAAAAGCATTGGAAGTAGTAAAGATGTAAAGGTGGAGTAGAAAATTTTGGGCTATATCAAAATGCTTGCACATAGTTTAGTTGGATTTTTAGTCATAAGCTGTATAACAGTTCAAGACTGCAGCAGTGGGTACTTTAATTCTAAGCTAAAACCTCCTGAGAACACCTTTTCATGTCACTTGTCACCATCACAGTCAACATCCACTTTTTTCTAGGCCTCAACATGGTCTCCAAACTCATTCAAGTAAAATGGTATCATTAAGAACCGTACAGCAAAAGCTACTATGTTAATATAAGGAAAAGAAAAATCTTTAACAGGATTCTTCACTAGCCTCCCATGATCATTGAATTTCATTTCACAAATGGAAATATAATGTACATAAGGATCTACTAGCGTTAGACTTGAAAAGATATCCTACCTGCTAAAGTGAAAAAATATCCTCATTTCACAATGAGATCATCTCTTCAATTTTCAGAATGAATCACATAAAGAATATCAAGGTTCATTGATTGGTGATCATGCATATACCAATAATAGAAATGGACTAGCTAGTCTATTACTGTTATTATTTGAATATAGAATATTTTACTAGATGCAACAATTCTACAGGTTAAGTATATCATTCTCAGACGAACTGACACCTGTTTAATCAAGCATTTCAAAAACCACATTTTGGAACAAATGAGAACCATATATACATAAACAAAAGTCTCCCAATTTATTGAAGATAATATGTTCGAAATCGTAATAGTACAAACACCTAGCTCCAATGGAAGAGGTCTACTCGTTCTGTCTGTGTTCCTTTTTACCCACAAAGAAGTAACACAAGCAAACCAGTCACTCACAATTTGGGTGTCTCCTTTTGTCAATACTCCCACAATTTCATGAGTTGTGGTATTTGTCTTCCGTGAAACTGCTGCTACCTTTGTCCCAACCTAAGACAAAACAGAAAATGCATACATCACATTCAGACAAAAAAAAATGATGAGATCATCCACCACCGAAGATGCTAGGAAGCACAAATTCTGAAAATATACAGTTAGGCATCACCTACTACTTCTAAAAAGATCAATATCACCTCAAAACTCGTTAATCGATTATTTATTCTTCCTCGATGATCAACATAATCAAGCAATCAATGCTTTAAAAATGTCAATATAGTCCCATAACCTCTTTGCAAAGAGATGCAGAGAATATAATCAAATCACACAAGATATTAAGAAACAGTCAGCAACTGCAATTTCAGCCAGAACATAGAGGATTTTGTGATCTCCACAACCATAATCGTGGCCATATGAACCACATTTGTCCACAATGTGTCACATATTTCAAAAAAAAAATATTTTGTTAAAAATGTTGGCAACCACATTTCTTCCACAGCATTAAGGCTTTTGGGATCTGCACCACTGAAATTGAGGCACAATGAGCTGCATTTGTCTGCAATTCTCCATATTTATGTGCAATTTTTCATCAGAAGTGGTCAACAATTGCAACTCTGGCACAAAGCTCAACCACATCTTCGCATTAAAGTTGGCAAACTTTACGTTTTATTTCAAAATTAGTTTAACTCATGACTTGCTTATATAAACTGAGTTTCCAGACAAAAATAAACGTACAACAAGCAAACCTTTTGAAGGTAATTAAACATTTCATGAAACTGAGTTTACGATTTTACTTTCCACTAGTTTGAAGCATCCCAAACTAAAAGCCAAACAAGTCATGAAACTTAAAATTGCTCAGTAAGTGCCATTTCGACCACAACACCTAAAGTTTTTGGATCTCCATGACCGTAATTGAGGTTTTCAATTTTGGTTCTCCATTTTTTCTCGTATTTTTCTACAATTATTTTTTTTGTCATAACAAGAAGGAACGCAACAAAAACTTCAACCGTGACAGCAATTCAGAACGTTGAAGAATTCCAGTGAGATCAATACCGATACTAGAAATGAACTTGAGAATTTTCGAATGATAAGATTATTACTTGGAACGAACCATAAAATTAGTTAGCGCAGACTTGCCAGCGTTGGGGGCGCCAATGATTCCCACGGACAACGACTTTTGCTCTTCCTCCATCACCATGCCTTTCGCTCCTTCTACTTCCTCATCTTCCTCCTCGTTTTCCACCGCGGCTTCGAGCAAGGCCTTGGCTAGAATCCTTCTCCTCATCTCATCTTGCTCCTCCTTCAGCCGCAGTTTCCCCTTCGGGCCCTCTTCTCCGAACACCACCCGGTCCGCGCGGGCCCGGTACTTGTCGTCCCACGTGGGCCCGAGCTTGGGCCCGGGGTCCGTGTCGAGGGCATAGTGGGAGCTGTCGAAGACGGAGTCGGAGTCCACGGAGGTGGTCGGGTCGTCGGGGCGAGGCTGAGGCTGCGGCTGGGCGGAGAAGAAAAGAGGTGTAGGAGCGTGAGAGGCGGGGAAATAGAAGGTCCTTCTTAGGGTTCTCAAGGCTTTCATTGTCGTAATTCGACGACCATGGAATGGAAACTCTGTTGCTTTTCGCCTTTGGGGTTTAAGGCAGGGTTTTCATTCTTCATAAGATCTCACTAATTTTCTCACCTAAACATTATAATTTTAAGAAAATAAAATATAAATTTTTTTTTATAAAAAATTAATTTTTATGTCAACACTGGTCAATTATTCCATACCAAGTATTATGTGTTTAGGGTTTTTTACCGAAATGGGTAAATTTGACCCAATAATTACGAAAATAGGCAAATCTGGGAAAAATTACCTAATTGGGGAAGTCGTGCGACCCCCTAACGACTTCAAAAACAGAAGTCGTGCTACATAAAAACGACTTCAAGCTGTGGTAATCGATTACAATGGAGCTGTAATCGATTACCAAAAGCTGAAGTCGTGCCACCCCTGCACGACTTCAGCTTTGGCACGACTTCAGCTTTGCAGGCCAAAACCACACTGGTAATCGATTACTTGGACTTTGTAATCGATTACCAGCACTTTAAATTGTGTAATTTGCATGGTAATCGCTTACCAGTGTGTTATTGTCCAAAATTTCCACTGGTAATCGATTACCCCTGGCTTGTAATCGATTACCAGTTGTTTGTAGACACATTTGCTTTGTTTTTGGTGTAGTGGACGAAGTTATAATAAAAAAAATGAAAAGGTATAAGAAAATTGAAATGAAATATTAATTGTCATTAAGTAATTAACTTTTGAATGGATTACAAAATGGTAAGATTAAAACTATTAACGAAATGGACAATTTCCCCTATGATGACCTTCGTTGCGACAGTAAGAGCATTTTCTTTGCTGATCTGGAGTGGACTGATCCATCTCATTACGAATCCTATTTGTAGATGGTCTTCCGGATGCCTTGCGTCGCATTTTAGGATCTGGTATGAAGTTTGGACCTGTATACGCAGACCAATAATCTTCGTTTTGGATTGGGTGGAATTGTACTTTGTATGCCTTGAAAATGTTGGTAAGACTGTACACTGGGTCGATTACTTGGGTTAGTGGTATATGAGAATTAGCACAAACAGCAACAACGTGATGACATGGGAGACGAGTAGCTTGGAAGTGACCACAATCGCACCACCATTCATTTAGCCTGACCTTATAGGAAACTGGATGTGGGCGATATTGGTGAGGTGTTGAAATTTCTTGAACTTCGAATTCTGAATTTTCACGGTTGTAGCGCTGAACAAGACAATATGCAGATTGTTGTTGATTTTTCCTAATAATATCGGCAATTTCTTCAGGAAATTGGTGGCCTGCTTGTAGCATGTAGTTTGCTTTTAATCCTCGTTCAACAAACCATGATTGTGTCCTCTCAAATGTTTTTCTGATGAGAGCACAAATTGGTAATGAACGTGCTCCCTTTAAAACGGAGTTCATGCACTCAGCAAGATTAGTGGTCATATGTCCATATCTTCTCCCTCCATCAAAAGCTTGAGACCATTTCTGTAATGGAATTTTATCTATCCAAGCAACTTGTTGTGGGTATTGGTTTCTTAGTGCAGTAAGCTTTGCGGTGACAGTAGATTGCTTGACCTCGTAAGCTGTAAGGACGTAAAAAATAAACAAAAAAAATGGAAAATGAATTCAAGAAAATACGAACACTGAAATTGGCAGTCAAATAGATAGTGGTAGTACCTAAATTGATGAATTGTTTTTTCAGGTCCTGATTTTTGAATTTGTTGTTGAAGTTGGAGGCCAGATGACGTATGCAGTAAACAGAGTTCATACCATCTTCTTCCCAACCAACTTCTTCTGATCTTAAAGCGGATAAGATACCCTTTCCTCTGTCAGTGATGATGCAAATATTTTGTCCAGGGCAAACATGTTCTTGAAGTAGTTGAAAGAACCATATCATGGCCTCCTTTGTCTCACCTTCTACAATCGCAAATGTCAACGGGAAAAGATTTCTATTGCCGTCTTGAGCTATGGCGGTCAGCAAAGTTCCATGATATTTCCCCGTTAAAAATGTTCCATCAACTTGTAGAATGGGTTTACAATATTTGAATCCTTGTATGCAAGGACCGAACGACCAAAAAACTCTTTCGAGAATGTAGGAATTATTGTCAATTTCTCCATCAATGTCGACTGGAGAACCAATGCATTGTAAAATTGTACCTGGGTTTGCATCCTTGACCGTATATAACCACCTTGGTAGATGGTTATAAGACTCTTCCCAATCACCAAACTCCATCGCAAGAGCCTTTTGTTTTGCGATCCAAGCTTTTCTGTACGACACAGAATATCCGAATCGAGCTTTAATATCTGCTATCAAACTCTTGATGGGAATTGACGGGTTTGTCCTTACAGAATTTGATATGATTGTTGCAATGTGAGTACTATCAAGATTTGTATGATCTTGAGATAGTATGTTAGAGAAACAAGTATGTTGGCCATCGATGTTTTTGATTTCCCAATATTTACGCACTTTGCTATAGCCTGCCCTCAAGCGCCATTGACAACCGTTGTGGTATTCTACACATCGAATAACATAAATGTTAGGCTTTGATACGAGTACCGTGTATTTGTAACCATTGCTGATGTGATATTGTTTGATTGCAGCAATAGTTTCCTCCTTTGATTGGAATTGCATACGGTCATGCAACTCCGGAATGACAACCTGAGATGACTGTATCATTTAGTGGTCGTCATTATGTTGATCGTGAAGTAAGTTGTCCAATTCATCATCTGTGCTAAAATCATCAACATTATCCAATATCACTGGTTCTTCATCAATGATATGTGATGATGAAGATGCTCCGAAGTTCCACGATGCCATTATGAAATTGTTGATGTTGGAACCAATAGAAGAGCAATAGAGGAGTGATACAAGAGCAATAGAAGAGCAATAGAGGAGTAATACAAGAGCAATAGAAGACCACTAGAGGAGTAATACAAGAGCAATAGAAGAGCACTAGAGGAGTTATACAAGAGCAATAGAAGTGCAATAGAGGAGTAATATATTTCAATGTTAAATTTTATTGTAACTATCTTTATTAAATAAGAGGTTGCATGCATTCAGCTTTCATTTCCTTGGCAGATGTTGCATGCATTGTGCATTCACCTTTCATTTCCTTGGCAGGTCTACGTGGTAGGTGGTAGTGTTGCATTCAAAATAGATTGGAAAAAAATTAAAATATGCAATGATTAAGGTTTTAGGTTTATGCTAAATTTTTAAATAATTATTTATGATGAAAAATGATTTTTTAAATAATTTTTTTCGTTGATTAAATAGTTATTTTCTTTGAAAATTTAAAAGAAAAAAAAATAAAAAATAAAAAAGTGAAGTCGTGTGGGGGTAGCACGACTTGAATAAATGAAGTCGTGCTACCCCCACACGACTTCACTTTTGTATTTTTTATTTATTTTTTCTTTCAAATTTTCATTTAAAGTGTAGTTATAAATTGTTAAAAATTCATAAATATTATAGAAAATTGTTATAAAATTATGGTTGAATTATTTAGAGGTTATACAAGTGTTGTATATTTTTTTTTAATAAACTTATTAGTTTGGTATTTAATTTAATTAAAATTAGTTCACAATATTTAAAAATAGATATAAAAATTGAATTAAATGTGGTAAAAATTAAAATATGAAATGATTAAGGTTTTAGGTTTGTGCTAAATTTTTAAATAATTATTTATGATGAAAAATGATTTTTTAAATTATTTTTTTCGTTAATTAAATAGTTATTTTATTTGAAAATTTGAAAGAAAAAAAAAATAAAAAATACAAAAGTGAAGTCGTGTGGGGGTAGCACGACTTCATCTATTGAAGTCGTGCTACCCCGACACGACTTCACTTTTGTATTTTTTATTTATTTTTTCTTTCAAATTTTCATTTAAAGTGTAGTTATAAATTGTTAAAAATTCATAAATATTATAGAAAATTGTTATAAAATTATGGTTGAATTATTTAGAGGTTATACAAGTGTTGTATATTTTTTTTTAATAAACTTATTAGTTTGGTATTTAATTTAATTAAAATTAGTTCACAATATTTAAAAATAGATAAAAAAAATTGAATTAAATGTGGTAAAAATTAAAATATGAAATGATTAAGGTTTTAGGTTTGTGCTAAATTTTTAAATAATTATTTATGATGAAAAATGATTTTTTAAATTATTTTTTCGTTAATTAAATAGTTATTTTATTTGAAGATTTGAAAGAAAAAAAAAATAAAAAATACAAAAGTGAAGTCGTGTGGGGGTAGCACGACTTCAATATGAAGTCGTGCTACCCCCACACGACTTCACTTTTGTATTTTTTATTTATTTTTTCTTTCAAATTTTCATTTAAAGTGTAGTTATAAATTTTTAAAAATTCATAAATATTATAGAAAATTGTTATAAAATTATGGTTGAATTATTTAGAGGTTATACAAGTGTTGTATATTTTTTTTTAATAAACTTATTAATTTGGTATTTAATTTAATTAAAATTAGTTCACAATATTTAAAAATAGATAAAAAAAAATTGAATTAAATGTGGTAAAAATTAAAATATGAAATGATTAAGGTTTTAGGTTTGTGCTAAATTTTTAAATAATTATTTATGATGAAAAATGATTTTTTAAATTATTTTTTCGTTAATATGAAGTCGTGCTACCCCCACACGACTTCACTTTTGTATTTTTTATTTATTTTTTCTTTCAAATTTTCATTTAAAGTGTAGTTATAAATTGTTAAAAATTCATAAATATTATAGAAAATTGTTATAAAATTATGGTTGAATTATTTAGAGGTTATACAAGTGTTGTATATTTTTTTTTAATAAACTTATTAATTTGGTATTTAATTTAATTAAAATTAGTTCACAATATTTAAAAATAGATAAAAAAAATTGAATTAAATGTGGTAAAAATTAAAATATGAAATGATTAAGGTTTTAGGTTTGTGCTAAATTTTTAAATAATTATTTATGATGAAAAATGATTTTTTAAATTATTTTTTCGTTAATTAAATAGTTATTTTATTTGAAGATTTGAAAGGAAAAAAAATAAAAAATACAAAAGTGAAATCGTGTGGGGGTAGCACGACTTCATATTGAAGTCGTGCTACCCCCACACGACTTCACTTTTGTATTTTTTATTTATTTTTTCTTTCAAATTTTCATTTAAAGTGTAGTTATAAATTGTTAAAAATTCATAAATATTATAGAAAATTGTTATAAAATTATGGTTGAATTATTTAGAGGTTATACAAGTGTTGTATATATTTTTTTAATAAACTTATTAATTTGGTATTTAATTTAATTAAAATTAGTTCACAATATTTAAAAATAGATAAAAAAAATTGAATTAAATGTGGTAAAAATTAAAATATGAAATGATTAAGGTTTTAGGTTTGTGCTAAATTTTTAAATAATTATTTATGATGAAAAATGATTTTTTAAATTATTTTTTCGTTAATTAAATAGTTATTTTATTTGAAGATTTGAAAGAAAAAAAAATAAAAAATACAAAAGTGAAGTCGTGTGGGAGTAGCACGACTTCATATTGAAGTCGTGCTACCCCCACACGACTTCACTTTTGTATTTTTTATTTTTTTTTCTTTCAAATTTTCATTTAAAGTGTAGTTATAAATTGTTAAAAATTCATAAATATTGTAGAAAATTGTTATAAAATTATGGTTGAATTATTTAGAGGTTATACAAGTGTTGTATATTTTTTTTTAATAAACTTATTAGTTTGGTATTTAATTTAATTAAAATTAGTTCACAATATTTAAAAATAGATAAAAAAAATTGAATTAAATGTGGTAAAAATTAAAATATGAAATGATTAAGGTTTTAGGTTTGTGCTAAATTTTTAAATAATTATTTATGATGAAAAATGTTTTTTTAAATTATTTTTTCGTTAATTAAATAGTTATTTTATTTGAAAATTTGAAAGAAAAAAAAATAAAAAATACAAAAGTGAAGTCGTGTGGGGGTAGCACGACTTCATCTATTGAAGTCGTGCTACCCCAACACGACTTCACTTTTGTATTTTTTATTTTTTTTTTCTTTCAAATTTTCATTTAAAGTGTAGTTATAAATTTTTAAAAATTCATAAATATTATAGAAAATTGTTATAAAATTATGGTTGAATTATTTAGAGGTTATACAAGTGTTGTATATTTTTTTTTTAATAAACTTATTAGTTTGGTATTTAATTTAATTAAAATTAGTTCACAATATTTAAAAATAGATAAAAAAAATTGAATTAAATGTGGTAAAAATTAAAATATGAAATGATTAAGGTTTTAGGTTTGTGCTAAATTTTTAAACAATTATTTATGATGAAAAATGATTTTTTAAATTATTTTTTCGTTAATTAAATAGTTATTTTATTGGAAAATTTGAAAGAAAAAAAAAATAAAAAATACAAAAGTGAAGTCGTGTGCGGGTAGCACGACTTCATCTATTGAAGTCGTGCTACCCCAACACGACTTCACTTTTGTATTTTTTATTTTTTTTTTTCTTTCAAATTTTCATTTAAAGTGTAGTTATAAATTTTTAAAAATTCATAAATATTATAGAAAATTGTTATAAAATTATGGTTGAATTATTTAGAGGTTATACAAGTGTTGTATATTTTTTTTTTAATAAACTTATTAATTTGGTATTTAATTTAATTAAAATTAGTTCACAATATTTAAAAATAGATAAAAAAAATTGAATTAAATGTGGTAAAAATTAAAATATGAAATGATTAAGGTTTTAGGTTTGTGCTAAATTTTTAAATAATTATTTATGATGAAAAATGATTTTTTAAATTATTTTTTCGTTAATTAAATAGTTATTTTATTTGAAGATTTGAAAGAAAAAAAAATAAAAAATACAAAAGTGAAGTCGTGTGGGGGTAGCACGACTTCACTTTTGTATTTTTTATTTATTTTTTCTTTCAAATTTTCATTTAAAGTGTAGTTATAAATTGTTAAAAATTCATAAATATTATAGAAAATTGTTATAAAATTATGGTTGAATTATTTAGAGGTTATACAAGTGTTGTATATTTTTTTTTAATAAACTTATTAGTTTGGTATTTAATTTAATTAAAATTAGTTCACAATATTTAAAAATAGATAAAAAAAATTTAATTAAATGTGGTAAAAATTAAAATATGAAATGATTAAGGTTTTAGGTTTGTGCTAAATTTTTAAATAATTATTTATGATGAAAAATGATTTTTTAAATTATTTTTTTCGTTAATTAAATAGTTATTTTATTTGAAAATTTGAAAGAAAAAAAAAATAAAAAATACAAAAGTGAAGTCGTGTGGGGGTAGCACGACTTCATCTATTGAAGTCGTGCTACCCCGACACGACTTCACTTTTGTATTTTTTATTTTTTTTTTCTTTCAAATTTTCATTTAAAGTGTAGTTATAAATTGTTAAAAATTCATAAATATTATAGAAAATTGTTATAAAATTATGGTTGAATTATTTAGAGGTTATACAAGTGTTGTATATTTTTTTTTTAATAAACTTATTAATTTGGTATTTAATTTAATTAAAATTAGTTCACAATATTTAAAAATAGATAAAAAAAATTGAATTAAATGTGGTAAAAATTAAAATATGAAATGATTAAGGTTTTAGGTTTGTGCTAAATTTTTAAATAATTATTTATGATGAAAAATGATTTTTTAAATTATTTTTTCGTTAATTAAATAGTTATTTTATTTGAAGATTTGAAAGAAAAAAAAATAAAAAATACAAAAGTGAAGTCGTGTGGGGGTAGCACGACTTCATATTGAAGTCGTACTACCCCCACACGACTTCACTTTTGTATTTTTTATTTATTTTTTCTTTCAAATTTTCATTTAAAGTGTAGTTATAAATTGTTAAAAATTCATAAATATTATAGAAAATTGTTATAAAATTATGGTTGAATTATTTAGAGGTTATACAAGTGTTGTATATATTTTTTTAATAAACTTATTAATTTGGTATTTAATTTAATTAAAATTAGTTCACAATATTTAAAAATAGATAAAAAAAATTGAATTAAATGTGGTAAAAATTAAAATATGAAATGATTAAGGTTTTAGGTTTGTGCTAAATTTTTAAATAATTATTTATGATGAAAAATGATTTTTTAAATTATTTTTTCGTTAATTAAATAGTTATTTTATTTGAAGATTTGAAAGAAAAAAAAATAAAAAATACAAAAGTGAAGTCGTGTGGGAGTAGCACGACTTCATATTGAAGTCGTGCTACCCCCACACGACTTCACTTTTGTATTTTTTATTTATTTTTTCTTTCAAATTTTCATTTAAAGTGTAGTTATAAATTGTTAAAAATTCATAAATATTATAGAAAATTGTTATAAAATTATGGTTGAATTATTTAGAGGTTATACAAGTGTTGTATATTTTTTTTTAATAAACTTATTAATTTGGTATTTAATTTAATTAAAATTAGTTCACAATATTTAAAAATAGATAAAAAAAATTGAATTAAATGTGGTAAAAATTAAAATATGAAATGATTAAGGTTTTAGGTTTGTGCTAAATTTTTAAATAATTATTTATGATGAAAAATGTTTTTTTAAATTATTTTTTCGTTAATTAAATAGTTATTTTATTTGAAAATTTGAAAGAAAAAAAAAATAAAAAATACAAAAGTGAAGTCGTGTGGGGGTAGCACGACTTCATCTATTGAAGTCGTGGTACCCCAACACGACTTCACTTTTGTATTTTTTATTTTTTTTTTCTTTCAAATTTTCATTTAAAGTGTAGTTATAAATTTTTAAAAATTCATAAATATTATAGAAAATTGTTATAAAATTATGGTTGAATTATTTAGAGGTTATACAAGTGTTGTATATTTTTTTTTTAATAAACTTATTAGTTTGGTATTTAATTTAATTAAAATTAGTTCACAATATTTAAAAATAGATAAAAAAAATTGAATTAAATGTGGTAAAAATTAAAATATGAAATGATTAAGGTTTTAGGTTTGTGCTAAATTTTTAAATAATTATTTATGATGAAAAATGATTTTTTAAATTATTTTTTCGTTAATTAAATAGTTATTTTATTTGAAGATTTGAAAGAAAAAAAAATAAAAAATACAAAAGTGAAGTTGTGTGGGAGTAGCACGACTTCATATTGAAGTCGTGCTACCCCCACACGACTTCACTTTTGTATTTTTTATTTTTTTTTCTTTCAAATTTTCATTTAAAGTGTAGTTATAAATTGTTAAAAATTCATAAATATTGTAGAAAATTGTTATAAAATTATGGTTGAATTATTTAGAGGTTATACAAGTGTTGTATATTTTTTTTTTAATAAACTTATTAGTTTGGTATTTAATTTAATTAAAATTAGTTCACAATATTTAAAAATAGATAAAAAAAATTGAATTAAATGTGGTAAAAATTAAAATATGAAATGATTAAGGTTTTAGGTTTGTGCTAAATTTTTAAATAATTATTTATGACGAAAAATGATTTTTTAAATTATTTTTTTTGTTAATTAAATAGTTATTTTATTTGAAAATTTGAAAGAAAAAAAATAAAAAATACAAAAGTGAAGTCGTGTGGGGGTAGCACGACTTCATCTATTGAAGTCGTGCTACCCCAACACGACTTCATCTATTGAAGTCGTGCTACCCCAACACGACTTCACTTTTGTATTTTGTATTTTTTTTTCTTTCAAATTTTCGTTTAAAGTGTAGTTATAAATTGTTAAAAATTCATAAATATTATAGAAAATTGTTATAAAATTATGGTTGAATTATTTAGAGATTATACAAGTGTTGTATATATTTTTTTTAATAAACTTATTAATTTGGTATTTAATTTAATTAAAATTAGTTCACAATATTTAAAAATAGATAAAAAAAATTGAATTAAATGTGGTAAAAATTAAAATATGAAATGATTAAGGTTTTAGGTTTGTGCTAAATTTTTAAATAATTATTTATGATGAAAAATGATGTTTTAAATTATTTTTTTCGTTAATTAAATAGTTATTTTATTTGAAAATTTGATAGAAAAAAAAATAAAAAATACAAAAGTGAAGTCGTGTGGGGGTAGCACGACTTCATCTATTGAAGTCGTGCTACCCCAACACGACTTCACTTTTGTATTTTTTATTTTTTTTTCTTTCAAATTTCATTTAAAAAATTTTATTTAATTGTTATAAAATAAGAAAATTGTTAGTAATATTTTTTTTAATGGGTTTATGGTTTGTTTCATTTATTTTATTAGTGTTTTAATTTTTTGACAGCCAAATCTAATTTTAATATTTTATATGAAGGAAAATTATATATTGATGGGAAAATAAATTTTTGATGCATTGATATTCCCATGCTTTTCAGAGTGCGTGTGAGTGGGTGAGTCTGCAATCAATATCACGCCAACTCTCAACAACATTATTCAATGTCAATAATGTTCCATTACTTTTGCACATGGTGGTGTAAGGCTTTGTGTTAGGCTTTGTGTAAGACTTCACATGGCAACAGTGTGAGGGGAATCAATTCCCTTGCTCCATAGTCTATATAAATTGATTGATGGGAGCATTTTGCAGCAATTGACGCAGAAGGATTCTTTCCTTGCAGCAACACATATTTCACAACCATTGTTTCACTTCCTCCAAACAATTCCATATTTCTTTTTTTTTTCACAAACTGAGAATTATTGGTTATGGCTTTTGCACGTCATCTACCAGTTGATATGTCTCTTTTGCGTCTCCAAGACAAGCACGTGGTGAAGGCAATTTGGGAAGGAACTGAAAGAGTTCTTCGACCGAGAAGACATGCAATATGGATATCAAAACATGTGGACGAGCTCGATCAACGAGTGATGAACATCCTACAAGCAACCGGATTTGACCATATTTTAAAAGTATCAAATATGGAAATAAATCACGTACTAGTCACTGCTTTGGTGGAAAGGTGGAGAATTGAGACTCATACTTTCCACTTCCCTGTAGGAGAAAGTACAATAACACTCGAAGACGTCGCACTCCAACTAGGTCTTCCGATTGAAGGTAATGTTGTGACTGGCTTGAGCAGTGGACCTCTACATTTATTTTGTGAACAACTACTAGGACAACTTCCTCCAGAAAATACCGTGAGAGGCAACAGAATCAAATTGTCGTGGCTGAATAATACGTTTCGCCAATTACCTTATGATGCAACAGATGTGGTTGTTCAACAATACGCTAGAGCGTACATGTTGATCGTGATTGGCAGCATACTAATGCCAGATACATCTGCGAGTATGGTACACTTGATGTATCTTCCTCTTTTAGCCGACTTGGAGAACGTTAGAAGCTATAGCTGGGCATCTGTAGCTTTTTCGTGCTTGTATCGTGCCCTTGATCATGGTACAAGACTCGATCAGGACAATATCGGAGGATGCATGATATTGTTACAGTCTTGGGCATGGGAGAGAATAACATGTCTTTCTTCGCAAATACACGAGGTAACTCAGGAAGACATCTCCGCCGGAACTGTTTTCCCATTGGCGAAAAAATGGTGTCGAACAACACAAACAAGACGCCACGACACCACAACAGTACAAGAATTTCGGCAAAAATTGGATGACCTTTCACCAAAACAGGTATTCAACATTTGAATCTGCAATTTAAAAAAATAGTACAACAATTTTAACTAACAATTTATTATATTTTTTCAGTTTTTATGGACGCCATATAGACGGGATGAAATTCGTCAAATTATTCCAGTCCAACTCCCCCCCACTTGTCGAGCACTTGTGCCTCTAATATGCTTCTCAGTTGTAGAATTCCACCAGTCAGAACGTGTGGTGCGTCAATTCGGATTCCGACAACCTGTACCGCAACCACCGTTAAATCTCGATGAGGTTCATAAATTAGATATGAGAGGACGAGCAAACTGGGATTGGCAAGTCCACCATCAACAGTGGATTGCTTTATGGAATGACCGACACAATCGTATCTTTACCGGTGTTCCATTCAACAAAAATGGTCACTTGCGCGACGATTCAGAGTATATGCAATGGTACATAAGTCATACTATCCGGTATATAGCTCCAATAGAAGATGACTCAACAGACGAAGAGGTACAACAATAATTTTAATATTTTTTGTTCTTTAATGATTGTTTCTTGCAACCAATATAACCGAAAAATTGTTTCCAACAATATGACATGGATCATCAACGACATTTTCAACCAACATTCGCAGTCCGTTCATCACCGCTTGACCACGTCCCACAAAGGTCTTCCTTTGACTACATGCAGTATCCATATCCATCTCCGTATACTCAAGGGGGAAGCTCGTACGGTGTTTTTCCACCATCAACACCACTAGGCACAAGTCCGTCAACATTTTCTGCGGGTCCTTCAAATCACTTTGGAACTACCACAAGCACTCCACCGTCTGCATTCCAACACGCGTCTTCATCACAAAACGTTTATCGACCCACCATGGACTTCCAATACGCTGAGCAGTCAACTCAAAGTCAGCATGTGGATGAAGACGAAAATACGCAGACTCAATCACCCCAACAACAGAGACGAGGACAACGCCCAAGAAGAAGACCAACTTGTGGGACTGGAGGACATAGATAGACATAGACAAACATTATGATGTACTTTTTTTAATCATTAAATAAAAATTAAATGACATGACAAAATTGTGTCCCTTTCAAGTAATTTTCAAGTACTATTTAGAGATTCTATCCAAAAGGACTACAAACTTTTCACTATAAATACAACCACAATTGTGTTATGGATATCCACAGAACTCACAAAATACATTGCTCTAACCTTATCTTTCATCATACTACATCATCTCTCTGAAAATGAACACCTACGAGAATGAAGATTTTGGCATGAACGCCACAGCCACAGAAAACATATACAACTCATACCTTGCTGCCTTATTTCAACACGGCGAAATAAGGAATGGCGAAAATGGAGTTGAGTTCAGATGTCAGAATCCTAAATTGTTTTGCATCCCATTCACCTGCACCCACAAACAACTTCAAGAAAAAGTTTGCATAGCCTCTGACAAACCAACTAACACAGTCATCGACAAGTTGTACTTCCGTCAACCGAGGCTTGATGATAATCAAACTGTCTCATATGAAGCATTCAAACTAAGATCGGACGAAGATGTCACAGAAATGATATCATGTAAGTCCAATTTTCCCATTAACGCAGTCATGGAAATTTATGTTACATGGGTAAGATCTCCGGACGAAATAATGGGTCTTATGATTCCTACAAATGCATCATCTTCATCTACGACACCCACAAATGACACTCCAAACTCACCTGCAATAATCTATTTCGGAGTTCAACTTAAAGGCGCTGGAATGATAGAAAGTCGCTCTGGTTACGGGATCGAATTCCGATCAGATGCAAAGGTTACCACGTCAATCAATCACAATATCTCATTCAATGAACTTTTTTCTCAATTAAGTGAAATTGTGCAGTGTGGAGACAGAAGAGTTGTGACCCATATTGATTATCGTCGTCCCACAAAGGTACGTAACAACCACCTCATTCATGATACAGCTTCCATTAAATGTGATTATGATATTGCACAAATGATTGGACGTTGGCAAAAAGCACAAACTATTGACAGGTCTGTTAAACGTCCAAGGACGTCTCAGTATATTGAACTTTTCGTCCAAACAATAAATATACGTCCTCCAACTCAATCTGAGCACTATGAGGATCTGAAAGATTGGACCTACATAGATGAATATGGGCAACGAAGAACAAGATTTATTTACCCTATACGTCCATAAATATTTGTAATGTTTAAGACTCTTTTCTATTGTTCTGTACTGTTTAATAGTTGTTTAGACTTCTATTTGGATGACTGTAATAATTACTTCTTATGTTTGACACTTTATTTGAACATGGATGAATGTAATAAAACCTTATTATGTTTTATATTCAGTCCAAATATTGTTCTATTGCAAAAACCACTCTGGTAATCGATTACAAAGTCTCTGTAATCGATTACCAGAGCTTCCTACGTTACAAAACTGTAACAGACCCCTGGTAATCGATTACATCAACCTCGTAATCGATTACCCGCCCAACCCTACCCTATAAAAGCAACTTTTTCTCTCTCATTTCGCACACCCAAGCTTTCCCAACCACTGCAGCGCCGTTTTCCACCATTTTTGCACCACCAAGACCTCCAAAATCTCATCTTTTCCCACTTTTCTCACTTTTAAACACCATTTTCACATTCTACTCTCCGTTTTCTTCAATTTCTACCGATTAAAATTTCGAAATGGCGGATTCTTCCAAAAGGCAAAGGGTTAGGGGTTCAACTTCTACAGCTGCGGGACGTAGCCGCCGTGAACCTTCACCGATCCAAAGGTCCCTGTCACCCTCACCACCAGCATCACCGATTGAATCCGAACAAATACTTCAATTTTCAACTCCTGCACTGGCTGAAAGGTATTTCACACTTTTTAGCGATCGTGATGTCATTGAACCAAAATTTGTGGATAGAGAATTTTTTGAAAGACAAAATCTGCAATTTTTTCAAATGCTCACAAATTTAGGCTTGGTTGATTTTGTCTCTGATAGTGGTCATGGCTACTATCCTGAACTTGTACGAATTTTTTATAGTAATCTTAAAATTTCTGATAATGGAACCATTACGACTGAGGTTAAAAATGTGAAAATGATTATCAAACCCAGTCTATTGGCCTCCATAGCCGACCTACCCTCTGTTGGTTTGAAATTTGAAGGAAAAATATTAGACCAATGGGTCGATGAATACAGTTTAGATGCGGCAAAACAGTTGATTATTTCGCCTGACAAACGTGTAGTTGGTAGAATTCTAGCGGGATCCATGACTGTTGACGCTAGAATATTACATTACATTATCGTTCGTGTTTTGTTGCCACGTGTTTCTAACATTGCCCAGGCTACCGAGGAAGATATTATTCTCTTGTGGATTATAATGACGGGGAAGCAGATCAACTGGCCCCATCTCATCCGACATAGGATGAAGAAGGCTTTGAAGCAAAATGCTCCATTACCATATGCATTTTTGATCTCCCGTATCTTGGAACACTTTTTATTGGATTTGGATGATGAAATTACTGCCCCAAAGACAAGGCAAATGACAATTGCCAATAGTTCACTAGAATCCTTTGGATTTAGGAAGGATCATAACGACGTCTCGGTTCCTCAACCCCACAATCAAGCACGTCCTCCACAACAACCACCACCACCCCCCATTCCTCAACACCAAACTTCATATGATGATTTAATGAGGGGGATGAATGATCTCAGAACATTTGTGAGGGACAACTTCAACTGAATGAATGAGAACATGAATGCAAGATTTGAACAACTCGAGATCAACATGGGAGACCGCTTTGATACATTGGAAACTCGAGTTGATCATTTGGAGCATGAGGTTATGCGTCGTCATTTTGGTCCAGGACCTTCCTCGTAGATACTTAGCAGTGTTATTTTGCTTATTTTTAGTTATTATTGTTATGTAATGCATTTTCAATTCAATGAAATATTTAAACTTTCATTTCTGACTTTCTTTTCTATTTTCCATTTAAAATTTGTTTAAAAATAATTACTCTACCGAAACACGATATATCGCAAATTATAAAACAAAAACAAAGCAAATGTGTCTACAACACAACTAAGACCTCAATCAACATCTACAAGCAACTGGTAATCGATTACAAGCCAGGGGTAATCGATTACCAGTGGAAATTTTGGACAATAACACACTGGTAAGCGATTACCTGCAAATTACACAATTTAAAGTGCTGGTAATCGATTACAAAGTCCAAGTAATCGATTACCAGTGTGGTTTTGGCCTGCAAAGCTGAAGTCGTGCAGGGGTGGCACGACTTCAGCTTTTGGTAATCGATTACAGCTCCATCGTAATCGATTACCACAGCTTGAAGTCGTTTTTATGTAGCACGACTTCTGTTTTTGAAGTCGTTAGGGGGTCGCACGACTTCCCCTTGACTTTAAATTTGCCTACTTTGGTAATATTTTAGGCAAATTTGCCTATGAAGGTACAAAAACCTATGTTTAGGGATGTCAAATTCCTATCACAGGAAGATATTTCTAAATCTTAAAAAATGTGTATTTAAATTAGTTTACGTATAAAATGTTTTGGGTATATGAAAAAATATATATTATAACACTCCAAAATTTCAGTGCTACAAGCACACGCATTTATTTTTAATCATAATTCAGAAAAAAAGAATTGGATCATTTACAAAATTTACTCAAATTTTACATATAACATGAATTACTAAGACTACATAAAAATTTTATTGTAGTATTATACAATATACCATCTAAAGAAAATTATTGTGTTATATTCTTTTTATTCTTCCACTCATCACAATTATGCATTTTCACCTTAGTTTTCGTGATAAATCATGATCGTCACACTTAAACATAAACATACATAATTTTGTTCAAAGTGATATTTGACATTTTTAATCATTTAAAATCGTCTCAATTTTTGTAATTTTTTTTTTCAATTTGGCCCTTGTATCTAAATCGTTAACATCATTGTGTCTACATGAGCCATCAATGAATGATGTGATTGCCACATGATCTCATCTTCTTCCCAACATTCTCGACTCCATTGTCACGACATCTTTGGTCACCAAACTCTTCCTCCCCTTTATTATGTCGTCGCGATGTACAACCATCTTCTTTCTCATACCACCAACCTACAAACAGAAACCCAAATCGCAAACCTTAATCTGCAACCAGAAACCAAAATCACAAACCATAATATGTAAACAGAAACCCAAATTGTGAATCCTAATCTACAAAGTGAAAACCCAAATCGAAAAAACCTAAATCTCCACCACATATCTCGCACTTTCATCACCAAAAACATACAGAAGAACCAAGAGAAGTCATTGTGCAACCAGGAGATACCCAAGTTCGTTCATCTTCGTGAATCATCTTCCATCGCACAGAGAAACCTATAACGAAATAGAACCATGACATAACGAAACAAAGAAACCCCTAAATCGCAATCCTAATATGCAAACAAAAACCCAAATCGTGAACCATAATCTACAAACCAAAACCCAAATCGCAAAAGCCTAAATCTCCTTCACAGATCTCACACCTTTATCACCAAAAACCTATAGAACTAAGAGAAACCTATAACAAGGAAACCCCTAAATTGTGCGCAGTTCACGAGCATCTTATCTTCACAACACTGCGAGAGCCACCACGAACTAGAAACGTGAAAAGATTCCATTGTGGAGTTGAGGATGTTGGGAAGAAAATGAGTTGATGTGGTAGCCACGTTAGAAAAAATTGAACATGTCATTCACCGATGGCTCACGTAGACACTGTCGTTAACAATTTAGACGTCAAAAAAACCACATTGGACAAAAATTACAAAAATTGTGACCACTTTGAACGCTCGAAAGTTGATGAGCACTTTGAACAAAACTGACCGAAAATAGGTATTAAGCCTAAAAACAAATCAACATGTCATATTTTCTTGCAATATTCATTTAGTAGTACTATGTCACCCACATTAAACCAAATATTAATCCCTAGAGCTCTCTATTTAGAAACAGTTGTCTTTTGAACTCGACAATCTAAAAACCCAACATCAAATACCAATCCATAAAGTTCTTTATTCAGAAACACTCATATTTTAGACTTAATACTCTAAAGACCTTTTATAATCAAGCAAGCCGAAACATAATTCTTAGAGATTTTTATGCATAAACATTTGTCCCCTGAATTCAACACCTTGAGAACTCTCCACTCAACCAAGCTACCTACCAAGAAGGATTTGGTTAACCGCTAAAAAAGTCACTTTGAACATAGTCTAAACAACACTCAAAAGAGTCTTGTCCTAACATGCATAACTCTAATTATAACTCATACAACACTACATGTAGACAAATATATTCATCAGGAAATTAAGTTAACAGTTGCACATACAACCTTATTCGTTCGTAAATTAAATAAGTATGTTCGTCAATAATTATAACTTATCGACGAACATTTCTATGAACAAATCAAACAAAAGTATTCATCGATAATTAACATTTACATCGAATCTTATATATCGATAAAAATTCATCAATAATAATTTGTGTTTTTTTGTGCACCTCTATGAATTATTGATGATAATGATAATGTGAGTGTTAAAGATGTTAATGTTCTGATGTTGAGTTGGGGTGATATTTTGTTAATTAGTTTATATTGTAAGGATTGTTTTGCCTTAATTTGATCATTATGTATCATTCGGCAAGAAAAAAAGGAATTCGTTTATACATTCATGAATCTTTTATATAGAAACTTCAATTATAATTCATTCTTTAGTATGAACACATGGAATAAATAAATAAATAAACAGAGCAAATAGATTATGAAATTTTGAAAATACTTTATTATTTTTATTAGTAAATTAGTTACTTGAAATAATTTATATTTCATTTATGAATAATGCAATATAAGAAAATTATTTAATAGAAACTAAGTTTAGAGACCCAAAACAATTAGTCATTATATTTATTAAGACACCGTGTTATAAATTAAAAAGTATTGATATCTATTTAGAATTTAAATTGATTTCTATTATTAACTATCATAGTTACTTATTATTATTATTTTGAATTAAAATCTTTATTTTAAATTTTATTATATAATACATATAATATTTTTTTATCCTAATTTTTACTTCCAATTTTTTTCTGTTCTATTGTTACGTAGAAAATGAATTAAATTAAAATACTGATAAAAATTAAAATTTTTTAGGTTACATTGTTTTTTCTTCCACATATTATCTATAAAATGCTACTAATTATTTATCTATTAATTTGTTAACTTGCAAATTTAATAATTTATACTAAGTTTTCACATATATGGTAGGCCTAATAGAATGATAATTCAAGAATTAATTTTATTTAATTTTGTCATAAACATTATCGAATACATTATAATACTACTCCTGACATTGACAAGCTCCTTTTACACATATTCCACCCTGGTTTCCTTGTCTCCTGCAACAAATATTACAAAGTTCTCCACCTACAAGGCATGTTGATGAGTTACATTCTGGTCCTAGTTCACCCTGTGTTGTTACTGGTTTCCCAATGACTGCTTCTGCAATAACTGGTCCTGTCGCGGGAAAGTATTTATAAATTTTACAAACATTTTTTTTTAGTATTTTGTAGCAAATAAACATACTATAATGTAGTGTGATGTAGATATTGTTAGAGGATAAACCGAGTCCGTTAGTTAGAAAGCTTAGACAAATCTTTTTTCTCTATAGAATAGGTTTTAACCATAATTCTGATATCATGTTAGAAGTAGGTTTTAGGTCTAACTCAACCTCACAAAACCGACTTGTAAAGTAAGGTCTGCATCCCACTTATATATTATAAATTAGTCTTATCTCTAGTCGATGTGAGACTTCGAGCAAAATTATCAATTATTTTCACATGCCTTTTCTTTTTAACACTAACAAAAGTAAATGTAATAACATGTTTCATGAGAGTTATATGTCGTAAACAAGTTAAAGTAGAGAAATGAAACATTTTACTACATACCTTGAGGTAGAACCATAGCAACAATTACAATTCCGATGAACAAAGTTTGATTGAAATGAAAAGTCATTGGAAAAATGTTTTTGGAAGAAAGGTTCTTGATTTTGTATTTGGATAGGAATACTTTATTACAGTATTCAAATGTAAGAGTATGAATATTTAAATTCTAAGCCAAGATGTTTTTTTTTTTAGTGAGTGGTTTTTAGATGTGAGTAAATATAATAAATGAAAATTTAACTTCAAGTTGCATTATTAATGTTTACATTAAAAGTTTTAAACATTCAAATTAAACCATTTGATTCTTAAAAAGTTTTTTTTTTCATTTTTAGCTACATATATGTTTAGTTTGTTTTGGTTTGCTCAAAATAACATCATGTTATTGCAAAATTATTAATTATTTAATTAATTTTGAATTTAATATTATTAAAAACAATAAATAATAATTTTATATAATTAAGAAATATATATATTTCTACTAATCATAGTTTTTTATGGTTTTTAAATATTATTACCATGTTATTTTTAAAAAGTTGTTTTTTTTTTATCTTTCCAGTACCGTTTTATGAATTAAAAAGTTAATATTTTAACATAGGTATTATAAGACTCATTTGCTGTAATTTCAGTTATACTTTAATATTTTATAACTTAAAAATTTAGTATACTTATTTTAATTATATTTTAAGTTATGATGTAACTTTACAAATCAGAATTTATTATAATTAAACAAAACAACATAATATCATTATAACATATTAATTATTATAATTAATTTTCATTCAAGATTTGTTAAGGAAAATAAAAATTTTAATTCAAATTTTTAGTTTTTTTTTATGTGAATAAACATTATATTAATGAAAATTTAACTTCATAGTTGCATTATTTAATGGTTTTTTATTAAAATATAAAAATTCAAACCTTTGTTTCTTAAAAGGTTTACATAGGTTTATTTTGTTTTGGTTTCATAGAATCATGTCATTGCAAAATTATCAATTATTATAATTAAATTTCAATTTAATATTAATAAAAACATTAAGTAATAATTTTATATAATTAAGGAATATAATTTATTTTCTATTAATCATAATTTATTAGGATTTTTAAATATTCTTACAATGTTATTTTTGGAAAATTGTACTTGACACTTCAAAGTTCATCAATTGTTTACCATCACATGAAAGTTCATTAAAAATTACAAAACATGGGCAACCACACAAAATTCATAACAAAAATTACACTTAACGAAACATAAACAAACTATATTTATTATGAAAAAAAATCTAAATAAATACATGGTGTAACATTCCAATTTGAGTAGCTTACAACTGATAAAATAAGATCTTATAAAATTGATAAAATAAAATAGATTCTCTCAAATTTAAATATATATATATATATATATATATATATATATATATATATATATAATATTAATACAGTTATCAAAACTAAATAATATAATAATAAAATACGTATAAAACTTTTATAGAAAATTACTAGACAATTAAGAAGAACACTTCTCTACATCCCTATATTTTGCTAGAGATGCTTCAACGCATATCCCTCCTTTACTCGCATTAATAAGGTAATCATCGCAAAAGGAACAACTTAGACACAAGAAAACAATAAGGTGCAAAGAATTTTCATGAAACGAACACAAATATATTATCATACATCACCTATTCATAAAAATAACCATATCACATTTGAAGACTTATACTAGACTCAATTATCCGGATACGTGCCCTCTAGTTAGACTAGTGTAGCCATGCACTTTGTGGTGATAAAAAATATTGTTGTATCGAGCTCACAAACACAAGGTTAATCCTTATCACTTTCATACGAACCCTAGGGACGTCCTTATGATAGGACCTTATGTCACTCTCACCACTTAATCGTCCTCCTTTACATGAGTATAAATGATTAATAAAGTTCAGGATGACAACACAAATTGGAACAGTCTTTATCTCAAGGCATACCCTATTAAAACACACATTCCACAAGATTCCCCCTGAAATCACTACTTCATCATCACTTTTATACCATGATTTAACAAACTATTATTCACAACAATATTGTCATTCAATAAAACATCATAGTATTCATAAACATACATAAAATACATTGCAAATTCTATCTTAAACAGACATGGAATAATAAAAACTTAAACATGTACTTTGGCACTTAGAAGTGGTGTCCAATGCTAGGCTTCTTGCAGAAGGTGACGCTCAACGATAGTCCTAGTGCTTAGAGCCATTCTTCTTGCAAAAAGGTCGTACTCAACGACACCCTTATATTGCTCAACATCCTTGAACAAAATTGTTTTAGACTTGTAGTGAAACATGACGCTCAATGGTGCATACTACCACTTAACACTAAAGCATTCACATTTATGCATGCTCAACAACACAAGATTGGATCTTAGCGCCCTAAAGCTAAAATGCTTCTAGACCTACACATTGAACTAGCACTCAACTTCAGCTTCCCATCGCTCAACGTTGCATCAAATATCAACGAAACCAAAACTATTATTTAGGAAAACGGGAACTTGTTCAAATGGTCAAATTGGTATTCCTTACTTGGTACTTTGGTAAAAAAAATTAATATCAGGGCACATACCAACTTTATCAATTAATCAGATTTTAAGTTCCTAAATTCAACATTAATTTAATCAATGCAAGCAACATACTAACATCCAACATTAACGAAATTTTAGTAGATCAAACCTCATAATATCATTCAATCATGTAAAACATACATTTCAATACATCTATGACTTAAAACTAAAGCAATTAAACTCTCTTACTTGAGAGATAGATAAAGTTGCCAAAAGGAATCCCAAATCCCTACGCTCATAGGATACCCTAGTTATACCTAGATATAACACAAAAAGAATCATGACATGCCATTATGATCATTAATCAACAGAGACTCATATAGATGACTAAAAAGACGCATGCAAGTGAAAGATGACTCACATGCAATAAATAATAAAATATGAAGAAAAAGGACTGATACTCAACTTACACAAACAAAGAAATTTATCAGTCCAAATTAAAAAGCTCGTTGCAAGGATCAATTGGTCGGGGTTTTCTAGAGCTGTGCAACTTTTCTCTAAGGTAAGGGGAGCTAGATTTACTTTAATTTGTAATTAAGTTTGTATGTGTGATGAATTTATGAGTATTGTGGTATGTGAATGGCATTTAGGTTTTTTAGTAGACTTTTCATGTTTAAATTGATTGTCTTTGAGTATGGTTTATTGAATGGTGCTTATAAACGAAATTGAATGTTGTTTGGACTATGATGGAATTGTATTGTATGTCAGAAATCTATAATAAGAAGGTTTAGTGATGAGTAGGCATTGTCTACATTTGATTTTGGGTGAGTTCTGAGAAAGTGGAGTAGTGAAATTTTGATTTGGAGTTTGGACACGCAAATGGTCAGTTGTGTTAGTTTAAGTAAGTCATTTGGAACTTGCTAGAGCCCCTAAGTTGTTCAAAATTGTGCCAAAAGTAGTAGAATGTGATTTAGGTCCATGAGTTGAGGAATTTTGTGTTTTGAAGTGTGAATTTGTTAGTAATCACTTTAGAATGATGGTAGTAAGGTTTAGAAACACTTGATCAAGTCTAATTAAGTACATACCACAATATAAGAGTGTTTGAAGTTGGGGAAAATAATTGAAATTGGTAAAATTGGTATAGGTTGTGCAATTCTGCAGATTTGATGTTGCAGATTATGCAGACTCGCTGAGCGAGTAGAGTCACTCAGCGAGTGGTTGTAAAGGTTGGTCCTCTATCTGAGGACTTTCGCTGAGTGAGAGCGTGCGTTGAGCGAGTGGTTGAAGTTTGGGAACACTGTTAGTTTTATTCAAATAACGAATGGGTGCGCTGAGCGAGTGAGTAAAGGGTCTGGTCCACTGTCTGGTGAGTTTCGCTTAGCTAGAGATGTCGTTGAGCGCGAGTTCAAGGTCTGGTACCATTGGGAGTTTATTAGCACAGCGAGCTGGGTCGCTGTGCGAGAAACCTTTGTATTCGCTCAGCGAGGGTATGCGCTGAGCGACTGTTCTAAGTTATTATGCATTATTTTCTTCTTTGTTCTTTATTGGTTGGAGTAATGAGAGTGATTTGATTGTGGTTGATGTATGACTATGTACGAGTATTATATGAGTATCAAAGTAAAGTATGATTTCGAAATGGTGTGGAAAAGAATTCCAAGGAGGAATTACTCAGTGGTGATTGTCAAAGTTTGTAAGTATGAATATGGGAAGCTCAGCCTTAGAGTTCATCCTAACATTCTAATGGTCACTCATTCTCAAGTAAAGAGGGGTGAGACATGTCGTGAGAATAGTAGGAGGTCTTAGCCTAGGGATTTTTCCTTGGCCTAAGGTGAGTGATAACGAACTAACCTTGTGTGGTAGCTTGGGGTGGCCAGTTGTTTCACCACAACAAGTGCACAAACAACCATAGCTACATATTCATACTAATCCGGATGGTCAAGTCAATGGTCTGTCAAATATAAAGTTTAGTTTGTTATGATATGTGTGTATGCAAATTACATGAATGTTTAATTGAATTAATATATCATTACTTCTTTTACTTCTAACTTACCCTTCTATTTGTGTTGTGTTGTATGTTTCCTTATTTTTTTCTCTTTACTATGATCATCCTGTGGGTGTGAGCATAGAGAGATGAGGTATACTTGGAGCATGCTCTTGAGGGAGGTGATGTTGCAAAGTAGTTTTATCGGAGAAATATCTTACATAGTTTTAGTATAGGATGTTTGTATGTATAAAGTTTAAATGTTATAGTTATTTTGGGATGACTGTAAGACTTACTTTATATTAGTTAATAATTACTTTATCATATTTTTATTGTGATGATTGTTTTATAAAGTATTATGCTATATTTTTTGGATGTTACAGTTATAACAAAGAAAGAATTTGAAATACAAGAAGAATTCTCTAATGAAAAACTTTTTGCCTTGCTGGGGAGACCATGGTTTGTTGAAATTGCAAACTGTAAAGCTGGAGGAATCGTTCCACGAGAAGTTACAAGGCATCTAAAATAAAGGTTGATTAAAGATGCAAGACAATACATTTAGGATTATCTTTATCTGTTCAAAATTTGTACAAATGATTTATTCTAGAAGTGCATATTTAGAAATGAAATCAAAGACATCTAGGACAATCTGACAATATGCCATATAAAGATCATTTTAGCGGTGAAAGGTGTAAGACCTTGGTTGTAGACATTATTGAATGGTTGGGTTATATGAGCAGTTTGTATGTTTTACAGTAAAATAGTAAAAGTATATATTATTTAATTGGTCAGAGCTTAATGGGATAAAGGTCTTGTATATAAGCTTAATTGTCTATTGAAAAATAAAATAGAATAATAATTAACAAGTTAAGATTAGTGGTTATGTATTATGTTCTTGTCTGATGGCACCTATGTTCAAACTTGGTTGACAACAAAATTGAATTATTTTATTTCTACTGCATATTTTTGTTCTTTTTGCATCAGAATTGGTTTCTTTTGGGCTAGGGTACGAAGCCCATTAATCAAAGAGGAGTCGATATATGTGTTAGTCTTTGTTTCGTCACTTTTGAGTTCTTTTAGAATTGTAAAACTGGAAGAAGTCTTTTAGTTATTTATATTGTACATGATAATGAGTTGATAATTTGTGAATGATCTGTTGTAATACGTGGGAACTAAAAAAGTTTTGAAAATATTCTATAGTTTTTTTTTTCTCCATATTATTAGTAAAATAGTTAGTTTAAATTATTTGTATTTTATTTGCGTATAATACAATAAGAAAATGAACAGAAAGACCCAAAACATTAATTAGTTATTATATTCACTAAATAAGACACCATGTTGATAAATTAAAAAATATTAATATCTAAAATATTTTTTATCATTGATAAAAATAATTAAAATCTAAATTGGTTTTTAATATTAACATCAATGTATTAGTTATTTAGTATTGTTGATTTTAAATTAATCTCTATCTTAAATTTTCTTATATAACACAAATCATATATTTTGTTTTTGTCATAATTGTTACTTTCAATTTTATGTCGTATACACTGTTATTTAAGAAATGAATTAGATACCAATAATAATTACAATTTCTCCAATAATATTGGTTTTTCTTTTATATATATATATATATATATATATATATATATATATATATATATATATATATATATATATATATATATATATATATATATATATATATATATATATATATATATAGTAGGAAAAGATTTTAATACAACATTGTATTTTGATTCAATAATCAAAGCGTAATAAAACATGATTTTTTGACTTTGCTTTATAATTAAAACTTTATAAATTTTGATAGACTTTAGTTCTAAAAGAAATAATGAAAAAAAAAATTATATGATTTTTTTAATATCCAAAGCTTAATCTTTTTTATTTTAAAAATAGTTTAATTTAAAGAGTATATTATCTATGAAATGCTAATTCTTTATCTATTAAGTTGTTAACTTGTAAATTTAATAATTTATACTAATTTTTGTTGGAAGTCCCACATAATTATAAATAAAATCAAATTATAATATATAAGTGAGGTATAAACATCATCTTACAAGTCTATTTTGTGGGGTTGAGTTAAGCTTAAACTTACTTTCTAATATAGTATCAAGTTAGGTTTAAACCCACTTTCTAATAATTTTTCCCATAAGTCTAAACTCTATTATTATTGGAACAATTTTATTTAATTTTTGTGATAACCATGAAGCATTCATTATAATTCTACTACTTACATTGACAACCTACTCCTATGCATGTTCCACTCTTGAATCCTCGTCTCACACAACATGTATGACAAAATTCTTTACCTAAACTGCATGTAAATGTGTGAAAATGTTCATAAACTTTATAAACAAATTTCTTTCATTTGTTAGCTTAATTTTACACCTAAATTAAATACAAAATTATCAATTATTTTCACCTTTCTTTTTTTAAACATTAAAAAAAATGGAATAACATGTCTTTTTATGATAATTAGTAGAGAAATGAAGGCTTTGCCTAATTACCTTGAAGTAGAACCATACTAACAATACAGTTCCTAAGAACAAAGTTGGGTAGAAATGAAAAGCCATTGCTTAATTAGAGTATTCAAAGCTAAGACTTTGGATGTTTAAATTCTAAACCAAGCCTTTTATAGTGGTTTTTAGATCTGAATGAGATTTTAACTTCATAATTGCATTATTTAATGGTCATTTAATTTACTAATGTTTACATTAAACGTTCTAATCATATTAAAAGTCAACCATTTGATTCTTAATTTTTTTTTTCATTTCTCACTACATATGTTTAGTTCTCATTGATTAGAGTAACATCATGTTATTTCAAAATTATTATTTATTATAACAAAATTTGAATTTAATAGTATTAAAAAAAATAAGTAATAACTTTATATAATGAAGGAATAAAATTTATTTTATATTAATCACATTTTTTTATGGTTTTTAAATATTCTTAAAATGTTATTTTGGAAAATTGTTTTTTCGTTTTATGACTTAAAAAGTTAATATTTTAACACAGGTATTATAAGACTCATTTGTTTAAAATTTTCATTTATACTGTGATATTTTATAGGTTAAAAACTTAATACACTTATTTTAATTAAGATAATAATTAAATAACAACAACATTATATTATTACAACATATTAACTATTATAATTAAATTTTAATTTAAGATTTGTTAAGGACAATAAATATACTATTAATGAACATTTAACTTCATAGTTTCATTATTTAATAGTCTTTTAATTCATTAATGTCTACATTAAAATTTTTAAAAAATATTAAAATTCCACCGTTTTGGTTCTTAAATGGTTTTTTCTTTTAACTACATATGTTTAGTTTGTTTTAGTTTCATCAAAAGATCATCATGTTATTGAAAAATTATTAATTATTATAATTAAATTTGAATTTAATTTAGTACATCTCCAACATATATTTTAGTTTATAAATGAATATAAATCAGGAAAACAATTCATAAATATCCATTCAAATTTTTCAAATATTCTTAACTAAAACATTAATGCGTTCAACCATTTTATATACGTAATTTGTGTTCAAAATATCTAAAAGAAATAAAATTCCCAAGTCTTTCATTGTCTTTACTGTGTTCAACCCAACCAACTCAATTGAACCCAACCGAAACGAACCCAAACCAACTGGACCCAACCCAACCCAACTGAGTCTTACCCAACCCAACCGAACACAACCAATCCAAATCAACCCCACCCGGATCGAACCAAATCTAATTGAAAAGAACTGAACCCAACTGAACCGAACCAATCAATATGAAACAAGATGAACCATACCGAACAAAGCTGAACCAAACTGAGCCGAGTCTATCCGAGCTGAACTAAACTGAACCCAACCCAACCAAATCGTACAGAACTGGCCAAATCTTAGCCTAACCGAGCTAGTCAACCCACTCCGAACTAATCGAACCGTGGCTAGTCGAGCCTATTCTAACCGAACCGAGCCAAGCCGAGTCGAATCGAACAAACCAGCGACGCGTCGAGTAGAGTTAGTGAAACCGAGTCGAACCAAACCAAACCGAATTGAGACGAGACGAGTGTAGTCGTCCTGATCTGATCTGATCCGAACTAAACCAAACCGAACCCAACCATACTGAACTAAATTGAACCAAACCGAGATAAACTAAGTAGATCTAAATCAAACTGACCAAAATGAGTTGAGCCTAGGCGAGCCGAGTTGAAACGAGCCTGGCCAAACAGAAACGAGCTTAGTTGAGCCGACTGAGGTAAGCCGAAACGAACCTTGCCTAACCGAGCTGGCGCGAATCGAACAAAATCCAACCAAGTCGGGCCAAGCTGATCTGATCCGATCTGAGTCGATTTGGTTAGATTTATTCGACGTTTTAAATGTATTTCACATATGTGAACTGAGAATGTAAATTGAGAATTTTAGTCTTAAACCACACACCCGAAACCCCAATGCCTAGACACATAAGCACACACACACACACACACACAAATATATTAACCACACACACACACATAACAACAAACAAACATATACACCCACCCCCACAAACATAAACACACACAAACACACACACACACACACATACAAACTTATACCCACACACACATATTACCCACATAAACACACACACACAAACAAATAGACACACACACACACTCACTCATACATACACAAACACACACACAAACACATACACAAACACACATAACTGTATAAATACAGACACAAACACACTCACACACACACATATTACCCATACAAACACATACACACTCATACAAACAAGCACGCACAAACACACATTGACACACACACACACAAACACACATACACATACACACATGCATGCACACACACTCATACACAAACACACACACACCCACAAACACATACACACACACACAAACTTATACCCACAATCTCATTCACCCACATAAACACATAAACACAGGCACACACATAAATTCAAATTCTCATCTCATGAGAAATTCAAAATCTCATCTCATGAGAAATTCAAATTCTCATCTCATGAGAAATTCAAATTCTCATCTCATGAGAAATTCAAATTCTTATCTCATGAGAAACTCAAATTCTCATGAGAAATTCAAATTCTCATCTCATGAGAAATTCAAATTATCATCTCATGAGAAATTCATATTCTCATCTCATGAGAAATTCAAATTCTCATCTCATGAGAAATTCAAATTCTCATCTCATGAGAAATTCAAATTCTCATCTCATGAGAAATTCAAATTCTCATCTCATGAGAAATTCAAATTCTCACGAGAAATTCAAATTCTCATTAAAAATTCAAATTCTTATGAGAAATTAAAATTCTCATCTCATGAGAAATTAAAATTCTCATCTCATGAGAAATTCATATTCTCATCTCATGAGAAATTCATATTCTCATTTCATGAGAAGTTCTCATCTCATGAGAAATTCAAATTCTCATCTCATGAGAAATTCAAATTCTCATCGCATGAGAAATTCAAATTCTCATCTCATAAGACATTCAAATTCTCATGAGAAATTTATCATCTCGTGAGAAATTCAAATTCTCATCTCGTGAGAAATTCAAATTCTCATCTCGTGAGAAATTCAAATTCTCATCTCGTGAGAAATTCAAATTCTCATCTCGTGAGAAATTCCAATTCTCATGAGAAATTCAAATTCTCATGAGAAATTCATATTCTCATGAGAAATTCAAATTCTCTTCTCATGAGAAATTCAAAGTCTTTCATTATCTTTATTGTATTAAGCATCTATTAGACTATATGTAACATCATTTGCTCCCGTATAACAATCTAAATCATACGATCATTGTAAGTGGAAAACATAACCACAAAAAAAAATGCAAGAGTAAACTAACATAATAGACAATAAAACACATATATAACATTTATATCACAATTGTTAAGTCTCTATCACAAGTCACTCACATCCAATGGGTGACCATGGAGTAATTCTGGGATGGGTGACCTTCCAGGAAGTTTTCCCGGAAAGTGTGCGAGTGATGACAAAGCACACTGGAAAGCCTTGTGGTGATGTGTGGGGGCAGTCAACAGTCCCTGTAAGTTGTCGGAGCGTTACAAATGGTATCAGAGTCTAGATTTATCAAGATTCATGAAGATAAAGTTTTGATGATGCCCAAATCAAGTCAAGATTTATCAAGATTCATGAAGATCCTTTGAAGACTTATTTTTGTTATGAAAAGCTTTTGTAATAATTGTAGTTTAATTGTTTAGGGCTTAGATTTGTAGTAGGTTTTGATTCTTGTACCTTTATATTTTGTATTTGTTGTTTAGAATCAAAACTTCCCCGTTTTAATCGATTAATCCCTGATATAATCGATTAAAATCGTTGCAGAAGCCAAAACCCAATCAGCTTTGGAATAATCGATTAAAGCAAGTTTTAATCGATTAACTAATCGATTAATCCTGAGAATAATCGATTAATACTAGCCGTTGGAGGTTTCTGATTTGAAAAACTAGCCGTTGTACTTATTTTAATCGATTAACACTAATATTAATCGATTAAAAGCGTTAAATGGCCAGTTTCGAAGAATGGAAGAGTTTTTGCTTGAGTCTATAAATAGGCTCTCTTTATACATCAACAACAACTCTTCCCTTGTGCTAAAACACTCAGAACTCTTTGAGAAGTGTGTGCTCTTGCTCAGCTAAGGAAACTCTTGTCTGTGGTGCTGGTACATTGCAACTACGGTGACGGAGGAATAGCTGGTTCATCCTTGGTGCGTCTGAGGAGGTGTTTGGAAGAGGATCATCCTTCGTGAAGTATTCGGAGGAGGTGTTTCATCCTTCGTGAAGTATTCAGAGGAGGTGGTCATCCTTTGTGAAGATTCAAAGGAGGTGTAAGTTCATCTCTTGTGGTTTCAAGAGAGGTGGTATTTCTAAACTCTTACAAATTGTTTTTCTTTGTGATTAATATTTATAATTGTTTTGTGATAGTGAAAAAGGTTTATCTTGTTTGAGATAAGCGACTGGACGTAGGATCCGTGTGATCCGAACCAGGATAAAATTATCTGTGCAAATTTCTCTCAACCTTACTCTTTTATTTATATCTATTATTTGCGTAGTAAGTTTAATTGAGTAGAAATTAAAAGGCACGCGTTTGTTTTAAAAACCCTCTTGGTTTATTATTCCACGCTAACAATTCCGCTGCAGCCGATTTTAACAATTGGTATCAGAGCTTGCTTTGATAGTCATTCAAATGGCAGGATCACATCAAACCTTTGCAGAGGGTGCATCAATCAATAGACCCCCATTATTCACAGGTGAGAACTATGAATTCTGGAAGGTAAGAATGCAAATATTCATTGAATCTATTGATTGTGAAATTTGGGATGTTATTGCGTCCGGCTCTTCTGTTCCTACTAATAATACGCAAGAACGAAAGCCCCGTGGTCAATGGACCCCTGAAGAAAAGAAAAGATTTCAGAATGACGTGAAAGCCCGGAACATCATTGCATCTGCGTTAACTGTTGATGAATTCTACAGAGTCTCTATCTGCAAAACTGCTCAAGAGATGTGGGATGTACTCAGGGTGACGCATGAGGGAACGGATGATGTAAAGAGGGCTAGGAAGAACTCCTTAATCCAAGAGTATGAGATGTTCCGAATGAAGCAAGGCGAAACAATTTCAGACGTCCAAAAACGTTTCACCAACATTGTCAATCATCTCATTGGATTGGGTAAGTCATTCGACACCGATGAACTTAACATTAAAATATTGAAATCTTTAGACAGGTCGTGGCAACCAAAGGTGACTGCAATCTCGGAGTCACAAAACCTCAACACCATGACTATGGCGGCACTTTTTGGAAAGTTGAAGGAACATGAATTAGATCTTGGAAGGCTTGACGAAGAAGAAGCAAAAGCCAAAACCAAGAAAAAGAGTCTAGCCTTAAAATCTGAGGTAGAAAGGAGCAAGAACAAAATAGAAGATGAAGACTCAGAAGATGAAGAAAATTTGAGACTCATGATAAAAAGGCTCAACAGGTTCATGAACTCAAAAGACAAAGGAAGATTAAAAGTTGAAAAGAAAGAAAATCAAGGATCTTCCTCACACTATAAATGTTATGGTTGCGGAGAAAGGGGGCACTTAAAAGCGGATTGCCCAAATCAAAAGAACAATGAAGAGATAAAGGAAAAGAAATCCTTCAAGAAAAAGAAAGCCTACATCGCATGGGACGATGACAACGAAACAATTTCTGATTTGAACGAATCTGAGGAGGAGGCAAACATCTGTTTAGTGGCAGACGACGACGTTGGAAGCCAAGTAAGTACATCTAGCGATTCTGAAAATTATAGTCAATATAGTGAAAGTGAATTGCATGAAACTTATGCTGCTTTGATAATAGAATCTGAAAAATTAGATAAAGCTCATAAGAAATTGAAAAAGGATTTCAAAAATTTAAAATTAAATTTTGAAAATATTTCTGAAGAAAATAAAAATTTAAAATCAGATTTTGAAAATATTTTTGAAGAAAATAAAGATTTGAAAAATAAAGTTTTATTTTTTGAAAAGGGTAAATTTATTAGCAGTGATGAATGTGCTTCCTGTGAAAATTTTAAGAAACTACTAAACAACACAACCTCAGGAGAATGCAGTAAAAATAATGAAAATAAGGTTGTTAAAAATAAGTATGTTCCTGAAATTAAAAATAAGCATAATAATAGAACCCGTAGAACATGGGTAGAAAAAGGAACAACTTATAGGAACACAAACTTTATATCATGTTTTTATTGTATGAAAAAGGGTCACACCTCAAATAAATGTAAAATTAAGCATTTTGGTGTTCCAAGTGGTAGATATGTTTGGGTTGTAAAATGATTTCATTTTTTTTTAAATATAACCCAAAGGACAATGTTTATTTTTTTTTTTAATATTTTTTTAAAAATATTTTAATTTTTTTTAGAAAAACAAAATTTGAGAAAATTTTATTCCAAGCATGTTGTCTATGATAAAATTGTGGACCTTGAGGCAAAACCTCTTGAGTCAGATGAATCTAATGCAGGAAGTTTTGAAGATTTGACAGAGACAACAAATGAAGAGAAGAATGATGACATTCCCCAAGACAAAGATCTCTACAAAATATATTTACGAATTTGGAGATATATCTAAAGGGGTAAACATTAGAAGAGATCTAGGATTTTTTTTTTTAAATCTCTTAGGATTGCATTTTTTTTTGTTGTGCATTTTGAAAAATCAACTATTTTTTTTTCTTTAAAATTCCTATATGGTATGATTCAATGTATGTTTTTTTTTTAAAAAATAAATAAATAAATAAAAATGATTTTTTAAAAATTCTTTATCCCAAAATCATTTATTTTAAATCTCCTATTATGTATGGTTGAATGGTTCCTTATATTTGAAATATATTTTATGCATACATGCTTTTTATTAAGGGGGAGTATTTTCTTAGGGGGAAAACATGTAACACAACTTTTTAATTATGATAAAAAAGGGGGAGAAAATATCTCAAAGCTTATTGTTATTCACTAACGCCTTTTTCTTCCATAAGTTGTGTTTTTATCCAGAGTATTACTAAAAGCTTTAAATCAAAGGAGTTTTTGATCATCATAAAAAAGGGGGAGAATGTTAGCAAAATGATGAAGATAAAGTTTTGATGATGCCCAAATCAAGTCAAGATTTATCAAGATTCATGAAGATCCTTTGAAGACTTATTTTTGTTATGAAAAGCTTTTGTAATAATTGTAGTTTAATTGTTTAGGGCTTAGATTTGTAGTAGGTTTTGATTCTTGTACCTTTATATTTTGTATTTGTTGTTTAGAATCAAAACTTCCCCGTTTTAATCGATTAATCCCTGATATAATCGATTAAAATCGTTGCAGAAGCCAAAACCCAATCAGCTTTGGAATAATCGATTAAAGCAAGTTTTAATCGATTAACTAATCGATTAATCCTGAGAATAATCGATTAATACTAGTCGTTGGAGGTTTCTGATTTGAAAAACTAGCCGTTGTACTTATTTTAATCGATTAACACTAATATTAATCGATTAAAAGCGTTAAATGGCCAGTTTCGAAGAATGGAAGAGTTTTTGCTTGAGTCTATAAATAGACTCTCTTTATACATCAACAACAACTCTTCCCTTGTGCTAAAACACTCAGAACTCTTTGAGAAGTGTGTGCTCTTGCTCAGCTAAGGAAACTCTTGTCTGTGGTGCTGGTACATTGCAACTACGGTGACGGAGGAATAGCTGGTTCATCCTTGGTGCGTCTGAGGAGGTGTTTGGAAGAGGATCATCCTTCGTGAAGTATTCGGAGGAGGTGTTTCATCCTTCGTGAAGTATTCGGAGGAGGTGGTCATCCTTTGTGAAGATTCAAAGGAGGTGTAAGTTCATCTCTTGTGGTTTCAAGAGAGGTGGTATTTCTAAACTCTTACAAATTGTTTTTCTTTGTGATTAATATTTATAATTGTTTTGTGATAGTGAAAAAGGTTTATCTTGTTTGAGATAAGCGACTGGACGTAGGATCCGTGTGATCCGAACCAGGATAAAATTATCTGTGCAAATTTCTCTCAACCTTACTCTTTTATTTATATCTATTATTTGCGTAGTAAGTTTAATTGAGTAGAAATTAAAAGGCACGCGTTTGTTTTAAAAACCCTCTTGGTTTATTATTCCACGCTAACAATTCCGCTGCAGCCGATTTTAACAATGTGTGGGGGCAGTCAACAGTCCCTGTAAGTTGCCGGAGCGTTACACTTAATATCCCAACTCTCGTCAACTACTCAGATTCAGTCTTATATGTAATGTCATCTACTCTCGCACAAGTACGATCATCGTAGGTGGAACCATAACCACAACATGCAAGAATGAGCAACCAAAAATATCATAACACATAATAATATAATCATATTTCATCACAACATTAACATCACAATCAAACTATTCATAAATCAATGTTGTTTCCTTGTATTATGTCGTCATAACATGTTCTCATTAATAGGACGATTCGAGTTGTCTTCCATTGCATATTAAGGATAGAGTTTTCACGAATTCAATTTTTGAAAAAAGTATACTAAATTTTTACATCTTTTCTTATAAGTTTGATGTGTAAATATTCATACTTGAATTGAGGGACCAAGATAGATTTAAAATGAATAACAAATGATATTTGAACAAATCATGATAAGAATTAATCAACTGAAATTTTTAGAAGTAGAATTATTGAAAAGTTGTTGAAATTATCTTTCGAAAATGGTTTAGTTTTACTATTAGGGTTGATTTTATTGATATTTTTGCTTAAACGAGAAACTTTCACTGAGTGAAAATTTAATAGAATAGATACTTAGACCTTGCTTTTTCTCTATTTTTGTTCGAGTGAAAGATTTCTCGCTTAAGAAGAAATCGAGCTCAAAATAAAACTTGTTACGAATCCTAACATGACGGGTTTTTCACTCAAATAAGAGTAGTTCGACAAGTTAATTCTAGTCTCGGCCCAAAGTTGTTCATGCAAAGGTGTTTTCACTAAAAAAAGAATTCTTTTTTTCTTTCTTTTTCTGGTCTTTTTAACTTATTGAATATGTATACTTTTGTAAATTCAAAATGAACATAGATACTTATATTTGATTGATTTGTGGCTTTTCTTGAATGAGTTATTTTATTTTAATATACTTATTGAAATTGGCGGAACTTTTATGAATTTGAAGTCATAATTTTAGGATGATGTGTGAACCATTTTTTGAGTTGTCCATTAAGTATTAACACCTATGTTGCATCAAAGATTTTCTAGCTTAACGATTTAAATCACATAGACTTAGATATCATATGAGAAGAAGCTAATGGGAGAGTTTTTACACATTGTAACATTGTAAATGCACATACATAAGTTATAATTAACTTAACCTGAGAGTTTTTACACATTGTAACATTGTAAATGCACATACATAAGTTATAATTAACTTAACCTAATTCAGGATATGCGAGTCTATTTGTAAATTCATGTCTTGTATTTGATTTGATTTGATGTTCATTTATGATAAGACATACTCAATATGACTATTAAGTCGATATTTCATTGAATATCATTTGACACATAAATCTATGTGCATATAAATTTTAAATGTTTGTAATTGATTGAAATTAAATTGTTAATAAAATTATTCCATTTATATTAGTATTTAATTTTAGCGTTTTACTTTTAATAACTTATATTTGTTATTTATGTGATCACTTACCATGTACATGAATAATTATAAGAAATTATAACCATATGTGCAAAACCATATATATATATATATATATATATATATATATATATATATATATATATAATTGTATTATAATACATATAAATTATTTAACTATATTTTAGTTTTAGGGATAGTTTCTTTTAGGAACGACAAATTAACTTGTCACGATGTTATTTGAACTCGTATTGATTTTGAAAAAAAATCGTATTAATTAAATATGAATATAAATAATATTTTTTTTAAAATTAGGAATGATATCATGCTTTTATATATATATATATATATATATATATATATATATATATATATAGACACACGTGTTCGTCTTCATCTATATATTTGTTTTCATACATATCTTCTTTTAAATACTTTTACTTTTTTTTAAATAATTTAAAGTTTATCTGATTTTTTTATTTTCGATTCTTTAACTTACTTTTAGAATACATATTTAATAATATTATTTTTTTATTTTTTTCTATAACTACTTAAATTTAATCCCATTGTCATTTTATACTCTTATTTGATATTTAATAACTACAATTTTTTTATATTTAACATTAGAAACAAACATGTATATCATTTTGAAATATTTGATAATATAATATTTTTATATTTTAAAAAATTATCTAATTAATATTTGAAACAATAAAAAGAAAAGTATAAACATGGATAGTGATACACTTTTCTCTTATGGAAATGATACAAAAATCTCATAAATGAATTTTTGCTTTGAAAATATGAATAGGATAATTGGACTGATACTCCCATTTTCATTCCTACAAATTTTCACAAAATCAAAACAAAATTTGTTTACGGTTATTTATCAATCTTTTTCTCTTTTTTAATTATAATCCTACGCTTTGTTATTATAATTTACATTTCTAATTTTTAAAATCAAACTTAATTTTGTTAAATATGAGATGTTGAATCAATTGATTATTAAACTGGATCTCACGATTTAGATAACTATTTAAATGAATTTTTTATTATTGAATCATGAATTGATATTTGATCTTATCTTAATTTTTTTTATCTGTTTTGTGTTTTAATTTTGGTTCAATTTGTGTTTTATTTTTTTCTATTCCTAGACTACTAATTTTAATTTAAACAATACAGAAACTCAAAATTGAATACAATATACATATCCTCTTTAATTGATGTAAGTAGTATTTTATATTACAATAAACAAGAAGGTTTTGCATAAGAATTATTGAAGGTTGAAAAATATAAAACTATCACATATAAAGAAAGTAAAATCTAGGGTTAAATATGCTTTTAGTCCCTGAAGTTTCAGTGATTTTTGGTTTTAGTCCCTGCATGAAACATTGATGGCATTTAGTCCTCCTAGTATGAAAACATTTATGTTTAGTCCCTAATTTTGCACGACGTCAAGTTTTTGCTTAAGTGTCTAACGGCCATGTCACCTATTCACTCTGCCACGTAGAATTTATTTTAATTTGGAATGAAATTAAGCATTTTAGCACGTGTTTTGGTGAGTTCGTTTTCTTATAAATCACATTTTAAGTACCAAAACACGTGCTAAAATGCTTAATTTCATTCCAAATTAAAATAAATTCTACGTGGCAGAGTGAATAGGTGACACTGCCGTTAGACACTTAAGCAAAAACTTGACGTCGTCCAAAATTAGTGACTAAACATACATGTTTCCATACTAGGAGGACTAAATGCCATCAATGTTTCATGCAGGGACTAAAACCAAAAATCATTGAAACTTCAGGGACTAAAAACATATTTAACCCTAAAATCTACTAAGGTGAAGATGACATTCAACACATTTTAAAACATTTTGTGGATTGCGACATTTGTAGCATCTATTTCTTTTATAAGCAACTAATATTAATTATCAACGTATTATCATTCTTTTAAATATTGTTTTGTTCAGCCATAGCAATCACTTCAATTTTATCTTTAAATATTTTATTTAAAATTTATTTATTTAATCCTTTTAATTTATGCAAAAGATAATAATTTCATTGAATTCTTCCCTTCTAAATTAATAAAAAAAGTAAAATTAAAAAAAAAATAAAAATGAGCAAACTAAAAGATTATGTTTTACATATACAATTTATTAAACTAAATGACAATAATTTTGTATTAATTATTATTCATCATGATGAATATATAAAATATGAAATATTCTCTTTTTAAAGAATTAAATATCAAATTTTCTCTTCCATAATAGTTAATTGTTTTCTATTCAAGCAAAGATATTATAATTTAACTTTTTCATAAATTAAAATAAAAAGCTCAAGATAAAAAAAACAATACTTTTCAAGAAATTAATTTCAAATTATCAAACAAAATCCATTTCATTTTTCTGGTAATAGAAATATCTGGATAAACGACATTACGTACAATAGAAAAATTAACAAAAAAGAAAATAGTATAATAATAAAATAAAAATATTACTATTATCCTCTTAAAGAAGGGGAAGGCAAAAGATTGTAACAGTTGCGAGCCAACCTGATGCAGTCCAGGCGGTGGAAGATCTCGGCGTTCGGATCTCTCTCCGTCACCACGTCCGACACGGTCACCTGCACGCCGCCTTTGTACCGGCTCAGTCTGCCTCTCACCCTTGCAACCGCCCCAAACTTCACCACTTCGACGAAGCGCGCGGCGAGCTCGTGGCGGCGGCGGCGCACGACGGAGGGGGAATTGGCGTCGTTAAGCCACAGCACGCAGGGGACGCATCCGGTGCCATCGTCAATTGCGAAGCGGAGGAGCCTCTCGGGCTTGAGGTGATGCAGGGTGACAGTGCCAAGGATTTCGACGCGCGAGATTGGGATTCCTCTGCGGAAAAACGACGTCGCGGCGTCGGGAGAATGGAAAGGAAATTGTGTTAGGGATAGGAGATCGAAGGCGAGAAGTTTGACGTGCGTGTTCTGAAGTGCCAATGCATTGTTTTTTCCATTTTCCATCTTCCCCAACTTTACCTCTTTCTCTTCCTTTATATAGTGTCTTCTACTAAGACAATCTTCTTCCACACACTTTAGCTACTGAAATTAATAAATAAATTTTAAAGTAATAAAAGTTATTTGAAATTCATATTAAACTTTTAAATAAAAAGGAAAAGTATATTTCAAATTATAAATCAATTTAGATATAATAATAAAACAAATCCAACCTCAACTATGTTTTCCAAAATTATAATTTTATACACTTAACTCGAAAACTAATGGCGAAATTCTTTTGGATTTTGTAACTTTTAAAATTATTTAATTAATAATAAGGTTAAAAATGTGTTAAGTTAATACTCCTATGATAAATTAATATTCTGAAATATATTAAAATTTAAAAAGTATAAGATAGATAATTCAGAGAAGAACAAAAATAATAACTAATGTAGCGATCTCTTAAAATAAATAAATAAGAAAATAAATATTTATTTAAAAGTATAAAAAATCGTATTTTAGAATTAATCGTGTATTTAAAATAATGAGACTTAAGTATTTTAATATTAAAATTTTAAAGTATAATTAATTAAATTTTTTATAAACAATTTTATTATTTAAAGTACATATTTTTTAGAAAACTTTTCTTAGAAGTTTTTTCTTTCTAAGATATCTTATAATTCGTTAATTTTTTTAAGATAAGAGATATTAGGATTTCTTCTTATGGCGAGTTTATTAAAATCAATCAATCAGTTTCTTTCTTAGTTTGTTTGTTCTTCTTTCATATGATCTTTTTTGTCTCACATGTAGTTTTTGAGTTCTTTTTACTAGTATTTGTTGACTAGTGATTCCAATTGTGTATCTTTATCGTATTTGTGCTTCTTATGCGGGTGTTTTAAGGGTCATCAAGCTATTTGGTTGCTTTTCAAGTAAGGGAAGTCAATTGTTTTAGTGTGCATGAATTTGATAACTATGATGTTATTGGTATGTTGTTTGAATTATATTAGTGTTTGAATTGAATTGTGTGATTTGATTATTGAATTAGATTACTTTCTATTTGGAGTGTTGTTACTAAGAAGACTGAAAAGTAGAGCAATTGAACAAATTGGTATAAGTTTTATTGTATAATAATATTGTTGAACCAACTATTTGAAAAATGAATACCAATTTGAGCAATTGACCAGGTTTGGATTCAATTAAATCACAATTTTGAATTTACTGAGAACTAGTGTAGCATTGAGCGATACTAATGTACTACTAACCATTCAACTCATATAGAGAGGAATCGGGGTGTGGGAGAGAATGACATGAAGTCCTTGTGACTGGCATAAATACTACTACAAGTGCACATCTATAGTGAAACCCTATGTCAAAACATGTATTAGGATAATTGAATCTAGTGTCAACTGTTTACGTGTGTTTGTATAAGTTATTGTACTTTATTAATGTTGAGTTGGTATTTTAATATGATTTAACTACCTTATAATGTTCCTTTTACACACTAACTTACCTCGTTTTTATATTCTTTTATGTGTACTTGTGCTTCGTGATGATCACCTCTTAGTGTAGAAGACTTGTTAGTCAAGGTAGATAAATTTTATTTCCCTGTAGACTACTTCATTATGGATATAGAGGAAGACACAAAAATGCCTTTAATACTTGGCAGGCCATTCATGAAGACTGCCAAGGTAAGCATTGATGTAGATAATGGCAAGTTTAAGGTGAGAATGTAAGGTGACAAGGTAAACTTTGATGTGTTTGAAGCTCTAAAATATCCAATTGAGCGAAAATATTGCTTTAGAATTTATCTACTGGATAGGATTTGGATGGCAATTAGAAGTTCATTTTCTCTAGCAGATCCTTTACAAAAATCATTGATGAACATCGAACTAGGAGGAGATCCTAAAGAAGATGAAGAATAAGAACAAATGATTATACAACTTGATAGTAAAGCTGAGTTGCAAGAAGAAAACTCAAAGGCTATAGCGAGTAGTGGAGCAACATTATAGCCACACAACCCTGCAATTCAAGTGATACTGAAATAGTAAGCAATTAAATTGAAACAACTGCCTCCTCATTTGAGATATGCTTTCTGTTGAGATTGGTATCACCCAACGGAACGTTTTAGAAAGCGTGTAACCGATCAATAACCAAGAGGAGAGGGGTGAATTGGTTCTTTTAAAGATTATGATTTTCTTTCAGAACTTTTATCAAACAGTTTAAAGTCAAGAGATGCAGAGATAGAGAAAAATACACAAAGAATTTTATCCTAGTTCGAATCAAAAGATTCTACGTCCAGTCGTTAATCATTATAAAGAGTGATTAACCTTTTCAATAGAAATTAGTAACAAATTACAATATAGAAATAAGGATACATATTAGAAACCACATTTGTTAACATATAAGAGATGAAAGGCACTTCCCTTTTGACACACAAAAGGATAAACGACTTGACTATGCTTTGTAGGTATACTCCACCACTTAGACACACCAAGAAAGAGCACTTCCTCCTATAAGTACCAAGATCTCAAGCTCCCTTTTCACACACAGATAGTTTTCCTTAGGCACACAACTCTAGTACTCTCAAATGAAAAGTTTTTTTCTAAGAGTTGTTGAGAACTCTATTTATAAACTAAGGTTCGTGTATGGTCAAAAACTGAAAAGGTAACTCCAAACTGCCAGTAATAATCGATTATTTCAGGCCACTATGGGTTTTGGAAAACGTGATAATCGATTATCCTTAGTGATAATTGATTATTGCCGAACCCTGGACAATATCAAAACTTGTAGTGATAATCGATTTTCCCCTATGATAATCGATTATTGCCGCGACAAACCCTTTTATACTTTGCTTGTGATAATCGATTATCCCTTATGATAATTGATTATTGTCGTAATAAATCACTAGGTTATGAAACTTCTAAGTGCTTACAAATGTAAAATAATTCCTATACTAATGATTTCTATGGAAATTGTTTTTAACATTTACAATATAGGTTCTTCAAGTCTTTACTTGTATCATCATCAAAATTACTTCAAAGCAATAATGCTTTATTGGTAACACTTTCCTTTAGAAGGAGTGCAGTCAACCAGTAATTATAAGCAACTCTCTTGAGAAGTTGCTTAAAGTCTTAAAACAAAAACAATAGGATGGATCCTCACTAATTTAAAAGGTATTAGTCCTTCATACTATATGTACAGGATTGTAATGAAAGATGACTACAAGCTTGTGGCTTAGCCAGAAAGGTTCCTTCTATCTCTCCTATAGTGAACATATTTAGGATGCCAAATAATATTTATTAGGTTAAAACCATTTAGGCGTCTCTATTTTCGTAAGGTATTTCCAATTTGGTCCCCTTTTTTTAAACTTTCCCAATTGAGTCCTTATAAGTGCTAATTTCAAACAAATTAGTCCTTGCCGTTAAAGATCGTTAACGGTATTAAAATTGTGCAGAGGTGGGTAGATGACGTTGTTAAAATTCTCCTTTTGATGTGTTAAAATTGTGCAGAAGTGTTAAAATTGTGCAAATGTGTTCAAATTTTTCCCATTCTCCTCTGCACAATTTTAACACCTCTGCACAATTTTAGCACCACAAAAGGAGAATTTTAATCACATCATCTACTTACCTTTGCACAATTTTAACACCGTTAACGATTTTTAACGACAGAGGCTAATTTGTTTGAAATTAGCACTTATAAAAAGTCAATTGAAAAGTTAAAAAAAAGGAGACCAAATTAAGAATACCTTACAAAAATAGAAACGCCTAAATGGTTTAAACCTATTTATTAGTGAAATATTCCTGACTTAGATAATGTTTTGTTTTGATATTTACCTTTCACTTCAATAACATGTAATATAAAATTTGAACTTTACCTTTCACTTCAATAACATGTAATACAAAATTTGAACTTTATTACTTTCTTTCAATGGATCATTATTCTTTCTATTATTTTTTACACTTTTATTTAAATCAATCAAAATAATAATCACTATTATTCACTAATAATCAAATACATAAGTTTTTCAATTTATTATTAAATTAATATTTAATTAAATGTGCCAAGCAATAATATTCACAGAAAATCTAGAACATTTTTTTTATAACAAATACATTAAGACATTTTATTTTATTATAATAAAATAATATTTTCTTCCCTATCATCATAATCTTTTCTAAAAAAGTTAATTTTAACTAATCTAAAAGTCAAATTAAATTACATTCTTCATCCACCTATTTTGATTTTTAAATCTCTAAAAAGAAATATATCTACTTCTTCATCCACTCAAATAAATCTACTCATTCTTTCTTATATTCTTTCTCAAACTTTAAAAATTGTCATGCATTGAAAACCATAATATATTTATATATATAAAAATTATGATTTAATGTTTAATGAATTCATCTAAATAAAATACATAGTTAATTTAATGTTAAGTTATTTAATATATTAAATCTTGAAGAATTAGTTATTGACATGTGCTGAAAATGGCTTGGTGGGTTGAATCGTCCAAAACATTATTAGCTGACAGCAGATAATTCGTAATTATCTAGGAGGGGTATTTATGGGATTAAACATTCAACAAAGGGCAGTTCCGGTAATCTACCTGAGAATAAAATCCCTGCCTGGTCGCCATGTCATTATCACCCAGATTTGTGAATGCCACTTCAGTTTTTTCTTTTTCTCCCTTTTTTTTTTTTCGCCCTTTATTTCATTTCTCTTTTCTGTGCTGCAAACCCTCAAATTTGGACACACAAAAAGGTAAGAAAACAGAGAAAGAAAGTGATAGAGTGACCAAGTGAGACAAAAAATTGATTCATTTTCAGAATCAGAAAACCCCTTATGGACCATACAGAAAAAATTGCATTCTTGTGTATTAAGCAATAAGCATCAGAAAGAAAGAGAGACAAAAAAAACAGTGGTTGGTTAAGTTTTTGTCTATCACTGGTCAACAAAGGTTGTTTTTCTAGAATCTTTTTCCACCATGCTTGGAACATGGTGTTTTTCTTTTTTCTATTATCAGTTTCTATCCTCAGCAATGAAAACTGAGAAGGGGGAAACATAGTTGGTGTGAAGTGCATTAGTGTTAGTGCCAATAATAGAAAGACAGATAAAAATAACAAAAGGAAAATGAAAGTTGCAACAAGAAAGAAAAAGAGAAAAATTAGGGCTAGTAGTGATTAGAGTAGTAGACTAATGTGTTAATTAATTATTTTTGTGTTTTTTTATTATTGTGAAGCTCATGGGAGACAAGAGCGTATCAAGGGAAATCCTAAAAATTCGATCTTTTCTTATCTGTTAATATAAATAAAAAAGTGTCAACAGAGAAAAGTAGCATAAAAAGGGCATAAAATAAAAAGCAGCAGTGTATAGACTAGACTGAGAGACAGAGTTGGACCAAATAAAACTTGGTTCCTATGGTTCATTGTACAGCCACCCTTTCTTTCCTGTTACAGGTAAACAAAACGTAAGCATTATTTGTATTTCTTTCTTTCTACAAAACCCCATTACTGCTATTTATGTCTCTCTCTCTTTCATTGGGTTGTGTGTGTTTGTGTTTTGGGGTCAGTGTCCCTGCTTGGAATATTATATGCAAGAGGGAGTGTGAACCAGTTTCACGCCTACAGAGCATGATTATTGGTTAGAGTTCTCCTGTGTTTTTTAATGTGATCCTCAGCACCAGTGAGAGACAAGGCCAAGTGTTTTGGGTGTAGGGGAGGAGAGAGATGGGGTGAGGGAGGTGGTGGTTCTTTGGAATTTGAGCTGTTTTTCCATCTTTTGAGACCCGTGCTTGTTTCTGAGCTTGGAAAGTTTTCTTCTTTTAATTCTGGGTTTTGTTTCTTTTTCCATGTTTCTTTTTGTCTTGGTGGTTTTTGAAGTGGGTTTTGCTTGTTAGGAGAGAGAAAGAGAGGCAATTGGTCAATCCTTCATCATGCTTGGTGTGTTTGTGCTTGCCCTTTCTGATGTTTTGGATCACGAAAAACAATGCTGTAATGATGCTTTTACATGGAGTTTGGTTCTGTTACCCTTTTTCTTTTCTAGCACAGCCAGAGAAAAGTGTCTGTAATTTTGTCATAACTTTAAAGAAAGTTAACCTCCTATGTGAGCACTAACTATATAAATTACTTTTGTTGGGGCTTCTCTAAATATAGATATGAAGGGGGCAGCAGGGGAGCAGGGGAATAACACAGCATAGCAGCTCAGGAAAACTAGGCAGAGTGTGAATTTCTTGCTGATGGGTCTTAGTTTGAAGATGCAGAGCCACCATCCTGTGGCTTTGAGGTTGTATGATCAAATGGGGTCTAAAAGAAAGTACACTTTCATTCAGGCTCACAGAGCTTGGCTTCCAAAGTTCTTGCTGCTGTGGATCCTGCTAATGGCTTTGATAAGTTGGTGCATCTTTAGCAAAATGGATGATGATACTAAAGTCAGAAGGAAGGAGGTGCTGGGTAGCCTCTGTGATCAAAGGGCAAGAATGCTACAGGATCAGTTTAGTGTTAGTGTTAACCATGTCCATGCCCTTGCCATCCTCGTTTCAACCTTCCATTACTACAGATACCCTTCTGCCATTGACCAGGTTATTGCTTATTCTTCTGCTCTAATTTTTTATTTGATACGAGGTAAGAATGATAATTTGTGTAATGGTTTGAAAGAAATGAAAGACTATTTGGGGTTTTCATACCTGTACATCTAGTTCAAACTGTGTAAATAACTCCATCCATTTGCATACATCTTGACTTTCATTGTTCATTATAAAATAGGAAACCTTTGCCGAGTATACAGCCCGGACAGCATTTGAACGGCCATTACTGAGTGGTGTGGCATATGCACAAAGAGTTGTTAAATCTGAGAGAGAGAGATTTGAGAAAGAACATGGATGGGTTATAAAGACAATGGAAGAGAAGTCTTCACTGGTTAGAGATGAGTATGCCCCGGTGATATTTGCACAAGAAACTCTCTCATATCTTGAGTCTCTTGATATGATGTCTGGACAGGTAGATTACAACTCTGTTGAACATACTTTATTTTGTCCTATTCACATTTCAAAATTTATTTATTTTTGCATGATTCAGGAGGACCGAGAAAACATTTTAAGGGCTAGAGCCACTGGGAAAGCAGTTCTGACGAGCCCTTTCAGGCTGTTGGGTTCTCACCATCTTGGTGTGGTTTTAACATTTCCTGTGTACAAGTCCAAGCTCCCTCAGAAGCCAACAGTGGAAGAACGCATCGAAGCAACTGCAGGGTGGGCTTTAGTTTCTCTTCTACTTTATTTTTCAAGTTTGCTTTTGTGATAATCTTGGCAAGTCTTTGTGTCATCTGGCATAGTATATAGCTCTTGTTGTTCTGCATGTGTTGTTTTCATAGCCTAAATAATGATGACAAAAGTGGTGACAAGTGCCAATGTACTAATTTTTTCACCACAAATCTGTAATTGTATAAAATGTTACCACATCTGAAAGCCCATGCTGCTTCTTTTTCCATTTGATCACAAATCATGCTAATTATTAAATTGTTCCTCTAGTATTGGTATTTTAATTAACTTAATTTTAATTGAATTCAGTTCTGTATGTAACTGCCAGGGTGCATGTGTGGCTTTTTGTTTAATGTAAACCAGTAGTATTCCAATTTATTGAATAAATTTGTAATGGACATCAGATATGTTGGAGGATCCTTTGATGTTGAGTCCCTTGTTGAGAATTTACTTGGACAACTTGCTGGTAACCAAGCAATTTTGGTGAATGTATATGATATCACAAACTATACTAATCCACTAATAATGTATGGAAAGCCCTATGAAGAAGGTGATATGTCTCTTGCCCATGAAAGCAAGCTTGATTTTGGAGACCCATTCAGGAAACATCAAATGATATGTAGGTAGGTGCTTCTGGCTGCTTTGCTTTTTTCTGTCAGGAGCTTTGATATTTTCACTTGTCAAGAGATAGTTATCATCAAAACTTTGAATAGGTACCATCAGAAGGCACCAACAAATTGGATTGCTGTTACCACGGCATTTCTATTCTTTGTGATTCTTATATTAGTGGGGTACATTTTATACGGTGCTGGAAATCATATTGTCAAAGTGGAAGATGATTTCCATGAAATGCAGGAACTGAAAGTTCGAGCAGAATCAGCCCACGTTGCCAAGTCCCAGGTAATTTTCCTTACAAATAGTTATCATGGTTCATTATTTTAAGGATTGCTTTCTGCTCACAGTAACCTAAATTATGTTTTTAATTTCAGTTTCTAGCCACGGTCTCTCATGAAATTAGAACACCCATGAATGGTATCTTAGGTAACTTCAAGAGTCTGCCTCTATCTTGTTGACAAAATGTGATATATGCTATCATAACTTGCATTTTTTCATTGAAGATGATGATGCCATTTAACTCCAAATTACTGCAGGAATGCTTGCTCTGCTTCTAGATACAGAATTGAGTTCAACCCAACGGGATTATGCTCAGACTGCTCAGGCATGCGGAAAGGCACTAATAACATTAATAAATGAGGTGCTGGACAGAGCTAAAATTGAAGCTGGCAAGTTAGAGCTGGAGGCTGTTCCCTTTGATCTTCGTTCCATACTTGATGATGTTCTTTCCCTTTTCTCTGAGAAATCTAGACACAAAGGTTTAGAGGTATGCTTAATTGTTGATTATCCTACTAAAATAGCTCAAGATTGTTTTTCTCTTTCTAAGTTATAAAATTTCACCATTCTTTTTTTTTTATTTACTGATGAACTTCCTCACCTTTTTTGGGGTGTTATGCCATTGGATATTCATGTTCTTGATGCTCATGCTGATCCTCAACCTGAACTTTTGGTTGTGGAAGTAAAGCTGGCTGTGTTTGTTTCCGATAAAGTACCGGATATTGTCATGGGAGATCCTGGGAGATTCAGACAAATAATAACAAATCTTGTTGGCAACTCTGTTAAAGTAGGTGGAATTTCGAAGTTTATCTCTATGATGTTATTTTCATATGGAAATGTCATTCCGACTGTTTCAATTTTCTTACTTTTACATATAGTTTTTTCTTTTCTTCTTAGCTGGCTAGTGAGGAAGAGAGCAATGATTTTAGTTCTCAAATCCTTCATATTCATTTGCTCCATTGCATTCATTGAAATCATTCACAAGGTACTTGTTAATAATATTACTAACTAATTTGCACGTCTTGCAGTTCACTGAACACGGACATATATTTGTCAAAGTCCATCTAGGGGACAATAGAAACTGCATAATGAATGGAAAACATGAGACTTTTCTGAATGGAGAATCAGATGAAGTTTTCCTTATATCTGATGACTATCATTTCAAAACCTTAAGTGGACGTGAAGCAGCTGACGAACGGAACAGCTGGGATAATTTTAAGCTCCTAATTGCTGATGAAAAATGTTGCCTTGATTCTTCAAGAGAAATGGTGGCTACTTGTGAAACATCTGAACAAGTCACATTGAGGGTGTGTGTGGAAGACACAGGAATTGGAATCCCTTTTTCAGCACAGGATAGGATATTCATGCCTTTTGTGCAGGCTGACAGCTCAACTTCACGAAATTATGGGGGCACTGGTATTGGCTTGAGTATCAGCAAATGTCTGGTTGAACTAATGGGTGGTAAGATAAACTTCATAAGCCGACCCCAGATTGGGAGCACTTTCTCGTTTACTGCAGTTTGTGGAAGATTTAAGAAAGGTCCGGTTACTGACATGAAGAAAAATTTGGAAGATCTTCCTTCAAGTTTTAGAGGGCTGAAAGTCATTGTTGTTGATGGAAAACCTGTTAGAGCTGCTGTGACTAGATACCATTTGAAGAGACTAGGTATACTAGTTAAGGTTGAAAGTAGCATCAGTAAGGCTGTTGCTTTATATGGTAAAAGTGGTTTTCTGGACTCAGGGTAAGTTCTATTTTTCCTTCTTTATTTTTTGTTTGGATAGACTTGGTGTTAATTATGGAGAAACTGAAAGTGATAATTAACTACAGTGATGTCAACATTTTTATATTGTTCTAATACATGCTTGTGGTTTTAAAAAAGTTTTTTCATTCTTATGGCTTTTATTATTCTTGTAAGTTATATTGTGAAATTGCTTGTGACTATTTTTTTTACCACATATTGAGAAGATGTGCTATTACAAAATATTTTTTGCTCAAGTTGCATGGTTGAGTTCATTCACTAGTGAAACTACTTGGATGTGGCAGAATGTTCCTGCCAGATATTATCATGGTTGAGAAGGACACATGGATATCTGGAGAAGATGGGATTTTCAATATGTGGAAACAGAATGGTCACATGTTTAAGATACCTAAAATGATCCTTCTGGCAACCAATATTAGTAACATTGAATTTGATAAAGCGAAGGCCATGGGTTTCACTGATACTGTGATCATGAAGCCTCTGAGAGCTAGTATGGTGGCTGCTTGTCTTCAGCAAGTTTTGGGGATGGGGAAGAAGAGGCAGCTAGGGAAAGACATGCCGAATGGTTCTGCTTTTCTACACAGCCTTCTCTATGGAAAGAAAATCTTGGTGGTTGATGACAATGGGGTAAACCGAAGGGTTGCTGCAGGTGCTCTGAAAAAGTTTGGAGCTGATGTGAAGTGTGCAGAAAGTGGCAAAGCAGCACTTGAAATGCTGCAATTGCCTCACAATTTTGATGCTTGCTTCATGGACATTCAAATGCCAGAAATGGATGGGTATGCATACTTGTATTGACTGTTATAGCTTTTTTTCATGCTTTATTATATATTAAAATTATTTATACTGAAGTACTTAGAAAATTGTAGATTCATATTGTTGGAAATCTGACTATGAGTCTAAGTCTCATATTAAGGTAGAAAACTCATAAATCCATTGTCTTAAAATTACGGTTTTGAATTTGAAGTGGTGTCAATTCCTTATGAGTTTGAGCTGGTGTTTTAAGGACGTTAGGAAATCTTTTCTCAAAGACCCTATTACATGTTTCAAATGATAAAATGCATGAAGTGTTCATGGTTACTCTTGTCCCGGAAGTTACTCAATAGCATTTAATGTTTATTACATCCTTAAGATCTCTTAGATATAAAAGTTTTGTTACATATTATGTCAATGTAAAAATCTGAATTTTGTCTATATCTTGGTTTGTTCAAACTTGTAAGCAGTCCTGAACGCAGAGGAGAAGAATATGTTCTAATTCATGGAAACAAATAACTGTTTTTACACATTCTGCAGATTTCAAGCAACTAGCCAAATTCGGATGATGGAGAGCAAGGCAAATGAGGAGATGAAGAATGGGAGTGAGTGGCATGTGCCTATATTGGCAATGACAGCTGATGTGATCCATGCTACATATGATGAGTGCTTGAAACGTGGCATGGATGGATATGTCTCAAAGCCATTTGAGGAAGAGAATCTGTATCAGGAAGTTGCAAAGTTTTTCAAAACAAAGACCATCTCAGACTCATAACAATGTTCTTCTTACTTGGCAACCAACTAGAAGATTGGAGACAACACATTTTAGTTTCTTCACATGTTGCATGTAACTTGTTCTTGTGCTTTGATGCATGGAGTAACACTTGTTTTCTCAACATATTTGAGTTCATTGATGAGGGATCATACTAACTGCTGCAGTTTGGTATTGTTAGAGTAAATGTATACCACGCTACACCCCCCAATAGTGTACAGATTATGGGTAGGGTACGAGTGAAATTATGTAAATTCAATGTTTTTTCCCTTATATCATTTAGAAGGCTTTTCAAAAGCAATAGCTTTTTATGTAAAGGTATCATGTAATAGATTTGGTCACTGATATCTAAACTTGTGTGCTTATGTTTAGTGTAGAATATCTTTGGTGCATGGAAGAAAGGCCAAATGACAGTTTTGTTTGTTAAACAAATCATTATTTATTTATATCAAGTTGAAGTAATTATTCATTTTCTTGTAAATTTTTACATGTATTCTATATGTTGAAACAGGTATAACAATATGGATTATTTTCTTTCCCTTGATGTTTTGCCACGTATTTGCCAAACAATTGAGTGATGCACGAATGCCATGGTTAGGTATAATAGTGTTTTCATTTTCAGTTCTCTAATTGCATGATTTTATAAGATAGTCACTGAGAAAATTCTGGTGCAAATGCACCTGATAGAGGGAAAATGGTACTAAAGTCAAAAATATTAATATGAATGAAATTTTTCCTAATTTAACTAATTCGGTGAACATCATTTCCTCCCCTTGAATTTTAAAAATATAACAAAAATCCAGAGGGTAAAGAAGTGTTAGAATATGGTGAAGAAAAAAAAAACAGCAGTTTTAGGAACAGAAGACCAAATCAAAGTTATACAAGAAAGTTTGTTAGCGGTTATTCACCTTTAATATCAACAACTTAAAGAAGGAAAGAGAGAAAGAGAAAGTCAAATTCCAGTTACCATTTCTGGTCCAAATGCATGTTCTCAAGCTAATATTTTATCTTTAAGAAAAATTATTTTTCTAATACACCTAAATTTTTTACATTCATTTGAGACTATCTTTATTTATGATTTACTTTTTTTTTTAAATACAAAAAATTACACTTTTATGACTATTTTACCTTTATAATATGTATCAAATCAATGTAAAGTGTCTTGGTACCATTACACTATCTTTAAACTCTTTTCTTTCATATGAAATTTGAAGTCAAATTTTCATCCAATTTCAAGTCTTTATTTTATTTGACAAAACCTTCCAATAAGTATGAGTTAAAGAAAGTGAGATTAGTTAAAAAAAAAGACCATAATATTTTAACAACCTTTTTTAACAACATTTTGACAATAGATTATGTATTACTATTTTATTTGTTCGTATACTTGAAACAGACCAATCACAAGCTGCCACATAAACGATTGTAAAAAAATTGTAAAAGAAGTTGTTAAAGATACATTTTCCAAAAAAAACATATGGTGCAGAATAAAAAAAATAGAAAAAATAATGATCTTTTTCAAAGTTTGTGTCAAAACATATGACCATTACCTAACATGACATAGATTCTCCCACATTGGAACACCACCTTTTAGTTGCCTTTAGCCGGCCCTAATCAGGCTTAATTAGCAACATATCGTTGACTTAAAGATGTGATAACACAATGGGAAACAAAATGGCAAATGCACCAAATTAGGTAAACTTTCATAACATCAAAATTAAACATGTTTAATTGATTCCAAAAGTTCTCTTGATGACCCTTTTTCCTAAAATTCACAGAACTTGTATCATAATATATTTTATTCATATGAATCAAATATGTCCATGATCGAATCCTTTCCCCCTTTGACTTTCTTAACACACTACTGATATTTTGGCCTTTAAATACAGATGGATTTTTCCTGTCACTTCTTATGTGAGGGTTTTTCCTTTCTCTTCTTAATTTTTTGATTGATCACCATGACTTTTGGTTGGTGTTGCTCTGTGTGTATGATATTTGTCTTGGTGGGTTTGAGAGTAGAAGAAGCTAATGCTCAGTTTTTGAGAAAAGTTGGAAGAAAACAGTTACCTTACTGGTCAATATTGGTGGATCAATCAGGGCATGGAAACTTCACCACAATACAATCTGCCATTGATTCAGTTCCTTCTCATAACATGTATTGGGTTTCTATCAAGGTCAAGGCTGGTACCTATAGGTATAAAACTATACTATTCTCACATCTTCAACTTTATATATACTATTTTATTTATTTTTACATATTCAATGTTAAAATTCTTACAAAAATTGATGTCTACAACTTGTAAAGTTAAATGACAGGCTTAATGTCTCCTTACTTTTTTCTCTTTTCTTCCTTGAAAAAATATAAAAGTTTACATTTTTATAATAATTTTACTCTTGTGTTTTGTGTTAAATGAATATAAAATTGTGTCATAATACTGTTACTCATTTATAAATTACGTCTTATTGTTGAAAAATGATAATTTGATACACATAATTTTTTTATATTCATTTGATATTATCTTTACTTTTTATTTTTTTTTCAAAAAATTACAAAAATTCATTCTTTAAGACCATTTTACTTTTGTTAGATGTGTCAAATGAATGTCAATGTGTTATGCTATCTTTATTGTTTCATTTATTTGGTTTTTCCAAGGTAGGATTTTAAATTATTAAATTTAGCAAATGAGAAAAATATAATTAAGAGAAAGAGAGACCCTACAAGATATATTGTCAGTCAATTTTTTGTGTGAAGATTATTCATTAATAACCATCAATAAAATATTCCATTGTGAAATTTTAAAACTTAAAATGGCAATAGAATATATGAAATATATATATATATATATATATATATATATATATATATATATAAAGTGGCATTATCTTTTTCTTATTGGTATGTATTTTCTAACAAAATAAAATGGACAAGCAGCACTATATATATGATATGAAAAATTAACAAATTAATGCATAATATCAGTGTTATACTGTTAGTATAATACACCATAGTATATGTTCATATTTTTTGCATTAGTACATGAATATTTTTGTGGTGTAATTAGGGTGTGAAGATACTATAATTATTAATTTTGTTGATTGTGTGAATCCGTGGATTAATGTGAAGACAAATATTCTTTTGACACACTTAATTTTTTATATTAATTTAACACTATTTTTTCTTATTTTTTACTCTTTTTTTTAAAATAAAAAAATGTATAATTTTATGACTATTTTACTTTTATATTATGTGTTAAATGAATGTAAAAGTATGTCATAATATTATTGTTTGAATGTGAATGCTTTTATGTTGTTTTTGTTTCAGAGAAAAAGTGAAGATTCCTTATGATAAGCCTTACATCATATTGAAAGGGGAAGGAAAGAGAAGAACTTTTGTTGAGTGGGATGACCATTATAATACCTCACAGAGTCCTACGTTTGCAGCCATGGCTGACAACGTTGTTGTCAAATCCATGAGCTTTAGGGTAAGAATCTTCTTCTATCTAATATTTCATTTTTGCTCTTTTTAGGTTAAATTAATATTATTGCCTCTTTATTTTCCTTAACCTTAATCAAGTCATTCCTGTGCCTTTAAATTTTGATTTAGTTATTTATGATTTTTTTAAATATTTTTCCTTATTTAAGCCATGGTAGCCAAATATTTAGTGATAATTTGCTCGATTCATGTATATTTAAGAGAGATATAAATACATATTATTAGGCATGGAATAGTCTATTAAATAATATGATATTTTCTTACTTTACATAGGTCAATGAATCAATTATGTTATGAATTGAAAATCCTACCTTTTGTCTTTTTCTACGAAGAAAAAGAAAACGTTTCTTTTATTTATTAGAAAAATTAAAAGCTAATTGTTTATCGATTTTTCTTTTAGAAAAAAATACATCTTTAGTTATTATAGTGAAAATTGTAATTAAATATTAAAATTTAAATATAAAGATCAATTTTTTGTTTTAATAAAATTATATAATTTTGTTATTTATCATATATTAGTTAATTAATATATTTAATTGGATGAATTAATATAATTAATATAATTAATAATTAAAAACTTAATTTATAAATATTAATAACTTAAATTATAGTATTATTTTGTATTTATACATCTAAATATTAAAATGAAAAATTGATCTTTTAAATTTATATTTTCATTATAATGAGTCCAAAAAAAAAAATTACTAGCTCACACAGTCTTTAATTCGTCAAATTCACAAGTGTAATGTATTGGTTAAAACAAGTTGGTGAACTACAAATGCCAACTTATGTTATTAAATTAGTATTTGTTGAGAATTTAAATATGAATCCAAGTTTTATATTGAATAGAAATGAAAAAGAAGAATATTATATAAAAGTAAAAAAATTATTAATTTATTATTTTAAAATTTAGGTACAAAGTAATGTGAATATTTTATATGATTGAATTTATATTTTTTAATTATATGAAATTTAAATCAAAATTATGAAGATCAGTAAATAATACTGTGAGATAACTTAAATGCTCCTAAAGATTTAACCTTTTAATCTCCTTCTAGGTTTTGTTTAAAAGTTAGAAAATGTGTTTAATTTAGCAAAATAAGATTAAGGTGTGATAATTTTTTTTAACCTTGTCTATGAGCAACAGAATTCATACAACAACCCAATAAACAGTAAAGCCATTAAGCCTGCTGTGGCTGCTATGGTTAGTGGAGACAAGTCGTACTTTTTCAGAGTTGGTTTCTTCGGTTTGCAAGACACTTTATGGGACGACACAGGAAGACATTACTACAAGCTTTGCACCATTCAAGGTGCCATTGATTTTATCTTCGGTGCAGGCCAATCATTATTTGAGGTAACAATAATATTAATAATTAAGTGTTATATATCATAGAAAAAATGTTTGATGATGAATATGTTGTTGGTAGAGATGTTCCATATCTGTGATTGGTGGAGCACTAGATCCTGGGTTACCAGGATTCATCACAGCACAAGGGAGAACACATTCAGAAGATGAAAATGGCTTTGTTTTCATTCATTCTCATGTCTTTGGAAATGGAACAACTTACTTGGGGAGACCGTGGAGAAGTCATGCTAGGGTTTTGTTTTACAAGACCAACTTCACCAACGTTGTACAACCTGCTGGTTGGGATGCTTGGAAATTTTATTCAAATAAGTATGTTTCTATTCCCTCTCTCTAATTAATCACACATCTTTTTTATAGGCAAAAAAATATTTTTTGACACACCTAACTCTTTTACATTCATTTGATATTTTTATTTTTTATTTTACTTTTTTTTTAAAAAAATACTACATTTTACATTTTTATTATTATTTTACTCTTATTATCTGTCAAATGAACGTAAAAGTGTATCGTAATATCATTCTTCGTGTATACAACAGGAGTGGCATAACATTTGCAGAGTATGGAAACTTTGGGGCTGGTTCTGACACTTCTGAAAGAGTGAGTTGGACAAAGAAGTTGGATCTAGAAACAATTGAGAATATGACAAGCACCAAGTTCATTGACACTGATGGCTGGCTTCAGAAACAACCATTCTAATGCAACAATCATTTCACTAATGTTGTTATACAAAAATATTTAATTAACTTATTTTTAATTCAATAATGTATTATTTACCTTTTATGTAGAGAGAATTAGTTGAAATTTATATATAGCTTTATTAGTGTGATTAGGTTTGTGTTTTATAATTTTTGTCTCAAATCCATGTCATATTTTTTCAATAAAATGAAAACTTATCATTGATTAGTTCAATTTGGCTTATTTATAATTTTTTTCTTTCCTCCTAAATCAAATTAACCAGTTTTGATTTGATTTCTGTAATTTCTTTCCAAAATTGAAAATTATTTTCATTCATATTATTATGTGATACTAATTACGTGTTTATGTGCTAATGAAAAAAAGAGAGTAAAAGTTGTTACTTCAAAGTGGAGCTTACTAATTTTTGATGATAACATATGATAACATTTATAAATTTTTGAATTTAATTTATCTGTAAAGACTAAGTATTAATTTCAAAGTTTCGAGAAATAAAAATAGTTTGAAGAGACTAAAACTAAATTTCATAAGAATTAAAAATATTTATTTTTATAGAAATGAAAAATATAGGAATTTTCTTATAAAGATTAAAATCAAAATCATGAATTTTATAATAATTAAAAATATTTAAGCATTTTTTTTATATAAAGCAAGATATATTTGAATAATTCTTGATGTTAGATCTCACTTTTATATGCATATTACAAAATTAGAAATTTGATGCGCATGTTATGTTTTTTATTCGTTTTAGTTTTTATATTTGTTTTTAATTAAATTAAATTAAATTTTGTTAATTAGAGTTAATGTGATCAATTCTATCAAATTGGTGTTAAGGACATTTTTGAGATGTAATTATAAAAATTTAACCATTCATTTAGTTTTTTTTTTATTTATTTAATTGAATTCCTATATTGTTTATAAAGAGACAATGTGATTTTTTTTTTAAATTAGTGTTAATATCATTAGAAGGTAGTTATCCATTTTCTTCCTCTCTAATCCTTTCTTCTCTAGCACACAATCCTACTAAGATTGTCTACTTCATATCCAAGATCAACTCCTTTAGATTCAGGTTTTCCATGGTAGATATTTAGTAAATATTATGGGAGTATCCAAACATATGTACATTATTTTTGGGATGCCACATAGACAAAATATACTAAAATTAAAATAAATTATTATTATATACATTGAATATAGTAGAAACTATATATGAGATTAATCTCCTTTGTGTTGAATATACACATATGGTACTCTATTAATAATAGAAAAAATATGGACTAAACCCAAAATATAAATAAGTAATAATACAAACTAATTAAAGATAAAAGATAAGTTAAAGATAATTAATATATCTAATACTCACCCTCAAGTTGGTGCATACAAATTGTATGTACCAAGTTTGTTACTAATAAATCAATACAAACTTTGTGAAAATATATGTTTCTACACTCGAGTGACACCAAATTGTTAATGATTTGTGAAGATGACATAGAAGACAAAATACCAACCTAGAAGACTTCCACCGAACAACAAATCTAAGGCTGCTCCATATAAATCTCTTCTTGCAAATCGTTGTTAAGGAATACATTGTTGACATCTAGTGAATAAAGAGATTATTGTTGAAGAGCCACCGTAGCTATAAATAAACTAACAAAACTCATATTTGTCATTGGAGAAAAAAGAATATTTGGATTAGTCAAACGCAATGGTGACAAAGGGGGGGGGGGGGGGGGGGGCGGAGGGGTCAGAAGAGACAACAATAGAAGAAGCCATTGATGAACATGAGAAAGAAACCTTAAAAATCCAAGATTCTTCAATCAAGGCACTTGAAAGAGAAAAAAGAGTGACCTCAACGCTTTGAGTAGTTGGTTGAGAGGAGATGAGACATGCGACCACACATAAAAAACCTAAAAGTGGTAAAAGAGTGACCTCGACACTCTTAATCGCTGCTTGAGAGGAGACATGCCACAACGCACGACAAAAAAGGGAGTTGATCCACCACAACTTCAAAAGACACTAAGAGTACGTATGAGCTTTGATGAAGTCGTCGTTGACGATACAGTGGTCACCTGGTCGAGAAGATAAAAACCGTGTGATCATCGAAACTTTAAACTTTCCCTTAAAAATAAGAGATTTATAAAAGCCTTTACTTTATTTTAACTTAGCCGTCAAAATAGTAAAATGAAAAGTGTAGGAATAAGAGAAATTTACACAACAATTTTTATATTGGTTTAGATAAAAAGATCTTATGTCTAGTTATTAATCAACTCAACAAGAGTGATTAACCAAAAATTATATCAAACTAAAAATTACAACCACTAATAAGTGAAACATGCAATGAACACAAGAGATAAAGATAACACCTTTTTTGAAGTAACAAGAATTGAACACCTTACTTGAGTCACACAAAGGATGAACACAACTCTCTTGAATTACAAAAGAGATTAATAAGATAACAAATCTTAACAACAAAAGCACTAATACAATTTGGATACCAGATAATACGCTCTACTACTAGATAATACAATCTTGTATAGGGAATAGTGTGATCACTTCTGAATTTGAATCCTCAAGAGGCATAAACAAAAATAAATAAGAGAAGAACACATAATATGATAGAGATGGATACGTTGATAACATTATCGTTGACGCGATCAAATTAATACTACTAAACTATAACAACTTCATTATTGCTAAGATAGTAGCCAATAAAATAGAAAGGATAAATTCAACCCTAAGTCGTCTCCCAACGAAAACAAAATTGATTCTTAACAAATTAGTTCTTATAAAAACTATACAAAATGGTTAGTAAAATAATAAAGAAGATAAAGAAAAAGAAAAAAAAAATTAAAGAACAAAGTAGAAAGAAAGAAATTCATAAAAAGTTTTGAAAAGATAAAAATAATGATAAAGAAAATAGGTTGATTTCATTGCTTTTTTTAAATAAGATTCATAGTTGGTTATCTAAAGATTAATGTTCAATTAATTATTATCTTAGATTTTCAAATCAATCAATATAAATTCTTAATTAATATATATATATATATATATATATATATATATATATATATATATATATATATATATATATATATATATATATATATATATATATATATATATATATATATATATATATATATATATATATATATATATATATATATATATATATATATATATAAGGTTTGTTAACTTATGTAACTTCTTAAAGTGTACCAAATTTTAGTTGACAAATACTCTTGTGTTTAATGTATATCTTTTTGTATGAATAACATTTTTGTCAACTAAAATTTGGTAAACTTTAAAAGATTACACAAATTAACAAATCCCACACACACACACACACACATATATATATATATATATATATATATATATATATATATATATATATATATATATATATATAATTATGTTTTTGAATATACATTTTTTTTCCTAATTTTATCTTAATAATTATTTTTTTAAAAATTAAAATAATTAATTTCTTAAATTTATTTATTCTTTAACTAACTGTTTTTTAAAATTTAATATTTTTCCTCTTTGACGGTTTCTTTTAAACTTAACAATTTTTTTGAAGTAAAATAACTATTTAAAATAAAAAATTACTTATAAAATATATAAAAACTTATATTTATTTTTATAATCATAATTTTATTATTATAAAAAATCACTAGTCACTACAAAAATTATATTTTATACAAGGGATTTTTTTTTCCGGGGGTTGGAAAACCTCTAAAAATTTCGACGGTTTTAACTGCACCCATGTTTTAACTTTTCTTTTAATTTAAAAAATTAATTTGTAAGTCATCATTTTCGGTCTCTCTCTTTTTGAAACCCTATTTTCTCTATCTTCTCCATCTTCTCCACCATTCTTGTCATGCCTCGTTTTTCATCTTCTCCACTGTGACTGTCGACCCGCAACAATATTTTGCATCATTGGACACTGCAACACTCGATCAGATCCATCCTTCCACCGTTCGCGGTTAGCGCCCTCTCCCTCTCTTCTGCCACCGCACACTTTTGTCGATATTTTGTTTTTATTTGTGTTTTCTCCATTAAAATCACTTATAATATCAAGGTTAAATATATCTTTTGCTCTTCATTTCATGTTTTTTTTTTGTCTCAATTGAATCCAAATATTTGTTAATTTGAGGCAATAAAGCCATCTCCGTTAACTTTTCACTTACGCCGTCTAACTCTGAAAATTTTTTATATTCGTGGCAATATGTATTAAGTTTAATGAATGTTCTTTTGTATAATAAAAATTTCACGTGGAAAACTAAATTTTTGGTGTTGGTGCTCGGAAGGAAGAGTACTGGAAGTAGAGTTATGGAAGCAATGCTTCATCTTCTTCTTGTAAATGCTTGGATTCGGGGTTTCAACAGAGTTGTAGCAGTGTGATAGTGTCCGGGCACCCATTCACATCCCTTTTTGCCCTTTCATGGATGAAATCCAGATGGAACGTCAGCGCTTCCCTCTCAAACCCACCAACAAAAACCAAACCATTGACCATTTTGGTCGCACCAGAGAACTCCAGTCCATCACAAGATGACAACATTGTACTCAGTGTTGCTTTGTCAAATCGACATCACACTGTCCTTGACTCACTCGTTTGCTTAAACAATCTAAAACCCGTGTCAAGATCCTTGTTCCTTAAAAACCCATAAATCATTGTATTCCATGACACGGTATCTTTCATAGACATATGATCAAACAACTTAACGGCATCCTTCAGTTGACCGCATTTCGTATACACAAAAAGGAGAGAGTTCCAAACAAAAAGGGCATTGTGGAGGGAGCTATCAGAATCGTAACATGGAGGTTGCTTGATGATACGGGCATGGATGGAAGAACCAAGATTAAGATTTCCATCTCTGCCGGCAAACCGAGAGAAGAGAGCTCAAGTCTGTATGGTTGAGGACAAATTTTGAGGTTGTAAGAAATGGGTTTTTAAAAGTTGGTGCCTTCATGGTGAAGGGTATATGCAGAGAATCCAGCCATGAAGGGAGATGAGCGCTGAAGTTCCATCTGGATTTCATCCATGAAAGGGCAAAAAGCGATGCTTGATCATACTAACCTTCGTCTACTTCTTCTTTTTGCCAAATGAAATCCCTAATTTTCACTCTTAGCAGATTGCAATCCCTAATCCCCTAATGCAATTTAAGTAAATCCCCTACATAAAAATATCCCTGTCATAAACTATTTTTTTAAAATATAAATTCTACCACATAATTGAATCACTTAAAATATCTGATCCACACTATAACAGTTAGACGACGTTAGTGGAAAATTAACGGAGATGACTTTATTGCCTCAAATTAACAAATATTTGGATTCAATTGAGACAAAAAAAAAACATGAAGACCCAATTGAGAATTGAACACAAATATGAGGAACAAAAGATATATTTAACCTAATATCAATTTTATTTTGTTTCCATATTCTAAAAAATATGAAAAGTAATATTAATATCATTTTATTAATAATATAATTATAACAAATAAATATAATATATACAAATTAATTTTTTAACCAATAAAATTTCACTCACTTCATATAATTAGTTACAAAATAATACTCACACTTCTTATCATTTATGTTAATCAATGTCATATTTATGTTTATTAAGACACTCAAGTCTAGTTTAACATTTTGAATCATGTTTATCTTCCTTAAAATTTTAATAAATAACACTAACTTCCTTTCTATGTTTAAAAAGTAATATTTAATTTTAAATCATTAAATTATCTATTATATATATATATATATATATATATATATATATATATATATATATATATATATATATATATATATATATATATATATATATATATAAAGTGATACATATTTTGTATACATCATTTTCATTTCTATTTTACTCTTTATAATATAATTATTAACTGGTTTTTAAAATAAATATAATTATATTTTATTTTTTAGAAGTAACTTTTATTTTAAAATATTTTATATAAAACATATACAAATTTATTTATTTTATTATATTTATAGTTTCTATAGTTAGTATTAAGTTATTGTTATATTAAGCATTTTTATTTTTCTTATATTATCGTAATCATTTTACATATATTATTATTAACTTATAATATAATACAAATATTTAAAATTGTGTGATTACTTGGATAAAAAAAAAGCTTCCAATTATAACGTTAGTAAATTTATTTAATATAACGGTAATTTTAATCCTTAAATGTTTTAAGCAAGTTTGGACGTTTAATTTTATTTTTATTTGTGTTTTCTCCATTCTAATATTTTTTTATAGTTTTTAAATAGAGTTGTCTTTTGCTAATTACGTTAGGAAAAGTTAATTTCTTTTACTTCTTTCTTGTATTCTCAAAAGTTGAGACACATCGATCATAGGAAGATTCATCCAATGATAAAAAAGCATCTAAATAACGGCAAACAACAGAGACAATAAATAAACCTAAATTTTAAAATTAAACAGGACCACAATTTTTTTATTTTAAATTACAATAAAATCATTAAATATTAATTAATTTTAAAAATAAAAAATCATTAATTACTAAAATAAATTTTATTATAAATAAAAAGTCATAATTAATTTGTAAATTACAAATTTAAACTAATAATTAATAATAAGTAATTAAAATTTTAGTAATTAATGTTAAAAATTAATTTAAATTCAAATTCATAAACTAATTGTATATTTTTATTTATAATATAAACTATTTTAAATATTATTAATTTATAGTTTATAAAATACTATCTAACTTAATTAAATACTTACCAATTCCGTTGGTTTTTAGCTGTTATTTAATACATTTTTATATCAAATTTTTGCTTTATAAATCGGGTATACTGACACCAAATCAGAAAAATAAAATAAAAAAGAAAGACAGAAGGGGATAAAAGTAAAAAACTGATATTAGGAAATATAAAACAGGCTTACGATGAAAACACCCAAAAAAAATGTATGAATTGATGAAGTAATTTTCAATATAAATATATGAATTAAATTACTATTTAAATCTTTTAATAATATACCTAACTTTTTTTAAACCTTTTTGTTTAAAAGATATTTAAATTACTATTAAATTATATTAACAAATCTTTGGAGCTGCTACTGTTTGAAATAGTGTAAAAATAAAGTATAAGTATTTAATATTTCCCTTCAATCTTATTATACATGTATAGAATAACAAAAAACTATATATGAACAAAATGAAAATTGAATAAAGTTACATACAATTAAGATTACGAGATCAAAATTGCGTAAGAAATATTCAGGGAATAAAACTAAGTATTGTTGAAAGTCGTACATTCACTTAGATAAGGCCAATTCGGTATATATAAATAGATACAAATCTTACTCTACAAGCTGATTTTGTGAGATTGAGTTAGGTTTAAAGTCAACTTCTAAGATGTATATACCTCAGTGCGGGGGCGTATTGGAAGTCTCATATCAACTAGAGATAAGATCAATTATAAGTGGGTGCAAACCTCATCCTACAAACCGGTTTTGTGGGGTTGAATTAGACTTAAAGTCCACTTTCTAACACATATAACTAATAACTAAGGGACTAAATGTTTTAAAAATATATAACTATAAAAATTACAGTTTTTGTAAAATAAAAGAACTATAATACTATTAAGTATAAAAAACTATTTAATGTCTATATTTTAAACATTTAATGTTTTATTTATACATTTTTATTCAATTTTATTGAATACGTTACTTTTAAATAAATAAAAAAGAAAAGAAAATGAGTGTAATTTCATTACAAAAACAAGGGAGACATGTGTCATTTATTTAAAATATAAAAATCTAAAATGTCGAATATTATTAAAAAAAACTAGAAAGAATCTTTTATCATTTTATTAAAAGTGATAAATACGTATTTATTTTAAAAATAGAAAAGATGAATAATTTAAGATGAAGCTAGATGAAATTTAGCCTACTTATAAAAATTCTGTATTTATTTTATATATATTATTTTATTTGGGGGAAATGTGGTAAAAGTGTATCTTACTCGATTCAACAAGAATCCATGTTATTAATTAATAAGAAATAATTGATAATCCTTTATAGGAAATATATATACACGAAAGGAAGGTCAAAAAATAAAAAAAGGCAATAAAAAAAATAGACAAATTAAGAAGTCAAACATATGAAAGTTAATATTTAAATGAATTAATATATTAATAGTAATTGGAGTCTTTATTTCATTAACCACTATACCAAAATATTTGATTTTTTTCACTTAAAAAGTATAACTTTGCTGAACACATAAAGTAATACTTATCATTATCTATATATATAATTATATAAAAATATATATAAAAAATATTCTCTTGATCTTCATGTATGATTTTTGAGAATCTCAAAGTATTAAAAAAAGTTTACCATTTCACATATTGAATATTTAATATAAAAACCCTTCATTCCCTGGTTGTCTTCACCACCATTAAAGAAGTTCTCTTTAAATACTGATTAGCAAGAGTCTCTTGAGTTTGTCCATATTCATCATGTTTCTTGCACTCTCTTCTGTTGTAACTCTCTTTCTTTTGGCTTCTAATGAAGTAGTGCTAGCACATACTCATCATTCTCATCACAGTCAAAAACAATTTCATGATGCTTCTTCTCAGAGGATAATCACTGTTGATCAATCTGGTAATGGAGACTTCTCCAAGATACAATCTGCCATTGATTCAGTCCCTTCCAACAACAAGCAGTGGATTCACATCAACGTGAATGCAGGCACATACAGGTAAAATGAATTTGCTGCTTTGAGAATCTTTTCTGCACAAGTATAACTTATATGACTTTTGATGTGTTGTGTCCATTGAAAGGGAGAAGTTGAAGATCCCAGTAGACAAGCCTTATATAGTGTTGAAAGGAATGGGAAAAGATAAGACTTTTGTTGAGTGGGATGACCATGATTCAAGTGCACAGAGTCCTACATTCTTAACCATGGCTAACGACATTGTGGTTAAGACCATTAGCTTCAGGGTCAGACATAAATGCCTCTTACGTTTTCTTAGTTATCATTACTGTTTCTTTTGTTTCACCTTGATATTACAAACCGCTTTAATTATTTTTTTTCTTGTTTTGTTCCATTAATTCTTCTTCTTTCTACATTTTGTCCATACATATTCTCTCCACATTTCATTTTCTCAATATCCCTTTAATGAGTTATAATCAACAGTATCATGCTACATGCTAACAGGTTGCTATTCAAAATATTGAAAACTCTTGGTATAACCTAATTCTCTTCATCACATAGTCTGCAAGACCATGTTTATTATATGTAGTCATAGTGTATTTTTTTTTTCTTATATTACTTAAAAATTTTTCATATATTAAGTGGTGGTGTATGCAAATCTTTATCTTTAATTAGAAAATATAAGGAAAATTATAATTTATTCTTGCTGATATCATCAATTTTTAAATTGCTTTTAATTTTTATAATTAATGAGGTTGGCTTTTATATTGGTAATGGAGAAAATTAAATAAAATTACATAACAATTTAGAGGGTAATTTTTTTATGATTGTAACTGCAAAGAAAGTCAACTACCTTCCTTTCTTATAATAATTTAATTTATATCTACATTAGGTAATCAGTTGCTAAGTATTTGCCAAAAACATAAAAGGAAATTTAATTCATTATACATATTTTCTATAAACATTTTAGATTAACCCCACCAAAACGTTAATAATGGTCATTAATTAATAAACAATAAAGTTAAGATTATAATTAATTTTCAATTTTAACATAAAATTTTATAGAAACTTCAATGGTTCAATTTCTTAATTAATGATTGTTTGTTAATAATATATTTGATTTTTGATGCTGGATTTTTGTTGATCAATGAAAAGAACATATAATTATTTTGTTTATAATGAGCAGAATTCTTTCAATGATCCAAAAAAGGGGAACCCTATGACACCTGCAGTGGCTGCAATGATAAGTGGAGACAGGTCATCTTTCTATGGTGTTGGCTTCTACAGTTTGCAAGATACTCTGTGGGATGATAAAGGAAGACATTACTTTAACTCTTGCACCATAGAAGGTGCTATGGATTTCATCTTTGGTGCTGGTCAATCTTTATATGAGGTAATAATAATAATAATATGAAACAAATCATATTTTACTGAATTAATTAATTGATATTACATGATATGTATATTTTCAGAGTTGTAGCATATCAGTTCGTGAAGCGTATCCAGGTAAAGCAATTATTGGTTTCATCACAGCGCAAGGGAGAATGAATGCAGACGATGAAAATGGTTTTGTTTTCAAGAACTGCAATATCCATGGAGTTGGTAAAACATACTTGGGAAGACCATGGAGAGCTTATGCCAGAGTTCTTTTCTACAAAACAACAATGTCTTCCATCATTCAACCACTAGGTTGGCAGCCATGGAATTCCAGTGCCGATCTGTAAGTTCTTCTTCTATCTCTCTTTTTACTTTCTCATTGAAAAATCATAAGTTACAATATTGATGTGTAGTTTGAAACCTGAGATTTATGCAGAGGGGGAGTGGCATTCTCAGAGTATGATAATATGGGTCCTGGTTCAGCCTTGTCTGGGAGAGTGAGCTGGTTGAAGAAATTGGATTCATCAACTCTCATGAAAATGACAAGTACAGAATTCGTGGATCATGAAGGTTGGCTCAAGACTCATCACATGTTATAAATTTGTTACAGAATGAATGAATGCATGGATACGCAATCTTAGTACACTAACGTTGTTCAAATGTCAACTCTTTGATCCATCGACTTATGTCAGAATTTTATATTCAAAACATTTGTCATGTCGGATCATTCAGTGTAGATAAGGCACTATATCAAATATATATGGTATCTTTTTCATCTGACTTATGTGTGTATGTGGTCAATCTTTCTCAATGAAAACAGTGTGATATTTGAAAAAAAAAAAAGTAAAACAACTATTTTATAATTTATAGTTGAATAAATTTGTGTTTCACCCAAGTGGGTGTTTTGTTGGAAATGGAGGGATTTTTTTAAATGATTATTTTCTTTTATTTTTAAGTTATTATAGTATTTTTTTAAAGAGAGTACCGAAATAGGAAAATGAGTATCAACAAGATTAATAATTAAACGTGATTTCTAGAATATATAGATCTCATAAAAAATTATAAAATAACGTTAACCAGTGTGATGCATAAAATCATTATAGGGATAAAAGGAATGTATACAGAACTGAAATGTGACTGACATTAATTAAACTCAACAGTCATGAATAATTTGTGACTAGTTTATATATATACTACAAAAATTATATAGAAGAGGTTTATTTTCTATGGTTTCGAAAATTTTAGTAATTTTCGTCAGTTTTATTAAATCGTATTTAAGTTATGAATAATTTTTTGTTTTAAAGATATTTCTGACGGTTTAGGAAGAAAACTGCTGGGAAAGAGGAAATATTATTTTGTTTCTTGGCCTTCTTAATCATGCTCGTATTTTTGTTTATTATCGTTCTTCCTAATTTAAACTTTATCTTTTTTCACTTCTGACACCGTTATCGTTGTTCATTCTTTGTGGTTCATTGCACTGGACATTGTTGAGTTATTGTTATCGTCTGAGTCTTTGTTTGTTGTCCTGTTATTGTCCCTTGATTTTTGTCCCTTTTTCATTCTTCTACCCTTTTTCGAAAACTCTAAAAATTAGGAAATTTTGATCCCATTAAAATTCAGGATTTTTAATATAACGTAAATTACACTAGTAAAATTGGTGAATTTTGTCTTATCACATCAATGGTTTGAGCATATTGTGATTTATGGTTTTGAGTGAAACGCATAGATGTTTTAGACTAATAATGATTTCTGTGATGTTTTTGTTTTTTTTATTCATGGGTTTGTGAACTTTGAGACATAGTATATATATAAGATTAAATTTTAAAAACTTATTTTTTATTTAAAAATAATATATATATATATATATATATATATATATATATATTTCAAATAAAAAGATAAGTCTCTAAAATACAATCTTAGACAGTAAAATTAATTTTAAAATACAATTGAAATAAAAGTGCATATCAATATATCAATACAAATAAATTTAATCATTTTAAAAAAATAAATTTAATTGAATTAATCAAAAATATAAATGTTAAAAAAATATTTTTTTAAAAATAACATCAATTTCATATATTCAAATAAAAAATATATAAAAAAATCAAATTCTAAACAATTTTTTAACTATTAATATTTTTATTAATAATTTTTATTTGATCACAATTTTTAATACTACACTTCACTTTTTTTTACAATAATATAATAATAATAATAACAATTATTATTGTTATATTTATAAAACTAAATATAAATAATTTTTAGAATTTTTTGTTATAAATAGTTTTTATAAAAAAAAATGTTAATTATTTTTTTTAAAAGAAAGATCAAATTAGAAAAAAAAGAAGTTAAAGTTAAAAAAAAAAAATCAGTTAATATCATATATTTTTTATAGTGAATATCTTAAATATACAATGAACCAATAAATAGGTGATGTTTAATATAAGATTATTGTTAATTTAATTGGCATGAATGTGCTTCTCAAGCTTGTAAAGCATCAAGCTTCATAAGATGACAAAATTGAAGTTAAGCAATTTAATTGGCAATATAAATGTGCTTCTGAAGCTTGTAAAGCATGAAGCTTCATAAAATGACAAAATTGAAGTTAAGCAATAATTGGCAACATGAATGTGTTTCTCAAGCTTATAAAGCATGAAGCTTCATAAAATGACAAAATTGAAGTTAAGCAATTTAATTAGCAACATGAATGTACTTGTCAAGCTTGTAAAACATGAAGTTTCATAAGATGACAAAATTGAAGTTAAATTATGTGTGTGTAACATAATATTAATGAGATGCTGAAGTTGGAATATTGAAGCAAAACACTGTTGGGAGTAGGTGTAAGAAATTAGGGGTAAAAAATTATACAAAATTGTACAATGAGAGAGATGGGTAACATATTAGTATCTAAGAAAGGGAGAAATAGACCAACTAGGCAACATATGTAAACTATATGAGTCAAATCATCCTTGTAATGCATCATGATTCAATGTAAATGAATTGGAACAGATAAGAATAATACAAGGAATTGGAAATAGCATGATTTGTTATATTCAATTATAGCTTGGAAATTATGGAAAAAGGGAAAATAGATATTTGACTATGAATCCATAACCTTTTTTGAATTAGAACATAATTATAGAAGAGTGTACTTGGTTTAAATTTAATAAGCAACATATACTTAAGCTCAACTATAAATGCTTATGGGAAAATGAGGTACATTTATGCAAGAAATGCTCATACCATTGGTCTATGTTAGTTACAATTGTAGCATACTAGACAGGCACGTGAGTTACATGAATAAATAATATAGAGTTTTGACAATAAAGTGTATAAGTAGTTGGATGAATGGGAAAATAGCCAAACCTATAAGAGAGGGAGCAAAGGGAATGATATATAAAATACTACAATACATGTTTGTGTGTATCTAGCTTTTGTGTAAGTGTCCTAAAACTACCACCAAGGAAAATAGGACTCTATACCTATTGTGAAGAAGTACAAAGGGATATGAAAGATGGTATTAGGAAGGATAGGTGAACTACTGTGGAAGAAAATTTTATCCATGAACAACTCAATGTTTTATGGAGAACACAATACTATAAGTAAGAAAATGGTACATAATAAAGTCCCCAAAATGAAAGAAAATAAGATAATATAATAGTAGTTTAATAGGTGCTACATAAGTGTTGTGTTGTGAAATTTTGGTGCAATCTTATGAAAATATAATAAACTCTTTGTCATAGTAGAAAGATTAACTCATTGTAATATGAATTTTTATTTACAATATTTAGGGCATGTTAGGCATATGGTTTGGCTAAATAACTCATAAAGGGATTTTTATTAAAGTAACCCAATTATTTGAAATATATTATGCTATATGTAGGATTGATAAGAAAATGAAATTAAAGGACATACTATTACTATTACAATGCCTATTGTAAATGTCACATAAGGATTTTAGTACCCAGTACTCAATTTATTATTATAACCTTCTTTGCCACTAATACAAAAATCGCGTAAAACGTAAGATATTTTGGGCTTTTAACGGCGAATTGGACTTTTAATGGCGAATTCACGAACAATATCATATCAGGAGACGTTAAATTGTTGAATTTTAAAAAATTCGATGTTAAATTGACGTTGAATGTTGTCAATATACGACGTTAATTTAACGTCGATTTTTGTCAATATATGACGTTAGCCAATTTTATTTAATTTTTTTAATTAATTGTGATCCTTTTTTACAACTCTACAAGACCTGAAAAGCAGAAAAACAACAAATTTCAGTTTTTGGTATTTTATAAAGCATGAACTATGAAGTATCAACAACAAACAACGATAACCAACAATAAACAAGTTCAATTAAACAACAACAACAAACAAGTTCAACCAAACAACAACAAACAAGTTCAAAAAAAAAAAACAACAAACAAGTTCAACAAATAAGTTTTTCAAAACGAAAATGAAAACTAACCTTCAAAAGGTGGGTTCATCGGAATAAAGTGTCATCACCAGTGAGAGAGAGAGCACAATGCGCCTATGAAGGACAATAGCACAAAAATAATCGGTCAAAACAAATGAAAATCATACATAAAGTAGTTAATTAACATGCATTTGTATCAAATGAAAAAAAGATTACCTGTAATGGTCGTCAACCTTCGTCCGAGAAAAGTTTGAGAAGAGAAGATGGTCTCACGCGGTAAGATAAAGTGAATGAATTTTCAATCTCCCGCTCAAAATTTTATTGAATTCACTAACATTTTAACGTCTAACGCTGGGGCATTCGACGTTTTATATCATTTTACGTCGAATTACCATTATAAATGATGTTTAATAATTATTTTTATTTACAAAAATGCCACCGGTCATTTTTAACGTTGGCTATTCAATGGTTGGACGTTGAATTCATAACGTTATACGCTGATTTTGCACTAGTGTGCCGATAAAAAAAATATGTAAAAGAGTTATATTTTTATACAAAGAAGAGGTGTATAAGAAACAAAATTAGGAGAGAAATAAATTTAAGAAAATAATGGTTAATTAGATACATATTTTACTTTTACAATTCATTTTCTTAAAACTTAATTGTAAATATTAATTATTTATTAGAGTAAAAGAATTTACAATGGAGAGATTTTAAAATAAAAATACCATAAAAATGCATAAAAAAAATATGAGTTATTTTATATCTAGTTATCTTCTAATTAATAGGAGCTATATTTATAAAAAAGAGAAAAATAAGAAATATAACTTTAAATTAAGAAAAATGAAGAAGGATGGAGCTAAAGATAGATATGAAAAAGAAAGAATAAAGAAGAATGAGTTAGTCTTTACCTAATTTGGAAATGAATAACAAAAGTCCTATTTGGACACTAAATAGGAATTAGACAATGAAGCATGGTGAGATATAATTACACATATTTGAGTTATACTTTTCGTTGTGAAACAGTAATGCTTACCATAAAAACCATTATTTAAGACATTATTTGCATTGTGCAATTACTCCAAAAGAAAACAAAATGGAGAAAAGCTTAAAAGTTCTCTGGGTTATTTCCATAATGATAACCCATCAATTAGCATTCTTGGTCAATGCCTCACATTCTAAAAAGAAGATTGTGCCAGCTTTGTACGTTTTTGGTGATTCAACTGTAGATGCAGGAAACAACAACAATCTCAACACACTTGCCAAGGCAAATGCATTTCCCTATGGCATTGACTTCAATAATTGTTCCACAGGAAGGTTTAGCAATGGAAAAACCTTTGCTGACCTTATTGGTAACTTTTCCACTTTTCTTCTCAAACACTATCTTTCTTTGTTTGGTTGAGGTTCAATGTTTCCATACAAACATAAAAATAAAAACAATATTACTAGAATTTTTATGTATTTATTATCCTTTTGTAGCTATTAGATTGGGTTTGCCAATGCCATCTCCATACTTGGGTGTTCCTAAGTCTGAGAGACATCAAGTAGTCACAGGAATTAACTATGCATCAGGCTCTTGTGGAATCTTGAATTCAACCAGATCAGTAAGATTCAAAATAAATAAATATAGAATTTAATATGCTTTGTTTTCTCAATTTATTTTCAAATATTTCGTTTTTGCATTTTATGAAACTCATGAAATATCCTTTTAACAAACAACACATGAAAGTTATATTCTAATTTATTTTGGAACTCCATTTATCATATAATAAGAAGTTATATTCTAATTCAATCTAAACTCCATCTATCATATAATAAATAGGTCAAATGTTGTTTGTTGAAAAATATGTCTTATATAACTTTTATGAAATACATTAATAAAATAAACATATATTCAATATAGAAAAAATATAATATTTAAAAGTAACTTCAAGATTACAAAATTTGACCTATAAATAATTTTTTTTTCAATTTATTTCTCATCATATTTTTACTTTGTGATGAAGGGAGATTGTTTGTCTTTAGACAAACAAATTGAATACTTCACCTCAACCGTGGACAACGATCTTCCAAGAAGCATACATAGCAAAACAAAACTAAGGCATTACTTAGCCAATTCTATATATCTCTTATCAATTGGATCTAATGATTACATGTTGAATTATTTCAAGTACCCAAATGGAACCAATAACAATCTAAATCCAGAAAAATATGCAGATTACCTACTTAGACATTTGGCTTCACATATCAAGGTAATCTTTGAATAACTATTTTGAATTATGCGTTGATTTCTCATTGTTAAATTTTAATATACCACCTTTCAATTAAGTATTTTAAATATCATAAGTATTTAATTACTTCCAAAGAATGTTAAAAATGTGTTTCCTTCATTCTTTCTTTTTTTCCTAGAAAATTTATGATCTTGGAGCTCGAAAGTTTGTGGTAAGTAGAATTGGTCAAATTGGATGCACACCAATATGTGTTATAAGGACACCAGATTCTCAAGAATGCAATGAAGATATAAATCAAAAGATTAAATACTACTCAGACAAACTCCCTGGGAAGCTACAAGAGTTGCAAACCCAACTCTTACATTCAATCTTCATTAATTTGGATTATTACAATTTCTCCCAGAAAATAAGAAATTCTCCTGAAAACTTTGGTAAACAATGTCTCTCATTAATCTCTTGAAAAAAGAATTAAGAAGTTTGTGTGTTTTTTGTTTTATAGTATGATCATAACTGATACTTTTATTGATTACATTTTCAGGATTCAAAAATATTTTTGACTCGTGTGTTCAAGGAAAGAAACCTTGTACAAACCGGAATGAATATTATTTTTTTGACTTTGCTCACCCTACTGAAGCTACAAATAAAATATATGCAAACGAGTGCTTTAGTGGAACCCAATTATGTCTTCCTTATAATATTCAGAAATTGATTCATGCACATTAACATATTTGTACCACGTTCTTGTAAAAATATATTATCCATAATTTTTGTTTATTGTTTTTTTCATCTTCTCTTTATATATGATAAAGTTTTAAGTTTTTATATTTGAACAATTTTTCAATAAAAAATAAAAATAACTTGTATATAGTAAAAGAAAAAAAAAAGAGAAAACTACATTAAATATAACGGAGAAAGATGTTTATGAAGATCAAAGATCAAGAATTTAAGTTTTAAGAGGGTAATGAATGCATATATGTAAGGTAGATAAATTAAGAAAATAATATTCTATACTTATTTTGTGTAAAGCCCATTTGCTTGGTGTAAAATCATACATGTGTAGTATATATGGTTGGAAATATATTACTAGGTGAGATATTTTTATACAGTATACGATTCTATTACATATTCTATTTTCATGAAATATTCGATTAGGATAATTATTGTATATCTTGAAAGATCCCAAGTATTTTAATATATATATAATTTTTTTTCTACAGCATGTGGTGGTATTAGTTTATTTATTCTATGTGAGATTATAATATTTTTCATCTGTCATCAACTTCACATTTCAAGTTTGGTTGTGGAAGTAATATTCACGTCATTTCACCATTTATGACGTGACCAACGAGACGACAAATCGAAAAAGAAAAAGAGTTTAAAAAAAGAGTTTTGAAGAGCATCATAGTTTATTTTAAAAAATTATAGAAAATTATAAAGATAAAGGTATGTGAAACTAGATTTTGGATTTGTGAGTTAATTATATGTGGAGAAGGTATTAACATATTACATAGTGAATTCAACTATAGTATCTTTAATTAAATATATAAAAGAAAATGTGATTTTTTTAAATATTATTTTTTAAATGAAAAACAAAAGAAACAATTTTATTATAACCAAGCCTAATTTTAATTTAGATTGATTAAATTGTTACATAGACTCTCAGTTGAGTCTTGAGTTGTAACAAATTATCAGACTCTTAAAGATTAAAAAACCTTATTTAAAATCCATCAAAACACTATTTCAGAACACTATATATATATATATATATATATATATATATATATATATATATATATATATATATATATATATATATATATTTTAATTTCTAAAAGAATGTTAAAAACTTGTGTTGCATGAAGAAAATCAATATAGAAAGAACTCATTTATTTAAATTCTGAAGTTTACGTATGAACACCCAAAAGGAAATTTTAGTGATTAAATTTCCTGTTTGGAAACCAGAAAAGCCGCGTTTCCAGCGGGATTATCGCTGGAGAAGTTTGATAGTGGCTAATCACTAGAATTAAGTCAATTCATTTAGAGAAATTAACGGGTCGTTTATTTGTATTTTTCTTCAGTTTTTAAATTTTAATTGTAAGAAAATTATATTTTGTAATTTCTTTCTAATTTTAAATGTTTTTATAGGAAACACAAAAAATGTAACAATCATATTTAATAATTTAAACTATTAAACAAAATATTATAAATTAATGTTATTACATAACAGATAAATAACATACAATAATAAATATAATTATCCTTAAGTTATAACTATAATGATATTTTATATTCCTTTCCAATAGTCAGTAGAATATATAATATCCACGTTTAAAATTTCCATATGTCAAAACATATCATAACAACTATCAAGATTTAGAATTTCAAGAGAAATTCTATGAATAACTAAACCACTCATCCACATATTAAATTGATCATTTACACATCCACAAATCATTACAATCCTCAAAACAACAAAAGAATACAAATTAATGCCAAAACATCAAAGAAATCAATCAAGAATCACAAAATTTGATATGACGCTCACCTATAAGGATGGTTGGTGTTCAATGTCATTCTTCTCATCAATGGAAATTTGTTGCTCAGTAATGTCCTACCACCACTCAACGTCACACCGTTCGCAAAAATTATCACTCAGTGAAAAAAAGTGGCACTCAATGGCCTAAAGCTTAAATGCTTCCAGACCTAAATTACCAAGCCAGGACTCACTGCCACATCAGTCTCGCTCAATGTTGTTAAGACAATATTGTCTATAAGACTAAACTGTCTAAACGTCCTCATATGTTTTGAATTTTAACAAATAGCAATAAACAAAATGAGCATATATGATAGGGTATTATCATTAGAAAACCAATATAGCTAAAATATAAGTGGTTTATGAAAAAGCTTTGTAAAATCTAACTTGAGAAAAACTTTAGTAAACACAACAATACATGAACAAAAACACCACTAAATGGTTTTCCTATTTAATGTGTCAATGAGAGTCTTGCCGAATGCAACTATGTTAAGGGCAATATTGAAGGGTAATAAAAAATCTTGGAATGATTACCTTCCCCATATTGAGTTTCCTTATAGCAGGGTAGTTCATATGGATATTAGAATCTCTCCTTTTGAGGTTGTTTATGGTTTTAATCCTCTTATTCCATTAGATTTAATACTATTTTCTAAGTCTTTTAAGTTTGTTTAGAAGGAAGGGGTAGTTAAATCTGAATTTATCAAGAAATTTCATGAAAGAGTTAAAAATCAAATTTAGCAACAAACTAAGAGGTACACAAGGTATAATAATAAGGGAAGGAGAGATGGCATCTTTGAGGAAGGGGACTAAGTTTGACTTAATTTAAGTAAAGACAGATTCCCAAAATAAAGAAAGTTTAAGCTTAGTCCCTGAGGAGATGATCCCTTTAGAGTTCTTAAGAGGGTGAATAATAATGTGTATATGTTAAAGCTACCCAAGGAGTACAAAGTTAATGCCACTTTTAATGTCACTTACCATATCCCTTTTACAAGTGGTACTATTATGAGGCATACCGTGCAATATTTGAGGTCAAATCCTTCTCAAGAGAGAGAAGATAATGACATACCCCTAGTCAAGGGGCACACAACAAAAGTAATGGCTAAGAGGATACAAGAAGACTAAGCCTCTTCAAAGTTTAGTAGGCCTAAGCTTATGTTCACATGGACCAAGGAGGATGTGAAAACTTAGTCTAAGATTCTTTATTTGTAATTCTTTTGGACCTGTATTTAGGCCAAGTAGTATAAGATTTTGTGGGCCTTGTATTTAGGTATTATTTGGGCTTATGAGCCTAGTAGTTTAGTTTAGGCCTAGAAAGGTTAAGCTTTCTGTGTGAGATGTGAAATTATAGTTACTTAGGCTAACTTGGACTTCAAACAACCCTAAGTGGGCCTAAAGTGTTCTCCATGGGGTGCTTTGATGCACTGATAACATGTGATTACAAGAATGTCATTGCCACATACAAGTCACATTAAGAACATGTTCTCTCTTGGCTCCGAATTTTGAATTTCCATATTCTTTATGGAGAAGCCTTGCTCTCTTTTTCTCCTATAAATAGAGAAGCACCCGCCCCGCCCCTGCCTGCTCCCCCTCCCACCCTTTGTAAAGGCACTTATGAAAGATTAGTGAAACTCTGCCAAATTTACTATAGATACTTTTTATGATTCACCTTAGGATAGGCTCTCCCCTAATCCATCTTTTCTTCCTTAATTTATAAGCAAGCTTGAAGATGGAGTCATCATGTTGTCTCACTCTCTCCACCACTATCCAAATCTTTTAATTCTCACTCATTACCAGACAATCTTATATCATTTATGTTAGGTTGGACATTTTCAGCATCCCTCAATCCTTTATTCTCATCATCGTGTAATTCACAGTCTTCCTCATTGTCTCCTCTGCCATGCTACTTTTTTCTTCTCTTTCGGGTGGAAAACTCAAATGGTCCACTAATGTCTTCTTCAATAATTCTAACTTCAACTTCCACATTACCCTTCCATAAACATTGACATTAACTAGTCCTTCAATATTTTCAACATCCACCTCATCCTCATCAGAATAGTCACGCTCATCCTCGATCTTAGCCTTAACATCCACCTCATTCCCAACCCCTTAGTCTCAACCTTCACCTCACCTTCAATGTCAGCCTCATTCCCATTGCCTAATTAGTATTATGCCCACTATGTACAAGTTCATCACACCTTATAAGGAAATTATCCCAACAAGTTACCTATCAATTGAGGTTTGTAAATTGTGTGTACCATAAACAAGTGAACTTTTCCATTTTGCTTGGTAATGTTCATCATACAAATTGAACATGTCGCCAAACAACAACTACAATCTTTCTTCCAACAAAAAACTCCTTTCAATAGAATACCACAACTCCTTCAACCATATCCTTAAGTATGTCTAATACCTCAAAATTCACACAACCATGTACTTGTTTCCTCCATTATTATTTACAAACTCCCCACCATATTAGATTATCCCTTAAAAAAAATTCTTATAAGAAATGTCATTAAAATCAGGATCTAATTGATTCAATTTAATAAAAAAACGAGACTTAATTAAAAAAAGAGAGAACCAAACTGAATAAAAACAACAAAAATTATGATAAAAATAGTATTTTAACTTATATTATACTAATATATATATATATATATATATATATATATATATATTAAAATTTGAATTTAAAAAAGTTAGATTTTCATATCTGGACGAATAATTTTTGTGAAAAACTTAGCTAAAAATACATTATAGGAAAGCACTTGAAATGTTATTTTTTTAAAACATAAACTAAACATAAGAAAATGATCAATTTCCATTTTCAAATTTCCGGAAAGACTAAATTTTCCTTGTAACAAGCCCTCTTAAGGAAATGAAAGAGAGTTTCACCCATACTTGTTCTTCCTTTATTCGTAGACTGGATCAAAACTTGAGCATGCCATTTTTAACAATTCAATTCTAATTTCTATAGCATTGAAGACAGAACCAAAATAAGAACTGAAGAAGAAAGAAGGAAAAAAATGTTATAATTGAATTTGAAGAAACCAACCTATAACTTACTTGATAATAATGAGTTATTCTTGAATTCATGAATATTTTTAGTGTATAACTTTCGAAATGACAAAATAACTTATTTAATTTTGAATGTCTCATAAAGTCAATTGATAAACTAGTTACTAATATAAAATAGCATAAAAAAATATAATTACATAAATTTATTAATATTATTATACGTTATAATTTTAATTTTTTAAATATAATTACACTTTCATTAATTGTTTTAAAAGTTACACACACACACACACACACATATATATATATATATATATATATATATATATATATTATTTGGACAAGTCATTTGATTTAATATAAATATATTGATTTAATGAATATTAATCAATTTTAATTTTTATTTATTTTCGAAACATATAATGTATATTTTTTTAATTAAAAATATTATTATATACAATATTTACACGTATCATGTAATAAAATATTAGTAATTAAAGAATAGATACACAAATAAAAAATAATAAAGATATATTCAAATTCTAAAATTAGCAATAAAATATTAAATTATTTCCAAATTACAAGTTAGCTGAAATAACTTGTAGTTAATAATTTAAAATTTCTTACAATAAATTACTTTGAAATATCTTAAAAAAATATTTTCTATGTTAAAAGCAGTTTAAAATAAAGTTAGCTTATTGAGGTTATAAATATCTTCTTTCTCTCTCTCTCTCTCTCTCTCTCTCTCTCTCTCTCTCTCTATATATATATATATATATATATATATATATATATATATATATATATATTAATTTTTTTAAGAAAACTAAACATGTACATTTAAGATTTTTTTTTTCATTAAAGTGAATTTTAAATTATTTATATTCCATCAGGTACATGCTTATAGTAATATTAATCATAACTTTTTTTTTTACTATCTTATGCATTACAATTTGAAATTAACATTGAAATAAAATCACTAAATACAAATCCAAGCTGATTTACTTAAAAAAATTCCACTGCAATTTGACTATAAGACAATAATAATTTCCATAACATTCCAAAATAATAAAAATACTGCAAACAAATATCTTCACATGTTTTCTTAATCTTGTATTGAATACACATCACTCAAGAGATCCAACGAATCCCGTAACTTTAACTGTCCTTTTCCTATGATAAGAGCCATTTAAAATTTTCCAAATAAAAGAAAAATACACTCTCTCGGATTGATTTTCTCTGTATTACTATTAGTTAATTAAAGTAATTTTGATTAAAAGAGAAAGATTATATTGACAAACCATCGTAAAAGAATACAAAATTTTAATCAAAAACTGAAAACACGAATCATTATAGATTTGTTTGATAAACTAAAATCACGGTTATTAATGTAATGAAAAAAACATTAGTTTTTTCTCTCCGTTGAGATAAAACAAGAATAACAATAAACATAAAAGATTTTTGAAATTGTTTCCTTTAATAAATGCATTAATTTGAAAAAAAAAAGATTAACGTAAAATGGTTTATAGAAAGTTAAAATTGTAAGAATAGAATAAAGAATATTGGAAAGGGTAATGAAAAAGAAAAGTTGGTGGCTCTAGCATATGTTTGTTGGACAAATGGGATTAAAATTAAAAACCGTAATTAAAATTCCAACTCACGAAGCACCAACCCACCAAAAAAACACGCTCTACTTAACTCATCCTTAACTATTTACTACGACCCAACGTGAAAGCGTTACCTAGAAAAACACCGATTCGAGGAAAGTGGGTCCCATACGCATGTTCGATCGTTCGTGTTCATGTTCATGGCATGTTCTGTTGTGTTTGACACACCTCAAACCCAAACCCAAACTCCTTCTCTGCTTTCTTCTTATTCCCTCTTTCTTCCTCCCTTCATTTATATTCCAATTCAATCTTTCTTTCGATCTTTTTATCACATTCCAAAACCAAATTCTCTTTCTTTCCTTCTGGGGAATCCTTATCGAGAGTGCACAATGCTGTCTGACTGACTGATCACAAACACAACACAGACAAAAAACCATAAATATTTCTTTTTTCTTCTCCCTTTTCTTCTGTCTCCATTGCTTACATATTTTCACCACCCTCTTGCGCTTTCTCTCAGAGTGTGCAAGGTTTTGGAAAGCTTTCCAAGAACGTGATTCTGGGTGGGTGCAGGATCAACGTTTTTGGAGTTATCACAACCGCGCTAACGTTGAGATTTTTGGAGTCGTCGAGAGCATTTGTCTGCAATTTTGATAATTGTGAGGAAACTGCATCGTGACGGTATGGGTTTTGTTTCGTGGCTTGCTGTGTTGTTGTTCTGTGTGGGGTTTGAGTGTGCGTGGTGTCAAGATGATGCTGTGATGAACAAATTGAAGAAGACCATCAATGAACCCAATGGTCTTCAATGGAATGACCCAGATGTGTGTAAATGGGAACACGTTAAGTGCAGCGCCACGAAGAGGGTTACTGCAATTCAAATTGGGGGACAGAGTTTGCAAGGTACTCTGCCTAAGGAACTGGCACAGCTCTCAGAGTTGACACGATTTGAGTGTATGAGCAATGACTTCACTGGGCCATTTCCTAACATGCCAAAGTCCCTTGAGGTTCTGCTCATCCACAACAACAATTTCCAGTCCTTACCGGGTGATTTCTTCACCGGCATGACCAATTTGCAGTCTGTGAGCATTGGCTACAACCCTTTTTCCCAGTGGGGGATTCCTGAGAGCCTCAAGGACTGTGTGGCTCTCAGGAGTTTCTCTGCAACCAGTGCCGGTTTGGTGGGGAAAATCCCAGATTTTTTTGGTAAAGATGGTCCCTTCCCAGGTTTGGTTTCTCTTATCTTGAGTTTTAATTCTCTTGAAGGAGGATTGCCTGCAACCTTTTCTGGGAGTTCTTTAGAGACACTTTGGGTGAATGGTCAGAAAAGTGATGGTAAACTCAATGGTACCCTTGATGTGTTAAAGAGCATGACATATTTGAAACAAATTTGGGTGCACGGTAACTCGTTCACAGGTCCTATACCGGACTTATCGAATCAGGATCAACTATATGATGTGAGCTTGAGGGATAACCAGTTGACTGGGGTTGTTCCATCCTCTCTCACCGCTCTCCCTTCTCTTAAAGTGGTGAATTTGACCAATAACTTACTTCAAGGGTCTCCTCCCTTGTTCAAAGATGGAGTGAAGGTTGATAATGATTTAGACAAGGGGATCAATAGTTTTTGCACAGTGGAGGCTGGTAAGCCATGCAGTCCTCTTGTGGATGCTTTACTTTCTGTTGTTGAACCTTTTGGATACCCTCTGAGACTGGCTGAAAGTTGGAAGGGGAATGACCCTTGTGGTCAAAGATGGTTGGGGATTGTTTGCTCAAATGGTAACGTTTCCGTCATCAACTTGCAGAGCATGAATCTCTCTGGCAACATTTCTCCCAGTTTTGCTTCGCTTACATCTGTGACAAAGCTGCTTCTTGCCAACAATGCCCTCACTGGTACCATACCAAGTGAACTCACCCGCATGCCTGGTCTGGTAGAATTGGATGTTTCCAATAATCAATTGCACGGCAAGGTGCCATCTTTTCGTGAGGGTGTAGTTGTTAAAACTGGTGGGAATCCTGATATTGGAAAGGATAAGCCTCAAGCCCCGCCTGGCTCAAATCCCCAGGGTAAATCTGGAGGTCAAGTTAAGAAAAATAATACTGGAGCAATTATTGGCTCTGTGTTGGGAGGTATAAGTTTAATTGGTTTGGTGGCTTTTATATTTCTTATCTATGGTAGAAAACGTAAGCAAGCCAGCAAAGTTCAAGGTCCTAGTGCAATAGTGGTACACCCTCGTTATTCTGGGGATGGAAGTACTCTGAAGATAAGTGTTGCAGATGCTAGTGCTGGTATTAGTGGTGGTGGGAGTGGCGTAGGAGGAATTGGTGTACTTAGTCCAGCTAGTACGGCTCAACATGTGGAATCTGGGAATATGGTTATTTCAATCCAAGTTTTGAGACAAGTTACGAACAATTTCAGTGAGGCAAACATATTGGGGAGAGGTGGTTTTGGCACTGTATACAAAGGGGAATTGTACGATGGAACAAAAATTGCAGTGAAAAGGATGGAATGTGGAATGATGGTTGAGAAGGGGCTCACTGAGTTTGAGTCTGAAATTGCAGTACTGACTAAGGTTCGACACAGACATCTGGTTGCACTGGAAGGCCACTGCTTGGATGGAAATGAGAAGCTTCTTGTGTATGAATACATGCCTCAGGGTCCTCTCAGTAAGCATCTATTTGACTGGAAAGAGCAAGGAATACAACCATTGGAATGGAAGAGAAGGCTTTCCATTGCCTTGGATGTTGCCAGAGGTGTTGAATATCTTCACGGTTTGGCCCAGCAAATTTTTATCCATAGGGATCTAAAACCATCAAACATCTTGCTTGGGGATGATATGCGGGCCAAAGTCTCAGACTTTGGATTGGTTCGGCTTGCTCCAGAAGGACAGACCTCATTTGAAACCAGGCTTGCTGGAACTTTTGGATATTTGGCTCCAGAGTATGCAGGTACAAATTTAAATTGCTTTTGAAAACTGTGTTGCATTCAGTTAATACATCTGAAAAAGTTCAGGAATGCACTATTAGTTCTGCATGTGATATGTGAAATTTTCTTATGGAGCATTGACATATAAGTTAAGCAGGTTATTTAGGTAGAATGCACACGGTAGATAGAATGCATGATGAATCTGCAACATGTAGGCACTTATCGGTGCTTTAGGTTTCTACTTTGGTGTCTCTCATATGAATCCCTGGAGATAATGAATAAGCTGAGAAAAATATTGGTTGCAAAACTCTAACCCGAATAACTTATTTTCTCAAATTTGGTCCTGGAAACAACTATATTGAGAAAACAACGATGACAGATTGTTTATTTAATGTTAGTATGAAGATAACAAAAAGGACATAAAATTCTTAGTTTTTTCTTTTCTGTGTTCCTCTTAGATACCATTGAAATATTTTTGCTTGATTTGATTTGCAAGCAGTCAATTTGCCTCTACTTTCATCTTTGAAATTTAGTTTATAGTTATCTAGAACTATGTACCATGGTTGCTTCATATTACGTATTAAAACAAATCACTACGCCAATTACATTGTGGTTTTTTCTTCAACAATGATCATTAGAATGTAATACTGGTGCATATAGAAAGAGGGAACATGATTTATATAATCCTTGTATAGGTTACTGTACTTTCAAATCAGTGAATTATTCCTTAAACTATAGAAAAACATGAGTTTGGTTCTTTTTCCAACTCTGGTTATTAAGAACGTTACTAGATAGTAAATTTTAGTATCAGAAAAGATCAAACTCATTTAATTTTTAAAACTGCCACTTGAAAAGTATAAGTATGACAAAAAGTACATGTTCTTCAGAACATTTTTTCCCTTTATAAATTACAATGTCTGTGCCATGCTTGATCTGCAAATGTGTACATTATTGCTTCATATTACATACGCCAATTGCATTGTGGCTGTTTTGTCCATTGATCATTAGAATCTGCAGTTCATGACATTATAGCAGAGAGGTAGTTTTTCCCTCTTTTTTGTGCAATTCCTTGCTAACTAAAATGGTATTACTGGCAGTGACTGGACGAGTTACAACAAAGGTTGATGTTTACAGCTATGGAGTGATTCTGATGGAGATGATAACAGGAAGAAAAGCAATTGACAACAGCCAACCAGAAGAGAATGTCCACCTTGTTACATGGTTCAGGAGGATGCTACTGAACAAAGAAGACTCTTTTGAGAAGATTATTGACCCCATAATGTGTATTGATGAGGAGGCCCTACCAAGCTGTAGGACTGTGGCTGAGTTGGCTGGCCACTGTTGTGCAAGGGAGCCTTACCAGCGTCCAGACATGAGCCATGTGGTGAATGTGTTGGCTCCTCTTGTTGAGATTTGGAAGCCTTCTGAGACAGATGATGAAGACCTTTATGGAATTGACTTGGACATGACATTGCCTCAAGCACTCAGAAAATGGCAGGCTGTTGAAGGAAGGAACACCTTTGATACTTCTTCATCAATGCTTACCAGTGAAGAAGAAAATACACAATCTAGCATACCAACAAGGCCATTTGGATTTGCTAATTCTTTTAATTCCTCTGATGGAAGATGAACTTTGATTTACATTTGCAGCACTGCTTCTGTCTATTTTCTTTTACTTCTTCACCAAACTTTGGAACTCTTTTTATAGGTTTGGTTTTTATACTTTATAGTGTCTATAGTTGGAGTTATACTACTACACCTTTTACTCCTTGAACTGTCATGGTTTTTGGATTTTTAAATTTAGCAGTACATTGGATGCAAGAAGCCAGAGATGCTGAACAAGTGCTTCAACTTGTGTTTTCTTTCTTTGGACTTCATTGCAGTTAGCGTCAGATTATGCTATTGTATGATGTAAACCATGTTATTACTCACTGTAAATTATAGAAGCATTCCTCTCATTAAAACTTTCAACTGTTCATTTTTAACTCAAATAATTTGGTGTTTGGAATTGATCAAGAAGAATAGGGAAGGGTTTTGAATTGCTCACATTTTCGAAAATTTTGGTGAATGTTTTGGCGAAATTTGACAACTTTGGAATTTTTTTTTTCTTGTTTCAATTGAAATATGATTATTTGATTAATGGTTTTTGAGCCAAGAGAAAATGGTTTTCATTATTTCAATTTGTGGACATTGGGAATACAAAACGATAATTTTTGAAGTTTCAAGTAAAGGAAATATGGAAATGAATGGTAAATTTCACGATTCACTTAATATATTTTTTCATAATATACTTACTTATTTGTAATGAATGGTAAATTATTAATCTATAAATTTTTATTGTAATTGTTATAATTATAGTAAATTCTTATTTTTACAAGAACTCAAACTTCAAACTTAAAATCTATTCTTTTTATTTATATAAATTACCTCATAGGCCAAGAAACTCTTTAATTATGCGAGACAAGACAAACTTATTAACTCGTAAATGTTGTAGAGGTCAAATTAACATTCATCTCACAAAAAAGGTGAATTTTTATAGTTTTTTTGGAAAAAGAAGAAGTAAAAAAGAGTAGTATCAAATTAATGTAACCTTTTAGTTTATAAATCATAAATGTATATGAAATGGTAAAATTAATTTATCTCCTCATTGTTTTGTTAGTAGAAATACTTAATATATTTTTAGTATTTAATATAATGAGTTGACTTTCTATAAAATTGCATATAAAAAATATTTTGCACACGTATACAATCGTATTTATTATTGACATAATCAATTAAGAGTCAAACTTAAAAATTATTGGAAACAAATTTACTCTTTATTTAAAACAAAGTCGATTTTTAATCAACTCCCTTCAATGACTAGAAAATTGAAGAGAATTTTAAAGAAAAGAAAAAAGTTTTGGACGCAAAAAACTTGGACATATCAGGAGCAAGTGTTCTGAGCTATGGAAAAGTTGAAACTCCAAAATATCGGCTCTTAGAAAGATTTGGATAATAGCATCCCTTCAAAGGAAAAAGCCTACTAATCTATGTGTGATGGTTAAGACATATGAAAAGTGAAGTAATGATCTCTCTTGTTGATTCTTCATACTCAAATTCATATAGAACTCACGTCACATTTTGAGCATAAACTTGCATATAGGTGACAAGTTAAAAGGAATGGTAAGAGAGGTTATGGATTCAACTCCCTCCACTAACATTTAAAGGTTATAATTTGATGGATTAACATTAAAAAATGTATATTGTTAAAAAATGAAAAATAATAGTAATGTTATTTAATAATATTTTGTCAAATGTTTGATATGTTTTGTTAAAGTTTAATGTTCCTTAAATGTATGTTGAATAAAAAGTTTGTACGTTGCGTTTGAGTTTGATGCTCTTCAATTGTATGATTAATTCTAAAGATATTCAATAATGTTAAATCTAATGCTCTTTAATTATGTGATTGAGATTGTTGAGCTTAGGTTGCAAGATGAGTTAGTAGTTTTTGCCTTATTAAACTAGAGTTATTCCTTATATGTTTAATCAAAGTCTTTATTATTTTATTATAGTCTTAAGAGTGAGATAAATTCATTTTTGTGAGAAGTTAGAAAATGGTTTAAGTATAGTGGTAGTTTTTAAAAAATGACACTATAGTATTTTAATAATAAAAAGTTTATATTTTCTATTAACTGAGGTTCATTTTATAAAGGTCATTATCTCTATCTAAACTTTTTCTTTACTCTTTCTCTAAATTTTTTACCTCAATCTTCATTTTTTTAACATCAAAGACCATAGAAATATTTCTAGTGAAAAATCCTACAAATCCATCCAATCAGAAAGAAGAACAAATTAAGCTCACTTTTTCCTCTTTTTGAGGATTGTTTTGCTTTTTAAGTTGTGTGTAGCAATGATGCTATGAATGTGATTCAAATATGTTCAAAGTGAATATCTATTGCTTTGTAATCATGATTATATTTTTCATATTTCTAATTAGGATTTTATATATCTAGTTAGATCAATCCGTGAAGAATAGAGATTTAAGGAGCAACTGAGTAAAAAGTGACAGTTTAACCATGGTAAGGGGAAATAATACTAATTATTGCACCTTTTATTGAAATTGATTGTTTGGTACACCGTGATTTTGCTTGTAAAGTGATAGATTCTTTGAATTGTTTTGGATTGATGTGTGAAATTAGTTGAATTAGAAATTTGTGATTTTCATGTTAATAATATGTTTTGGTATGTGAAGTTTGGATTTAATTGTGAATTGGTATCTCTTAATGATAATGCTTTGTTTAGAACAAAATTGAGTTGTTTTTGGCTTGAATGAAGCATGATAACACTTTCTAAAGCCAAGGATAATGTCTAAAGTTCATATTCATGCGTCTATATTATGCAGATTCGTTGGTGCGACTTATTTCCTATTGGACAAAATTTAAGTTTAGCAAAATTAGGGAGACCTACTTGTTGGACAAGTAGACTCTCGCTAAGTGAAAGCCAAATTCAAGTTTGGCAAAATGTCAGGAAAGACTTGATTGTTTGATGAGTTTGTTATCACTAAGAATTTATTTGCACTTTTTCCCATACTCAACTAATTGTGCAAACTAATTAATTGTTAAATGAGTATCTTTGGAGGACAGATTCACTAAATGAGTAATTGAACTGTAAATATCTAAATTTTTGTTGAAGAATTTAAATTGTATTATCTTAATATTTTAAGAAATTATTTTTTTTATAAATTGTGGACACTTTTGCAATAAAATTCATCTAGAAGGTCAAAGATCAAATGGAAATTTATATATGAAATGAAATGGAAATTCATACGTAAATTTTTTTTTTTTTACATTTAGGTTAATGTAAGAGCTTTAAAATAATATAAATAATTTAGATAAAGAATCGAATGAAAATAATTAAATTTTCTTTAAAGATTCATGAACTCTTTAATGATAAGATTTGACAAGGATAACGAATTTTTAATGAAGATTTAAATATAAAATACTCTTCCATCACTTATAAGTGAGTAAAGATTTTAGAATGGTATATATATATATATATATATATATATATATATATATATATATATATATATATATATATATATATATATATATTTGAATAAAAAAATTGTATAAATGTTCTCTTTAATGTTGGTATATAAAAATATATATTTGATTACAATGTATGTAATTAATGAATTGATCAATATATTTTATGCAGAATTTTAATTATAAAAAGATTAAAAAAATCATTAAATACTGAATTAGTATATTCAACTTCAATATCCAATAATAGGAAAATGGAATCTCCAAATTAGGTTGATATGTTATTCATGTTTAAGTTTTTCAAATAAAAAAAAATATTTTATGCATATTCATCTTTAAATTTTTATCAAACATTCCAAACAAGAAAATTGATTTACAAAACAAATTATATCTTAATATTTAATCATTTCTCACGCTAGTACGAGAAAGAATTGATAAGCTTTAAATGTTTTTTTTTTTTATCAAAATGGCCTCCAGGTATAATAATAATCTTTATTTCTTTTATTTATAATAACTAATTGATCAAGTTTTTTAAAATATTAGATGATAATAAAATATATTTTTTCCTTTTTTTCTATCAATAAATATTAATTGTTATTTGTTAGAAAAAAATTCAAATCCACGACACTCATTCATTTTTGTTTATTTTTTCTTCAAAATTAACTTTATTTCATTAATATATATATATATATATATATATATATATATATATATATATATATATATATATATATTTTTGGTACATATCAATCGAACTATTCCAGTTGATCGTCCAAAGTTTAGAAGTTGCGGATATTAACTATCATTAGAACCAACTAATGATACATCTAATCTACACATGTCAATGATCTAGTTTAACAGAATTATAATGTGATTAAACAAATAATAATAAAAAAGTTATGAATAAACTTATAAATACAAGTTAAAATAATTTTGTTTAGACTTTTTACAACGTATTTATTATTATAATGTTAATTGGTTAACCAATCAAATATGAATTAGTTTAAACATGATAGTATCTTTAATTGGTACACTCAATTAATCGAAGATTTGATTATAAAAAAAAAAAAAAACTAAAGTGTAATAAAAATATTACTTTAATTGAATATTCTATCTCTTACACCTAAAACACTCATATTAATTAATATTTTTTTAACATAATAATAATATTAACAATTTTATATATATAACTTTTCTTTTCTTTAATGAAGGATGTTTTAATATGAAAACAAGTACTGATGATATTATTTTTCCTCTCTTAGTTTTGGTGGGAAAGATATGTGGTTAACGTTAATTTTTTTAAAACAATACTGAAGTAACACACACTAATAAAATGGATATTAAATCTTAAAAATCACAAGTCTTTCTGTTTAATAACAAAATTATCCGATTCCCAAAAAAATTTATATGAAATGTAGAGTACCGACATGAACGTAGGGTAAGATTCATGCACAAGGGTAAGCTTTTGAGCTTTGCCAACCAAACTATCCAAACCTTCGTTAATAATATTAAAATCCCATTAACAATTAGAATGGAAAATTAGTCAATCAAAATTTTGATAGGTACGTTTGGAGAAATTTTCATAATGATTTCAAAGATAGCCTAATGAAGGAGAAAATGAGATTTCAGTGAAAAAAAATTCAGGGTGAAGACAGAGAAAAGGAGAAAATTATTATTTTTCACTTTGCATAAGTAAACTGTAACTAAATCCCATTTTAAACATTACATTTGACAACCTTATATATAAAGTCGTTGGATGTGAAAGTGCAGTGCAATTGCACAGTCAAATTTAGCCGCAGTATATATTATACGGTTTTCGTAACAGATTAATAAAATTATGCAAGTGGTAGCAGAAATATGTTTAGTTAATGTTGTTCTAAATGGTGGTAGAATAAGAGATATATGCAAGTGGTTGCAGAAATAGGAATAATCGAGGATGTTCAAATCTGAAAAGTTGCAGAAAACAATATAGGCAATTGTAGAAGCTTACAAGTCAGAAAATTTACCCCACAAAAGACGATAAAGCGATGACACAATCACAAAAAGACCTTAGAACAGATCAGAGTCAAGTCAATCTTCCAAATCTACACGCTCAAAAATTTCATAGCCGCCATTCATTAACACTGACCAGTTTTCTATAATTTAACCCAACCAACCACAGTGTTTGCATTTCATTCATGGCACCGTAGTTGACCAAACCAACTCTCATCGAAACCATGCCTTCCTTCATACTCATCTTCTTCTTCTTCTTCTTCCTCTTCAATCTTCAATCCTCTTTCTCCCAACAGCAATTCTCATCCTTCAACATCTCAAACTCCCCATGGCTACCATCTCAGAACAGAACCCTTATCTCTCCCAACAAAAACTTCACTGCAGGCTTCTTTTCCGTCCCAAACTCCAACCTTTTCATCTTTTCCATTTGGTATTCTAAAGTCCCTGTCGACCCTCTTGTGTGGAGTGACACCACCCGAGTGAACAGTTCTGGCTCCCTTGTCATCACCTCAAAATTTGAACTTCTCCTTGATGGTTCGCCCTTTCAAGGAACTGCCGACACTAATGCTTCCCGACTTGATCTGAAGGACAATGGAGAGTTGGTTTTTGGGAACTGGAGCAGCTTCAAGAACCCCTCCAACACCGCTTTGCCCAACCAGAGCTTCACAGGGATTGAGCTTCTCTCCAACAATGGGAAATTCAGGTTTACCAAGTCTCAGTTTCTGGTCCTCAACTCCACCTCTGATCAGTACTATAACACCCCAAATCCCTTGCTGAGCATGGATGATGCAGGGAAAATGAGTATGCAAGGTAACTCTTTTCTCACTTCAGATTACGGAGACCCCAGGTTCAGGAAAGTGGTCCTTGATGATGATGGGAATCTCAGGATCTATAGCTTCTACCCTGACCAGAATAACCAGTGGCTTGAGGTTTGGAAAGGGTTATGGGAGATGTGCAAGATCAAAGGCAAATGTGGGTCTAATTCAATTTGTGTTCCTGGAGAGGATTTGAACTCTTCTACTCATTGTGATTGCCCATCTGGGTTCACCCCAAACAAAGGTGGGGCTGAAAAGGGTTGCACAAGGAGAATCTCTCTCTCCCAAAGCACCCAATTTGTGAGGCTGGACTATGTGAACTTCACCAGTGATGGTAATCTGACCCAGATTAAAGCTGACAACTTCACCATCTGTGAGTCCGGTTGCTCAAGAGATAAAACTTGTCTTGGGTTTGGGTTCAAATATGATGGATTGGGCTACTGTGTGTGGGTGACTGGGACAAATCTTCGATTTGGGTACTGGTCACCAGGCACCGAGGCTGCCTTTTTTCTCAAACTTGATAAATCTGAGTCAACACCATCCAACTTCATTGGCCTGACTGAGGTGATGCAAACCACATGCCCAGTGAACATAAGCCTGCCACTGCCCCCAAAGGACTCAAACACAACAGCCAGAAACATTGCCATAATATGCACACTTTTTGCTGCAGAACTCATAGCTGGGGTGGCCTTTTTCTGGTCCTTCCTGAAGAGGTACATCAAGTATAGGGACATGGCCACCACACTAGGCCTGGAGCTTCTCCCTGCTGGGGGTCCCAAGAGGTTCACTTACTCAGAAATCAAGGCTGCAACCAATGACTTCTCCAATCTCATAGGTAAAGGAGGCTTTGGAGATGTCTACAAAGGTGAGTTGCCAGATCACAGAGTGGTGGCAGTGAAGTGCCTCAAGAATGTCACAGGTGGAGATGCTGAGTTCTGGGCAGAAGTCACAATCATTGCCAGAATGCACCATCTCAACTTGGTGAGGCTGTGGGGGTTCTGTGCTGAGAAGGGGCAAAGGATACTAGTCTATGAACACATCCCCTGTGGCTCATTGGACAAGTACCTCTTCAGGGTCAACAAGTCTCACAGTAATAATAACAACAATCTTAAAGATCAATCAAGTCCAAACACACCACAGCAGAAGCCGGTTTTGGATTGGAGCATGAGGTACAGAATAGCCCTTGGTGTGGCAAGGGCTATTGCATACTTGCATGAGGAATGTTTGGAGTGGGTTTTGCACTGTGACATAAAGCCTGAGAACATCTTACTAGGTGATGATTTTTGCCCCAAGATCTCAGATTTTGGGCTGGCCAAGTTGAGGAAAAAGGAGGACATGGTGACCATGTCTAGGAGGAGAGGCACACCAGGGTACATGGCACCTGAATGGATCACAGCTGACCCAATAACTTCAAAAGCTGATGTGTATAGTTTTGGCATGGTGCTTTTGGAGCTTGTGAGTGGAATTAGGAACTTTGAGATTCAAGAATCTGTGCTTAGGAGTGAGGAGTGGTACTTCCCGGGTTGGGCCTTTGACAAGATGTTTAAGGAGATGAGAGTGGAAGAGATTTTAGATGCACAGATTAGGAATGCTTATGATAGCAGAAGCCACTTTGACATGGTTAATAGAATGGTGAAAACTGCCATGTGGTGTCTTCAAGATAGGCCTGAGTTGAGGCCTACTATGGGCAAGGTGGCCAAGATGTTGGAAGGAACTGTGGAGATCCTTGAGCCCAAGAAGCCCACCGTTTTCTTCCTTGGAGAAGAGTAGCTTCATTTCAAAGAAAGAGAGTACAAACTCTTCTTTTTGTGTAATGTAATGTGGTGTGATGTGATGAGAAGTCTCTCTTTTGTTTGATTCTTTCTTCCCAAGGCTTCCTTGTGTATCTCCCTACCCTTTTGCTTCATGTCATTATAAGAGCTAAAAATCATGGCCTTGAAAATGAAATCAAAATGTATTGTATTGTGTGTTCTATAGTATCTTCATATTAAAAATGTCAGTTTTTCAATTCCAACTTTTAATATCGTATATACCACAAATTTAAGGTTCCCTCAAGATTGGTTAAAACAGTATGACCCTTTTACTCATTCAATCATATATTATTAATATTAATTTTCCATTATATATGATTAAAACACAAACTTTTTTATTTAACCTTTTATTAAGTAAATAATATTAGAATCTTAATTGATTATGCTACCTTCTAATTAATTCAATTTTATCTTCTCATCTATGCCTACATATATAAATGAAAATAATAATTAAATAACACATTTTATTCTACGGTATACAAATTAAGTATTTACTATTCACTCATATAACAGATTATTAATTAAACATTAATAAGAGTTCTACCTAATTACTGTAAATAAAATTGACTTATCAATACTATTGAAAAACAATCTTAAAAGTAACCGAAAGAACTCAAGATAAAACGAATGAAAATAAACTCAAATAAATAAATCAAATGAATAATTCATTATTTACGTAGAAATCTCAAAATCCATTATTAAAATTACAAAAGGATAACATAAATGGAGAAGAAGAGGATAAAAATAAAAAAGAAGGGTTTAGTAGATTTCAGAGATTATGCTCTTCTAAACGATGTTAACATTTATTATAAAAAAATTTAACCATTTTTTATTTAATCATTTTTTAAAAAATTCAACTATTTTTTAAAACTAAAATAACTATTTAAAATAAAAATATTAATAAAATAAATAAAAATGATTTATAATAAAATTGTAAAAATTATTTATAATTATAATTTTACAATTTTTGTTATCATGAAAAAAATGTTATCATAAAACATATTAAGTTTAATATAAAACTTTCATCTAACCCAAATAAATATAATTGTCAACACCCAATTTCGTCCGGGGAGAAAATAATAGTTAAAGGAAAAAGAAAATAATAAAATAATCTTTCTTAATACAGGACACATAACTTTAGAATGTTTTTGAAATTTTAGTTTAATATAATAATAATTTGAATTAATATTATGACAATAATTATAAGCAATATTTAAGAATAATATGTTAATTGCTACATCAGTTTCTTCCTAAGAAGAAAAATATGTTTTCTTTTCTAAATATTATTTTATCAAGACCATTTCTTTCCTTATTTTGTACCTTGTCAATCAATTAATTCTCAATTAAGACTGTCATAATATTACAATGTGTGTGTATAAATAAATAAGCACTCTCTGAAACAAAGTAGGACTGAACAAATAGAGGAAAACACTTAGAGATATTAGAGATTCAAGGAGAGAGTATTGAGAAAAAAATATATTCTCACACATAAGGGTTCTGTGAACAACACTGAGGAAGCACTAAGGGAATTCCAGAAGCTAAAAAGGTTTGTCATCTCTACACTCTTATTCTTCTTCTTTTATTATACTTTAAAGTTTTCTTCCAAAGATATCTTTTTTTACACACAATGTTTTCTTAAAATTATGAATTTTTAAATATAAGTGTTGGTGGGCCTATGACCATTCTTTTCTTCTTTTTCCACCATTTTTTTTAACATATAAAAATACACAAAATATTTAAAACTAAAAGGTCAATTTTGTTAAACCAAACCTTTTCACTTTTCGAAAAATGTCAAACAATCTTTAATAATTTGTAAACAAACTCACAAACCTTTTTCTAGATAAAGAACTACATGATCCATGATTGTCCATTAACGGATATACGTAGGACCAAGGTCAATCCTTGTCGGGTTCATAAAACAAAAAATATTTTTTTGTTTTCTAATAATTAATTTTAATTTTAATTTTATTTTTTTGGGGAAAATTAATTATTTTGGAAAACCACATTAATTTTATACATTTAATTAAAGGTAATGCCTTTAGGCAGACGCGGTAGGGTCCTAACACCTTCCTTACATGTAACGATTCCCAAACTTAAAAATCTCTTTTTCATAGACAATGCTTTTTATTTTAGGATTTTTCCATAGTTTTCCATAATGAATTATGGTGACGACTCCCAAATCTTTTCTTAAAACGGTTTGTTTTCGATTCGTCATCTCGTCGCATTTTAATTTTTTAACAACTAAATCCTTCATCATCCAATTATAACTCATTTTAGATTGAATCAGTCATATGTGATAGAGTAATTTTTTTTATCACATATTATTCAATATAAAGATATGTTTCTTAGTATCTATATAAGTTAAGATAAATTTGTAATAGATTCACAAATAATATTTACATGAGAAATAAATCATGAAGTTAGTTTTTATGATAAATTTATTAGAGAAATAGTATATTTATTTTTGCTAATGAGTTGGAATGAATTAAAATAATAATAATTGAATTTAGTTTGACTAGTAGATTTTTACATTTGGCATGAGTTGGAAAATTACACAGCAGCCACTCACAATCAATCATATGAAACCGAATAACAGTCACATGATGACACATTCATTACATTACATCACAACAAAACCAACGAACCCAACAACCAAAATTTTCATTTAAAAGTTGCCTCTTTCCGACGCTGCTTCTGACAAATACAACATTCTACCATCCCAAATGTCGGTGAGTCCCTAAATCTTTCAACAATTCCCTTTTTCCACAGATCCACTTCGTTTCAGATCCTATCTGGGTTTCTTCTTTCTTCATGCCTTCTTCTGTATTTCATTGTCTTTCTTTGATGCAAGTGGGGACTTTGTAGTTGCTTTGATTCACATTTACATATTCAGTGATTCAATGCAACCTTTAGCTGTGGTTTAGATGTTGTAGTTATGATGAATACAAGAACTATTAGTTTGGAATTTTGGATCTGCAATGTTTCCCAATGACCCTTTCGGATCTAGTGGAAATGGTTTTTGTATTTTTTGGCTCTCAAGAAAAGAGCACACCTGAATGTTGAATTGATTTGTTCATGATTTCTTATCTGGGCAATGGCAGATTAGTGTGAGAAATGACATCTATATAAATCCCAACACCACTATACATGGATTGTTAGAATCAGTGGTTAGTTAGGTAGTGGTCATACTTACGTCTACCTAAGCAAATGTGGATTATTTGTCTTTAAATCTTTACCTTCTATATATGATTGTATGTTCCATATTATATTTCTTACAATGTTAAGAATTTTCAGTTTATATGCTTAAGATTGGTGGTTGTTATTGATGTCAAGTCATCAAGTTCCTTTGCTTGGACTTGTGATGATTAATCTTCTTGGAATTTGAGTTGCTTCTTTTCAAGTAGACACTATCACATTGATGTTGTCTCTTGGTATAACCTTTCCTCTTGGCTTGCTTATTGAATTGACTCTGTTGTTTTGCTTTGCCTTCTAAGCTATGAGAATGGTACCCATTAGGAACTGCACTTTCTGTTCTTGCTTTCACTTAATTCCATCGTTGCTTTATGGATTAAAATATGACTGTTTTTTTTTCATTGGATATTCTTAATTCTTTGGAAGGAAATTGAAAAATGATCACTTTTTTCTGTTTGACTTTCTGGTTTTACATTTTCTCCTTATGCACATGTCATTGTTTCTTCCACTGCATGTTCTGCAGAATGTGATCATAAAACTACCTTAAACTAACAATTTGTGTGCAGGTCACTTTGGACTATGCTGGTCAGAGAGCTGAAGCTATTCCCCAATCCACACCAATACCGAATTGGACTATTCATGTGTCAGACGTGAGGAAGAAATCTTTATATAGTAACATCGGTTAGCATTATGATTGTATTATGATTGGTGAAATTTCCAAGTTCATTCTGTTTTGATTTCTCACAGATAAGAACAGTTAAGGTTAGCAACATATCACTGGTTACTTCCAAGGTGGAGATTCGAGAATTCTTTTCATTCTCAGGTGATATTCAGTATATTGAGATGCAAAGGTCAGAGAACTTGCAATGTTTTACTCATTTTTCATGATTGTTAATGTTGAAACTTTTACCCTCAATGCCTGTCTCCCTAATCTTTGGTTTTTAATTCTACAGGGAAAGTGACCGCACTCAAGTTGCTTATGTTACATTTAAGGATACACAGGGAGCAGACACAGCAGTTCTCTTAACAGTATGTTTGTGTGCAAATGATTTTTACCTTTTGTAAATGTCACATTAGATTTCCTAATAATGAGATGGATTGCACCAATGCACATCATTAACCCTTTCATTCAATCCCTGAAACTGATAGAAATTGCATAAAATCAGATTTTAGTTGATTTTGTTTTTAAATCATGTGCTTAATCTTCATTTTATTAAATAGGGTTCAAAGATAGGTGATCTATATGTCACAATCGCACCTGTGGAGAAGTATCAGCTTCCCCCTGATGCTCTTCCAGTAAGTCCGGTAAGTATTAACTTTTCCAAGAGATTATGAGCAAATTTTAATTTATAGAGAACTTGTTTTATTTTCTCTTTATATTTGTTTCTCGTACAAGTTCTTATAAAGAAGTTAATCTAAATAGGTTGTTAGTTTAAATGTTGTGTAGTTTATTTTGCATGCAATTGTATGTGGTAAAATATGCGAGATACATGAAGTTTTGCTGAACTAGTAGTACTTTTTATTTATCTGTCTCATTTTGTTATTACTCTTGATAGAATCCTCCTAGTTTTGGGCTTTGAAATTTATATGGTGCCTAAGATCTTTGTCTATATATGATAGCTAAAGATTTTTAGATTTATTATCTTCTGCTGATGATATCTGCAACTTATCTGGCACAATAAAAACAATTCTGGGCTGAATATTACGGTGCAAAATCAAATTACCAATTGATTCTTGGCATATGAAACTACGCTCTGAAACATTTTCTTATGAGGTTAGATTAATAACTGAATTTAAAGGGCTATATTGTGGATGCTATTTTTGGTGCTAAAGTCACAAATATGCTGTAAAGTTATGTGCTGCACAGACGTAGAGGATAGTTTTAGCTCTTCAGTTAGTTCTACATGTAAAATGTCTGCAACTGTATAAAATTTTCTTTCACTGTGAAATTGTAAGTATCTAATATATGTTGTAAAATGGTGTTATAAGTAGAGAAACCAAAGTGCTGATGCAGTAAAGAAGGCTGAAGATGTAATGAGCACCATGCTTGCTAAGGGTTTCATTTTAGGAAAGGATGCCATCAACAAGGCAAAAGCCTTTGATGAGCGTCACCAGTTGAGCTCAAATGCATCTTCCAGAGTTGCTTCCATTGATCGTAGAATGGGTTTCAGTGACAAAATAAGTATTGGAACAGCTATTGTGAATGGAAAAGTGAGAGAGATGGATGAAAAATATCAGCTTTCTGAAATGACAAAGTCTGCTCTTGCTGCTGCAGAGCAAAAGGCAAGCAGTGCTGGATCTGCTATCATGAGCAATTCTTATGTATCAACTGGAGCTTCATGGGTGTCTAGTGCCTTTAATGCTATAGCAAAGGCAGCAGGGGATGTCAGCAGCATGACAAGGGAGAAGGTTGAACAGGCAGAGGTGGAAAGGAATGAGATCATTTACAGTGAAAGGAAAGGGAACGTTGATGAATTTGGAATGAAAAACTTGCAGGATGCTTCAGACATGGGTCCTGCAATAGTTCCTGTTAATTCACATGATGACCATAAGCTAGAAATTATATAACTACTAAGAATTCTTTACATCCTCACATGCACAGTTGGATTTATTTAGTTAGAATAGTTATTGTCTGCGCTTTTGTTTTAGAATGATAACTTTTATTGATTGTTACAGCAATCTACAAGTTTGTCTGGCAGACGTGTGTTTCCTAAATACGGTCAACATTTATGTCATAAAGTTATTCTTTATTTTTTAGTCTCTTCTTCATTCAGTTCTCCTTTTATGACTTGTTTTCGGAAATTTAAATTTGCAGGAGATTGTATCAACGATAGTATTGTAAAATGTAATGTTGTGCTGACTTTCCCTTAAAATTAGAAGAAACAATGGGTATATTTGCTTTTCACATATATTTCACTGTGTTGAATGTCTTTCTTTGGATGGTTTTCCATTTGCTAGCTCTAGACTTAAGTTTTGGTGCTGTGAAATTCTCCTTAATGAGATCCCTACTTCGTTTTCACTGCACAGTATTTAATTCAGTTTTCACTTTTTAATTTTGTAACACAGTCTGAACTGCAGCATATAGTAACCTGAAGTGCTGGTTACTTCCTGTGAAACATATATTTGTCATTCTGTTGTTGGGCTAAAGTCGGTAATTTTCTGTATTGATGTGGTCGTTAGCAAACACATTTCACCAAGAACTAATAATTCCTATGCTTATCTCTAGAAATTCCTTGAATAGAAAATCTAGACACTTTGTACAATGGTGCTTTAATGCATGTAATTAAAATTCCAAGGGACCAAACATGATAGAATGTTGCCAGGAGGCCACAAAAGACCATGTCTGAAGAGGAAAGAAACAATCAAATATGATGTAAGATAAATCTTTGTAGGTCATTAACAGTTAACAGCTGAATTTCCAGTGCGTTGAAAGGTTCTCGGGGCTTCCGAAAAAATGTGTACATTTTTTCCTTCTATACCGATATACAGAACAATCAATATAGTTACATGTGGAAAAAATAACACTCCCTTGCTCTTAGGGAGACGAATGAAATTTATTTTGTATTAATGAAGAATAAACCAAGAATAAGAAAGTCATTTGTCTTCTGTTGGTTAGGAACAATTGCAACCATATGAGTTGTATGGGCAATGCCTTATGCCTCCTCTCTAACTAGTGCGTTATCCTATATAGCGTAACAGTGTTTCCAAGCTCTGTTGAAATGAGTATAAGTTTCATGTTAAACACGTGAACAAAACCGAAGATAATAAGGAAAAGTGAATGATAAAGGAAACAATTTATTTCATTCTAATCATGGTGTGAGGCTTTTCTCAGTTCAAGAAATAAAAGGATTTGATTATTTTCACAAATCTTGTTGTATTCTGGCACTTTTTCATCACTACATTTTAAGTTTTTCCTTCATTCTTTTTTCTGGTTTAAACCTCAAACCGAAGAGAAAGTACACTGACAAATTACAATAAATTGGATTGTCTTACCTCTATGCACTCGTACAAATTCTCATCTTTTGATCTAACGTGGATCTGCAAAATCATAAGATTAATTATATACATGAAATTCAATTATCAATCTTATAGTTTAAGGTCTCTAAAAAAATGAAAGCTAGAAAGGAGAAATAAATGAATCATATTCATATAATTAGTGATTCAGAAACAAAAAGGCACGCTCAACTCTGCAGATTTATATAAGAACAATATGATAAACTGTATAATTAATGTTTTCACAACCTCAGTGCAGACCTACACCATACAAATACTACTGTATTCATATTTCGTTGATTTTTATGAGCTAAAATTACAATGATGTACTAAAATATTAAGAAGCAGATCAGGCATTGCCTAACCGTGTCATATTATATTTAACCCCGACTTTGTTGACTTAAGTATCAGATAAAGAGTAAGTTCTATAATGCAATAGTAGTTACCCCGATTACTTTGAGCGGTGAACTTTGATTGAATTCAAGACCAGCCAGGACTACAAGTGCTGCAGCAACTGTTGAAGGCCAGTAACACAGTTGCTCATGAGATGACAGTGTCAGCACTGCCAGATACTTGACCCTCTTCTCAACGACTGCATCAGCATTGGCTGCTTTTAGGTAAAAGCTGCAAAATTAAAGGGTGGAGGGTACTTTAGCTGAATCGTAAAGAAATGGGTGGGAATGACTTTACTTTCTTGCACTTTTAGAAAGGTTAAATTGCAACTTTGTTTCTCTTTGATTTAATGTGCACCTTATTTTTATTTTCTCTTATTTTATTGTCATTGTTGTCCACAGATATTCAAAATTAACTATTTTTTATTTAATTAATAATTTTTATATGTTTTTTATATTTTGGTTCAATTGAATTCTAAACTTATCCTAAGATATGAATAAAAAAATGAAAATAAAAACATAAATAAAAAAATAAAAAAAGCCAAATTTTAACTTATCCTAAATTACGCAAAGCCTTTTCTAATTGGGGCTATGTTAAGTAACAAGTACAAAAGCTTCTTTTCATTTTTAAATGACGCACGGTATTTAAAGCAAAAAGACATTCCTTGTTAGAGACATGAAAGCAAGTTTTTGCTTGAACCATTCATTTTAAAATTGCAATGGTTTCCCAAAAAGAAACAAAAGTCTGATTGAATACCTAAAACTACGAGTATCAGCTAACATTTAATTTATGCAGAATTTCAGGTCATATTCGTGCTATAAAATTAAAAAGTTACTGGTATACCACAAGAAATTGTAGATGGTGGGCCGAAAGCACTGAAACTTGAGCACCTCCTGCACCATCCATTCCATGGCTACCACCTCGCCTCTGCTGTACCTATTGCTTCCTACGTTGAAATTGCTTTGCCCCACCCTGTAATACCCACAAAGGAGTTCGGTTATTCATTGGGCATAATGACTTTCATAATTTAATTTGAATGAAGAATTGTTAAATTCTGTTAGTTATCACTTTCCCGGGTTATAGGAGAAGGAAGTATATGTAAAAAAAGGTAGAAAATTAAAATATTACAAGCGGCTTTTTAACTCTACTCATGGGATAATAAAACTTACAAAAACAATTATTTATATATTCTAAATTTTAACCTAAAGAGAGCTAATGCTTAACAAAATAGAATTTATGTAAAATTGGATAATGTTGGGAACTTTAAGGACAATCGTTATTCTTTAAATTAAGAATGCAAGATTAATGAGGACAAATAAACTGAAGCTCTAAAGAATGAAGTCCTGATCTATTTTCATTTTCCTTATTCTCAAGGCCGTCACCAGCCGTAGACCAGTGACACACAAGATTGAAAATAACATTTTTGCCCAATATAATTACATGACTAGGAGGATGGGGGAGATATGTAAAAATTTAATGTTGAACCTGTTGTATTGCTGATTTTCTTCGATTCTGGTTGCTAACGTGAGGCATGCTATTCCAACAATTTGAAGGCGATTTTGGGTTTTGAAGTATCCTTCGTTTAGGAAACGGTCAAGTAGGTTGACGCCAAGAAAAATCGTCTCTTGCCGAAGCTGTTTTCGACAAGATTGCTGCCAAATTTCAAGAAATAAGGCCTCGTAAACAAATTCTACACTCGATTCAAAGTCCAACAACTTCCACAGAAGCAAAATTTAGAAATACTTGAAGCTAAGAACGTTGATATCCAAATCTAAAGAGGTTCGCATAGATAATTGTTATCATACATTAAGAATAAATAATAATCCTTACCAACAAAATTAATAATGAGAATTAACTGCATGGTGATGGATCCTCCTAATATATTCACACACACACACACACACATATATATATATATATATATATATATATATATATATATATATATATATATATATATATATATATATATATATATATTAATTTTAGTATATTGTATTTATTCGAGATAAGTCAAACAAAATATATTATATTCATTAGTTTAATTTATGAGTTCATTTTTTTTTTGTGAATGTTATTTAAATCTGTCTTAAAGTCAAACTTGGTAGAATATATATATGGTAATAATTGCATATATATCAGAAGTACCGTTTATTTTTCCTACCAGGCCATATATACAGCCATTCAATTCCTTTCCAATTACCTTAAAAAATGGCGAATGAACATCCTATCTATATGAAATATTGAAGCATTAAAATAATGGTACACTTGTGCGGTTAGCTAGTCTAGCAAAATTTGCTGGAAGTAATCTTTTTTGCAAACTAAACAGAAAGGAAATAATTTCACCTTACCTATTATATGGTTCTCTTCGTTTAGGTTCAATTGAAAAGCAAAATAGTGGTGATACATGGACAGTTCCATTTTTACTCTACACCTACACAATACTAATAAAAGTATACTTTTTTTTAAAATATAAGCTTAAAAAATTAAATAAAAGATAAAGATATTATATTTTATTAGATGTATTAGAAAAATATTTTGGTGTTCAGCTAAAATTTTCCAAAGCAAAATGTATACTAAGTAACTACCCACATGCGCGAATACGAGAAAAATGCGTTGCATGATTGCGTGAGCACAATGCACGACAATTGAGGGATTTACAAAAGTACGCCGCGGCACTCGCCGAGGCATTCTTCTTCCTATTGAATCTCGCGTGTCATGACACAATTGGATGCCACTCACACTACTCCAACAATATGTTGTACAGAGGATGACCTTCTAACGGAATCAAGCTTGGTTCTCATTCGAACGTGTTGTCTCTCTCACCCAAAGCAAAACACGATTATTTATACCATTTAATAAATGAAAATTAAATATTTATGGCATAATCTATAATATTTGTATAGTTTTTATTAGATAGGATTTAGTACTAGAGTCATGATTATTTTTTCAATAATCAATTTGTTGGAGAGATATCACTATCTGTACGATTTTTTGTCCTACTGTCAAGAAATAATCAATGTTTATCGTAGAATATGCTATAGTTCTATAATTATAGTAGAATTCTTAATAATATAAATTTTATTTTCTATAAAACTATATAAAATAAATTAATCAAACCACAAGTGTAAGAGCATAATGACTTGGAATTGGATAAAACCTACCTCAACGATCCAGTGAACCATTTGCGCACGTTGCTCAAGCACGGTCTCTCCGAATTCAGTGGTAGAGAAATATCTTTCACCATAATTCGACACAAAACCTTGCTTCCTCTCCCTCTTCCTCAGCATCTGGTAGCTGTCTTCGTCATCAGAATCTTCGAATCTCACAAACTAAAATTCACAAAAACATACGTACACCAGATAAGAACTCTTAATTATATAATAACAGATAGAAAGAGCTAGGCTAAACAGATTCCTGACAGAAGCTAGTAATATAAGTAACTTCGAATTCTGAAGTCGAAGCTAGCGAAACATACATCGGCTTCATCTTCGTCACTTGAAGAAGAGTTCACCACTGGAGAAGCAGAAGTTAGAGTCGTGAACTCCTTGCGATACTGAAGGAACAACAAATACGTTGGTGAAGAAGTTTCTCCGACGGATCCCTCGGAAAACTGGCTTCCAGAATCCACGAACAGCGACGGAGTGTAATCCGAAAGCTCCTGCTGCGAGCATTCACCGAAAATCTCAGAATGAAATTCAGAGAACACAGTTCCCTGACTGGAACAATATTCCGATTCGTCATCGTCGTCACAGTATGAGAAACGCAGTTCCTCAGAGCAAGTGAGGTCCGCAACGACGTCATAATTATCCGATTCCTGCCTCGTCATCGATTGCGCTACCAAATCCGCGCAGTTCTCTTCCGCGTGGAGATTTTTAGAGCCTACAGAGTATTCACATTCCAAAGCTCTGTTTTCCTTGCTGCTATCCTTTTCCTCCTCTAACGACGCGCGAACAAACGAACTAAACGACACGACGTCGTTTCCGTTTGACTCCAAAGAGATTTTCATGTTTCCGTTCCCATCACTGGATGACTTGGAATTGAACTGTTCCTCGCAAGTTATCTCTGACATCCCGCACGAAACGTCGTCATTTCTTTTTAGGTTCTTACTTTTGCTTCCGCTATTCAACTTCAGAATACCAGTAATATCCGACTTTATGCAAACTTCCGAAACGTCATCTTCTCCTCTCAGACTATTATATTCTCTTCCACTTTTGAACTTCAGAATTGACCTCCTGCTTCGATCTCGAGCGAACGAATTGGAGTCCGCGCACGAAGACTCCGAAACCTCCACTTCGTTCTCGTTTCGTTTCTCAAACCTCTGATTTCTCGTTGAATCGATCGATGATTCATTTCTCGAGTTCCTGTTTTCCTTGCCGGAGATGGAAGCTCTGCTGGAGTTACAAGAAGCAACGCCGACAGCGAAGTCAGAGCCGGAACTGGAATCCACAGAGAAACGAGGATTCTGGCAAGAGTCGCTGACTAGAAGAACGGGAGAGAAGTTTTGCCTTCGCCGGCGTGGCAACTTCTGCCGATGCTTCTTAGTGACTATGACCGGAGGTGGCTCCAGCTCGAGCTCGCGCTTCAATTTCCTCGATCTGGTTATCATTGTTGTACGGTTAACCAAAACAACGCAGAGAAAATTCCAGTCTTAAATCGTTGCTGTAGTGATGATTGAGGAAGAGAGTGTGGGAAGTGTGTTTGAACGGTTAGGGGAGTTGTGAAAAGAAATGAAAACGAGGGAGAAGGGTATATATATGGTACGGTCCCACGTAATGCGTTTTCCCTGCACCACATCCACGCATGATGTTCATTTCCTGGAACTACAACTATTAAAGAGCATTAATAGGTATATAAGTATTAATTGAAATATTTTTCAAATATTTATTATATATTTCTAATTAATTGAAATATTTTTCAAATAATCATCTCAATTTTTAAAATGTAATTACTATTCTAGTAATATTTTAACCAATCTTAATTAAATTATTATTATTTAAATATTGAAACATATCTTTATTTTTTTAAACTTTTCAGAGACTTAAACCTCAAACGTCACTTTGTCCCATTAAAAAGGTTCAGAGAATGAAATGTTTAAATGAAAACTTGTGTTAAAAAAAAAGAAATAACTTCAATAAGAGTGAAAGTGTGAAAGCACACATCGATTCATTATGATTCACTTCCCAACACATGTGCATTTATATGTGTCCATTTATTGACAATTTTGTTAAGCTTTTCAGGAATCGGTACAACCCCAAAGTACATGATTGTTCACTTTCCAAGTTTTTTGAAGCTCAAAGTCTGGTTCAAATTTGCTTTACCTATATAAGATTATGAATTTGACTTCCAAAAAAATAAATTCTTGAGTATGTTCAAAGTATATTGAAATAAATTGTCAAAATTTAAATAAAAATATTTTATTTATTATTTTAATTATTTAATATTTACTTATTTTAACATAAAAAAGTATATTAATGTGTCAATTTATATGTTTCTTAAGCCCTTCTTCAATAATTGAGTATGTGTTTAATGATAATTAATTATGGGTGGTTTTTAAAACTCTTTTTGTACATTTGTAGATAAAGTTAAAAATAATCTTTTGTCTCGTTTTTATTATGCATTTAAGTTTGGTAGTTGAGTTTTCTTAGCTTTTTTTACTTGTTCATGTCTCTCTTGTTTGGGAATAAATAGGACATAAAGATTTTCTTTTTTTAAACACAACCATTTATGTCTAAACAATTATGGTGATACCAAGAACTTCTTTTCACACAATTTTTTAATATGCTACATGACTTATTAGACTTAAGTCAAATAACTTTTTCCTGTTTAATGATGACACTTCTTTGTAAAAGAAGAAGAGGTAAATATTCTGTGTATACATCAAATGAATATTTATAAGTGTTTCGGTATAAATTTTGGGACCGAAAGGTCTGATCTGGATGACGTCGTCTTCTGCCTTTCTGTTTACTTCTTCTACTTCTGGACCGTTCGCTCTGTGTTGATTTCGACCGTTCGGTGATCTTCAAGTCTTGACCGGAGGGGGGAGGTACCTGAAAAGGCGCTCCGACGCTCAAGTTAGGCGTGTATATGGAATTCCCAGTAGGAGGGAATTTGACCCTCTATGGGAGAGGATTGATAAAGTATGATAGCAAAGAGTGTGCTAATGAGTTGTGAGTGAAGTGTATTTGGAACGTACCTTGTTTGGAGTCCTCCAACCTTTATTTATAGGCTTTGGATTGATATAAGATAAACAAAATATAAGCAGAATAAAAATAAATATAAACGATCTTACTTGACATATCTCTGTTTTGATATTATCTTATACGCTCAATATATCTGCTTGATATATTTCTGTTTGGATATATCTGGTTGATATATTCTTGTTTAAAATATATCTGGTTGATATATTTTTGTGGACACCATTTACGCTGGCATTGGACCTTGAGCCCAATAAGAATGTGGCGCCGTGATGGGCTGTTAGCCCATTAGGGCCGTTCAGTTCTACCGGCCGTTGGAAGCATACTACCGTACATCATCCCCCTCAAGTCCGAGGGAAAGGAAGGGGTTTGTCCTTGCTTGACCGAAGGGCTTAGTTGTGCCTGTCGTTCGGTATAATTTTGTTCCACTGCGCGTAGGCCGAGTAATTGTATAGTTGTGTGAGTGGCTTGAAAACGACGTGGTGGACTCGTCGTTTAAGCTTAAAAAAGGCAGATATTTCCCGTGCTAGGGGTAGTGTCAGAGTCGCGAAAAAGGAGCCGTTGGATCAAGCACATCTAACGGTGTAGAAAACGCAGGCAGTTTCGTAACCTCCACGCTTTTAATTATGTGAGGAAGTGAGCCGTTACATTTCATTTCTGTCTCTGGCACTTTCCTCTCCAAGCTTTCTCATTTCTTCCTCCGAGTTTCAACTTTTCCTCCTATGTCGCGCACCCATTTCCAGGTAACAATGGCTTCCTCCTCTGTCGTTTACGATTTTTCTGATAATGTCGAGGGGGATCGTAGTGACCCACTGGTTGCCCAACCGGTGGTTACTGGTTGTGTCACTTCTTTACTTAGTGGGGATAGGGTTTTTGTTCATGGGGGAGTTGTCGTTGATGACCCTGGGGAGGGTTGTTCCTCTTCCCCGAGAGAATACTCATGGGCCTCCCGTGAAGTTGGGGAACAAGAAAGCTTATTTTCTTCCCAAGAAATTCTGTTACGCTGGGTAGAGGACAACTGCGTTCTAAGGAACATAGGATACCAGCGTGCCCTTAAATTGATAGCTTGTAGGAGTGATGAAAGGGTTTTTCACGGGGAAGATGTGGTTGGGAAAAATTGCTTCTTTATGTATATGCACTTTCTGTATGATATGTATGTTAGACTCCCTCTGACCCGGTTTCAAATGGATGTCCTACGATGCTTGAACGTAGCCCCTTCTCAGTTACACCCGAACGGTTGGGGCTACATTCAAGCGTTCGGTGTTTTATGTCAAGCCTTGGATATAGAACCGACGGCTAAGATATTCCTGTTTTTCTTTAAGACTCGCCCAAATGCTAAGAAGGGTTGGGTATCTCTGACGTCTATGGCCAAAAATTCCATCTTTAGTTTGTTTGTCGAGTCATACAAAGACTTTAAAAACCACTTTTTTAAAGTGTCTGTTACCAAAATGGGTCGGCCATTCTTTTATAATGATGATGGGAGCTCTAGATTTCCCTTATATTGGACTAAGAAGCCTCGCACCTTAACCTCTTGGCCGATAGAGGATATGTCTGATGTTGAACGGAGGGACCTGGATAGGTTGGTCAAGTTACCCCGTCCGTTTTCTTCGAGGAAGCTGGTTAATTGCCTGAAATACAACGATCTGAAATCAAGAGTGTCTGGTAGGTTTCTTTGTCAACTGTTTTTCCTTTGCGTTCTGTGAATTGTAACTTTGGGTGTGTGCTACTATTTTGCAGAAGTTATGGCCAGAAAGTGTGGTCGGGATTGGTTCAGGGAGTCTCAAGCGGCCGCACAAGGAGTCGGTTCAAAAACTGCCCGTTCGAGTGGGACATCATCCAAGCCGTCCACTATAGTGCATATAGAGGACACTCCTCCTTCTCCGGTTCAAGCTTTGACCCGTAAGAGGAAAACAACTGAAGCTGGTGGGGCCTCAAAGGGGAAAAAGGCAATGACAGTACTGGAAGAGTCAATTCCCGAACGGTCTTTACCGCTGGGTATGGATGATCCAGGTTTCAATCTAAGACACAAGATCGAATTTAACTTCGATGCTGCCGAAGAAAGAGCAATGGCGGCAATGTCTGAGCAACAAATGGCCGAATACTTGCTTCATCATATTTTGAGGTGCGGTGTTGCGGCGTACAAGATGGCCTATGCCTCTAACCGTGGAGACGTCCAGAGTGAAGTATGCCGGTTGAAGAAGGAGTTGGAGGAGGCGCGCGCCGCTTATGCCAGTTGTGCGAAAAATGCTGAAGAAGCCGCTAAGGTGATAACGGAAGGTCGCACCCTCAATGAACAATTGAGGAATCTGAGCACCCGAATGCAGACCGAGCGGGATAATTTGCTGAAAGAGATGGAGTCAGCTCGGAAGACCATATCTCAACTGGACGCTATCCAGAAAGAGAGGGATGATCTTAGAGCGACCTCGGAAGAATGGAAGAATACCGAGGCCGAGATGTATGCGGCCATTCGCCAGGAGCATACTAAAGGTTTTAAGAAGGCGCTAAGGCAAATGGCGTGCTTAGCCAATGTTCCCTCTGATGGCTTTGATTTTGATGTGTACAAGGATGTCTATCTCAGGCAAATGACACCGATTGGAGATATCCCGGACGGTACCTTCACCGAGGATGGGGACTTAGCCGAGCTAGTGGAAGAAGTCGCCACTGAAGAGCCGGCGGAAAAGGCTGCCGCAGAAGAAGTAGGAGAAGCCAATGTAGAAGCCTAGGATTTTTATATTTCTGCATCCCAATGTTGTAATAACTTGTACTTTGTGTTTGATTTTATTTGCTCGTTGCTGGTGTCTTGAATGGAATGTCGTTTGTCGCTTTAAAAACTCGGTCGAATCTTTGCTTGGGTGCCTTAATACCTCGTAACGTTTCTGGATTGATGATTCTGGAGGACATGGCGTCCTGCAGTATTTCTAGATTGATAAATCTAGAGGACATGGCGTCCTGTAGTGTTTCTAGATTGATAAATCTAAGGGACATGGCGTCATGTAGTGTTTCTAGATTGACAAATCTAGGGGACATGGCGTCCGGTAGTGTTTCTAGATTGATAAATCTAGAGGACATGGTGTCCTGTAGTGTTTCTAGATTGATAAATCTAGAGGACATGACGTCCTGTAATGCAAATGTAAATTGCTCATAGAATTTATGTGTACTTGAACTGAAATGCTTCATTGAAAATGTGCTGGGAGAATGAATAACATTGTTTGTAAAGATCAACATATAAACTAGCAACTTTAATCATTTAACTATAGTAAATATTTCAGGTAGAGCCGTGCGGTGTACAACGGTAGGCCCACAATATTTCAGGTAGTTCTTCAACCCATAAGCCCTTGGCTTGTCCCAGGCGTTTCTTCAGTTCAGTAATTATGGCCTTATTGGCCGCTTCTGCCTGACCATTGGTTTGTGGATGTTCTACCGAGCTAGTAACATGCTTGATACCAAGTCCGTGAAGGAAGTCTTCTAGCGTTCGGTCTATGAATTGCCGACCGTTATCCGTGATGAGCTTCTGCGGAATGCCGAACCTGCATACTAAGTGCCAAATGAAACTCTGTACTTTCCGGGCGGTAATCGTTGCGAGGGCTTCCGCTTCGATCCACTTGGTAAAATAATCTACCACCACAAGAAGATACTTGCGCTGTCCACTTCCGACCGGCAAGGGGCCGGCTATATCCATCCCCCACTGAGCGAAGGGCCATGGGAGATGATTCCCATGAGTTCTGATGGAGGGATTCGAGTATCATGTCCATGAGATTGACAGGAGATGCATCTTCGCATGAAATCTGCACAATCTTTTTCGATGGTGGGCCAATAGAAACATGCTCGTAGGATTTTTGCTTGAAGTATTCTCTTTCCCGAGTGTGTACCACAGATTCCATGATGTAGTTCTTGTATGATGTATTTTCCTTCATCTGCAGATAAACATTTCAATAGTGGGGTGGTGTACCCACGTCGGTAAAGATCATCACCGACGAATGTATAGCGGGCGATTCGTTTAGAATCGGAGACATTCACGAACCTGCCCTGTTCTTGTTGGATCATCAGTTGTATGATTTCGTGTCGCCAGTCGGTTTTTGAAGAAGTGGGTCAATGGAACATGTCTTTAATAAGGGCTTATCCAGCGTGGTTTTGATCACCGAGGTCAGTTGAGACTTATTCCGGTTGTGCGTCAGTTTAGACAGTAGATCCGCTCGAGAATTCCGCGCCCTGGGTACATGTGTAATATTGAAACTAGAAAATGATTTGATCAAATCACTAACCTTACGATAATATCGCAATAGGTGATTGTCTTTGACTTGAAAGGTGTCGTTAATATGCCCGACGACTAACTGAGAGTCCATCCGGCATTCCAAGCGTTCGATCTCCAATTCTACAGCTAAAAGTAGCCCGCTAATTAGGGCCTCGTACTCTGCTTGGTTATTACTGAGTTGAAAATTGAAGGATATAGCCTGTTCGACCAACAAACCGTTCGGTCCTTCAAGTACGACACCTACTCCGCCTCCTTTCCTGTCCAAGGATCTGTCCACGCTTAAATTCCATGTGGGCGGTACGATTGCCGGGGAAAGTTCTGCCGTGAAGTCGGCCAGATGTTGACCTTTGATGGAGCCCTGAGGTTCAAAGCGGAGGCCGAATTCTGATAATTCAATGGACCAAGCAACCATTCGGCCCGCAAGGTCCGGTTTTCGGAGAATTTTAGCGATTGAATGGTTCGTTCGGATGACGACTTGATGGCTCTGGAAGTATGGTCAGAGTCTTCTTGCTGCAGTAATCAGGGCTAGAGCTACCTTTTCCACCTGGGAATATCGTTCCTCTGCTCCTTGCAGAGTTCTGCTAACAAAATAGATCAATTTAAGAACTAGAGATTCTTGAATGAGAGTTGCGCTTACCGAATGATTAGAAACCGCCAAGTATAGTTGCAAATCAAAGCCCTCCGTTGGTCGCGCCATCACCGGTGGAGACGTTAGTATGTTTTTAATTGTGGAGAAGGCGATTTCGCATTGATCATCCCAGTGTCGGGGTACATTTTGCTTCATGTTTTTTAATATGGGTTTGATGTGGTCCGAGAGCTTCAGAATGAACTTTGACAGGGCGGTAAGGCGGCTGACTATACATTGGACCTCTTTAAGCTTCGTCGGGCTCCGCATCTCCAAAATCGCCCGACATTTGTCTGGATTGGCCTCTATTCCCCGGTTGGTCAACATGAAACCTAGAAACTTTTATGCCTGTACCCCAAAAGTGCATTTCAAAGGATTCAACCGTAGGTCATATCGTTTTAGCTGTTGGAAGACTTCAGCCAGGTCTCTCAAGTGCTGTTGATGTGAAGAGCTTTTGACTACCATATTGTCGACATAAACCTCTATACGCCGTCCGATTTGATCCCGAAAGACTTTGTCCATGAGCCTCTGATAAGTTGCGCCGACATTTTTTAGACCGAACGGCATCACTTCATAGTAGTAGTTGGCATGTTCAGTTATGAAAGTTGTTTTTTCCTAGTCCGGGACGTGCATTGGGATTTTATTATATCCCGAATATGCATCAAGAAAACTTAAGACCGCGTGTCCCGAAGCGCCGTCTACCAATCGGTCAATGCTGGGAAGGGGATAGTTATCCTTGGGGTAGGCTTTATTGAGATCGGTAAAGTCGACGCACATTCGCCATTGACCGTTTGCTTTCTTTACCATCACAACGTTTGCGAGCCAAGTGGTGTATCGGATTTCTCGGACGAATCCGGCTTTTACTAGTTTGTTTACTTCGTTATGCACGGCTTCCCTTTTGTCATTACCAAGGCGCCGCTTTTTTTGAGCTATCGGACGGGCTTCACGAAATATCGATAGCTTATGAGTGATCACATTAGGATGAATTCCCGGCATGTCAGAGGTGGTCCACGCAAAAAGTTTGTTGTTTGACTTCAGCAGTGTGGTCAGGTCCTTTTCCTGTTCGGGCGTCAAGTTAGCGCCAATGGAGGTGGTTTGGTCGGCATTCATGCCGAGGACGAACTGTTTAGTGTCCCCCTGGGTTGGATGTGGTCATCAGTGTTGGTCCTAGGATCCAAGTCGACTAGTATTGCTTCAGATCATTTTTCTTTAAGGTATGGTTTAGCCTTCAAAGCGGCTGCGTAACATTGTCGAGCGGTTTTCTGGTCTGCCCGAATGGTGCATATAGTTCCGTCTTCCGAAGGGAATTTCATCGCCAAGTGAGGAGTAGAAACTATAGTGCCAAAGGCATTTAAGCACGGTCGCCCTAGAAGGGCGTTATACGAGGTGTGGGCTTCTACCAGCAAAAAACGCGTGCGGAGTTCTTTGGCCCTGTCACCAGTTCCCAATCGGGTTCTGAGATCAAGATATCCTCGAGTGTCCACCCGTTCTCCTGCGAACCCCACAATTTGCTCGCCAAAGGGTGTTATCATATCTTCTGGTAATCCCATCTTTTGGAAGGTAGTCCAATATAGGATGTTGACAGAACTTCCCTGATCCACCAGAACCTTACTCATATCGTATTGTGCTATGCGAGCGGTTATGACCATGGGATCATCCTGATCAGGATCTGGGGCATGAAAATCCTTGTCTGTGAAGATGATGTCCGGCATTGACAAAGGGTTGCAGGCCACGTTATGGACGCTTCGTAAACTTCTTAAGTGTCTTTTGCGGGCTGAGGATGAGGCCCCTCCTCCCGCAAAGCCGCTTGAGATAGTGTCGATCCTTCCCCGTGGAGTTGGGTCGCGCTTTCGAGGTCTACTGTGAGAGCGCTCGCGAGATTGATCCCTGGAGCGTTCGGTATTTCTCCCTGAACGCTCGAGGCTTTTCCGTGTCTTTCTAGGCGACCGTTCTCGTCGATGTGTTTCTGTCCGGACAAATTCTTGTAAGTGCCCCTCGCGAATCAGCTTTTCAATTCTATCCTTGAGGACCCGACAATCTTCTATGGTGTGTCCCTGGTTGCCATGATACTTGCAGACTTTGGCTCCATCTGCGGTACTTGGTGTCCCCCGCTTGATGGCGGTAATGAGGTTGGCCTGTAGGGCTTTTTCAAACACCTTTTCCCTTGGGGCCGTGAGAGGGGCATACCGATCGTACTGAGGATTGTAAGGGGTTGGGGTGTACCTTCGTGATGATTTATGATTACGGCCTTTGTCCCGCGATCGTCCTCCCTCCTGTTTGGCTTCTGTTGTGACGGCATCCGCCTTACGGCGAAAGTGTCGTTGATCTTCCATTTTAATAAACTTGTTCATTTTTTCCTGCAACTCTTCCATTGTTGCAGGTAACTCGGCATACAGGGATTCTGAGATGTAACCTGGTTTTAGGCAGTTGGGTAAATTGCTGATGATGAATTCGTGACTTACCCCCTTAACTCTTCTTGCTACTTCAGTGTATCTGCGCATGAACGTTCTTAGTGACTCATCCTTCCCCTGCTTGAGATTGACAAGTTCGGCTGCAGTGGTTGTTTCTTTACGGTTGGTTGCATATTGTCTTTTGAATAGAGTGACAACGGTGCGGAAGTTGTCAATAGAGTTAGGAGGGAGAGTATAATACCACTCGAGAGCCTCACCCTTCAGGGATAGGGAAAACGCTCGGCATTTAACTGGATCGTCGCTGGAGTTAAAGGCCATGGAATCAATGAAATTTCGGAGATGGTGTTCCAGGTCTGTTGTTCCGTCAAATCTTTCCATCTGTGGGGGAGGCCGGTCAGGCATGGGAGCTTGCATGACGGCCTCAGTAAAAGGTAGCAAGTCTGGCGAGCGAGGAGGTCCGTTCTGGTTAGTGCGATTATTATTATTGCCCTCGTCATTCCGGCTGTTGTCATCTGTTGCTTCCCGCTGTTTCTCCTTGAGTTGCTTAAGTTCCTCAGTTAGCTTTAGATAAGTTTCTTGTTGTTGAAGAATGAGCTGGTTCTGCTGTTCCAATTGATTGTTCTGTTGCTCCAATTGATTCTGGAGTTGTCTCAATTGCTCTATAGGGTCAGTGTTGTTCCCATCCATGCTTCTGGTGGTCACCATAGGGAGTCTTCACTTTCGGCCCCACGGTGGACGTCAAAATGTTTCGGTATAAATTTTGGGACCGAAAGGTCTGACCTGGATAACGTCGTCTTCTGCCTTTCTGTTTGCTTCTTCTACTTCTGGACCGTTCGCTCTGTGTTGATTTCGACCGTTCGGTGATCTTCAAGTCTTGACCGGAGAGGAGAGGTATTAGGAGAGTATCAAACTTATCAAACAATGATATATAATCAAGATATTAGGAGAGTATTCGACCATGCAGAACACTTTCATTTATATAATACTTATAAAATCATATTTTTTACTCTAACAATCCTCAAAGTTTTTTATTCCTTATTTTTTTTTATAAAAGGTCATACCTTAAAGACACGAGTTGCTTAATTTATTTGTACCTGTTTATGTTTCTTGTTCTTTTTTATATCTCGTTTAATCCTATCATATCTCATGACCATTATATCACTACAATTAGTTTTTATTTATCTTATACAGGTGTCCGTAGAATACTTTAAGTAAATAATAAAGAAAAATTTCACCTAAAATACAAGTCATTAAAATTTGGAATGGTTAAACTTTCAAACTTAAAAGGAAAAAAAATGAAAACGAACATAAATATTGTTTGAGATCGAGAGATAAAAAAAGAAAAGAAAAATATGATTAGATGAATTTTGTGAGAAAGTGTTCCAATTTTTACACTACTACAGAATTAATCATAGATAGCGCTTTTTTAAATAAGCACTATCTATGAATATATAGAACAATAGATAGCGTTTTTTTTAAAAAGCGTTATTTAAACCTATGATAATAGATAACGTTTTTTTAAAAAACGCTATCTATAAATAATTAATATTATTTTTTTAATTTATAATTTAAAATAAATTAATAGATAGCGTTTTTTAAAAAAAAACACTATCTATTATAAAATTTAGAAAAAATTTGAAAAGAAGTTTTAGAACCCCTTCATCTCTATATTTTACGTTTTTTCTTCTTTTTACTCTCATATTTTTTAAAATTTCCCCCTTTTTCCTATTTACTTTCGTATTTTTCAAAAAAAATTTCCTTTTCTTAAAATTTTCGATTTCACTTAACCTTCAAATTCATTAATCCCGCTGTTCTAAATTGCACTTTTGATTTGCGCCTAAATTTCACTTCGTTTTTGCCTTCAAAATTAGGCGTTCTGATGAGAGAAGTTATGACGTTGTTCAAGGCATCACCAATAATCCACACCTCGAGTCAGCGCTCTCTTTTGCGTGTTAGCCCTCACCTCATCTCAGTTTAGCGTTGCTTCTCTCATTCTCACGAAGCATCACCAACAAACAACACCTCCAGTTCTCTCTCCTGCAACAGCCACAGTTCTTCATTGATCTACCTTTTCTCCTCACATTTCTATCTTATTTCAGCAATTTCGGCCTTAGAAACACCATCTTCACCGATTAGTTCTTTGAGGGTTCCCCTCATCTTTCATCTTTTTCTTTGATATTAACCGTTTAAATCCTCTTTTACTCCGATTAAACACTTTTCCACTGTTTAATCTCCATTTTGATCCGTTTAATCGGTTAACTTAGTGTTTTAGGGTTCTTTCACCGTTCGATTTAGGGTTTCATGTTTTTCCCTTCACGTATAGGATTTTATTCGTTCTCCTTCGAGTTTTTCATCATTCCACTGCGTTTCACTCTTCGAGGAAGCTTCGAAGGAGTCCATAGCGTGTTGTTCGTTTGGAGTTCTTCTCGGAGCTTGTTCCATCACCTCCCTTTGTCAAGGTATTACATTTTTTTGTTTGTAGGTGGTTTATGATTAATGTATTTCCATTGCAAGTTTGACTAATTCGTAGCTTGTGTTGTCAGCAAGAACTTATGTGTTCAAACTGGTAGATTCATCTTTTTATTTTATTGAAACTCGATCTGCACTGTACTTTTTAACTGAATGCCCCAATCATTTGTCTTAGACAAAGCTATTGATAAAACTTTCACTGAATAATTAAATGGCTGTTGTTTATGATTATTTTTTTCCTCGTGTTCAACTACCTAAGTGCCCCTGCATCCAATGCTCTACCCATGGTTATCTTTTTTGTGGTAAATTGAATTACAGATCAGTGTATCTACTTTTGTGTGCATTCTTTGTTGCATGCTATTTTTAATCAGATAGAAGAATTTATTATGTTCATAGAGTTTTTCTTGTAGTGTATGTTTAAGCTACTTTTATTTTTTGTCTATGTTTAAGCTACTTTTTCTTGTAGTGCATGTTCCAGGTATTCATTATCCAAGTTCACTTCACAATTTCTTACTAGTCCAAAAGCAGTAAAATTGGAAGGAAGCTACATAAATAGCTAAGTAGAAAAAAAACCCCGACAATGATTTGCTGCAGAGCATGAGAGAAGACCAGTTCTGTGATTCATCTTTCTTATAAGTAATTGAAATTCATCTCCTGAAGTATATAATGATTATATTTACTGATCCCAACTCAAGTGATTGAAATTCATCTCCTCTAATTTCAGTTTTTGTTTCTGGTTTCCATCTTTTAAGTTTGTTTAGTTTAGATTGAATAAAGAAAGGTTTCTTATTGAAATTCTCAATATATATACTTATGTGATGGTCATTTTTGTTTGTTGTAAGATGCATGCTTATATGCCATGATGGAAGTTGTGAAAGTAGGGTACATTACTTTAGTATTGTCTTTACTTGGACATGACCTTTCTCTGTTATTTTCCCACCTGATGAACAACTTTTGGTAAAGGATGCATTTGGTTCAGTGAAAAAGAATACGTTTGGGAGAAGAATTAAAAAAGAGAGGTAGTCCCTTTATTACTTCTTAGTAGTGTATACAATATAGTAATAATTATAATGATAATGTATATGGTGTATAACAGAAGCCAGAGAACATGCCGTCCAAAAAAAAGTACTTCATCTGGAAGTAAGGTGGGTTTCTATTGTTTTTTGGGATCCTTTTTTAGATATTATTTGTTCTGTATGATTATAAATTTTTTTCTCATTTAAAGCTTAGAGCCTTGTTGTTATGACCAATTCAGTTTTTATTTCATTCATTATATCACACGTGCATGGATGGGAAGGAATTGCTTTAACCTTACACAGAGCTCACGAAAGGCATCTTAATGATTAATCAAAAAATTAGATTTTGCTTGAAGCACTAATGTCCTTTTGTTAAAAGACCCTATTTAAAATCAACTGGGAGAATCTCTGCAATATAATAGTATTTTATTTTTCTTATAATTTAGAAATATGATGTTAAAAGGATAAGAATTTAAGAAAAAGGAACACATTTAGAAGTTTTAAATGTAGTACAAAACCTATCCTATTATCTCCTTTATATAATATTTAGATATGATGCTAAATTGTTTGTCACTAGAGATCTTTCTTTTGCGGCTGAAATGTTTAAGTTCAAGAATAAGTAACTTCATTTCTAATTCATGGGCTTTTGCCTTAAGTGGATGGATGTTGGTAGTACATATATTTGTTAATTTGCATCTCCAAACGAGAAAGATAGATAACGAAAGTTGTTATAAAAGCATGATGGATTGCTCATTGCTTGTTTTGATACTGGGATTATTGATTTTTTAGGAATATTGGTTTGTTAGTTATCACTTATATATGTTTGGTATTTAGTGAGATTAGAATCAGATTCGTTATTTTAAAAGTATTTCATTAATTTTAACTTAATCATGTAATGAAAATTCATGACTTACTTGATATTGTTTAGTCACATATTAAGGAATTATCTGACCTAAGGTAACTTACAAGTTGATTTCACATTTCATGCAACTTTATTTTAACCCTGCTACTTTGAAGATGTTAAGTCATTTGAAGGTAATTTCTATTTCACTATTCTGAATGATTGAATTTCAGTATTATTTACAACTAAGTAATTTGTCTATGCATTGCATGTGGTATAGCCCTTGTGATGGCTGCTTGAGACCTCCTAAGTAAATGATTACTTATACTCAGCTGTTGGAGCCTTGACTAATTTCTTTTTTCTTTGGTTATTTTTCTGACAATTATTCCTTGAAACAATTGGACATATTCCTCTCTTAATACTTTGGTTAACTTGAATTAGTTTGTAAAGTAGCTCTTGACTTTGCATGTTTCAAGTTTTAGTAATAGCATTTTTGCTAAAGGTGATTATGAAGCATCAGTTTTCCATCATTCAGGTTAGTGTGATAGACTATCTTGTCATCATTTGGTCTTTACTGTTGAACCTTGGCGAGTTGTGATTCTTATATAAGTTTCAATTTCTTATTCTCCTTACATTTTTTCTGAAAGATAGATTTATTGATTTTACTACGGTGGAAGCTCTTGCTCTCTTGCTCATTGGTATAAGCGTTAATAAGCTAAGATCTTTTCCTGAAGGAACTACAGCTCTGGGTCTTCCTGTCATAATGGGTGCATATCTCTATACATTGATCTTTGTAAGTGATTTGTTATTTATTTGTTTGATATGTTGTTGGTATCATTTGACTGTGTCACATATTTTTAAGTTAAAATAAAGTTAAAAGAAAATTATTTCTGCCTTTCTAGGATAGCGGGCATTGATGAGATTCTCTCTACTTGGTTCATGAAGAAAGGCATGGAATCTTGACTTCAGGAACTGGTCAACAAGCCATGATTTTCAACTGCTAAATATTTTGATACAGCATAATGAATGGCTATGCAAGAGCTTTAGGCATACATTCAGTGTAGTACATTTTTTTTTCTTAGACATTAATTTATATATATATATATATATATATATATATATATATATATATATATATATATATATATATATATATATATATATATATATATATATATATATATATATATTGTTTATAAAGCACTGTAATGTACTAGATAACTCGACGATTGAATTTTGAAATATTATTGTATCAATAGTGATGAACATTTTTTATTTTTATTATTGTTATATTTTTTTATTATTTTTATATTTTTTTAGGTTTGTACATGATAAAACTAATATTTTATATTTTCTTTTGAAAAAAAAATATTTTATATATTTAAAATATTTTATTGAAAGATTATTTTTTTTTTAAAAAAATTAGACTAATAGATAGCGTTTGTGTAAAAAAGCATTATCTATTGGTATTTGATAATAGATAGCGTTTATTTAAAGAAGCGTTATCTATTGTTAGACACCAATAGAGCGCTTTTTTTAGAAGCGCTATCTATTGTCAAACACCAATAGATAGCGCTGACATAGATAGCGCTTAAAAAGCGTTATCTATGATAAAAAAAAAAGCGCTCTCTATGCACTTTTTTGTAGTAGTGTTACCATGTAATGATAAAGATCCATTTTATAGTTTAACTTATATGGTGTTTTAGGTGATTAAGAAACCTCTATGAAGATTCTCACTAGACGTTAATATCACAAAGTTATTTAGATGTGAAAGAACACTTTGTTCACGTGCAATTTACAATCCAAAATATACCAATAAGTATATTAGATTGTTGTAATAAAAAAGTATCTTATCCACAAGGATATGACAGTAAACACAATATATTAACTATTTTGATCTTTTGTAAAACAATTTGTGTAGAAAACAAGTTTGTATTGGTGAAAATGTTCTAGAATCAATTGGAAATTAGTTTAAGTTACTAAATGAGTGACTTTTAAATGGTTGAACCATGTTGAAGCTTCACTTCACAAATTTTCCCCCTCTTGCATCAGATCTACCTCCAAACATGAAGTTCTAGATGATAAAGTCTAGGGAATTCACTTAGGTTTAGCTATAAGTCCATTCTTGCACCTAGAGCCTAGGATCACCACTTTTCAATATGATTACTCAGTGATTGTTTGAACAGTTCACCTGCATTAAGTATCTTATCCACAATGATATGACAGTAAACACAATATTTTAACTATTTTGATCTTTGGTAAAACAATTTGTGTAAAAGACATGTTTGTATTGGTCACAATTTTCTAGAATCAATTGGAAATTAGTTTAAGTTACTAAATGAGTGACTTTTAAATGGTTGAACCATGTTGTAGCTTCACTTCACAAATTTTCCCACTCTTACATCAGATCTACCTCCAAACATGAAGTTCTAGATGATAAAGTCTAGGGAATTCACTTAGGTTTAGCTATAGGTCCATTCTTGCACCTAGAGCCTAGGATCACCACTTTTCAATATGATTACTCAGTGATTGTTTGAACAGTTCAGCTACATTTAGTATCTTATCCACAATGATATGACAGTAAACACAATATTTTAACTATTTTGATCTTTGGTAAAATAATTTATGTAGAAAACAAGTTTGTATTGGTGAAAATGTTCTAGAATCAATTGGAAATTAGTTTAAGTTACAAAATGAGTCACTTTTAAATGGTTGAACCATGTTGAAGCTTCACTTCACAAATTTTCCCTCTCTTGCATCAGATCTACCTCCAAACATGAAGTTCTAGATGATAAAGTCTAGGGAATTCACTTAGGTTTAGCTATAAGTCCATTCTTGCACCAAGAGCCTTGGATCACCACTTTTCAATATGATTACTCAGTGATTGTTTGAACAATTCACCTGCATTAAGTATCTTATCCACAATGATATGACAGTAAAAACAATATTTTAACTATTTTGATCTTTGGTAAAACAATTTGTGTATAAAACATGTTTGTATTGGTCACAATTTTCTAGAATCAATTGGAAATTAGTTTAAGTTACTAAATGAGTGACTTTTAAATGGTTGAACCATGTTGTAGCTTCACTTCACAAATTTTCCCTCTCTTGCATCAGATCTGTCTCCAAAGATGAAGTTGTAGATGATAAAGTGTAGGGAATTCACTTAGTCTAGCTATAGGTCCATTCTTGCACCTAGAGCCTAGGATCACCACCTTTCAATATGATTACTCAGTGATTGTTTGAACAGTTCACCTGCATTAAGTATCTTATCCACAATGATATGACAGTAAACACAATATTTTAACTATTTTGATCTTTGGTAAAACAACTTGTGTAGAAAACAAGTTTGTAATAGTGACAATTTTCTAGAATCAATTGGAAATAAGTTTAAGTTACTAAATGAGTGACTTTTAAATGGTTGAACCATGTTGTAGTTTCACTTCACAAATTTTCCCTCTCTTGAATCAGATCTACCTCCAAACATGAAGTTCTAGATGATAAAGTCTAGAGAATTCACTTAGGTTTAGCTATAGGTCCATTCTTGCACCTAGAGCCTAGGATCACCACTTTTCAATATGATTACTCAGTGAGTTTGAACAGTACAGCTACATTAAGTATCTTATCCACAATGATATGACAGTAAACACAATATTTTAACTATTTTGATCTTTGGTAAAATAATTTGTGTAGAAAACAAGTTTGTATTGGTGAAAATGTTCTAAAATCAATTGGAAATTAGTTTAAGTTACTAAATGAGTGACTTTTAAATGGTTGAACCATGTTGAAGCTTCACTTCACAAATTTTCCCTCTCTTGAATCAGATCTACCTCCAAACATGAAGTTCTAGATGATAAAGTCTAGGGAATTCACTTAGGTTTAGCTATAGGTCCATTCTTGCACCAAGAGCCTTGGATCACCACTTTTCAATATGATTACTCAGTGATTGTTTGAACAGTTCACCTGCATTAAGTATCTTATCCACAATGATATGACAGTAAACACAATATTTTAACTATTTTGATCTTTGGTAAAACAATTTGTGTATAAAACATGTTTGTATTGGTGACAATTTTCTAGAATCAATTGGAAATTAGTTTAAGTTACTAAATGAGTGACTTTTAAATGGTTGAACCATGTTGTAGCTTCACTTCACAAATTTCCCCTCTCTTGCATCAGATCTACCTCCGAACATGAAGTTTTAGACGACAAAGTCTAGGGAATTCACTTAGGTTTAGCTATAGGTCCATTCTTGCACCTAGAGCCTAGGATCACCACTTTTCAATATGATTCCTCAGTGATTGTTTGAACAGTTCACCTGCATTAAGTATCTTATCCACAAGGATATGACAGTAAACACAATATTTTAACTATTTTGATCTTTTGTAAAACAATTTCTGTAGAAAACAAGTTTGTATTGGTGAAAATGTTCTAAAATCAATTGGAAATTAGTTTAAGTTACTAAATGAGTGACTTTTAAATGGTTGAACCATGTTGAAGCTTCACTTCACAAATTTTCCCTCTCTTGCATCAGATCTACCTCCAAACATGAAGTTCTAGATGATAAAGTCTAGGGAATTCACTTAGGTTTAGCTATAAGTCCATTCTTGCACCTAGAGCGTAGGATCACCACTTTTCAATATGATTACTCAGTGATTGTTTGAACAGTTCACCTGCATTAAGTATCTTATCCACAATGATATGACAGTAAACACAATATTTTAACTATTTTTATCTTTGGTAAAACAATTTGTGTAGAAAACATGTTTGTATTGGTGACAATTTTCTAGAATCAATTGGAAATTAGTTTAAGTTACTAAATGAGTGACTTTTAAATGGTTGAACCATGTTGTAGCTTCACTTCACAAATTTTCTCTCTCTTGCATCAGAACTACCTCCAAACACGAATTTCTAGATGATAAAGTCTAGGGAATTCACTTAGGTTTAGCTATAGGTCCATTCTTGCACCTTGAGCCTAGGATTACCACTTTTCAATATGATTACTCAGTGATTGTTTGAACAGTTCACCTGCATTAAGTATCTTATCCACAATGATATGACAGTAAACACAATATTTTAACTATTTTGATCTTTCGTAAAACAATTTGTGTAGAAAACAAGTTTGTATTGATGATAATTTTCTAGAATCAATTGGAAATTAGTTTAAGTTACTAAATGAGTGACTTTTAAATGGTTGAACCATGTTGAAGCTTCACTTCACAAATTTTCCCTCTCTTGCATGAGATCTACCTCCAAACATGAAGTTCTATATGATAAAGTCTACGGAATTCACTTAGGTTTAGCTATAGGTCCATTCTTCAACCTAGAGCCTAGGATCACCACTTTTCAATATGATTACTCAGTGATTGTTTGAACAGTTCACCTGCATTAAGTATCTTATCCACAATGATATGACAGTAAACACAATATTTTAACTATTTTGATCTTTGGTAAAACAATTTGTGTATAAAACATGTTTGTATTGGTCACAATTTTCTAGAATCAATTGGAAATTAGTTTAAGTTACTAAATGAGTGACTTTTAAATGGTTGAACCATGTTGTAGCTTCACTTCACAAATTTTCCCTCTCTTGCATCAGATCTACCTCCAAACACGAAGTTGTAGATGATAAAGTGTAGGGAATTCACTTAGTCTAGCTATAGGTCCATTCTTGCACCTAGAGCCTAGGATCACCACTTTTCAATATGATTACTCAGTGATTGTTTGAGGAGTTCAGCTGCATTAAGTATCTTATCCACAATGATATGACAGTAAACACAATATTTTAACTATTTTGATCTTTGGTAAAACAATTTGTGTAGAAAACAAGTTTGTATTGGTGAAAATGTTCTAGAATAAATTGGAAATTAGTTTAAGTTACTAAATGGGTGACTTTTAAATGGTTGAACCACGTTGAAGCTCCACTTCACAAATTTTCCCTCTCTTGCATCAGATCTACCTCCAAACATGTACTTCTAGATGATAAAGTCTAGGGAATTCACTTAGGTTTAGCTATAAGTCCATTCTTGCACCTAGAACCTAGGATCACCACTTTTCAATATGATTACTCAGTGATTGTTTGAACAGTTCACCTGCATTAAGTATCTTATCCACAATGATATGACAGTAAACACAATATTTTACCTATTTTGATCTTTGGTAAAACAATTTGTGTAGAAAACATGTTTGTATTGGTGACAATTTTCTAGAATCAATTGGAAATTAGTTTAAGTTACTAAATGAGTGACTTTTAAATGGTTTAACCATGTTGTAGCTTCACTTCACAAATTTTCCCTCTCTTGCATCAGATCTACCTCCAAACATGAAGTTCTAGATGATAATGTCTAGGGAATTCACCTAGGTTTAGCTATAGGTCCATTCTTGCACCTTGAGCCTAGGATCACCACTTTTCAATATGATTACTCAGTGATTGTTTGAACAGTTCAGCTGCATTAAGTATCTTATCCACAATGATATGACAGTAAACACAATATTTTAACTATTTTGGTCTTTGGTAAAACAATTTGTGTAGAAAACAAGTTTGTATTGGTGAAAATGTTCTAGAATCAATTGGAAATTAGTTTAAGTTACTAAATGAGTGACTTTTAAATGGTTGAACCATGTTGAAGCTTCACTTCACAAATTTTCCCTCTCTTGCATCAGATCTACCTCCAAACATGAAGTTCTAGATGATAAAGTCTAGGGAATTCACTTAGGTTTAGCTATAAGTCCATTCTTGCACCTAGAGCCTAGGATCACCACTTTTCAATATGATTACTCAGTGATTGTTTGAACAGTTCACCTGCATTAAGTATCTTATCCACAATGATATGACAGTAAACACAATATTTTAACTATTTTGATCTTTGGTAAAACAATTTGTGTAGAAAACATGTTTGTATTGGTGACAATTTTCTAGAATCAATTGGAAATTAGTTTAAGTTACTAAATGAGTGACTTTTAAATGGTTGAACCATGTTGTAGCTTCACTTCACAAATTTTCTCTCTCTTGCATCAGATCTACCTCCAAACATGAATTTCTAGATGATATAGTCTAGGGAATTCACTTAGGTTTAGCTATAGGTCCATTCTTGCACCTAGAGCCTAGGATCACCACTTTTCAATATGATTACTCAGTGATTGTTTGAACAGTTCAGCTGCATTAAGTATCTTATCCACAATGATATGACAGTAAACACAATATTTTAACTATTTTGATATTTGGTAAAACAATTTGTGTAGAAAACAAGTTTGTATTGGTGACAATTTTCTAGAATCAATAGGAAATTAGTTTAAGTTACTAAATGAGTGACTTTTAAATGGTTGAACCATGTTGAAGCTTCACTTCACAAATTTTCCCTCTCTTGCATGAGATCTACCTCCAAACATGAAGTTCTAGATGATCAAGTCTAGGGAATTCACTTAGGTTTAGCTATAGGTCCATTCTTGCACCTAGAGCCAAGGATCACCACTTTTCAATATGATTCCTCAGTGATTGTTTGAACAGTTCACCTGCATTAAGTATCTTATCCACAAGGATATGACAGTAAACACAATATTTTAACTATTTTGATCTTTTGTAGAACAATTTGTGTAGAAAACAAGTTTGTATTGGTGAAAATGTTCTAGAATCAATTTGAAATTAGTTTAAGTTACTAAATGAGTGACTTTTAAATGGTTGAACCATGTTGAAGCTTCACTTCACAAATTTTCCCTCTCTTGCATGAGATCTACCTCCAAACATGAAGTTCTATATGATAAAGTCTACGGAATTCACTTAGGTTTAGCTATAGGTCCATTCTTCCACCTAGAGCCAAGGATCACCACTTTTCAATATATTTCCTCAGTGATTGTTTGAACAGTTCACCTGCATTAAGTATCTTATCCACAAGGATATGGCAGTAAATACAATATTTTAACTATTTTGATCTTTTGTAAAACAATTTGTGTAGAAAACAAGTTTGTATTGGTGAAAATGTTCTAGAATTAATTGAAAATTAGTTTAAGTTACTAAATGAGTGACTTTTAAATGGTTGAACCATGTTGAAGCTTCACTTCACAAATATTCCCTCTCTTGCATCAGATCTACCTCCAAACATGAAGTTCTAGATGATAAAGTCTAGGGAATTCACTTAGGTTTAGCTATAGGTCCATTCTTGCACCTAGAGCCTAGGACCACAACTTTTCAATATGATTCCTCAGTGATTGTTTGAACAGTTCACCTGCATTAAGTATCTTATCCACAAGGATATGACAGTAAACACAATATTTTAACTATTTTGATCTTTTGTAGAACAATTTTTGTAGAAAACAAGTTTGTATTGGTGAAAATGTTCTAGAATCAATTTTAAATTAGTTTAAGTTACTAAATGAGTGACTTTTAAATGGTTGAACCATGTTGAAGCTTCACTTCACAAATTTTCCCTCTCTTGCATTAGATCTACCTCCAAACAAGAAGTTCAAGATGATAAAGTCCAGGCAATTCACTTAGGTTTAGCTATAGGTTCATTCTTGCACCTAGAGCCTAGGATCACAAATTTTCAATATGATTCCTCAGTGATTGTTTGAACAGTTCACCTGCATTAAGTATCTTATCCACAAGGATATGACAGTAAACACAATATTTTAACTATTTTGATCTTTTGTAAAACAATTTGTGTAGAAAATAAGTTTGTATTGGTGAAAATGTTCTAGAATCAATTGGAAATTAGTTTAAGTTACTAAATGAGTGACTTTTAAATGGTTGAACCATGTTGAAGCTTCACTTCACAAATGTTCCCTCTCTTGCATCAAATCTACCTCCGAACATGAAGTTTTAGATGACAAAGTCTAGGGAATTCACTTAGGTTTAGCTATAGGTCCATTCTTGCACCTTGAGCCTAGGATCACCACTTTTCAATATGATTCCTCAGTGATTGTTTGAACAGTTCACCTGCATTAAGTATCTTATCCACAAGGATATGACAGTAAACACAATATTTTAACTATTTTGATCTTTGGTAAAACAATTTGTGTAGAAAACATGTTTGTATTGGTGACAATTTTCTAGAATCAATTGGAAATTAGTTTAAGTTACTAAATGAGTGACTTTTAAGTGGTTGAACCATGTTGTAGCTTCACTTCACAAATTTTCTCTCTCTTGCATCAGATCTACCTCCAAACATGAATTTCTAGATGATAAAGTCTAGGGAATTCACTTAGGTTTAGCTATAGGTCCATTCTTGCACCTAGAGCCTAGGATTACCACTTTTCAATATGATTACTCAGTGATTGTTTGAACAGTTCACCTGCATTAAGTATCTTATCCACAATGATATGACAGGAAACACAATATTTTAACTATTTTGATATTTGGTAAAACAATTTGTGTAGAAAACAAGTTTGTATTGGTGATAATTTTCTAGAATCAAATGGAAATTAGTTTAAGTTACTAAATGAGTGACTTTTAAATGGTTGAACCATGTTGTAGTTTCACTTCACAAATTTTCTCTCTCTTGCATCAGATCTACCTCCAAACACGAAGTTGTAGATGATAAAGTGTAGGGAATTCACTTAGTCTAGCTATAGGTCCATTCTTGCACCTAGAGCCTAGGATCACCACTTTTCAATATGATTACTCAGTGATTGTTTGAAGAGTTCAGCTGCATTAAGTATCTTATCCACAATGATATGACAGTAAACACAATATTTTAACTATTTTGATCTTTGGTCAAATAATTTGTGTAGAAAACAAGTTTGTATTGGTGAAAATGTTCTAAAATCAATTGGAAATTAGTTTAAGTTACTAAATGAGTGACTTTTAAATGGTTGAACCATGTTGAAGCTTCACTTCAAAAATTTTCCCTCTCTTGCATCAGATCTACCTCCAAACATGAAGTTCTAGATGATAAAGTCTAGGGAATTCACTTAGGTTTAGCTATAAGTCCATTCTTGCACCGAGAGCCTAGGATCACCACTTTTCAATATGATTACTCAGTGATTGTTTGAAAAGTTCACCTGCATTAAGTATCTTATCCACAATGATATGACAGTAAACACAATATTTTAACTATTTTGATCTTTGGTAAAACAATTTGTGTATAAAACATGTTTGTATTGGTCACAATTTTCTAGAATCAATTGGAAATTAGTTTAAGTTACTAAATGAGTGACTTTTAAATGGTTGAATCATGTTGTAGCTTCACTTCACAAATTTTCCCTCTCTTGCATCAGATCTACCTCCAAACACGAAGTTGTAGATGATAAAGTGTAGGGAATTCACTTAGTCTAGCTATAGGTCCATTCTTGCACCTAGAGCCTAGGATCACCACTTTTCAATATGATTACTCAGTGATTGTTTGAAGAGTTCAGCTGCATTAAGTATCTTATCCACAATGATATGACAGTAAACACAATATTTTAACTATTTTGATCTTTCGTAAAACAATTTGTGTAGAAAACAAGTTTGTATTGGTGAAAATGTTCTAGAATCAATTGGAAATTAGTTTAAGTTACTAAATGGGTGACTTTTAAATGGTTGAACCACGTTAAAGCTCCACTTCACAAATTTTCCCTCTCTTGCATCAGATCTACCTCCAAACATGAACTTCTAGATGATAAAGTCTAGGGAATTCACTTAGGTTTAGCTATAAGTCCATTCTTGCACCTAGAACCTAGGATCACCACTTTTCAATATGATTACTCAGTGATTGTTTGAACAGTTCACCTGCATTAAGTATCTTATCCACAATGATATGACAATAAACACAATATTTTACCTATTTTGATCTTTGGTAAAACAATTTGTGTAGAAAACATGTTTGTATTGGTGACAATTTTCTAGAATCAATTGGAAATTAGTTTAAGTTACTAAATGAGTGACTTTTAAATGGTTGAACCATGTTGTAGCTTCACTTCACAAATTTTCCCTCTCTTGCATAAGATCTACCTCCAAACATGAAGTTCTAGATGATAATGTCTAGGGAATTCACCTAGGTTTAGCTATAGGTCCATTCTTTCACCTAGAGCCTAGGATCACCACTTTTCAATATGATTACTCAGTGATTGTTTGAACAGTTCACCTGCATTAAGTATCTTATCCACAATGATATGACAGTAAACACAATATTTTAACTATTTTGGTCTTTGGTAAAACAATTTGTGTAGAAAACAAGTTTGTATTGGTGAGAATGTTCTAGAATCAATTTGAAATTAGTTTAAGTTACTAAATGAGTGACTTTTAAATGGTTGAACCATGTTGAAGCTTCACTTCACAATTTCCCTCTCTTGCATGAGATCTACCTCCAAACATGAAGTTCTATATGATAAAGTCTACGGAATTCACTTAGGTTTAGCTATAGGTCCATTCTTCCACCTAGAGCCTAGGATCACCACTTTTCAATATATTTCCTCAGTGATTGTTTGAACAGTTCACCTGCATTAAGTATCTTATCCACAAGGATATGGCAGTAAATACAATATTTTAACTATTTTGATCTTTTGTAAAACAATTTGTGTAGAAAACAAGTTTGTATTGGTGAAAATGTTCTAGAATTAATTGAAAATTAGTTTAAGTTACTAAATGAGTGACTTTTAAATGGTTGAACCATGTTGAAGCTTCACTTCACAAATTTTCCCTCTCTTGCATCAGATCTACCTCCAAACATGAAGTTGTAGATGATAAAGTCTAGGGAATTCACTTAGGTTTTGCTATAGGTCCATTCTTGCACCTAGAGCCTAGGATCACAACTTTTCAATATGATTCCTCAGTGATTGTTAGAACAGTTCACCTGCATTAAGTATCTTATCCAGAAGGATATGACAGTAAACACAATATTTTAACTATTTTGATCTTTTGTAGAACAATTTGTGTAGAAAAAAAGTTTGTATTGGTGAAAATGTTCTAGAATCAATTTGAAATTAGATTAAGTTACTAAATGAGTGACTTTTAAATGGTTGAACCATGTTGAAGCTTCACTTCACAAATTTTCCCTCTCTTGCATTAGATCTACCTCCAAACATGAAGTTCAAGATGATAAAGTCCAGGCAATTCACTTAGGTTTAGCTATAGGTCCATTCTTGCACCTAGAGCCTAGGATCACCACTTTTCAATATGATTCCTCAGTGATTGTTTGAACAGTTCACCTGCATTAAGTATCTTATCCACAAGGATATGACAGTAAACACAATATTTTAACTATTTTAATCTTTTGTAGAACAATTTGTGTAGAAAATAAGATTGTATTGGTGAAAATGTTCTAGAATCAATTTCAAATTAGTTTAAGTTACTAAATGAGTGACTTTTAAATGGTTGAACCATGTTGAAGCTTCACTTCACAAATGTTCCCTCTCTAGCATCAGATCTACCTCCGAACATGAAGTTTTAGATGATAAAGTCTAGGGAATTCACTTAGGTTTAGCTATAGGTCCATTCTTGGACCTAGAGCCTAGGATCACCACTTTTCAATATGATTCCTCAGTGATTGTTTGAACAGTTCACCTGCAATAAGTATCTTATCCACAAGGATATGGCAGTAAATAAAATATTTTAACTATTTTGATCTTTTGTAAAACAATTTGTGTAGAAAACAAGTTTGTATTGGTGAAAATGTTCTAGAATTAATTGAAAATTAATTTAAGTTACTAAATGAGTGACTTTTAAATGGTTGAACCATGTTGAAGCTTCACTTCACAAATTATCCTCTCTTGCATCAGATCTACCTCCAAACACGAAGTTCTAGATGATAAAGTCTAGGGAATTCACTTAGGTTTAGCTATAGGTCCATTCTTGCACCTAGAGCCTAGGATCATAACTTTTCAATATGATTCCTCAGTGATTGTTAGAACAGTTCACCTGCATTAAGTATCTTATCCACAAGGATATGACAGTAAACACAATATTTTAACTATTTTGATCTTTTGTAGAACAATTTGTGTAGAAAAAAAGTTTGTATTGGTGAAAATGTTCTAGAATCAATTTGAAATTAGATTAAGTTACTAAATGAGTGACTTTTAAATGGTTGAACCATGTTGAAGCTTCACTTCACAAATTTTCCCTCTCTTGCATCAAATCTACCTCCAAACATGAAGTTCTAGATGATAAAGTCCAGGAAATTCACTTAGGTTTAGCTATAGGTCCATTCTTGCACCTAGAGCCTAGGGTCACCACTTTTCAATATGATTCCTCAATGAAATTTTGAACAGTTCACCTGCATTAAGTATCTTATCCACAAGGATATGACAGTAAACACAATATTTTAACTATTTTGATCTTTTGTAAAACAATTTCTGTAGAAAACAAGTTTGTATTGGTGAAAATATTCTACAATCAATTGGAAATTAGTTTAAGTTACTAAATGAGTGACTTTTAAATGGTTGAACCATGTTGAAGCTTCACTTCACAAATTTTCCCTCTCTTGCATCAGATCTACCTCCAAACATGAAGTTTTAAATGATAAAGTCTAGCGAATTGACTTAGGTTTAGCTATAGGTCCATTCTTGCACCTAGAGCCTAGGATCACCACTTGTCAATATGATTCGTCAGTCATTGTTTGAACAGTTCACCTGCATTAAGTATCTTATCCACAAGGATATGACAGTAAACACAATATTTTAACTATTTTGATCTTTTGTAAAACAATTTCTGTAGAAAACAAGTTTGTATTGGTGAAAATGTTCTAGAATCAATTGGAAATTAGTTTAAGTTACTAAATGAGTGACTTTTAAATGGTTGAACCATGTTGAAGCTTCACTTCACAAATTTTCCCTCTCTTGCATGAGATCTACCTCTAAACATGAAGTTCTAGATGATAAAGTCTAGGGAATTCACTTAGGTTTAGCTATAGGTCCATTCTTGCACCTAGAGCCTAGGATCACCACTTCTCAATATGATTCCTCAGTGATTGTTTGAACAGTTCACCTGCATTAAGTATCTTATCCACAAGGATATGACAGTAAACACAATATTTTAACTATTTTGATCTTTGGTAAAACAATTTGTGTAGAAAACATGTTTGTATTGGTGACAATTTTCTAGAATCAATTGGAAATTAGTTTAAGTTACTAAATGAGTGACTTTTAAATGGTTGAACCATGTTGAAGCTTCACTTCACAAATTTTCCCTCTCTTGCATGAGATCTACCTCCAAACATGAAGTTCTATATGATAAAGTCTACGGAATTCACTTAGGTTTAGCTATAGGTCCATTCTTCCACCTAGAGCCTAGGATCACCACTTTTCAATATATTTCCTCAGTGATTGTTTGAACAGTTCACCTGCATTAAGTATCTTATCCACAAGGATATGGCAGTAAATACAATATTTTAACTATTTTGATCTTTCGTAAAACAATTTGTGTAGAAAACAAGTTTGTATTGTTGAAAATGTTCTAGAATTAATTGAAAATTAATTTAAGTTACTAAATGAGTGACTTTTAAATGGTTGAACCATGTTGAAGCTTCACTTCACAAATTTTCCCTCTCTTGCATCAGATCTACCTCCAAACACGAAGTTCTAGATGATAAAGTCTAGGGAATTCACTTAGGTTTAGCTATAGGTCCATTCTTGCACCTAGAGCCTAGGATCACAACTTTTAAATATGATTCCTCAGTGATTGTTAGAACAGTTCACCTGCATTAAGTATCTTATCCACAAGGATATGACAGTAAACACAATATTTTAACTATTTTGATCCTTTGTAGAACAATTTGTGTAGAAAAAAAGTTTGTACTGGTGAAAATGTTCTAGAATCAATTTGAAATTAGATTAAGTTACTAAATGAGTGACTTTTAAATGGTTGAACCATGTTGAAGCTTCACTTCACAAATTTTCCCTCTCTTGCATTAGATCTACCTCCAAACATGAAGTTCAAGATGATAAAGTCCAGGCAATTCACTTAGGTTTAGCTATAGGTCCATTCTTGCACCTAGAGCCCAGGATCACCACTTTTCAATATGATTCCTCAGTGATTGTTTGAACAGTTCACCTGCATTAAGTATCTTATCCACAAGGATATGACAGTAAACACAATATTTTAACTATTTTGATCTTTTGTAAAACAATTTGTGTAGAAAATAAGTTTGTATTGGTGAAAATGTTCTAGAATCAATTTGAAATTAGTTTAAGTTACTAAATGAGTGACCTTTAAATGGTTGAAACATGTTGAAGCTTCACTTCACAAATTTTCCCTCTCTTGCATCAGATCTACCTCCAAACATGAAGTTCTAGATGATAAAGTCCAGGAAATTCACTTAGGTTTAGCTATAGGTCCATTCTTCCACCTAGAGCCTAGGGTCACCACTTTTCAATATGATTCCTCAATGAAATTTTGAACAGTTCACCTGCATTAAGTATCTTATCCACAAGGATATGACAGTAAACACAATATTTTAACTATTTTGATCTTTTGTAAAACAAATTCTGTAGAAAACAAGTTTGTATTGGTGAAAATATTCTACAATCAATTGGAAATTAGTTTAAGTTACTAAATGAGTGACTTTTAAATGGTTGAACCATGTTGAAGCTTCACTTCACAAATTTTCCCTCTCTTGCATCAGATCTACCTCCAAACATGAAGTTTTAGATGATAAAGTCTAGCGAATTGACTTAGGTTTAGCTATAGGTCCATTCTTGCACCTAGAGCCTAGGATCACCACTTGTCAATATGATTCGTCAGTCATTGTTTGAACAGTTCACCTGCATTAAGTATCTTATCCACAAGGATATGACAGTAAACACAATATTTTAACTATTTTGATCTTTTGTAAAACAATTTCTGTAGAAAACAAGTTTGTATTGGTGAAAATGTTCTAGAATCAATTGGAAATTAGTTTAAGTTACTAAATGAGTGACTTTTAAATGGTTGAACCATGTTGAAGCTTCACTTCACAAATTTTCCCTCTCTTGCATCAGATCTACCTCCAAACATGAAGTTTTAGATGATAAAGTCTAGGGAATTCACTTAGGCTTAGCTATAGGTCCATTCTTGCACCTAGAGCCTAGGATCACCACTTGTCAATATGATTCCTCAGTCATTGTTTGAACAGTTCACCTGCATTAAGTATCTTAACCACAAGGATATGACAGTAAACACAATATTTTAACTATTTTGATCTTTGGTAAAACAATTTGTTTAGAAAACAAGTTTGTATTGGTGAAAATGTTCTAGAATCAATTGGAAATTAGTTTAAGTTACTAAATGAGTGACTTTTAAATGGTTGAAACATGTTGAAGCTTCACTTCACAAATTTTCCCTCTCTTGCATCAGATCTACCTCCAAACATGAAGTTCTAGATGATAAAGTCCAGGGAATTCACTTAGGTTTAGCTATAGGTCCATTCTTGCACCTAGAGCCTAGGATCACCACTTTTCAATATGATTACTCAGTGATAGTTTGAACAGTTCACCTGCATTAAGTATCTTATCCATAAGGATACGATAGTAAACACAATATTTTAACTATTTTGATCTTTTGTAAAACAATTTGTGTAGAAAACAAGTTTGTATTGGTGAAAATGTTCTAGAATCAATTTGAAATTAGTTTAAGTTACTAAATGAGTGACTTTTAAATGGTTGAACCATGTTGAAGCTTCACTTCACAAATTTTCCCTCTCTTGCATCAGATCTACCTCCAAACATGAAGTTCTAGATGATAAAGTCCAGGAAATTCACTTAGGTTTAGCTATAGGTCCATTCTTGCACCTAGAGCCTAGGGTCACCATTTTTCAATATGATTCCTCAATGAAATTTTGAACAGTTCACCTGCATTAAGTATCTTATCCACAAGGATATGACAGTAAACACAATATTTTAACTATTTTGATCTTTTGTAAAACAATTTCTGTAGAAAACAAGTTTGTATTGGTGAAAATATTCTACAATCAATTGGAAATTAGTTTAAGTTACTAAATGAGTGACTTTTAAATGGTTGAACCATGTTGAAGCTTCACTTCACAAATTTTCCCTCTCTTGCATCAGATCTACCTCCAAACATGAAGTTTTAGATGATAAAGTCTAGCGAAATGACTTAGGTTTAGCTATAGGTCCATTCTTGCACCTAGAGCCTAGGATCACCACTTGTCAATATGATTCGTCAGTCATTGTTTGAACAGTTCACCTGCATTAAGTATCTTATCCACAAGGATATGACAGTAAACACAATATTTTAACTATTTTGATCTTTTGTAAAACAATTTCTGTAGAAAACAAGTTTGTATTGGTGAAAATATTCTACAATTAATTGGAAATTAGTTTAAGTTATTAAATGAGTGACTTTTAAATGGTTGAACCATGTTGAAGCTTCACTTCACAAATTTTCCCTCTCTTGCATCAGATCTACCTCCAAACATGAAGTTTTAGATGATAAAGTCTAGCGAATTGACTTAGGTTTAGCTATAGGTCCATTCTTGCACCTAGAGCCTAGGATCACCACTTGTCAATATGATTCGTCAGTCATTGTTTGAACAGTTCACCTGCATTAAGTATCTTATCCACAAGGATATGACAGTAAACACAATATTTTAACTATTTTGATCTTTTGTAAAACAATTTCTGTAGAAAACAAGTTTGTATTGGTGAAAATGTTCAAGAATCAATTGGAAATTAGTTTAAGTTACTAAATAAGTGACTTTTAAATGGTTGAACCATGTTGAAGCTTCACTTCACAAATTTTCCCTCTCTTGCATCAGATCTACCTCCAAACATGAAGTTTTAGATGATAAAGTCCAGGGAATTCACTTAGGTTTAGCTATAGGTCCATTCTTGCACCTAGAGCCTAGGATCACCACTTGTCAATATGATTCCTCAGTCATTGTTTGAACAGTTCACCTGCATTAAGTATCTTATCCACAAGGATATGACAGTAAACACAATATTTTAACTATTTTGATCTTTGGTAAAACAATTTGTGTAGAAAACAAGTTTGTATTGGTGAAAATTTTCTAGAATCAATTGGAAATTAGTTTAAGTTACTAAATGAGTGACTTTTAAATGGTTGAAACATGTTGAAGCTTCACTTCACAAATTTTCCCTCTCTTGCATCAGATCTACCTCCAAACATGAAGTTCTAGATTATAAAGTCCAGGGAATTCACTTAGGTTTAGCTATAGGTCCATTCTTGCACCTAGAGCCTAGGATCACCACTTTTCAATATGATTACTCAGTGATAGTTTGAACAGTTCACCTGCATTAAATATCTTATCCATAAGGATACGACAGTAAACACAATATTTTAACTATTTTGATCTTTTGTAAAACAATTTGTGTAGAAAACAAGTTTGTATTGGTGAAAATGTTCTAGAATCAATTTGAAATTAGTTTAAGTTACTAAATGAGTGACTTTTAAATGGTTGAACCATGTTGAAGCTTCACTTCACAAATTTTCCCTCTCTTGCATTAGATCTACCTCCAAACATGAAGTTCAAGATGATAAAGTCCAGGCAATTCACTTAGGTTTAGCTATAAGTCCATTCTTGCACCTAGAGCCTAGGATCACCACTTTTCAATATGATTCCTCAGTGATTGTTTGAACAGTTCACCTGCATTAAGTATCTTATCCACAAGGATATGACAGTAAACAAATTATTTTAACTATTTTGATCTTTGGTAAAAAAATTTGTGTAGAAAACAAGTTTGTATTGGTGAAAATGTTCTAGAATCTATTGGAAATTAGTTTAAGTTACTAAATGAGTGACTTTTAAATGGTTGAACCATGTTGAAGCTTCACTTCACAAATTTTCCATCTCTTGCATGAGATCTATCTCCAAACATGAAGTTCTAGATGATAAAGTGCAGGAAATTCACTTAGGTTTAGCTATAGGTCCATTCTTGCACCTAGAGCCTAGGATCACAACTTTTCAATATGATTCCTCAATGATTGTTTGAACAGTTCACCTGCATTAAGTATCTTATCCACAAGGATATGACAGTAAACACAATATTTTAACTATTTTGATCTTTTGTAAAACAATTTCTGTAGAAAACAAGTTTGTATTGGTGAAAATGTTCTACAATCAATTGGAAATTAGTTTAAGTTACTAAATGAGTGACTTTTAAATGGTTGAACCATGTTGAAGCTTCACTTCACAAATTTTCCCTCTCTTGCATCAGATCTACCTCCAAACATGAAGTTTTAGATTATAACGTCTAGGGAATGCACTTGGGTTTAGTTATAGGTCCATTCTTGCACCTAGAGCCTAGGATCACCACTTGTCAATATGATTCCTCAGTCATTGTTTGAACAGTTCACCTGCATTAAGTATCTTATCCACAAGGATATGACAGTAAACACAATATTTTAACTATTTTGATCTTTTGTAAAACAATTTCTGTAGAAAACATGTTTGTATTGGTGAAAATGTTCTAGAATCAATTGGAAATTAGTTTAAGTTACTAAATGAGTGACTTTTAAATGGTTGAACCATGTTGAAGCTTCACTTCACAAATTTTCCCTCTCTTGCATCAGATCTACCTCCAAACATGAAGTTTTAGATGATAAAGTCTAGGGAATTCACTTAGGTTTAGCTATAGGTCCATTCTTGCACCTAGAGCCTAGGATCACCACTTGTCAATATGATTCCTTAGTCATTGTTTGAACAGTTCACCTGCATTAAGTATCTTATCCACAAGGATATGACAGTAAACACAATATTTTAACTATTTTGATCTTTGGTAAAACAATTTGTGTAGAAAACAAGGTTGTATTGTTGAAAATGTTCTAGAATCAATTGGAAATTAGTTTTAAGTTACTAAATGAGTGAATTTTAAATGGTTGAACCATGGTGAAGCTTCACTTGACAAATTTTCCCTCTCTTGCATCAGATCTAACTCCAGACATGAAGTTTTAGAAAATAATGTCCAGGGAATTCACTTAGGTTTAGCTATAGGTCCATTCTTGCACCTAGAGACTTGGATCACCACTTTTCAATATGATTCCTCAGTGACTGTTTGAACAGTTCACCTGCATTAAGTATCTTATCCACAAGGATATGACAGTAAACAAATTATTTTAATTATTTTGATCTATGGTAAAACAATTTGTGTAGAAAACATGTTTGTATTGGTGACAATTTTCTAGAATCAATTGGAAATTAGTTTAAGTAACTAAATGAGTGACTATTAAATGGTTGAACCATGTTGAAGCTTCACTTCACAAATTTTCCCTCTCTTGCATCAGATCTACCTCCAAACATGAAGTTCTAGAGGATAAAGTCCAGGGAATTCACTTAGGTTTAGCTATAGGTCCATTCTTGCACCTAGAGCCTAGGATCACCACTTTTCAATATGATTCCTCAGTGATTGTTTGAACAGTTCACCTGCATTAAGTATCTTATCCACAAGGATATGACAGTAAACACAATATTTTAACTATTTTGATCTTTTGTAAAACAATTTGTGTAGAAAAAAGGTTTGTATTGGTGAAAATGTTCTAAAATGAATTGGAAATTAGTTTAAGTTACTAAATGAGTGACTTTTATATGTTTGAACCATGGTGAAGCTTCACTTGACAAATTTTCCCTCTCTTGCATCAGATCTAACTCCAAACATGAAGTTTTAGAAAATAATGTCCAGGGAATTCACTTAGGTTTAGCTATAGGTCCATTCTTGCACCTAGAGCCTTGGATCACCACTTTTCAATATGATTCCTCAGTGACTGTTTGAACAGTTCACCTGCATTAAATATCTTATCCACAAGGATATGACAGTAAACACAATATTTTAATTATTTTGATCTATGGTAAAACAATTTGTGTAGAAAACATGTTTGTATTGGTGACAATTTTCTAGAATCAATTGGAAATTAGTTTAAGTAACTAAATGAGTGACTTTTAAATGGTTGAACCATGTTGAAGCTTCACTTCACAAATTTTCCCTCTCTTGCATCAGATCTACCTCCAAACATGAAGTTCTAGAGGATAAAGTCCAGGGAATTCACTTAGGTTTAGCTATAGGTCCATTATTGCACCTAGAGCCTAGGATCACCACTTTTCAATATGATTCCTCAGTGATTGTTTGAACAGTTCACCTGCATTAAGTATCTTATCCACAAGGATATGACAGTAAACACAATATTTTAACTATTTTGATCTTTTGTAAAACAATTTGTGTAGAAAAAAGGTTTGTATTGGTGAAAATGTTCTAAAATGAATTGGAAATTAGTTTAAGTTACTAAATGAGTGACTTTTATATGTTTGAACCATGTTGCAGCTTCACTTCACAAATTTTCCCTCTCTTGCATCAGATCTAACTCCAAACATGAAGTTTCAGATGATAAAGTCCAGGGAATTCACTTAGGTTTAGGTATAGGTCCATTCTTGCACCTAGAGCCTAGGATCACCACTTTTCAATATGATTCCTCAGTGATTGTTTGAACAGTGCACCTGCATTAAGTATCTTATCCACAAGGATATGACAGTAAACACAATATTTTAACTATTTTTATCTTTTGTAAAACAGTTTGTGTAGAAAACAAGGTTGTATTGGTGAAAATGTTCTAGAATCAATTGGAAATTAGTTTAAGTTACTAAATGAGTGACTTTTAAATGGTTGAACCATGGTGAAGCTTTACTTGACAAATTTTCCCTCTCTTGCATCAGATCTACCTCTAAACATGAAGTTTTAGAAAATAAAGTCCACGGAATTCACTTAGGTTTAGCTATAGGTCCATTCTTGCACCTAGAGCCTTGGATCACCACTTTTCAATATGATTCCTCAGTGATTGGTTGAACAGTTCACCTGCATTAAGTATCTTATCCACAAGGATATGACAGTAAACACAATATTTTAACTATTTTGATCTTTTGTAAAACAATTTGTGTAGAAAACAAGTTTGTATTATTGAAAATGTTCTAAAATTAATTGGAAATTAGTTTAAGTTACTAAATGAATGACTTTTAAATGGTTGAACCATGTTGAAGCTTCACTTCATAAATTTTCCCTCTCTTGCATCAGATCTACCTCCAAACATGAAGTTTCAGATGATAAAGTCCAGGGAATTCACTTAGGTTTAGCTATAGGTCCATTCTTGCACCTAGAGCCTAGGATCACCACTTTTCAATATTATTCCTCAGTGATTGGTTGAACAGTTCATCTGCATTAAGATCAAAACTTTAGATTTACTTTGAGCACTTAGAAACCCACAAGATAACTGATTGGACCATAATTTAAGACCAGTTCCCACTCAATCCTAAGCCAGTTAGATAAGACGAGTGATCAGTTCATACAACATTAAATATAAATCAATTAACTAACTTTAGATCAAAAGAAATCATACATAAATAGAAGGTATTAGCGAATACAAGAGAGTTCAAATCTATTTACATCTTGCTCCAACACATAGAGATTTAACTTTTCATGAATGATAAAAAGAAGTACAACTAATAAAGAAAATTCATCTCTTAATCCTTTAAAGATGATCTATTAATTACAAAGGATGTGGGTGAGAAGACTCTCTAGAGTCTCCCTCTAAAAGTATTTAAAACTAAAATTTGCAAAAATTTCCCACTAGGAAAATGGCACATGTGACTCCCATGTCTCTTGGGACACCCTCTACCAAGCTAGGGTTACAAAGCTAATCATCCAAGATTAGTTTAAGCAAGGAGAAAATATTGCCCTACAACTTAAGCAAGATTACTAAAAGACCCTACACTTCTTGACCCTTATCACAAGCTTTGAAAAGAAGTCATATACTACTTGACCTCTAATACAAGGTCTAAAATACTCCTTGCATAGACGACTTTAGCTCTTCTTGAATGTGCTTGGGTCATGGCTAGGAGGTATGTCATCATCCCCTCCATCTTGAAAAAAGATTTGACCTCAAATCTTCAAGTTGTCATGAGAACACATCCTTCCTTCTTTTGGAGATGTTTGATTTTCTTCTCTTAGGTTCAAAAACCTTTATACAAAAAACAAGATTCAAAGCAAGAGTTATTAGAATAATAATCCAAAGCATGTAGCTCCAAGGATCATACACCTTTGATCAAACGAATAATCAAAGCATTGTAATTTAGGAGCATTTCCCTTTAAGCTCTTGTTTGCCTTGTGTTGAATGCTTGTAATTTTAGAGTTACTTTCCTTTTCAACACAAAGTTTTATTTGGTCTTGTTTTTTTATTCTACTAGAGAGGAAGATGAAAAGAAGACCTCTTTTGAATCTACACACAAGCCTTTGGCCCTTAGTTTGAGTGTTCTTTTGTTGGGGCACTTATTGGACTTGTGTATATTACTTTGACACTTTAAACATTTAATTTCATTTTTTTGTGTCACCACAAGAAAGATTTAATTTACTTATCGATATTTACATATAGATTTTATTCCGGATGTAATGTAGGTAATACATACAAATTTTACATATAGATTTTTAAAATTGAATTATATATGAATTTTTCATACGGATTTTTATCTACACTTTTTTTATATAAAATTCGTATGTAAAGTATGAGCATTGGGACGGAAAAATTTGCGAAGGACAAGATTCGTATGTAATGATATACAATCTATACGTAAATTAAAATAAATTTTATGTACTGATTTTACCTACGGATTTAAAATAATTAATTAATTAAAAATAAAAATAAGCTTTATTCTGGCACTTACAAGTCAAAATTTGTCTCTCCCACTCCCCCTGAAAATAATAAACCTTCACAACTCACTTACACAAAAATTACTCACCCATTGAGAGAGAAGAAACTCTTCCCTTCATTCTTCATTATTTGTTATTCTCGCATATGACCCTCACATAAAAAGTTCTGAACATTGAACCAATGATAGCAATCTCCGCCATCTTTACCCTGTTAATTTTTATTTTACATAGACATACAACCTATATGAACCTATATGAAATGCAAATGGATAATCTATATTCATCCTAGTTTTGGCCAAAAATTAAAAGAAGGGAAAATTCAAATTTCAAAAGTTTCTAGATCTAGATAAAGGGAAAATTCAACTATTTAAGAGAATCCAAACAATCATATTTTCATTTTAATATTTCGAGAAATATAATATCTAATATAACTAAAATAAACTAAAAATAATATCTAAAAAAACTACGATCAAGAAAATAAATAAAAATAAGATTAACTAAAAATATGAAAGTTAAACAATTATTATATACTTTGAATTAATAAAAATTTTGGTAATAATATACTTCAAATCTTCTCTAATAACTCATTTTTTATTTCAAATATTTATTAAAAATCTAACATCAATTATGTTAACGGATGATGATTCGTTATGCACATCAACAATTGATGAAATCCGTAATCCATCTTTATTAACGTAACTATTTCATATTTATGATGGTAATTTTTATAGAATGTTGAACATTTTAGTATTAATTATAAAGAATCTTAATTATATATATTTTTATCTTATTGTGTGAAATCCTGAAAATAACTCAGCATTTGGAGCTGCCACTTGGCTACAGATAAGAGGGTGGAATAAAATAATTGAAATTCAATTCTTGTACTAGTTAGAAATTAGACATTAGTTCCTCTCTGCATTATCTGAAGCTATCACCCTCCTCTTCCAATTTTTCTCCTTGCTTTCCTTCCAAGTTCATGATCAGTTGAAACATTTGAACATTTTTCAGAATCACCTGAATCATCTGAACGTCAAGAACTCCAAGTGGCATCGAACTCATCCTAAGATTCGAAAGGGGTAAGTGATTCTTCCCTTCTCCTCATTGTTCTAAATCCTAGAACATGCAATCAGTAGATTGCATGTGGTTCCTACTTTCCCTTTTCAATTCCATTCTCATTCCCATTTGTAATTTCAATTTTATAATTTGTTCTGATCACAAAAATGTGATCAGTAGGGTTGGGGAAAAATCCTATAATGCTGGAACTTCTAGGAACAGTTCTTGAGCTGTGCTGCGATAATTCCCAGGTAAGGGAAGCTAGATTCAATTGTTTTTGTTTATGGCATGTTGGTTTGTTATGTTGAATTTGTTATATAAATTCTTAAGATAATGCATGTGAAAAATTGTAGCAGATTAGGTTACTGTTTTAATTAAATTGAGGAATGCTTGTTCTGGAATGTATGTTTCATGATTTTGAATGATATGATTGAGCATGGGATGAACTAGGAATCTGTATGTCTAATGATATAAGGTGAATTTGAATGTTGATGGATTGAAATTTCAGTAATGCAGATAGTAAGTTGAATGGTAGATGTTAACCATAGAAATCAAGTCAATTTTAAGGAAAGTGGAGGGGTGATTTCGTGAGTTAGGAATTAGGAGTGTGTTTAGACCATTAGTATAACTTAGTCAAGTCATTTCTGACTTGTTAGGAGCTTCAAACTGTCCTAAAACAGTTTCCAACTAGTAAGATTCAAATTGAGGTCCTAAGTGAGTGAAATAGTGGAAATTGATCCAAATTCTTTGCATAACTATTAGGGATTAGTGTTAGGAACCTGTGTGAGCCTTTAAACAAGTTTAAAATCAACCATACTTCGAATTAGGAGTGTTAGAAGTTCACTAAATGGCCTATAATGAGTTTTAGGTGGGTGAGTTCCTAAAATCTGCAGAAATTCGCTCTGCAGATTATGCAGAGTCGCACAGCGCACTCTGTGCGCTCTGCGAATGATTTTTGGCAGACAAAATTCGCTCAGCGCACCACAGGGTGTGCGCTCAGCGAATTTTCTACGGCAGGTTGTGTATTTTTTATGTTTTTGACCTTTTAGGAGCTCCGGACGTCCGTTTTGAACGTTCTTTAGGTCGTTCTGGGGGTTTTTTACCCTTTCGGATCCATTGGTGAGGGTCTCCAAGCCATTTGAATTACTTAAGTATAGGTAATTATAGTTGATAAAGAAATTAATATTAATAAATGATGTTTCTGTGAGAACATGTAATGTATGACTTATTTCTAGCATTGTATGATTCTTTTTAGTATTGTATGAGTTAATTATGTAGGATTCGTATGAAACAAAAGTAATATAACATCTTTATGTATAAAATTGAGAATTTAAAGTCAATGAAGTTGGTATGGTATGAATTATGATTCAAAGAGTTAAGTATCATCTCTAGGTGAGATCTAAGTTAAGTTTCTGGAATGAATATAGGTAGCTCAGTCTTGGGGGTTGCCCTTAAAGCTCTAATGACTATTCAATCTCACTTAGAGAAGATTAGTTCATGTGGTGAAGAGCAGTAGGGGGTCCTAGTCTTGGTTGTCTCCATTGTATATGGGCCAAGGTGAGTGATAACGGACTAACCTTGTGTGTGGTAGGGTGAAACCCATTGGCAATGGCTTTGCAAAGCAGTAGAGGCCACCACAAGTGCATAACCCGTCATAGCTCGATATTCATTCTGGGTCCGGACGAGTCTAAGTCTAACTCCACTTAATAAAACTCTAATATATAACTTAGTAAAATTGTTCTGTATAATATTGTTTGCTTGACCTTGTATGCTAGTTTAATTTTGTTTACTTGTAAAACTTTAGACATCTAGCTTACCCTTGCATTGTGTGTTGCTTGTTTTGTATGTGTTTGATTCTCTTTGCAATGATCATCCAAATTGGATGTGAGCAGAGGTAGGAGAGGCCCCTCTGGAGCAGGTTTTGGACGGCTCAGATGTCCCAGATGTTCCAGACACCGCAGAGTAGTATAGCTTAGATAGAATCTAATGTATATAACTTAGTTTTCTTTTGTTTTACTTCCTTTTTGAAAGACTCTATAACTACATGTAGAGCTTTTATCTTTCTCATATATTTTGGATGACTGTATTTTGTATATACTTTATCTGACACTACTCTTAACTGCTTTCTAGTATTATAATATGTTGCATTCCACATGATATAGATATACTTATATTTTTGGGATGTTACATATTGTGTATGCGCTTGTGTGTGTAAGTGTAACACATATTTATATACTCTTAATCGCCCGTGAAACAAATTTAATTATATATGTGTAATAACATATATCAATTATGTTAACAATCTGTTAAACTGTTAATGATGCATTAATATTTATATAATTATTTATTTAACTTTAACAACTTACAAAATAAAATTAATCATATGCATAAGTGACCTCAAATTCGGGATAATTAATGCTCATTTGCACTGCCATGTCTACTTAATTAATCCCACCTAACCAGCTTATTTGGTGCACAGACTTTTTTGTTTATTAATTTCTTCTCAATGACATTTGACGTACTAAAATCAAAATATTGGAAAATTAGAGGGCAGAAATACATAAATAAAAAAATTTATTATTTTTTCACAATTTTTTAAGAATTCTTTTAAAGATAATATGATAGTTAGATAAACTATTTGGGTATTTCAGGCCAACGTAAATGAATTGAAAATTTAGCCCATTATGAATTTAAGAAACGACACCAAGAAAAATGTTAAATATATCACTCAACTTCCAGCCATTAATGGTTATAAGAGTAATATTAGTTTCTTAAAAATAATCTCTATAAATATAACATTACGTATTCTTAAATTATTTTTATCGCATTAAAGTTATTTTGTGGTATTTCTTAATTATTTTGAGTTTCTATGACGTGACTTCGCTATCTTGAAATAACTTATGTCATTACTCTCTTTTTTATTAATGTTTAATTATATTTCTAGTTTTCATTTTGATTTTGTTCTTCCAAATTTTAAAAAGTCTTTTTTAGTCTCTAAAAAATGAATAAAAAAAGTTTCTAAACACTAAATTCAAAAGGACTATAAATGATTATTGTTATTGTGTAGAGTTTAAAATTTAAAATTTATAAACTAGAATCATATTTTTCAATTGAGAGGTAAAAAAAAATATACTTAAAAGAAAAAAAAAACGAAAATTCCTCCAAATTTTAAGGATTAAAAATATAATTAAACTTTTTATCAATTACACAAAAATTCAAATTCTCAAATTCAAATTCTCAATTAATAGAAGAGATAACTGCAATAAATAGTATTAGCAGCAACTCACAGCCTTCAGAAATTATGTTTTCGTTGTATTTCAATCATGTCTACTCAAGTCCATATGAGTATTTAAGAAATTTACTGAAAAAATTCAATAATAATGAAATCTAAGTTAAATTTACATAAAAAATTTACACCATTTTTAATTTAAAATCTTATTAAAATAATAAATTTATAAGTTTATTTTTTATATAATGTTTAATTTTCTTATTTGTAATAAATATTAGAGTTATAGTAATATTTATATTTCCCTACAAATATGGTGGCATATTTTTAAACAAAACTATATACTAGTTTTATGAAATTATTGATCGAAATCTCATGTTAATTATAATTGAATTTAGAAAAATGCAACAAATTCTAGTATAAAAGATTATGGTAAATTCTTAATATGAGAGGAAATGATGTAAATGTAAGCATGAGTCTAATATACAGCATATAATTGTGAAGAGCAATATAATACAGTGGTAATGTTGTTTCTGACTACCCTGAGAGTGAATAACATTCTGAAAATAAGAGCTACAATAATAAGGTAATGGTACTTGCTAGAAAGGACATTCCAACTACTTATGAAAAGTTATGGGTGCTTCACTTCTTCCAGTTGCTTTAGTTCATGATACGTGGCTCTGATGAAAGCATTCGTTTCTTTTGTTGGTTCTTCTATTGCCTCTTTCAGCTTGCTCAGTGCCATGCAATAAGCTTCCTATCCAATGTTCAAATCAAACAAAACATATAATAAGGTTTTCATTTCTTAAACAATGTTATCTTTTTATACATGTTTTTTTTAACCAAGATTTTCAGAAATGAACACTAGTGATACCATGAAGTGATCTAACTCTGAAGTGTTTGCACCAGGTGTTGCTTTGGACTTTGAATTCACCAGCTTCTTCAGTGCATCATCATCAAACACTTCAGCTTCGCTTAATCCCACCTGAATTCAAAATCAAACTCAAAATGATGAAGTAAAATAGATTCATAAATGAATGAATAAAGAAAAAAAAAATCATGATAAAGCTTTTAACCTCTTACTTCCAACATTGTTGATCATATCATCTATCACTGACTTTAGACAAACAAATCCTTATATGATATATGTAACTGTTTACCCAAAATGTCTGGTCTTGTTTCCATTGCAGAAACAGTTCTGTTATTTTAAGATGAAATGATTTAGTATATAGATGTACTAGAAAATACCCTCCCAAATTAAGATAAACGACAAAAGTTGTTCCATTTTAATGAATTGTTTAGATTAAGGAAAAGTGAGTAAAATCTACTTATTTATCTTCATTTTGCAGGTATAGCCAAGTGAGAAATTGCTTTTCTCTGAACTGTGAGATTGGTCTAACATCAAGCACTTTTTGCAATGGCTTGTGTATTTTTCTGTGATGATTGAACATTATTGCTTGAGAAGAAAAGAAAATGGAGGAAATTACGTACCTTCAAGCAGTTGATGTGAGATTGAATCAAAACTTCATACAAAGGATGAGTTGCAATAATGTTCTTGAGAAGAACTTCTTCATTTTCAGTTCCCTCAACAACACCCTTTTCTCGAATGTGTGTAGCTTCCATCCCTCTAGGTAGGTAGGTAGGTTTCTTACTATTATTTGCACCAATCGAATAAGAAAGAAAAAGAAGCAGTGTTATATATAGAAAGATGTTTTGGATAAAAGGGGTTTGTATTATGGTTATTGACCATTGTGGGTGGAAGCTAAAGTGATGAAACGTAGTTATCAAGAAGTACAAATGGGGTTACCTGCCGTATGGGTATTTCTGTTCTTCATGTTGTTAACCATTGGAGGTAAAATAAATAGTATGAAAACAAGTGCATGCATGCATGGGAAAAAGATAAAGGGTTAAAACTCTGTGTTCTCTGTCTCCCTTTTTTGCCTTGAAAGGAACTTGTCAAGGTTTATTGCTATGATTAAAGCACCTTTCATGTCTTCAACCTTTCACCTCTTTAACTTGGAACACCTCTTTTGGCTTTATTCTATAATTCCTCCCAAATATTTTTACTTCATCTCATTATTTCCAAATGCTTAATACACAAAACTATTTTACAACACACTTCTTATATGGAAAATGGAAAATGTATCTTTTAAGAAAAAATTTATAATCTTTTTACAACTTTTTGGAAAATGGTTTAAATGAAATCTACTTAGTCCACCACTTTTTGGATTGGGGAGGCGTCAATGAATCTCCATATAAGTGAAACTATGTATTTAGTGTTCTTATCTTTCTATGGTCTTCAACATTTTTTAAAGAGTAAGAATGAAAACTTTATAAAAGAAATTGTAAATTTTAATTTATATAATATCAATATGTTTTCTATGGAAAATTTAAAAAAAAAAGATAGTTTATCCGTAAATTACAAAAATGGTATAATTGACTTAAAATTTAGAATCCAAGTATAAGTCTTATAGAGTGCTGATGACTTCCAAATTAAAGTTATTAATTGTGAGTAAGAACATTTTTTTTATAAAATTCTAAAAAGGTGAAGTCAACGATTTTTTTTTTTAAACATGTTGAATGAAATTGTTAAGAGTGGTGATGACTTTCAATTGAACCGAAAGCATATAGCTAGCCTCTATTGTCTCGGTTAATAAAATAATTAAGGTAATAACATGTTTCTAAGTTAAATTTCACGAATAGAGAGTCTCTTACACATTTGAAACAAAATATTCTCTACTGTTGTGCGTCGCTGGTGTCTCTCCACATCTTCCACACCATCATCTTCCATTTTTTTCTTTCATTTTTAGTTGATTAATTGCTTTTCCTACCATTTGCTTTCATTTTGACCAATTGATTTTATGCGTAGGTGCTCTTTAGATATTTTTTTCGTTTCGTTTCAGTAACATTAAACCATCTTCAAGATTAGTTTCATTTTAGATTTTTTATGTTTGCATTGGTTGTTTATTAGTTATTCATATGCATAGGTAAAAGTGAGAGATTGCTCAAATGAACTTTAAATGGCCTGAAAATTTGTATGAAGGTCCAAAAAATCATGAAAACCACTCACAAAAAATTTCAGCTCAAAATTCAAAGTCTAACTATTTTAAATATTTTTGCAAATTTTCAAAAAAAAAATAAATTTCCAAAAAACAGAAAACAATTTTTCTTGGACAAAACAACGTTTTATAGGAGATCTGGAAGGATTAGCTAGCTACGGGAGCTAACATGGTCTAAAAAAAAATTCTACCTAAAATGCATATATAAGGGTTCTTAGGATTTTTCTCCTCAAATATGAGTTTAAAAGAGTGCTCAAAAAAAAATTCGTTCAAAGATAATGACCATAGTTATGAAAATCAAAAATCACATTAAATAGTTGTTCTTATGTGTAGGTCTGTTTTTCTGTGTTTCTGGGTTTGTGTTATTTGATACATGTGTTATGAAATGTTTACATAAACGTTTTTTTTAAACAAAAAAAAACACATTTTAGACAACGGTTTTTGTAAAAACAAAGACAAAAACATGTCTATTGCATATGTTCTAAATCAACCGAAACAAAAAGTCTCTCACTTTTTACTTCGTTTGAATATACCTTAGTTCTACAATTTACAATTGTTATTTTATACCTAAAAGAATAGTTTTCATCCTTTTGTTACATTAGTATAAAATAAATATTTTTGAATGTTACATTAAATACGTATATTAGCTAGAAGTGAACATCCTAAAATGAAATAGTCTTAATATCTATTTCGTATTAAATTATGAACTGATTGAGAAATCTTTAAACATGCGTTAAAAAAGAACTTGAAACCTGTCAAAATTTCAAAAGTATCAACTCGAACTTTAAAAAAATGTTTTTAATAGGTAATATTTCAAATTCAAGAGTTAAAATTTTAACCTCCATTATTATTATAGGCTTATTAGCTAATCATTTTCACCACTAGTCTGAACTCTTTCTTCTGCTATAAAGATTACAAAGGTAACTTTTTATGTCATTAGATTAAAAAAATAAGAGTTATTATGAAAGTAACTCCTTTAATAATCATTTTCACCTTTTATTTTCTCTTATTTTCATAATTAAAATTACGTTACATATTAGAATCACATGAAAGAATAATTATTCTTGGAGTAACTTAAATTAGATCTCATCTTAATTAATCCTACATTTTCCTATTGTCTATTAGTGTTTAAAATTAACTTTCATTACAAGAAATGAAAAGTTAAGACTTGTGAGTAACTTTGATCCTTTTTCTTTGTTTGGAAAGAGTTGAAACTTATAAAAAAATAAAAATTGAAAAACCATTATACGAAATCTTTTAAAGTTACTTATTATTAGAACTAGTATACGCAAAATATAATATTCAAGAAATTTTAATAGAAAAGAGATCAATTTAAGATGATATTTTAATCTTTTATACAAGATACTATAATATTTTTATGAATGAAGATAACTAATTTATATAAATAGAATAGAATTCCAATTTGATCTTTTCAATTGTACTGAGAGTGAAAAATGATTTCTAAATTGTTTATTTCAAAAGTTAAAAATGACTTTTAGATTGTATAATCTATAAGCAAATCTTTTTTCTTTGACGAGAGTTTTGGGATCCAACAACTCAAAAACTAAAATAACTTTCAAATTATGCATTTTGAAAGGTAAATAATTTTTTAATTTAAAAATCTGAAAAACTTTTGAATTGTACAGACTAAAAAAATTTCCCCATCGAAATCACCTTTTACTTTTGGATAAAACAATATACAAGTTATTTTTTCTACCTAAGAGTCATTTTTAATTTTCGAATTGCTCCATTAAAAAAATAAATTTATTTTTATATAAATGTTATGAAGGTGCAAAAAAGTAGCTGCCCCATAGAGTTTGATAGAGTCCAATAACAAAGTCATAAGTCAACAAAACCTATTAGAATAAATTATGCTGTCATTTTAAAATTTGTGTTTGGAATTAATTAATTTCTACATAATTCACTTGTAGGATAAATATTGTATTCAACATATACTCTATTGTAAATATAAGGACGTAAAATATTTTGAATCTGTAAGAAATGAAGATAACAATCAATAAAAATATACTTAAAAATTTAAAATAACTCATGACATCTTATTTTGTTTTGCTGGGTTTCCAAGTTGCAAAATCATTGGTTCAAATTTTATAATAAAGAAATTCCAATGTTTAGAAAATATAAATGAAACATAGTAAATGCAAAATAAAAGTATGGTATTTCATAAATAGATAAATAATGCAAATATAAATATAAGGAGATGAAATTGCTCGACTACTTTGTAGAAATTCGTAATCTTTGAGCAAAAATATATTCAAATGCCTCATTTGATATAACTCGTGCATGCATTTTAATTTATTTTTCTAGTTTTCTGATATGAAAAAGTACGTATTAGAAAATCAGACTCGAATAAATATTCACACTATTTTAATAATGACGTGACTAATTTGTTAATATTACAAATAATTGATGTCACATAAGAAAGAAAACGATTGTGAGCAATCTAAGTAAAAGCCGTTTTGGACCTAAATTGGAATTGGGCTTAATTGGGTGCTAAATCTAACTTGGATGGGCTATTTGATAATGGGCCTGACCCACTACAGAACCTACATTTTGAACTATTAAATTATAAGAATTGAATCTTTCACTAAAACTCAAGGAAGAATAAAAAGAAATAAAGAACATAAATGTGTTTGATTAAAGAGAAATAGACAAGTGATGAAGTAAAAAATTAGATAATACATTCATTTAATGAGTTTGATGGAGCATCTATAAATCAATATTTTGTAGCAAACATTAATGGAAAAAGAGAAAAGAAAAATACAAAACGCAAAAAATAATTGGATCTTCATATATGATCGGATATTGACATTCGACCATATTTATATATCCCATACTAATTTTCACAATTTTAGTTTTTCTAAAATATTTATATTAAATCTCAAAAATTCATAAATATTATTTTTTAACAATTATATATTGTCTAATTAAATTCTAAATTCATAAAAAATAATTTATAATTTCAAACATAATTATAAACTAATAAATTAATTATATAAGTAATGTAATGTAATAAAATATTTATGTAAAATATTAAATGTAAATTAGATGTAGATATCCGAGAATCATGGCATCGGATATCCACAACCAATCTGCACATAATCAAATTTTTTATTTTAAATTACTTTTATTAATTTTAATATATTTATGTAATTAAATTTATATTAATTAAAAATTATATATTTACATTATAAATTCATACATAAATTTATAAATAATTATAAATTAATATAATAATAATAATAATAATTAAATATATAATGAATATAATTTAAACTTGTATTAAATATTTATCAGAATTGGAAAGTTGAAAAACACTTCATCAGATGTCCATATCCGATTTGGCACACATCGGATCTTAATAGCCAATAAACTCATTTTCGAATTATATGTTTATATGTTATGTATTTCATGGAAGCATATTAACACAGATAAAATCTTAACAGCAATACAACGACAATCTTTCACCACCCAACACAACCACCAACAACAGCAAGAAGAAGCACTCCAAGCAGCACCACGAAGCACTCCAACCGTACCAGGAATACACCACCACACCACTCCGAAGCACCACTCCAAGCTACAGTAAAACACTCATAACTAGAAAAGGAAAACTTCAAATGGAATGGACAAAAAAAATATTATGGAGGAGAAAAGATGATCAGAGATACAATTCAAATGGGATGTTGGTGTAGAGTTTCTTTATACAAATGAAACAGGTGCAGCCGTGCATATTTTGTAATAAGGGAAAAATGGAAGTGCAGTCAATGTTAGACACAAAAATAATCAATAAACATAAAATTAATAAATAATCACCTAATTAATTAGGGTATTATAGGAAATTGAAGGTGTAGGGTGAAATGCTTAGAGAAGGGTGAAAGACCCTTTATTTAAGCTTTGTATTATAGACCTAGTAGTGTAGGATTTATTTTGAACCTTATATTCTAGACCAAGTAAAAAAGGGTTTTGACCACTCAAGTCAATAAAGAGCTAAGACCTAATGTTAACCAAAGTGGGATGCAAATTTGACTTAGTTAACCAAGAGATCAAAGTTTTCATCTAACGCAGTGGGCAAAGAGGATGGATTGTTAATGTCATGTGGCTTCCTTCCTTTGAGAGTTTTTCTCTTAGTTAGTAACCACGTGTCACTATAGGAAATGGAGAGATTCTCTATAGACACTGAGCAAATGATCCTCTTTAATTAGAAAAGATTTTTATTTATCTTTCTTCTTTTAAGAGAATTTTTTCCTTATTATCCAAATTAGCCAAAATAGGCTTTTTAGATCTAGTTTCTACATGTTAGGATATTTTCAAATATGAATGAGCGCTAAAGTTGTCATTTTAAAGGTAGATTCGAGATCTGATTCCAAGCTTCCAGCATTGCGAAAAGTATTAAAATAAGCGAAGTGAAAGGACTTAATTATAATTTTTCAAAAAAGTAGAGTAGACTTGTAATGTAACATTGACCAGAGCGAATAGCACGTGCATAATCTAACAACTACCACCTTTTGGTTCTCCATCTATAAACATTTAAATACTTACTGGTTTTTGGTTATTCTTCGGTACTAGAAATTATTCACCACACACCTTGCAATTGCCATCGTATGGCTCCAGAAGCTGATGCCTCTGTCATTCCTCTTCTTACGCCCTACAAAATGGGTAAATTCAATTTGTCTCATAGGTATTATTCACACGCATGCATCATTTTAAATTCAACATTTTATTATGTATTTTCTGATTTCAAAATTGGGTTATTTTTCAGAGTTGTTTTGGCACCGTTGACGAGACAGAGATCATACAGTAATGTTCCTCAGCCTCATGCCATATTGTATTACTCTCAGAGAACTTCTCCAGGAGGACTTTTGATTAGTGAAGCTACTGGCGTCTCTGACACTGCTCAAGGGTAACTTATTTTTCAGTTACCTTTAATTGATAAATGAAAAAAAAAAAAAAGACAGCTTTTGATGCGATTTTCTTACTTTTATCTATATATGAAGATTGATACACACACCAGGTATTTGGACAAAAGAGCAAGTTGAAGCATGGAAACCCATTGTGAATGCTGTTCATGCCAAAGGTGGTATATTCTTTTGCCAGATTTGGCACGTTGGGAGGGTTTCAAGTACAGGTCAAGTTCATTCCTGATCAAATTTAAATGTTCAATTCTGTTTTCACTCAGGCCAAATAACTGTTAAATTGGTGTAATTAGCCACAGGAAATTTCTTTAACAGATTCCCTTTAGATGCTGCTGTGCTTTTATTTTCTTCACCATCCCTCAAAATCCGAATCAGAAATAATTTACTGTATGAAATTCCTGTTATATGAAATGCCCAGATTTTAAAGATTATGCTAGACAGGATGTATAAAATCTCTTTGATTTGGACTGAGTATACCATTGAATACACGCTCAATTACTGCAACAGATTTTCAGCCAAATGGGCAAGCCCCAATATCTTCCACCGACAAGCCATTGAAACAACAAACGGGAAGCAAAGGCTCCGAGGAAACAACAAACGAGAGTAGAATACCAAGGAGGCTAAAGACAGATGAAATTGCTCATGTTGTGAATGATTTCAGACTTGCTGCAAGGAATGCTATTGAAGCTGGTAACTTAACAATGTTTCCCAGAGATGTGCTAATGTTAAAATTTTAGATCATGTATATCTAACAGCAGTAAAAAACTCATGCGTAGGCTTTGATGGGGTTGAGATCCACGGTGCTCATGGCTACCTACTTGAGCAATTCATGAAAGACACAGTGAATGATCGAAGTGATGAATATGGTGGATCACTTGAGAACCGTTGTCGATTCGCTTTGGAAGTGGTTGAAGCTGTTGTAAAGGAGATAGGTGCAGAAAGAGTAGGGATAAGGCTATCGCCTTTCACAAATCATGCAGAATGTGAAGATTCGGATCCCATGGCATTGGGGTTATACATGGCTAGTGCTCTCAGTAAATATAATATTCTGTATTGCCATATGGTGGAGCCAAGAATGAAAACTGCTCTTGAAGTAGCTGAGTGCTCTCACAGCCTTGTCCCTATGAGAAAGGCCTTCAATGGAAGTTTTATTGCAGCAGGAGGTTATAGCAGAGAAGACGGTATCAATGCTGTGGCTGAAAATAGAACAGATCTTGTTGCTTATGGTCGGTTGTTCTTGGCTAATCCGGACTTGCCAAAAAGATTTGGGCTAGATGCCCCTCTCAACCATTACAACCGTGGGAAATTCTACTCTCATCACCCTGTTATCGGTTACACTGACTATCCATTTCTTGAAGAGTAATGTTACTATTAATTTTTCATTGAAATTTTGATGTATTCATATACCAATTCAAAATGACATTGTTAGTGTGTGAATTAAGAGATCTGAGGTATTGTTTATTTTACAATTCAGAATTTCATCACCCTTTTGTCTTTAAAATACGTTTTTGGAGAGTTAAAAGAAGAAATGGATATTTAAATTGACCTTAATTTTATCTCTTAAGCAATGTAAGATTATTTGGTGAACCAAAACAAAACTCTAATTGATGTTTTATTCAATCCAATGTTCCCCAACAATTTACTATTTTCTCAATTCATTTTAACACCAATTTCTTTAATCATATACTTATTATATATTTACATCTTTCATTCACAATCCATTTTGTATATATCTGACCCAAATATGTCAAGCAGCAAATAAAGATTCATTACTAAAATCTCCACAATTTTATTATATCTTTTAAATAATCATTAAACACTTTTTAATAACTTGTCTAACTGATATATTGTATCTCTTCCTTTATTATGAACGTTGGAATTGTATCTCATTATTAAGTTAATTTCGATATTTCAATGGAATTAGCGAAGGTAAAAAAATCGATGAAGAAGGATGGAGAAGGTGAATCATAGAAAGGAATATGAAGATGGAGATGAAAAGGGAGAAGAAGGTGGTTAAAGAAGAGAAGGAAGAAAACAAAAACGAAAATAAAAAGATGAAAAAGATTTAATCATATTTGTCAAAAACCAAAAGTTAACCCAAAATTTTATAACTATTTATTTTTTTAAATTCATTTAATCTCACTTATAGTTCATTCACAATTATTTATGTAAAATTTCAATTCCTCTTTAAATAAAAATTCAAGTGTTTTCTTATTCATCCTACCATTATCTACCCCTACTTTATTTTTTTACCAAAATTTATTACATTAAATTATTAATATGTATTTGTATAAACTAAATCCTCCAATAGTTAATATATTCCAACCTAATTTCACATTTGCTTGGCATACATATCTCGAATTTATTTACATTCCTAAACATCACAATTATAACAATAAAGTATAATAAGTTCAACTAATCAGATCAATGTAATAAATTCCAACCAATCAGATGTTAGAATTCAGTGTCCAAGAATGAATTCTGACCTGAAAATAAAATGTGTTATAGGAAATTAAGTCATGTGCATTATTTAGGGAAAAATTCACTAATACACTACAATAATTACTCGAATAAATTGACACTATGACAATTACTTATATTACTAAATTATCTTCTAAGTTTTGGTTTTATCAATTAATCAAATTACTCATAAATCTTTAATTCTTTTTTCTCCTCTATTCCCTATTAATTTTCCTAATTTACACAACTGTAATACTCCATTTTATTTTTCCTCCTTTCTTTTTCATTTCCTCATTGTTCCTCGTGAAAATGCACGCGTATATTTTTAAATTCATTAATCACTGACGGAAATTGGAACAAAAATGAATCTAAATACAAGATAAAATTCAGGTGATACATTTAAATCATTGAAGAAAAAATACAAACATTTCCAATTCCAACAAATGATGAACTATAAAATAGCAAACCAATAGCCTCGCCGTACATGTACAAAAGCATTTCTCCTGCAAATATGGGAATGGGAATAAAGAATACCCTCTTGGAAAACCTTGGCCTCTACCTAGTTTGTATACCTTAAAATAAGAAAATATAACAAGGATTAATATACTCAGACATTTCTCAGGCCTATAAAAAAATACAAAGCAAATCAGCAAAAGTAAAATAGTTAATTAACTTCAGTAGTTCTATCCTTGCAGATCATATGCCACTCCTGTAATACTGCTGCTTGAAGAGCTTGATGTTCAGCTTCCTCAGCAGTTAGTTTCGATAGAGTTGAAGGCCCCTTCCTTTTGTCATCTTCATCGTTCTTTCCTTCATTTTTCATATCTTCATCCTCCTCATCTTCATCTTCAGATTTTGGAGTCTTGGGTCGTGGTTGGGCTGCCTTTAACAAGGCTATCCTTTCCATTGATATGCGGAGCCTCTCAGCTGCAGCTACTTTTACTTCATCTTCTGGCATATACTCCACACCACCATCGGTCAAGTCATCCAACCAACCCTGAAGATCTGATCCGATCTCCTTAGTAATAGATGAATCGGATGCTCGAACCACAAATTTGCACATCATGGTTGTTGTCTCATCACCCAAGTCCACATTTCTACTCACTTCACTTGCACCAAAAATCATCATGCCCAAGAAGCCACCATGCCAAGTTTTAGCAGCATAGCACATCTATTACATGAAGGGTAAAGGAAAATGGTAAAGAATTAGTGCTGTTACCACCCTTGCTTTTATATCGTATTTATTTACTGCTTCTGTCAACGTAGAAACAGTTAACTAAAAGCATACAAGGAACAAGAATGAATACGACTACCACAAGATTTTTGGAAAATGAAACAATTCCAGAAATGGAACGCAACAACGCATCCTTAAACTATTTCAAACAAACAAATACACACCTCAAACCCAGCCACTGTGCGGATAATATGCGAACAAACTTTGTGGAATGGCTTAGAAGACAGGGATTTCAGTCCACTTAAGAAAGGAGATGCACCATATTGCTGGGCCGCAGTAGCCTTAAATCCACTTCCTTCGTATGTATATGTACCAGTGTATTCGACAATAGCAGGCATACTCGGCCACAGTCGGAAAAACTCAACAGGTGATATTTGGTGTGGCAAAAGAAGCTCAGTCAACGGAATTTTATACGGCTGACATCTCAAAATCACAGGCTCACCTAATTCAGGCCTTAGGCTTCTCCTCTGTCTCATGATTTGTGGATCCTCCTCTGCATAGTCACCTTCGTAGTCTCCAACAGCACCACTACCATAGAATGGGTAATACAATACTTGAACCCAAAGGGCGCATCTTTCAAAGTGGGAAACACCAACTGTCACACTGCACAACACTGGATCCTGAGAATGGAACAAAATTATGACCCGAATGTGGACCCGGAACTATTTTAAACAAAAGAATTGTAAAGAACTGCTGTGTGAAGAAACAGAGCTTAAAAGTACTGTAAAAGGCAAACAAGTAACATAAAAGTATAATACAAGCCAACACAATTATCATAAAAGTTCAAAGTTCTAATCTTCATATTATCAAATAGTAGTACTTAAAGGGTTGCCAACAGAAGAAGATATAACAAAAGACACTGTCGGAAATACTAGAAATATATAAAGATACTTTGAATATATTGGAGTATCTTAGATGTTCCCTTAAGATTTATTCTTCTATATTTTGATTTGACTTGTTTCTGTTTGAATTGTTTAATTGATTTGAATAGGCTAACTTGTTAGAATGGGTTAACTTATTTGTGTTGAATTATCTATACTCTAGCTATGTGTGGTTACTCATACCTTTTATGGATATCTTCGGTGTAAGTATCCCTATAAATATATAAATCAACAAAGGAGTGAATTCTGTCAAGCTTCTTTTATATTTCCACTGTCAAGTTCATATCAAAGCGGATCAATCCCGCTCCATTTGTCATTGTTCATGAGCCTGTCAATGTTCACCATGAACGGCCACTGGAGTCTTGAAAGCAGACCCTTCCCACAGTCTTGAAGGCAGACCCCTCCCACGCCACCGCGTGCAACCTCTACATGTGGTTCCCTTAGGAGCTTGTTTGTGTGCTGCCTCCAGCCACTAAAACGACATCACACCAATCCCATTTCGCTCACCGGCCACAACATTCCTTGTTCTGAGCCCCTTTTCCTCACTTCAGTTCCATTTGGCGTGCAGGTCATCTTGAACAACTTGGGGTTTTCCTTTTTTACCCCTATCTTCTTCTCTAGTCTGAAATGACCTCTTAACCTGTCAACTACTTTCCCTAGGTCCCCCACAATTACTCTAGAAAAGTTTAATGCCAAAATTTATCTATCTTAAACTAAATTTGTTGAACTTGTAGAAAATAAAACGTGACACTATGATAGGACTCTTCAACTATGATTATTTTCATTGACCATTGACACCCTTTAAATAGGCGTAAATAGGGTTTTGGACCAACTATAAATAAAAACTAAACAAAATATTATCTGACTTAAAATAAAAAAAAGCTACTTAATTTATATCAACAAAATAAAATAATATTGCACTTAAATAAGTGGAAAATCAAAACTATCCATCCCTATTTTATCTTTATCAAAATCAAAATAAATATTACTAGACCCAAACTAATAAAATAAGACTCAAACAAAATTATAAATAAACTCCTAAAATTTAAGTTTATCCCAACAAAACTCTCCCATAAACTTAAATTTTTCATCCTTTATTCAGCTTTTCATGTGCATCATCCCACACAGGGCTTCCTTCTTTCAATCAGATTCGAGTTCTTCTTTTTCCTTATGGCCCTCATAAGATTTTTTGCTATCTTAGTATCCGAGCTTCTCATACCCTGGTTCTTCTCAACACCTTCCTCTTTCTCGTTTTCATCTAGTTCAAGAACACTACATGCTTCCTCCTCCTTGTCAATAGTCGCCTTCTTCATCTCCTCGAGCTCAGTCCTATGTTTATTCACAATCTCATTAGCTTCATCCATAAGTCTCCCTATCCGCTGAATCTCTTCATTTTTATGTTCGAGTTTCTTTTCTAGGTTTGCCTTCTCCACATTTGTCGAACCATTTACCGAGATCACTTCATCCATTGTTGGAACTGAGCTCTCCATGTCCACACTCTCTGCATCCGAGCTTTTTGCCATCAACAAGATTCCACACTCTTCCTCAACATCTTCAATAAGGAGATTTGTCTCCCCCTTCGTCTCAACCTGTCAATACTTTGCAATGTGCCTAACCTTACCATAGTTGTAGCATTTCCTTGATCTGCACTCGTTTGCGTAATGGCCATGCTTGTCACACTTAAAACACTCCACTCTTGACTGATCTCCTCGGCCTTTCCCTTATCCTCGGCCATGCCAATTCTGCTGACTGGTTTGCTCTTTATTATCATCCTCAAAATTACCTCAACCACATCCACCTCGTCCTTGACCTCCTCGTCCTTTGCCTCTAGGACCTCGACTCTGAGTATTATGAGTTCCATCTGAGTCAAATTGTGCTTGTAGTGCTTGATCGTCGAGTTCCTTCTTTTTCTTTTTCTTCCTTAGTTCGTGGGCCTTTAATGACCTAGCTAACTCCTCCATAGTGAGAGTTGAAAAATCCTTTGTCTCTTCAATAGTGACCACGATGCTTTCAAAATCATTCATTAGATTTCTGAAGATTTTTTCCGCAACCAGGTTAGGAGGCACCTCTTCTTCGTTCATTCCGAGTTGGTTGGCCATATTTTGCACTCGGGTTATAAACTCGACAACTCCTTCCTTTTCATCCATCTCCATATGTTCAAACTCTCTTTTGAAAGCTTGTCTCGTACCTACCTCACGCAAATATCTCCTTTGTATGCCACCTCCAGAATTTCTCAGGCTTCTTTTGTTGACTTTGCATTAGCTATTTTCTCGAACTCCGATTCATCCACTACATTATACAGAAAGTACAAAGTCGATTTGTCTTTCACCAGTGTCTTTTTCAATGCAGCAATCTATGTCACTGTCTGATGTTCATCATCTGCGGGTTCATTGTACTCGCCTCCACTATGTCCCCTACATCATAGGACTCAAGAAGAACCTTCATCTGCAAAGAACAATTGTCATAATTAATCTTTTCCGACAACTGTGGCACATTCATTCCATTGACTACCTTTGTCATCTCTCTCACAAAACACTCAAGCACTCACTGTTTCTCTCACGATGTTTGACTCTCTCTCCTCTCTCTTTTTTTCTTTTCTCGATACTCAAAGCAGAAAGCTCTGATACCACTTTGTAGAAAAATAATAATAGAGGAAATAGAGAAGTTACCTAGGATTGAAGAGAACGTATACATAAAGAGTGTAAGAAAGGTAAGGTGAGGGTTGGAACAATGACAAAAGTCAACGAAGCTAATAGAGGGATACATGCGCCTCATAAATCTATGTAGATGAGCAACATGTGACATAGTGTAAAGAGGAACTAGCCTTTGCAACTAGTTACGCTGAGTGCCACTTAGAGAGGTGCTTCAAATCTAGTGGTCACCAGAGAAAAACAGCAACAGCAACAGATGGCGGCTGTGTAAAACACTTTCTTGCCGAACAAGATAGACAAAACAAGATCAACCCTCTCTAATACCAACTTAAAAGAATATTTGAGAAAAAGAACTTGACATATCTTAACTTAGACACACGTACTGATTTAGATTTAAATGTTTATAATGATCAGTGGCTTACTACAGAAGCTTAAAGAAAGAGTAAGGTTTCAGATGGATACAACACAAAAACCACTTTTGCTAAGATAATATAAATTATTCTAAAACCCCCTTTTCCTAAAATTACATGATCCTACTTAGAATAGTTGAAAAGATGCAAATGCAAAATAACAATTGGAAATTGGAACAGAATATGCACTTTAGAGGAGAAGAAACCTGTGAAACAAGACCACGCAATTGCCGCACTGCCTGAGAAGAACCATTCATATAATATAATGCACCTGATAATCCCACACGTATATCCACCCGATTCAATTCAAGCTCGGTTAAGTTTAAGACCTGAAACATTTTCACTTATAATGAGACCAAAATAAGGACCAACACCATAGCTGCTTGGAAAAGAAACTGTATCAAAAGCATATCATGTACTTCATCCATGAGTTTTAAAGCTTTAAATGACACTACTACATTACTAAGCAATGTAATACATTTAATTTTTTCATTAACAGATAGTCGATCAAAGTCTAAGGGATTAATGATCAGTGCTATATTTTTTCAGGAACCATGAATTAGGGAGTTACCACATGCCGAAATACAATAGTGGAGCATCACGACCTTGGAATATTAGTTTTTGTAAAATTAAATAGTTGCAATTGTAGAAAGATAGTACATGAAATTAAAGGCGCCACCTTCCAACAAAGAAATCAATTTGCCACATTATGGGGATCTTCAAACAATAGATATTATGGTCACCACACTTTAAAATCAAAACCAATCTACTACTCTTCGCATAAAGTAATAAGTTTTGTCAACTTCTTTCATTTTCCAAAGGGATAAATTGTGGCCATTACAGAATGGTCTAGCATATGCTCAACTTAAATGTTTCAAAATTTACTTGCAAAATCTAAATAACTGAGTAAGAAAGTGATAGGTTTGATATAGTTTACAAAAGAAGGAAAAAGAAGGGAGTTAGTCCAGTTGTAATCACATAACTATAACAGACTATTATAAATAGTCTTATTAGGAGGTGAGCAGAGAGTTTGTTGGGGGAATTTGGAAAAGGGGGTTAGGAGAGAAAGGTCCTCTCAAAAGACCTTGGTCTGTTGTACACTGTTTTTACCTGTTCCTACTACATTGGTAAAGCAATTTTGTTCATAATAAACATACAAGAACTTTCTGGTATTTTCTGTAATTCTGGGTGCTAGCTTCTTTCTTGGTCCTATGGTAGCTGTGTGGGGTATGGTGAATACAAGAATGTAATCAAGATTGGATGGGCTGGAAAAGATAGTGCAAGAACTGGTTCAAATCATGACAGAGCAGAAAAGGAACATCATGAGATGCTAGATCACGGTGGTGCAAATTAGATATTCCTATCTTTGCGGGAGATGATGCATTTGGCTGGACCAACCTGTTGGAAAGATGCTTTCATCTCTAAGAAGTATCCGAAATGGAAAGAATGCAGGCTGCGATCATGTTGAAGAATCCTTTCGAGGTGTTTATTGCCTTAACTCAGACTGGTTCGGTTGAGGATTATGTTGAAAATTTTGAATGGGGCTACTAAAGGGGATTGATCAAGATTATCTTATTGGAATATTCTTGAATGAATTAAGGGATGATATTAAGGCAGAAGTGAAGTTGTATGATCCCTCAAGTCTAGCAGAATTAATGAAGGCTCAAATAGTGGAGGACAAAATCTGAATTTGTCTAAAGGAAAGGGACCAGTGGGGAATAAGATTAGGTCGGGTTCCAAAATCAACTGGATAACTAGAAGTTTCTCCAAAGATGTGGGAAATTCTATTGTCGCAAGTAATCATAATAGAGGGAAAGGGAAGACCCAGACATAACAAGTAGCATCACTAGTCACCAGGGAGGGCAGCCAGCGACATCTACCCAGTCCTTGCCTCCTCCACTTACTGAAGACTATATTCTGGAAGTATATCCAAAACAACTGCTAGATACTAGAAAGATCACTCAAGTTGACGAAGTTCTTGTCAAATGGAAACATCTTCCAGATATTGAGAATAGTTGGGAATCTGTTACCTGCATTCTGAAAGAATTTCCAGAATTTTACCGTGAGAACAAGGTGAATCTTCATGGAGTTGGTATTGATAGGTTTGATACAATTTACAAAAGAAGGAAAAAAGAAGTTAGTGCAGCTGTAATTACATAACTATAACAGACTATTATAAATAGTCTTATTAGAAGGTGAGCAAAGAGTTTTTTTAGGGTATTGTTTGGAAAAGGGGTTAGGAGAGAAAGGTCCTCTTGAAAGAACATGGTATGTCATACACTGTTGTTACCTATTCCTACTACATTGGTAGAACAGTTTTGTTCATAATAAACATACAAGAACTGTCTAGTATTTTCTGTAATTTTAGGTGTTCTATCAGAAAGCTTTTTGACCTTCAAATGCAGAGTGATCCTCCCGTCACTTGAATCGGCTAAATGGTAACCTTCAACATAACAGGGATCACTGCTTCCAGTCAAAGTAATCGCAGTAGGAGGAACCTTCAGTAAAGTAGAATCCACTCCTTGTGTGAGCAAAAGTGTTAGTTCACTGGGGTCAGGTCTCCATAACTCCAGAATAGCCTTGTGAACCAATCCTTCCAACTTTCTATCCTGAGCAGCAGATGCTTCAAAAAACAGAACAGTTAATTTGTGGTGGCTAAATGGGTAATCCCCTCTGGCTTCTGTAACCCCTGCCCACCTGAAGGTAACAATAATAATGAGAAATAATCGCATACCACATAATGAATTCAATTAATGATTTGATAAAGATCTTGGTTAGCATTGAAAATGACCATTAAGCACCGATATATTCTGAATAGAGAGGAAATGGTAAGTGATCAACACTGGCACAAGAATGTGAAAGTGTAGACTTAGTTACAAAGACAGGATTTCCTAATGTGAAGGGAAAGAATGACGAACCTAAAATGTAGGATTATGGAAAAAACCATGCCCTCTCAAGATTGTATAAATCAAATATTGCCTCTATGTTTTACAATACTCCCCTGTACCTCTCACTGACTCTCTCAACCTTTATACAACCTTCCATCCAACGGGAGATCTAACAGCGAGCTTTCAAGAAACAACGCCATCAAGCAATAATTTTTTTTACAATCATAGCAGACTAGAGTTCTACTTAAAGAGTAACTTGAGAAAAGAAGAATTAAGGAAACATATAATAAGAAAGGGATCAATGACAACAAGGAAGGTAAATTAGAAATGCATTGCCAGCAGCGATGAATAAATTTGCACAATATTCACACCTACTGTCCTGATGACGTGTAGCATATTGGATTCTTTGCAATATCAAACGACATTGGTGCTTGCTGACAGAATCAGCTAAAGGATTGTTCCTAAACTCTTCCAGCTCTTTGGTAAGTAACTGTCCAGCCCTTGGGTGGCGTGATCCCAGACGTTGAGCAGATATAAGAACTGCCTGTACATCTTGAACTCTGTTTGTTGTTTCTGCAGTTGCATCAACATTGAAGAGAACCTTGTGAATATTTGATATGATGACATTAAGAGGGTCATCAGGGTCGTCTGCTAGGAGTGGATCCAATCCTTCTATATCTATGTGCTCTGCAATAGCCCAAATAAGGCGGGCCAAAATTCTTGGTGTATTGACCTGTTACGTTCACAAACATTACCATGCAACATAGAAGTGTGTGTGAGAAAATTCCATTCACTTGAGAAATATATTTATTCAACATAAACAACACTAAAGTAACTTCAAACAATGATTGTCATTCCCGGATATCGGGGCACAGTGGCCTGACCACAAAAGTGGGATATTGGATGGCTGGATGATCATTACTAATACTTTTTATCCATACTCAACAATTAATATATATATATATATATATATATATATATATATATAAGGATATAAGTTGAAAAACAAAAAGAAAAAAAAATCAGACCATACACCAATCATCATTTAGAGTAAAAACTTGTGGTAGGCGAAGAAATATAGAGTACAAGGTCAAGAAAAAACAAACTTAAAACCTAAATTTTAAAAATATAATTACTTGAACGCAAAGAGAATTAAATTAAAATAATAATAATGAAACCTAAAGCAACTAGGGAGGAAAATTAACAGTGGGAACAATGGAAAGAAGAAAAATAACAGTGTTGCTGGTTCATTTTGTTCAGTGTCATGTAATATAAAAAATCAAATTTAAAAGACACAAAATACCCAAAATAACCTGACAAACGTCAATTAAAGTGAAGGTATTTTGGACATTTCAACTGTTTCTAATCTGCAGTAAATGAATCACGAAGGGCTCGAAATTCACACAACACAACCCACACTGTGACCCTCTGAACCACACTGCTGATACAGTTGCAATGCACCACAACCCAACAATGACCACAGCTTGCCTAGCTTCAACAAGGTAAAAGATAATTTACTTCCACAATGGAGGTGACTAACTGTGTGAAGACAGTGAAAAATCATACTCATTAACTATCAAATTGCATTACTGAATTTAACAGCATTATGACGAATGCCTTAAAGGAAGGTAAATAGTAGTAATGGAAAGCATGTGCATAGATCACATGTGGGATAAACTTAAAGGTTTTCCTATGAAATTCATCCTTAAAAAATGGTTCATTGATAACAAAAGCCTCTCTTTATATGGTACCAGCCACATACATGCAATTGACAGAATAAGAAATTTTAGTGTTGCTGATTTCATGTATATTAGACTGAGTACCTCACGTAAGTCCTTCACAAGCTCACGTTGCAAGTTTTGTAATCTAGTTTCATTCAAAATTTGGTCCTGAGAAGCTCCATCTTTGACTCGTTTAACACCACCCCTGGTATCATATATGTAACATAACCGAACAAGCAACTTTAAGTAGCAGTCAAAAGCATAGGTACGGCCATCACAATCCCATTTAACACAAGGTCGACAAACTTCCACCACTTCTAAAGCAGGTTCAGTCCAGTTTAATGCACCATAACCCGTTCCATATGCCAAAGCTCCAATGACCCTACTCTCCTTGCCCGTGTTTTTTTGTTCAGGCAGTGGCAGAGACAGCTGAAAGCAGCTTTCCACCAGTGATGCAACTAACTCCTCCCTAAATATACTTTTACTTGTAATGCTGTTAAGATCATCATTCACTCTGGCATCCTCAAAAAGAGATGCTATATCTGTTCCAGCGAGAGGTTTCTGCCCTCTCCGTACACTTTCCTTGGCAAATAGATGCACACAAAGAGCTGTTCTACATATACATGCTAGAGCATACATTCGATCCGATTCTGCTCTCAGGTTTTTCACCATCAAAAGTAGCCTCTTGAAAAGTGATACCTACAAGCAGCCGTCTATACATAATAAGCACTTTGTCAAGCCAAATATCCTATGCTACCCTAATACAGTCTAGCATCAAATGTCACACGGTATACAGTTCACATACATACATTTTAACCACTAGATTGCACAACAATCAACCAAAAGTCTAGAAATTTGACAGAAGCATTAATACATTCACACAAGATACAGATAAATACATTTAACCATCATATTGTTGTGAACTATGGCTTAGGCTGGAGAAATTTTGATGCTTTTAATAATTCAAAAGGCTAACAAACTACTACTTAAAACATTAGGTTAAGCATTAGAATACCAAGGATAAGCAAAATGAACAATCAAACTTGAACAGAAAAACTCTCATTTGATTTATAAAAAGATTAAGATATATAAATTGATTTTAACTTTTGAAGAATTTCGATTTGTTTATACGGCTAATTTGAGAAGGAAAATAAGAAAATAAAATGCTTTTCTTCTTAAATTAAAATTCTGTACAAGATAAAAACTTTTTTTCTTTTTGTCATTTTTTTCTCCTATAATTGATTGTGGAAAAGTTTATGTAAAGAGACTCATTCTTTTTCAATAAGTGCTTATAGAGATGCTTATGCACACAGCACCAAACTAGTGAAACTCTGATGATATATTCATAATTCATAAGTTAAAAAGCAACATGAAATTAAAAACATTAGGACAAGCATTAGCCTACCAAGGATGAGCAGAAGAATAATCAAACTGTTATAACGCCCTATCTAACTTCTCTAAAATCTTCGTACGTACATAGAAGTTTATTCCCAAAGTGAAATTTCAAAGCTAGTCATAATTTATAGGCTAGCATACTACCATGTAAAACACTAGAAAAAGCACCAGCACTCGGCATAACAATCCATTTAAGAACCGTGTTAAGAACACACACTATAAAACACTCTTAAGACAGCCTTTTACTCCATAAAAAACTCTTTTTAAGACAGTCTCCTAGTCGATGTTTAAGGGGATGTTTAAGGGGAATGACTTATCATCCCAATAGGACGGTATGTTCCATTATCACCCCCAATGTTCTATTATTGGTTAAAACATACTGAAAACTACAAAATCATGAGATAGTGTGTTCAAAAGAATCTGTTCCAAGCATTTTTCTTAACCTAATCATCAATTCATAGATGTGAATAAACAACACCGGGACACCCCCACCTGCATGTGAAGATCAAGGAGATGCAAATTGGTGACAACAGCCCTTACAATGCTCTCTCTAGCAGAAGCAAATTCCTGCCGATCCCACAACGTTAAAATGGCAATGATGGATTGCGAAGCCCATTCAGGCTTACCACCAGGCACATCAGCCAGGTACAGCATGTTGATCCCAACCTCATAGATCAAAGCCGGTTCCAACGAGGAAACAAGGAAGGGCGCCAAGTGAGTCACCACATCCGACACCCCCACAAGCTTCTCCGCGTGGGAATCAACCTCGTCACTTCCACTAGCGGCAGAGAAAGCCTTGGACAGCTTACGGATGACCTCGACGCTGCCGGAGGCAACGGCCTTGACGGAGTACACGACGGGGAAGACAGTGGCGCGGAAGTTCTCGACAGGGAGGATGAGGGAGCGCGCCATGAGGGCGCGGCGCTTGCGCCACACGAAGTCCACCATGGAGGAGACCCAGTTGGAGCGGATCGCGAGAGAGTTCTCGCTGTCGACGAGTTTGTCGCCGGCGAGCTTGCTCATGCGCTTGGAGCTGAACTCCTGGAAGAGTCGTCCGACAGATTCGAACGCGACCTTGGCGACGGCATCGGCGCGGTCGAGCATGTTGGCGGCAACGCGGGCCCACCAGGCGGAGACGCGGTCGAGGAGGTTGACGTTGTTCTCGCAGAGCGTGACAAGATCGTCGCGGGCGAGGACGCAGCCCAGGGTTTCCGTGACGGAGAAGCGTAGGTTATCGCTGGGGGAGTCGAAGCACTCCGAAATCTCCTTGTTGCAGTCAGAGATGAGTTTGGCGAGGCGGTAGAAGGGGATAGCAGCGAGGATCGAGACGGCGGCGGCGGCGACGTCAGGGTCCGGGAAGTGGAGGTCCTTGCGGATGCCGCTGCAAACGATTTCCCAGAGGTCCGGGGTTAGCCGCGTGGAGCGGATGAGGTCGAAGGCTAGCTTCTTGCAGACGGCAGACGCCGGGGCGGCAACGATCTCTTCAACGGCGGTTTTTGCAATGACGGCAATGTCGCGGCCGGCGGCGGACTGCTGGAGGGCCTGGAGGAGAGCGCTGGACTGGCGGAGGGCGTCGTTGGAGCGGAGATCAGCTTGGATCTGGGCGAAGAGAATGTCCATTATTGGGTGTTGGTGAGTTCAGTCTTGAGACTGAACAATTATATTGCTTGTTAGATTTTGGTGTAAGGGAGTTGAATTGGGTGCAATGATATCATGAACTCCTGTTTTCTGTTGCTTGTTAGATTTTGGTGGTTGTCGTGAAATTTAATCCGTGGAGGAGGTGGTGGTTTGGAGTCTTAAAAGGAGCAACACTGGCATTGCCGGGATCAGGAGAACTCCATAAGATGTTGGGTAAACGAGTAGACTTTTTAATTTGAATTCACAAATCAACCAATTTTTGTATCCATTTTTTAATATGTTGATTTAATTCAATAACATGATAAATCATAACAATTATGTAATTAATTAATATATTTTAATATAATGAAAAATATTTTGTTGTTTTGAGTAAGCATTAAATAACATTAAATGTTTAACATTTTAAATTAAGAAAAGTGATAAGAGATAAGACATATATGCTCTATGCATAATATATTATATCTTTTAGCCTTTGTTCCTTTGCACCGATAGTACTGTGCACACCAATTTGCGAGCAGGAAACTTTTTTATTTTGTGTTCGTTTGAACGGATTGCACGCGGACGGATTTGCGACGATTTGCGAAGATTGTTACTTTTATGCATTGTCTCAGCATCTCGCAAAAACGAGAGGATTTGCGATGATTCAATCGGAAAAGACACATGTACCCTCTGTAATTTTCAAAATTCCAACTAAATAAAAAAGCAACATCCATTTTAACGTAAATAAAAAAAACAGAAAACACTTTCACTCAATCACTGTTCTTTCACGAGAGAACTGTTCTTTTGCATTGCCATGTGATTCTGCAGTCTTGGGCATAGTTATCCACCTTTGCTTTCAGGCCATTGCAGCGTAGCTGGTAAATAGCTGGGAGATTCCCTGGCCAGATTCTCTGCATGACACAACCATTCGATGCAAAGCTGCTTGGAGAGAATCTGTTTGAAATTCAAAAAGAACCTTTGCGAAAAACCATTAACGTATAAGTTTGGAGTGTGTGTTAAAAGATACGGTTGTGTGTTTTGATAGGGTGAATGAAGCAACAAAGTTGACGAGCTTTGGCAAGAGTTGTCGTGGTGAAGATCAGCAGGTGTGGAGATTAGGAGAGTAGGACCTCTGCAAATCTAGGTATGTTTCTCCCACACACATTAGCCTTCTTTTTTGCAGGTGGAAGACGTGTGGTTGTGCAGAGGGGATGATGAAGACGAAGGAGGACGCCGATGACGCCGGCGGAAGAAGAAGACGAAGCTTGATGATGAAGATGGCGTGAATGTGGTGCAGGTATCCGGATACACTGTTGCTGTATCCGGATACAGTTTTGTTTACAAATTTGAAAAGAAACGTATCCGGATACATGGAGTGCGTATCCGGTTCCAGGCTTCGATTTTTTTTGAAACTCTTTGCTTGGCAGCCATGGGAGGTTCCAGTAGCAGTCACCGGTTGGGGAGAGCTTCGTTGGTTGGTCCGTCGCCACTGCTACCTACGTCAACTGTGTTCAGGGTCGTCGATGGTGATGCTACGAATTATCTTCTTCGCTTGGCATGGACAGGGAGATGAATCTTCTTCGCTTGGCATGGAGACGGAGAGGACAGAGATGTGGCATGGAGAAGAAGACAAAGGTGTGTGCGGTGGATGAGAGGTTGATGTTGATGGAGATGGAGAGGAGGAGGACGACGGTTGTGTGAAGGTTTAAGGGCAAGGATTTCTGGAAACGGCAGAGAGTAACAACGAGTTGAAGTGTTGAAGTATTTGGTTTTATTTTGTTATTGTGCCTAACCATTTGTACGTGTTGCAGGTTTTTGTAAGCATAATTAAGGTGCATGAGGTAGAAGTATTTGGTAAGCTATGAAGGATGTTATTGATTCAGTGGTGCAGTAAACATAGTTTTGTCCACTTTTAATGGTTGAAAAATGTTTGACATGAAATGCATGTTGTAGTTTGAGGCGCTGAAGATGTTTTCATTCATGCTTTCCAGCGCGAGAAGTACACCAATTTGTGTTAAGTGCAGAAGTGTTTAGGCTGGTGGTTTCTGGATCTGTTCAGCAATAAAAAAACCAAATACTTGTACGCATTTCATGGAAAAAAATTAAGGTTATTGTCTTTCTTTATTTTTTGATATACTCTTAACTTGATGTGTATTATAGTGTTTTGTAATGACTTCAGTTATAGTCTGCAAAAGGTCCTGTAAATCGTGTTAATGACCATAACATTATGTTTAATCAACAAATTATCATGTTGAAGTATCATAAAATAAAAGTTCATTAGTTGTTGTATTAATGCTGATTAAGAACATGTGTTTCAAGATCTGAATCAGTTTATCCTGCAGTTGCATTGTCCATAAAAATATTGTGAGTAACTAGCTTTGGAGGAAACTGCGACCAATCTATATTCTGTGTGTCCTTAAAATTGAAGTCAAAAAAGCCATAGTCTCAAGAAAGGAGTATCTCCAACCAAAATATACAAAGTTACTTCTGCAGGTAGATATTGTACAATTTTTTTTTTATTTTAAACCATTATATCATATAACATTTTTTTGTCCTTTTTTATACAGGCTCGTTTTGGAATTGTGACTTGAAAACTAGCAATTGAAATTATTAGTCACTGCTGAGTATTGCTGCAAATCTTGTTTCTAATATTCCTTCAAAGGTTCATAAGTGTCTTCAAGAGGTATGTTTCTTATTAGTATATATAATTATAAATAATGAATGTGTAATTTTTGTACTTAAAATATTTAATGTATTTTGTTTAATTATTATATAAATTGCATGAATATTTTGAATTAGCATATAATTATATGAATATATGAATTTAATATATGATTGTGTAATTGATTTGTGTTTATTAAGTTGTTAAATTAAATGTATTTGGTTAAGCAAATGTATATGGAAGAAGAATAACGTTTATGAATATATAATTTTTTATGTTTATGGTTTTTTATAACTTATTATATAATATATAATGTATTATATTTATGTAATGTCATAATGTTTTATGTTTATTTAATGTATAATATTTATTGAATGTTTAAATGTATACTAATTATTTTTTATATGAATATATGATGTATCAATGTATGACTATGGTTTGTCTAATAAATATATGAATGTATGATTTTAATTATAGTATGTATATTTGGTTAAGTAAATATAGATGGAAGAAGAATTAGATTTATCATCTTTGGAGCCTGAAGATATAGATGATGACGTGCTTGGCGTAGATTTCAATATTATATCTCAATCATACGAAGACACTTAGAAATAACCACTGCTTTAGCTGCGGTAACAATGTTATGCATTGTTGCACACGCGTTGAGTATCTTGGAAATGTACTGGAGTGATTCCAGTAGTGTAAGTATTTCCCTACCAGAAAGAGATCGTCGCAGGGAGAAATTAATGTCATATCTAGTGCACACAAATCGGGCTCGCGACATTATTAGGATGGGTCCAGAGGCATTTATTAAACTTTGTGAAAGAGTAAGATCATCTGGGTTAGTTAAGGACGCGATTCGGTCGACAGTGGAGCAACAAGTGGCTCAATTTCTTCATATCATTGGACATAATGTTAAGAATCGAAGTGTAGGTTTTTTCTTCCATCGATCGGGCTCGACGGTTAGCAGACACTTTCACAATGTCTTGGGTGCAGTTATAAGTTTGGAATCTGAATTTCTTATTCAACCCTCAGGAAATGAGGTTCAACCATATATCTTCAACAACAATCGATTTTACCCGTATTTTAAGGTACTGATTTAGAAACATTTGTACATGTTGTCAGATGAAAGAATGATGACAATTTTAGACTTTTATCATCTCTTCCTATTTGTATGTTCAGGATTGTTTAGGGGTCATAGACGGTACTCATGTTCGTGTCAAGGTGCCAAGATCTGATGCTCCGAGATTTCGAGGAAGAAAAGATTGGCCAACTCAAAATGTGCTTGTCGCGTGTGATTTTGACATGAAATTCACATACGTACTTGCTGGGTGGGAAGGCACTGCATCGGATTCCAGAATTTTAAAAAATGCTCTTAATCGAGATGATCCGTTGGTTATATCGCAAGGTCAGTGTGTACATTGCGAAGTTGTCGACTAAATGCCTATACATGTTAGCAAGGACTAAATAGATCTACATGTTCAAAATTGTAGGAAAATACTACCTCGGTGATGCTGAATTTATGTTGAAAAGCACTGTATTGACTCCTTATAGAGGCGTCAAATATCACCTTAAGGAATATACACGTAGAGGACCACAAAATGCACGCGAGTTGTTTAATCATCGACATTCATCCTTGAGAAATGTTATTGAAAGAACTTTTGGGGTGTTGAAAAAAAAAGATTCCCTATCATTGCAAGTGGCACTGAACCACACTACGATTTGGAGACGATGACAGAGATTATCTTAGCATGTTGTATCTTACACAACTTCCTTCGTAGCGTGGATCATGATGACTCATTACTTGATGAAGTTGATAATGAGTTGAATGAAAGGGAAGAACATAATGTTTCATCCTCTCAAGTTAGGGAAGAGGATCATAGGATGGATAGTAGTATTAGGGATGCCATAGCGGATCATATGTGGCGAGATTATCAGAACTCAATTTAGTTATTTCACTTTTATTGTATTTGTCACCCTATTTGCTGTTTGTTGTATGACAATGACAATATGTTATGGATGTTTAATCTTAAATTCTAACTATTTTGTTTATAAAGTAGGTAAACAATGAATAGAGGTAAGACAATCGCCACTGAGTCCTCTGTTCCAACCAGAGAGTTCATGAAATGGACTGAGGACATGGACGCACGTCTGCTTCACTGTATGATTGATGAATCAAGAATCGGTAATAGGGTTGATGAGAGTTGGACATCCCAAGCGTATACTAACATTGTTGATCATTTACATGTCTCTGGGTATGTTGCCATTACAAAAAATAATGTTAAAAACCGTCAGAAAGTCTTGAAAGATAAATGGCGTGAGGTTCATGACCTTTTTTCTGGATTAAGCGGCTTTGCTTGGAACCCCATCACTGTGCGATTTGATGCGGAGGACGAGGTTTGGATGGACCTCATTCAGGTATATTAAAATAAATACAAAGTTCAACTTATATTTTTTAATATGAAAAAATGTAAAAATATATTTTTAATGTTTATTGTGCAGTCGAGGCCAACTGCCGCAAAGTGGAGAGTGAACAGTATCCACCACTACGATTTAATGGTGGAGTTATGGGCTGCAGATCGAGCTACAGGGAGTGCTGTTAGGACAGCTCGTCAAATACGTCGAGGGTGGGATGCGCCTCGTGTTAATGTTGATCTCAACCATAATGTTGAGTACACTCCTGAGCAGCCTGACTGGATGGGTTATAGAGACCCAACTCCCCCATCACCTCCTCCCTCTGTTGATGAATACAGTACCGGTGGGACTCAATCTGTGCCTTCAGTCCCATCCGGTGGGACTTCATCCTCAAGAGGTTCGAAAAGGAAGGCACCTACGGCGGATGTTCTTGAAGCCCAATTTGAGAAGTTCACTACCAGCTTGGACGGTTTCACCAATGTCCTGAGTTCATCAAATGTTCATTTTGGTACTATTTCTAATGCAGCCGTGGAACAGGTAACAACTATGAAAGAACGCAATGAAATACTACGTCGTACCACAAACTACACCTACACTGAAGCTGACATTTATAATATGCTGAGTGGTATGAACATAGCTGATGAATCTTTGTTGGACCAATGCTATGACTACTTATGTGACAAGCCGAAATGTGTGAAGAAGTTGATGGGACTTCCACCACACAAACGGTGGAATAAATTATGTCAAATGAAGTCCCGTGGTGAACTTTAGGCTTGGTTATCTGACTACTTCTGATAATGATCTTTTTTATGTAATGTACTTGGAATGTATTTATGACTTTATGATTTCGATGTATGACTATTTGACATTATTGTTATGGTATTTATGTAATGTATTGACCTTGCTTTTCGATCATTTCTTAATTTGAATACTTTGTTATCAATAACCTAAATATTCTACACATGATGTTTTGTTGAAGAAATTCTTAAATGGCCTCTTCATCAACTAAAAGGCCTAGAAAAAGCCGCAAGGGAAAAGAAACTCAAAATGTGGCAGAAGATGCAGCTGATATCAGAGCATTTGATGAAGAACAATTAGATCAGCGTCGTTTTTTCACTCACAGCCATCAAATGGAAAACTATGCAACTGATTTCTACACTATTCCAAAAATAATGAATTTCGAATCTTTTGCTGGTTCAGGATTACTTTTCCAACATAATCTTCTATTTTAAGGGGTGGTGGAATTTCTTACATTGCAGGGACCCTTTTATCCAGACTTAATCAAAGTGTTTTACTCAAATCTGAAGATATCTGGAAATGGATATTTGCTCAGTGAGGTCAACAAAACAAGAATTAGATTGAAACCTGCTGATTGGTTGAATGTTGCTAATATGAAATATGAGGGCCAAAAGTTGTCTTTCAAATATCCCAGATGACTTTCACTATGATCGGGAGATGACAGTAGCTACTATGGTTAGACCAGAAATGCTGGGTCAACGTGTTAAAACAGTTGGCTGTTTGAATATTAATGATCGACTTCTGCATTATGTTATTGTGCACATGCTGACTCCACGACCTGCAAATTTTGCAAAGGTATTGCAAGAGGATATCTTCATGATATGGCTGATTAAAAATAATGTAGCTCTCAATTGGCCTCATCACATCATGCAACATATGCTTAAATGCAAGGCCAGTGACACACCCCTACCATATGGTGTCCTCATCACACAGATAATGCAATATTGTGGAGTACATGTTGATGGTGATGCCACCAGTCATATTGGGCCAAGACATCATTTCTCGATTAATTCTTTGAAGAGATTGAACATTATTAAAGTGAATGGTGTTTGGCAACACGATGATGGCGATGACGAAGAAGAAGACCAACCACAACAACATCACAACCCCGTGCAACCTCCTGCAGAATTTTCAAATCCTAATATGATGAATCAAATATGGGAGGGGGTACAAGACTTGCAACAGAGAATGCAGGGGATGGAACAAATGCAAGTGCGGGTTGAATGTATTGAAGATAACTTGGCAAGCCTATCCCTTGACATGAATCGCCAATTTGCTCAACTTAATCAGAATGTTAATTTAATTCTTCACAATTTAGATGATTAAGTCCATTACTATACTCAGAAATTATTACATGACTTAAGTGTGTTAATTTCACTTATTTGTTTGAAGACTTATGCATTGTACCTTATTTTTTATTGTTATTATCTTTTAAATGAATTTCCATACTTTGTCCTTATTGCTCAATGAAATTAACTGCAAAACAGATGGATTCTCGAATGATGGATGAAATTATAGATGAAGTGGAAGAATTAATTAATCAAGGAAGAAGACTATCTACTGCTATTGTACGACTTACAGAGGTCGTGGAGCATCAAAATTCCCTATCAAATGCTACTATTGAACGACCTAATCCAACAACAGAAGAAATTCAAAACTTATTACAGACTATGAACATTGAGGATCAAAATTTATTCAGACAATACTTCGACTTTTTATCTTCGCACCCACCCTATACAAGACGTCTAATAGGGATGCCGCAACAATATCGTTTTAATGCATTGCAACGCTACCTCAATGAAGCAAGGTCATCATGAACTATTAATAATATAATTGTATGTTATTATGTTGGGACTTCTTTTTAGATCATGTAATATAATAACTCCTTTTAATTATATGTTTGTTTAAAATTAATGAATTTGAATTTCGTAGACAAATAAATTGATAGTATTTGGTAAGAAATTATATTACAAACAAATACTAAATTTTTAAAAATATTTATTTAACTTAAAAATATTTTTTTAATATTTTAAAAATTAATTTGACTTATTATAAATTAATTTCCTTTTTTTATTAACAATTATAAATTTAAATATAACATCAAAAACAACATTTTATATTACTAAAATAACTAGGGGCATTTTGGTAATCTTTTATTTCTACCAATTAAACAAATTTTTTAAATCTATCACATCAATCAAATCCTACACTAATTCTCACAAACTTTACCCTCAAATCCACTCTCAATTACCCACAAATCTACTCAAAAAAACAACAACAAAATTACCCTCAAATCCACTCAAATCATCTCCCCCAAATCCCTTAATAAGAACAGAGGCTTACAGATAATCTACTTTACACGTATCCACATGCTTTATTCAAAATATAATAAGTAGATGTTAGAGACAAAAGAGATATTCACCAAATGTTCTTCACTTGAGAAATAGTGTCTAAAAAAAGTATAACCTACTTCAAGTAAAGTATTGAAAAAGCGAGTATTATCTAACAAGTTGACTTTAACCAATGACTGTTGTACATGAAGAAAGATAAGACACAAGAATCAAGGCTAAGAGCTCAATCTAACATATATTTCTCCAAAGAGCCTTTAAATAGAAGAAAGCTCAAAGCAAAAATCAAGATGATAGCTTACAATGAAAACATTCATCTTGAGAAAAGTGTTCAAAAGAGAAGTGTATAAGAGCTCAAGAAAATAAAACATTTGAGCATAAAAAGAGAAGTCAAGTAATACTCTCGAGCTTCATTGTAAATTTGCTTATTATTGTAAGAAAAAAAGAAAAAGAGAAAAGAGAGAAACACTTACGAGTGTTTAGATTGTATTGTATTATACACATATCCTATCTGTAAGAGTAATAGTCTAAACGACTTGTAACAATCGTTGATTGCAATTTTAAACAAAATTAAAACACTTGTTGAACTCAGTGAAGTTAAGGAAATCTAGACAAGGTTGTCTAGTACTATGAGTGGTGCGAATACGCAACTGATCTAGGGTAAAAGAAGGTTATTTGTTGATCAGAGATACCAAGAGTGGTGCAAATACTCGTCCAGTCTAGGGTAATAGGAAGTTATTTGCTGACTAAGGATAAGTGGTGCGAATACTCATCCAGTTTAGGGTAACAGAAGGTTATTCGCTGACTGAGAAGACCAAGAGTTGTGTGAATACTTAGTTGTAATCTTGTTGAAGATTATAATGGAACCCTCTGTGCACGAGACTAGACGTAGCTCAGTTAGAATGAACCAATATAAAAATATATGTGCAATTGTTGTTTACCTTTTGTTTAAACGTTTTTCTTACAGAACATGCGATTGCATTTTTATTCTAGATACAAGAAACTTTCGCACTAAACGATTCTTATTCAATTGAGGGAGTTCTTATAAACACTCTAGTGTATGTTTTGAATAACACGTAAAAAGAAAATATCACTTATAATCATTTACAAGGTCAATGGTTTAAGTACTTATTTCAAAACTTTAGTATTTGACAAACGTGTTATATTAGAAAGGGATGAGAAAATAATATTTTCATTAATATTATTTAACCCCTCATTCTAGTGTTTTTCAAGTACTTCACACATCGCTCTCCTGAAGGCAGACTTTAATAGTAAGCAAGTGGCAGAATTGTTCGTTAATGTTGTTGTCAAATTACATGGTTTCCCTAAAACCACAGTCTTTGATAAAGATAAGATATTCGCAAGTCAATTTTGGCAACATCTTTTCAAGTAGAGTTGCACAACCTTGAATATGACTACAACTTACCACCCTCAGTTGGATGTGCAATCAGAAGCACTGTATAAGTGTCTTGAGATGTATCTCAAGTGTTTTACTTTTGATAGTACCAAGACATGGACCAGATTATTACCTTGGGCAGAGTTCTGGTACAATTTGACCTTCCATAGCAGCTTACAAACAATACCATTTAAGGTGGTGTATGGAAGAGATGCCCCTTCCATAATGAATTATATTGTTGATCCTAAATATCCTCCATTAGTTTAGGAGTTATTAAGGGAAAGGGACAGGGCATTAGCTTAACTTAAATGACAAATCCTTAAAGCTTAGGGGAAAATGAAGAAATATGTTGATAATAGAAGAATGCATAAGGAGTTTAAGGTTGGTGATTTGGTTTTGGTAAAACTTCAACCTTATAGACAAAATTTCATTGGCTTGAGGAAAAATCAGAAATTGGGATGAGGTATTTTGGACCATTTCCAATTATAGCTCGAATAAGAGCTCTAACATACAAACTCTTACTGTTTGACACTGCCAAGATTCACCCCATCTTTCAGTTAAAGAAATACAAGGGTCCACATGAAATTGCTTATGTTCCTCTACCATTAACCACATTGTCAGAAGATCCCTTATTGATGCCTCAGTCTATCATTCACAAATGTGACATATTACGCAAGTCCAACATTGTTTTAGAGGTCTTAGTTCAACGAGCTAGTTTATCAGAGACAGAAGCAACATGGGAAGACACTAAAGACTTTATGAAGGCTTACCCTGACTTTAACCTTGAGGATAAGGTTATTGCTGATGGGGAGGGTTTTGTCATGATTGAGAATAATGTTGCCACTGAGGGGGGTAGAATGTTAAGAAGAAACGAGGGGTAAGGATGAGTTAGTTGAGAATCCAAGACACATGGCACATGTAGTAGAAGAAAGTGACAGACAATAACACGTGAGGATGAGAAAAGTGAATGCACGACTGAAGGATTTTCAGTGGGAAATGCATGGATATAAAAGGGGAAATTAGTGGACATTTGGAGGCAGGCAATGATTGAAAATATTCTCTCTCTTTCTCTCTCTCTCTCTTGATGTATTTCTTTCATTGTTGAGTTATTTTCAGCTGATACTGCAAGTGGATTGACGAGTAAAAGCTGTGCTACCTGTTAATTTTTCAAGCTCACAACTCTTTGATGTACACCCTCTTTGAACAATAGTACAGAAAGGTCCACACTTACCAAGGAACTAAAGAAATGTTGGACACATTGGTTGTCACCTATGAAAGATTGAACGAAGTCAAAAGAAATAAGATGAGTTTGTTAACCAAACATCACGAGTTGTTTTCGATGCTTGAAAATGAAAACATCCAGAGCATGTTCAGCAGATTCTAGACGATCCTAAATGAGCTTAAATCCTTGGGAAAGTCGTGTGACAACTTCGATCGTATTGACAAAATCTTACGAAGTCTTCCCAGACAATGGAGACCATAAAACAAACTCCTTATGAAAATGCCTCAATGAAATTGAATGAATTTTGTAGATTCAATGCACTGAAACAATAAAGCAACTATTGTGAATTTTGTCCGCTTCTTTGATTTTAAATATTAAATGATAGCCAACCAAAATTGGTCACACGTTTAATTAGGTTGTGTTTGAACTTATTACTTTTGCTACAATTCATAATAGATCAAATATTAAATAGTTTCAATCATCAACATTTTTGGTCATGTGGATGCAAATAGTTCAACTTAAAAAGATTTTTAAAGACAAGTGAATCACATATTACTCTCAGCCATAACAATAGTTACATGCTACTATTTAAAGTAATGTCACATGCTGTTAAAATTGCTTATGTTAAGCCTCACAGTGTGATGATTCACAACTGAGAAGATACATACCTAATGATATTTGTTGAAAACAATGAATGAATGTTGGGGAAATAGAAACTTAATAGCAACATTTTCTCATCACAAGAAATATGAAAATTCAATTATGCAGAATTTAGCAAGCTGAAATTAATGTAACAGTAAACATATACTCACTGGAAAATTAATCAAAACTTGGAAATGATCTAATACCAACGAATGCTCCAAAACAAAACCAAAAACTCACAAAGCTTAGTTAAATCGGTGAAACTTAGCTTACAAAAATTGCACTATTAGTGGTCACCGAACTCTCTCATTGGAGTTTCATAGCTCACTTGGTGTGCATAATTTGCAATCTGTAGAGCATGATTTAAATTAAACTAATCAATGAAAATTGAGATTTCATGACAATTAAAACAAATAACATAACTAAGATGTGAGAAATATGATTTCAAAAATTAAAAGACTTAATCAATAAAATGCACTGAATAAAAATGAGATCAAACTCAATGGATTCACATACAATCACGAAAATAAATCCTAAGCACAAAGATGAAGAGAATCATGAATGAACAAGCAATTTTGAATATCAAAACAAAAACAAACATTGGATTGGTACAAAACTTAGATTTAAACAAATTAAAACATATAACAGAGAATTACATGGACAACTCGGAACAAAGAGATATAAATACTTATCTCTAATGTTTGCTCGAACCTTACTCTAATACCATTTCATGATTACTAGTTGGATGGAACCAATGTTTATGACAAAACTTGGTAGTTATAACTTTGATAGTATATAAAGATTGTTTTCTTCACCGAAATTTCACTGAGGTTCTTACGTGGGTGACCACCCGTGAACGTTCTTTGTGATTTCGATATTGTGTAATTCTATTCTAATTCTTAATGAAATTTTGTACTTCCATTTTAATGTTCTTGTCCCAATTTTACGTTTCTGATTGCTATTTCATTTCTTGCATATGAATTTACTTTTCTAGTACTTGTATTCATTGATTCTGCCTTGTAGTATTGAATTCTAGTTTTACTTTTTTATTCTTGTATCTTTCGTTTGGGTTTCTTGCATTTATTCTTTCCAATTTTGTTTTCTTTTCTAAGTTCTATAGTGTCTCATAGAATATGATTAGTTCTCTAGTTTTATCTTTTATTGATAATGATTGTATATTGTGAGAATAAAGAATATAGCATAGGTGATTGTTTTTACTTGTTTTTAGAATAGGTTCTCATGTTAGCTATTGTTAAAGGCATAAAAGTTAAATAAGCATTGGTTTTGGAATTAAGTGAGAATTACCATTTCAAGTTCTGAAATATGAACTAAACAACTCTAAAGTAAATTTTATTTTTACAAAATGTCTTTCTAGAGAGTAATCGAGACTTTTTTTACCAATAAATTGCACATTTAATTTTGAATTCTATTTTTGCTAACGTTCTTAGTTTGCTCCTTCAATTTTGATGTTTTTGTTAAATTGATTCTTTAATTGTAGTTTAGATTGTGATTTTCTACACTAGTGCAAAAACGTTGTTTAACGTCAGTTATTTTGGGCTTTTAACGTCTACTAAACAACCGACGTTGTTTCCGGTGACGTCAATGGGACGTCGGACATGAATATAACCAACGTCTATAATGACGTCAGTCAGTGCCATGTTCGACGTCACTAAACGTCGGAGTAGGACTAACTGGACGTCTAAAAACATTATATAGACGTCGGTCTGAGCAATAACCGACGTCTAAGAGGCACTAAAGACTTTGAAAATGACACTGACTGACGTCTAAAAGGTACTATAGACGTTGGTGTAAACATTAATTGACGTCTAATACAGTGGTTGTGTTTTAGTGCAGTTTTGTTCCCGTCTTTGGATAGCCTAGTAGCACAATCTCCTTTTACTAGTTTCCCCTAAAAAAAAGCTTGCGTCTTTTGAATTTCTTATGGCATTTCAACCCAAAACCGAACCTGGGTTGTTGCTTAGTTTCATTTTCATCCGCAAGAGGAAAAAATCATGGTGAAACGATAAGTAGGCAACGACTCAGGGTCGTTTTTGGGTTGAAACGACCAAAAGAAATTCACAAGACGCCACTTTTTCTGGGAGGCAGCTAGCAAATGGAGAATGTGTTACTATGTTACCCCAAGAAAGGAACAAAACTGCACTAAAACACAACACAAAGAAAGCAAATTTTAATTAGTTGAACTAGAAGATAATCGATGAAAGACTAAACAAAGTTTAAACGGTAAGTGTGACGCCCGGGCACTGAGAGGGCGGGGAGTGATCGTCGGTGCAAAAGGCACGGACAAGGAGCGGCTCTTGGCAGACTTCTAGTGGAAGGGGCACATGGACGAATAGAACATACACTGGAATGAGAGGGATCTGGAGACTGTATAGGTATGGGACTATACAGTTGAAGGATAACTTAAAGGAATTGATTTGGCTACTCATATCACCAAAATGCATTTACTTTTCGGTAGCCTAACCCATAAGAACTCCATGGTTAAGCGTGCTTAGCCTGGAGAAATTCTGGGATGGGTGACCTTCTGGGAAGTTTTCCCAGAAAGTTTCCAGAAGAGAGAAAAAGAAAAGGAGGAAGACGATAAATTATTTAAAATGAAATGGACGTCTAGTTAACTTTAGACGTCGGTTCTCTAACTAATTCGACAACCAAGTTAACATTTAAACTGACTTTTTGAATGTCATTAGACGTCGGTTGTGAAGGGGCACCGACTCTAGGGCGCTGAACCGATTGACGTTTCACTTCCTGTCAGAGAATTAGATGACAGTTGTGAAGGGGCGCCGACGTCTATAATAATGTCGGTTTTCTGCTGTCGAACGTGGAAGTGCCTCGGAGTTTGATGCACATAACTAATTACAGGCACATAGACGTCGAGCACCCAGAAATGCGACGTCTATTTTGTAGAAATTTTTGTCTTTCCACCTTTCGGACAAGCCATAGACGTCGGTTTTTTACAACCTGACGTCTAATCGCCCAGGAATCAGGTGACCAACATTAACTGCACCCAATAGACGTCGGCCTCCCATCACAACCGACGTTAAATGCGCAGGAGAAGTCTGTCTTCTCGCCTACCTCATTACATTGGACGTCGGCTTACGGTAGAGCTGACATGTACTGCTTAATAGGCGTCGTATTAACTTGAAACTGACGTCTAGGTTACCATCTTATTTACGGTAATGTCACCGGTCATCATATAACGTCGGTGAAGCTTGAACAAACGTCTATGAGATGACGTTAAACAACATTTTTCCACTAGTGCTATTTCCTTTTCATTTAGTTTTATTTATGTGAAGATTTTATTTCATGTATTGAACTTTTAATTTCCAAAACTTGTATATAGTTAGAATTCATTTGTTTACCCTTGTTTTTCATGCATTTAGCATTTAGCATATAGGTTTCTTTTGTATTCATATCTAAGCTTAGTTTTAGTTTCTTGAGCATAGTTTAACCATAGCATTTATAGGCTGCAGGTTCTATTTCAAATTTAAAAGAATTCATTCCTTCTTTCATTTGCATTGCATTTTACTTCACTTTTGTTAATGTTCATAAGTCCAGGCTCTTGTAGTTGCATTGGTGCATTATTCTGGTTTAGGTGCCGTTCTAATTCTAATTTGGATTAAAAATCATTCCTTCATTTGCATTTGCATTTGCATTGCATTTTAGTTCACTTATAAATACATGTAAATACATGTCATTCACTTATTCATTTCTAAATATTCATGGTTTACAACATTTTCATTCATTCATTTCATGCATCAATTCAAAATAGGAAATCTGCATTATCACTTTTTGTAATTCATCTTTATTTAGCATAAAGCATATTCATATTTTGCATTATTCTAAATTAGGTAACATGCATCATTTAGGTTTATTTAAGTATACATGAATTTACTTTTAGTTTCTTTAACTTTTAAATTATTTCTTCATTAATTCTCCACCTATCTCTAGTTAATAGTTAATAAATATTAAGACTCTACATTCCAAAACTTAACAAAAACTGAGTCATTGTATTAGATCTTTGTTACTCCTATGTTACATTAGTGGAAAATTAAGTTTGTTGATATTTAATGCTACTTAGATACGATTCAACACCGTTTTAATTTTATTGTTTATATTTATAAATAATCAATTTTATTTTGTAAAATCAGTTTATAATTAAAAAAAAACAATTTTATTAAATAAACCAATACGCCTTAATTCACATACAATCATTTCCACTGTATAATTCTAACACAATCTTATAAAAACAAAAATTAATGTACAAATTTAAGAGTAATTTCAAAATGTTTACCAATATCAAAATTAATTTCATCAATATAAAAATTTAGGAATAATAGATTAATTTGATTTGAAAAGTTGTTGGCAGAAATAAAGCCGCGTGAATTTAAAATTTTGATCCTCATGGTTATTCTATCAAATTTTATTTTATTAATTTTATTATTTATTAATATATTAAAAATACACTTAATTTTATTTAAATTTTAATTAATTAATTAATGTTTTTAATTTAATAAATTATATAACTACTATCTTTATAATTTACTTCATTTTAATTAATAATTAAAATTTAATTTATAAATTTAATAATTTAAATTATAATATCATTATGCATTTATATTATTAAAACTAGTGAAATGTTAGCATATACAAGCACTTACATTTTTATTATATTAAAATTATGTATAATTTTATTACTTTTATGTATAATATAGTTTCATGAAAATTATATTAAAAATCATTTAATTGTTATTTTCTAAAGTAAATTTAAATTTAACTTAATTTCAAACAATAAATTTATAAAATGAGATTTACACTTATATATATATATATATATATATGTTTGCTAACGCGTGTATGCATGCTTTTTAATTGGTATATTTTAGCAATGTGTATTGGGTTTAGCAGACAAAAATACTCCAAAGATTCTAAGTTTTAAAGTTAAGGGTATTTGAATAATTTTCATTCTAAAAAAAAAAAAAACAAAAAAACAAGAAACCCAAACTCTTATTCACCTCATTCATTCCTCATAACCTTTTTTCTTTCATCTATCTGAGTTCAACATTTTCTCTATCATCCTACAGTAGATCCAACTGAAAAAAAAATCAGAAATATTCGTCGTTAAACAATTTACCTTTGTAAAAGAGTTGAGTCATTGACATATTCGCCTTCACGCAAATGTTCATTCAAGATCTCTTCAATTTCATCATCTTCACTAACCTCTCTAATTTCATCATCCGCAGATGTTGAATCATCATCTTTTAAAAAACCTCCAGGCCAATTACCAATTCCTTTGACGTCACTATGCTCTTGAAAAATTAGATAAAATTAGATAAGACAAAAGTTATAAATGAAAACTCATTATAAAATCAATTTTTGTAAGAAATTGTTTAACAACAAGTGTTTCTGATTTTTTTTAGACGAATTACCAATTTCTTGACATGTCATTGTGTTCATGAAAATTAGATAAGACAAAAATTATAAAATGAAAACTCATTATAAAATCATTTTTTTTATAAGAAATTGTTTAACCGTCAGTGTTTCTGGTTTTTTTCAATTGGGGCTATAGTAGAGATGATAGAGAAAATGTTGGAGTGAAAGAGATGAAAGAGAAAGGACTGAGAAAAATCAGGGAGATGAGTAGGGTTTGAGAGTTTCTTGTTTTTTTTTTTAAGAATGAAAATTATTCAAATACCCTTAATTTTAAAACTTAGAATCCGAATAAACCTCGTATACTAACGTGTACCAAATATAAAACATACGTATCCGCGTTAACAAATCCATATATATATATATTAAATTGACTTGTATTTAATTGATATATTTCTAACGTATTCTTCACCACATACTTTAAAAACAATTAAGATATTATATTAAAAGTTAAATTTAAATTTAATTCAATTTTCAAATACATCTTATAAAATAAAATTTACACATAGTTTTTGAACTTATATTAGTCTATATTTCCATGATTTAAAAAAAGAAGAAGACTAGAAATGAAATGAAAACACTAAACTGATGCGGTGCTAAACTGTGATGAAATGTCCACCAAATATATTATGCCATGCTGCTTATAAAACACATAGCTCTATCTCTGCAAAACAATCTGACAGTCAGGGAGTTTCTGTCCCTGAGAGAGCATACTCTCTGATGTAGCGGCACCACACTCAAACAAATTATTGTGATCCTTATCTTCATCGAAAAAGGTTTTATTATCATTATTATTATTTATAAAAAATAATGATAATAATTTTACAGTGAGAAACAGCGAAGACAAGTTGAAAGCCTTATCCGCCACTATTTAAAAATGTGAAATTGCCGCTCTGTCCCTGTTCGGTTTCTCTTGTCGTTTTCCTTTCAATTTCTTTTAAATGTATAAGATACTTGACACGTGGTATTTCAAGAATCGACCACGTGTCCCTCTATTCTCTCTTCATAAATTCTATTTCTCCACTCATCTTTCTCATTAAGATTTTTTACTATTTTGCTCATAATTGTTTTTTGAATAAATTATAGTACGAAAATTTTTGCCTTAACTTATTCAAAATGACTTTGTATAATGAATATAATTGCATACATTTTAATTGAGAATTGTTTAATTTTCATTTATTCCACCGTATTTATAAATAAAAAAAATATTTTTCTTACATTTTGACTAGTTTTATTTATTTAATAGTATGTAGCCTTACCATTACTATTCATATCTTTACAAAATTAATGATAAAGGAATTTTAAGAGAATACCAAAAAGAATTAGTAAAATTTAACACTATTATTATTTTATTTGAAATATAAACATATACTTATTTTAAAATATTTTGTTAAAAATTAAATGAATTTTTAAAGTGAAAATATAATAAATAAGTGAAGCTTTGTTATGAAATACATAATTTATTACCATTGTGGTTCTTGAAATTATTTAAATTCTTCTAATTGGTTTTATAATCTTAAAAAAATAGAAGATGAGACTAAAATAATTGTTAGCTGATTAAGTTTTGAAATATGGTCTCACAAAGTCAAGAAGGAAATAGGATTCTTATTTTAATATTTTAAAGTAATGGTTTTTTGATAGAGCACTGGATCTGGGTCCCACCATTGACGTGGCACGTAATTCAATGTGAAATCCAGCTGTCCACAGCACTGGGTCGGGGCTCCAAATTCGAAGCTCCATTTTTCCACTTGAAGGTTATCCTCTCATACCATATTCAGCCAATCAAACAATTCCACGACATCAACCTCTATGAGTCTATATGACGTGGCTATTTTTAATTGACTCCAGAAAAGGCTCTTGCTGTTTGCGGTGCACCAGAGTGCCACACCCATGTCGGGGACATAAGATTAGGATGACATATAGTAGTATCAAAAGAGCGAGGAATCTCAATGTAGCGATGAACGGTTAGGAAGTTGCCACGTGTTCAGAAGGATATAGGACCCAATGAATGCGCGAAACGTGGCGTGACCTACGAGCTTTGCAGCTAATTTCAGACAACCCTCGCAGGTGGGTCCCACACGAAACATAATCCTCGGTGACGGACTTGCCGAAGGACAAAGGATAAGGACGAACTCATGAGACATTGCATGCTGCTTTCCGCATATACGGCAAACGGTGTACGACGAATTGAGAAGCGTTGATTTTGATTACTCGAAAGTCTTGTGAAGTGATCGAAGGGTGGGGAAGTTTCCGTTTTTGATTAATGCAGTTTTAAGAGAAAAAGAAGTTGTTTTTAGTGGTTGACCCACGAAAACAAGTGAGCTTCCAAAAGTATCACACTGTTGCATGCTGTCTAGGCTCAGTGGAAAGAGATATCATGGGGTTGGGTGGCCATTGTGGATCAGTGAGAAAGCTCTTCCAAAAGATAATTCAAGATTTTTTCTGTTTATTTTCTTAGTAATTTATATTATTATTTCTACTACTATCATTTTTTATTTTCATTTTCCTTTATTCTATAAGGAGAAGGTTTTTTTCATGAATGGAATGGATTATGGATGTGGATTCAAATTTTTTTTTACATTCAGTGAATGAAAGTGAAATTGGAATTGAGTACTCAGCCAAACTGGTAATTTTCTTGAACTGTTAGTTAATTCCATTTGGGTTCCTTGTTTTTATCTTTCCTTTGCTCCTTTGGTCCTTTAGGCCATCTGGTTCTGACTTCCAAGTTCAGTCCATTTATGACATCAATCTCTGGGGGGTTGTTTGGTTGCTGTTTCTTGTTGTAGCTGTTTATGTGATCTGAATCTATTCCATTCCTTTTGTTCTCTCTCTTTCTCTTTCTCTCTTTCTCTCTCTCACTCACACACACTTGGATTGCTAGTTAACTACATGTTTCATCTGCCCCTTGTTTTGATCCCTTTCTCCAAGCTCGTCTTCAGACAAGTTCTGCACTCTCCTTTGATGCCCTTCATTGTTACTCATCACAGATTCACCACCTGCTCTTCTTGCCATTTCATGCTTTGCAATTTCTCTTTCACCCAATTCAGGACAAGTATTAGTTGACCCATAACTCAAAAGTAATCTTTTTTGGTTCGGTGGCTCACCCTCCCGCACTCTTTTGTTCTTCATCCATTTGGTTTATCTGGGTTTGCAAACCCTTTTCGGTTAAAGGTAATTTGGGCCTTGTTTGTGGCATAAATATTGGTGGTTATTGAGGATTACCTTGGATGGAACTTGTTGATTATGTGGGTCTTTAGAGACCCTATGAGTTAGCTTGTGAACGATTAAACGCTATACAATACAAGGATGGTGTCAAAATCCTATTCAAACCTATTGGAGTTGGCCTCGGGAGAGGCTCCTTCATTTGGGTACATGAACAGGAGAATTCCTAGAATTATGACCGTGGCTGGGTTGATATCAGATGTTGATGACGACCCAGTGGATAGTGTGTGCTCTGATCCGTCGTCGTCGGCGGCGCACCGTGACCGGATAATCATGGTGGCTAATCAGCTTCCCATAAGGGCTCAGAGGAGGCCAGATGGTAATAGGAGTTGTTGGTGTTTTGAGTGGGATGAGAATGCCCTTCTTCAGCTGAAAGATGGGTTAGGGGATGATGATATAGAGGTTATTTACGTTGGATGTCTTAAGGAGGAGGTGCATCCAAGTGAACAAGATGAGGTTTCACAGACACTTCTTGAGACCTTCAAGTGTGTCCCAACTTTTCTTCCGGCTGACCAGTTCACCAAGTTCTATCATGGTTTCTGCAAGCAGCAGCTTTGGCCACTGTTCCATTACATGTTGCCTTTGTCACCAGAACTTGGTGGGAGGTTTAACAGGTCACTGTGGCAGGCTTATGTGTCAGTCAATAAAATTTTTGCAGATAGGATCATGGAAGTTATCAACCCTGAAGATGACTATGTGTGGATACATGATTATCATCTGATGGTGTTGCCAACTTTCTTGAGGAAGAGGTTCAACAGGGTGAAACTGGGGTTCTTCCTTCACAGCCCTTTCCCTTCATCAGAGATATACAAGACATTGCCTGTTAGGGAGGAGATCTTGAGAGCCCTCCTTAATTCGGATTTGATAGGCTTCCACACTTTTGATTATGCTCGCCATTTCCTCTCCTGTTGCAGCCGGATGCTAGGCCTCACCTACGAATCAAAGAGAGGTTATATCGGGATTGAATACTATGGTAGGACTGTTAGTATCAAAATTCTTCCTGTTGGCATTCACATGGGTCAGCTTCAATCTGTTTTGAAGATGCCTCAGACTGAGGACAAAGTTTGTGAGCTCATCAAACAGTTTTCTGATCAAGGAAGGACATTGTTGCTTGGGGTGGATGACATGGATATTTTCAAGGGAATAAGTTTGAAGCTATTGGCCATGGAGCAGCTTCTCATTCAGCACCCTGAGTATCAGGGAAAGGTAGTGCTAGTGCAGATAGCCAATCCTGCTAGGGGACGGGGCAAGGATGTGAAAGAAGTGCAGGCAGAGACAAAGGCCACAGTGAAACGTATTAATGAAACATTTGGGAAACCAGGGTATGATCCTGTGATTCTGATAGAGGAGCCTCTCAAGTTTTATGAGAGAGTGGCATACTATGTTGTTGCAGAGTGTTGTTTAGTAACTGCAGTAAGGGATGGAATGAATCTCATACCGTATGAATATATCATCAGTCGTCAGGGAAATGAAATGTTGGATAAAGTTTTGGGTCTAGCTTCCTCTCCTAAGAAGAAAAGCATGCTGGTTGTGTCTGAATTCATTGGCTGTTCCCCATCTTTGAGTGGAGCAATCAGAGTGAACCCGTGGAACATTGATGCAGTAGCCGATGCAATGGACTCTGCTCTGGAAATGGCTGATTCAGAGAAGGAGCTTAGGCATGAGAAGCATTATAGATATGTTAGTACTCATGATGTTGGGTACTGGGCAAGAAGCTTCTTGCAAGATTTGGAAAGGACTTGTCGTGATCATGTGAGACGAAGGTGGTGGGGGATTGGGTTTGGATTAAGCTTTAGAGTTGTTGCACTTGATCCAAACTTCAAGAAGCTCTCAATGGAGCACATAGTTTCAGCATACAAGAGGACAACAACTAGAGCAATCCTTCTTGATTATGATGGTACACTGATGCCTCAATCATCAACAATTGATAAGAGTCCAAGCAGTAAATCCATTGAAATCCTTAGTAGTTTGTGTAGAGATAAGAACAACATGGTTTTCCTTGTTAGTGCTAGAAGCCGAAAGATGCTTTCAGAATGGTTTTCTTCTTGTGAGAATCTGGGAGTTGCAGCTGAGCACGGTTACTTTATTAGGTAAATCAATTATTCTTATTGCCTCTCTTGAACATTGGTGCTTTCTTTAGGTATAGTTAATAGTTAACATCGCCTTCTATATTATGTATGGTTTCAGAATGAGGCGAGATGAAGAGTGGGAAACACATGTTGCGGCAACAGATTGTAGTTGGAAACAGATTGCAGAACCTGTGATGAAACTTTATACTGAAACAACTGATGGATCCACCATTGAAGACAAGGAGACTGCACTTGTATGGTGCTATGAGGATGCAGATCCAGACTTTGGATCATGCCAAGCTAAGGAGCTTCTTGATCACCTTGAGAGTGTGCTTGCAAATGAACCAGTAACAGTCAAGAGTGGCCAGAATAATGTAGAGGTTAAACCACAGGTGTGTACACCAATATTCTCTAGGAATGAGTTGTTTTTGTATATTCATTTTATTTTCTTGGATATTATCAATGGCAGCTTCATCACTTGTATTTTTGCATCAATTAATTCCATATGAAAACCTGTTCTGCAAGTTAGCTAAACTTATCTTTCATCAAGGCATTTGAAAAACCATTATTGTAGTTGAAGTGATCAGTAAAGACACAGTAGGATTGATGAACAAAAATCAAGTTTGGTTTAATTAACACTCTCTTCTGTCCTTAATTATTTATTTATAAGGTACATTTTAGAAGACATTGTTGGTCTCTTTTAAATTGCATTTTATTTTTTCCATACAACTTCAGATACTAGTTAGTGTACTAAATTTCTTTCACCTGTTTTTGTTAAGTAACATAAAAGGAAACATAGTGGTTCTGTTTTATTGGAATTCCAAGTGTATTGTATGGTATTGTTTTACTTGAAGGCTCTAATAAGTACATGTGGTGATGCAGGGTGTGAGCAAGGGACTAGTGGCCAAACGCCTACTTTCTGCCATGCAAGAAAAGGGAATATACCCTGATTTTGTTCTGTGCATAGGAGATGACAGGTCTGATGAAGACATGTTTGAGGTGATCACCAGCTCGATGGGCGGGCCGATCGCCCCACGGGCCGAAGTTTTCGCCTGCACGGTATGCCGAAAACCCAGTAAGGCTAAGTACTATCTGGATGACACAACTGAAATAGTGAGATTGCTCCAAGGCTTAGCCTGTGTTTCAGAGCAAGTAGTTTCATTTTCTTCAGAGCAAATAGTTTGTTAAAGTGGTGATATGGTGATGGTGAGAGGTATTATTATTACTGTTATTGTGCTTGCTTTACTTTGTCAATGAGAATGTAGGCTCAGTTGTGCTGCTCTTAAATCTTAATATATATATATATACACACACGCACGCGCACACACACAACTAATGTTATTGGTTTCTTTGATATTTCCATGTAAATTATCCTAGTTTTTACTGAGAGAAGTTCTGTATCGGATTCTGCTCCTTAAAATGCTTGATTTCTATCAGGAAAACTTGTACATATAGTTGGTTTTTTTCAAGCCATGAACTCTTTGTTGTGCATTCCTTTCAACCTTTGATGCTTGCATGTGAACACTTTGATTTGCCTAATTTTGGCCAAATTTTCTTGAAGTATTCATAGTGGTTGAATCTAGAGAAGTTGCTTGAAGTTTTAGAACATTGTTTGTCTCATTTTTCTGGTGCAAGTGTTTGTCTCATTTGTATGTTGGACCACCTAATAAACAAGGTAAGATATTATTGACTTCATGAACTTAAGGGACAAGGATTTTATTATTATTTTTTAAAGGTATTAGGTATAAATTTGTGAACAGAAAAAATATACGTGGATAATATATATATATATATATATATATATATATATATATATATATATATATATATATATATATTACAAAGGCTAACTAGTCTACTTAGAACATTAGTTAAAGAATTTAAAATAGATTTTTAAGAATGTTATTAATACTCATCCACAGATTTGTTTTTCAATGCATTTTTAAAGTAAATTTTAATAAAAACACTTTTTGTGTTGGATTAAAAGTGATTAGTGTGGGTTGAGAACAAATTAAAATTCGAACTCTTGTCACTGATTAAGATATTTTATATAATATTTTTACAATTCAAATAAATTTAGCTCCATGAAAAAAAAAATTGGATTGGAAAATGCTTATAAATATGTAACAATAATGAAAAAGACAAAAAAAAAATAGGAACTTGTAAAATCTGTACATAATAATTAATGACAGAAAAACTTAGACCATTAATTTGATCTGAAATAATTAAATTTATAAATTATAAATTCAATAAGTTAATCAAGTTTAATTAGTTCGACTCAAATAATTGAATTGAAAATTTTAAATATATGAAGTTAATCCAAATATATAAACAATTAGTATTCTAAGTACAATGGTTAGAAGGATAATTATACCTAATTTAACTTCTATTAATTAATGGAAATTAATGGGACATTGCTATTATTAACGAAAGTTAGGATACTGTTGTTGGCAAAGCTCAAAAGTCTTGTGCATCAATCTAACCCAACATTTATTTAGTTGGTCCCCTAAAGATAATATGAATATAAACTTTTTATTGAGAGTTGAATAATTTTTTTATTAAAACAGAAAAACTTGTGATTTTTAAAATTTAAGGTAATTCTTTTTTTAGTTTTCTATCGCTTCATATTTTTTAGAAAATTTAAATTAATTATATATCTTTTTCTTAGTAAGAATTCGATTTCTTAATAGTTATAAATAATAATTTTAACTTTAAAAAAAATTAATAAAAATTCAATAAAAAATGTTACACACTTTACACTCGGTTAAATCCTTTTTATTTTTGTTATACAAATTAGAAGTGGTGCTCTTTTCAAAAAAATCCATAATATTCCTCTTCATAATTATTTTTATAATAACATATTCAAAGAGGAAAGTTATGTATGCCAAACCATTAGAAAAAAAGAGGAGAATAATACTTGATATTAATTCGATATAAAGTTGATTTACGAAAAAAAGAGAGTAGGAGATAAAGTTGATTCATGGAAGAAATGGATGAAATAGAATACTTATCTTGCATTTTACCTTTTTCTAACAAAAAATTAATACATTAACTACTAATATTTATTATTAAAAAAGAAAATAATTAATTTAACATGATTTTATTATCATCAACTAATTTAATATTTTTAAAATATGGACGACTTAAGTTATTATAAATAAAATATAAATTTATTATTATATTCAAAACTTGAAACCCGTTTTGATAAAAATAAAATTTCAAACTTTCATAACATGAGGAATTACTAAATATTGGATTTAATGTTTTGTAAACCAATTTTCTTGTTTGGAATGTATGATAAAAATTAAAAGAAGTAAAAAAAAAATGTTTATTTGGAAAGCCTTAAATATGAAATATCTCATTATTGATTGTTAACGTGAAATAATTTGAATGAACATTTTATTCACCTGTCTCATTAAAAATTAAATCAAGCTTACACACATTAATTAATGATAATGTGTATTAAAATCTTTCTTGAAATACACTTTTATATTTTATATCCATGCTAAATTTTATCATGCACTTTGACATTTCACCTAAATTGATATATTAAAACATATCCATTTTCTGCCTTCACATGCACAAATTTATTAATAATGAAAAAGGAAATATACAAAAAATCATAAGAGACAAACCATGCCTATGTAATAAAAAATTAAATAATTCTAAGCAAAGGTAATTGAAACCTATGATAAAAAATAAATAAAGTTGTAACGTAGATGACATCCAATTATACCATTTTATACAGAATTTGATTTTCTAACCTTAGTTCCAATTTGTCCGCATAAAAACATTCTTAGTGAACGTGTAGAGATTAATGTGATATCATAAAGATGCATCTAGTATATTGTACTTAATCTTCATATCTATTCTTCACTAATGAAGAATCATTTAACTTTGAACTTTATCTAACTTGTTTATTTCTTCTTTAATGCCTATCATAAGTCTATTTGAAAGTTTAAATATTATTTTAGTTCTTATTTTTATTAAGTTTGTTTAATGTGGTTTTTATTTTTTGTTTTAATTAGGTTTCTATTTTAGTAAATTTTGTTCAATTTAGTCCTTTTATATGACGTTATTTAAATTGCTAAGGAAAAAAATGTATAGAATGACATTCTTTGCATGACGTGTGTGTTGTGTTTGCTTAAGTGGTTTGTTAGTAGAGGAGAAGCTCGTTGAGAAGCTTGACCATTTGAGGAAAAACTCAACCAACAAAGGAGAAGCTCGACTGAGAAGCTTCAACCTTGTGCATCCTCCCTCCCCTTCTATACTCAACTTCTCTACCTTTCACCATGCCATTGCTAAAGGTTGCATCTCCAGCATTACTAGTAACATCGTCACCTTTCAATGTTTGCCCCAAACTTCTTTAGCTTTTGTTTTCTCCAAAACTCACAAGATCACTTCATTGTTGTTACAACAATGATTCATCTTTTCATCTTCTTCTCTTTACTCGTTACAATCGCAATTAATCATGAATAATAACAAAAATTAAAATTGAATAGAGAAGGAGGAATAGGTTAAATGAGATAAAAAAGGTAAAATGTGGTCGTGATAGCAAAGGCCATGGATTTCACTATTGCAACCATAGATTCAGAAGATTGAAACCCTCGTGAAGGAGAAGAAAGAAAGAGAAAACATTAGACAACGTTGGCGATGGTTGCAGTTGCGTAAAAAAAAGAGAGGACTACATTGAAAATATAGACTAAAATAATATTTAAGCCCTATATGTATTAACACTTATATTATAATAGAAATTCTTTTATAAACTTTTGCTTCAACTAAGACATTTAATGTCTTTTGTACTCTTATATTGTAATATCATTGTCATTTGATATGTTTTTTTTAACACAAAAAATTCATCAAAGCATCCCTTAATAACTTTTAAAATAGTTAGAACTAATATTTCCCCACCAAAGGGGGTAGGGGTTAAATCTTTTTATTTAATTGTTGAGATAATGATTTTTTGGACATTTTCAAGCCATTAAAGAAATATAAGATTGATGAAAGAAAAGGAAAAGAACACACCAATTTTATATTGGTTCAATTCAACTTCAATCTAAGTCTAATTTTCTTCCAAGTAACCCGAGCTTCGAATATTTCCACTATAATAAAAGAGTTTACAAAATTACAAATACACCTTAATAGTTTTAGACCCTAAGATATTAACAACTTGATACACTTATCAAGAACCAAAATCTAGATGCAATGCTTCACACAATTACATCAAGATTATCACTTACACAACGAATACAATTTAAAAAATGAAAAATGCATGAAATGAGTACACCTATAGTGTACATGTTACAACTCAGTCCTATATCCAAGCAATAATATCTAGAATTAAATTCATCTTGATAGCTTCTTGATGAATTTCAGAAAACAAGCAATTGCTCTCTTCAAGAACTTAAAAAATGCTTCTTTATCACAATATAAAAAATTCGTGTATTGGAATAAGAAGAAAGCTTGTTTTTAAAAGGAAACAACTTATTAATGTTATTAATTGATTATGAAAATAACTTAATCAATTAATATCATTCAGGTTTGAATTATGGGATTTCATTTTGTTTTAATCGATTGTATAATATGTTAATCGATTAATGAGAGTTATGTATTTCAAAATAGATTTTTTTTTTCGTGTCAAAGTTGTTCTTAATTGATTATACGATGATTAATTTGATTATAAGAGAATTCAAGCTTGACTTAACCTATTATAGGTTTAACTTACTGATCTAAATTTTATCAAACATTTGGACATCAAACTCTCTCTCTCAACAATCTTTTCCTTTTTTTATGATGACCAACCTGCATTTAAGATTAAATAGTTTTCTTTTCCTTTGAACATTAGCAAAAATAAGGAGTTGGACAAATATCATGAAACATAAAGGCAAATGCATTTCTAATTATATCAATTGATGGTAGAAATGGATGTTCACAACAAATAGAATATACCATAACATCAACATAAATTGTTTGTCATCCCTTCTCAATGGAGAAAACATGAATTATATTTATTGAATTTGGAAAGTACATGAGATTGCCCCCAACATCCAAAATGTGTGAGAGAATTCCGAGTCTTACGACGGGTGAGAAAAATACATATAAGTTAGAAAGTCACTTATGATTTTATCTTACAGTCCAAGTAAAAGAGTAAAAAATCTATCAAAATCATCTAACACGTAAGATAGAAGCTACATATAAAAAATTACACGTAGTTTATGAATATTTAAAAAAGATATAATTGAATCAATCTTCACATAAACTTTTATATACATTATGGAGTGAAATTTCTAGAAACGAATGGTAAAAAATTATGGAACAAAATTCATATGAAAATTTCCCACAACCTTATTGATAAGAAATACTCTAATGAATAAAATCATGGAAACAAATTTCTTAGGTAAAATTATGAAAAATTTCTCACATTAAAATAGTTAAGTAGAATATTTTTTATACCAAAATATTAACATTAGTTTTGAGAAGAGAAAAGCCATAAAAAAAAAAAAAATCAAAATTTCCATAGTTTTAGTTTGTTCTCTCATAATTATATTTTATGTTTTATTAAGACAAATTTACATATGGATCGCAATATATTGAATGCAAACCTAGTTGAGATCCATTGTTGCATAATAATACCCCGTAGGTTAGACTTACTGATTTACAGAAAAAAAAGGTCAATGTTTCAACAAATTATAAAAGATGACATATTAACTTTTGTATAGTAAAATGTATAAAGTTTTCATGATATAACGACAAAAGGATATTTTATAAAATGTTTTTATTTTGTTTTATCTTGCCTTTTGAAGTCTAAAACACGTCCTAACCTTGGCAAGGTCAACTAATACAATTTGAAAAACTACTTTTTTTAATGATAAAATGCATAGAAACTTTGTATAAAGTGACAAGAATAATCGATTTTTTTTTCATACAAGTATAAAAATTTAAAATCTAAATTACTTAACCTAGTATTTCTCGAAACAACAAAATGTCATGTTGGGCCCAGGGTTGTAGGTAAACCAACCCAAATGGCATATTTTTTTTAAAGTTCGATCAAATGTCATTTTTTTAGCCTTTAATTTAAATTATCTTTAAAATCCGATTCTGATAACCAACATTTTTGTTTATGTGAAAAAGATAAAGAAAAAAATTAGTCAACATAACAGTAATAAAAAATATGACACATATAATCATTTTTTATCTATGTTTTTCAATCACATGTTATATCTCAAATTCTTGTATTTTCTGTTTTAATTATAAATAATTTGTATTAAGAGGTTTTTTTATAACCGAGTTTTTCATTGACGTTAAATATATTGTATAATTTATCGTACAAGTAACATATTTCTAAAGAAACATCAGAACATGTTTTTGTGTTGACTTACATATATGAAAGAAAAGACAGAGTCATTAGTTATATGAATGAAACCAAATTTGCAGAGAGAGAAGATAAAGTGAAAATGGTGATCAATGCATTGGCACCAAACGGAGGCACTGGCCAATTCAGCTACTCCAAAAATTCTTACTTTCAGGTACATATAAACCAACCTTTTCATCTACAAAAATAAGAAAAAAATAAAATAAATTACAAGTTTTACATCCAGTTTGATGAATGGATTTTAACAATTCCAAAAAAATTCAAATATATAATTTTTTATTTATTTAGGATTAAATTATGGTAGAATTGAATTTTAATAACAAATATTGTTAGGATAGACTTTAATGATGATTCTGATATTATATTAAAAATGATTTTTAAACTTAATTCAACTCCACAAAACTGACTTGTAAGATGATGTTTGCATTCATTTATATATTATGAATTAACCATATCTTTACGAATTATCTTTATATTTTAAATATTTTAGTTAATTCTTTTAAATATTTTTTTCAGAAACAAAGTTTAGGCGTTGAAGAAAGTAAGATCGAAGAAGAAATTGAGAAGAAGCTGGATGTGACTAGCTTCAGCTTCGAACATGATTATTCGCATAGCGGATTTTGGGTGTGCGACTGGTTCAAACACCTTCGTGAATGCACACAAGGTGCTTGAAGCAATGAAAGAGAAGTACAAAAGGCAATGTCCAAAGACGGAAGCAAAACCAGAATTTCATGTCTTCTTCAATGATCTACCATCGAACGATTTCAACACCCTTTTCACCTCTTTGCCTGAAGATAGAAGCTACTTTGCCTGTGGGGTTCCTGGTTCTTTCTACAATCGTTTGTTTCCACATTCGTGTATTCATTTTGCATGCAGCAGTTTAGCCCTCCATTTTCTTTCAAAGTCACCAGAAGTGTTGCAGGAAAAGAAGAGTCCTGCATGGAACAAAAGGTAGAATTCACCACACAGGTGCTTCCAAGGAAGTGGTTGATGCATATGCAAATCAATTTAATGAGGATATTGGAAAGTTCTTGGATGCTAGGGCTATGGAGTTGGTCCCTGGTGGCATGTTGGTCATAGTCATGCCTGGTGTTCCCCATGGCATGCCTTATTCTGAGGTCATAAATGGCATGCTGTTTGATTGCATGGGATCTATCCTCATCGACCTCTCAAACGAGGTAATTATAATGTTTTTTTTTTTCACTTCTGTTATTCCTATATTTCTTTTTATAAAACTTATGTTCCAGATCCTACAATTGAGTTCACATAAAGTTATAAAATTGGATAATCACGTTGAAAACAAATAAAGTTTCACATCGATTAAAAGAAGAAATAGATATGAGTTTATACATATATATTTATAGACTCTTCCATTAGTAAGAGATTTTTTAAAATAGTATAAAAACAAATCTTTAAAGATTTGGTCAGACAATATTTTAACAAGTGTTAAACCTCCTCGTCAAAATGGACAGACAATATTTTAACAAGTGTCAAACCTCCCCAACAAAACCTTATTATGGTGGTTAATTATTAATTACCACTAATTAATGTTATTTTTCTTCTTCTTTTTTTTTCACAGGGGTTGTTTGATGAATTTAAAATTGATTCCTTCAATTTTCCTTACTATGCCTCAAGTCCAGAGGAGATGAAAAAGGTGGTAGAGAGAAATGGAAGATTCAACATTGAAAGAATAGAGTTAACAAATCCAGTACCATGGTTAAAGAACATAGAAAAAGTAATACCTGATTGGATCATTCATGTGAGGGTTGTAATGGAAGCAATTTTCAGCAGACACTTTGGAAATGAAGTCACCCAGCAAATGTTCCAACGTTTAACCAAACACTTGTTAGACAAACTTGAAATATTGGAAACAAAATACAGAGACAAAGTTCAACTTCTTGTTGTATTACAGGAAAATGAGTAAGTGTTCTTTGTATTTTGGAATAAAAGGTAAACCTTATTGGTTCAAAATCTGCCTTTCACAATTTCAAATAATACTTATGAGCGGTAATACTTTGACACAACAAAACCACAAAATAAACTCATCTCACACGCTTAAATAATAATATTTTAATTATAATTATATTATTTTTTTATTTTTAAATCATAATCATATTATTATATTATTAAAAATCGTGTCAGATAAATGTTTTTTTTATAAGCCGTGTCAAAGTAACTTTTTTCATACATTATATACATCACTACACGATTCTAAGCTGTTCTAATGAAGGGGCAATTTTTTAATAATCTTCATTTGTTGGTGAAATTTATCATTAGTTATTATGAAACTCCTCCTTTCTATTACTAAACATAAACATAAATTATCGACAAATTTTATTAACAGAACATGATTTATGAGTAAATGTTAATTATCGAAAAAATTATCAACAAATTTTTTTGTTTATTTTATCGTGGAAATATTCGTTGACAAGTTGTGGTTATCGACGAATATAATTGTTTAATTTATCGATGAATATATTTGTTACTAAAAGGCTGTTATTGTAACATGACCATATCATGATGTCTTATTTGTGTATCGAGGGATCTTCCAATCAAGGGTCTGTTATGCGTTTTTTGCCACTTCAATTGTCGAGGGAGATTGTTGTGGTTGTTGTCGCATCAACCGTTGAGAGGCCTTGTTGCATTCGTTATTGCACCTCGAAGTAAGTTATGCTATGATTCTAGTTTGGGATATTTGATTTTCTGTTCAAAATGTTATGGCAAAGATTGTTAGTAAAATCTTGAAGTTTAGAAGTTTTGATGATGTATCAAAGTCAAGTCTCAAGTGTTCAAATTACAAAAAAACTGTCATGAAAACTTGTTTTTGTTAAAGCTTTTGTAATTTGGTAGTTTTGTGTATAGATTGTTATTTATCCTTGATTCCATGTATTGCATGCTTTAAAGTTCGTTTTGGATTTGAAAAAAAGCTTTGCAATAATCGATTAACACTAAAGATAATCGATTATCATAGTGAGGTTTTTAAGTTTGCTAAAAACTCATTTTGTCTTTAGAATAATCGATTAACCGTCTATGATAATCGATTATCCATAATCGATAATGACTTACGATAATCGATTATCACGACTAGCTGTTAGAGTTTTAGGCATGACCGTTGTGCATTCATTAAATGCATAATTGATTACCATAAGTGGATAATCGATTATCAGACGTTAAATAATTGATAATAGATTTTTGGAGGTATACTGAGTGAGATCTTTATATCTCGATTTAAGACTCTCATTCTAACATACAAAAAATCTTATCTGATTGCTTGTGTGTTGTGATTAGTGTGTTTGGGTTTGTGTAACCATTGTGTTATGGCTTTGGAGAATTTGGTGTTGGAATAGAGCAAAAACTTTCACTGGGTTTGTGATTGAGTGTTGTTATTGTTGTTGAAGCTTGTGTCATCCTTTGTGAAGATTCAAAGGAAGTATTCATCATTCGTGAAGCATTCAGAGGAGGTGTTCATCCCTTGTGGCCTTCAGGGGAAGTGAGTTTCATCTCTTGTGGTAACAAGAGAGATGTTCTAAACTTTAAACTTGTTTTTTCTTTGTGAATGTAACAATTTGTTGGATTTGTGATAGTGGAACATTAATCTTCATTTGGAAACTGGACGTATGATCCTTGTGACCTGAACCAATATAAAATTTTCTATGCAATTTTCTCTCCTCTTTACACTCTTTAAAATTGTTTTAATTTATTGCTAAGGAAATTGAATTATAAGAGAAAATTATTAAAGACATGATTTGGTATGCACCACTTTGACAATTGGTATCAAAGCTTGCTTTGGTAATAATTCAATGACAGGCAACATCAAACCTTTACTGTTCTATCAGCAGACCTCCTTTATTTACTGGAAAAAACTGTGTTTTTAAAAAATCAGAATGCAATTTTTTAATGAAATCTGTTGATAGTAAGATTTAGAAAATTGTCACAAATAATCCTTTTGTTCCTATTATTATTTTTTTTTTAACAATTTGCAAGAATCAAGAAGAGGCTCACATAGTTGGTGGAGGAAAAGAACATGAATCACTGCAAATCTAAAAATACACAACACTGGTATGTTGTTCCATCGACGAGTTGCCACTACTATACTGTCGGAAGTTATCGTTGTCACTAATACGCCACTCGAAGTTATGAAGAAGCAAATCGTGTTAGAGGGGAAATAGGGAGAAGAGAAATCACATGGGAGGGAGACTTAACAATTAATGTGACACAACACTAATGTGAGATATAGTAGAAGATAAAAGATAAATTTAAGCCTTGTAGAAATTTAAGTAGACCTAAAAACATTAATTTAAGTTTTGTAGAAAAATTTAAAAATATAAAATTTAAATCTGTTTATTTTCTAATAGACTTAAAATTGAAGTTAACAAATATAAAAAAATATTTTTATTTACAAAAACATTGCTGCATATTTTTAAAGTCTTTCCTTATAAACAAATTTAAATTGATAAACTTAAAAGTATGCTTTTGCATTACTGAAGTATTTACTATATTTATTCATGCCAAAGACCTAATAACTTCCTTGTTTTACAAGTTCTTTCTTATGGTGTTTTAACATGTTGCATTTGATAGATGAACTTTGATACCCCAACCTATCAGTAGTTGTCCTAATGCAATGTCACTTATCTATTAAAGAATATAATAATATTAAAAAGAATATTATGAAAATAATTTTTGCTAATACTGAATTCATGGAACCAAAACTATTTTTTAAATATAATTCTAGAAAACATCTAAAAACAAAAACAATATTTTCATGAAATTAATTAACTTATATATTAATAAACAAATAATATTTTAAACTGTTACCAATTAACTTATTCAATTCTTAGCAATATCAACCGATTCCCTAAACTAAATTACACTTCACTCTTTCACCTATTTGCATTGATTTTAGTTTGTAATTTTTCTTTTGAGAAATTATTTGAACTTAATGCTTCCTTATAATATATGAACTTAATCCTCTTGGTTGAAAGCAACAAGCCCCACCCTACAATCCATAGGGTATAGCATGTTATACTATGTACGGAATGACATTATATATAAGAAAATCAAAAGTGGGATTTGCATGTGCTTCAATGTGATCTAACCAGAAACAACAAAACCTTTACTTTTGTTGGTTTATAATGTTCAAACTTCCATTGCAACATAAACTTATATTAAGATAAGAATCTTTCGTACCCATATGTTCATAATTTATAATATATACTATCATATCAGTATAGTACTGTCTATTAAGAATATCTTTTATAACTAATAATCATATACCTTATTATTTAAAACTTACTTCCAGATGCATGCACATCTTGAATTTTTAACTTCATTCTTCAAGAAAAGTTTTCAAACCCTAAAAAGTAGTTCAAGTCTCTTTGTATCATCTCTCTTTTATTTTGTCAAGACAACGTTTTTTTTTATAACAATAAACTGGGATTTTTATAAAATTGAAAGTTATTATTCGTTGTTTTAATCTTAACTTCTTTAGTCCAACGGTTACATATAAGTTCTTTTGTGTAATTAATGTTAAATATCTTTGCTGATTCAAATTATTTAAAAACTTGTACTTCGTGTCTAAATTAAATATATATTTTTAGTGCATATCTCTTGTGAGATAATGAACTAAATGCTTTTTGACAAAAACTTAGAGAGGTGCTTTGATTTCATACACATCATTTATGATTTGTTGAAATTTATTACTTCAGACATTGGAAAGTAGACATTATCCTTAGGGAAATCACTTCAGACATTTGTTTTAGTTTTTAAGTTCTTAGGTAGTTTTATGGATGATTATCGTGTTGTAATGAGATTACTGTTAGGATAATGATACTTTGATAACATTTTTTTATAATATCATGTATGTGTTATTTTTTTATTGGTTTAAAATTATTTCAGAATCAATAATAATCATAAACTATGATCAATCACATAATGACATATAAATTATATTATAATGTAAAAAAATGTAGTAAAAGTATCGTTATCCTTACTCTTATGCATGTTTATCGAAGTCAATTGGAGATATAAAAATGTGGCCTCAGGGCTTTTTGATTTGTCACTGCAAAAGCATAAAACGGTCTCTTTTCAATTCCACGTGCTGATTCTCTTATTGAAGTCTTTTATATCCGTAATATTGCATGCATGATAAATAACAAAAAGCAAGATCATTTCGTGTCTCATTCCATTATACATGATAAATAATTGACTAAAAGACCTAGAAAATTATGAAAGTGCTTTTTAAAATATTATATATGAGATTACTATATCTATCATAGTTAATTTATAAACTTGAATACTATATATGTTATGACTCTTTAACGGAGCATTATTCTTTAAAAAACTCTAAAAAAAGCTTCATTTAGAGAAAAACAAAGTACAAGATGAACCTGCTTGAAATAGAAAATTAGAAAAGATAAAACAAGGATTGCATCATCTAAGTTAACAAAAGCAAGATTGATTGAAGCATGCATAACCTAAAAGATGGTTTAATTTTCCTTTTTCTTTAAAACAAGAAACAACTGAATCTTGTCTCTGTATTTAGTTTCGAGCAGTTGACGTTTGTCTAACAATTGTTTGGTGAGGCGTAGGAACATTTGATGTGTGGCTTCATCTCCAAACTGTTTGATGAAAATTGGTTCCATTGCAGCCCTGACATGAAGTATCCATTCAGGTATTACCTGGTCCATGTTCTTTAACCATGGTGCTGGATCTGTTAGTTCCATTCTTTCAATGCTGAACCTTCCATTCTTTTCTATCACCTTTCTCATCTCTTCTGGACTTGGTGCATAGTAAGGAAAATTGAAGGAATCCACTTCAGACTCATCAAATAGGCCCTATCAAAATAAATATATAAATATTAGTCTTATTTACTGTATGGTGATCTGGGCCGAGCGATAGAAATACTGAGCCGAGCGATCCAATACAATATTATGTCTACATTGGATCGTAATTAGACAAAAACTGAGTGATTTGTGTTTAGTCATAGCAAGATCAGCACGTTAATTAGGCCAATAATTTATTAGGCCAACAATCTGACAGATAATAACAACAACAGAATGATACAAAACATTTATAATTGACAACAATTTATGAACAACCAACCGAATCTAAAAATAAGTCTGTTTTTATTTTATTGGATCTATGCTACTTTAAAATCCACGAAACATATTACAAATACAAAGTGAGGACCAAAAACCAAATAAGTTCTATTGGATTCACAATACTCAATTATGATAAATACAAGTGAGCAAAAGCTCTTTCAACAAACACGTGACTTGAGTGGTCCGTCTCTTAACCCTACACAAATCTTCACCGAAACAATTACTTTTCTATAATTTTTTTATTGCAAAATTTGTTAATATTGAAACTATTTTCATACTGACATGCATGCAGCACATGGAAGAAAGAAATGAAAGAGCATGTTTTAAGAATTTAAGTGGTGATTACCTCCTTGGAAAGGTCCATGAGGATAGATCCCATACAATCAAACAGCATACCATTGATGATGTGAGAATAAGGCATGCCATTGGGAACACCTTGCATGACTATGACCAACATGCCACCTGGCACAAGTTCCATAGCCCTAGCATCGAAGAAATTTCCTGCATCTCTAGCAAATTGAGTTGCATATGCATCAACCACTTCCCTGGAAGCACTTGTGTAGTGAATTCTACCTTTGTTCATCTCTTGCACCCCTTCAGGTGACTTTGAAAGAAAGTGCAGCGCATAAGTTGAATGTGCAAAATGAATGGATGATTCAGGGAACAACCGATTGTAGAAAGAACCAGGAACACCACATGCATAAAAGTTTCTATCTTTTGGCAAACTGCTGAAAAGGGTGTTGAAATCATTCGATGGTAGGTCATTGAAGAAGACATGAAATTCTGGTGCTCTTTCAGTGTTTGGACATTGAATTTGGTACTTGTTTTTCATAGCTTCAACCACACTTTGTGCAGTCATGATCGTGTTTGGACCAGTTGCACATCCTAAATCCACCACACGAATAATCATGTTTGAAGCAGAAGCTATCTTTTCCACATCCAGCTTCTTCTGGATTTCTTCTTCAATCTTACTCTCTTCAACACTTGAACTTCGTTTCTACAAGCAATTTTTCTTTAGAATGACACATTTTTTCAACATTTGCTTTCAATTTTTCTTAATGTTTATAAAAGAAAATTACAAATTACTATATATATATTTTTCGATAATGATATTTTGACATTATCTATGTGTCATTCTGTGATTGGTCCAAAATTACTTCAGAATCAATAATAATAATCATCAACACCAATATGGACCAATCACAAAATAACACATAAATGATGTTAAAATGTTCTCAATAAAATATTGTCAAAGTACCCTTATCCATATTTTCACCAACATCCTCTGTTAAAGTAATAATGTGTTATACGTGTGGTTTGTGTATATGGAAGAAATGGGATGGAAATTTTATTATACCAAGTTGTGTCCCTTTGGTCCAAAACTTTTATAAAAGTAGCTGAAATGTTGGTCGTAAAATATTTTATTTGCTTCAAGTTCCAACAGTTAGCTAGCAAATAAAATACTTTTATCAATTTAGAAACAACCATTTGACAATTTAATTATGCCGATTTTATGCGTTAGGAAATCTGGGAACTGTCCTAAGTGAATGGTGAGAAAATGGACCGTAACAATGAATTAAATTTTGACAAGTGCAAATTAAAAATAGGAAAATTTTGTTTGTGTTTTTCCTCGAAACAGTTAAGTAAAAACAATAATATCATTGTTTCGGTTCATTTGTCAATGGAACTGATATTTATATTCACTTTTTCCTTTTCTAAAATTAAGAAAAACTCATCAGTGATTATGAAAAGTATAAACTCTAAAAAGTAGATTCAAAGATTAGAAAAAAAAAATTATGCTTCTTTTCCTCTTATAAAGGACAATTAGGGATGTCAACTGGAATTAATTAATAATTAATTACCATGCTCATTAATTAAGCTCAACTTGATACAGAAAATCTTAACAGTGACATGAAAAGTGCATAAAGTAGTAATAATTCGTAAAGGACTCAATGTTAAATTCACCATCTACATATATATCTCTACACTGGTAAGATATTGTTCGTTAAAAGACTTTTTTTCAATGGAAATATCTTATATGTATATAAACTCATGTCCATCTCTTACTTTATTTGATGTGATACTTTGTATTCGAAAAGCTGTTCAAAAATTCTTCTTTGTGATATTTTTGCCTTCCAAAGTTTCAAATTCAAAACTAAAGGGTAACAATAACTTTAAAGTTTAAATGCATTGGTGTTCATAACTCTTTAATATATATGAACCTTGAAAACAATGAGATCTATACGTATTTAGAATTCATAGCTCTTCCAATTTCACAAATTTAGAATCTCCCAAAAACTTTGTAACTTTATATTTATCTATTTTCTCAATTTAGTTGACGAAAGGGACATTGATGTGTGTACCTGAAAGTAGGAATTTTTGAAGTAGCTGAATGTGCCACTTCCCCCATTTGGTGGTAATGTGTTGATCACCATTTTCACTTTGTCATCTCCACAAATTTGGTGTGATTGATGATCCATTATGTAGAACTCTGGCATTGTGTTCATCAATGGAAGAGTTTATATAGAGTTAAGTTGACATGGTGGAAACACCAACACCATAGAAGCATGCATTAATGTAATGTGAAGTTTATTTACCCTTTTATCCTTTGATGGTTATCTGAGGAAGTTCAGATTCGCTTTTGAAGATAAATTAAAGTATACGAACGCATAAAAAATGTCATTCCTATGGCTTTATAGGTTCAGTCCTTTGGGACCATTGTGCCATCATGACCATGGTTTGGAATAGGAAAAAATTCTTTAATTAACTTTTTTTTTCATAACCTTTTTAAAAGAGATACATAGTAATGTGTGATTGGTCTGTTTTAATTATTTTTTTAAAAATAAATTAAAAAAATTAATAAAATGCCCTATTATCAAAAAAATTATTAAAAAAATTATTAACTAATCATGATTCTTTTAGAATAATACAATATACCATTATTCAACCCTCTTAAAACTTCGTATCAATATGCTTGTTGGAGATGCTAATTAAAAAAAAATAAACATTTATTATTGGAGATGTCTTATCAACTAGAAATAAACTCAAATTATAATATATAAATAAAATATATAACTTCGTCTTATCATATGATTTGACTAGACCGAATTAAATATAAACTATACTATACTTACTGTATCAAATAATATATATTGTAATCAAATTTATTGAAACTAAGGTATATTACTCCCGTTGAACAATCTAAAATGATTACTAATTAATTTATTTTGGGAGAACGTAATACTTTTTAATTAGTTGTAATTAATTTTAATTATGAAAGTGTAGACAACATTACAATATAATTTTTAATATATCATTTAAAATAGGACTGCCTGAATGTATAAATAAAATTCAAAATAATATTGTAAAATTAATTTAAATGGTTTATATTTATATTTTCACATTTGAAAAAGTGTTGTGTCATGGTTTACTATAGGAAACAGTTTTACAATATTTGTTTAAACATGTGTTTTTTTTTTGTTATCGACTTTAATCAATGTTTCGCCTAAAATACCACTCTCTAATAAATATGGCTTAAAAGAAAAAGAAAAAAAAAAACAAATTGTTGCTTAAGGGATGCAAAAATGTTGTCTATTAATATGATATCTTAGTAAATGATTTTTTCACTGCTGCATAGAATGCAATAGTTTTACAATTTTGTGGCGTAAAAGAATGTTGTCTATTATGATATATTATGATATCTTATGTTGTGTGCTATGATATCTTAGCATAGGTCGTTGGCAACAATGTTTTAGCTTTGGATAACGATACTTTCACAATATTTTAATATTATATACGTGTCATTTTGTGATTGGTTAAAAATTATTTCACAATCAATAATAATAATCATAAACACTAACATGGATCAATCACATAATGACACGTAGATGATGATAAAATGTTGTAAAAAAATATTGTTAAAGTATGATTATCCTTTAGCTTTATGGCATGATTTTTCACTGTTATCTAAAGTCATTTTTGTTGTAGTGTCTAACCACACCAGTCAAGCTTTCACTATAACAAAGTTTTACAACCACACACCAAATACAAAACATACCAGAACTTAGATCTTGTTCCCTACAAATTATCGATAGCATAGTAGCAAACTTGTTGGTGTTATTTGGAAACTCTATGCAAAACCAACAAGACAACATGACAAAAATAAAATTATAAGGGTACAAATTAACTCGATTAAAGAATACAACTAGCAATAACACAAACTCAAGTGAATCAAACTCAAATTTCCCTCTCCACAGTGAGAGTGGTCTATAAAGAAAACTGCAAAAACTTGATTTTATTGAACAATAACTTTGTCTCAAAAGTAAGAATGATTTATGAAAAAATCACTCAAAAACTATATTGAAAGAAGTTAAGAGGACAAAGCAATATAGATTTTAAGATAACAATTTTAATTAATTAATACTTCATTTTAATATCTAAATTTCACTTTCGTGAAATTCATGGATTAAAACTACATTTTTAACATATTAAAATATAGTAGCTTAAAACCTTCTAAAAGCGTAGAAAAGTTTAATCTATTAAAAACGTGTTTTAATAGATTAAAAACTTTTTCTAAAAACTAACCAAGGTCCTATAGTAATCTTAATCTATTAAATGAATACCTAATCATTTAAAATATTATTTGTAATCATATATGAAAGTTTTAGCAAATTAAAATAATCCTTTAATTAATTAAAATTATTTTAGTACCGAGTTAAACTCTAAAAAAAAATCCAAGTAACTTTATAAAGATAATTACAAGATCAAACATCTTAAGAGAAATTAACACACATACAATCTAATAAAAAACAAACTCCTTTAACATTTAAGTCTTCAATTCTTCAAGGAAAGATGCCTTTAAGGTTGAATTCATCAAACTTCAGAAAATAACGATTAAACTAATTGAGTGAAAATAAATTACATTATTTAAGTACATTATTGCATTTCTATTTTCAATGTATTATTTGTGAATCTTTATTCATTTACATGTAGAATTATATTTATTACGTAGAGATGTTGCCCTGGAAGCAGCAGTGCATTTCACGATAAAGAAACAAAATAGAAAGATGCTAAGTTTAAGGAAGCAGCTCAAAAGAACACTGAGATGCTGAGTTTAAGAAAGCATTTTAATATGTTCATTAAACATCATGCTTCCAGACTCGTAACTTTTGAATAGTAAAAGAAAACCTAACCCCTTCTGTCTCACCAATCGCACATTTTTATTTTCTTTATAATTGATTAAAAATATACATATAAATGGTGATTGGTGATGGGTAATATATATAATTAATGACACTACTTACAAATTTCACGTTACCAAATAAAGGAATCCCCATTATTGTAATTGTATAAGTAGTGGGGGTTTGTACTGTTCACGTTAAAAAGCATCTTCAATGCAGAGCTTTTAAGTCTTAATCTAGCTCATCCTATCCTACACATAGCCATGGAATAATATATAGTGTGGGGCTTAGGTAAAAAAAAAAAAAATTTTAGTTTAATGTTTTGATAGGTTTTTTTCAAGTCTACAATCTCAAATATATCTTATATTTATTTGGTGTCTCAATTGAATTTTTATTTTTTAAAAATTAAAACAAATAGAGACTTGCCGTTAAAATGGACAAACGTTGTTTAAGAGGTCCTTACGTGATATACTGACAATATTGTTTAAATTGATGTGACAGTAAAAACTTGAATGTGAAGTGTATTTTGTAATTTCTGAATTAAAAAATTGAGGGCAAATTGGGAAAAACAAATTAAATTAAGGACATACCCTTTCTCTGCAATTAAGAAATCGAAAACAGTTTGGGAAAAGTGCGATTGGGGCTTCATATTAGGGTTCTTGAAAAAAAAGTGTGTTTTTGTTCGATTGGGCAAGATGGATAATTGGAGTTAATCTCCTCACCATGGTAGTCTTGATGAAAATAGTGACCAAAGAAAGGGTTTTATTCCCCCACTTCACAGAATCCCATTTTCGCAACCTGTGTGTCGGCGCATGCGGCTTCACTTCACCCCAAACGGGATCCATCCGAAAACACTTAACAAGGCATTTTAGAACTCCTCTATGTGCATTTTAGAACTAAGAAAAAGTATTTGTAAAGAGTTGAAACAGGCTATTGAGACCTTTTCCTTCTGTAGGTTTCATTGTTTTCTGAAACTAGTAAAATTTTCAAAAGTGCCAAAAACTACATTATTTTCGCCTAAGTTAAACCTTCTCGCCTGGGTGAGATATGCAGAAAACTGAAACACAAGTTTTGCTGATATTTTTGCTTAGGCGAAAGAAGACTCGTCTGGACAACAATTGAATTTCAAATTCCAATGCTCACTAGAACAATTTTGCTTAAGCTAAAACTAAGTTGCCTAGGCGAGATTTAGGCTAAAACTTGAGGTGCCCACTGGAACATTTTCGCTTACGTGAAATTTTGCTCGCCTAGGCGACAATGTCCTATACAACTTGAGCCACTAGAGCTTTTTCTCTTAGGCGAGACCTTTTAGCTTAAGCGAGACCACGCAACCCATTGTTAAAACTCAAAAAAGGAAGGACTGGTTCATAACCACTTTCTTTCCAACACAGTGATTTCTTTCCTCAAATTATAGGACGCAAGGTATGAAGAGCTAAAACACTGATACTTTATCATAGAAAGAAAAGTGGTTTTGCTTCCTGAGGAATGGAATAAGATCCCTTCTTGATTAGGATTCCTACTTTTTGATATACCGTATTGAGGTAAGGTAGCTCACTTTCATGGATTACACAACATAACACACTTTTTTTTTTCTCCCACAAACCCTAATACGAAATCTCAATCACAATTTCTCCTATCTATTTTCAATTTCTCAATTGCAGAGAAAGGGGTTACCCTTAATTTAATTTGTTTTCCCCAATTTGTTCTCAATTTTTTAATTCACAAATTACAAAATACACTTCACAATCAGGTTTTTACTGCCATGTCAATTTAAAAAATACTGAGTATGCCACATAAGGGTTTCTTAAACGATGTTTGTTCAATTTGACAGCAACTCTCTATTTGTTTCAACTTTTCAAAAGTAAAGACCCAATTGAGACACCGAATAACTAAGAACCTATTTAAGATTCTGAACGAAAAAAGAAATCTACCAAAACATTAAACTTTTTTTTTTATAATGATTTGATAAAATTATTCATTTCTTTTTATCTATCTTCAAATAATTTTTATCCCTTAGTCTTTATTTAATTTTTTAGTCCAGTAAATAAGTATTCAATATAAATAAATATGTCATGTTTACTTTTAATATAACAAAAGAACTACAATATAACAGTACTAGTTTTATTAGTTTTATTTTAATTTTATTTGTACTTAATATATTTGAATATTGTTTGTCTTTAATAACAGTTACATATATTTAATAAAAATCATGAATATTAATTTATAATTAATTTTATGAGCCATTCAAAAATTTAAATTTAAAGAATATAATAAAATATTTTTTCAATATTAATTATATATTAACGTTATTTTTAATAATATATGAAAATTATTAAATATTAATAATGTTTGACTACTTCGGTTATCAACAAAATTAAATTTTGTATTAAGTAATGTTTTTTATTTTATTAAAAATAAAAATATTTAACTATAGATAATATAATTAAAAAAGAATAAAAGTTAGTGTGTGTGTATATATATAAACTAAAATAACATGCATAGATATTTACAAGAATAATTAATAAATATATAAAGATTAGTTCAATTACACAAAGTGCAATAAATATATAAGAATTAAAATTGTTAAAGTAATATATATATATATATATATATATATATATATATATTAATATTTATTGTATTGACTAATTATTTATTTTATATATAATATATATTATTTGACTTTAAGCTGTAAAGTTAAAAAATATAAAAAAAATGTTATATATAAAATTTAAAATATTAAAATAATATTTGTGGATGTTAAAAAGAATAACTTATATAAAAAAGTTGGAATTTATATATTATAAAGACTAAATGAATAATATACTTTAAAAAAGGAAATGTATTAGAAGAATAGGTTAATTAAGCCTCCAAAAAGTACAAAGGATGTCTCAGCAATTTATTAAGGGGACGTCATGTACGGACACTAATCATAATTTTCATTTTTCTTTCACTCTCACCACATTTTTGTGGTAGCGGCAGACAAACTAATATGAGACTCACGTGAGGTACACCCAATTTTTCATGCGAGACTAACAAATTTAATAATAAAAATAATTTATTTAAAAAAAATATCTATATCGATATATCTATATTTATATATCTATATTTCTCTCTCTCTCTCTCTCTCTCTCTATATATATATATATATAACTAAGAAAAACATGTTAATGGTAAATAACTAGTTAGCCATAAATACGTTAAAAGTCCAATAGCCAAGGTAGAAGGGAAATATATTGAAACCCAAATCCAAAGTAAGAAGTCCATGATAATGTGTTAGTTCTATCCTGCTTACTATCTTCAACAGATTTTACAAAGACTTACTAATTGAAAGTTCTTCACACTTACGCAACGAAATCATTAAAAGCCACATTTACACAAAGGAAGTTCTTCATACTTACGCAATATCTACATCTATTCCATGAAACAAACGCTCATAGTTGTTGTAATCCAAGTAGAAAACAGGGAATGCAGAGTCGTCAAGAGTTATCAATTCAAATGCAACCCACTCAATCTGTATGCCGAAGAGTAGTTTCTATTGGAGACTTTCTCCTTCTTGATTTGGAGAAGCTGATGGTAAACACACCATGGGAAACTCAGATAATGATCCCTCTTCATTCCTTCGTTGTACAAACCCAAGTAATTAGGATGATAAGTAACATGGTACCAAGCAGAAGCTTTTGCATATGCATCATCACCACTTCCAGAATCCACACCATTGCTACCCTCATTGAACCAGGACCGGGCCTCTTTCCTTAGAGACCTCACAGCCATATTGATTGATTCTGCATCCCTCCTTTTGTTGAAGGATTTTGACAGTTTCATGATATTACCGCTGAGGATTTCAGCTTCAGTTTTGATGCCATAGTAGTCCATAAGATTTCCCAACTTGTAGTCATAATTGGTTTTGTAATAGAAAGCATCATCAACATAATCCATGAAGCCATCAACTTCCATGTCAGCGTCATAAGACCTTCTCGCCACCTCTAGGGTGAAGGATGAAACAGAGCCACCATCACTTGATGAAATTGTTTTCATAACTTCCCTATACAGCTTTCCTATTACATTAGTCGATATATAGGTGACTTTGTCAGACTTCTCCATGAAGTCAGGATATTCTTTGACATACAGTTCACGAGGAATAACAGCTGGAACACCAGTTTTTGGAAAGTCGACTGCTGTTGAAAACAGCTTTGCAAGCTCAAGACATTCTTTAGACATGGCTTTTCCTGGTTCTCTGTCGGCAAAGACAGTGTGTGCATTGGCAATTATTCCCAGACTGTCATTCACAATGTAATTGGTAAAGTACTCTTGAACATCCTGCACAAAGAAAACAGTCACAAACTTCTATACACAAAAAAATATTTGTAGAATGATACAACAATTGCCTATGTCAAGCTTTGAGAATGATACCTCAATTGTCACACCTCTATCCAGCTCTGTAGTTGGGGAAGGAGTATAGTCCATTGGTGGGATTTGGCTGGAAGGAATCAACTCAGGGTCCCAACAAACAAAGTAGATATCTCCATCCAGATCACTTCCCGAACATTCATTTGGATGAGGTCTGATATTAAAAATCAGTTATCAGAGTGGTATCAATACACAGTTAAAAGGAAATTATAAAACACTTACCTACCCAAAATGTTGCCATTTCAATTTACAGCAGAAATCTAGACAGATTATGAAAGACAAAATCTTGAAATAAGCATTAGGTACATGCTGAACAAAACTCCCAGAACAAGTCAATGCCCAGTGCAGAAGTCAGAATATACATTAACGGATAATATGTACTTGTACATACTGTTTCATACTCATGGTTGCTCAAGTAACAACAAACAGAAATAAAGAGCAAAACTAAAATGACTGCAAGATTATTTCAAGAAACAAGTAAACTCCAACAGCTTAGCAGTACAAAAAGGATCCGCCATCTATATAGTATAGCAATAGCAATGCTCTATGAAAAAAAAAAATTTGACACCTACCCAAGAATATAGAATAAAATAATGCAACAACTTCAAATATAGCAGAGCAAACAACATGAAATTTATATTTATTTAGAATGATTTTCAATACTACTGAGCAACCCCCAACCATCCAAGGCTAAAATCTGAAAGCCTCTGCTGAAAATTCATGTGTATTACGAAGTAAAGTTATATATCCACTGAGCAACTTGATGGCTACCCTCCTTTTTCGTTTCTATACACATGCAGCATTTGAGAGATAAATGTTAGAGGAAATTTTTTGTTAGAATAATGAGCTGTGTGTGAGCCGTGTGTGAGCGAGTGTGTTCCAACCAGTTTTAGCTCTCTACTTCTTTTAAATGTAACATGAAATTTGGAGGCGCATCAAGCACTCCTAAATATATCTTCTCCGTTTTGAGTTGCAAGTGTTTTAATGTAAAAGGGTTATCTGTTATTTCTACTCATTCACTTGTTCCCTTTAATTCCAGTAGATTCTGAGTTTCAACCCAAGATTCTCAAATAACACATTTTTTAACACCCATAATAAACATAAAAGCCACGGAAACATTATTCCACCACTCTCATTCATTTGTATTTTAGAGACTATAAATCTTTGTTGTACACAATCTTTAAATGTTAAATCAATCCATAAGATAGTGTTGAAAACTAATAGAAATAGAAATATTTAAGCTATTACCTTCGTCCTTTTTGAGGGAAAACTACACAGTCCACCATGTGGTACAAAGCTGGCACATCCACAGCTTGTAAAACACGCACATCACCAGGGTGCAAGCAAGGGTTTTTTGCTACCACCACCTTACCATTAATCATATAACTTTTTGGCAAATCATAGGAATCAGTATCATCAGATAGATTCTGCAGCCTATTGCTAGAAAACTGCACAAATACTTGACCATATTCCAGGGTACAAGTTTCATCTAGACATCCCATCATTGCTCTTCCTTTCGGAATAAAGATCCTGGATTTGAGTCTTAATTCCAACAGTTTTGACGCCCTAAATATTTGCAGCATCATTGAAAGGAATGGTTCTTCATTAGGCTTGTAGCCACAAATGAGCATCTCCTTCAGAACATTGGTGATCTCGCCAGAAGACATTAAGTCCAGAACTTCCTGTGCCTTCAATGAATCTGTTAGTATAGTGTTCAGTTGATCCACAGCTTCTCTTTGTTTTTTCTCAAAAACAACATCCCTAATGCCAAGAGTGGATAAGAGAGAAATTAACTGCCGATTCAGATAACACGGCTGAAACTTACTACGACCCAAAACATCTAACTTCGTGTTATCTGAATCATACTTCAGCATGCTTTTCCTCAGTGATAAATTAAAATGTGATGTTGGATCAACAGCTACAACTCCTTTGTAACCACCGTAACGAATCTGAAAGGCAGACGGAATGCAATCATATCCACATTTTTTAGCCACTCTCTTTGCTAATTCAAGAGATATTTTCCCAATACCATCAGAGAAAACATATTCCTTTCCATCAGAAGTCCTCTTAACATCCTGAATAATTCCAATTTCATGACTAGGGACGCTTAGAGTTTCAGTAGATGAACCAAAAGATTGTCCCAGCCTAGCAGAATATTTTGCAATATTCCTAATCTGGCTAAAATCTCCCATCCATTTCCGTATGTATTCGGCAGTGCATCCAGTCCCTGTAGGAGCAAACATCCAGAGAGAGTTTTCCCGCAACTGACTTGATGAAAATGCTAGAAATTCAAACTTCTTATCGCCAATAAGAATGCCATTTTTAAGGATGTCAAGAATTCTCGTGTACAAGTCCGTTTTCTTGTTCTGTGCACGTGATGATAGATCAGTTGAAAACAGTTTATCCAACTCCTCATCAACAAATGAAACACGTATAAAGTTATCTAAATGTTCATGGAAATGACGGAGAACACGATTTGAGACGTTAACCTCTGGACCACAAAAGTAAACTTTGCAAGGAGTGATCTGAACCCTGCGAACATACACCAACCCTGCATCCAAAGATATTGCAGGCGACCGAGGACCATTCTTTGAATTTGATTGAAGGTACCTTTTGTACTGTTCAGTCAACCACTTTGTGGGATCATAACAGAATTCCTTAGAGTAGTACATTTTTTCCAAGGCATTTTCAATAAAATCAAGGGGAATTCTGCGCGGATCAACCAAGCGATAGAAGTCATCATCGAGTGCAGGTCCAGTTAGACATACGTGCTGAACCAATGAATTGACTTTGAACAAGATGTCAAATGGTATTTCAACACCTCGAGGAGCAACAATGGGGACAAGACTCCCATTTTGAGAAAAGGGAACTCCTTCCTGTAATATGTATTGCCTCTCACTTTGCTCGTAATAAGCAAAGATATCCTTGAAATTTGGCAAATTCTGGCCACTAGGAAGCTCCAGACATATGGCAGAGGACTGCCCAATACAACAACCCGTAGTGAAATCTGTCGTTCTTGTCCATTGCTCATCAGGGACATCTTTGAAGTAGTTGTATAAAGGATCCTCAAACATATTGTCATATCCATCTGTGCACGTAAATGGGTCGTTCTCAAATATCCGGGGAGCACCAAGTAGCTAGCAATTGAAGCAAAATGAATAAGATTCAGCATTTCTCAATCACAGCAATACTAGCTAAATACAAAGAGAATCATAAAAATTGAAACGATTCATAATGAGAGTTGAAGTAGTTAGCTTTAACTAAAATCTAATGCAATAAATAGAGTACATGTCCTCCTCATTTCACATGTTTTGTGCTCTGTTAGTTATGTTACTTATTTTTGTTAAATGAGTTCTGGTTGATCATGATACTTTGCATGCGAATGATTTAACTAGTGCTTTAGCGAGCAAAACTAACAAGTTAATAATTCCATAACCAATTGCAGATCCCTGGATTCAAAACCCAAGCAATGTATTTGTCATGATTCTACTCCAATTCACAGTAACATTATTTTTTTAACATACCCATCAATAAGTTCACTAAGAAATCAAATCTGTCTTAAGCTAATAAAAAATAAATTTGACTACCTGAACAAGGAGATAACGTGCAGTTTTATCCCGTGGTCGAAGCAGCTCAACCTTCCAAATATTTTCGTATGAAAGTTGAAGTTTGTATTGCACAAAGTCAAGTGAAAATTTCAACTCCACCTTTCTCTTTCCACTCCCAAAACTTAAACTGACATTCTGCATTCTCTCCAAAACAGAAAACCTTCCTTTAGAGATCTGACAGCCAAAATACAGTTTCACACCTTCCAAACTAGTCACATTCTCAAATATCTTTTCAATATCTCTTTCCATTACCCGAGCTTTTAAATAAGCAGTTCCATACCGCAATGCTCTTGAAACGTTATTAGCCCTCGACATCATCGATACGGCAAAGTCTTCTGTGGTGAATTGAATAATAGCGAATGCTCTTGGAACCCGACCTCTGCCATGTCTTACCTTCAAATTTTGGATAGTTCCTTCACCAGTAAAATTCTCTACAAATATCTTCACTTCAGCCGCGGTAACAGGAATAGGAAATCCATACAACTCTATTGTTTTACCCATCTTAAATGCAAACTCTTTTGCCTTACCTGGACAGAAGAACAAGAAAAAATTTAGAACAGGAATGTCACACCGAGTAATTAAAAGATATCTATTTGGAATAACAAGGAGATTCACATATTTCTAATGAATAAAGCAGTGAAAGTTCCTGAATGTTATTCAAGTACATATACATAATATTATATATTTAATGCATATATACACACAATTTGTTAAATTTATGACCTCTACTAATGAATAAAGCAGTGAAAGTTCCTGAATGTTATTCAAGTACATATACATGACATTATATATTTAATGCATATATATACACAATTTGTTAAATTTATGACCTCTACATCTGCAACAACTTAATGACTTCCTTGTGACTGGAGTTTCTCTGAATGACTAAACATAAGTTCAGTGTAGGACTAGTTGAGAAACAACATTTTTCACACGTTCAGTTCTTTATTGCATGTGATCATCCAAATATTCTTGCAGATACAAACTGAAGAAAGAGTTCCAAACTAATGAATAACATTAAAATCCAGCATACCCTCACAAGGAAAGTGGAGGTTCAAAATGTATCCTCCTTACACAGAATGTTAAGAATGTAACTTAAATATGCAAAAGCCCTTAAAGTCAAACCATAGTCAGGAAAACATATGTATTATGTTATACAATGTAGAGTGATGTCTTTCGAAACTGCAATTTATTTTACAAGCAGCAAAAGTTTTAGAAACAAAATGAAGTCCATATAGATACCATATTGAATTCTTGAGGTCATTGAGTTTCCTAAAAAGAAACTGAACTCTTTTGCTTTGATTCTTAAATATGCAAAGAGTTCATATAGTCGTTCAATAAAACGTTCAAGGACATTGATATAACGAAACGCAGAAAATTCAGAGCAGAAACACATAACCAAGAAACAGATAGTTTTTCTTTCCTTTTCTTTTCACCCAATTTTCTTTACATTTTCCTCTTATTTTCTCACGGCATCACTTATGACATTTTTTTTCAAAAAATAAAACCCATTAGGTTGTTTCAGAAAATCTGTCTCGACCCCTTGGAACACCATCAGAACAGCTATAATATTTTTGGTATAAAATCCAACAAATATGTTATTCTCCATTTTGCTTAAACTAAGAAAAAAAAAACAGATAAATAAAACCTTACGAATCATCTCAGAAAAAGACCCAAAAAGCAAAAACAAAGAAGGAAATAAACAACAACAAAAACACTCACAACCATCAAGACATTCTCGGTGTGCAATGTACATCCTCACACTTCAGTCATGAAAACATGAGATCATAACATACTATCAAAGACAAGATAAAGACTTCGGGATTAAGTAAGCACTATCAAGTGATCAAGAACATACCCACAAAAAGAATGAGCAAAGAAGAATATGATACTTACCGAATATTGAAGACTGAAGGCATCAAAAAGACAGACTGAGAATGAGAAAAGACCAAAGTCAAGCCACCAAGTGTAGTAAGTAAAGGAATTTATACAGAGTTTCTTAAAATAAACTTTTGGAATTTATTAGTGATAGGACACAGTAACGGTGTGGATTATAGTAGTCCAAAAGACATAAAAATCACAACGGTTAATTTTCAAGGATTTCATTGTAACTGACCGCACCAGATACCCATCTCTTTCCACGTGTGCAAAGGAAACCAATAGTCACAAAAATACAAATGGAAAATTCATTTAATTATTGAATAATCCAATAATAATAATAAAATAAACATTAAAGTACTAATTCCGTACATCATCATTTTACAGTTTTCTTTTTCATTCACCAATCAGCACGACTCCTTCTTCCCCAAGCAGTTGTTAACTTTTTCTGCATCAATTATTCCTTCATTTGTTGAAGTAATAAAAAATTCAATTACATTAGTGATTGATTATAAGTGAAAAATCTAGAAAAGTAATAAAAAATAAAAACCATTTACATTATAAAAAATAAAAATAAATGAATATAAAATATAAATTTAATTGAGTTTTAAGGCTCTTAATTTATATTAATTTTTTTCAAATGTATTGAATACTTAAAATATTTATATTTTTTCAAATGATTCTGTTCTTTAACTTTTTCATTAACAGAAGAAAGTGATGTTATTTTATGATGTAATCTTGTTCTATGTGTTAAGTTAAGATTTTTAAATTAATATAAAATCATTTTGTTGTAAAATGAAAAGTAACTAATTAATAGAGATCTGTTTAAAAGAATTTAAATTTATAAAGGCTTAAAATTTAACTAAACTAAAATTTATTAGTAATTTTGCTAATATGATAAGTTAAACAATTATTGATTTATACAACTAAAAATTTATGTATTAAAACAGAAAAGAAGTAAATGTTACAGAAATATTTAAATACATTGAAAAAAAAATTAAAATGACAATAAATTAAGTTGAAATAAATTTAAAATAAAAATAACAATAAGTTATTAAAAATAATTAGCACGTGAAAAAAACATGTGCACCAAAACAATAAATTAAAATGAATCATTTCACAAGGTAAAAAAAAATTTAAATTAACTTATTTATTATTTTAGTGCATTATAATAACAGAAACATCAATATTATTTTACAATCAATTATATTGAAAAGAAATAGATTAAATTAAAACATAATAGATTATGCATTTAATATAATAATATGTATACAAGTGCAAACATCCCTTAAGACTCTATAAGTATATATAACTATGTCATAATTTAATCAACACTTTTGTTTTGGTTTTATTTGATTTTTCAATTATTTTTGAAAAAAAAAGTTGATTTTCTTAAAGAAAGCTACTTCAGATTCTTGGGTTGGTTTGATTGTTTTACTTTTCCTTTCTCTCCACAAATCAAGTAGGACAGCTTGTTGCTTAAGTATGGATTAAAGAATAAACTAAAGTAATCAAATTCGTTTTGGGAGAAAGTATCTAGCAATATGTAATACCTTTTTTATGGTATAATAAGTAATTAATTAATTAATTTTGGTAATGATAAATTGAGAACTAATTAATCTTCTAAAATTATGCTTCTAAAAATAGATCATGCAATCTTGAACTTTTGCATAATTTTTTTATATTAAGTTGTATATATAAGTCTAAGTTGAAATTGATATATGATTGTAATTTTAGTGTATTTTTGTTAAATTTTTGCTCGAGTGGGAATACCATTTCAACTTAATTTATAGTTTTTGTCAAATTCTTCCTAAAGTGAGTAAATTATTGTCCAAGTGAGACAATTATTACCCAAGCAACAATATTCTCACTCAAACGACACCCTATTTTTAATCCTGAGTTATCTCACAAAAATTGAGATTCCTGCTTCATTCATTAACCATCGAATCAAGCTAAAACTTTGACAGTTAATCCTAGACTCATGGTTCTTTATTTTGACTATTCAGATAAGTGAGAGCAGTTTTTTTGCGTTAGATTTAGATTCCCTTAGTATATAAGTTGTTGTTAGATTTGACCTTTGTTGTTTATTTGATGCATAAATTTTTTCATAATTACACAATTAAGCTACTTACGATAATGTAATTTCCTTCAATTATCTTCTAAATAATCCAATATCTTTAGGATATATTTTTTTATTGTGGAGATCTAAACATATTTGAAAAGATATTTGCTAGATTAAAAAGAGATTTGACGAATATTTTCTTTTGATATTTATTGATAAAGTTGAATAAGGTAATTATTTAATAATATCAAATAAAATATCTTAAGATATATTTTTCTCAAATTATCTTTAATATCATAAACATTTATCAATTATCAAAGTCATTTTAGTAGAAAAAAATTACAAGATCCAATTTTTTTTGCATGTTTACTCGTCTTGACTTAGTCAAATATTTTCACTTTTTCATGTGTTTGGGTTGACTTCTTATGGTCTTGATTATTTAAAATTCTTGGATCTATCTTTAAGGTGTCATGACATTTTACCTAATTTATTTCTACACATCAATGAACTCAACTTAGTTGTAACTGACTCGCCTCAAAATATCTAAAGAATATTTATGCAACTAAAAAACTATTTTTAACATGTGTTTATATCTCATACTAAATAAACCCAATTATAATAATTATAATTAAAATATTTTATTAAAGTATAAAAACCAATTAAAAATCGAATATTAATGAGTAAACGAAGGCATAAATTTCACTCATACATAATTTTCACTGTATCGAACAAAATGTTTCCTGTTCAACTTGAGTTTTCATTTCGGCTTTCTATAAAATCTATATGAATAATTTGATATTACCTCTTTACTCTCAATTTTTTTTGCTGTAGATAATTGTTTTATTGCTTCCAACTTATTTGTATTCAATTGTTTTCACTTTCTCTTGTTTAGTAGCTTCAGTTTTTGCGCCTTTCAGCTTGGTAGAATGTTGAGTTTAACTCCTTCAAATATATATAGTCAAACAGTATCACAAAGGTTATATTAGGTAACATTTAGATGCTGCAACGACATCATTAAAAGCCGCATTTACACAGAGGAATTCGTTTATACTTTTGCACTATCTACATCCACTAAATGTTATAGACATATTATCCACTCAATGTTACGTAAACATGAGCATGAAATACAGTTGTATTCTGTAATCGGTACCTCAGAAATCCAGAGTTATCAATTCAAATGCAACCCACTAAATCTGTATGCCTAAGAGTACCTTGTATTGGAAACCTTTTTCTTGATTTGGTGAAGCTGAGGGAAAACACACCATGGGAAACTTAGAAAATGATCCCTACCCATCCCTTGGTTGTAGCGACCCCAGTAACTTGGATGGTAAGTAACATGGTACCAAGCAGAAGCTTTTGCATATTTATCATCACCGTTTCTAGAATCCACACCATTGCTGCCCTCATTGAACCAGGACCGGGCGTCTTTCCTTAGGGACGTCATAGCTTGATTTATTGCTTCTGCATCCCTCCTTTTGTTGAAGGATTTTGACATTTTAATGATATTACCGCTGAGGATTTCAGCTTCAGTTTTGATGCCATAGTAATCCATAAGATTTCCCAACTTGTAGTCATAATTGGTTTTGTGATAGAAAGCATCATCAACATAATCCATAAAGCCATCAACTTCCATGTTAAAGTCGTAAGACCTTCTAGCGACCTCTTGGGTGAAGGATGAAACATAGCCACCATCACTTGATGAAATTGTTTCCATAACTTCCCTATACAGCTTTCCTATTATATTAGGTGATATATAGGTTTCTCTGTCAGACTTCTCCATGAAGTCCGGATATTCTTTGACATACAGTTCACGAGGAATAACAGCTGGAACACCAGTTTTTGGAAAGTCGACTGCTGTTGAAAACAGCTTCGCAAGCTTAAGACATTCTGCAGACATGGCTTTTTCTGGTTTTCTGTCAGCAAAGACAGTGTGTGCATTGGCAATTATTCCCAGACTGTCATTGACCATGTAATTGGTAAAATACTCCTCAACCTCCTGCACAAAGAAAGCAGTCACAAACTTTGACAATGCAAAAACAACTACAACGATCATTTATAACGGTAAAGTTATAATACCAAAAACAAATGCAAAGAATAAATAAAAAAATTGTCTGTGAATGTCACAAGCTTTGAGAATGATACCGCAATTGTCACATCATGATCCAGTTCTACAGTTGAGAAAGGAGTATAATCCATTGGTTCGGTTTGGCGGGAAGGAATCAATTCAGGGTCCCAACAAACAAAGTAGATATCTCCATCCAGATCACTTCCCGAACACTCATTTGGATGAGGTCTGATAACGAATATTAGTTACTAGAGTGGTATAAATAGACAGTTTAAAGGAAATTATAAAGCATTTCAATTTACAGAAGAAATCTGCACAAAGAGAAGTCATAATTCCCATTGCAGAAATGGATAGAAACATTTTTCGGATTTCTATTTAGAAAAGTTGTGCATCGACATATGATTTCATACTGATAGTTTCAAAAGTAACATAGCAAACAGAAACAGAGCAAAACTGAAAAGACTACAAGATTATGTCAGGCAACAAGTAAACCGCAACTGCCTAGCAGTATAAACAGGACCACATCTAGTGTAGTATAGCAATGCTCCATTAAAAAAATTGACACTTACCACGAAAAATAGAATAAAATAATGCAATGGAAGAGCAAACAGCATAAAATATATATTTATATAAAATGACTTTCAATATGTGTATAAATGGACCTCCTAGAAACCATGCTGAGAAAACCCAACCATCTAATGTAAAATTAAATATTTGTTACTCCTAGCCTCTGTTAAAAAGTTGTTCTCTTGAAAAGTTGTTCATGTGTATTGGCAGTAGAGTTATGTATCCACTGAGCACACTGATGGCTGCTAACCTTTTTCTAGAGTCTATCAGATGAATATATATTGAAAGGTCATCGAGAGCATTTTCTATACACATTGTAGCATTTGAGAGATAAATGTTAGTCGATAGTTAAAGTAAAGTTTTAATGCAAAAGGGGTTATCTTTTATTTTCACTCATTCTCTAGGTCTCTTTAAATCCAGTAAATTCCAAGTTCCAATCCCAGTTTACCACATATCACAAGCATTTATTAACACCCATAAACATATAAAAGCAATGTAAATTGCAGCTAAGGAAACATTATTCACCACTTTCATTTATGTAAATTGCACACACTTGAAAGGATTAATTTGAAAGAAAGAATATTCGTATTCAATTGATTAACTTGAAATAGCACATCGGTCTTTATAGAAATCTAACCTTAATGTAATATTTTACATGGAGATCTCTAGAATGTTTTAACACCTTCTAACAGCTTGTAGTTATACATTTAATATCCTACTAACACCATACGATCTTTAAATTACATCATTCCATAAAATAGTGTTGAACACATAGTAATAGAAATATTCATATTACCTTGGTCCTTTTTGAGGGAAAACAACACAGTCCACCATGTGATGCAAATCTGGCACATCCACAGCTTCTAAAACACGCACATCACCAGGGTGCAAGCAAGGGTTTTTAGTTACTACCACTTTACCTGTAACAGGGTATTTTTTTGGCAAATTATAGGGTAAAGAATCATCAGATAGATCCCGCAGCCTATTGATGGAAATCTGCACAAATACTTGACCATATTCCAAGGTACTAGTTTCATCTAGACATCCCATCATTGCTCTTCCCTTCGGAATAAAGATCTTGGATTTGAGTCGCAATTCCGACAGTTTTGATGCCCTAAATATTTGCAGCATCATTGAAAGAAATGGTTCCTCACTAGGCTTGTAGCCACAAATGAGGAGCTTCTTCAGAACATTGGTAATCTCCCCAACAGGCATTAAGTCCAGAACTTCCTGTGCCTTCAATGAATCTTTTAGTATAGTGTTTAGTTGATACATAGCTTCTCTTTGTTTTTTCAAAAAAACACCATCATTGATGCCAAGAGTGGATAAGAGAGTAATCAACTGCCGATTCAGATAACACGGCTGAAACTTACTACGACCCAAAACATCTAACTTCGTGTTGTCTGAATCATACTTCCGCATGCTATTCCTCAGTGATAACTTAAAACGTGATGTTGGATCAACAGCTACAACTCCTTTGTAACCACCGTAACGAATCTGAAAGGCAGATGGAGTGCCATGATAGCCGCATTTTCTAGCCACCCTCCTGGCAAATTTAAGAGATATTTTCCCAATACCATCAGAAAAGACATATTCATTTCCATCAGAAGTCCTCCTCACATCCGGAATAATTTCAATTTCATTCCTAGGGACGCTTAGAGTTTCAGTAGATGAACCAAAAGATTGACCCAGCCTAGCAGCATACTTTGCAACATTCCTAATCTTGCTAAAATTTCCCATCCAACTCCTTATGGATGCGGCAGTGTACTTTCCTGTAGGAGCAAACATCCAGAGAGAATTTTCCCGCAACTGACTTGATGAGAATGCTAGAAATTCAAACTTTTTTTCGCCAATAACAATGCCATTTTTAAGGATGTCAAGAATTCTAGTGTACAAGTCAGTTTTCTTGTTCTGTGCACGGGATGATAATTCAGTTGAAAAAAGTTTATCCAACTCCTCATCCACAAATGAAACACGTATAAAGTTATCCAAATGTTCATGGAATTGACGGAGAACACGATTTGAGACATTAACCTCTGGACCACAAAAGTAAACTTTGCAAGGTGTGATTTGAACCCTGCGAACATATACCAACCCTTTATCCAAAGACATTGCAGGCCACCGAGGACAATTCTTTGAATTTGATTTAAGGTACCTTTTGTACTGATCAGTAAACCACTTTATGGGATCATAACAGAATTCCTTAGAGTAGTACATTTTTTCTAAAGCATTTTTAATAAAATCAAGCGGCATTGTGCTCGGATCAACACAGTGATAGAAGTCATCATTAAGTGCACGTCCCGCAAGACATACATGCTGAACCAATGAATTGACTTTGAACAAGATGTCAAATGGTATTTCAACACCTTGGGGAGCAACAATGGGGACAAGACCCCAATTTTGAGAAAAGGGAACTCCGGGATGTAATGTGTATTGCCGCTCACTTTGCTCATAATAAGCAAAAATATCCTTGAAATTTGGTAAATTCTGGCCACTAGGAAACTCCAGACATATGGCGGAGGACTGCCCAATACAACTATCCTTAGTGAAATCTATTGTTCTGGTCCATTCCTCATCAATGATATATTTTTTGTAATTGTACGAAGATTTATCAAATACACTGTAAGATACATCTGCCGACGTATGCACGTCGTACTCATATATCCGAGGAGCACCAAGTAACTAACAATTGAAGCAAAATAAATAAGATTCAGCATTTGTCAATCACAAGAATAATACGATAATACAAATAGAACATAAGAATTTGATAAGAATTCATAATGAGAGATGAAGTAGTTGGCTTTAAATAAAATCTTATACGATAAATAACTACACGTCTTCCTCATTTCACATGTTTTGTGCTCTGTTGTTTTGTTTCCAAGGCTGCGAGATTAAAGGACAAAGGAACTCAATGAATAGGATGAGGGGAAGCTATCATGGGTTTTGTTTTGTATTGATTGGTTTTCGAATTTTGTTTATATGATGGTAAAACATGATTACAAAACGAAAATTGGGTTTTGATCGGTGAATTCATGTTAAGGTTGTGGGATGTGTTTTCTATCAAAACGTTTTGGTTTAATAGTGTTAAGGTTATTAACTTTTGATGTTTAAAACGAGCTTTATGTGAATCATGTTGAGATTTTAAGAATTTATTTACTGATTTGGGTGTGGGGTTTTCAGTTGGTGTGTTTGAAACTAAGAAATATAATATTTTTCAAGTGTGAACGGGAAAGAAAAGTTCGGATACTTTTATCAACCGCATGAGTGTTTGGGTGCATGGGATTAAAAGACGAGTTTTTGTGAAAACAAGCATATTTTTTTATCTTTTGTGAATGCATGAGTTTGTTTCACTAGTAAAAGAGGTTGTAGGATTCTGTATGAGTTTAATTTGTTTCATTAATCGAAAAGGTTACAGAACTTCATAGGATTCTGTAGTAAAAGAGGTTGTAGCCTTATGTTTAACACATCCATCATTAAGTTTATTAATAAGAAACCAAATTTGTCTTAAGCTAAGAAAACAACAAATTTAATTACCTGAACAAGGAGATAACGTGCAGTTTTATTCCGTGGTTTAAGCAGCTCAACCTTCCAAATGTTCTCGTATGAAAGCTCAAGTTTGTATTGCACGAGCTTATACAAAAATTGCAGCTCCACCTTTCTCTTTCCACTCCCAAAATTTAAACTGACATCCGGAATTGTCTCCAAAACAGAAAATCCTCCTTTCGAAATCTGGCAGCCAAAATACAAATTCACACCTTCCAAACCAGGCAAATCCATTCTTAGTTTTTTATCAATATCACTCTCCATTTCCCGAGCTTTCAAATAAGAGGTTCCATACCACAATCCTCTTGAAAGGGTCATCGACATCATATGTGTAGCAGAGTCTTCTGTGATGAATTGAATAATAGCAAATGCTCTTCGAGTCCGACCTTTGCCATGTCTTAGCTTCATAACTGCGATACTTCCTTTACCAGTATAATTCTCTACAAATATCTTCACATCAGCCGCTTTCACATGATAAGGAAATCCATACAACTCAATTGTTTTACCCATCCTAAATGCAAACTCTTTTGCCTTACCTGGACAGAAGAACAAGAGAAAACTTAGAATATGAAACACCAATGTCACACCGAGTAATTAAAAGATGTATATTTATATTAACAATAAGGAGATTCACATATTTCTGATGAATAAAAGCGGCCAAAGTCTATGCATGTTGTTCAAGCACATATACAAGAAGTTATATATCTAATCAAAGCAAATATCCATACAATTTGTTAAATTTATGACCTCTACATCTGCAACAACTTAATGATAGAAGTATCTCTGAATGACTAAGCATAAGTTCAGTGTAGGTCTAGTTGAGAAACAACATGTTTTCACACATTCAGTTCTTTATTGCATATCATTATCCAAATATTCTTGCTGCGCTTACAAATTCAAGAGTTCCAAACTAATGGTTAACATTCAAATACTCACAGAAGGAAAGTGGAGGTTCAAAATGTATACCGCTTACCCTCAGTGTTAAGCATGTAACTTAAATATGTTATAGGCCCTTACGTAGATGATTATATTTTATACTTTTACTCAATTGCCAATGTGAATGAAAAATTATTCATAATTGTTGGCATTTGTTAGGATTTGAGAGACAGAAGAGATATAAGAAATATGTTATATAAAAAAAGTTCATTATTTTATTTCATTTATGTATTTTATATATATATATATATAGAAAAATTGAACAGAACATTAAATATTTATAATATCTTATCTTGATTTTCTAAATCTCAATAATATATATTCATTTTTATATAAAAAAATATTAAAACCGAAAGGTTTCTTAAAATCTAATTTAAATAAAAAAATATTAAGCAAATAATATCTTTCTGTACAAATATTTAATGACTGAAAATAGAAAATATCCTTTCTCCCGTGCAAAACTAATTCTCCAAAAGATGCACAAAGAGAGAAGCGGAAATAAGAACAACTGATGCCAAGAACAAGTTCAAATATAATGAAACAAGTGAGTTAGACCATGATTTCAGGAAAATATTCAACTTCTCAACACAGATGCTCTCATTCATGATAAAGAAAAAATGTGAAAAACAGCTTCCAGTTGTGTCTCTAACTTACAACCTCTGTCAACAATTTTCACCAATCTCTAGTTGCTGTCAACAAGTACAGAAAGGAGCACCATTCAAAGAATTTATATATATTTCCAGAAATTACACAAAAAGGAATAATATACAATTGAAGCTTGACAACAAAAACATAAACCAGAGGACAAACAACATACATGCAATTAAAACCATAGAAAGAATCGTAAAACCATATTCATCCTGGTATCTACTAAATTATGCTACCTCATTTATCAGAATAAACAGCAACAGAGCCCTAGTTGTAATTCACGGTGCGGATTCATACATAAAAACAAGTTTGGTAAAGTACAGTACTTACTTAACTAACAAAGAAGAAAAAAAACCATTACAGTAATGGCCAGGCATAAAACCCATTAAGTTGTTTCATAAAAAGTGTCTCCACCTCTTGCAACACCATCAGAACCTCCATAATGAAGAAGTCCCAAAAACCAAAAAAGAAAGAAGAGCAAAAATGTAACATCCTTTGAAGAAAAACAAAAAATTCTTCCACATTGACAAACATCAAGACATTCTGTGTGTGCAGTACACATCCTTAGACTTGAGCCATGAAACCATGAGAAGATGTATGATCATCAAAGACAAAGTATGCATAATATTGAAGTGATCATGAACAGCCCCACAAGAAAAATGAGCAAAAAGAGTAAAGAATCTGAAACTGACCCAATATTCAGCAAATGGAGACAAACTCAGTGAAAAAATATATCAATGTTAAGCCAACAACACAAGCACTGTTACGAACACTCTCGCGACGACGAATAGTAGAATGGCTGCAGAAACTTACATAAATTTTCTATCAATAAATTTTCTCATTAAGGGTGTGTTCAAGCGATTGTATTGTTTATGATGTTTTAAGTCCAACATTGAGAGTACGAAATCCGTACACTTTTTTGTTATTTTTTTCATTGACCAATCAAGCACGATTCCTTCTCCCACAAGCAGTTCTTAACTTTTTCTGTTAGTATATGTTAAAAATATATTTAAATACATAATTTATTTTTGGTTAAACATTTCCCCTCAATACGAATTAGGTGCTTATTTATCAAATAATCAATAATTACTTAATGTTAATCGTATTCCTAAGTTTTTTTAAAAATTAATTTGATGCATAAAATAACTTTAAAAAATTAAAGTTGAAATAAATTTAAAATGAAAATAAAAATAATTTATTGTAAGATAATACATTATTTCACAAGGTTACCAAATTTAAATTAACTTATTTATCTTATTTGTTATTGTAATATTTTTATGGTAATTATTAAATGTATTATAATAACAGAAACGTCAATATTATTATACAATCAATTATGTTATTAAATTAAAGCATAACAAATTACGTATTTAATATAATAATATATATTTATTAATATTTATGACATAATATATTATTATTCAACATGATTGATTAGATATAACTGTTCGTATAATTTTTTTCCCATTGAGTAAAAAGTTTAATGCATAAAATATTTTTCGCTTTTCATATTTCTTATGTTTTTATTTTCTTTTTTCTTTTTATTTTCATTTATTCACAAGTAGGGACCAAGTGCGAATCAATTTTTCCACTAACTAAAAAATTTAATGATTTTTAATTGAATTTTTATTAAAAAATATTGTTTAATTAAACGTTTAAAATATGTTTAACTTTTTCTAACTACTTTATTATTTAACTTTCGTTATTAATAGAAAATCATTATTACTTTTATCCTTTCATTTCTAACTTATGGTTCCTTCATTATCCAAATCTCTCCAACTTGTTAGTTAGTTTGTTTTTTTTTTTCCTCTTCAATGAGAAGGTGATCAACGAATTAAACCAAATCGAATAGAGAATGCGCAACTTGTAACAACCCCATTTTAGTAATATTATATTATATATAAAGTAAATTGTAGTCCTCCTTTAAATAAAATAAAATATTTAAAATAAAACTATTAAAAAATTTAAAAGGAGACAATTATAAATACATACATACGAATCCCAATAGAAATTAGTATATAATTATCTCATTTCCTTAAATCTACTTAACATTCTCATTTGCAATGTTACATCATCTTATGTATCATATTATCGTTGTAGTTAAACCCACACAAACACAAGAAAAAGTATATTAATGATTTATAAAACACCATACATTCACTTATCAACATAAATATTCAATTATAAAGTATCATTCCCAATAAAAAAAAAGCAAATGTCCATAATTAACACTCTATTTGACTTATTTAAAATTCATTGGACTCAATCTTCTAACATGCCATTTTCTCAAACTTATATCATAAACATTTTTTTTTACTTTAAGGATATTAATGAATTAAATAAACTCAAAAATTTTGCACATGTCATATTTCTCCCGTTCATCCAAAGCTACATATTTCAAGACCTAAGTCCTCACATCACATATTGTAAGATAAGATTATTTTCACATCACACTCCAAATATAGGAACCTTCATAGACTCTCACCACCTAGATATTTTCCTCTATATGAGAGTTAAGATACATGAAATCATCGTTCAATATACAACATACAACATCTCAATGTAATATTTCTTCCTTATAACGAACTACATTCACACTTCAATCAACACCTCACATTAGATTATGATCATGCCTTGGTTCAACTCAGCCACACATCCACACTCGAGTAAATTATGACAAACACCTTAACTTTATTTAACCACACACCTACCCATTTCATTTTAAGAACTCAAAACATTGATTTTCATGTACAAAATCTTCCCATATCACTTAGCAAGTATAAAAGCTCACCTAATGAGACATGATTGAGAGTTTTTATTAAACTTAGGCTTACTCAACAAGTATCCTTATTCATTCAATGAGACATTTCTAAAGTTATACTCGCTCAACAATTATTCCCTTATGAGCTCATTATATTTTTATCAATTTATTTTCCCTCAACAAGGTACTAAGTTGTCCAATGACTAAGTACTACGAGTAAAGTCACATAAACTCATCCAACTAGAACAAAACTCGCCCAACGGACCAATCACTCTAAGCTATTTGAAAATTTTCTAAAATATTTTCTCTCATTGAGTGATTCACTCACCCAACGACCCAAAAACCATGGGAGTCTTTTTTTCACAAGGTTTGCCTAACTAGTAAAACTACTTATAAGCTCTATGGATTTTCAAAAATTTTTTGTTTTCACTCAAGAAGTCTATATAACATTAAGACTAATACAAATATTAGTCGGTCTATTAGCTCCAACTGGTGTTTTTATCCCTTATTACAAGCTTAAACAAATACAATTTAATTGTTAAATACAGTAACATGACCTAATTAGTCATATTAATATATCTATCCTCAATGTGTTTCTCAATCTCATAGAACCATTCAATTCACAATATCAAACTAATATTCAACAAAGTAATCAACATTTCAACTCATCACATATATTATTCACACCATTAAATAATCTTATATACCAAAATAATAGTAAAACAATTGTCTTCCCTTAATTACCTGAATTGAGCCTTTGAGTTAATTATGTTCTAAGAACTAGCTTTCACATGATATTCTACATGTACATGAAAAAATCGTATCAGTAATCTAAACATAGCCTAGTACTCCTAGTTAAACAAATATTAATTTTGAACCCATATGAGCCACATGAAAAAGCCTTCTAACTCATGAGTGTAAAACTTCTAAAAAATGACTTAAAGAGAAGCAAGAGAAATAAATTTATTCAAAATTAATTATGATCAACTAAGATTGTAGTACTCTATGCCAAAATTCTTATGATGCACTTTGATTTTCAAACAAACAAGTAAATTAGTTAAAATCTTAGAAAAAGTGTTAAGAAAAAATGATAACTTTTAGATAAAATGTAGAGAAAAGAGACGGATAACTTTTAGAGATGATAACTTTTATAAAATAAAACATAATTAACTATTTTCCTATTTATAATTTGGTCCTTTAATATTAAAATAATTGATTGTAATTTATAATATAATATTTCTAGTGTTAGCTAATTATTGAATCCAAAGTTTGAAATAATAAGACTGAATTAATGATGGTGTAATTTCATGGTAGCAAAATCAAATGACAAGGTATTTAAATGAACATAAAAAAATATTTTAATACAACCTAGGTCAGGTGGATATTTAAGATAAGGAAATAATCTTACTTGTGGTAATTGAGATTAGACGTAAATTTGAGAATAAGCAAATCAAAATAAAAAAAAATTATACGTTTATCTTTCTTATTGTTTTTAAGTTTTAATATTTTCTTGAAAAGAAATATATCCTATACCCTATAATTGTACTCTACTCATTTAATAAAGTGATCGAAAAACAAAAATCTATGGTTATATTATTAAAATTAAAAGTTCATTAAAAACCAGTTCATCTTCCCTCTTAATAGTACACAATTCTTTTTTTTTTAAAGTATTATTTGACAAAATCTAAAATTTTATACATTCATATGATATTATCTTTTTTTACTTTTTACTTTTTTTTGAAAAAATACAAAAATTTATATTTTTATAATCATTTTACTCTTATATTTTGTGTTAAATGAATATAAAAGTGTATTATGATACCATTACATTTTTTTTTCTTACACATTGCATATTTTCTCAATTATTTTATGACTAAGTAGATCAAATTACAATTGTTCAATTCTTATTGAAATAATGGTGAGAGAAAAAAATATTATAAATTACATAAATTGTTACATGGTAGTAACTAAGTGGATCATATTTCAATCGAATTATATATAACGTTTAAAATGATACATTACACTAAATATTTCTTTATCTCAACAACTAAATTAGTAAGTATGAGACCACAAAGTTTTATGACTTATAATAAAAAAAAAATGTGGTTGAAATAGTGCAGTAAGACATATGTTTATCAAGGAAAAATGTAAAATAAGTATATAACTAAGTAATAATTTAATCAACACTTTTGTTTTTGTTTTATTTGATTTTTCAATTATTCTTTAGGAAAAATTGAGTTTCTTAAAGAAAGCAACTTCAGATTCTTGATTTGATTGTTTTACTTTTCTTTTTCTCCACAAATGAACTAGGACTCCTTGGTGCATAAGTATGAATAATGGGACCTGAGTGTTGACTTACAAAAAGATAAAAGTAATCACATTGGATTTGGGAGAAACTATCCCACAATATATGCAATAACCTTTTTATGGTATAATTAGTAATTAAAAAATTAATTTCGGTAAAGATAAATTGAGAACTAAATAATCTTCTATTAACAATATCTTCAATCTCGAGCATGGTTTGGTTGGGATGGAGTTTTATTTGAAAAACTAATAATGTGCTTGGATGAAATTATTTAAAACAGTAATTTACGCTTTAAAATTTTCCAAATGTTTTTATTAGAAATTTTATAATTTCTATTAATTAACGTAAATTATATATTATATTAAAATATTTATATCAATTCGTTGTTTTATTTCGTCTTGTTAGAATTTTAGTTGAAAATAATAGAGTTTAATAAGTGGAAACTCATTTGAAGATATTGTCCTTACCAAACAGAATCATAACAAGTGTAATCAAGAGCGAACCTAAATACTCAAATTCATTAAGTATCCTCATAATATATAGTATAAAATGCCAATTTATATTTACACAGTGATGAGAGGTTTGAGAGGTTTGAGAGCACTCAAATTATTCAAAGGTGGGTTATTGTGAGTAGTTTGTAACCTAAGTGTAAGGGTTACGATGCTGTAGTAGTTAACCAACGAATTTACATCTATACTACATCTTTGACCTTTCTCTTAATAAGTGTTCCATTGGTCATTTTGTTTTAGAAAATGATGGAATCTATTGCCACATTAAACTCAGACCAAGGAACAGGTATCAATTGGAAACTAATATATATATATATATATATATATATATATATATATTACCTTTATGGTGAGATCAAATGGTACAATAATCCATATACAATGAGTTATCAATCAGTCTTTGGAATGTCACCCACACTGTTGGAGCTATCTTGAAGTCCTTGAGAAGAAGAATAACTTGAAGCACTCCCAGCACTCCCACCTATGATGGTTCTATCTCTTATCACTGAATGCTTGCCTTTCCTTCCTCCAGAAGTGGAATCCTTCAGAAATTGAAAATAGTGTTGTTAGTTTGAGCATTGAGACAACTTTTAGTTTTCAAGACTAGGTTTTAGTGTTTTTAATCAATGCAAACAGGACAGTGTTTACTTTTAATCAATAACCCCTAAAGATATAATCTCCTTTTAGTCTCATGTTTGATGAAAATGTGTAAGTTGATTCGTATTTCCAGACACGAAACCAAAAGGAGATTACTTTGGTGAAGGATAGCAACTACACCTAACAGATTTTCAAAAACAAAAAGACCATATAGAGATGAACCTTTTGTTGGAACCAATTGTGATACTGATAATATACGTTAAAATATAAATTTTAGTTCCTATACGTGTAGCAGGTCCACAATTTGGTCCTCATACACAAAATATTATTAAATCGATTCATATACCTGCAGATCTTGTCTATTCAGTTTCTGCCAAAGTATGTTGACTGTTAGCTCTAACATCTATCACTTCGTCCTTTTACAAGCGCAACACATTTTTACTTTGATCTCAATATGTGAACGCAGTTTTAATTTGATCTCACTTCGTGTGACATTTTTAATTTGATCTCACTACTTGCAACACATTTTTAATTTGATCTCACTACATGCAATACATTCCTACTTGAGTTCCTTACGACGGAAGTAAGAATGTACTCACGTAGAGGTAGAAAGATCAAATTAAGCATGCGTACGAGGACCAAATCACCTAACTTTTACACCTATAAGGACCAAATCTTACGTGTGGGGACCAAAAATTAAGAATTCTCAACATGTGAAGCCTAAATTATAGGTTTAACGAAAAACATTAACCCAGAAATTTTGTAACCTACTTGTTGTGTTGATGATGATCCAGGCATCTTAAGTTCAAGTTCTGTGGCCACATCGTGAGACTCGCTACATCGTTCAGCATCACTACTAGGCCTTTTATCTCCCGATGACTTGCTAAAAGATTCCCTTTGGTTCGACACGTGGGATGTGGAAGCATAAAGCACAGATGGTGGATCAACTGGGTTGTTAGTTGGAGTAGAATATGGGACATACATTGAACAAGGACTAGGAATGGGACCGGGGTTTTGATTTCCAAAGAAAGGAAAAGGTTGAAGAGATGGGTGGATGGAAATTGGAGCAGGAGGGATAGGTATAGGAAGTGGATAAGAGTAAGGTGGACTAATGACAACAGAGTGGTCAATTGCAGTCCATGGGAACATGATTCTCACTCTCTGCTGATACTGGGCATTGAGATTTTCTATATCAGATTTAAGAGATGTCTTCTCTTCTCTGAGTTCATTTTTTTCCTGCATTAGCTGCAAATTACAAAATTGACAAGAAATAAGCAGAAGATTGGAGCTGTATACTTGTGATAAAAATTTAAACAAGTAAGAACCTTACCTCGTGTGACTCTTCAGAAAGTGCTTTATGTTCAGTTTTAAGCCTATTAACTTCAGCAGTTAAGTCCTTTAGCATTTGGACGGTTTCAGTAAGGATAGTTGCCTTGTCATTCTTGGGTCTATCCGGATCTGCGTTGAGTTCAACAAGCATAAATATCTCTGTAATGTTATGTTATAAATGCTACATCAAGTTGATAATATATGTTGAAATAGACATAAAAACTTGCACTGGATATGATATATATATCCTTATTAAAGATATCAATACAAAACTAGATTAAAGTTCTGGAAAAAGCACCTCTGAGTCTTAGAGGCCTCAAAGTCATATTAACATACTAAGATTTCCCTATAACAACCAGAAAAATTGTAACACCCCAGGTACAACAGGTAAAAGTTATATAAGGACTACCTGCTTGCACTAGCCATTTACAGAACGAGATCGAAACTCAAAGAAGGTTCTTGTTTCAGCAATCACCACAGAATCAACTATATCAGTAGTTTCTTATCGCAAAGATACGAGTAAAGGAGAATTGTGTACATTATCCACCAAACACCAGTCTAATTGACATGCTTTTATTCATTATTCGCTCAACTTTTGTCATTTAATTTCTTTCCACCGTCAGCATAATTTTTGTTTACACTGTCAAATAATTAAAATTACGGTGGATATGATTTTTTATAGTTATTACAGAATTAACATTCTTACAGTATATGGTTGGAAACAATGTAAAATACTTTTACTCATTTTTATTCAACAATAATCTAGCTAGGCTATATCATGATCTATCGACGACGCTTTGTATACGTTGTTTGGACTGCTGTGTACATCCCCAGCCAATAAGAGGAGAGGGTACTGAGTTAAAATAGATTATGCACCAAGTATAAAATCGTTTCACACGTCAACCGATCACAAACCACTATGCAAGGTATTTATTGACTTCAATAATAGTTACCTTAATGCTATGTTTGGAAGAGAGGGAAGTGAGAGGAAAGAAAATATAAAGAAGGAAAAAACTCACGGATAAATTTTCTTTTCATGGCTTGGTAGAATAAAAAGTGAGGAAAATGATAAGAGAAATTACTTCAAACCTTTTTGTAAAAGTTGAATGAATTAAATTAAATCCAAAAAAATATAAATAGAGAGAGAATAAATTACGAATGATTTGTTCAAGGTGGTTGTATAGTTCTTTAAATTTAGTTTTCAAATCAAAACGTGTTCGGCAAAAAATTTAGTTGAAATGATTCTCAACTCAATTTTGAAACACTTCTACCTTTATTTTCAAATTAAGAAAAAATCACTACCCGAATTTGTCTTTTAGTATTAAAATGCACACTCTTGATACCTTTGGCAATGACACTTCTCAACATTGTCCACGTTACCACCACCACCCCCAAAACCAACACAGCCACAACCACCACCACTACGTCTCCACCACCACTATGTCTCCACCACCATGGTCATTGCTACTATCACTGCTACAACAACCAAGATCATTCACAGTGCTACTACCTTCACCGTCACATTTTTGTCACCAGTACTATCACTGTCATTGCTACTATACTCATTGTTGTTGCCATTACCACCAACCACTGACACTTCCATTACCTCTACTGGTACCACCACTGCCAACTCAGACACTACCATTACCATCATTATCACTACACCGTTATCCCCGTTACCATTTCTACGACTAACACTACCCTCTTGTCCATACCATCACAATCAACATTTCTTTAAACTAATTTTAATAGAATAGAAAATTATAAACCAATTTATTATAAATTAAAATTTAAAATAATATTTTTAAAACTAGAAGTCACCTTAAACTAAGACTAACTTAAAAATTTTCGAAACTAGAAGAACTAAGAATCTTTTCAAAGGGATCCTAAACCAATCGATGAAAGGTTCTTCGGAAATAAAATTAGTTCTAAACTTGGCATCCGATACCTCAACACTTATACAACAACGACAACAATTTTGCTTTTTTTTAAAAAAAAAAAAAGTAAAACTAAAAAAAATGAAATTGTAAAATAAAGAAAGAAAGTGTTGAATGAACCAACGAACCTAACGTGTTTCCCAGCTCTTGGAAGTGTTCGTTGAGTCGGTCCCTTCGGAGTTTCTCGCGGTCAGCTTTAAGAACCTTCCGTGAGGCACTCGGATCCTCCTTTTCCCCTTCACCCTTGCTTTCTCTCTCCCTACACAGAGCACAACACTATGGTTCATAAATTTATTTCTGAAAACTCTTCCTAGTTCTAAAATTTGAGTTTGAGCCTACAATTTTAACCTATTAAATTATCTTCCGTAGAAGTGTTCAGACAAAGTCTGATTGGAAAAATGTTTGAAGTGAGTAAGCAGCATCCAAACCTGAGAAGCTGGGAGCTGCGAAAACGGTTAGAGGTGGGAGTGACGCGGTGGAGCGGCGACTCTGAAGCGAGTTTGGGTTTGGAGGAGAGTGGTGGATTTGGTTGATCCATTCTGGTGTGCGTGGTTGGGGTCGGTGGTTTGTGCTGCCACGGCCACAATCTGAATCTAATCCAAAAACCGGTTTTGAAAGAGAGAGAAACGCATGAAGCGTGTGCATTCCACGAGCCAGCGAGGAATCCATATATGTTGAATTTCGCTGTTTGTTTTCAAGGACGTCGTTTTCGGGACACCTGCCCCTGGATTAGGACCCAGTGCCTCACACGTGTGATTCCACGCGAGTTGACATTCGTGGCATACATTTGTGCTTTGGATAATAATTTGACAATATTTTTAAGAAATTTTTTTTACAACATTTTAACACCCTCGACTCTGATTGGTATATGTTAATATTTATGATTAATATTATTAATTGTAAAATAATTTTATATCAATTACAAAATGAAGATGTAAATAATGTTAAAATATTGTCAAAGTATCATTGTCATTGTGTTTTATATTTATTAAACATCTACATTTTGATATTGAATTTTACTTTTCTCTTTTTTAAAATCACGATAATTTTAGCATGTGTAGAAAATAAATAATTTAAATTTTTTATTGTGTTCTAACATGTTTTATTAATTAAAATTATAACTGAAAATCTTTAGTACTTTCCTCATTTTTGAAATTGAAATGTTATATTATACTTTTCTCACTTTAACTTGTACTTTAATTTTAATAAAAACATTTAAAATTTATCACAATTAAATAAGATAAGCCACAAGCATATAACAACACATAGAATGTAAATAATAAAGACATTCTTATAAGAAAACAATTTCTATGTATTCTCCATCTCACCATGGGCAAAGAGAATCGCAAATTTTGCATAGAATCTATTATAAATCAAAACTACAATCATTAATCTTCGAGGTTTTGAAGAGTTTTTATGAATATAAACACGGTTCAATCTTCTTATTAAACAATCTTAGAAAATTAAAATTCTTTCATTCTTTTATCTTCAAAATACATATTCCATTATTTTCTCTAGAAATTAATAGCGACACCAAAAAAAACAAGGAAGAGATTAAAATATTAAAATATTATTATTTTATTGAGAGCTAATATCAGTTTTTGTTTCCAACTAAAGATATACAAGATGTAAAATATTTCTCTTTTTTCTTGGATTAATAAATGTTTATTGATATTTATGAGTATTCAACAAGCACTTACGACTGAAAAAATTTATAGATTTTTTTATGCAAATATCTAGCAAGTAGCAAAATAGGATAGACACTATCTATATTCAATCCAATCCGTTGTCATTCATATGTAAAAGTGTCACTTATTATAAAATAATGGTGAAATTGAATATAATAATAGTATAAACAATAATAAGTGTTATGATAATACTGATTCAATAAAAAGTTAATTACATTCATAAGTGAAAAATTATATTCACACATCTTTAATATTTAACAAATATGAAATTTGTATTTTATTCTCGTCTTTATCAAAGAACATGTGTACTCATACTCATATTTGTACTTGCTCTAATATTCAAGAAAAATATTCTTTTATAATTAAACTAAATATCACACTAACAAAAACATCATATTGTCAATAAAGATACCATTTATTAGCATTAGGACGCATTTAGACATTATCAACAATATTCAATTGTCCCTTGACGAAAGCTAAGTGAAGTCACAATCAAATTATGACAGTAGTAAGAGGGCTAGCAACTTGAGCTGGTGTTTGTGTGACCCACATGGTAAGATTTGTTTTTGATACCACTCCAAAAAGGCCTCTTACCAATAGAGGTATCTTATGTATATATAAACTCATGTCTATCTCTTATTTTATCCGATGTGTGACTTTGTTTGTACCCAATAAGTGAGAGTGGTAACAATGACAAAGAGCGATAATGACAAAGGTGGTGATAGTGATAATGATTATAATGAGGTGAGTAGTTAGAGTAAGAAGGAAGTTCATTATTTTTAATAGTGAATCTTCAAAAAGAGTTTGGCGGAGCCAAAACTTTATTTATAATATAAGTGTATAAATATTTGAAGGGCCAAATATACCATAATTAAAAATAATATTTTCATTTATATATTAATTTTTATATATAAAAAAATGAAGGAAGTGGGGGAGGGGAGGACGGAGAGTGCTTTTGGGTGATTTTTGGTTACCACAATTTCAATTACAATCATCCATTAAGTAGTGTGATCATTATTATGTTAAGTGGAATCATTATTAGCTTAAGTGGAATGTAACTACAATTAGATGGCTAAAACTTCTAAATAAGTTGAACCATTTGAAGAAACAAGTTGAGTTTTATTCAAAAATATTAAAGATGATCTTTTTTATCTTAGTGAGAGTGATTCTCTAAGTTCTTAAGTGATTCAAGAACCCTTTGGGTGTATCAAAGGACTTTTCCATCTTTTATGTGTTGTCTCTCCTAGAAAGAGTGATTATTTCCTTCCACCTTTCATATTCATCTCTTCTTCCTTTACTCGAATTCAGAAAATCACTTTTGTCTAGATTATTTCGTGGTCATGTCTCTCATCCTACTTATCCAAATTAAGTGAATCTTGAACCTAGATTGAAGTTCATAATGTGAACTTTCTCCTCGTTTTAGAATTACTTCAATCAAAGTTATATAGCTCGAAATATCAATGTTTATAAAATATTGTTCAACTCACCTCAATTTTTTAAATTTTCTACTAGTTTCTAATCCTAAATATCCTAAGTAGTACTTGTACAAATGGAGTTCACATTAGAGAGGGAGAGGGAGAGATATTAGACAATTTTTTCTAAATATCAATTCGTTCTATAAGATGAAATTTGAGCTCTTGTACAAACTTGGCGTGGAACCTATTGGATAGTGAAACATTTCTTCATATCCTCTCAATTTTTGTACAAATCATGGCTTTTTCCTCCATGGAAATGCATTATCTAGTTCGTCTACAATACGTAACTACATCAACCATTTTTGTATCTTTCTTGTTAGTATTGTATCTCTCATAATTTTTTCATATTCTCTTTCATCGTTTGATGTTGTATTTGTATATCTTCTGTCCTTTTTATACTTACTGCTTTGTTTCATATCCATATAAAATTACTTTGATACGAATATTCTCTCAAATAAGTAGTTCATATTATAATCTTTCGTTCTTTGATAACTAGCTATTATTCTCTTATAGAATTACATCATGTCTTAACATATATATCCCCTAAAACATCGTATTTTGATAATATATCTTCTACTTTCTTTTAACAAGCTCATGATATGATAGGTTCTAAAATATATGCCATATATCATTATATGCTCTTAGATGATCACACGCTTTAATGATGATAATAATATCACTTTTTGGTTATATTTTTTTTATATATTTGCATGGAGTTGACAAATTATTTGACATTTCAATATACTAATGACAATTTATTCGAACATTTTCCCTATTAGAGATTTGTCTAAGATTCAGAATAGTAAAATTGTAGAAAATGGTTTTAAATATAACCTAAATCCTGATTTCAAATACTTTAAAAGTTGATATATAAATGTAAGTAATTATATATCTCCCCTTATTTGAGGTATAGCATTCATACTGTTTCCTTGGGATTTTAACAAAGCAACTATAGTAAAACTCTTCTCTAAAGTTATACAAAATTTAGAGTTTAAAAGAAATAAAGTTATTAATGAAATAAAGAAGAATAACCATTTATTCTCGGAAACTTATTCCTTATTAATTTAAAATTTACTTTTAAATAAAACTCATACGTTAATTATGTATATAAGTCTATGATTACGTATAAAAATCTATAATAAATTGAGAGAAAAGATATAAGATAAAAATGAAATAAATTTATCTGTAATTTAAAATTATTTTATTTATAAATTAAAAAATTAGATAAATTGATTTTATCTTTTAAACAAATTAATTTTAACCTACAAAAATATTCATATTTTAGGCTTTTATAAAAAAAAATTGTTCAAGACAGGAAGAAATATACGTTAAGTAAATGAATATATTTGAGCTACATATTCAATTCCTTAGATAAGGCACTGTTATCCACAAAAGCAAGAAAAACAGTAATAGTAGAATCAGTTTCAGTATTTTCCAGTTATTCATGGTAAAAGTTCTCTGTCTGATTTTGTCCTTCTTTATCTGCATAAGAGTTTCATGCACACACCATGGGAAGCTGAGGAAATGATCCCTGTTTAGCCCTTGATTGTAGGATCCCCAATACCTAGGATGATATGTAACATGGTACCAAGCTGATGCTATTGCATAGGCATCAGCATCAGCTTGAGAATTTGATGACTTGTTTTTTATCATCACATTGAACCAGCTTCTAGCTTCCATTCTTAGAGACATCACAGCATGATTAATTCCTTCCAAGTCCTTTCTTTCACTGAATGATTTTGGCATTTTCAATATATTGCCACTGATTATTTCTGCTTCTGTTTCTATGCCATAGTAATCCATTAGGTTCCCCAACTTGAAGTCATACATATTCTTGTATTCACTGGCACTAGCTGTGTACTTCTCAAAGCCATCAATCTCCATGTCACGGTCGTATGATTGCCTTGCCACTCTTCTTGTGAATGGTTTGGTGAGACTCTTGTGCTGTGCAACATTCTTCACCTCACGATACAGCTTTCCTATTATGCTATTTGATTGGTAACTTGGTCTGTCTGTCTTTTCCATGAAATCTGGATACTCTTCCACGCGTAGATGTTGTGGAATTTCTGCTGGCACACCAGATTTTGCAAAATCAACAGCAACTGAGTGTAGCTTTGCAAGCTCAATACATGCAGGGCTCATTGCCTTTTGAGGATCCTTATCAGCAAACACCATGTGTGCACTTGCAACAATGCCCAATCTGTCTTTAACTATGTAGTGAGCAAAATACTCCTGAACTTCCTGTAGCCAGATAGTGATGTCATAGCCAACAAATCAAACTACAAGAAAAAGCTCATAGATTGTGTTTAATTTCTACAAGCAGAAATCAAGAGTCAGATATAGAGTGGGTATATTGTGGAGGTTTGTTAGTAGTTGTGCAATACGTTCTCATAGATTCATAATTTTCCACACATTTTTACTTTTCAGGACAAATTTTACAATCTATTTTAATTTAGAATCTTCAGGACTTTATCCATACTGAAATATAGAAATGGAAGCCAAAGACTTGCCAACAATAACCAGTGAGTAGTGACTATAGGATGATTTAGATTAAGCATAAAACAAGATATGTAACAACAATTTCTGAAAGGAAGCAATGCCTATACTTATTTCTGATTTGGCTAGCAATGCCTATACTTTTTGAAAACATTGCTTTGTGCTGAGCATCATTCGTTGATCCAAAGTCAGTCACCTTTGCAGATATGTAAAATTTTATAAGAACACTGATAATAAAGACAATTTTATTAAGGTTTTTCTATTTCTTCGTGTATTTTCTCTATCCCTTATTCATAGTTTGTTAGAACGATCCCCAACTGCTAAAATACAGCATTGATTAACCTAACTAGTGGATGGAGTTATCTTAGGTAAGAATTTAGCTTTGCTGTGTTCTTGATCCCCTCCCTTCTATCAATTATACTTCTGTTAAATCATTACCTGTAATGTAACATCATGATCCACATTCACAACTGGTGATGGTGCATGATCCATGGGATTTTCCTGACGAGGAGGAATAAGATCAGGGTCCCAACTGACAAAGTAGATATCTCCATCCAAGTCACTTCCAGAACATTCATTAGGATGTGGTCTATGAAAAAAAATAAATGAAATCAGAAAACACCATACACATTGAAAATTTAATCTCTTCCATCAATTTGCCATGGTAGTGGCTGAAAGGAAGACTTGGTAGCCAATGAATAAGTAAACTATTCTTGGAATCCTGGAACAAGAATGAAACGAAAATCCAAAAGAATGTTGTTGATTTCTTTCATTATATAAATCCCTTTCCATTTAATCACAAATATTCAATGAAAACCATTCCACCACCCTTAAGAATTTAAGCTTGTGATAATTTAATTTTATGCATATGATTTTCTTTATATGCTAAAGCTATACTATGTTTTCTCAACTGAAATTTAGGTAAGTTATGCTATGTTACACTGAAAATAAATGATTGAGCTGAAATGCAATGTGCGAAATGTTAATCTGAAAAGCGTATGCAGTTGAATCAATATCTTCATGTGTATGCTGTTCTGGGAATAGGAAATAGTAAATGGAAGTCACACCTTCTCCCCTTCTGTGGAAAAACAACACAGTCCACCATATGATGCAGAGAAGGTGCATCTACTGCTCTTAAAACTCGCACATCTCCCGGGTGCAGACAGGGATTTTTGGCAACAACTACCTTTCCCTTAACAATATGTTTGATTTTGTTGGATGCATTTCTGTTAGAAGAAAGAGAGGACATAGCAAGATTTTGCTTATTTCTTTGGTGAGCTATCTGCACAAATACCTCTCCATATTTTAGAGTTCTAGTTTCATCCAAGCATCCTAACAATGCTCTTCCCTTCTTAACAAGTATCCTAGTTTTGAGCTGCAATTCCTGTAATTTTGATGCATATAATGTTTGCAACATCATGGAGAGAAATGGTTCCTTAATTGGATGAAAGCCACAAATGAGCATTTCCTTTAAAACCTTTGCAATCTCTCCTGTGGACATATAATCTAATACCATCAAGGGCCTTCTTGATAACATCTTAAGTTGATTAAGGACCTCTCTTTGTTTCTTTCTGAAGACTCGGTCCTGGACCCCAAGGGTGGACAAGAGGGCGATTATTTGACGATTAAGGTAACAAGGTTTGTATTTGCTCCATGCCAAAACATCTAATTTTGTGTTTTCTGACTTGTACTTGCACATGCTCTTTCTTAAGGACAGTTTAGTTGATGAGGTAGGATCAACAGCAACAACACCTTTGTACCCTCCATATCTGATTTGAAATGCAGATGGAGTATTATCCCCACAACCACATTTCTCAGCCACTTCTTGAGCCAATTCATAAGATATCTTCCCAATTCCATCAGAGAAACAGTATTTGGTTTCACCCCTTCTAAATTCTATATCAGGAATAATTTTAATTTCATGTCTGCCAACGCTCACTGTTTCCCTGGAAGAGCTGAATGATTGTCCCAGCCTTGCTGCATATTTGGCCACATTTCTAATTTCATGAAAATCTCCCATCCACTTTCTTATATCAGATGCAGTAAGTCCAGTTCTTGATGCAACCATCCACACAGAGTTATCCCGCAACTGACTTGGTGAGAAGGCAAGAAACTCAAATTTCTTATCACCAATTTCTATGCCTTTTTTAAGTGTTGCTAGCACCCTCTCATGAAGCTTTGTTTCTCTGTCCATGTCCGTTACCAAATCTGATGAGTGAAGTTTATCCATGTCTTCATCAAGGAAAGAAACACGAAGAAAATTATCAGTACCTTCAGGATAGTTGCGCAAAACCCGGTTAGAAAGGTTCACTTCAGGACCACAGAAATATATTTTGGATGGAGTTACTTGTACTCTATGCACATAGACCAACCCATCATCCAATGAAATAGCACTAGATACTGGAAGTGCACTATTTTCTGAGTATTTCTTATATTGTTTCTCCAACCATTGCGCAGGTTCATAGCAGCATACTTTTATTTGATCTAATTTATGCAGAGCACTTTCTATATATTCAAGCTTTACTTTTCCAGGGTCAACCAGTTGAAAAAAGTTGACGTCAATTGCCAGAACAGGAAGACAACCATGCTGAATTAGTGAGTTGATTTTGAACAAAATTTTGTATGGCAAGTTGAAGCCTTCTGGAGGAATCACAATGGGGACAAAATTGAAGTTAGAAGAGAAACCAAGGTGTCTTCTCTCAAGAGTGAAGACACTGTCATCAACTTCATTATAATTACGATAGTGCTGATTGAAGTTTGGAACTTCAACACTTTTTGGAAGCTCAAAACATAAAGTAGAAGATTGTCCAATGCTGCATGACGGGGTAAAATCTACTCCTCGAAACCAATGGTTGTCACAAGCCTCTTTAAAATATTTGCTTTTGGATACATCTTTCTCATAGATCAGAGGAGCGTTGCGTAACTAACAATTGGAAGAGAAAGTGGAATAATAAGATTTCTTCTTTGTAGTTATCAAGTCGACCAAAATATTTAGTTTTATCATATGCTACGCTAGTCAAGCTTCAGCTACCAGAACAAGGTTCATGTTAAAGTAAAATAGTTAAGTCCATAAGTTTTGACATGATGCCGTGGCCAAAAACTATATCAGAAAGCATTTTCTACACTTTTATGATAATTCTGTAGCAGTTTTATGCAGAAGTTGTACTTGTTGAAATAGAATATATATATATATATATATATATATATATATATATATATATATATATATATATATATATATATATATATATATATATATATATAATGTGAGGATAATTAGTTAAATCTGAAACCCGTGATGTCAGATTTCATTTCAAAATCAATTGACAATAACTGAAGTTGTCCAATACCCCTTCACATATGCATGCTAGAACAAGCAATTATCAAGATGAGCTATAAGCTTTACTATGAGGTCAAATTTCATCTTATAGAACGAATTGATATTTAGCAAAAATTGTCTAATAAATATATATAAGTTGATTCAGTTAATAAATGTGAAACTTCCCAAAAGGGTGATATATGGATGTATTTGCCATCCTTAGTTGATAGGATACTTGAAAGAATATATGAAGCTATGACTTGTGGATGTGTATTTGTCCCTGTTTCTTGAATCTTTTCACAAGGATTTGGACACAAAAGTAAACCAATGTAGAAAACTAACCTGGAAAAGGAGAAGTTTCTTGGATAAATCATCTGAGTGATGCAGCTCAATACGTGACACACTCTCAGAAGAAATCTGCAGCTTATAATCCACAGACAAATAATGGAAAAATATATACATCTTTCTCAGTCTGGACCCGAATTTGACTGAAGCACTTGGATGTTCCCAGAGTACACTAAGTTTATTCTTGGATGTTTGACATCCAAAGTGCACTGCTATGTCATCCATGCTGTGAGAAAAGTTTCTCTGTTTTGGCAAAAGGTCACGTTCTATTTCTGTAGCATTTAAAACATGGACACCGTATGATAGGTGTTGAGTAACTAACAGCAAGATTGTTTCAACACTTTTTTTGTCTGTAAATTTAACATTAACATGTGTGGTAGGATCTTCTTCTTTGAGCTGCCGAACCTCTACAGCATGAACAGTTTGAGGGCCTGTATTTTGTTCCAAAAATTTCCTCACCTCTTCAGCTGACACTGTAGCTGGGAATCCATGCATTCGAATTGTCTTGCACATAGTGTCAATTGATTAGTTTACCTGAAATTTCGATGTGAATGAAAAATAAATGCACAATTCTTTAATGTTTAAGAAAAACATGATTAACATTTTGCTGTTCAATGAGAGATTACCTTCACAATATTAGTTTTGCAAAATGTATACATAAGCTACTTGGTTGAAAAAAAGAACGAAGAAAATTGAAGAAAAACAATGTTAGAATTGATTTAGTTATTCACAAAGAATGTGGTTATAAATAAACAACCTTTGACTTGTCTTAAACGTAATATCAAGCAGAATATAAAATATCTAAAGAATAGTTCTGATTTATTATTTTAAATATTAATATATATATATATATATATATTATGATTTTTCATTTATTAAAAGAATAATATCTGTATAAATTATAATAATATTTAAATTATAACTAATATAATATTTGACATATTTTGATACGGTGCAGAATAATTCATATGTAATTTACAACGTGTAACTATTACATGGAGAGAGGTAGAAGATTTGCTAGAATGGTTACAAAAGCATAGTTAATATTATAATAGAGGGTCAAATAGACTATGATATCTTGGTTTCTTATCTTATATAGATTTGTTCATAATTTATTCATCTATGTGAAATTTTTTTTGTGTGACCTCAAAGAAAAGTGATATCAAAGCTTTGTTGTTGATTGTGTTATGTTTCTATTGACTTTAGAATATGTATCGGAGAGTTTATAATTTGTTAAAAGATATATCATGTCTACGAACGTTTTTCTTATTTTTCAGAAACTATTATTAATGCATTGCTCTACAGGAAACGCCACTTGTTATAACATGTTAGTTTCAAGAAAAGAATGTAGGCTGCCAATAATTCTTTGCTTGTATAATGGATTTGAAGAATTATAAATACTAAAAAATGGAGACAAAATACATCATTACATAATTATCAAGAATGGTATTATGTTTCTAATCTTAGTAATAAAATCCAATATGTGAAACCCGTTCTTGATCGTGTTTAGTTTCTATGCAATTATCATTTTCAGAAAGACCTATTATATTGGATTAAAAAAATAAATAAATAAATAAACTATAAAAATACACATTATGTCTATCTGTTATTGTCAATCTCAACAATTTCAACATCATGTATGATGATCATGTTAAACCCCATATAACACAAAGCTCCAAAGTCTTTGAACTTTTACGAGCGAGGGTGTATCAAATATTTCATTAAGTAATCACTTAACCAAAAACTTTAAATCTAATTCAATTTCAATGAATCAGTTTGTAAGGTGAAATTTACATTTATTTATATAATATAAATTAATTTTATCTCTAATCGAAATAGGATTCTAAAATAGAGAGAAAAAGATGTTTCATCATCAAACAATTATAACATCAAAACAATCAAAACTCTTCAAACTTCAAATTCAAAACAAACCGAAGTCATCAAAATAAAAGAAATAAACCATGCAAATTCAAAAGATGCAATGCATGTTGTGGAGCACTTACTTGTAGAATATCTTGCAGAAAAGTGAGCCAAACTATCAAATTATACCTCTCAATGTAGTTTGAGAAAGCCAGGACATGCATAAGGGAACAAGAAGAAAGAGTGGCTGAATTACACTACACAATGAACCCTTTTCCTTAGACATAGCTAACTTTATATATATGATTGCTAGAATGCTCAACTTTTAATTATTATAACCTCTTCCATTTCGTTGCTCAAAAAGCTGTCGTATTGTTTACAAATTAAGATTACCACATGAATTTTATAAACATTTTTTCCCCTAATTGCAAGCTATCTTTTAAGCAATAAAATTAATACTTTAGATATAACGAGCTTAATTAACAATACAGCGAAATGAAGAAAGATATAATATATTTTTTATCATGGAAAGTTTGTATACTTAATATCATGGTGTTGTTTTATAATTTGCAGTCCATACTTTTATGTACGGAGGTATATGTGCTTTGTCATTTCCTTGAATAGAGGGTAAGTATAGAAAGGAGGATGCTCATTCTTTTCTTCACTTTCGTACTTTGGAAAACATGATATTCACTCCTAACCCTACAATCCTACTATTACTTCAAAACAAATTGTAGTTATTATATACAAACAGAGAGAGAGAGAGGTCTATATGCAAAGTCTGAAATAAGTTTAGGCTGTTTCATATTGCACTCCCAAACATTTCATAATAGCTTTAAGAATTACAATTTTTATTAGAATTTCGAAATTTGATGAAAGATTTTTCCTTCCTCTAGTAAAAGATTTCATTGTTTTTATTATTTTCTTTTTCTAATATTATCTTTTTCACATCTTAACTGATATGTCGGGATGCTTATAAAATTTTAATAAATAAAAAAGATATTGCAAAAGGAAATATATTGGGATAAAAAGTATAAAAAATATTTTAGTAATTTTTTTTAATTTATTAGTTTAATATTTTTAATTATTATTTTATTATAATACGAAATATAACTGTCCATAAAATATCAAATTAACTGTCTTATGTTTTATTTTATTTGTTGTTTAAGTTTTTTAATTAAATTATTTATTTCTTTTATAAAAACATATATTAAAAAAATGAAAGAAATTTATATTTTGATTTATTATTTTGATGTTTTTATTTTATTGTAATATAAAATATATATCAACAAAATAATGATAATACAGTTATTGAAAGATTTATATATTTTTATAATTTACTTAAAAAATAATTTTAACATAGATTTATTAATAGACGTTAAGAAATACGCATAATGCAGATTTCTCAAATCATAAGTGTAAACAATTTTACATTTTGATTTACCACCTCATTTTTCACCACCCTCTTTTCTTATCTTTCCTGCACGCATTATGTTCACGTGCCCTATAATATATTCATCTCTCTTTTAATCTTCATTTGCAATAAAACTTTTCGAATCCATTTCTCTATTGGAATCGTTTAAAAATTTTAAAAAATTTAACACAAATATAACACCCATTTGGATATCAAGATTGAGTAAAATTTTAAAATCATAATATCATCATGACGGAAAACTTAATTATGTAAGTCTTTAAATTAATAAAAAATAAATCATAATTATAATTAATTAAAAATAAAATTTGAAATAAAATAGTTCATTCAAAACAAAATCATACATTCTCCAATTCTCTCATACAACTTTTGAATAGTCTGCACGATCATTTGCTTCCATGTAAAATAATCATAACAGGTGAAAATTACAACCACAAACATAGGGTGAGTTAAATGAGAATCAATTATAAGCAGAATAATCAAACACACAAATGTTAAACATTCATCACAATATTAAACATAACAATAAAACGCCACGGTTACACATCATTATCACAAACAAGTGGTATATCCCTCTATACCCTACCATACATTTGTTCATAAAAACCAAGCAGTTCGAGTTGTCCTGTCATCCAGCACTGGACCTATCCTCTTCCTATCACAGCCAAAGAGAATCGTCCTTTTCCTACGTCGCACAACAAAAAAGAACATGTTTCCTACATCGCACGACCAAAAGAGTTATCAAAACTTGAACCCATAATCTTTCTGCATCCACTGCCAAAGAGAATCTCTTTCCCGCATCCATGACCGAAAGAATTATCAGAACTTAAACCCATCATCTTCCCATATCCACGACCGAAGAGAATCTCTTTCACGCATCTACAGCGGAAAGAGTTATCATAATTCGAACCCATCGTCTTCCCGCATCCACTGTCGAAGAGAATCTCTTTCCCGCATTCACGACTAAAAGAGTCATCATTGGATTTGCTAGGTACGACGAGACGATCCTCCTACAACATACCTTATCGTCACAAGCATATGTTCCCACAAAACCTCACATATTTTCAACTTCACAACCACCTAACAACTTAACATAGGTTGTTAGGTGGTTGGGGTGGTTGTAATCCCCTTAGTGGGAAGACTGTATATAAGTCAGGAAGTGTCTTTTAGAGGGGACGTTTTTTAAACTAAAAAGGCTAAATAGGACGAGTAGTAATATCCTGTGTGAAGGAAGACATTTTCCCTTGGTTGTAATCGTGTACTGTGTTGGTGTTGGAATAATAAGATTGTTTTCTAGTGCTGAGATTGCCAACACTAGCGATTGTGGGTTGAAAACTTCAGTCTTTCAATTTCTTCTCACCAAGAAACCTAACAGGACACCTTATTGCATTTTTGAGCTAGCTGAGCTCATTCTTTTATTTGTACTTTATATATAATAGGAGGATTTTTTTTCTCCTTTGTTATGCATGTCATTGTTATATTGAAATGATGTATAAATTATTATCTTGGATTGCATAGACCCTATTTTAATGGATATATCTTGACATGCATAAAAATACACCTCAATATATGGAAGGCTTGAAGAAATTTTTGAACTTTACATTTTGCTAATAATGGAGTGAGAGAGAAGATAATATATTCATGTCAGAAATATAACTTTAACAAACGACAGTGTGTGAAATATTATGAGCACTTGGTTGTTAAATCTCTTCAAAAGGGTTCTACAGTATGACTTTTACAAGAGGAGAGAAAAGGAGTAGATGTGACAAATGAAATCGATGTGATACTGTAAGAAGATAATGAAAGAAATTATACTAATAATCCGAGGTGTGACATGGTTAATGCTACATTTAGGTATCATCAATATAACAATTACATGGTGGATGATAGGGAAATGGATCCAAAGTTAAGCTATTGCAAAGAGGTTTCCAAGAAAATAAAGGAAGATGATCAATCATTGTTAACTATGAGTCTTGAAGTGGGATTTCTTACAAATCATTCACATCGTTACATTAGGTTTTTCAAGAAAAGGAAAGGTATGAGGAAAATGTTTCACAGAGTTCCATGGTGAACACCAAAACAATCTAGTCAAAAAGTTCGTTAGTATGATTTTTCAGGATTTCTAGACAAAACTTCGGAGTGAATTTGTCTAAAGTGTTGCATTTTATAAGTCCTAAATTAATTTTTTTTTATCTCCTATATCTTAACCAACATTATTTATCGACTAAATTTGTATTTTAATCGATTTCAAATACTACGATACATATTTCTATGATTTTCACCTAATATGTTTTATTGAATTCATCTCTTACGCTATGTTCGGATGAATAGAAATTACTGTTCAAGAGGAACTTCAAAGATTGAATTGAGAGATTGATGGCGTTTGGTTTAGGGGATTTTCGAAGACGGAATAAAGCGGATTTGCGAGATAAGTGTTTTTTCTATCACTCACTGATTCCCTGGGATTTGGAGTGAATTGCTTTGCAATGTCATGTTTGTCCTTCGTAGTTTGAATAATACCACGTAAAAATGGTATGTGGTGATGTGAGGTGCGTGGCTGTTGCCATATTGAACATGAACATGTGTTGAAGATGGAGAACATGAAGAAACAAGCTTGAAAGAGGGGTTGAAGAAGAGTGTATCCGGTTCTAATGGTTGAGTATTCAGATCCATATTTCATGTATTCGGTTCCAGTACATAGAACAAATTTAACACAACCTTGTATTCAGTTCTCGGGCTTTTGAATTCGGTTCCATTGCATACCAAATAGAATACTACGTTGTTGGACGATGATGTTGCCAAGGGATAGCAACGGTGGAGGGAGGCAAAACCGTTGCAGTTGGCGGATGTGTGGAGGAGGCGTTGATCGATCGATGGGTTTGCAGGTCAATTCCGCAGTTGTAGAGTTTGCGCTTGATGTGAATGTGGAAGAGATTGGAAAGAAGGAGGGAAAAAAGGAAGATGAGGTTGTGTTAATACTTGTTTCCAAGTAAGCTATGGAGGTTAATGATGAGTTCGTCTTCTTCTTCAATGAATTTTCCACTCTTTAGGTTAGGTTTGAGGTAATTTATCCATCTGAGTGAGGGAATGAAAGCTAGAAAGTAATTGGTGACAAAAAGGGTGGAAGGAAAATGGGTGGAAGGAATATAAATGAGAGGTGATGAAGAAGAAGAGGAGATGCAATTGACTTCGGAACCTTCTTTTTCTAAGAAGTAATGTAATTTACTAAAAAAATAATTTCAGTTTACTAAATTATAATTTTTTTACATTTTTAAAATTAATTTTAATAATTAATTTTAATTTTTTTTCTCTTTATAAATATTTTTACAATTAAATATAACATTAACAATTATCATTTTATATTATTTTTAAAACTAGGGGTATGTTAATAATCTTCAATTTCTACTAATTAAACAATTTTTTTTATCTGGTCAAATCCTATACTAATTTTCATACATTTTACTTCTAAATCCACTTTCACTCACCTTCAAATCCACTCAAAAAAACAAAATCAATTCATCCTTAAATTTTCACAAATTCATCCACTCACTCTCTTCCAAATCAATATTCTGATAACACCCTTAATGATTACCACATCGGATAACCAACCAATTAGATCACTCTCATTCAATTTTAATAGGAGATTGTACAAACTATCAATAGCATAGTCAGAATTTTAATTCTGAATAAATACATAATATAGTATGATTCTTTAGAAGAATAAAAATATATTCTCTAATCGTCTAATATATATACTACATTCAACAAAACTAAAAAAGAAACAAAAAATTCCGTAAAGGCACACGATATATCACAGCTTCTACTCGGGAAATGTATAAATAACCAATCTATCAGTGCACAAAGAAGCACACAATCGAGCCCTGTAATAGCTGCAGCTTCTAAAGTTCAGAAATTTCTAGTTCAGGTGTTTACATTGACTCTGGACATAGATCACACACCCTAAATCCTAGTTCCCTCGTTTAAATTAATTTTGATCCACACATCACAAGTTGCGTAAAATAATGGTTTCGTATATGGGCTGTGTTTGAACATGATTTTGGATCTCAACCCACCGTTTGAGTAGAAGGGGGAAATAGTTGCTTTAGATTGGGAACGTTTTAACGTTTGCCCAAATGCTAGAAGAGCTTCAACAATCAAGCCATCTACCTCAGCTCCTGTAAGACAGCCAAAGAAAAATAAACAATCTCAAGTTTAAATAAATGAAAAACTCTATACACATTAGTCTGTACCTGGAAGGTTTATAACCTTGGAAACCTCTCCCATGCTTAATCCTTGGTCACCAACCAGCCTTTTGAATGGCAGCATAAACAACACTTAAGACCTCAGCACAAATGCCATATGCATGTTCTGGATTGGAACACTCCTACATCAATCGTCGTTCATTACAATTCAAGCTATTTTAAAAGAAAATTCTTGTTGATAAAATCAGCATCCATGATCAATTATAAGTAATTTCTTTAGTCATTATCCTTCTAAACTACAGCTCATAAAATAACTCTTCAATATCAATTAGAGTCACAATAGCTTTTGGTAGAAAAATATCACAAAAGTACATATGGCAGAACTTTCTTTTGATTTAAGATTTCATTACAAGTTCCACTAATAGCGGTAACAAAATAAGACTACAGAGACATTATATTTATCAATTCAGATCAAACAACTAAATATACAAGAAATAATAAGAGGTTAATTATTTCATTCAATGTCTTTAATATGTAAATGGTCTAAATTCAGAGAGTCATTATTTCCACTCATAATCTACATTAAAATAATCATGCAGGTTCCTTGAGATTTTGTATGTTCCTATATATTTCACTTAAAATGTCACTTAAGATTTTGCAGGTTCCTAAAGGTTCTCTTACCCATCAGTTTTGTCTGACCCTCCTATCACATGTTGGCTTCAATTTGTTTAAGACACATTGGCTAATGAGGAGGATACAATCTTGACGTGTTGGCTTCATTTTGTTTAAGATACATTGGTTAATGAAGAGGATACAACCTTTAGGCACACTATCCTCAAATTCTACCATTTATCTAGCGAAAGCTTCATTGACTTGGACAGTTCAAACCTTCAATCGATGGTATCAAGTGTTAATATCAGTTTTATAACAATGTTTCAATAGTCTCTTTCTCCAACGCCAATCCAGGAATTCCGATGAAGCTATTTCCAGGCTGTGGTTTCTGAATTCGCCTTTGCTGCATTAATCTTCTTTCTTTGGACATTTCATTCCATTGACCGGTGCTAGCATACACGTTTGCAAGAAGAACATAATCACTGCTATGATCATCAGGTTCCAATTCCAACAGATGGTTCCTTATCTTCTCACCCAGTTGAACATTTCCATGAAGTCGACACGCAGCTAACAAAGTCCTCCATACAATTGCATTGCACTTCACTGGCATGTTCTTTATCAAATTGTACGCATCATCAACTAAACCAGCTCGGCCCAAAAGGTCCACCATGCACCCATAGTGCTTTATTGTGGGTTGGATGTTATAATATCTGTCCATAATATCAATACATTGTCTACCTTCATCAATCAATCCTCCATGGCTACAAGCACTTAGAACCCCCAAGAAGGTAACATCATTCGGCCTCTCCACATTCTGTTGTAACATCTTTGAGAAAAGCGCTAATGCTTCCTCTCCGTTACCATGCGACGCAAGACCGAGAATCATCACATTCCATGAAATCACATTCTTCATTTTCATGCTGCTAAATATGTGGTAGGCTTCTTCCACTGCTCCACACTTTGCATACATGTCTATTAGGGAATTGGAGACCGATATATTCTCACAAAGGTTAGTATGTTTTTGTACAAGAGAATAATGGATTCGCCTCCCAAAATCGAGGGCTCCTATTGCACCACACGCTGAGAGGGTCACTACCAGAGTGGCGTGATCCGGTTGCAGGCCACTCCGCAGCATTTTAGCAAACAGATGGAGAGCCGACTTATAGTTCCCACAATGCACGTGACAATTTATGATAGAATTCCAAGCCACTAAATCTGCATTTGGAATTTCCTCGAACAGGTGGTGAGCGGTTTCTATGTCCTTCGCCATACCGTACATGTGCATCAGAGAATTTCTAACGTAAGTATGAGTTTGGAGTCCAAGTTTAAGGATGTTGCAATGCAGTTGCTTTCCCAGTGTGACTGATCTCAATCCACCAATGATTTTAAGAATGAAAGAGAATGTAAAAGTGTCAACTGCTGCCACATCAAATTCTCCCTGCAGCATTCTCCTGAGCAAGTCAATGGCCTTCTCTGGTTGGCCAGTCATCCCGAAGCCCCTGATCATGGTGTTCAATATAAACGCATCGGGTTTATCGATTCTGTCAAAAACCCTGACAGCGTAATTCATATTTCCGTTGCCTGAAACCGCGCAAAACTCAATGATCTTTCCCACCAGAAGCGGGGTCTTATGGAAGCCACTCTGGACTACACGACCATGCATCTCCTTCAACTGCTTCATGCTCGAACACTGCTTCAAAAGTCTCAAAAGACTTTGTTGAGCCTTCCAAAATGCTCCGTCTTTGGGACTCATTACATTCAAATAAACCTTGTTCTCCAAATTGAAATATGGATGCTTTTCCTTGATGGCAGCATAAACTCGAAATTTGACCTTTGGATCTCCACATTCGCTAATCTCTCAATTCAATGCGACAAACAGTCGCCATAATAAGTATAACACGTTTTATTACATTTTTTAGTGGTATTATGATGAACCTAATTTCTGTTCATAGCGGCACATGCTTATATAAAATAAACATGTTTAGAAGGCTGATTTTGCTTAGCTTTTCTTGTTTTAAAATAAAATTTAGACTCATGATTATCATTTTGTTTTTTAGGATTATTTTGAGAAGAATAGAGTTTGGAATCAGTGCTCAACACCTTAGGCTGTCCTAAGAGTTAAGAGAACTCATTTTTAACCTTCTAAAGGTGAAAAAAAAGGTGTTTCTTATCTTCAAGGCAAAGGAACAGTCTATAAGTTGTCCTAACTTATAGAAACATGTCTTTATAACTTCTAAGAGGTTCTCCTATCTCTCTCTCTCTCTCTTTTTGGTTAATGGAATGCCTAATAAACTTTTGAATTATAATATTATACATGCATTCTTTATTTCTAACAATCAAATTTTTTGTTTTCTATATTTATGCGATGCTTAATATCTATTTGCTTTAATTTTTCTTTTCAAAACACAATACACTTCTCCATCAATAGCTAATTGTTGACCAATTCCAATAACCTCTCACTTATCACTTTCATTAATGTAACAACCTTTTCTTATGTATTATTCTAACAGGCTAATTGAAGTTGAAGACAACTTCAATTTGTCAATAATTATTACCTTTATCAATATTATTGTTGGGTTCTTACTATTTTTGACAAATGGACACATATTGGTGGACAGAAGTGTCTCGTAAGGCATAATGTGGTAGGATGGAACTCGCTTTGTAATTTGTCATTGAATTGAGGTAAGGACTAAGCCTTTATTAGATCCACAATGTCATTTTCGCAATATTGAAATATTTACCCATTGTAATGAATGTAGTTATCGAAGTGTGTGTTGAGGCTGAGCTAATTTCATGTAAAGGTCTTAGAGAAATGTTGTTTACTTAGGTGATATAACCATGGGTGTGCTTCTAAAAGCATGGGTATCGAAGTGCGTCGGGGTTGGGATGATTTCATGCAAGGTTTTAGAAAATGGTGTTCACTTATGCGACATAATTGTGGGTGCATTTGTAAAAGCATGGGTAACCACATATTTTTGCTCAACTATTCATGTATGGATAACAATTATGCACAACAACCATAGGCATCCTTTTGAGTTGTTCGTGGATTCCAATGGTTTAATGCATGAATGTGAAGTTCATCATGTGTGGTTGGATCTAGTGTGGTTGTTGTTGTAACACCCCAATTTTGGGATGCCACGATTATGAGTGAAATACCATTGGAGGAATCCAAATTAATTGAGTCTTTAAAATGCAACAAAAATAAACCAAAATTCCAATTTAATTACAATCTAGATATCCTTTAATAATACCATGTCTAGATTTTCTTAACTCGTCTGAGTTTCACAAGTGTTTTAATTCTCTTCAGAAATGTAATCAACGATTGCTCACGATATCGCAGAGAGGATATGTGTTCGATACAATACAGTTTATAGGCTCGTTGGATGTTTCTCTCTTTTCAGTTTTATCTTTTCTTACAATAGTAAGCAAATATTACAATGAAGCTTGAGAGTATTGCTTGACTTTTATTTTTCTCTTCTCTGATATTTTATTTGAACTTGAGCATTATGTGCTTTTCTTCTAAACATTTTTCGTAGGATTGATATTTATGTTGTAAGCTATCCTTTTCATTCTTGTTTTGAATGATCTTCTACTTAAAGGCTTTTTCAAAAGATATTTGTTAGAATGACCTCTTAGCCTTGAATCTTGTGTCTTCTCTATCTTGCGTGTAAAGCAGTCGTTGGTTAAAGTCAACTTGTCAGAGCAGACTTGTTTTTTTAGTATTTTGCTCAAAGTAGGTTGTACTATCTTTCAAACACGTCTTCTTATGAAGAGAACATTCCGTGAATGTCTTCTTTGTCTCTAACGTCCACTTCTGATATATTTCCAATAAAGCATGTGAACGTGTGTTGTAGGTTATCTGCATAGAATTGAGTAGATTGTGCATGCAACAAATATGTCTTATCTTTGATCACTTTTGTTGTTTTTGGATGTTAAGCATTTAATGACATTTAATGCATGTTCAGAACAACAAAGTGTTTTTTTACATTTTCTACCATTGAGGTAGCATTTATCATTTAAGCTTTTTTTTAAGATACCAACACTGAATAAGAGCTTTGTTGTTGGACGAAGTAAAGATTTCAGCTCATGGTATCGTCTAGTTTGTTGTAAACATTTTTTGGGATATTGGCTTTTTAGAGCTAGAGTGTTTAACACGTTTCATCTTCTATAAGATTTTGAATCTTTGTTTAAGAATTTTAGAGGGTTTAGTTAAAAACATTGTCTTGACACCTTTTTGTTTTTCGAGGGTTCAACTGAATACCATTGGGTACAATATAGCTTATGCGTTTAACATAATTCTCTTAGACGCTTTGACTTCGTTTATCGTTGCGTTTGGAAGCTTTAACCTAGTTGTTTTCCTAAGTGTTTTCAGGTTTTTCTATGTTGCTGGATGATTGGGGATTTGTTCCTAACACTTGTGTTTCTACCTATCCCATTATTATGGTTAAGCTTTTTATATTCTTGTCTCGTTTAATGTTATTTGATTAAACTTCAAAACATAAAAGTGTTTAGACATATAGGTCTTATATACAATTTTGCCTTAACAACATGGTCAAAAGCCCAAAACTCAAAATTTACTAGGTACAACGAGAAAACCCCACAACAACCGGTCATATCTTCATACACATACATCCAAACGGCAACACACATATACACAACTTACACCCAAAAACATGTTTTTGCTCTCGTAACCTATTCAAAATCATTCATACTATCATTCACCACGTATAAAAGGTCCAAACAACATCTACCAACAAATTTTACAATAAAAATAGCCAATAAAAAGAATGCAATAGTATCAATTTGATAATACCACAAGATCATATATAACATGCAACCAACTACAATAAAAATCAAGAATGACAAACATCAAGAATAAAAATCAAGAATGACAAAGCCAAGAATAAAAATCAAGAATGACAAAAGTCAAGAATAAAAATCAAGAATGACAAAACCAAGAATAAAAGTCAAGAATGACAAAACCAAGGATAAAATCAAGAATGATAAAACCAAGAATAAAAATCAAGAATGACAATAGTCAATAATAAAAATAAAAAATGACAATAGTCAATAATAAAAAAATCAAGAATGACAAAAGTCAAGAATGTAAGCTCTCCTACCTGAGTTTCCCGGTAAGACTTTTTCCTAGAATAAGCAATGCCCTTCAACAACTACCCTGAGCTCTTACAAACCTTTATAGGATCAAACTCACACCCTCAAAGTTTATGTCTCTTTTTTCCCTAATAACCAGAGTTTCTATATAAATAGGAGGTGTATAGTAACCACTATGTATGAAATTAATTTTTCTTATGTTAAATATACATAGGTATTCTATTTATAATAGAAGAAATATGGGCTAAGCACAAAATAGTAATAAGAAGTAATAACAAGCTAACTAAAGATAAAATATAAAGATAAAATAAAAATAGGACATATATCTAAGATATTTAATAATAATCTATCTAAGAGGAGATATATTTAGCCGAATTGGGTTTATTTTCAAAATATTTATAAAAGCCCATTACTTTCATAATATAATAAATAAAATTATCTTTAACTTAATTAATTTTGACAAGTCTTTAGATAATATATTCTATCTTAATATCTTTATTCTAATTGATTATGATAAGTCCCTAAATAATACATTCTATTTTATTATTATTATCTAACAATAATATCTAATTATATATAATAATATTTCAAAATATTTTTTAATTTGTAACAATATCTCAAGATATCTTTTAATTTGTACATGTATATAATATATAACAATATCCAAGAATATCTTTTAAAATGTCTAACAATATCTAATAATGATTTTTTCACTTGAATAATTTTTCCCCAAATCTTATTTTTTTTAGAAAATAAAATAAACCCTTTAAATAAAAATAACAAATTATTTTATCTTTTTATTTAAAATAGCTAACCACATTTGTACATTTTTCTTAATTATTAAAATTTCTAGAATCTCGCATCCCCACAAAAAAAAAAATCATCCTCGAAAATGTGCTTACAAAAAGTATCTTCTTTTTATGTTTTTCTATGATAAAACCTAAGAGAAATACTTAAACTATTACTTAAATAAACTCAACAACACAATCATACTTTAACGTACAATAATTATTATAAATATTAATACACATTAAGCTTGTAAATAAAACAAATAATAAAAATAATAAACATATATTATACATAGAACAAGAATTAAATACATGACCACTAAGAGTTCTAACTAATTGTGCTACTCTTCACTTCTATAATAATTATCTTTTCTTATTTTAAATAATGACTCCTTTGATTACCACATTTTCTAGATATCTAATTTTTCTGGGTCTTTCAGTTGTAGTCATTAGTGTGTGTGGGTTTCCTTTATTACAACATATGTCCATGGTGTTAAAAATGTCTATTGTAGGTAACTATTTAAAGAAGATGAACTTACAACATACTTGTAAACGGTGCACAATTGTCATCTTTGTTTTCCAAGGACAAGTAGACAATATTATTGGTGAATAAAGTGGTGGTATAATCCTTTGTGTTAGTATCACATTAACACTGCCACTAGTAGACACATTATCACATTAACTCTATCACCACTAAGTGTGCACTTGGCCATGAAAGATTGGTCACCTGAATATCTAGTCATCTATCTACAAATGAGTGGTCATCCATGTTTTCACAAATGAACTTCAGACAAGTTCACCTAAGCAAACACATTTCGCTTAGTCCTTTACATCAACATTTCTCGCTTTAGCGAAGCATAGATTGGAAAGGCCATGTTGGATTCATTTGCATTTTCGTTGTAGCATAGTAATTTCTCCAATGAGTGTCACATTGCCAAAATCAACATTGCACCAAAAATATGTCAACTTAGAACTATCCAAATGAGCATGGAAGAAAAAGGAAACAAATGTGCACCAATTAAACCTATGAAGAAACTTTTATTTCGTTAAGTGGGATTGCATATACTATTGTCTAAATTCTTATATTTCTTCGTGTAAAAACAATACAATAATATCAGGGTCTAAACAAGTTTAACAAAAGAAACTTAATATAATGAATTCTAACAAATAGGTATTTACTGATATTTCTTCGTGTAAAAATAATACGATAATATCAGGTTCTAAACAAGTTTAACAAAAGAAGCTTAATATAATGAATTCTAACAAATAGGTATTTACTAATATTTCTTCGTGTAAAAACATTACAATAATATCAGGTTCTAAACAAGTTTAACAAAAGAAGCTTAATATAATGAATTCTAACAAATAGGTATTTACTAAGGTGTATTTCTTATGTTGCACGTTTACCTTTACCTTCCATTTCTGCATTGATAGCACACGTACTTTTATACTGATTGGCTCTAACTTGAGTACGTCCAGTTCTCCCTTAAGACCTTTTAAGGGTTTCACTAATCTTTAACAAATATTACACGAGTTTCACCACTTCTGATTTACAACGAGTATCAATCATTCTTGATCTCAACACTAGTCAACTGACTAGATTGTTTAACTTAACTGAGCTAAAAATCAAGTGTCCTTCTAAATTTACAAAACAACCAAACAGGTTTTTCAAACAAGATACAAATTTGATAACTCTTAGACAAAGGATAAGTTTTCAATACAAAGCAAATCTGAAAAACTTATAAAAATTTTATCTTTAAACAAAAGCGTTAGATGATGTAGACAAAGAGAGACAACGTAACAAGAAGTTTTTTTTTTTATATACATGCAATCATCTATATATAATCTTCTTCGATAAAGATTCGCTAGATTGAGAGTTGACTTCTATGTAGATTTCATAGCCTTTTGAGATAGTTAGTTTGATTCAAGTCTACATTGTAGAGCTACTGTGTTTTATCAGAACTTTTTGAGTGAACTTTTGTACTTTCATGATCTGCAGAAATAAAGAAAACAAAACATACAAGCAAATAAGTACTTTTCATACGTACAATAAATGTTTTAAACGTTGATAATCGTTTAGGCATATTGCATGTTTAAAATATTTTCGCACACGTCAACTCATTGATAGAAACATTGTTTAAGAAGCAAAGCATTTAATATATGATTTCTAAACTATATAAAATGTTAAACGCCTTATTTTATAAAATTGTTTGTAAGTTTTATTACATAGTTTAGTGGGCTTTTCCTATATGATTCTTTTATTTAAACGTTCATTTGTTCAACACTATTTAGATATAAAATTTTAAACTTTTGTGTTTTGTTAAGAATACACTTAGACGTTTCCTTTTGTTAGTCATTGTTTGTTAAACATGATTTATTAGACTATATATGCTATAGAAAATACGGTTTTCGCAAAACATTATTTAATAGATGGTTTATATTGATAGCACTTATTATTTGTTAAAATTCAAAATAAAAAATGTTAGACTATCTTATCTCTTTAGACAATTTTGTTTTGAAATTATTAAATTTTTAAATATATACCAATGAATAAAAGATTTACAAATTACATGTACAACATTTCATTTATTCAATATTCATAGAGAAAAAGAATTCAATCAACTGCTAGTTTTATTCAACATTCATACAGAAAAAGGTTTCAATCAACTGCTAGTTCTTTGTTATCTTCCAAAATTGCAGTTCTACGTCTTGATTCAGATTGTGATGCCAACCATTTGCTTTTTCATATCCCTGCAGATTGTTGAAAAATATATACCAATGAATAAATATTTATGCAAAATTTAGAGAAAAAAGAGTATAGATTGAGAAATCTAAAAGTAACTAACATGCAACGAGGAATGCGACATGCTGAGTCTGTACAAGTCCTTGAGTGTAAAGCTATTGCCTGCCAAACCTTCTTACAAGGTTGGCATCCTCCAGAAACTCGAACAGTACACCTACTGGCATGATAAAACAACTTTCTTATTTTAAGGCAGTAGGGATAAGCGCATGCTTGAGTTTGAGTTGAATGACACTCTGATGCGTGCTTTATAACATCCAGCAGTTCCTACAACTGCATGGTAAGGTTGGTCAGCAATCATGCATGCATGCATATTATTTCATAAGAACGGAAAATAAAACTAAGGTTGACTCATACCACTGCTGTGTTCTGCTTTAACTCTTCATTTTCTGAAGAAGATAACGCGGCTGAATAAGTTTCAAAACGTGTGTGTATCACGTTGAGTGAAACTTATTCCATCAGTCCTAGTCGTAGGGTTGCTCAAAAAATGGAGCATCATCATTGAGGAATACTTGGCTCGACGGAGTGAATCAAACTGAAATCTATTCCTTTGGCAAAAGCTAAGAAAGTTATATCTGGTATCAAATAACTCATTATTAATAATGATATCTTTCTCCTTAGTTGTATCACGATGGATGCCTTCAATAAGGACCTGGAATCAGATGAACACATTCAAACATGTACGGTGTCTCAAAAACTCACCAAGAGTTGATGAAAAAATCATATGAACATATCTTAAAGTTTAGGAAGTACCTCATAAAGTTTGTGCTTCTCGGCTTTTACAGAAATGTGGGAATCAAAAGTGTGACATCTGCAATGTTCACATGAAAAGCAAACGACATAAGCATTTCTTATCCTGCTACCAAATATAAAGCCAGAAACATGCAACATATAGCACACGAGACAAAAGAACCTGAACAATTTATATGGGTGAAAGGGGAAAATCAGTTCAAATATTTGATGTTTAAAGGGTTTTCACCTTTCACACTCCTGAAATATCTTGCACTCCTTGCAAAACCATCGCTTCCCACACTCTATCACTTTATGGCAGTGGATGCAAACGTACTGAAGTTGAACTACCATAAAATCTTCCTTGAAAGGTGATATGGTTTGTCCCAGCTGGTTTATAGGGTGGTAAAAAAGAAAAGAAAGATCAAATACAGCAAATAAATATGGATCAACATTTCATTCAAACATGTATAACAGCATATATTCTGCTGTATAAGATTCATTTAAGTAAATATAGAACACTACAAGGAAACTGCAGGTAAATATCATATCTGTCTAGGATTAACTAATAAAAACAGACAGAAGAAAAGTTGAAAATAACGATGGCATGGACTAATTTCAATGTAATAATGCAGGGCTAAGGGTATTTTTGTTTCAGTAATAAACTAAGTAAATAACTAATAGTCTGACATGATATATATCTGTGTTGTTAATGAAGAACAACTTCCTGCTTTGTTAATCCAAAAATGTTAACAATTGAACTGGTTTTCTTTGATTATTAGAACTCGAACTCTAATGTCCTTATTTAATAACCTTTTCAATCTTTCATAAGAAGGATTGACAAACAAACTAAACTACCAAATAATATCCAACTATGAAGAGCTAATATAACAAAAAAACCTACCTTCTGCATCACTAGAATATCTTTGGCAGTTCCTTTTGAAAGATTTACACATCCCATCCACTTCAAAGATCTGCTTGGTATTAATTTCATAATCTTTTCTCGGTTTCCTCCAGTTTGCTGTTCAATCTCACTGGCTTTATCCATAGCAGCACCAGACCAGAAGTCTCCGTCAAAGTAAGGCAAACGAGCAGCCGTTACCTTGGATTCACGTTTTCCAGTAGGAACAAAGAAATAATCGTATATATTTGATAAACCAACAACAATATCCTGTTCAACAGCCTTTCTTAGTGCTGAATGATACCTACATGAATAAAACAAACAGCATATATAATTTTTCAGAGATGATGAAATTAATAAAAGAATTTCATAGTGCCTGAAAACTAAAAACAGACAAGGACAAAAAGACTCACCAATGTCGTAGTTGATCTTTTTTCGGAGTTTTTTGAGATTCAGGATGACAGTAGAATATATAATCTTCTCCCTTTATAGATGGACAGGACCATATGTAACAAGTTGTAAAACCTCTTTTCTTGCAAAAATCAAGATATCCAATCTGAGGAACAAAAAAGCAAAACATGAATGGAAAAATTGATTGTTTAAAGTGGTTTCCATATTAATGAATTCATATAATAAACAAAATTTGAAAACACATACCAATATTTCATGGTAAACGAAGGTACGGAGAGATTCTGTGGCCGAGATATGTATTTCTGGCCTAAAATACTTAACCGAATCGAGATATGAAATATATATAGAACGCTGATTTGGATAGCCGCATTCTGAGCCAAACTCTTGAGCATACATTGCAAAGAGACACACATCCACTCCATCAATCTTTTGAAACAGAAGAATAACCTGAAGCAGAAGCAAATGCTGTCATTTCGGAATACAACAGTGTAATTAAAAGTAAATATATTCATTGATTAAACTGTTTATTTACTTTTGAAGCGTAAGAAAACTCTGCAGGATAATTATCCCCCTCAAAGATATTCAGAAATTCTTTCTTCACTTCAATATGTTTGTCCACAGATAGCACAACCCTAACAGAAAGATTGTCTGCTACAAAACCCTAGTAATTTGATTGACACCAGACGAATCAGAAAATATGAACTTTCTAGAGTAATACCTAAATTTTTTAAAAGGAAGTAGGAAGAAGTAATTGATAAAGATCAATAATAATAAACATTATGTGTACAATTACCCATACTGCAGCCTTTTTAGGGCTGAAGAATAGCTACTTTTAGTATAAACTGTACCATAGTTCTTTAAGGATACAGATTAATAATTTACATCCCACTTTCAGTTTACTTGTTTAAATAAGATTACAAAAATGTTAAAGAAACTGGGCACATGCATACTCAAACATAGCTAATTAAAATTCTTTACTTGAAAATTCTTACCTCTGGAATCTTATTCCTTTCAATTTGACTGAGACGCTTCAAAAGCCTACTCTCTATGTGGTCACTAAGCATGGTTCTCGGGAAGTCTTTAGCATCAAAGGGTACACGCACATCATTTCTATTTTCGTTTAGGCAGCATAAAAGGCAGATATATTCAGCACTGTTATCTAAATCTTTTCTATTGTTATAGAGTGCGCATATGTGATGCTGCCAATTTTTGCATTTACTGCATTGAACCCACTGGAAGAAAAATCAAAAGTGAGTTTGAAGTTGTCTACATTCAGATGAATATAGCACAAAGATATGATTAAATGTACCGGTTCTTCGCATTCTCTATCATTTTTAGTTTTGCAAAGATCTGTCTTGGAAACAGTTGTCCCGTTGAATGTGATGTTACCACCTCGAGCATTCCTATAGCATGTAGTACAAAAGCAATTATGTGTGTCCTCTTCTTCTCTTCTATAGTAATAACATGCATTATGCCTGATGATGGTGCCGCAACAAAAGCAATAAATTGGCTCAGGGCCAAAGTACAGCCTTGCCATTGAACATAATTGGCATTTGTAAGATTCTCCATCCGTTGTACCCTATTAGGAGAAAGGGTTAGTTTGTATATGCTTCAAAAAATCCAAAAGCAAACTTGCCAATTCTACAACAAATTCACACTACACCAAACTAGTAAGAGTATTGAAAAAGATCATGTTAATGAAAAAGCAATAGTAGGTGTATAATAACATTATTATTATCTTGATTTCTGAGACTTATAATGTGTTCCTCTATTCGATTTCTTGTTAAAGATTCAGTTGTTGAGGAAACAGTATCAGCGGTTGGATGTATGGACTTCATTCCCTTTTCTTCATATTTTGGTTGAAGGACTTCCTCTCTAGCATTGGACTCATATTGCTTGGATGTGTTTCTGTCTTGCATTTCCTCTATATTTGAAGGGATGGATTTTCACAAACAGTTTTACATTAGAATCAGATCCACTAATAGCATCTACTAAGTTATAGTTAATTATCACAACACGTTATAAGCTTGTGTACCTTCATATAAAATTGGTTCTTGCTCAAGAGGCGGTCCAAATGTACCATTCCTTAAATCATGTTTTATCCAAGTATTGCTTTCCCATACGGGATTTGTAATTTGTTCCACCTCACAACCCACTTTTCTTCTTTTGGTTGGTGGTTGCGTGACTTCAGAAAGACAATGAAGGAAATGACTGGATGCTTCTGAAAATTCAAACCATACATCATACAAAAATTACTAGTTTGGAAAAAGGTAAAATAGAAATAAAACAGTTTTACATTAGAATCAGATCCACTTATAGCATCTACTAAGTTATAGTTAATTATCAGAACAGGTTATAAGCTTGTGTACCTTCATATAAAATTGTTTCTTGCTCGAGAGGTGGTCCAAATGTACCATTCCTTAAATCATGTTTTATGCAAGTATTGCTTTCAGATACTGGATTTGTAATTTGTTTCACCTTGCACTCAGTTTCAGAACCCACTTTTCTTCTTTTGGTTGGTGGTTGCGTGACTTCAGAAAGACAATCAAGAAAATGATTGGATGCTTCTGAAAATTCAAACCATACATCATATAAAAATTATGGAAAAAGGTAGAACAAAAACAAAACATGATAGTGAAAACAAAATTCAAAGTACCAACCAAATGACTTGGAGCTAGTTTCCAAATTCCTTCTCCCAACAGAAGCAGCAGAAAACTCAGAAAGCACATCCAAATCATTACATTTTGGTAAGTCATGTTTATTATATGCTGCACCATAATCAGTTACATTAATGCAAGGATGTAGCACTTTCTGAAAAGCATGTCCCGGTAGACTTCCACTAGACCAAGAATGCAATGACTCAGAAGATGGCAACGTGGTAGATGTGCAAGAAATAGTATTGTCTACTTGACAACTTTTATTTGCATCCAACATTTTGACTTTTGTCTTCAACCGCTGAACCAGTGTCTTTCTGTTGATATACTCCTCCTGTTATGCCAAACATGTAACAAAACTTATCAAATAGGATGCTTAAATAAGAAAATTTGGACAAAATTTGCATTTATACAGTTTCAAAACATACCAGTGAAGCAGCATCCATATATAGCTCGTTTTCTACAATATTTGCAATACCAGATGACTTTCTCTGATCCCAATGCATTATGGATATTAAAATTCCATAACTATAAGTAAAATTTGGTTAGTATCAACTCAATGACTATTTTATGATAAAGCAAAAGTCAGAAGTTGATGTAAAAACTTACATGTCATTTCTAATCTTATTACGGTAGTGGCTGATTTCAGGATGTTTACACCATACTTGATTTCTTATATTATTATATTGATGTCTTAAATCCAAATCTTCACGGGGAGGAAGGTTTGAGACTAATGATGAAGAACATTCTGGTTTACATTCGCTGGAATTCCCGACATTGGAACCTTTGACATACATCATCTTGTTTTATTAGAAACTGTTTATTCTGCAGGAACTATAAGCCACTATAAATTATCAGTGAGTGTTATAAATAAAGTCTAAGTTTTGATATGATATCTTTACTTAAAAACTTAAAGTAATTAAGTTTATCACATGCCAACTTGGAAAACAATTCAAATACTCTGAAGACCACCACAAAATAAAAAAAAATAAAAAAATAAAAATTGGATTCTTTTTATTAAGTATAGTAATTATAGAATTAGCATTAAATGGAGGAAAAAACATTATTTGCTGACACCATCTAAATCAACAAATGTCATGCAAAATCTAACAGAGATAACACGAAACGAGTCAAAAAAGTTTTGGAAAATTTGTTTAATGTGGAATTCATCTATTTACTCTTTTCTCATTATGTTGTCTAAATCATAGATGAACAGTGCGTGACAGTATCATTAAAAAAATTGACAAAAATAGAGATCAAAATTATATTAAGTCTTTTATTTATTTAATTCCAATATTCAAAAGAAGAAACCAATTAAATTTGGATTTGAAAAAAAAAAAGCAAATCACCAACAAACACTTGATAAAATAAAATAAAATAAAAAATAAAGAAGTAGATAAAATAAGAAGAAAAGAAACTAAAGATAGAATAAAAATGATAAATTATAGAACAATGATAAAGAGAGAGAAAAGAAAAACCTTCAAGTGAATGAGTAGTCGATCTATTCCTTTGGAAAGAAAAGTTTTTGGTGAAAATGAACCAATAGAAATAAGAGAATTTGTCTAAGATTAGGAATAGTCAATTTAATCCTTTGAAAAGAAAAGCCTTTTTGTGAATAAAAAAATAAGAGAATCTAATTGAGATTGAGATTAGAATCTATTTGAGATTAGGAATAATGGATTTAATCTTTTGGAAAGAAAAATCTTTGGTAAAAATAAATGAATAAAAAAATAAGAGAATCTATTTGATATTAGGAAGATAAAAAAAATTAAAATCCCTCTAATGGTTTAAACAAACATTTTATTGTAAATCTTTTGAAATCTTAAGAAATATATAAATTTTATCTTTCATTATATAGTTAGCTTACACACTAATTACAATTAAATAAAATAAAAGATAACTAATTTATTTTATAGATTTTCTTAAATTAAAAAATATAAAACGTTCACTTTTTATTATATGATTGACAAACACTAAATCAGAGTGAAATAATGTAAAAGATAATTCATATTTACAAATATAAAAGATTTCATTAATTTTAGAAAGATCTAACAAATATTATATTTACTCGTATAATCAAATAAATAAATTATTTAGAAATATCTTATCAAGAATTAATGGGTTAAATATACTTTTAGTCCAAAATTAGAGATTAAACATATATGTTTAAATGTCATTAATATTTTATACAGAGACTAAAACTAAAAATCACTGAAATTTGATGGATTAAAAGCATATTTAACCCATAATTAATTTAAGCACAAATTTCCGAGATCATCCTTTCGCGTAGACTTTTCTTCTCCGTCATTTCCGTGCCATACATGTTCACTACCAAGCATCCGCTGATAGCCTAAGATCATGCGGATCTGCTTCCAACTACCGGAACTAGACGGCATAACAAGCTGATGACGCTTGTGTCCATCCAACGTATGCACGTCTTCACCAAAGCAAGAAGAGTCATCCTCATCCACATACGTCATTGCCACTGCGACTTTGGGAATTAGGGTTTTTGGGAATTTTGGGAGTTTTGAAACTTGTTTATAAAATTAGAGTTGGTTGTTGTTTCTCATTTTGCGATTTAGGATTTAGATATTTGAATAGAGTTTCTCTTTCTGTGTCTCGTGACGTTGAGTGTGACGGTGAAAGAAATGGTTTTCAATTTCGACAACTACCAGTGACGATGAACTCCAGTCCAGTTCTGACAATGTTGGAATGCGAACGGTATAATAATGGTTGCTTCGGGAGTAGAAGAATGACACCACCACCCATAAAAGGGTTAAATGTGTTTTTAGTCTCTATATTTTGGGGGTGATTTTGGTTTTAATCCCTCTTTCAAACTAAGGTACAATTTAGTTCTTCAACTTTAGAAAACTCTAATTTTAGTCATCTTTACCAAATTTTTTTAACTTTATTTGTTGTTTCAAACGCGTTTGAAACAACAAATATAAAGTTAAAAAAATTTGGTAAAAAGGACTAAAACCAAAAACCAGAGTTTTCTAAAGTTAGAGGACTAAATTGTATCTTAGTTTGAAAGAAAGATTAAAACCAGAATCGCCCCAAAGTATAAGGGACTAAAAACATATTAACCCATAAATAAATTTAACTTATTTAAATGTTAAAATAAATAAATTTCACTAATGCCAGTTTAGTGTGTTACATGATTATGATGAAATTAGATTCCAATTAACTTAATTTTCAGGAATTTAATTGAAATAAATAGAAAAATACAACCACCTATTTTTTATACATGAATTGGAGCGGATTTTGAGTGACATTTTGACTAAAAAAACAAGTTTTTAATGTTCATTTGTTGAAGTACAGTGAAACATTATAAATAAGTAGTTTAAATATTGTTTTTAAATCCTTTCACAATGTTTAATCATAAAAAGAGAGTTTGAAATAACACAATATTTTTTCTTAACATCTTTTAAAGAATTTTATTAACTTTTAATAAAGATTACAACGAATACCAATGACTCTTGGTTTACAAATATTTTCAATCACTCTTAGTTTACAAGTATTTTTATTCACTTTTGATTCATCAAATATTATTAATACTTTTTATTAGATTCTAGACAAACTGTCTAGAATGTTTAATTTCACTCCGTTTTACGTATTTAAATTCACTTCAAATCTACAAATATCATCAAAATGTTTTTGGTTTGCAAGTATATATTTAATTGACTCTAAAAAAGATGATATATTCAATACAATGAAATCTGAAAACTTGAAAATATTTTTTTCTCTTTTATAGAAAAATTTAGACGATGTAAACTTAGAAAAAGAATAACAGCATAATGATTCAAATAATTGTTGTTATCGTACTTCTTGTTAGTTTGATAGACATTATATCTCAACCCAACAGGGGTTGATAAATTGGTTTCAAAATGCTTTTTAAGTTTCTATAAAAAAAATTGGGAGTTTTAGGCTGTTTTCAAGAGATCCTTTAATCTTTAAAGATTTTACAATACAATAGGTAAGAATAAAGTAAGAGTACAACAAAATATTTAAACTGGTTTGACACTATGCAAGTCTACATGTAATCATCCTCCAACAATCTTAATTCAACGGAATTCACTAACTTTAAGAGTCGAGAATTACATGATACAAGATACACTCAATATGTTCTCACTCTTCTTAAATACAACAAACACACATACATAAAAAAGATGTTACATACACTCTTTAAGAGTCTTGCCTATGCAGCTAAGACTAAACTAATGCAAAAAAATACACAAAAAGATATAACTTGATGCACCATAATCATACATTTTACAAAGAAGCCAAATGCAAATCCTTGATTGATCTTTCTTTCACCCTTGGACTCTTAGAAACCTTGAATCTCTTTAATCAAATGTTGGTGCCTCCAAGACTGCTCTAAGACAACTCAAAACTATGTTCTTGTTTCACAATTTGATCACTTTCCAAGATGTTTTCTTGCCTGTAGAAGAATTAAAACACATATATATAACATAGGCACAAAATTGATATTTTTAATCGATTATGTTATTTACATAATCAATTAAGGTTTACACACTATTTTGATCGATTATGTTATTTTCGTAATCGATTAAAATTTAAACACAATTTCAATCGATTAGATAGTTTGCTTAATCGATTAAAACAGTGAGGGAAGCCTAGATTCATATAGTTTTGGTCTTTAGCTCAGATCAACCATTCTAAACAACAAAGACCTTATTTTACATGGAATCTAACCTAATATAACCTATTGTTTCAACCTATTCATCCAAGAAAGAACATCAACTATGATTATTAAGAAGGAACATCAAGTATCATCATAAAAAACTCACCACTTTATTTAGTTTGAAGATCTTGAAAGACTCCTCCTTTCAACAATCTCCCATTTTTTTATGATAACCAACTCCAACATGTTCTTCTTCTTCCTGCATCATTAAACTGTCAAATTTAGAGAAGATTGAGCCAGAAAACTGTGTTCCCTCTTGCTGGAGAACTTTCATATATATACAAATAATTACAATCTGTCAAGCTGATTTTCAGCCCACTAAATAAGCTAAAATATCATATACATTTATTACATTTAATTATCCTAATTAAGAGAATAATCAACCTACTAAATAAGCTAAAATATCATATACATTTATTACATTTAATTATCCTAATTAAGAGAATAACCGTTGCATATATTTTCCATTCATTGACATAAACAACATTTTTTCTCCCCTTTTTGGCTTTAGCAAAAAAAACTGCAGCAAGATCAAGAGCAAAATAAATAAAAATAAAAGTCTAGCGAAATTCAAAATATGACTTAACCACACTTTGAAACATGGTTAAGGCCTCGCTGATGTTTGAAAGTCGGTTGAGGCCTAGCCGTAATTCAAATTACGGTTAGGTCTCAACCAACTTTTGAACGTCGACGATACCTTAACTGTGTTTCGAAGTGCGGTTAAGGTTTTAAAACGTAATTCTTGCTCAATGTTGGCCTTTCAACGAATAACACCACTCGCAACAACACGAGACAACACCATCACCCACCACCGTGACCACCATGGACCACCACAACACTAACACCACGACCACACCGAATCAGCACCAGATATGAGAAGAAAAGGGAGTAATTCAGTAAGAAATGCAAAGTAAATTCGAAATGAGGGGTGCAAGTATGTATAAGTAAGGTCATTTAATTGGTTGGTGATAAGAAAACTCACCATTAGTGAATCATTAATTCACACACCGGTGCACGAATAGGGTAATAAGGTCTTTTTGGAGGTGCAGCTCGAGATTCTGGAGGTGCAGGGAGAACACCTCATGGGTTTTGTAATTGGTAAATGACCATTTTAGGTGGGGTTTATGACATTAATTGGTAGAAAGAGAAAGAAGTCATTTTAAGTGTATATGTGGTTGCTTAGGAAGATATATTTGTTTGTCTTGGTAGCAACAAAAAGAAGAAAAAAGGGTGCACCCAATATAAAGTAAAATGTTTATGTTTTAGTTTGACTTTGGTTGTGTCAATATTTAATTGAGAATTGTTCTTGAAAAGCTTCTATGGGAGCATCAATTTGTGAACAAGGTTGTTGGACAATAAGATTCGAATTATGATAACTCTTTCAACCGGAAATGCAGGAAGGAGGTTCTCTTTGGTCGTGGATGCGGGAATAAGATGGGTTCGAGTATTGATAACACTTTTGACCATGGATGTAGGAAAGATGTTCTCTTCGATCGTGGATGCGAGAAGATAATGAGTTTGAGTGTTGATAACTCTTTCGGATGTGGATGCGGAAAAGAGGTTCTCTTCGGCCGTGGGTGCGGGAAGAAGATAAGTATGGAGTTGGATGACAGGACAACTCAAACTAGTTGATTCTAATGAACATATGATGTGGTAGGGTACGAGGGATAGACCACTGGTTTGTGATAATGATGTGTAACCATGTTTAAGTTACCAGTGTGTCATTATTGTGGTTAATATATATCATTTGTGTGTGTGTTGTCATTCTTTTTATGATTGATTATCAGTTAATTCACTCCTATATCTGTTGTTTTGGTTTACACATGTAATGATTATTTTATATGAGAACAAATGTTATGCAGATAGTTCGAATGTTATATAATGCGACAAACAAATAGAAAAAGTGGGAAAATTTATGTTTGTTTGAATAAACTATTTTATTTGAAGTTTTACCTTGTAATTAAATTGAAATTATAATTTATTTTTCTGTAATTATAAGAATTTATTGAATTTGAATTTCCACACTAATATAATAATTTTAAAAATTTTAAATTTTTAGACATCTCCAAATTAGAGTTTAAAAAAAGTAATGAAACTTTCATGCGAAGTAAATTGTCATATTTATTTATTATTCATATTATTTTATTATTATTTAGCTTATTTTAATTCATATATAAAGAGGGGAAAAACTATTTTTATCTACCGAAACTTATACAATAAATATATTGTATTTTTTAAAATGGTTTAATGTCTCGGTAGTGTAATCAAATTTTTGGAAGGAGAAAGTGGAAATAATAAAAAACTTTAACTGCAGATCCCTTTTAATTGACAAATGTAATTGAGATTGGGGAGCCACCAGATTCGCATCTTCATCATCTCCACCAAAAACGCAAATCTGCAGCGCCTCCATGGCAGCCACCAGGGAGCGAAATCTTCTCCATCCACCATCGCTGAAGCACCGTAAGCTTTCTCCTGCACGAGCCATCATAAATCTCATCAACAGAATTGTGAATCGCGCCACTCCTCACGAGTTCGTCATCTACATCACCGGACCTACAAAGCAAAATCCAGAGAAGAACAGAAATGGCAGTCTCTCGCCGAACCTCCATTGTGGCGTAACCATCTCCCTCGCGTCTTCATCATCAACCTGCAAGCAGAAAATCACAAGAAGCGCACCACTAGAAACCAACCTAGAATCTTCTCCACCATCATCAAGCATCATCGTCGTCGTTGTTGAAGCCTAAATCGCCTCGACCACCATCGCACTGCCACTTTCTCCTTCATCTCCATCAACCTGTGAATAAAAAACACACAGAATCCAATTCGCGGCCCAGGCAGGAAGGCCTTCTTCCAACGCTAATTTGTTCCTTACACGAACCCTACCCCCAATTTAATCCCAATTTGTGAAAAAAATGTACAATTAAGTCCTTTTTTATCACGGCGTTAAATAACGATCCAGCAGTCAACTGTGAAGTTATCTGTGCATGGTGGTTGTTTTAGCTTCATAACGTGGTTACCTCGATGTGGGTAAATATGTGATTTTCAGTAAAACAGCCACGTCATTGAAAATCACATATTTTAAAATCACATATCTGAAAAAAAGAAATGAAGCCCCTTGCCTCTCTTCACCTCTAATCACGAAAACACCAAGTTTATTTCCCTGCAAAGACAGAATATCCAACACAAAGTAGGCTCTCACCCACACTCACATTCATACGCACACAATCCCATTATCATCATCAACCTTCACCTGTACTGTGAAAACCCATATGGCCATTTTCCTGCAAGAAAAAAGCCTGACCCATTATTTCCAGATTCATCATCTTCCTATTTCAAATCCCCTTTGTTAGAAAAAATTTTCAGCAACTCATAAGCCAACTTCTCCAAGAAATCAATTCGTTGTATACTATGTTGTTCGGTTTAATCAATCAACCCTAGCACCAAGGGGTGATACGAGTGTGAACACGAAAAGCAACTTGACCGATTGAGCCTTCTTCTGTAACGACGAGTTTTTGTTGGTTGACGTCTCTGTAATGGCGACCTCGATTGTGATAGCAAGTGCATCTTGAACCGCCATGAACGAGAACGGTTCATGCCGGTGGTTGACAGCGGCGCGACGCCCAACTTCACTAACGGCGGCAGTTTCGAGCTCAAAGAAGAAATGGGAGAGAGGGAAAGGGCTCCGCGTCGTGGCCGGCGTTGATCCTGGAGGTAAGCGGTGGCGTGTGCGATGCCCTGGGCCGTGACTCACAGCGGTCGACTACGAGAAGAGGACCTTGACGCGACGACCTTGCGCGAAGAGAATAAAGAGAAGAGAGATTTGGTGCGGTGGACGATGACTTGTGGCGGTTGATGCGGTGGCAGCCGGTTGACGATGGCTCCGGCGACGTCGTGGTCTGCAGCTCGCATCGGCCGGTTAGGCGGAGTGCCCGTCACGGCGACCACTTCTGGCGGAGGCGGTGATATACACTCTAGGGTTTCTGATTCAGAGAGGAGAGTTGGGTCTCTTTGGTGTTGAGTGGTAGAATGAGAGGAAGCTCTTCAGACCCCTAATGTTTCTGAGTGAGGGAATGAACTTGGGCCAGCCTTTTCGTTAAAAAATAAAAAAATAAAAAATCACATATTTACCCTAGTTAGAAAGCCTCGTTAACCTAAAACAGCCACGTTGCACATATGACTCCACGCTGGCAGGTGGATTGTTGAATATTTAACGTCGTGACAAAAAAGGACTTAATTATACACTTTTTTCACAAGTTGGGATCAAATTAAACTTTTCAAAAAAAGTAGGACGAACTTGAACATTCCCCATCTAACGAGGGACCAAAAGAGGTATTAAACCTAAATTTTAATACAAAATTCGTTTATAATGTCACGTCTCATTAATGTGAACTTTGACCATGCCATGTAACCAACATTTAAACGGCCGTTTGCCCAATTTGAAAACAGATCTTTAATTACTCCAATTTTACACAAAAAATAACCCAATTAAGACAAAAAAAGAAAAAAATACTTATTTGAAATTTCTCACCAAAATAGAGACCTACCGAGTCATTAAACCTTTTAAAATATACGGGTAAATGTACTAGTTAGTTACAGATGATATGAATTTGATATAGAACACAACACACAAATTGCACCTCACTCCAATTTTCGATTCTACATAACTTTTTTTATATATAAATCTTCAAAATAGTAATTTCTTATCAAGATGGTATAAAATATTTCACAAGTATATTATAAATATTTTTATTCTAATATTCTAGCTTATACGAATTACCAAACAATACATTAGCATAATCACAACATATTTTAAATTTTATTTTCAAATAAAATATTTAGCAAGTTTACCTTTTTTAATTATGAGCAAGTAATTGGGTAGATGTTTACGTTTTTATATTTTTATCATACAATTGTATATTGTGTAAAATGTAAGATTGAAGGAGAAAATATACAAGAAAAACTTAATATTTAAAAATAATTTATTAATGTAATTTGAGCTACTTGTAATTATATTTGTTACGAAATCACAATACAATTTCTTTTTTATCCATAAAAATGAAGCCTACAACAACTCACTCTCAATACCTATATTTATAGTATTTAAAGTACTTAAAACAAATTTTTAAGTTTGAATATATTACAAAGGTTTTTAATTCTTTTAATCACATTTGATTATTTAGTATGGTTAATGCAACGCTCGGGTGAAGATATATTTGGATTTAATATGATACTTTATGGTTACTATTATGTAATTCAACTCTAATTTTTTTTTCTTATATGTTTATTATCATGTTTCCAAATAGAAAATAAACATGAAAAGTTATTCAGACAAATTATTATCAATAAAATGGATCAGCTTTGAAATTTATAATATTATGAGATAATATAAGTACATGATATATTTATATAACTTAATTTATTGTTAGGACTAATCAATTATTTATTATTTTGTGAGGAACTCTTCGACTTTAGATTGAATTCTTCAATAAAGTGAGATTTCCTATCACTTGAAGTATAAGAGAAGTTGTGGATAACAATGATAGCAGCTTCGAACCAAGATCCACCTGTTAATGATATTTTCATGTTAAAACAAAAAGAAAGTAAACATGAAAATAACGAGCAAATAATAAAAAAGAAGTATTGAAAAACCACAAATTGAAGTGAGTCTTTCTTATATGAATGTATTCTTATATAGACTTGTTAAACCTATAGATATTAACAAATTTGTTAATAGTAATTTATTTTAAAAAATTTAGAATATCATATACAAATAGTTACATAAGTCCTCCAATATTAATAGTTTTAAATTGATGTTTTATTTCATCTCTCCTTTTTAATTTAATAATGAGATTGGAGTAAAAAGTATTAAAAAAAAAAAGTCATGTTGTATACTAAGGACAAATAAAAAGAATTTAATTAAAAGTTAATATATTTTTAAATAAAATTTCTGCAACATTTTATTATGTGGATGTGCAATTCATATTATATTCATACGCATGATTTGAATTATGTATAGTTGTTCATTATATATTATCCATAATCAATTTGGTTCTATAACTACATTCATTTAATCGATTCATTAAAAAAAATGTAATTTGATCAAGTCTATCCATTTGATTTTATGGTTGGTTAATAAGTTATCCCCTATTTTTTAAAATTCAATGGATCTTTAGGCCAATACTTAATGGATCAAAACTAATCCTACAAATTTTATAGTTAAATATATGTTTTTAAATTGGAATTAGAAAAAAAATTAATTAAATTTTAAGATATATTACCTCTAATATTATATAAAAGAAAATAAATAGGAACATTTTGCTTCTAAATATAACAAACATGCAACTATTTCAAAGTTAATATTGAATTTGGAATAAAATAAAGGTTAATGAAGACAATATAAAGAAAAACAAGACTACAAGATTCCATGGTTAATAGATGAATTATAAAAGTTATCTTTATAAGTTAAAATTATGTTATATATAATTTAAAAATCAAAAAGGTAGAAAAATCCTTTTACAAAGTAATTTATACATAAACTAATTTTAATTAAAAAAAAAAAAAACATTTTTTTTTTCTATCTCCAAGAAATCATTATTGAGAAGTTTGTCTAGATGCCCTACAGCATGTGATGCAAATCACCTTAATCAGTTTGATCCATTTTGCATTGGTTCCAATTCAACATCTTGGATTGCTACAAGCTTGGCTTTTCCACCATATACTTCTGGAAGAACCTCTTCACCAACCTCTCTTACAAACTCTCTTGTCTCATCCTCATTGGTCACAATTACAACCTGCATTCACCATCCAAACCCTTAAAATCAGAAGCTCAAGTCAAACAAAATTCAGATACTTATTCCAAGTATAAACTACCAAACAAAACGCAGAGACCACAGGTTTTAGGTACACCAAAAAAAATTCTGTTGTGGAAAGGAAGCATCAACATCTCTTAAATGTGGCTAGATCTTTACTGTTTCAGTCCAAAATGCCTATAGTTTTTTGGGGAGATTGTGTTTTGACTGCTACTTACATTATCAATAGGATTCCCACTTCTAATTTGAAAAATCACAGTCCTTGTCATATTCTTTTTCAACACTCTCCTGACTATACCCACTTTAAAATTTTTGGCTCTTTATGTTATGCTAATACACAGAATCATGATAGACACAAATTCAGTCCTCGGGCTGAGCCCACTGTGTTCATTGGTTAGAAATTGAACTTTTTAGCCAAGCTGTTCGAACAGTAGAAAATCCACCACAGGTGTATATTCATGGAAGTAATGTATCCCGATCTTCTACAGAAGCTTAGTATAGAGTTATTGCTTCCATCGCTTCATAACTGCTATGGCTTAAACAACTCCTACGCTTCTTCTAACATCAACCTCATATGGTCTTGTTGCTATGTGATAATATCTCTGTTATTCACCTTTTCACTTGTTGGGAATCTTAGTGTGAGTCTAAGTCTCACATTGGATAGAAATAAAAAAGTAGAACACTTTATAAAGATGAAAGACTCATTAACCCATTATCTTAAGGTTTTAGATAGAGAGTGGTGTCAATCCTTTATATGGTTGGACTTAGATGTTATTGTTTTCACCAAAGCCCTCTCATCACATAAGTTTGAAGTTCTCGTCTGCAAGTTGGCCCTCAAAAACATTTTCTCTCCAACTTGAGGGGGCTTTTATCATATGTGTTTATTATGTTTTATCAAGTTAGTTTTTAACTAGTTTAGTTAAGTCTTGTTAGCTTTTAATTGGTTTTTGTTTAATCTTTGCCTGTTATATAAACTGTTGGACCCTCTTTTCAGAGGAACAACATTCAATAAAGTTTTACCTTTTCTATGTTTTGAACTTTCTCTTCTTTTCTAGCTTTAGGTTTTATAGTAAATCTGATACACTAAATTTGCACCCATTTATATATTATTATAATTTGATTTTATCTCTAATCGATTTGGGATCTCACCCAAAGGAATTCTGCTTTCTTTATTGGAAGATGAATCAGAGATTTCACACTAACCAATAATATAGATAAAATTAAACTAAATAAACGAGATGCAAACAGGAATCTTAGTCAATTTAGGAAGCCTGATTTTCCTATAGTTCATAAACAAGATTAAACTATCAGAATCACAAAAGTAGAATGGGGAGTGGAGTGGAGATTAGAAAAGACGTGATGCATGTAGCCAATGAATGACAACTGTGCACAAGCATAAAATTTGCTCTTAGGATGGTAAGTACCTTTTCTAGGGTAGCCTTCTCTAGGAAACGAGAAACTAGTTTCCAAACACTCACAAAAAACCATGGCATGTGCAAAATATAGCATTTTGCCAAACGTTCAGGGTAGTAACTCTGCAGTTGAACCAAAAACGTAAAAACAAATTAAAATATGTCCTCTATTCATCTTTCAAATAAATGTTTATAAAATGCCACACTATATTGGTGCCAATTCAGACATGATATGAACAGGGATTTTGAACAAAATTTCAATAAAGCCAAAGTCTGATTTTACAGATTGGCATTTATGATATGTATGCAAATTTCAAGGAAAAATAAAATGAAAATTACCTGTAAAAATTGAAATCCTGTGATCAACCCACGTGCATCAATGTTTTTATATGTAATGTTTTGTAGATCAATAATCCCAATCAACTTCTCATTCCCTACCTCCCTTCCTTTGAAAGCACTGAAGTTGAAAAACATCAAATATTAATTTCTTAACTTTCTGTAAGATAAAGAAAATAAAGAGAGAGAACATAGATGAAAATTACAATTTGACAATACAACCTTCACTATAGTTGGAGATAAAAAATATGATATATCTAACTATATCAAGAAAAAGAAATCATGTTTCTGGATTTGAAACACTTAACCTCTTCTCTTATGATTTGTGGAGGAATTTTAACTCATAAGGGTATATTATTGCAGCTTCAGATGCGTTTTCTCTCTTCAATAATATTCCTTTCTTACCACATCATTTATAACTAATAAGCTCATTACATCACTTTAGATGCTTTGAATTTCAATGCCTACAACAGATATTCATGTGTAGATGAGCCTCTCTTAAAACGGCTAAAATACTTCTACTGTTGACAACAAGTCTTTCTGGATAAACACTTTTCTGCATTACTTGCTGTAAAATATTTTTAGTACATGAACTATTTATAGATCCTTTGTCTTTACCCTTCAACTATAAGGTTTAAAGTAACTACTACCAAATCATAATTAATGAACTCTATTACATGTCATAATCATTACTGGAAGCACTCCTAATCTTTTGCAATCCCCTAACACAATTAATTATGACAGAACTATTAAATACAACTAACTATATTTAAGTTTACCGAACATTTATAATGTACAGAAAATATGATATAAAAACACCACGGTGTTAGTAAAATCACAGTACCTTGCAATTGTCTTGTCCAGTAAATATATGACAAATTCTGAATCAACGAAGAAAATAGAGCAATCAGCCAAACTTAAAAAAATTAAAGAAGGTAGTGAAATAATTTTATCAATCCCAATAAATAACCAAGTCAAAAGTCAATTAAGTATTACAAAATTGATGATCATCATATATATATATATATATATATATATATATATATATATATATATAACCATATGGAGCAATAATATGGAAACATGAAAAGGAAAATATGATATATTCTATAATTACATTGTATTGTGACTTGACTTCTTATTCTTTTACCAGATCCTTTTGTTTTAGGTAATCACAAAGTGTGTGTGTGTGTGTGTGATTAAATAGTTGGCAGTGTGTGATTAAAGAGGTGGCTGTGTGTGATTAAAATCAGTGACAGGTTGCATTGATAAACTTTTTCAAGAGTGAGAAGAGTATTAATGATTAGGTAATTTTGAAGAAAATATACAAATTGAAAACAAATTTATTGTCATATTAATTAATCACTCCATTCCTTTCATCTATCTTAATTTTGAAAATAGAATGTTCCTTTTTATCTGTTTCTTTCTTTCTAACTTTAATAAGTTAGAACATTTTTTAAATAATTTACATGTGTATTTGTTGAGTTAAATGGAGAGAGAAATGGATAAAGTGAAAAAACTATTTTATTACAGGATTAGAAGATTTTATTATTATATTTCTTAGTTCTTCCAAAATAATCCTATAAACATAGACAATACTCAGGGAGTAAACTTTTAACTTTGGTGAATTAATTAATTGGACCTAAAAACAGGTACAAAAGGATTGGAGAGAGGAACATTAGAAACATATTCTTTATAACCCACTATTTCTTATTAAATTTTTTTGAAAAGTTGAAGTTTTCTTTAAAATCTGGTTTTTAATTTATATATGAGTTAACTTTATTTATAATTTTTTTCTTTGTTTGTTTCCAATAAATGCTTAGGTACAAGAGAGTGTTTGACTTGGAAAACAATTGGACAAGTTCATTCAAGTCTCTTCATCAACAACCACCTCTCTGTCTATAATTAATTTTCAACTAAAAAAGTTTGATGTAAATAGCTGTATATGCCACAACCTTCTTTCAATGTTTGATAAAATAATTTTCAAATTTAAGGCATTACTATAACTAGAATAATCACAAATTTAAAGTCTATAATTTATAAAGAATATTCTATCATGTCACAAATTTTAAACTGGAATTTAATAAAATCTTTATAAAATACATCGATTGATAATCATAAAATTTAATATTATGAATATTAAATAAAACTCTAAAATACAATTCAAATGTTGAATTTGTTAAAGATTTGACAGTGAGAGAATAAGACAGAGATGGTCAGCACGTGAAGAAGATGATAGAGGAGATAAGACATTAAAATAACATCTACTAAGTGGCATATCCAGAAATTTGGATCTTGATTAATAAATTAATTCTATAGTTTGAACATAAACAGTCAAAGAAGGAAAACCAAGTAAAACCAATTTGGTAAGATTAATTAATGAAGTATTTTAGAATATTAGCCACCGAGACAAATCACATGAAAATGGAATCTTTAAACTCACTGTATTGGCATCAAACTTTCCACTTCAGTTCTGAAAAATACATTAAACAGTAACACGTTTCACTACAATGTATTTTATATTTATTTCTTAAAATAAGTTTCTTATATTAATGTTTTAAATAGAAAACGAAGATAATAAGACCCTGAAATTATTTATTGGCGAAACCAATGGATATCATGGTTCTCCCAGAGATGAAGAAGTACATTAAACGGTGAAAAGTTGTTTTAAAAAATACATTTATTGTATCTTGTATTTATTTTCAACATAAATTTGTTATTTTTAAATTTTTAAATAGAAAATAAAGATAAAATGGTAATAAAAGCCTGACTTAACTGTATCTTCATTCTCTTTAATAGGATAATGTATGTTTTAAAATCTGTAAAAAACTGTTTCTTTTTATCATTATATACTGCACATTTCTAACAAATTATCAAAGGAAACAATAATCTTTGTGGTATTTAGGAAGATAAATTTAAGGACTCATCAGTATTTGGATAAACCAGGATACTCAATAGGTCTTGCAAAATTATCTACCAGTAAGATTTCTACCAACTAGATCAATCAGAGTTGAAATAGAACATGATTTTTGTGTTTAAACTAATGAGCAATTGCATCTATATTTGTCAGACTAAAATATGATTAATCCTAAAATCTCTTATCATAAAAAATTTAGAGTTGGAATTGAGTAGTTTAGAGAAGGGAAGGGAATTACTCTTGAATTGCATCTGATCCTTGGCATGAAAATGTCTGTTGGTTTGAACAATCATGAGAGGGAATTTATCTCCAGACAAACCCTGCAAGAAGATTTTCCTTGCTTCCAGTTCATCTGGAATTTCAGATTCTGAAATAAATCCATTAGGAACCATGGCACTCCTCCACTTCTGCCACTGCACAAACATTTTTGCAGCTTTTTCCACTTCCATTGATCGAGCAATCAAAAACCTAATCAGTGTATGGTCTCCATACCCCTACAAAATGTATATAATACTTGGAATCACAGAGAGAGTGAAAAGGAAAATGAAAATAGATTTAAAAAAAATGACTGTTTTAGAAAACTTCATGCAAGAACATTCATTAAAAATAGATTTTAGTGTATTAAAGAATTCTTCTTAACTCTCAAAAATTCCCAAGTACAAGAAATAACAATGACTAATTAGGACTTTTTTGTGATTAAGAATTTTGTCTCCTACTTTAATATTCTCAGTTCCACAAAGAGGAAGGAAATTGAAATCCTATAAAATAAATTCAAAGATTAAAAATAAGAGCTAACACCAATTTTAACCAAAAATTAAGTTAAAAACATAAACAGCATCAATAAAAATAGAACTAGGAAGACAGAGTGAGTAGGTTCCACAAGAAAAATAACAGATTGAGCTCACCTCTGCAGAAGAACCAAGCTTCTCAACGGATTTTCTCATCTGGGTAAGTGCAAAATCTCTTTGTTGATCCATTTGGGCAAAGAAAAAGTGCTGGGGTTGGAACAAACTGAGAAGAAAGGAAAGATCTTGAAGTGACCAACAGAGTTTCAGAGTGCCATGAACTTATACAGAAGAAAGAAGAGTTAATTCTGTTGAAAAACGGGCAGAGAGCGAGAGGAAGGTTGATTGCGTGGGACACGTCTCCTTGATTTTGGTTCTTCGGTTTGCCATATCTGATTTTTTTTTAATTTTAACGAGAAATTGATTAAGACTCACAAAATAATCTCTATCAGAAGAAAATTATTATTTTACATCTACAAATTTTTTACATTCATTCCATTCTATTTTTTATTTTTTTTCTTAAAAAAATATAAAAATTTATACTTGTAAAAATATATCATGTATCATTAGTCATAATTTAATCGGAATGGTCTACAAAAAGTCATAACTGTCTTTTTACGCATATTGTAAAATTGTCACTTTTCATAATATTACTTTTAAATTTATAACTAGTACATTTGTTGTTAATTGACTGTTAAAAACATTTATAAGGAATGATAAAAACTAAGTACTTTTAAAATTATTATGATATAATTGTGAAATTATTATTAATTTACTTTAAATGACGAGTAATTTATACTTATTATATATTACTGTGTAGTAAAAAAAATGTTAAATTTAGCTGGATTATATTTGGATACTTCAGGATTTTAATTCCTCCTAATTGTGTAATCTGCGATTTATCATTTCTCCGATAGAACCAGACAGATTAATTGAATTTTTTCTGTAATTCCTAGATCAACAAAACTTACCTGCAGATTTTAAAATCTATTGTATGTTTTATGGTCTAATAGCTTTCTCATTTTATTATATGTAAACTAAGATTACATAGTATTATATCATCTATAAAACAAAACATTTATATCTTATATGATATGTTGTTTATTTGCTACATTATCTTTCATATGAAACATAATCATATTTTATAAATTTTTAACACTTAATTAAAATAATAGGATGTTGAATTTTGTGTTTCTAATATAAATTTATTTACTGTGAAACATTTAGAACCACAATTCCATTTTATATCCATGTGCTACATAATTTAGTGAGATACTTTATTTGATTGCAAAAGGAACATGAGAATAAAAATTAAAATCAAATAACAATTAATTACTTAGCTGTTAAAATTAAATATATTTGAAAACACATTACTTTATACTATTAAATAATACATAACAATTGAACCAAACAGATTTATATAGAAAAAAAAATGTATTTTGAATAAATTTTAACTTGCTTAGCCCAAAAAGTCCACAAGTAAAATGCCTTTATTCTTCAGATTGTGTACATTAAAAATTTATCAAAAAAAATCCAAACCAATGTCTACACAAACTACAAGTTTGGCGAACAAGTTTGGCTAACAGTGTTCACCAAAAGGGAAACATTGACATGTTAATGTTTACATATAACTAAAGTACGGAATTTTTTGTTTTTTTTTATCCTCAATAATATTTTATTTTAAATAATATATTTTCTTTTTTTTAGTTCTCAATAAATACAACTTCATCCTCAATAATATTTATTTTAAATAATATATTTTCAAAAAAATACGAGTGTCATCCTATCAACTATTGACGTGACTTAATAAAATTGTTATAGTAATACAAGATATTATAACCAGTGTATATCAATAAATTATCATGATGTTAACAACATACCTTCTAACACATTTATTTATAGTACATGTTTTGGTTAAAAATTATTGTAAACTTAAAATTTCAAAAGCAAAAATAACTTTTAACAAATGTTAACCAATAAAGAAAATGATAAATTTAAAATAATAGAAGAATTTCCTAACATTTATCGTTATATAAGTAGCTAGAAAAGATATGTCGTATAAATATATGTCACATGGATATTTTTATATTTTTCATGTCAAAATGCAATCAACACAAAAGTTTAAATGATGGTAACTAAAACCTATTGATTTCTTAAAATATATTATGTAGTTTCTGAGTCCCATTTATTTATTTATTTATTATATCGATCTCAAATTTAATAAAAGATTCAATCAAATCATTCATTTATTTAAAACAATGTAATCATACTTACCCAATTAATGATAAAATTGTGAGCAAATGTTGATATTTTTAATAAGATAATTTATTATCAAAATATAGCGACTGTTTAAAACTAATTGTTTCATTGTCATTTTTAAATTTAAAAATATCAATGGAACTTTGAAAGGATGATATTATTTAAAAATTGAGAAACAACCTTTTATTAACAAAAATCAAATTGAACAAAATAAATAAATAAATAATAAGATATATCTGGTTCTTTTATTCTTTGATAACTTTAAAATTTAAAAAAAAAATAAATAAATAAAAGCTGATTGAATCTCATTTTGCTAGTAGATATTTTATTTACTACCTCCACATTTTTTTCCTACACTTCTAAGATATAGATTAAGACTAAATTATTCATAAGTTTATAATCAAAACTCAAACATATATACGCAATCTTTAAAAATGTGTACAATCAAAAATACACTTCTCAAATATAAAAATATGCACATGATTACATATCTACAAATACATTTCAAACTACATTATCTATAAATCAATTCTAGATTACATAATATAAAAATATATTCTAAATTACTTGGTATAAAATACATGTTCATATTACATAATTAAAAAATCTAGAAATATATTTCAGATTTAATAATAAAAAAATACAGTTAAAGTTACGGAATCCAAAAAAGTGTTTGTATTTGCCCATTTATGATTACCTGAATATAAGTCCATGAAATTTCACCATACTTAAGGTTGATCAGACAGCTTCAAACATAACATTATTTTAACAATTAGTTATTGTAACACTAAATTAGTGAAGTCAGAATTAACTCTTTGAAAAAAAAAAACATCGCTATAAAAGTGATTTTAATATAATTAATTTCATTTGGATAAAAGTCAATAACTTTGCATAGAAAAGTGAATCAAACTAAATAGAAAATAATCATATGCTATAAAGTTTTAAAATCAGCAAAACATCTTTTCAAAAATAAAATATTTTTGTAAATTTAAGTCTATGTTTTCTTTTAATATTCAGCTTAATTTAAAAAAAAACAGCAAAAATTGGACAATTTGGACTCTCGGTGGATCCTTAGCATGCTCTAAAGTAACAAATAGCTACCTTCGCCTTCGTTTCACCACGATTTAATTCCCAACGTGGATTCCTACCACAAATCTAAAAAAGCTAAATAATAAATCGGTGCAACTCACTGAAGCCAATTAATTGAAAAACCAATACTTTGACCAAAATTATAAATGGAAAATACAACGGAACTTTCTAAGGGTGATCATTGCATTTTACACTAAATATTAAAGTTCTCAACCAACATCTATGAGCAGTTAATAGGACAAACATAGGTAAGAAGACCATTAGTATGATTAGACACTACACCGAACACACTTAGACTACTTTCATAATGGATAATCACCAAGCATTTATCATCATAAACGAAAGAATTCCTAGATAAATTTATGCTGGCAATAAGCCATCAATTCAAACAGTTAAAGTTAGCAAAAGGTTTTATTTCCCTACAGACTAGTTCATAGATTATAGAACATTCCTAGATACATGTGCACCTACAAACAAGCAAACCAACACAACTATAAAGACTAAATATTTATATAGACACTATTCCTTGGGCTTTACAATGCACCATGATTATGCCTTTCCAGAAACGTACACATTGTTTCTTCTTCAGTTTTTCAGAAGCCATAATAGTTCAGCTTTCTTTATACACAGCAAGCTTTCATTGGACTCTATTGTAGAGCCAATGAAGACAAGCTGGCTACAATACTCATCTAAGACTGAGGAATCAATCTGTACCTTCATGGAAAGAACTTTTTAAACGACTATTTGGTTCATTGCCCAATGAATACTGACTCAGTATGAAGGATTACCTTTGTACATGTATGAAAAGGTCTTCTCTCGCTAAATATATTTCAACCTGTTGCAAACAAGATTCAAGCATTCACAACCAACATAAATGTGATGACAAATATAATTTGAAAGACAGGAACTTATAGCAGGAAAATGCGTAATCCAGGAATATCAACGGCTGAAGCAACGAGGAGGATAAAAGGAGCAAGTCCATTCAACTTTCAGCTATTCCTCAATTAAATTTTGTTCAAAAATGCAGATATAGAAAATAATGGAACATCAAAAGGAGTGAGAAATTATAATACTGAAATTGATAGATATAACGTATATGTTAGGAGGAAACATATTAAAAAGTAGTTGTTAGTAGATTGTTTGGGTGAGTGAGGCTTCCTATATATAGTTGGGGGGTCTTTGTGTGCAGGGGACGTTTTTGATAGTTTGGAGAAAGGTTGACAAGATCTTTGGCATCCTGTGTGAAGGGAACATTGTCCCTTGGCTGCTCTCATACTGTATGTGTGCCCAAAATCAATAATAATAGTTCTACGCAGTGAGTATAGGTGGTTGCAGTGGGTTTTTCCAGGTTTCCTCTATCTAGGAACCTAACAATTGGTCCAACCTGCTGGATCGAGAAGGTGTGTAATCATGGAAGGGAGAGTCAGTTGGAAAGATTGGCCAGCAAACAGGGAAGAGCTATAACTGAAATAAAGGACACTATGCAAGAACTCAGGGAAAACTTCCAAGAAATCAAAGATATGCTGCAGAAGTCAAGAATCCATGAAAGGGGATCCGAAGGCAGCTAGAGCTCGGTTAATGCAGAAAGAAAAGGAAGAAGGGAGGATCCTGAAGGGGGAATTAAGGTAGAAAGGGAGGAAATCCAGAAGTGCTGGATAAAAAGAGGGGAGTTGTCCATATTTGAAGGGAATGGCATCCAAGGTCACACAACAAGGACAGCAGATGTTTTTGAAGTTCAGAACATCAAAAGGATCAACAAAAGTACACCCAACAGTCACTAACATGAAAGAAAATGCAGTCCAAGGATTTCAAGACCTAGCAACAAAAATACAAGAATCTTTCTTGGGAAGATCTTTCTAAAGCCCTCTGTAGGAGTTGCAGGGGCAGAGAATGCAGCACTATTTTTGAAAAGTGAGGTAGAAAACGGTGCGCCATTGTTGGAAAATGGGCAACAATTAAACAACAAGAAAGGGTGGAAGAAAAATTGTGTGATCCCAAAGCTTGCTAGTTGCTACAATATCTTCGACCTTTTAGTGGAAAGCATCCCAGTTGGTATTTAATTATTAGCATATTTTGGAAGAAAAATGTGCAATGTAATTGCCGAACATCTTCCTCATCATGGTTTTAATAAACTCTCAACATATTTCTGCAGTAGTTATTTATAATATCTCGTTCGAGATATATCAAAGACCATACAAATGCACATATCCACGCACTCAAAAACACGGATAACTACTATTTTATAGGGAATCTAATTTAGAAGTTTAAATTAGCAAGTAACCTGTATAGAAACATAACATGATACATACAATAAGCTCCAATAACAAATAATAGTCAAATCATTGAGGATCTAGATTTAAACTAATATTCACATTCTTATAAAACATAACACTCAAATAGTCATCAACTTACCTATTCAGTAAAAACACTTGAATGATCACAAGATTGATATCTTCCAAAGATTGGGCGGCGACTCACTTTTTGCATATTTATAAAATTTGGCTCCTCCTTCAGCGTGTTGCCAGTGCTATCTACATTGACTTTCATTTGACTAAAATCACTGACAGATGATTCAATTTCATTTTGAACAAACCTATTTGGAATACAGGTACCTTTACCAATAAACCCAATATTCCTAAGGCACACTTGATCAAGTGAATCACCTGATTTCAAACCATAGGGATCTTGTCTATCAGACATGGGCAAAGGGCTAAACAAAGGTCTTGCACCACCAAATGTCAAAGTTGAGTTTTGAAGCTGCGGAATACTGCCATTGATGGAGCTCATAGAACAAGTGGAGGGCGTAGTATGAGCATACAGAACGGCTTGAGTTTTTGTGTCCCCACCGGAAAATTGAGAGGCACTAACTGAATTATTTGATTTCTGTGACAATAAACTATAATCAATAATGGCATTCATGCCAAAACTGCAATTCTGATTGACAGAAGCAGAACCGTTTACTGCCTGTAGAGTGTCACAGGATTGAGATGGAATCACCAAGCAAGATGGTTGAACATTGATTGAACAGCTTTGATCATGTACCAAAGGCTGTTGTTGTTGCTTTAGCTGCTGGTGCTGCTGTTGTTTTTGCTGGGGTTGCTGCCTTTGTTGGTGATCTAATATATCCATCAGCATGTTGTTATACTGAGTACCCACTCTTTCATCGCTATTATTGGGTCTCACTGAACCCATTGTATTATTAGATGATGGCCATGCACCATATCCTGACGATACGTCATTTGCAGTTAAGAAAGAGGGAGGAAAATCCTTGCCAATGTTGGAAGGACACTTTACAAAAGGCTGACCATACGCCACAGCATGTTCAGCATGGGAATGTTTTAGCCCAATGGATGCTTGCAGCAATGTAGCCTGGTCCGCTGTAGACATTATGCTAGTTGCAGGGCGACCTAAGAGCTCAGCATGAAGGGCTGCAAGTGTTTCAGGCGGAACATGGCCAGCAGCAGCCAAAGCTTGTATGTCATATCTTCCAGTAGCGCTCAGCTTGGATTCTATAGTCCCAGGAACAGCATTTAGCATCCCATTCTGTTGCTGTGCCACTCCACTTAATCGCTTCAAGTAAAGTCTAAATTTCTGTAAATGAATATTGTAGTTCAAACGACAATGTTAATTACACTTGAGAGCAACAACACCCAAGCGCATTTATCTACATATATTGCCTTACTTAATAAAATAGATCAAATATTTGCATATTAACAGACAATATTCCTCACCCGGTTATTGCAATATTTGCAGATTAGTAAAGAATGACTAGCCATAAACTAGTATTCTGACACCAGTAAACTTATATTAAATGACATTTATCATTTAAAGATGGTTAGGATTCATTTCTACATATACTTGACCTTTCGATGATATCAACTAATTACATGTCATTTTAAAAAAGAGAAACTTAAAAAGCTGCATAGTTACAAAATTATTGTTATCACTCCTACCCATGTCAATCTTGGTCTCCCTCCCCTTTCTCATTCATCAATACACTCATTCTTTCATTCCATTGATTCAAGTGAAAACATATTTTTTATAACAAATAGTCTGTTGTGCTGCATAATCCATATCAAGATTCTCAACTCAGCTAAAATCATTTTCAATGTTTCATTTCTTAGTAACTTCATATTTCTCATTCACAACAGTAAAACAAAGACAGACAACACTGTTGAAAGTTCTTGGCATCATCTTTAAGTTGAGTCGAGGAACAAGAAAACTAAGACCTCATTCACAACAGGCAACCTCATCAACCACCCCTATCAAAATTGGAACAGCAAAAAAATAAAGTTAAAAACTTGATTTGATCAGTGCTTGGAGCGATTGATTTTCTAATAACAAAATTTGAGCTTGCAGATGTGTAATGCATAGTACACATTAGTTGAAGCTAACCCTAGTCATGCATACTCATCAGTGGTAAGAAAGACTAATCATGCACATAAGAGTACCAAGCAGTGGAAGTTAAAGTTTATAGGAGATACCACAAAGGCAATTTCTGCTCAGAAGGTATAATTGCAACAACAAAAAATACAACATGAAATTGACATCAAGACAGAAGAAAATAATATGCTGGCACTTGAACCACGTAAAAAGTAAGCCACGCGTTAACAAAGGAGATATAACACAATAAAAAATTAAGAAAATTAAAAAAGCCCAGAAAATAAACAGTGTAACTGACGAGATCAACTGCACATCCAACTACTCAAAATTAATTGTGTAATTCTGGGGGAAAATGGTAAATTATTGCTTCACATTTTGAACTAAAAACCAACCTGCAAATGACTGGCAACATTTTCTCTAGTCAAACCAGGGACATTCATCAATTCAAGTATTCTCTTCGGCACAGCCTCTAAAACAATGATAAGAAACAATCTATAAGTTAGATTGTGATAAATGCTTAAATAAACAAAATCAAAATATCTATGCTTTATACTTATTGTAATCTAATTAAAACTAATAACTGAGCAGAAAAAATAGAAGCAATAGCAAGAACAGTATAGCAGGGGATTCTTACTATCAAGCCCAAGTTGATTCACAGCACTGACAAATTGTTGGTGCAGTTCTACTGACCACACTACACGAGGCTTCTTAGATGTGGCTGGATCATCACTCTCCAATTCAATATCTTCTTCTTTTAAACTGCTCCTCTTTTTTGGTGCTTTAACTACTTCTGCGGCATCAGCAACAGAAGAAGTATATTCAGTATCATCATTTCCCCGTTTATTCCAATCACTGTCTTCCAAGCTTCCAGAATTATCATGTTCTTTATTTTCATTCCAGATTTTCCTAACAACATGTTGCCATATATTCCTCAGTTCTTCCTCACGTACAGGCTTAATCAAATAATCACAAGCCCCATGTCTAATTCCCTTCATGACAGCACTTGTTGTACTATCACCAGACATCACTGCACAATGCAGAATATATTTCCAAATGTTAAGCATTACTAAGATACTTGTTATTCTAAGAACAAGGGGAACAACACTTACTAATTACAGGAAGGTCCATTTCCAGTCCAACATGTTCAAGGAGCTTATAGCCATCCATGTCTGGCATATGAACATCACTCAGTACCACATCAAAACAACCTTTCCTTTCCCGCAGAAGATTCAAAGCCACAGTAGCCTCAGTGCACGTGGTAACTGGGAAGATAAAAACACAAGTAAGGAGAAAAACTTGGTTCAAATAAAGACAAGTTGCAAATCAGAAGAAATCCATGTCATGAAATTTACTGGATCTACAATATCTATTGAAATCATTTGCAGATTTTCAGGCCATTGTGTTTTAATTGAAATTTGAGATCATAGTGAATAGACTGCATCATAAACATTCTCCATTAGATTTAAACAAAATTTTGTTGAGCTCCTTAACCCATGGTAAAAACCAAGCCTCTTCACACTCATTACACATAATTGAGCACACTAAATAAGAACACCTCAAAATAAAGTACAAAACCTATACGCCAATTTATTTACAATAATCTTCATCAGATAGTCCAACAATGTGGGGATTTGCAGAAAGGCAAAATTTGAGTCAGTCTTTACATTTAACTGTTGGAGATTTCACATCACCTCGAGATATCATCAAATTTTGTAAAATATAAGTAGATACAAATCTTTTCTTATAAGTCAATTTTGTAGAATAGACTTATGCCTAAATCTACTTTCTAAAATGGTATCAAGGTTTATCCTAACAAGATTTGTTGAACTTATCGCCACTGTCAAGCAACTATTAAACCATTCATAAATATATAGTCCCCCCTTGAAATATCCAATCTTGCATGTGAAGGTGTGGAGGATATGAAGAATCTTCCCAGGAGTTCCTTCTTCCCATAGGTACAATCAATTAAATGAATCAAATCCAAGCTAGGCATGTCTCGAAAACCTGATACAATGTCACCCATGATCCTAACATAACAAAAACTGTCATTGTTTAAGTGCCACTAAGCTCAGTTCCCTAAAACAAACCTTAATTTTTAACATACCACCAATTTCGTACTTGAAGTAATAAGCTTCTCCGTAAGTTAACATCAGAAACCACTTTGCATAATTTCCATAAATCATAATACCTCTAAGTAGGTGTTGGGACTTAAGTACAAGAGGAGAATCCAAACCAAAAGACTAATTCATTAGGTAAGAGAACCTCAAGTCGTGGGCATTACATCGAGTAAGTTATTCTATTGAGTGTGATACTCCTAACTACCGTCGTCACTTCCTTCAAAAGCCGTAGCCTACCGACAATGATTCAGTGATAGTCAGTTCCTCTTTGACCGTAACTCAACTCTCAATGAAAGCACACGTTGTTAGGACTTGAGTAGAAGAGGAGAGAACAACTCAATAGTGGTTAATTAGAAGGAGAACCTCAATGTTATAGTTCCGTATTAAGTAGCATTCCCAACTCCTACCAGTAGAGTATTGAATATATTTCAAAATCTCGAATTCAAAACCAGTGATTAACTAAGAACATCTCGCGCCAATCCACGAGCTCGGTGGTGAAGATATAAAGCAATGCCTCAAGCAAGGAACCAGTGATTTACTTATCAGTTAATCTCGTAAGAAAACAAGGAATATAAACGAGAAATGAAAGTTCCGTCGAAAGCAAATAACTAACTAACTAACCGCGGTAACGGCATCGAATTGACATTTGCTCTATAATCCTCAGCGTGGTGGCGTCATCGTCGACGACCAAAACCCTTAGCCCCGCCGGGAACTCCGCCGTGCCACCCTTGCATGCGTCGCCGGCGGAACGCGACTGAGCCATGGGAGCGACGAGAGCAACGACGTCGTCTGGCGAGAGTTCAGAGGCGGAGAAGCGTAGCACAAAGGCGGAGAGCGAGCATAGGAGAAGAATGGAAACCCTAACGGAAAAGGAAAGTGCGCAGAAACGCTTTAAAGGTAAAAATGGATAAATAAAAGAGAAGGAGAAGAAGAGAGAGTGAATGGAGAAGGAAAATTCGTGTGAATTGGAGAAATGTGAGGAGGGAAAAGGAAAGGTGGGAATGGAAAATTGGAGGGGGAAGAAGCAAATGATAACGGTGGCAAACAAAGGTATTAAATATCCAAAGATTATATTATATTAAATGAATAAATAATTATATTTAATTAAGAAAGGTTCCATATCACTTTATTTATGTCCTACGAGTTTCATTGCACAACACTGCAAATAAGTGTAGTCATGTCTACCTCAATTCTAAGGTCTCTTGTCTTCTTTTGCGAAGACTACAGAAAATGTATTTTTGGATTTATTTTATTATTGAAAAATTACATATAGGCATATGAAAGCTATTTTCTAATTTCTACTCTTTTTTATTTTAATCAATTTAAACTTTTAAAATCTTTGATGACGTAGGAATAAGTTACTTTTGGAATTTTTAATATTTTAATTCGTTATGCATTAAAATTTGAGGATATGTTTAGTCTTATGTTTTATATTATTTGTTTATGATTCATTGATATTAATATTTTTTTATATAATTTAATAGATATTTTGATTATTTTGTTTGTTAGTTTTGTTTAAGTAATTTTATCTTTTGAGTTGTTCGAAGTAATTTTTTTTTTTTTTTACATTTTTCAATTTTTTCTTATTTGTTGATAACGTTTAAAATGTTAACTAATGTGATAACGTCAAAAGTTTTTATTTCATTTTTTTATATTTATTTTATACTTTTTTAATTTTATTCTTAATACATTCTCATTTTTTTCTTGTTAAACCTTGTAGTAACCACTATCTTCCTCAGACTACCACCACGTCGGCCATTGTGAAAGCTTCGTCGTTCCTCCCTTTACCGTGCAACCATGAATTTGAAACAGGAAATCACACCCAAACCGCAACCATCAGAAACCTCATTCCAAAACCACTATCACAAATTTCCTTCTCCTCGTGATCTACAAGCACGAGAGAAATTTTCATTCAAACCTTCATGACCACCATTCAACCTGCAACAAACCACCACGAAATCCCAAATTGAGAACGTGAAACCCTAATTGCAATAATCTCTTCTCGTGAATAGTAACCAAGCCACAACATCTCACAAGTTAACTTAGGGTTCCAAAATTTGATAAACATCATGTTAAGAATATTGATCACAATTAAAACCAAGCATCTATCTAAACAGGTGAAAGCAACTACAATCTATGTTCAACAAGCTCAACCACATCATCTCAATTAGATTTTCAAAACAATTTGGGTGGATAAAGAGCAAGCACAAGAGATTTGCATTCAATTCAAGCACAACATATGATTCACTTAAATCAACAAACCAATTACACAAGACCTATCCACTAGGCAAGTCAAAAAGAAATTCCAAATATTAAAAACTGAAAGCAAATAAAACTATAATTTAAAACTAAAAAGTCAATCAAGGTGGACACTTTGCAGCTCCAACACCCATAGAACGCTAGCTTCACTTTCATCTGAAGCATCTTCCTCCTCCTAATAGTTAATACTCAACAATTGCTCCACCTCCCCATCAGTAAGGGCCTGGGACCCAAGTCATGCTACTCGAACAACAAATTCTTCATGTGATAGGTTACTTAGCTCAGGCATGACTCAATGAATAGCCAAAAGTGGTTTTAACACCATTAAACCTTAAGGAAGATGTTATCCTGCAAAAAGTAAGCTCAAAGTGAAATTAACATCCCATAGTCAACAACTAGATAGAAAGGTCCAAAAACACACTAAAAGGAATATGTGAAAGAGTGCAAAGAAAAGAAAAACTCAGAACAAACAACAATAAAAACATGTCAAGGCCAAAATGTCTCTGCAGCGCTGTCGCTTAGCTACTGCTTAGTGCTCTGTTCTTTGGAACGCCACCACTCAGCTGCCGCTTAGCGACGTATAAGAAAAATAAGGCAAAACCAGATTTACTGGTGTGGCACTCAGTTGCTGCTCAACTACCACTCAGCTACGGGTTCCCAGAAACTAAATTTAAGGCTTAAGGCGGAGTGATGTAATGAAAGGTGAACTATGAAAAAGGTGATTTTCAATTATTTTAACCTCTCACTCTTTGAACTTTGGCTTTCAACAATCATACAAATGCACTCAGACACAAACCACACTAAAAATTAATCTAAAACACACATAATAACCATAATTATAACATCACAACTCAAAAATCACAAGAATGTAAAACAAAACACACACATACATAATTCAAATCACTAATGCCAATAAAAACACAACATGACACAAAGACCACACAAACATAAAGAAAAGGGTAAGAGAATTGGTTGCCTCCCAAAAGCATTTGTTTAATGTTATTAACTTGACGGATGAATCAATGAAGCGCGAATGTTGTTGTTGGTGTGCTCCTTCTCACCAACACTTCTTGAACCTCTTTCTAGCCACCACCATTTCAACTCTCTTAGTATAAGGATCTTCGTCTTATCCCATCCACTACTTTCACATCTTTAAACACCTAATCCTTTTGATCAACTTTGGCTTGCAAGGCTTGAGTTCTTTGTCTCCCATCAAAGGGTTTGTGGTACTGGCTTTTCTCATTTGCTTCTCCCTCCCTTCTAATTCTTTCACATACTCAAGAGAATTTGGGCAGACTGTTGTGTTTAATCTTATTGTCCCCTTATGGCATCATGATTCCATCAATCTCAGGGCCTACATGAAGATTTTGAGGCTGCAGTCCTCTTTATGTGAAGATTTCCCTGCATACACTTAAAGACAACTAAACTAAAGCCACAAATTAGCCCAATAAAAACTAAAAATTTTATTTACTAGAGAAGAGTTAGTTCTATACACAGAATAAAGTCTAAACAAGTTAGAAATTGCACAAAAGTCTAGTATTGACACGAGTCCCCGAAAACAACGCCAAAAGTTTGTTATAAGGTTCAACAAGTGTATCGAATCGTTCAAGTAATAGAACCATGGTAAGACCATATATCATTTTCCCAAAAGACTCGTTAATACTAGAGAATTGTACGATAAACAATTCGTTTATAATCAAGAACAACACATCAATTTACAAACATGTGAAACAAGATAAAATTACAAAATATACAAAGTTGGACTTTGGTGTTCGAAGACACTTAAAAATGAAAAATGGCTAGAAATGATATGAAATGACATTGTTAAGGTTAAGTTTCATCAATTTACTTTCATGCATACAATTCATCTCCTCTTCATCAATTCATTAAGGTCAATCAACAAAATTACTCTAGCCCTAATCCCTTAGGTGAAAGAGCTTATATTTCCCTATTAACTATTAATCCCCTAATCAATTAATAAGCAAAACCTGCATTAAGAACTAAGATATAAGACAATAAACGAGTCATCTTCCATCCATAGAACCAATTACTATAAGGTCTCTTATTTTAGATCTAGGTCACACATGACACGTTCCCATACCCAATGAACCACAAATCAAGTCATGAACGTCTTCCTTACATACAAGCATTATGATTGGAAACAAGAAACCAACAATTAATGAAAACACATACACACACACACACACACACACATATATATATATAAATATATTAAAATCATTCACAGAAATACACAAGAATTCATGGGCTGCAACTATCCCCAACAAGATGGGTTTGGCTCTCCATTTACACGGAGAGCCTTAAGCTTACAAAATGGCCATGGAAGAAGCAGAAGAACCAAAGAGGAAGAAGGGAGTGTTCCTACAAACCCTAGCAACCCTTTAAGCTCTCATTTAAGTGAAATCACACATCTAAACCACCAAAGACCTATTTCCTTTCGTGTTTCATATATAAATAGACCATATCTGCCACATCAGCAAAAGTCGCGTTCAATGGTAGCTTAGCGGCAGCCCAATGGCAACATTCCAAAGAGCAGAGCGCCTAGTTGTAGTCGAGCTGCACCCCAACGCCAGAAAGTCGAGATCAACGCGCTTAGTTGCACTACAGTTGCACCCCAACGCCAACATTCGAGAACTCTCCTTTTTTGTTGTTTTAATTGCTTTTGTGACTGATTAAGCTCTTTAAATTGGTGGAGGTTCTTCCAAACACAATATTAGCTACAAAATAGAATTAGTGGTGATATTATATCAATATAGCCTAAAACACAATTATTTATAAAAGTAAGAAAAAAAAAGATTAAACAAGTTACCAACTAAAAAAATGATGATTTTACCAAGAAATGAAACTTAAATAATGATAAGAGATTTAATTCCGACCAACAAGAATTTCAAGTCACCTCTAAAATTTTGTTGTCTATCTTCACATTCACAAGATCCCGTCAAGTTGCTAATTTTTTTATTTTAAAAATTTTGAATCCACTCTCTACAAAATAATTCCAACACTAATTTTCAATCATAAAATATTAACTTCAAATAATTTTCTAACTTCCCACACTCTCTACACGAAACTAAAAGATCAATAAATTAAAAAAAAAAAATCATTTTCTCACCAGACACACAAAATCAAGTCGACTTTTAGTAACTTTCAGTTTGCATGTTTTGAAAGTTTTCCGGAACAAACATTTTACAGTTTTCGGAATAAAATTTTCAGAACAACAATTTTAGATAAAAGTTTTTATACAAATGAAATATACTTTGGAAAAAACATTTTAGAATAGAATGTTCAGAACAAACTTTTCAATTCAAAATACAAATAATGCCTTCTAAAATAAATTTTCCAGACCACCCGACATAGAATGCACTCTGAAAAAAGCTTATTCTGTTAGTAATGAAAGGTAGTTCAGTCTTGTTCTATTTATGAGAGAGTGCAATTAGAAATTGCGGAGGTGCAGGAAACAACAACCCACATGCTTATCATTAAATAGTTCTCAAAGAAGTTTGTTTTTGAACCCAAAAGGGTAATTTCCCATCCTCTATAGAGATTCTAAGTCCTTCTTTCCATAACTGCCAACACACCAAACCCAACCTTATCTTGAAGGCATCATCTCCAACTCCTTCATTTGGTTGTTTTAAAGCAAGCAAGGTAATTTGAGAACACAAAAACTATACATGCAACCCATTAGTTCTATCGAGTCGTTACACAAACATCAATAACATCTGAATCTATAACATAACATGCATCACACTACACTTCAATTGAAAAGTGTTCCCATTTCTTCATGGACAATATTCTTGCCATCACCATTGCCATCTTCTCTTGCAAACACTTCCACTCACAATTACTCAAGCTTGTGTTTTTCCCTCAAAGATTTTGATTTGAGAAAAAGAGGCACAACAGTTTTGTGTTCAGCAAGGAGGCAGATTAGATACCAAGATGAAGATGAAGATAGAGACGAAGAAGAGTATGGTCACAATGAAGAGATTACAAAGTTGGAGATTTATACTCAGTCAGCAAAAGGAGAAGCACTTCTTGTGCATGCACTTGTGGACCAAGAGGAAGTAGAATTGCTTATCTTCAAGGTAATTTTGTTTATTTACTTATTTTTAAATACATAAAAAATGTTTTCTTTTTTTTAAGAAAGAAGCCCACTAACCTATATTCATTATATAACAAATAATTAATAGTAATTTATTTTCTAATAATCTATTTGCTAAGATAAATTTGGTTGCAAAAACATATTTCAGGGGTTTTCTTCATGCTTGAGTTACAGTACCTCACCAGATCCAACAAGAAGCATTGTTCCAGCGAGGGCAGTGATAGTGTCCATAGATAGAGTGAAAGGACCTTTTGATCCTTCAAATATAGAGTATCTGCAAAAGGGTGTAACATGGGAAGGATTCAAGACTAAATTTCTCTCTAATTAAGAAGCATTTTATTTTGTTCTTATTTTTCTCCAAGATGAAATAATAGTTTAAATTGTTTTTCATATTTTAAAATATATTCTTAAATTCAAAAACATTTTCAAGAACAATTACTCTAAAATATGTAAAAATAAAATTCCAAGAATGCTCAATCCTTAATGTATAAAACATATTTTTAATAGTTTTAAACAATTGTAAGATAAAGTTAACTTTTAATAGAAATTTAAATACTCTCAACACTATCAATCTCTTGTAATATAAATTTAATAATAATTAGCCATTTCAATTACCTCATCATATCATAACCCAATTAACCGCACTTAGACAATTATATATACTTCCATTCATTTAACCATTCATAACATAATCATATTGAAATATTTAATAAATCATATTTAAGTATTTAGTTAACGAGGTGTAAAGACTAATAACCACGTAATAATATTAACCACATTTGACTGTCACTTGTAAAAAAAAATAATGCTACATATGTTTTTATAGTAATCTAAGTTTGTTATTAACTTTATGAATTTGGATTGCAGTTGGATTTTTGGTATTGTCCTTCTATTGTATTTTCAAAATATAATGATATATTTTGATTTTAATGATTTTTTTTATTATATCAAAACCTGCAACAACGATTAAAAATTCAAGTGAGTCTAAGTCGCGCACATTCGATAAAAATTTAATATAAGAAAACTCTGGAGTACATTGGATTGGATAGAATTCAATGTGTAACATAATTGTAAGAGGAAACTATTAATAAGATGGAAAACATGAAGTTCAACTTTATACACTATGGGCAAAAGAATTTACGTGCTAGTGTGCAGTTACTTACTACTTATTGCAGCAACTATGCTTTTAGCTTTCCAGATTGATAAAAAGAAAATAATAATAAATAGTGAAATAATTTATCTCTGATAGCTCTTCGTTGTAGAGTAGATGCGCAAAATTGAAGCTTTAGCATTCATTGTAATGGATGGGAAGTATGTTCATTATTTCCAAGCCACAGCATCAATATCATCCATAGCTTGCTTGTATAATTCAAGCCTTTTAGCTAGTTGTGATCTCTTTTCCATAAGTGCAGGGTCTTCATCCAACAACGCTCCCAATTGATCCTTCTGCATACACACCACAAATTTGCTTTAACCATGTCAGTAAATTTCCAAAAGGAGCATTTCTCTACAAAGCACTTGAGAGATCAGTAAAGCAATGCATAACAGAAAATATTAACAGTATATATGGATAATAAATTCTAGGATGCTAACAGGATGCATAGCACTAAAAGTCAAACTTCTTTGTCTTTGTTGTCAGAAACAACTCTTGCCAACACAGAAAAAAGTCTGGTTATATACCACCTCCATTTAAGTCATCCATCATTCAATACTCTAGAAATTATGTCTCCTAATTTATTTCAAATAGTTGACAAGCAAATGTTTCATTGTGATACCTGTGAAACAAGCGTGTTTTTTTTTTTCTCTACTAAAAATAGAATGACTATTCCCTTTGCATTAATAATACATAGTGATGTGTTGGGGACCTCTATTATTCCTAATCTATTTCGGACTTGTTGGTTTGTAATATTCATTGATGATTGCACTCAAGTTTCATGGGTATTTCTCTTGAAACAAAAGAGGGAAGTGAGCCAAGTTTTCAAACCTTCATCCAAATTATTAAAGATCAGTTTGAGACAACCTTCAAAAGAGTGCGTTCAGATAATGCCAGAGATTTTTCCAACCAAACATTGTCTCCCTTCTTCAATGAACAAGGGATAATTCATGAATTTTCTTGTGTGAACACCCCGGAACAAAAGGGGGTGGTGGAATGAAAAATTAGGCATCTCATAAATGTAACTTGAGTCTCTCTTCTCCATACAAATGCACCAAAATAGTATTGAGGAGAAGCTATCTTTACCTAATTCGACAATCGTCTACCCTCCAAAACATAAACAATAATAGTCCCATTCAACTACTCTCCAAAATTTTCCCAAACTTTAGGACAACAAATCATCTTTGTACCTCGAGTGTTTGACTATGTATCATTTGTAAATATTCATCTTAATCACATGGGGAAACTTGATCCTCCGGATATTAAGAACTTATTTATTGGTTACTTACCTACCCAAAAGGATACAAATGTTACCACCTTCCAACAAAACGATTCGTTGTGTCTTGTGATGTCACCTTTGATGAAAATACACAATATTTTCAACCTTAGGGAACTCATGCATTGAAGATAAGGATAATCCATTCTTGACAGGAAACTTCATTTTCCCAAAATTAAGTCCCGTTAATACTCCACCCTCTATTGAGTCTAGTTTTATTCCTTCTCCTATTCATTCTCCTCGTGTCAAGCCCAAGGATATTTGGAGAACAAACTCATAGTGCTATCCATCTACTGCAAGTATACTCACGAAGGAACCTATACCTGACATTAATGAAGAACAGAATATGGTGGTCATTGAAGTTCAGGATCTTCCAATTGCAGTAAGGAAAGGTGTTGGAGCATATACTCGAAAGCCAAGGTACCCATGGTCACACTTTGTGTCTTATGACAAAATATCCAGTAATCACAAAAGCTTTCTTGGTCATCTAAATACTGTCACTATTCCAAAAACTATAGATGAGGCATTGAATATCAAGGACTAGCAAAATGCTATGAAGTTTGAAATGGTTGCTCTGGTAAATAACAAAGGGGCAAGAAAAATGTTAGTACTTGAAAGGATGCCGTCAGACACTTCACTTAATACTCTTAGATGCTAGTCCTTAAAGAACCTAGCAAAGATGTTTTCTATTGCAGCATAATGGAGGAAGTTCTCATAAAGTACAATAAATTGATAATCATGTTTTTCATTTTCACAAAACAGGATTTGTTGGAGTGAAACAAAAAATAAACACTGATAGCAAAAGAATTGATGATTAATCAATCGCGAACATTACAAAAGAGGAAATTCAAAGTTTTAAATTACATGAAAGTCAAATGTCATTATCCTAACCATTGATGATTGATCAATCACGAACAAGATCAACATAACAAAAAGGTGAAATTAATTTTATCAACTTTTAGATCATGGCCTTCGAAGTTGTCTTTATAAGAAACTCCGTAGAGTTCATCAAACATTTTTGTGGCAGTAGATTCGCTGTGTCCAGTATTTGCAAAACAATCTCGATTGACATGCACAAACTAAAACCTATTTTTATGTTTATTAAGATTCTGACACTGTTTAACATTTTTTTCACGGACATCACTAACTAGTCTAGTTATAAGTGCATTTGCACAGGCCCAAAAATCAGAATAATTTATCATTATCTAAACCATGTGAAAAACAACTTAATAGAAAGAGATAGAAATTGATCTATTTGCCAAAAAATAACAAAAAGATATCAACTTATACCTCCCTTTTCCCAACTTGAACATAAAATTGGTTTAGCAATGACCTCTTTGCCTCTCTAACTTGACAATGAACCACGGCTTTGGGAATAGAATGTTTTAGTGAATCACAAACCATGTTGATATAACCATTAACATTTGACCCTGAAAGAAGTCACAGAATACTTTAACAACCATAAATATGTTTCTTATACTTTTTTGAAGGAAAAAATCTGTGTAGTGACCATAAAATCCAGAGATCTATGAATATTGTTGAAATAAAATTCAAAATAAATAGTAACAACTAATAACACTTTTGTTGTTATTTAGTAAATTTACTGGGAAATACTTGTACTAATAGATGGATACTAACTCTTCATCTAATTGTTGAAATAAAATCACCTCGAGTAAACCCCATTTTATTTCCATGAAATTGCAAGCTTTGGTTAATCCATTTATACAAAATCCTTGCGTTAGTATCTAATTTTGCAGAATGGCATTCATTAGGTCCTTTTTGCAAAGCTTGAAGCTAAAATGAGGGTCTTTTTGCAAATCTTGAAGCTAAAATCAGAATTTTATAAAGTTAGGGATTGAAGTGACCAACACTTACAATCTACGGACTTGAATGAGGATTTATTCAATAGGTGTTTGTACTTTCTCTTTGTAACACATTTCTACTCAGACCATATCTCCCAAACATCAGTTGAACATCATCTAAATTGAAAAATCAAAGCCAGACCTAATATAATACCTAAAATAAATTATTATCAAAACACCCTATTATTAATTTTGTAGAACCAAGAATTTGCATAAATGATATACAAGAAAAAGGGTGAAATTCTAAAGTCTTGAGGAGTGAATTCTAAGCAACGAGAACGAATGCAGAGAACTGTTTACCAATTTTATTGAGGTGACTATCTGAGTGAGTATCCACACTGGGATTAGGAGTACTTCGATTTGGGTTCTTTGGATCTGAATTTTTTTCTGGTTCAAGATGCATCTTCCGAAAAAATTCCACTGTTAGATAGCCAGACTCCATATCCACCATCCGGATAACAGTCCTCCTACTTTCTTCACGGAATCGTTCCAAAGCATCGTTTGCAGCAGCAGCTATATCAGCTTGAAGGGTGGGAAACCTCTTCAATTCCTGCATGCAATAAATTTATAATAAGTGGAAGATTTATATCATTTGTGATTTCCTGAATATTGAGTGTTCCGAGCAATGTTAATTAGACAAAAGGATAATTGTTTCTGTTCTTTCCTTCTAAGAGGAGTTATAGTTGGTTTCCCTAATCTCATGCATCTAGCCTTTAAGAGAAACATAGCTCAAGTTTACATAACTTGTGTTTACACTTTCAAGAGTTTTAAATTCTAAATTAAAAGCATATAAATGCTAAGATGTTCTTTCATAATTGAAGTACAAGATATTCTATGTGAACTTGAGCTAAGTCTAATCTATCTCTTGAAGGAGCCGACATGATTTTGTTGAAATATTGCACGTGGAGTGGATTTAAAACTCACTCAGCCCAAAAATAGTATCAAACTGAGCCCAAAAAGTATAGGGGCAAGGGAGAAACAAAAAACATGTTGGAAGTCCCTTTCTTAACATGGTATTAGAGCTATGGGTTAGAACCTATCCTAGCGAGATTTGTTGTTCATTGGACATATTGTTCCACCCACTATCGAGCTACCATCGGACCATCCATTAATGTTTAGTCTCACGCTCAAGATGTATATACCTCGATATGAGGGAAGTGTGTTGAAAGTCTGACATCAAGATAAGGCCAATTTAAAGTATATAAGTGATTAGGCTTAAAGTCTACTTCTTAACAAAAACAAAAAATGAAAGGGTTCCAAGGTAGAAGATGACCTATATTTTGACCGATGACAACTTCCATAAGCCAATTTACCAGAATGGGTCCCATTGAGTCTTTTTTAAAAATAATAGGGACCAAAATGAATCAAATGCCTAAATAAAGGGACCAAATTATTAATTAAACCTTTTAAAAATGTAACATATAAGACAAAAATATGTAAAGATGTAATTAATAATAACAACCACATTCAAAAAGAGTGGTATAGTCATCCCTAACCTCCTATCCTTCTTCGACCTTTCAAAGAACTCTTTGAATGGTATCTTCCCCTCAGATTTCCATCCCTTGAACACCATAAAAGTCTTGCACATCTCCCACAACAACTTCAAAGTATCCACCACATTAAACAAATTCAAAAAGTTCAACAAATCGACATTCATTCAAGCTAAAAACAACAATAAGAAAGAAGATTCTTATTCTTGTTTATTGATTTGAAACAATACATCAACTCCTATATATAACTCAAATCCTAAAGTAATAATTACAAGAGACCTCTAGAATCTTCTAACAACCTCTAACAACTTCTAATAATACATTTAATATCCTACCAACTGCAATATTGCATTTAAGAACCAACTAATAGCACTCTCTTTCAAGTTGGTAAATGGATATTTATCATTTTCAACTTGCTTGTGAGATCATGAAATCACTCAATGCGAAGACATTTTGTGAATAAGTCTGTTAACTAAAGTTCAAATGGGATGTAGAAAGTAGTGATAAGGCCATTATCTAGTTTCTCTTTAATAAAGTGTCGATCTACCTCTGTGTTTGGTCCTATCATGCTGAACTAGATTGTGAGCAACGCTAATAGCTAACTTATTATCATAATCAAGGATCATAGGTTCTTCGTATGGCACTTTAAGATCATTTAGAAATTCTCATCCATAACAATTCACACACCCCTTGTGCTATAGCTCATTATTTAGCTTCTACACTAGACCTTAAAACATTTTGTTTCTTACTTCGCCAAATCAACAAATTTCACCCAAGAACATGCAATATCCTGAGGTGGATTTCCTATCTATGATAGACCCTGCATAATTTGCATCAGTATTGTTAGATATATTGTGTTTATGTTAATTAGGGAAACATAGACTTCTGATAATGTTTGATATTGGTAGATATTGTTGATATTGTTTTTAATAATATCTTTTATTTACCATATTTATGTTTGGTTGCCATATATACTTATATCATTCTTCATTATAAATATATTACCCTTTGTGTGTTTTAGACACAAGGTGAAATTAATCTTATACCTAGTTTTACTATATTGAATATGGTATCTACAACTTAAAACTTTTGATAGTCAATATTTGAATTTTGAATTCATTGAGAGAGGATTCTCTAAGCTCTTGTCATAGTATAGTTCTTATCAAAGATTTCAAGATACACTAAACGCTCAAGATAAATTTCAAGATAAACAATCTCAGTATTCTAACAAATTTTATTATGAAAAACTATTTCTTGCACCTCTTTCTCTTCCAACTCCAGTTTCTTAACTACAATTCCTCATTTCCTTGTTCCAACAGCAAAACAGAACACTAGTATTTGACAGTGAAACTAGAGCAGGAGGGAACACCAATATCTCCGCTAACACAGATGAATTAATTGTTGACTAATATCGAGTCCATCGCGTTAGGATTCATTGTTTGAAAATTGGAGTCTTCTGAACGAGTTACGTCAACTTAAAAAAAAAAACAAGGACTGCTCCTACCTCAGTTTCTGCAATTGACTTCCGAACAAGCTCCTTCAGAATTAGGTGGACCTGAAAGCAGGTATCAGGAATAAATTTGTAAGCAGAACAAACAATGGTAAAAGACTTATGAGGTAATCTTTTTCAGAATGAAACGACACGAAGAAATGCAGGTAGTTGGTGAAAAATAAAAGAGGTGTCCATTCTTTTGGAGCAACTTGTTTTTCCTATTTGAACGCTAACAAACAAGAATAAGCAGTACAGAGAAAAAATATAGGTTAAACAATCGAAATGTGATGGACTAGAGGAAGGGTGCACATTTTCAAATTTAGGTTTTAGGAATTAAAGATTACAGTTTCTAGCTTCGAAAGTGATGCATCATCATATCTGAAAGAGGTTTAAAAAATAAAAAATAAAATGTCTGCTGGGTTTTTCAGTGTAAAATCGGGGTTTAAGTAGGTATGTCATATGAAAACTAACGAAAGTTATTTAGGAATTCAGATTAGAACGGATATCATATGCTGTTAAATGTTCCGGTTTGCCATACGTACAAAGATATAAGCAATTCCTTTAAAAGCAGGATGTAGGTCCCGTATATACATTTTATAAAGGTAATGTAAAGTATCATCTTCAATAGATGCTACATGCAGATTAAATTACTTTACTTGATTTTCATATTATAATTTAATTTAAAATTAAAATACAATCTTTTATAATAATTTAGAAACTAAACATATTGAATCAAACTAAATATTGACAAGTCCATCACATATTCAACCAGAACAAGGAATAAAGTGAAGAGGATTACAGCATCCACAGAGGCTTCCGCTGGGCCTTTGAAATAGCCGATAGATCCCTCAATAAGTCTTCTGTAGCCTTGCTCTGGAGCAATTAGATGTGGCTGATAACCATCCGCTTCTGTAACTACTCGTTCAACATTCTTTACGGAAAGATGACGATTAAATGGGAGCTTTTTTAAAGCAGCTGGTAATTGGTGGTCAAAAACACCATATATCCGGTCCCCACCAGGACGGCTAGAATACCAGTTGGTTACTTAATCAAATATATTAATTCTCTAAAAAAATTAAGACAATAAGGAAATTACATGGATAAATTTTTTCATAATAAACACGTGTTAATCACATGGTTTTTTCTAATGCAGTTATTAGAACTTATGAAGTAAAAGTACTAATGCGATTCTGTCCTCGTTGTCCTCAAACAAAAAATAGGCAGCACTTACCCTCCATCCAGGTGTTCTTTAAATACTTTGTCAAATGCTCGACACATCTGTAAAATTGTGTATAGCTTCGCCTATATAAAGAGTAGCGGTGCTTAGTACGAGCAAAACCCAAGATGTTTCAAACACAAGAAGATTGTCTTTTGATCGAAGTTCTGACCCCTGAATCCACAGCTATTGGCCTGCCAATTCGGTCTAGCTCTGCGTTAAGCTCGTCAATGGCTTTCTTTATTAAGGCAATGATACTGGGTATCTTCTGCCTAATAACAAGCTCCAAATGCTGCAGTGATAATTGCCAACATAGAAAGGAAAGGGAAATTGCTCAGGATCACTTAAAATCAACAGAACAAAATCATTAAGGAAAATTACGTGAAGAAAATATTATTGAGAATACTTGGGATAGAAGTCTGGCCAGATATTCTGCCCCCATTTTATGTGCCAAATGTCCATATTCGGGACTAGTCTCGAAATATTCACGCTCCTTCTTGCGAGCAACAATCATGTCAACATTTTTATTAATATCAGCTTGTGAACGATTGACAATTCCAACCCAAGGATGCTGCAACCTGTATTGTCTTCCTTCGAGAACCTTTCGATTCACATAAACGCCACTTTTCATCAGGTGATAGACATCTTAGTGACAACATCAAAACAGAACATAATCACCACGCAGCTATTACAGAATTATACCTCAACTGCATTAGTTCCTTTATCCATAAGATCAAGTTTTGTCAACACCCCAAATGTCCTTTCACCTGAAAAAAGAATAAAATACCTCGACCACATTAGCTCCTTTCTAAACGAGTCTGCGATAAAAGGAAAGATAAAGGAAGATATGATCATAGGAAACAGAGTCAGCACTAAAAATTTCTTCAAATATACGAGACAGACCTGAAGGATCAACTTCTCTTGAAATTTTTATTGCATCTGAAGTAGCAATATCTTGATTTGCAGGAGAGATGGCCAATATAATGCAATTGGGCTGCATCGTAAGAAAATTAGTTGCTTGTGTTGTGATAGGCAGTCAGAAGTTGGATGATAAGATGTAATACATGCATTGGTTTAGTCCCTCTACCGTTTTGTAATTCGTTTCTTTATTTTTATGCTATATATGCTGCAAATGATCGATGTAGTGTGCCAACCTTGGTAGGATCTATTGGAAGTCCCACATAAGACCAATTTATAATATATAATTGGGTGCAAATCTTATGGTTTTGTGGGATTGAGTTAGATTTAAAGTCCACTTCTTAACATGGTATCAGAACTAGGTTAGAGCCTATTCTAGCGAGATTTGTGTTGGTAGACATATTGTTCCACCTGCTATCGGATCACCCATTAATGTCTAGTTCAATGCTGGAGATGTATATACCTCAGCGTAGACTTGCGTGTTGAAAGTCTCACATCGACTAGATATAAGGTCAATTTATAGTATAGAAGTGAGTGCAAACCTCACCTTACAAGTTGATTTTATGAAGTTAAGTCAGATTTAAAGTCTACTTCTTAACATGATAGATATATTATCTTTTATCTTGAGTTAGTTTGTTATTATTTCTTATTTGTATTTTGGGAGTAGCCTATATTTCTTCCGATGTGAATATTCAACACAAGGCAGATTAATCTCATACATAGTTTTTGCCAACTATAATTGTCACTGTCGTCGGATTTGGCATGGATGTGTTGATTGGGCTTCTAATTATGTCAATGTACATTTATTTATGGATAAGTTAGATAACACTAATTATGCGACTTAGACATCTTTGGCTTAAGAATCAAGGGTATGTTAATCATGTTGGAATTTCCACATCGACTAGAAATAAGGTCAAATTATAATATATATAAGTGAGGTGCAAACCTTACCTTACAAGCCGGTTTTGTGGGGTTGAGTTAGACTTAAAAGCCCACTTTTTAATATGGTATCAGAGCCATGTTAAAAGCTTATCCTAGCGATATTTCTTGTTTCTTGGATATTTCTATTCCACCCATTGTCGGTGAAGGGGGTGTGTTGGAAGTCCCACATCGACTAGAGATAAGAACAAATTATAATATATAAGTGAGGTGCAAACCTCATCTTACAAGCTGATTTTGTGGGCTTGAGTTAAGCTTAAAGTCCACCTCTAACAAATCCTATTTAAGGAAATGATTAATCTTAAATATTTTAGCTAAACCTCTGGCCGGGTTCTAACCATTAGTTTCACATTCCAAGCTTAAATTTTGAGCTTGGACCGCAAGCTCCAAGTTTGCCTTGGAGATATTTCCCAGCTGGTGCCAACGTCTCTTTTCCGCAAGGCTCGGGATATTTTTCATGCATTTTGGACCTTGGGCCTTTTTCCCTTGGTTTTATTCTCTATAAATGCAGCATTGCTTTCCTTCCATATACATCAACAAAACCAACGAGTTTTCTTTCTCTCACATTATTGAGCTCTCTCTCCCTTGCATAGATTTTCTTTAGCTTCTTTTCTAGTTTTCTTCCTTCTCTTACCCTGGGTTTAATTCTTTTATTCTTTTTAAAAGATGCTTGCTAGTTCTGAGATCGTATGGTTGATTACAATTTGAGTAAATAGTGTTGGCCACTTTGAAAGAGATGATTGAAATAAAACCGTCTCCGGTCAAGAACCACTACATAAATCTTAATCTACTGGAACATTGTACAAGGTACGTTTTTGGAAGGGAGTTCATATATAGTACATTGGCTTTAACTTGCTTCCTTTAATAGCCCTTGTTTGACGAAGATCATATAGCGTGCTTGATTAGTAGTTTCATACAATTTTCAATTATACATGTTCATTCCTTTTATATTAGAAGCACAATTACCTTCTCAATATAAGAGCGGACCATGTTCTCAATATCTTGAACGATAGACTCTGATTGTCCCTCTGAAAACGAAGCACAGATTCTATTATTTTTTAAACAATGTGTCCTTTAAAATTTAACCAACTAGTTTTAAAATACTGAGAAATATGTGAAACTTTACCTACAGCAACCTTTGTCAATCCAGGAAGGTCGATGAGGGTTAAGTTCACAACTGCAGACAAAGCCATGAAAAGTCATTATACAACTATAATTGAAGTGTTACATATATAAGTGAAGGAAAAATGTGTTTCATATTCTCAATTAGGATTTGTTTTGCAATCAACAGAAATCATTCCAATGAAATTTTACTAAAAAGCTGCAAGAATAGCATAGTAAGAAAATATATTCATGCCTTATCTCTCACTGCACGGGATTACATGTGATGGAAACCCATAAAACGAGTATTGAAAATGCACAAATTAAATGGCTCCTCTCATATTCCAGTAAATCCAAACATTATTACTCGAGTAAATTGGCAGATCATTTAAGTTAGAAATCATACATAGAATGGATCTATTTTGACTTGATAATAAACTTAGTTCAACATGGGTTTCATACTCAATTTTACATTCAAGCAAAAAGTCTTACAGGAATTCCCTTACTACAACACAAAAATTTGGAGAGCCCTAATCTCGAACACAAAATCTCAGCTTCAATAACGGAGTGATTGAAATACTTCTGTATTATTTCACATTTCACACAAACACACATAAACTTTCGTTTGACCATTAGATTTTTGGGTGGGTATGTTGCACTCATTTTTAAAGTTGTACTTGGCAACCCCAATGTTTCCTTCCAAAAGTAGGATCTCTATCATCCACAATGGAAATAGGTATCCCATGTAGTCTTATAATCACTTTAGCTAAATTCTCAGGAATCGTTTTTGCAGAATATGGCTGTTTAATTAAAGATAAAATGCCTATATTTGCTTAATTTGTGCACCATCATTAGAGCCATATCAAATCCTTTCGATTTCGGGAGCCCCATAATGAAATCCGTACTAACTTCTTCCAAATTGCATTTGGAATGAGCAAAGGCTGCAGAAAACCTGTGGGAGAGGATGCTTGGTGCTTAATCCACTGACATACATGACAAGCTGCCATCAAGTTAGTGATTACTCCCTTCACTACTATCAAGAAAAAAGATTGGGCCATTCTACGACATGTTCTGCAGATGCCTGAGTGACCTCCCCTTGGCGTTGCATGGAATTAATGTAATAATCTAGCAATCCACGCTGAATTAGATGATAAAACTAACCTCCCTTTATAATATAGTTCAACCACACGTGCTTTAATTAATTACCGAATAATACTTTCAATGACCAGGGGTGATGGTAAAAAGAAACAAATTACGTTACAAAGTTATAAAATCAGTTAAAGTGCTTGTGCTGATTTCAACAGGTGATGGAAATAAATACCATGTGGAGAATATATGCTGAGTTGAATTGGAACGTTTGAAATTGCCTTTGTTTTCCCAGTTATACGATCTGTTTCATCTGAAATTTCTTGTCTCACAGAAGCTGCATGGGACATATGAAGAAAAGTGAGCTCAGTTTCTACAGTTAAGAGCTTTACTCTTATTGTCATCCGTAATTTAAATTAATAAATTATAAAAGCAATCTTAAACACTTATTAACAAAAGCCCGTCTAGCTCAGTTGGTAGAGCGCAAGGCTCTTAACCTTGTGGTCGTGGGTTCGAGCCCCACGGTGGGCGTACAGCTTTTTGTTCTTTCATTGCAGAAGCTTTACTTTTTGTTTTATGGATTTGCTTTGGTCTTTCATATCTTTTATGTTTTTGTTTTCTTTTAATAAATTTATGCATGTGAAGTCATCATGCTTAGCATGACTTTATAAAATGGACGTATAACATCAAATATAGCATCATACCCATGCCAAAATGCCACGAGAGTCTACGTCTTATCTACGAAAGCAGCTCTTTTATCATAAAGACAAATAATTCCGTATTATTATTTTAATTTACTGATAGTTATTGTTTAAGAAAAACTAACACAATTGCAAATTATAGGTAAATCAGATGGATTTCTGTATCGTGGCAACAAATTCTGCAGCTCAAATCTACCACTCTCAAGCTCAATTACGTATAATCTTCAGCCCATGATCCCATATATTCAACAAAAAAAATTAAGATTAGACGGATAATAAAATCAATAGAAGACTATACAATACAAGTGGCGTATCTGATGCGAGTTCATCATTAGTTAGTGTAAATCTTACTGAATTAGAAAAGAAATGTTCATGGTCAGAAACATAATTACCAAAGTCAGAGAATCTCTTCCTTGGTTGATGAAGAAACTCAGCATATTCCTGTTTCCCATCTTCTGTCTTGTGAAGTTGCAGCACTAGTGGCCTCCGTGTGACAATACCTTGTAATAACGAAAAATAATGTCATAAAGGCGTTCAGACGAAATTAATGAAATTTTCTAAAAGAAAATATATATTTCCCGGGATCTAATCAGCATGATTCAAAGATGAATAAAATGGTTAAAAAAGCTGATAAATATCACTTATGAAGAAAAGACATCACGTTACTAGGAAAAGAAAAATGCAAATTAAGTAGCGCTGTAAGTGAAGATTACCAGATCCACGTGGCAGAAAATCCCTCCCCACAACACTTTCCAGCACTGAAGATTTCCCTGAACTCTGGTTCGTTTCCAAAATCGCAATCAACCAATCACAATATACATAACAAACACAATCAATTGATAACAAAACGAAGAAAAGGTCACAATCGAAAAGAAGCGCGCGTAACCTAAACGCACCTGTCCTCCAACCACCGCGACGGTGGGAAGCGCCTCCCACAGCGACATTCCCTCGCCGCCGTGGTCGCCGAGCACCGTGCAGGCGCGTTGGATCTTGTTGATGAGACCGATCAAGCTCGTCATGGTCGCCATTTTCTCGAACAACGACTAATGCCAGAAACCGATTCGAAAAAATAGTTATATAGTGGAACTCAGTAGGGAACGAGAATGGTCACGCTTTTCACAGATTTCGTTCTATCTCGAAAACTGATGCGTTGCGTTAGTGCGTGTCATTATTTGCATGGGAAATGCAGCAACCAAGGAGAATCTGAAACTGAATGCGTTAGCGTAGTGTTTGTTATGTGAAATAGAATGAACGTGACACGATGCATGGTTGCATTTCATTTCATATACTTTGGTTTACATCCACAACAATCAATTTTTCACGCATGATACAATGTTGATTTAATCATATATGCTAATTATGTTTGACTAAGGAAAAAAAAACCTTATACATATCTATATCTAAAAAAATGAAATACAACTGAGATAGTGGATTTTAAATAATAGCAATTTTCGGAAATGAAACTAGGTTTTTTCTTGATGAATATAATATTTTAATATTTAAAGTAATTATATAAATAAATAATATTTTTTTAAGATTTTGGTTAGATACTTTTTTAATATGTTTTCAATGAATCAAATCTGGATTTTTTTTTCAATTAAACCAGCAAACTTTTGATTTTCAATTTAACTTAGAGTGTGTTAGTTTTAAGATTCTACAACTAAGACGAAATTAATATGCAAATCATTATATAATGAATCAACTTTACCAATGTATTTAATTCACTATATTCTCCTTGAGTGTCAGAAACTTGTACATGTCTTTCCAATAATTATATTTTTGTGTTTTTTGTCAATAAAGATGAGATGACATGTGAAAAGTAAAGTGATAAAAAAAAATGATGTAATTGAAGATGGACTGAAGTGATCAACTGAAAATATAAATTACAATAATGTAAATCGTAAAAAAATAAATTACCAAAAAAGTGATAAAAATTCTACATCAACTTTGCTCAATGATCATAATGGCAATAGAACTTGGGAATTGATGACTACAAGTATTTGCTAACCACCAATACTCACTATTTGCATTTAACTAGTGTTTACCCTCACTCGGTTCAGATCCTTTGAAGCTTTACACTCACCCAATATGCAATAAATAATTCTGTGTAAGTTTACTATAAATGTTATAATTGATTATCAAACAATAATACAAACTTATAGTCGGAATAAAACTGAAAAAAAAAAAAAAAACAAAGCCACTGATTTCACGCAAGAGACATGGTTTAAATAACTGCTAAAATATAATGAACTGAAAAATAGCTTCATTTCCTACAAACGGGTCAACAACTTACCTTTTTTTTATTTAACAACTTAAAAATTGCAATTAACAAAAAAAGAATATAAGTAAATATCTACTAACAATAATTAACCTAAACCAAACGGATTCTAAATAACCCTAAATTTAACTTTATAAATGAACAACTTCCCCCACGTTACAGAAGCTTTATTTATTGTGATAGTATAATATTTAATTAACTCCAACACAAAAGTGGTGAAAATTTAGAATGAAAAAAAAACAATGGAAAACAACAACAACTGTATTGAATATTCCATAACAAGGCCTTCCACAATATGAGCATCATAGAATTTCCATAAACAACTATTAATTTAAAAAATGATCGAAATTTTATAAATAAACATTTTCTCATTGCTGAAATATGCGACTTTGTTTATGGCCAACCTAGTGCACTCATTAGGTGCAAATTTAAATACAAGTTTTGTCACGTCTTGCAATTCGTGTCTATGATTCTAAGAAATTGGGGTGTATATGCATGAATTGACTTTGTGATACTTTTCACATAGTCGAATTTTATTATCTGATCAGGTCGAGACTTAGGTTTGAATGAATCAAATAATATATATATATATATATTCTTTTAAGAGAATAAGTTACTTTTTTGTCTTTATGCATAACACCCATTTCTTCTTTACTTACAACTTTGATAGTCATGATTGTATTTATAATGTTTTTCTTAGTCTTAGTCTTCTTAGACTTAGTCACCTTAGTTTCATCCTTGATTTTTCAACACAAAGGGAGATGCCAGATTTTTTTTTTTTTTGGCTTTATTTAGATTTGACTAGTTTTTATAAAAAAAAAAATATGACATGTTTATACAATTTGACAATTTTGTAGAAGAATAAAATTTGTTACAAAAACACACAATATTATTTTCTACATCGAAGTCCTTTTGTTCACACTAATTTTGTTTTCTGCATATTATACTGTTACGTAAAACAATTCTAGACAGTTTTTTTAATAAGTTTGTTGTCTTAAAAATAAAACTGCAGCTTGTACAAAATTTTAAAAACTATGTTCTTTAAAGTAGATGAAGTTTCAGTGAAAAGAATGAAGAAAGAGATTGAAATTGAAAGAAGAATATGGTAAAGAAAATAAGTTATGAGTTTCTAACTCCAAGAGTGGTTGGTTGGAATTAAAAAAAAAAAAACAGTTTTATAGATTAAACAGATTTCACACAATCCATTCTGTGATATCTCATTAATGCCTAATCTAAATAATTAAATGTATAAAACAGATTAAGGTACGAAAACTATGATATTCATTAGGTCACCCACAACATATCCGAAGAGCAACTTACTCTTCCAATATATAATTATATCAGAAAATATCTAAAATATACATATTACCTACCGGATATTTACCGCGTTTTGCTTTATATTTTTAATAGAATTTTCACATCTAAAAATGTGAATCCACACAAGTTTTCAAACATGCAATTATCTTAGGAGAAATGTTCAAAATAATCTCGAATGGTTGTTTTTATGGAGGCAGTGTGTCAACTTAGTTTATACTTTTAATTTTGTATCAATTTCGTCTTTAAATTTGTTAATATGCGTCGTTAGTTTTCTAAAAATGGAGTTTGGTGACGTGACAAAAGGCAATGTATATGTGTAAGAGTTTTTAATTATATAGTGGAGAAATTGAGAGGTCCACAAGATATCCAAAAAGCTCAACTAAGAGTATGGAAAAATCAAACAATTTGACAAGATATTTATATTGTTTGGCTAAGTGCATGAAGAATTCAAATAGTTTGACAAAACATTCAGAGAGTTCGATAAAGTGCATGGAGAAGTCAAATAACTCTCGACTAGACATCCATAGAGCTTGACAAGTCAGACCGACCTATCTGGACTTCCCATCGAATTATTTAAGTTCTCCATGCACCTAACCAGCTTATTGGTCTTTCCACTGAGCTATTTAACTTCTTGATGCACCTTATCAAGTGTTAGGGATGTCTTGCCAAGCTATCCGACTTCTCCATGCACTTTACTAAGTTCTCTGTATGTCTATCTAACCTATTTTAGTTTTCGATCCACTTACCTAAGCCATTTAGTTGTCTTGTTGAGTTGTTTAAGTTCTCCATGTGCTTAGTTGAGCTCTTTAACTGTCTTGCCAACCTTTAACACTTTAATTAATTATATGGTGCACGACTTCAAATATTATGCATGTATAATGAAGTCACCAAGATTTTTGTATTTTATTTTTCTTACCAATCCAAATTTTCACATCACACAATCCTTATGTGTGACGTTTGTATAAATGTTTATGAAAGTATGTCTAATTAGTCAATTTTTAACAAATTTAGGAACGAAATTGACACAAAATTAAAAACCAGAATCAAGTTGACACACTCTTAAAATGAAAATCATCCTGTCAATACCCAATTTCGTCCAGGTAATTAAACAAGAATATTTAGAATTAGAAAAAAAAAGTAATAAAATAAAAGGCAAAAATAAGTTTCATATTTATTTTCCTTTTTTTTTAAAAAAAAATTTTGTTTTGTCTTCTTTTCTTTTATCCTTATTTTATTTTTTGCTTTATCTATTTTTTGTTTATATTTTATTTTATTGTGTTTTTTTATTTTATTTTATTTTATTTTATTTTTCTTTTGTCTTATTTTAATTTATTCTGTTTCATTTCTTTTAGTTTTATTCTATTTTCTCTTTTTTTCGACTTATTTTTACATATTTTTACTGTTGCATTTTTTTAATTTATTACCAATTTATTTTTAATTATTATTATTTTTTTATATATTTCAAATTAAAAAGAAAAGAAAAGAAAAAGAAGAAGAAGTACTAAGAAAAATAAATGGAGAAGGTGCTGGCAGCACCATTTTCATCATTCGCACCTATTTGAATTTGGATTTAACGGATGGATCAAGATAGAGCTTTTCAATCACAACTGCAGTTTTTCAACCACAGTCGGAGTTTTTCAATCACAAAGAGACGTTTTCTATCAAAAACCTTTACGTTATCTCCTATTTTTGGATAGGAATCTTTTGCTCAACACCTACACTATCTTGGGCTTATTACCGCAAGTGGAAAGAGCTCGTTTTGACTGTGAGGAGCATGAGAGGGGAAGTAGGGTGGCTAACGGCAGTGTGAATGGCAGGTGCCTTCTGACCTTAGCATCTGCCAAAGCATTTTTCATTGGAAGAAAAAAAAAACATCAATACTACTACTCGCGGACTAGAGAAAAAAGGGGGGGGCTCTGGATTTTTTTTTACTCAACGACGCCTCACTAACGACTTCACCTGGAGAGAACCTGGGACATCATCAAAAAAAGCCTAACGAGAACACCCTACACCAGTGGGATCACATACCTTATCATCAGATAAGGTTAGAAACTCACCTCCCATCCCTCACGATACAGAAGAGACCTCACCATTATTCGAAACCCCTAGGGAACTTTCTTCACTTTCGGTATCAGTTACCAACCATCATAAGCTGTCACCGCAACCTTCTTGCACCCACATCAGCATCCGTAATACGAAAACATAACACAGCCAACCACGTTCAGAGAAAAAAGAGGAAGGAAGCCTTACCTACAGGAGGAGCATTTGCACGTACAAACCGAAAACAAACCGAAAACAAATCGAAAACAAAGTTGTCTCTAGAGGTAAGTCACCCAACTCTAATTTACTGAGTAACATTCTCTAACTTACTGAGTAACATTATTTGTGTAGTTGGATTGATGTTGATTTGGTGTATGCGGAATGATGAGTGGAGTTATCTGTGTATCTGGATTGATATTTGTTTTCTGTATGCGAAGTATGCTATTTTTCTTTCCTTTGCTGTATGTGCTCTGTATCGTCTTTGTCCGAATCTCTTTTCCCCAACGTACGGAAACCAACTGCTCAACACCATATACCTTTATGCCTTCACCATAAACATATATCCGAAAATAAACTTATCCTCCTCAACACAGATACCATACTTACCCGTTCAACTCGCCATGGTGCTCCCAATACCCATTTTCTTTTCGAATCACTGATGGCCTTTTGTTTCCTGGCTATTACCACAACAATCGCACTCCAATGTTCTGTCTAAACCCGCAAGGAGGAAGCATACAAGTCAGAAATTTTTAGAAATCTTCACACCTTTGATCACAAGTCCAAACCCTTAGTTGATATCCTGAGTCACAATCCAATTCCCAGCAACCCGCAAATATATCATCTTTCCTGCAAGCCGCAGATATATCATCTTTCCAGCAAATCGAAATCAAAGTTTACTTCAGCTTTTGTTATTCTTCTCCATATCCACCTAAACAAGCCGGATTACAAACTCCAAGAACCAGCCAGGACAAACCAAACTAGATAAGAGGAAACAGGGAAACCAGTTTGTTCATCGTCACTTGTTCAGCCCCTATTAGTGTCATCCCAACTCACCCACACTCATGCACACACAACACACACTGTTTCAAATCCCGGCAGACAATCCCAGTAGAGGAAGCATCTAGTAACAGTCGAAGCATAAAAAAAAATTAATCAAAAAATGAATGAGGAAAGAGAGAGAGTGCTGCCGGCGTTGGCCGTGATTCATGGTGCTGGTGGCGTCCCTGTTCGAGCCGCCGGTGTTCTGCGGAGGAGGGAGAAAGCTCGCGCGCGAAGAAGATGCAGGATGGTGGTCCGACGCGACTGGCGGTGGCCTCTCCGATGAAGGCGCCGGTGACGTCGTGGACGACCCCTCGTGGTGGCCGATCCGGTCGGCTGGAACTGCCGGCGGGGTGGAGGGGACGAATTCCCTTTTGGTTTTTGTTGAGTAAAAGACTCTAGGTCTCACATCTTCTTCTGGAGCGAATGAGAGGCTGGGGAATGAATCCCTAATTTTGATTTGGGGCAAAAGGTTTGGGCCTGTTCATCGGGCTACGATTTCTCTGCCTGCCACCGCGCCATTCCTATTCGCACCTCCATTCCTTTCTGGCAAACAATAAAAGAGGCCATTGGGCCTGCCTGTGCCTAAAACAAATCCTTTCCGCACCCCATTTTCTCATGTCCACACCCCCAACTTTCATTCATATGCTGCTGCGTTGTTGTTGGGCCTTAAGCCCATTAATACTTTTGAAGACTCTAATAAAGAGTTGGGCATTGATCCCTCCACCTCCCCATTTCAAACTTACACCTCCCCATTCTTTTTTAACTTTTCATTAATTATAAAACTAACCTTTTTGTATTTTTTATTTTTACTTTTTTAACCCTCAATCCTAATTTTTACTTTACTTTCTATTTCAATTTCACTTTCACACAGACTTTCAAAACTTTCGAAAACAGTCTCACCTCCCCCTTCAGACTTTCGAAACTTTCGAAAACAGCCCCACCTCCCCCTTCAGACTTTCGAAACTTTCGAAAACAGTCTCACCTCCCCAGAGAGCACAAAGAATTCAAAAAGAATAATAACGAAAGAGAGAGAGCATATACGTGGGGGTGGAAGGATCATGAGAAAAGAGCGTTGAGGGATCAACGTGGGAAAAAATAAGTTTTGTATAATAGGAGATTAAAATTAAAATTAACTTATAAAATAAATTTTAAATTTTAATAAAGAGTATAATAGGAATATAAAGAAAAATAGAAATATAAGAAGGGATAAGATTGGAATGGGGAGGTGGAGGACTAAATATGTGGGGGTGGAGAGATCAACACCCTAAAGAGTTTTAGCACCCCTTTTCCCATCCTGGCACACCCCTTTCCTTTTCCTTTTTTGTTCTTAGCTGGGCCTCGAGCCCAAAGGCAACTCAGGGCCTGTTTTCTTTATGCAGCCATTTTTTTTTAGTTTTTTTCTCTCCATCAATATTATGGGCCTTTTTCGTTTTGATTTTTAATTTCTTTTACGTCTCTTATTTGTCTTTTTATTTCTTATCTTATTTCTTTATTTTGTTTTATTTATTATTATTATTTTTTTGGTTATTTCATTCTGTTTTTATCTTATATCTTTATTTATTTCATCTTGCTTAATTTTATTTTATTTTATTTTTATTTTTATTATTTTCTTATCTTATATAATTTTTATTTTATTTATTTATTTATTTTCATTTTTATTTTTATTTTTTATTTTTATTTTATTTTATTTTATTTTTTTATTTTTTTATTTTTTTATTTTTTTATTTTTTTTTCTCTCTTTCATTTTTTTTAATTTAGATATTTACCTACTTTTTAAATACATATTAAAAATTGCCTTGAAGGTTTAAGCACGTGTGTGATCGCACGCATCGTCCTCGTGCTGAGACCTTTTCTTCCTTTTATAAAAATCAATAAAAAATTGTTTTGAAGGTTTAAGCACGTGTGTGATCGCACGCATCGTCCTCGTGCTGAGACCTTTTCTTCCTTTTATAAAAATCAATAAAATGTTTTGAAGGTTTAAGCACGTGTGTGATCGCACGCATCGTCCTCGTGTTGAAACCTTTTTTTTCCTTTTATAAATAAAAATTAAAAAATATGTTTTAAAGTTTTAGGCGCGTGTGTGATCGCACGCATCGTCCTCGTGCTAAAAACCTTTTCCTTTTCATATCAAATACCAAAAACACCTAAGTTTCAAAAGAATCAATCTGTAAAGAACTACGTAACCCTGATTTCTCATTTTGAATGAGAATACGTAGGAGCAAGGTCAATCCTTGTCGGGCACAAAAAATTAAAAAATATTTTTGTTTCTTTACATTGTTGTTTTTGGGAAAGTTAAACATTTTGCAAACCACATCTTTATTCGCGTATTTAAATAAAGGTACTGCCTTCGGGCAGGCGTTGTAGGGTGCTAATACCTTCCCTACATGTAACCGACTCCCGAACCCAGAATCTGGTTTTCGTGGACCTTGCTTTATCGTTTTTGGTTTTTTCCGTAGTTTTCCAAAATAAACTATGGTGGCGACTCCAAAAATCTCTTTTTCTAAACTCATTTTTCCTTTTTTGGATCGTCGTCGTCCCGTCGCGATTTTAGTTGCGACACATCCGAATAATTAAACCTAAATCATAATCATAATAAACAACCAACCCATATAGATTTTTAACCGTTTTACTCTTTATATTTATATTTTCTTTCAATATATATGTAGTAGGAAATTAAGAGCAAAGGCTAAATCATAATATTAAAAATAGTTATATAAAGATATATATAGACTTTAGACACAAATAAGTATATACAATTGATAGAAAACAAAAAAATAAATTTTATAAAGAATAGTGAAACTATCATGTCCGTGTGTTATTTTTTTATGATAATAAAATTATAATGATAAAAGTAATATAAATATTTTATAAAATTTTATCATAAATAATGTTGTTTACTAAATATAATTATTTTAATTTTAAAAAATAATTAAATTTGAAAAATTATGATGTAAAAGAAAAAATTGATAAAATGATTATTTTAATATAAAACTATTAATTATTAAAGAATAAATTAAAAAAATATATATATCAAAAGAATAAATATCTTTATATAATAAAATAAATAACGCCATAAAGAAAAACGAAAACACTGTTTTACTGGGTTGTGGTGTTATGTTTGACCAAAAGCATGACCTAATCTTTGCATAATTTGTTATAAGAGTCAATGTTATGTTTATAGTTAAAAGGTAGAATCTGAGCATAACAAACTTCTATGTTTGTTTCTGTCTGCGTATGAAAGAAAATAGAAAACAATAACTAACTTCCTTACCTTACTTTCCTCGTAATTAGCTTCAATTGTTTTAAGAAAATAAAGCGTTTTGCCTATAAATATATCCTTTTGAATAGACTTTCATCTTAAAACAGTGCTGTTCTTCCTAGGTATATCTTTTTCTCTTATCGCCAAAGCTATAGCACTATTTTTTTTACATGTTTGTTATATAACTTTCTTTCTTAAAAAAGTTGAAAAAAGAGTCGAACATGTGATAAAATATTTTTCAATCCCTATGTTTAGAGAGTGTTGTAAGTATAGCTTGTAATTGAATAATTCTGTTTTTATCTTTAGTTGGTAGAAATATAAATATTTAGGGTTTGTATGTATTCCTAATAGTAAGTTATAGAAAGTTTTATCTTTGCCATGATCAAAATTTTATACTAAGTTATATTTGAAATTGTGTCACACGGAATTATCTACTTTATTCTTTAAAGGTGAAAATACTTATATAAATTTGTAGATTTTTTTTATCATCACTCCATAATTACATAAATTATTCTTTTCTAATAATATAATAATTTATTAAGAAATATAACTGTAAAGTATATGCTTTGTTGTCAATATATATATATATATATATATATATATATATATATATATATATATATATATATATATATATATTCGTAGAAGTAAATAATTACTTTTAGTGTAAACAAGTACTGCTAAATACTCTAGTAGAATTCTATATTTTTTTAACAAAAATTATTTATATATAAAAAATATATATATCGATATTTAATATAAACTTAGAAAAAGGATAAAGGTTATAGAATGCATAAAATAAATAAATATATAATATGTGCAGATAAAAATATGGTGTATTTTTTAATATTATACAATTAATTGATGTGTGAATCGAAACTATATAATTATAAATTGATAAATATTATTTGATACACCTAACTTTTTTAAATTCATCTTATATTATATTTTTTTATTTCTTTTATTCATTTAACATATATTATAAAAGTAAAATAGTAATAAAAATTATAAATTTTTAATTTTTATGACTATTTTACTTTTGAATCTCGTTATTTTGACACACTATTTTTCACACACATTTCACACGACCACGTGTCAAACGTTCATTGGTCATAAGTATTTTAATTTTTTTTAAAAAAAGCGAATATGTTTGAATAGCAACCACCCTCCGTGCAATTTCTCTCTCAGATTTCGTCTCTCTCATATTTTGACATCTCCTGCGTTTTCCTTCTCTGGTTCGTTCACGCATTTTGTTTTCGTTGTCCTTGTCCGAAATGGGAAGTTCCGGACAATAACGTGGTTGGAGTAAGGTAAATGCGTTCTTCGACCATTTTCTTGTCGGTTTGGGTATTGGATTTTGTGTTTGGTGTCAGTTTCCGTTGATGTTGTGGTTTGGGTATAAGGTTTTTTGTTTGTGTGTTGGATTTCTTGTGGGTTCTTCGATCACTTTTGGTTTTTTGGTTATTTCCTTTGGTGTTTACCATTGTGTTGTTTTCTATATGCAGTCGATCGTTCGTCATTTCCTTTTGGTTATTTCCTTTGGATGGAACGTCAAACTTCGCAGAAGGTGGAATTGCGAAGAACACACCGGGTAGAATGTCAAACAATCAATCACATTTGAAGACGTATGTCAGAATTGGATCAAGAAGGCGTTACAAGAGTCAAACACTTAAGACACCATACACGGAAATGCAGGACCTAGAAAGAAAAATGAGTGATTATTGTATTGGTTTTAGAATAGGACAAGAACTTGATTGATGTTGTAATGAAACCTATTTGGTTGAATATATAGAAGATGCATGTTTGGTTCCATGTATTTATCTAATTCATAATACCAATTTAAATGTCCATGTTATTGAAGTGCTTTATAAATTGATTTGGAAGTGATAATGTTTGTGAGACAAGAATGAATTAATGTTTGTGTTTTTGAGTGAGGATTGAGTTAAAACTAATGTTTTGGGTTCCCCATGATAGAGGGAGAGAGCACCCATGTTTAGATTATTGAATCCAGTGAAGTTGTGCTATGTATGCTGCAAAAATCTGCCTTGTAATCGATTACAAATAGAATGTAATCGATTACGCGTGTTTGATTTACATATTGGACATCCTGTTGAACCGAGGGAGCCACCAGTGATAATGCAGGGGACCACAGCTGAGTAGCATTGTGTTTTGACCCAAATCCAGTACTTTTAATTGTAATTTGATGTTGTTGAGTGAGGATATGCTTGAAGTTAATGTTTTGGGTCCCCCATAGTTGAGGGAGAGAGCACCCATGTTGAGATTATTCACAGAAGTGAAGTTGTGCTATGTATGCTGCACAAAACTGTCTTGTAATCGATTACCAATAGCATGTAATCGATTACGCGTGTCTGATTTACATATTGGACATCCTGTTGAACTGAGGGAGCCACCAGTGATAACGTAGGGGACCACTTCAGAATAACAATGTGTTTTTACCCAAATCCAGTACTTTTCATTGTAATTTGATGTTGTTGAGTGAGGATATGCTTTGAAGCTAATGTTTTGGGTCCCCCATCATTGAGGGAGAGAGCACCCATGTTGAGATTATTCACAAAAGTGAAGTTGTGCTATGTATGCTGCAAAAATCTGCCTTGTAATCGATTACAAATAGGATGTAATCAATTATGCGTGTCTGATTTACATATTGGACATCCTGTTGAACTGAGGGAGCCACCCGTGATAACGCAGGGGACCACAACAGAGTAGTATTGCATATAAACAAACCTTGACATCATTCATCAATCAACACATATTTGTACATTGCACATAGACAAACTTAAAATCAATATTTGTAGAATCTCTTCATATATATCAAAATTAAAGTTTCTTCATATACATTATTGTATCTTTCAATGTGTACATAAACCAATTGGTAGAAATCCATATTCCTATCAAAACAAACTACACTGCACTACATTTTTACACCGGAGAACTATCCTACAACAATCCATACACCTCTAGCGCATCCAGTAGTCTTATGTTCTCGTCGTTCAGGATCCAATCACGTACGTATTGCTTTCTAATTGCAAGCAATTCCTCCTGAAATGAAAATATTCCAATTGTAAGACTTTTGAAGGCATGTTAGCAACAATTTTAGACTTCCTAGGAAAGAAAAAACAACCAAACACACAAATATATACAACCTACACACAACATCAACATCTATGTTTTCGTCCAACACAATGACATTAAACATGTCAAGCAAATCCTTCAAAGTTGTGGTCTTTGAATTAAACATTTCCCCAAGCAAACCAACTAAACATTCATCAAATGGGATTTCTAAACCACTAATGTCAAAACCACTGCTCATGAAAACATCCAAAACAGTAAATGGAACCAATTGATGACTAACCCTGAAGCTAACATCAGGCCCAGCCCACCTACATAACAAAACCTTCAACAATTCACAATTAATCTCCAACAGCTTACTCAGCTCCAAACACCAATGAAATGGTGTCATGTTAATTCGATGTACATGTACATCTCTTAGTAACCCATTCATTAAAACAATGATTGATGAATCCATAAAGATTCTAACTCGCCACTACAAAACATAAAAAAGACTATGTTATTAATTACCAAAATAAAAAACAACTACATAGTATACCAATACTTCCCAAGTTTGTGTGTATTAACAAAAGGACGATGGAAACTTCCCAAGTTGTTTTGTCTAGTGTGAAGACCAACAGAGGCTCATGCATATTATTGAGAATAAATAGATCATTGGAAACTTATCAAGAAAAGAGAAAGTAGTTGAGTTTAGAGCACTGAGGTGGATGTGTAAGTAATGAGGAAGATCTAGTTTGTTGGAGACAGTTGGAGTCGCATCTATTGAGGAAAAGGTGATGGGAACTTTCCCAAGGTATATTTGAGAAGACCAATAAAGGCAGATGAAGAACAAGAAAATATTAGGAGACTATTAAATAGTAAAAAAACATTCTAATTAGTTTTACCAAAACTTTGGTTTTTCAATAGAAACCTGCTTTGTCAATTTGGCTTATTCCTCCTGCTGGGATAAGTTGGTTGTCATATATACTTGAGAAGTTCAGTCATATTCTTTCATTCAGCCTTTTTATATCCTAAGATCCCAAGTTCGGAAATATTCTGGATGCTATTATTTTATATTAGTGATTGGTTTCAATTTCCATCAATATAATCAGTATATTTGAACTAGCATTTATTGTCAATGAAATGTGCGGGCTTTTTGTTGATTGTAGTCTTTTTGATCAGGTTGTTTTGAAGCAATTTAAAAACAATGATTCTGCTCCAGCTGTTAAAACGCTGCCTCATAATGCAGAACATCGTTTGCTTGTTGTCGCTATTGCTATTTGGTTATTTAGGATTTAACTCCTCAAGTAATTTAAGTAGAATTTAGAGCAAGAAAGAGAAAAACAACCCATTGTTGATTTAAATTAAAGTATTTTGTAATCGTAATATACTCACTTTCTCATTTTACTTGCAACAACTAAAGCTTGTACTTGGGATTGCTTGTAGGTTAGAGAGGAATAAGAAACTAAATTAAGCCTACGAGGCAAGATAAGAAGTGTGGCTCCATTACTACTGTAGGCACCACACGATTAAGATTCGTTGTCTGCTTGTTACATTCCTAGAACTTTAACTCTAATTTCTAGATTGAAATTGGACATAAAAGGTAAATTTATTCTAAAAATAATTGTTTATCCTAGAAGCTAATTTTGCAAAGTAACCTTTCATTACTAGTAATCATACTCTGTTTGTACCCTGCTGTATTTTAATGATAAGACAAGAAATTTACCATGGTGATTCACAAGTTAATTTGTATCTATGAGATTTTGAATCCTAATTTTGGAGATTTTAATTTTTTTTAATTTATTAGATGTAGATGTGAGACTTTTTAATTTTTTTTATAAAACCATAAAGTTACATACGGATTTTTCCGTATATAATTATATACGAATATTGTATATGGATTTGTAGATGTGACTTATTCGTTTGTTAATCTTGCTAATTCTACCACATTGCAATCTTAATTTGAATCTGTTTTTTATTCTCCCAGTCCCCAGTTAATTTTCAAATATTCTTTCTGTGGTGGTAACAATATTTTGGTAAGGGTTGTTATGCTTGAAATATGTCTCATGGCATGTTGATTGAAATTAAAGCACATATATTATCAAGTTAAACTGATACTTGTTTTGCAAAGGTCATTTGTGATTCTTATACAACTACTGGTGAACCTATATCCCTACAAACAAGCGACACAGAGCTGTGGAAGTTTTCATTAACCCAAAGGTCATTGCTGAAGTTCCATGGTATATATAATTCTTCTTATCTTTACACATAAAAGCTACATTGAGAGAAAACACACCAAATAGTTATAAAAGCTACATCATTCAGCAACGATCCGTATCCAATTTCTATACAAAACACGCCAAATTTTCAACAGAATACAAGGTAAGATGCAAACGATCGCAATAAATTTCAGAGTTACATTTTAGATACAACAACTTCAAAGTAAACTTTTAGTCCAGACAGATTGGTTTTTCTTACTTTCAAGTAAAAGAATGGATTAGCTTTCATACCTCAATTCCAGCAAGAGAACTTGACTACAAAGATTTATCTCCAGCACCAACTCATTTATACAGCCTAAGGGGTCTCCAAGCATCTAGATCTACACTGAGTTTCTTCCAGCTTTCAGTCTAAGAGGCCTACTGTAGTACCTCCAAAGCCAAAGAATCCCAAACATCCTACAAGAGGCAAAACATAATATTCAGTAATTATGATTCGAAAAGGTACCAGTAGGGTGCGAACTATCACAATGTTATTTTCATAAAGATTCCTTACTAATCGTTTCTTAGGTTATATTTTCTATTCTAACCATAATGGCACATCGATAGATACAAGCAAAAGGCATGTCTTATATGCATATGAAGCACAAGTTTAACAATGTGAAATGATTTGTAACAAAAAGCACAATGATTTGAGAGAAAATACCTTTCTGACCACAAACGGTCGTTGTAGTTCAAGTTCTAGAGTATGGAAAGCTCCTATCTATAACGAGTTACAAAGATGAAAACTTAAGTTTGGCAGTAACAATTTGAAGAAGATAAATGTTCTTTCCACGAACATGCAGAATAGAACCTTCTTTGTCCTAATTAGCAACCTAGTATAAAACAAAATCAAGATAACACAACGAGAAAAACCGAACAGAAATCCTACTGATAGCATAAATACCTCTTCGACTTTAATTTCCAGTTTGAGCGTATCGCGCTCTGCATCTCGACCGCCATGAGCGGCCTCTCTAACAAACTTCCTATTAAAGTTACAACAAGCAAGAAAACGAAAGAAATATGAAAGTTAAAACACATATTATGCGATCAAAGAAAGCAGGAATTGAGAGAAAATAGCACCTAACAGTAACGACCAAGACAGAGTCTCCGGGAGCAATCAAGTTATACGCAAACCCTATTCTTTTATTACACAAACTGCAGTAATAGAAAGGGAATCTATCGGAGGAAACCCCATGTGAACCAATTAATCGATTCAAAGGCAAGATTGAACGGTAGAAATGAGGAACGAACAGAGAAAAGGTGTTTCAATCGGTGGAAAAGGTGATAAACAATGATTTAATTGGTGAAATGAAGAAAAAGCTAAAAATAGGAAGGAAATCATGGAAAAGTATGAAACCCTAGCAGAGGGTGATGTTTAGAGTTGGAGAAAACTCGCAAGACAACAACGAAGATGTGGTTCTGTGATGTACGAATGAGAAATCAAGAAGAAGCAGAGGGAAAAATGTGAAAAGATGGAGATCATAGGGATGCACCAAAATGAAAGACACGCTTCATGAACGATAATGAAGTATCGGTGGGAGTTTCGTAAAAACAGCTGGTATTTACAGGAGTTTTGGGAAAACCGCTGGTATTTGAAGAGGTTTGAGGAAAACCGCCGGTATCAATGAAAGTTCTCCAAAAACTGTCGATATTTACAAGAATTTTGAAAAAAACCGTCGAAACCAACCAAAGTTTGTAAAAACTGCTAAAAATGTATATAGGTTTTTTTTTCTAGTTTTAATTGCGATAAAATGAAATTATAATCAAATTAGTTTCATTTTTTAAATATTATCTAATTTTCATAAAAAATGCTTTAATAATAAGCAATTAAATAATTTGAAAATGAAATTAAATATTCTTATATAAAATATATTCTAAACATTGTTAATATTGATAAATACAACTAATTATTGAACATAAAAAATAACACTCAACCATACAAATTAAAAAAAAAATGTTATTTTTAGGGTTAATGTCAAAATTGATCTCCATTTTATTATTAGACCATGTGAAACCCTTCCGAAAAGCTAAATCACACATTTTTCTCACATATTCTGTTTATGTCTTTGATTCCATTCTTCTCAAATGAAAAAGAAGTTTCTTTGCTATATTATTTTTAGATAATGATATTTCAACAATATTTTTTTAATAACATTTAAACATCGTCTATGTGACATTCTATGATTGGTTTATGTTGGTGTTTATATTTACTATTATTGATTGTGGAGTAATTTATAATTATTATGATTGATTATGAAGTATTTTTGGACCAATCACAGAATAACACATAGACGATGTTTAAATGTTGTAAAAAAAATATTGTTCAAATATCATTATCCATTATTTTTATTCTTTTATATTAATTAACTCTAGGTACTTATTTCTATTTCTACCGATAGATTTAAAACTATACATCTCAATTATCAATAATGAATGACTTTATTTTTAGATAATTTTTTATTTGAACATTATATATGCATTATATATGTCCCTACAAGTAAATAGCTACGTTATAGGAAATCATTACAGAACATCAATACATGATGCATAAATCTATATCCCTATAAGTAAAATAGCTACATGTCATTTCTAATACCAACTCAGAAAAACATTACAGAAGAACATCAATACATGATGCATAAATCTATATCCCTACAAGTAAATAGCTACATGTCTAACCAAGGCGGACACCTGTGAAGCCAGCAAATTTCGAGAATGATGACACTTCAATTGCGACCTGAACAGAACAAGGAAAAAGAGAGGTTAAACTTCCATTACAGAAAATAGTAGAAGCTAGAAACAAAACAAAAAGTGTCATGCAAAAATAATGTTGCATGTCACTGGGAAAAAAAATATGTACTAGCTTAGTTTCCCTTCATAAGAAGCCACAAATTATTATTGCCAAAGCTAAAAATAAAAAAACATAGGGTGTAAAAGATGCTAGTGAAAGCAACATGAAACAGAAAGAAACCAGTGGCATACCTCTCTGGCTCGAGGAATTTCATAGATTGATTTAGGACTATCATCTGTGATATATGCTACATAAGCAGAGTCAAAGAAAATAAGTTCTGTCCTTGAAATGCTTAGCAGATCAGGAAAGAAATTAGTTTGAGGTCCACATGTCATGTATTCTATGTTTTTATACTTCCCAACATTATCTACAAACTTGCCAGTATATGAAATGCATTTGGTTGGGAAGAAAACCCAGGAAAACTTCTTCCTAATTTCTCATCAGTTCATCCTGTGCTTCCCAAACCCGAGAAAATACTCATTCATGTAGCATCATCTTCAGGTTTCTTTGTTGCATGCAACTTTGGCCACGATGACAAAGACAAAGGAACCTGCAATTGCCATTATCACAATGAAAGCATAACTAGTTTAGACCTTGAAACTTGAAGCTTTTACATTTGATGGAACTAAGATACAAATATTATCTTGAAAATCACCTACTTTTAACGGATAAAATCATCATATATATCTATCCACTTTACCACCCATTTACTCTTACCACATTCCCATTTTTCACACGATTACGATATTATAATAGAATATCTTAAATGATTACAATATTGTTTTACTCATTCATGTACAAATATAGTGCATCTAAACTATAAAGGATACAATACTCAAAAAATGAAAAGTTTCCTTACATATCTAATAAATTTAGTTTAATTAAGTAAAGGTAATCAAAGCTATTTGACAAAAAAGTTGTAGGGTTTTTAAAATATTTAAAACATTATTCACATGATAAATTATCCAATATTTTAATCACACATGAGTAGAGTTCTTTGAATTCTGTGTCTGTTAGTAGTACTTTATATATTTTATTCTGACCTACTATTGCAATTAATTATCAACTTTAAAATTTCATGTGAAAACTTACAATAGACATTAAGCATTCAACTTTTTATTGACACGTGAAAGTAGAAGAAACACAAAAGACTCGTGGATATGATTGTGACCATAAAGCTTTAAATTTAAAATGCATTTTTTGGCATAATTATAGAAGTCTCCTAAGGTATTGATTTGATCCATAATTCCACCCCATCATCATTTTCTGAGCTATCATTGTGTATCTCCTCCATGTTACACCTTTGCCTCTCCCTTTTTTCTATTCTCTATGGATGTTATCACTTTTTTTATTATTTCAATTAAATATTTTGTGATAACTTTAGTAACTGTTGTTGCTCTTCATTTGTCAAGATTCTCAAAAACTCTTCATAGTTTACTATATCCAAACAAGACATAACAGCGATTACATTAAGTACTCAACAATTATACATATTTGAGGCCTTACTGCCTTACCCAATAACATATTATTTGTACTGAACAGAGAGAAAATACTAGAATAAAAAGTAATTTTTTGAGGAAATATTGAGCATTCTAAAAAATCTAGAATCAAAGTGCTATCCTGCCTGATTGTTGTGTAGTTATATGAATGAGGAATCTAAGAAAACGATAAAAAAAAGTATTAAAATATAGTGCTAAAGTTTGAAGCATTGCCACTGATGTAAAATCATGTCCAATTGGTTAACACAAACATAAATATAAGCTCTTTTTTTTATCAATTTAAGCCAAAATACAATGGGAAGGGCTATGTAACTCACATTTAAATCTATAGAGCACAGGGGTGATTCATGATTGCCAAGGATTTGTACTCTTTCAAGTTGACACTTATCACTGAAATATAAAAAACAGGAACATTAATGTTGACAGAGTATGATTGTCTCTTTTCTAAACAATTCCTACAAGTTCATGACATGCACAAGGAAAATTCATAACGTGCATACATAAACAAAAGACTTTGTTTGGCAACAACATTTGGTCAAATCAAATTTATCACTTTTTGAGTTTGTAACCACATTTATATAACAGTTTAAACATCATGTTTACCTTCTTGATGAGACTTTCTAGGAGAAAATTTTCTTTCTTTATTCTTCTTTGCCAAACTTGGGGTGGCAGTTTGTTTTTGTCCTGTTTTCATTGTCTCACTACCAGTAAAAACTTGTGGAGCCAGATAAAGGGGCTGCTTCAACTACCAGCTCGACAATGATTGTTGCCACGGCTGAAAAGCTTTAGTTGTGTAAAAAACTCGTGGAGCCAACAATGTCTACTTACAAAGGAGAAGAAAGGTCTGAAAAGTTTTTGCTGCCAAGCTGCGAGTTTGATGAAGAAATATCGCCAGACTATCCCACTAATAAAATTGATGAAGAAATATCAACCAGTGCAGTCACAGTTAAAAGGTTCATCTTTCTCTCTTAAAGAATAGCAATAACATAATTGAGAGTTTAGTTACCTATTACCAGAAGGAGGTACAGAGTAAACATGGCCAGCTCCTTTAAGCTTTGGGAATAAATCTTCTATTTACAGGATCAAGCTCAAATGAATTAGCACAATTAGCCAAAAATGAAAAATTGGTATGGACAATGCACCAATGCCTGAAGTTATCACCCAACTCATCTGCATTGCAATAAATTGGTCAGGTAACATTTATCTCTAATATAAAAGTCAAGCTCACTTAAATTTACATTTATAAAATAGAATATAATAAAAGTTAAAATAAACATAAGTATTCTTACTTGCATAAATAAAATATTATAAAAATGTCTAAATAAGAATTTTATCTATATTAATGAAATTATTTAAAACTCAAATTAATAAATAGTTAACTGTAATATAACCTTTGAGTGAAGAACGAGCTTCTCAACATCCCTTATGTATAAAATGATGGAACTAGTTTCTGTGATAGAAACCAAAAGCTGAAAAAATGAAAACGATCTTGTTATTAGAGTGAAAACTCTTATGTAATGAAAATTCTGATATATAACACTCGTCTTATGTAAATGTTGCCTACAAAAGTTGCCACTAGACACAATTCTAAAATGAACTTTTAGTAATTATACAAAAGTTGTCACTGGAAGTGTTGGACCACCCTGGAAAGCAGTGCTACTTAGATGCAGCAGAAGCATTCCTCCTAAGCTTTGGAGGATTGAAACTTTCAGCACCGCTGCTTTCAAGTCTTCAACTACCAAACTCTACAAAAGGTAATTATAGAATAAAACAATTCATACTTTAATCATTGAATTTTATTTCCTTAGTACCTCTTGTTTCTCCTTGTGAAGAAAACATTGAAAAGGAACCAAATAAACCAGACATTCGCTCCAAGGTTGCCTTCAATATTGACCTTCTCAAAGACTATGGAAACAGAAGCAAATAAGTCAAGAAAATATGTAAGAACATCCAAATTTATTCTGCAACTGTTCAAGAGAAAAACATAAAAAGTAAGAATATATGTAAATGACCAACTAAAGCAAATAAAATGAGAAGCAATGAAAATTTACCTTCACACAAAAGTCATTAATATCTAACAACAGCAATTTTGATTCAAAGTAATGAGCCAAGCAAACACCACCAAACCACCATATGCTTCTTTGAAGTCAGTAATATCTAACAAAACTTAACAAGCTTACATCTTAAAACACCGTCAAGGACCGTGAAGAAGGAGCGGCTCCGGTCAACGACTGATTCCACCTTGTACGACTCACTCCCAAACTCCTCAAAAATACCAATCGCAAGATCCGCGAGCTCTTAGGTTTTTGGAATTAGGGATTTGAAACAGGAAAAAACAAGGGAATTAGGGATTGCAAAATGACGAAGGAATGTGAGAATGGAGAAGCCGAAACGAGAAGGCTGTGAAGATAAAAACTGTAAAACAAGAAGGTTGGGAAGATGGAAATGGCGACACGTGCCAATCACAAGCTCCTCAAAACCTAGAGCTCCTCAAAAATGTCAATCGTAAGGTCGGTGAGTTTCTAATGCTTGGGTTTTCGGAATTAGATATTTGGAGGAGGAGAAGGCTAGGGATTGCGAAGTTACAAAGGATTGTAGAGATAGAGTAGTCGAAAAGCAAAAGATGAAGAAGATGAAGAAATGGAGATGCGAAGGTAAACCCTATAATATCTATTAGGAAAATGATATATGGACAACAGATTTCAACAACATTTAGACACGCCACACACGTGTTAAACTTTCATTGGTCCACGTGGCAAAGAGAGAGAAAATGATAAATTTTTGAAGATGGGCTGAGATGTTGACGCGTGGCAGAGAGAGAAATTTGAATTTCATTCTGAAATTTGAACCAGATTGAAATTTCAAACCATTTCGTTTCACTTTTCGGAATCCTATTTCGAATCCCATTTCGCATCCATATCGCAACCCATTTTCGAACCCCGCCGTCTGACCATCTCCTGCTCACCGGAAAGACTGCCGCCGCACTCCGGTTGTCCGATCCCGTCCGCATCACCGCCATCTTCCATCCACCAAGGAAGCTTCGGTTCCATTTGCTCGACGGTCAATCCCCTAAACCCTAATCCAGGTGAGTGCAAAAATTTTTCATGTACTTGAGTTTGTGGAGTTGGTTTATTCAGTTGTGCTTAATGTTTTTTGTTTGATGGACATTCAAAATCATTCAGGCTAAGTGTTCTCTGTTTCATGAATGTTGGGGTTTGATTCTACTTGTTGGAAATAAATGTTGAAAAAGCATTAAAAAGTGAAACAAATTTCGGGTTAGTAGGGAATTGAAATAAAAAGAAGAAGCAAAAGGAGACGTGTTTCAATGTTTATGGCCTCCTAGTTGGCCTTCAAGTGATAGTTTTGATTTGCCAAAGTTCCTTGAGAGACCAACATCTCTGCAAGGGTACTATTATCAATTTTAGGACACGTTGTTTCCACCTTAGGCTTCCCTAGTCCCAATTCATTTATGTAATTCGAATTAACAAATGAAAGAAGATTTGAGCATGGAGCATATTGTGTCTCTGGTGTCTGATGTTGACTTTTCTTGCCATTCCAGCTGTTGTTTCTGTGTTGTTTTGTTGGTCTTTCATTTCCATTTGGTGATGCTTCCATGGATGCTTTGGGGTTGAAGTTTGATTGTGATGGTCAGAGGTTGTTGATGTGAATGGGATTATACACAACCACAAAAGGCTATTGTCAACCAAGGATAACAGACAACACTCATCCTATTTTATATTTTAGAGCCTCCTTCATGCTGACAAATAAATACCTCCACCAATTGTTATTTTTTGTGGACTTTGGCAGTGTTCTTCACCAACTACACATTGAAATTTTTTGATGATAGCTTTGCAAATCCAAGGATGGTTCCCCTTCTTGTGGTCCCTCACAAAGTGTCAAACCTCAAAGGCTATTTGCCTAACTCCCTTTTACCCTTTTGTGCCTTTTTTCCTTAGATCCGTCGTCATGAATTATTCATTCTCTGGGTCAATATCATTTGAAATCCATAGTAAGAAACAAGGAAGATGTTGGAAATTAACAAATTTGGTTCACTTTTAATGTTGATTCTATTTAAATTAAAGTTGGAAAAGCAAGATGTTGGAAATTAACAAATCTTTCCATAGTAACTGTTTCTTGAATCAATTACAAATTTAACCAGATTTAAATATTAATGAATGGTTTGATTAAAGTTTCACTTTTTAAGTAGTTTATCAGTATATTATTACCTAGTCAACACAATTCAGAAGGCCAAAGTATTTGTTTGGTAATGGGCACAGACCAGATCATTTTACATTGGTTGATTGAAATAAAAATAAAGTGAACATAACTAATGTTCTTTTACTTTATCCATTCCTTAAATTTACTTCCTTTGTGTTCAACCAAACAATTGATGCCAACTTGTTTTGTATGCTGATGCCAAACTCTTTTGCAGATTAATTATTATCGTAATTGTTTTTGGTTCAGTGTCATGGAGGAAGTGGGTGAACACAGTAAAGCTTCTGACACTAGGAAGAAGGTATGTTGGGTTGTATTTGATTTGCATACAATTAGTATTCTATTGTAATGTATTTAAATAGTAAGTATTTTTTTTTATGCAGTTAGTGTTTAGACACTTTTGCAAGACCAACTTCATAGGTGCTTTGAATGAACGCTTGAATACTGAACAGAAGACGTACATTGACAAAACTGTTTTTGGTTGGTTGTTATTTTTGCCAGATTGTACTAAAATAGGTAGGAATTTGTTAGCTCATTTATGTGGTTGTTGGGTAGAGAACATGGGAGGGTTTTATGTTGGAGACAAAGTTATTGGGTTTACTGAATTTGATGTATGTATGTCCTTAGGGTTGCCTGTAGTTGGTGAAATGATAGATTTAAATAAAGTTGGCCATCGTTGTGTTTGTGGGGATTACTTCCCTGATGGGAAAGTAGATGTGAAAATGGTTTATGAATTTTTGTTAGAGGAACATGAAATTTTTTGTGTAGAACACTTTTGCAGCTTGTATATATTGGTTGGGATATCAGAGTTCTTGCTTCCTAATAGGAGTGGACTAGTATTTCCAATTATTTTTGACCTTGTTTCGGAGTTGGGTTCTTTGGGTAAGTACAGTTGGGGCAGTTTAGTATTTCATTACTTTATTCAAAGTGTGTGTAATGTTTCAACATCAATGAAGAATGATACAAGTAGAAGTAATTTCCATGTTGAAGGATGTGCTTACCTGTTGCAGGTACATGTTTGTTTTGTAGTTGTTAATTAAAGACAATGATGTATTATTGTTTACCATCATTTTAATTTTGAAGGTTATTTGATTTGTAATTTGCAGGTTTTGTTTTGTCATCATTTCGTTACATCAAAGTCAATGTACAGTACCCGGGTGACTAAATTCCCAAGGTTGTTGAACTGGATTGGTATCAATATTGGGGAGAAGTTTATAACAACTGCATTGTCAAAGGGATTGGTGAGTAGTTGTTCGTTAGCGGAGTCTGTTCATGCAATGTATTTAATATTTGATGTTGGGAATACACGAATTTTGTTAATGACATTGCAGGTTGTTGTTGATGTTGGTGTGTCCAAAGAGGAGCTTAGTTATGGGGTGGTCAATGACGCTGTGCAAAAACATGGTTTTCCATATTACAAGCAAAATAGAGGATAAATGGAGAAATTATCTTCTATTGTAGATGAACAAACAAGAGTTGTTGCCGACATGCGAACTAGTATTGACAAATTAAAGAAGTCGGTTGAGGCCAGCAATGAAGAAAAGAGTGAAGATTTTGTCGAACAAGCATTTTTTGGAAGTGAAGATAATTTGCAAAGCACACCGGTTCAACATTATCAGCAAACCCCGATGGTTGATGGTGGTATTGAAATGAAACAAACCACGATGTATGACCGGATGAAAGCTGCTCCTCGAAAACGGATTAAGAGTGTAGCAAGAAGAACTCCCTATACCGAAAATGTTACAAGAAAAAAATGAGTACTTCACTAACTTCATTAACTTGTACTAGAATTCCCAATGTACTTTTGTTTTAAGATGATTATGTTTGAACTGTTGTTTAAAATTGTTGTTGAATATGAAAATTGTTGTTCATACTGTTGGTGGTTATTATAAGTGCAAAATCTTTACCAAAAATATAGTGGTCCTTGTCTTAAGAACATGGTAATGGTCAGGATAATAAATGTTTTTGAGAATGAAAGATGGATTGATAAGACACTCAACCCCTCTGTGCAAAACTCGTTACCCAAGTACCCACTTATTCGAACTATAGTCCCACTTGAATTTATAAAATTACTTATGTTGTTTAACATGATAAGTTGGGGGCTTGGGTTCATATTAGCATTACACCGATGTGTCCTTGTCTTCATAACATGGTAATGGTCAGGATAATAACTAATTTTGAGGTTGAAAGATGGATTGATAAGACACTCAACCCCTCTGTGCAAAACTCGTTACCCAAGTACCCACTTATTCGAACTATAGTCCCACTTGAATTTATAAAATTACTTATGTTGTTTAACATAATAAGTTGAGGGCTTGGGTTCATATTAGCATTACACCGATGTGTCCTTGTCTTCATAAAATGGTAATGGTCAGGATAATAACTAATTTTGAGGTTGAAAGATGAAGTGATAAGACAATGAACTCCTGTGTGCAAAACTCGTAACCCAAGTACCCACTTATTCGAACTATAGTCCCACTTGAATTTATAAAATTACTTATGTTGTTTAACATGATAAGTTGGGGGCTTGGGTTCATATTAGCATTACACCGATGTGTCCTTGTCTTCATAACATGGTAATGGTCAGGATAATAACTAATTTTGAGGTTGAAAGATGGATTGATAAGACACTCAACCCCTCTGTGCAAAACTTGTTACCCAAGTACCCACTTATTCGAACTATAGTCCCACTTGAATTTATAAAATTACTTATGTTGTTTAACATGATAAGTTGGGGGCTTGGGTTCATATTAGCATTACACCGATGTGTCCTTGTCTTCATAACATGGTAATGGTCAGGATAATAAATGTTTTTGAGGTTGAAAGATGGATTGATAAGACACTCAACCCCTCTGTGCAAAACTCGTTACCCGAGTACCCACTTATTCGAACTATAGTCCCACTTGAATTTATAAAATTACTTATGTTGTTTAACATGATAAGTTGGGGGCTTGGGTTCAATTACACCGATGTGTCCTTGTCTTCATAACATGGTAATGGTCAGGATAATAACTAATTTTGAGGTTGAAAGATGAAGTGATAAGACACTCAACCTCTGTATGCAAAACTCGTTACCGAAGTACCCACTTATTCGAAATATAGTCCCACTTGAATTTATAAAATTACTTATGTTGTTAAACTTGATAAGTTGGGGGCTTGGGTTGATATTAGCATGACAACAATGTGTCTTTGTCTTAAGAACATGGTAATGGTCAGGATAATAAATTTTTTTGAGGTTGAAAGATGGATTGATAAGACAATGAACCCCTCTGTGCAAAACGCGTAACACAAGTACCCACTTATTCAAACTATAGTCCCCCTTAAAAATACTGAACTTATATTTCATTTTGTGAAGACAAATTTTAGACTTAAATTCCATATTGTAAACCAAATTTATTAGTTGTGAGTAATTAATTTTTTTGCATTTTAAACAACAAAAGACATTCACAACATATAGTTTAAAATTTCTCTTTGTATGCAAGGACGTAATAATTTATTAATTATTATTATAAGAATAATATAGGTTTGAAGTAGAACAGAGTTAGAAATACCTCCGTAATTGAGACAAAGAAGTAATACAAACATTTTCATTCAAACTTAAATAATGAAAAACATGACCTTAAATTCATGATGGACTTTGTGGTTTACACTGAAATAGGATCTATTACATTACACGGACATCCATTAATATAAACTTCAACTATTAAATCATCAATTGCACAATTTTCAACCTCGAACACGACAACATCTCCCTCCTTCAAGCCATATTTTGTGCAAAATTGCTTCCATCCTTTTCCAAACTTGATTGAATTGCGTGTTTGCGAGAGTAAAACTTTGCACAAGACCCCATCTTTGTGTCCAAGGAGGAACACCTCTGTCAAGCCTTTGGTCTTGATCAAATTTCCAAATGCACTTTGCAAGTCCTGTCCAATAACAAATATAAATCAAATGACGTCAATTCTTTGATGATTTCATAAAAAAAATATTTTGTACTCATCACGTACCAAATGACTTCCTTGTGCCTGTGATTTTGTCAACTTCACCGCAAACAGAGACGTATCAGGATATGTGGTAGAGACACGAATGAATGATTCCCTATTTTCTCTGGAGCAAGCGCCAAAATATATTGTGATATTGAAATTGTTATTACCAACATATTCGAAGCTTATATGTGCATCATCCAACCTATGAGGGTATATCATTTTCATTTCAGCCCACCCTTTAGTTATTCTAGGATGAATGGTGTCCATGTTATAAGTGACAACATGGGTGTGACCATTGTTGTCGAACAACGACCAAGTCGGTCCTAATTCATTTTGAAATGCCACAACAAAGTGCCTATCCACGTATCCAAAGTCCTGAACAAAATGTAATTTACATGAGGTAACATTCATCAAAGTTAAGTAATTAACAAGAACATCCTTACCCGATGACTTAAGTGGATGGATCCAAATTTCCACAAGGTTGATGATGTTCCCACCGAGGTTGATGCAGCCATTGATTCAAAATGCAAAAGCTAAATATTTGCCTCTTTTAATTCTGTAGAGGCCTGTATGTTAAACATTTATATAAAGAATGAGGAGTGTTGATGATAAGTCCCTTAAAAAAAACCCGTCAAACACAATTCAAATGGGGTCATAATTAGGGTGCATTCACGACATTGGGTTGAGGTCTGTTGGGTTACAATCCCTTGAATAAAACAATAAATTTTTTCAACATTCTCAATACCCATGAGTTACATATTTAAGGATAGCATAACGTGTCAATGTTGGGGACAAGCAAAAAATTAAACTGCATTCATTGCTTTTGGAGGTGGGTGGGCGGTTTTTAATCCTTTGAATAAAAACAATAAATGTTTTGAACCGTTTGAACACCATTTATTACTTCATTAATTAGTTGAAAACGTGTCAAATGTTGGACTTTGAAAGGTTCAATTTACAAATTAAAGGGGTGGAAAATGACTGAACCTTCCAATTAACTACGTTTTACAACCTACATGTGTACGTACCAATCTTTGTAAGTTAAATAATAAAATTGGACAAAATTAATTATATCTGAGTGTAACAAACTCAGGAAATATATGGACTCCAATCAAGTAATAAATGTAAAACGTATAAATGTCAATTAAATCCATACATCATATTCAACTATGTAATTACCTCAAAAAAATTTGTATTTCAAAATGTGGTTGACTCAAAGGTGGGTATAAGTGATTGGTGACACATCAGTAGTATCAACAGCGTACTCTCCAGATGTCAATAACGACATGAAATTCGTTTGGGAGACTTGAGATTGAAACATATCCTGACTTGGAAGTTCCTCAACATTATGGATGTGCGTTGTGTCACAGTTACTTGGTTCCTAAAATAATAGCATTAGTTAACAATTGAATGAAAAATATAAGAACTAATAATAATAGTATTAATTAAAGGTTCAATGAAAAATATAAGAAGTAATGTTTGACCATTTAACACTGTACTCGAGCTGTCTTATGTGTTGTATGAGTCATAAAATTTAATTCATTCGTTTTTATTAGACTAGTACATCTAAGAACATACGGTTTGTTTCTGTATCTTTTATATACTCTGTAGCCTTTTGCATTTACTTGTTTGCTTCATACTCACCTATGATTAATGCAGCTTCTCATGAACAAGAAACCAAAATAATCTGAATTAAACACATTGTAAGATTACAAGCTGCCCGTTTCCAAACCCAAACAAAATATGCTTGTGCATTGATATATATTAAACCCCCTACGGTTAAAACAACATACCTTGTGGATGGTTAGTCGTGGCTGCAAGTATATGAACCCCAGTAATGGAGCACGAGAACAACTGTCACAAATATAACAATGGGAACAGAGAAGACTTAGCCTAAATGATTTTCAATGTCCATCAAACATAAAAGATTAACCACCCCATATATGAAATGAACTCAAGCACATGAGACATTTTTGCAATGAAATTAAAAAGTGAAGACTCACCTGGATTAGGGTTTACGGTTCTGTCGTCGACTCAATCGAACCGCGATTCTTGGTGGATGGAAGACGACGGACGGGCGGACGGTGTCCGGCAAGGGCAGTGCTGTGGACGGGGTCAGACAACCGGAGTGCGGCGGTGATGCGGCCGGGGTCGGACAACCGGAGTGCGGCGGCAGTCTTTCCGGTGAGTAGGAGATGGTCAGACGGCGGGGTTCGAAAATGGGTTGCGATATGGATGCGAAATGGGATTCGAAATAAGATTCCGAAAAGTGAAACGAAATGGTTTGAAATTTCAATCTGGTTCAAATTTCAGAATGAAATTCAAATTTCTCTCTCTGCCACGCGTCAACATCTCAGCCCATCTTCAAAAATTTATCATTTTCTCTCTCTTTGCCACGTGGACCAATAAAAGTTTAACACGTGTGGCGTGTCTAAATGTTGTTGAAATCTGTTGTCCATATATCATTTTCCTATCTATTATAATATGTTTTATTATAATTTCCAGCATTCCAGATTACATTACATTTATACCATGATAACTTCTTAAAAAAAATAACATATCAATGCATTTTAAATAATATATATATATATATATATATATATTAATAATTAATATTATATTATAATAAATATTATATTAATATAATTTATTAAATATAATTAATAAATTTATTCAGGTGGAGGATTAGCTGCAAGATCATGCATCCGTAACTGACAGTAGGCGTCTCTCAACAAGTCTTTAGCACATAGAGGTATCCGTTTTCTCCAGTTTTTTCAGCCATTTCGTTAAAGATGATATTCTCTATGTTTTTTGCAGCACGATCCATTTTTATTTTTGCCAACTCAAGGTGATCCATATTTTCACAGCTTCTAAAGTAGATGTTTCTTTTTTTTCTTAATTTTAGATTTTGATTTTGAATATAAATATATAAAGAACATAATCATGTTATTTATATGATTGACACAATTATATTTGTATGATTAAGTAGTTAAAAATTCAAATATGTATGTTATAACAATATTAAAATATTATTATTAAAATGATTTATTTTATTATTAATTTTATACTATTTATAGATATAATTATAAACATTTTTAAAAATGATATATATATATATATATATATTATGGAATAATATAAAATAAATAATAGAAATAATAAACATTAGGTTTGATTTTTTATATTTTCTTGTTAAATTTTAATGTTTGTATTAATTGGAATTTTATTATAAATAATTAAAAATTTATAACTAATAAATTAATAAACTCTTTTGTATATGTATATTTTTTTTTATGTTAGTCGATTTAATTTAGAGGTTAGAGCATGCTGATCAGAAGTTCAAATCTAATAACTGTTTTTCTTTTTTCAATTTATTTATGAATAATAGTGTGCAACTCGTTATGTCTTAACAATCCGCCTTTGTTTCTTAAACAGATGTAAGCATTATGTTATAAACTTGAAATACAAAACAGAACCCCATTTAGAAACTTGTTTATCAAACAATTCTAATTATTGACATGCTGATTTTTATATATGAAATATACCATTTTACAATTAATCCTTAGTATTTAACATCATAATGAGTATCTCTTACAAAAGTGTAGCTGATCTGGTCAAGATCCTAAGCAACCACAGTGTTTAAGATCCTCCTATAAAAGGCGTGGAACCCATCTGGAGTGCATACATTCTTTTTCATCGATGGAATAAGATCAACTTACTTATCCTGAATTAAGAAAAGACATTCTAATTACATTTATCAACACATAAAAAGTATTACAAAACCAAACAGAGAATCAACCATTATTAGAGAAAGGTGTATCTAGCAATCATTTGCAAACTATATTGAATTAAGGGAATTAAATTGGCCATGTGTTTTTGAAGTAATTTAAAAATTAAAGACAAAAACCAAAATCTCAGGTTTAGTTGAAATTTAATAAAGGGTTTCACCATTTCTTGTACAAATTTTCAAAACCAACGAAGAGGGAAAATTCTATCAAATTGTTGTCACTATTATTAGTGAAAAAAAAATAAAAAAATGGAAAACATTCCTAATACCAAACATGCCCTTAAATTATAAGGGCAACATGTTTGAGCTTAAACCCAATTGTAATTATATTATACATACAAAGATTAGAAGTAAAAGGGAAAAAATTTAATTTATGTCTTTGAAATATTACGTAATCATTTAGAGACAACACATTGAATAATATAAAAAAAATACCGATATCATGAAAGTAGCAACATGAAGATATAATATAATCAAGTTCAGCATATGTTGTTGATATTGCAACATCATATTTTGCTGCAACAATTTATAAGAAGTTGATCGAATGACATTAATTGATTACATACAAAACAGTGTCACATATGATAAAAATAAATTTAAAAGTATTAATATATTATAATATCAATGAACAAAATATGACTACTTTATCGTCCTAAAAAAATCGGGATTGTCTTAGCTATTAATTATTGAGATTGTTGATAAAGGAGCACTGGTGTAAAACCTACAATCTCAGAGTTTCTAGTTTTTTATGATGACAACATATAATAACACACGTGTATTATGTGGTACATGTTCATATGCTTTCATGTTTTATGATTATATGGCAACATGTTTATGTTGTCGCTGTGTTGTTTGCATTTCATTGTGCTATATATGTGATTTCATACTTGAATGCATAACACATACTTTTGGAAAAGAAAAGCCACATGCAATATTGTTGAACTTTAAATTGTGTTGCAAAACAACATTATGGGGTGAGTCGATTAAAAGTCGTGTCTTTGCACTGACTTTTTCAAAGTGTGTTGTGAGATTTTTCAGAAAGAAAGTTTTTCAGAACTATGTTTTAAACTGTCACATAGTCGACTATGTGTGCATTGCATTCGACTAAGTCTGTTATGTTTTGAATTTCTGATACTGCTTGATATAACTGTCTAATGATCATATTTTTAAATATGTTGACCAAGTATTAAATGAGATTCGACTACATTAATTGCTAAATCAATTACCTGCATTAATTGTTGCTAACTGTTATAATTATTTTGTTATATTTGACTACTTTAGTAGCGAAGTCGATTAAAGTACGTCAGAAATGTGAAAACTATAAATTCTTTTGGGATATTAGAAGTATAAGATTATTTTCATTTCAAACTTTTGGGTAGTGCTATTCTTTTTTTCTTCTTGTTACTCCTTTTTCATTGTTATTTTTTTTTAGTATTGTATGGTGAATTAAATACCAAATTCTGGATAGAAATAATGTTTAAATGTAGTCTTTGTTTTGGACAGGGTAATGAAAAAAAAAACTGGGTGAACAGTAAAATTATTTATATTAAGAAGAGAATATAGAAAGAAGTATGAAGCAAGTAGAAAATTCTAAGCAATTATAATTGGTTTAAAAGAAAAATGCCCTTGGTTGAAAAAAATAATTAAATCACTCTTAAAAGAAAACATTAATTCAACATCACAATTGCATTATTTTTTAGATGAAGGATGATTAATTAATCTAGGAATGACAATATGAGAGAGGCTGAGCCACTAGTTTGTAAGGAAAAAAATTAGGATGGAATGAATATTTTAGTTTATTAATTTTTCTAGCTTGGGTGAGCCATTGAAGTGAAGATCTGACTTACATATCTAAAAAAAACAAATATTCTGTATTTAATTCTAAGTAAAAAAATTATTTTGTTTTATTTTGTTATTGTTAGAATAATTGCATCTATGTATCATCATTAAGTCTAATTAAGATGTAGTGTGCTAGTATTTATTAGTAGTACTTTTATAGTAGTACATAGTTATGCACCTAAGTGTCTAAGGCATACCCTTAATTTTTCATGTACTTTTGTATCATAACTTTATTAAAAATAGATGAAAGTGAGAGAGATCAATTAAACCCTCTAGAAATATATTTTACAATTTCAATCTTAAGTTGGTATCAGAGTGGGTCGATTACACTCTGGTTTTTGTCTAGTCTCCTCTATTGACACCTATAGTTGTTGTTCGCAATTGTCTGACGTTGTTTGTCGTTGTCTGTCATTGTTTGGCACTGTTTGACCTCTATCTGCAACTGTCCACTATAGTTTGTCACCATCAAGCACCACCAACCTCTGTTCTTTGTCGTTTTGACGTCGTTCAGCACCGTCGTCGGCCTCCATCCGTCGCCATCCATCGTCAGCCCCGTCAGAGTTTCGTCCGATAACCACCAGATCTGATTCGTCTCTTCGTGCAACGGCCAACCCCGTCAGTGCCAGAGTCAAGTTCTCGTCCACACGCATCATCTTTGTGCACTGCAAACAGGCGCATGTTGTTTACGCACCACCTTCTGCTTGTCGGACCGCCACACCGCCACCTCCATAGGTGTCGTCGTACTCTCCTTTCTCTATTTTGCCCCTTAGAACCTTATTTCGATAACGTCTAGAAGCAACCCTTTTGAAAGTCACCTAAGGTTTTTCGGTTTTTCTAGAAGTCCCTCGATCACTTTTGAGAAGCTAATTGGAATAAATTAACTATATTGGTCTATTGTCGTTGAAATATGGTTTCTTCGCCAAAGACATTATGATCACCTTGAGCAAGATGGCAGCCATGTACCTGCTGAAAAGGCAGCATGTTCCTGCTGAAAAGGTTGATCAGTGGAAACAATCAGATTTATAGTTGTGTGCCCTGTTATGGCAATTAGTGGAACCCATACCTCTTATGTCTCTTAGAGCTTTCAGAACTCGTCACTCCTTTTGAAGAAAGCTCAAAGCAATGTAGACCATGATATGGTTTCCTTCATGACTAAAGACCAATATGCTGTCGAAGAATTGAGGATGTTTTTGGAAGCAGACTCTTTGAAGGATATAAAAAAGACACTACACAAATGTTATATGATGTTGATCCTTCATGCTCTACATCTAGACTTTGATCACTCGTTTTTTGCGTGTCCCAATGCCTCAAACTCAGGAAGCTCATGAACTAGTGGAACCATTTGTCATGGTTACCACACGAAGAAGAGGAGGACGTAGCACTAGAGAAGGAGGACGAGGAGGTCGAGGACGTCCTCAATGTACATATTGTAAAAGGATGAGTCACACTTAAAAGAATTGCTACTCCTTGCATGGTTTTCCTTTCAAAACCTCCAATATCTCGAAGGCTGAAACTATCAATTCCAAGTTCACTAAGGATGAATAATAATAGTTAAAGTCTAACAGCTTAGAACAAACATCTCAATTTCCAAGTAAATCAACAACCTGCATTTCTCAGTCTATGGAAGGTCAAAATTCATGGGTAATTGACTCAGGTGTTTTTTTATCACATTTCTGGTAATACCTCTTGTTTTCATGCTTGAATTCTTAATAATATTGATTAATTATAATTTAGTGGTTTAAATAATAATTTATTTTGTGTTTCCTTGTTCATGATGTAACATCCCAAAATATAGTATTAAACTATAAAAGAGTTATTACATCATTAATAAAATAGAACAATCAACAAAACAAGGATTAAAAGTTTCATCATAGTTAGACAAAAATAGCTAAAAATTTAGCTTCGTATAGTCCAACTTAGAACCAAACTATAAATCTAGAAACTAGTTTATAGAAGACTAAACATCTATCGCCCCGCCATCTAATGCTTGATCCATAAATATTTCATCACCTTCTGAGAACTGTAACTAAAATACTCTGTTTGTTGTTTATTTTAACACTCCTCCTAAACAAAAATAGTAAAAGAACGAATTTTGATGAAAAACCCTTTTTTTCACCGATTGATCGGTGAAAAACTCCATCTCCGACGAACCTCTGTCTCTTCCACCAATTAATAATCGGTAAAAACACTTTCTTTTGCCTGAAAAATGTTTTTCACTGATTAAAATCATGAAAACCCCTTTTACTGAGCCGATCTACCCACTGAGATGAAAACCCTAGGTTTTCGTTACCTCTTTCTGCTTATTTGCTCCGATCTCCACCTTTTCCACTCTGATATGCTTTCTAAGTGTTAGAAAGCGTTCTCCTTTCAATGCCTTGGTGAATATATATGCAATCTGGTCTTCGGACCTGCAGTATACCACTTCGAGCATTCCTTTGCCGACTTGTTCCCTCATGGAGTGAACATGTGTCTCGATGTGCTTGTTCTTACCATGTGATGTAGGATGCTTAGTCAGGTCAATGGCTGACTTGTTGTCAAGCAATCTGACTTTCCTTTCAACTCCTATCTTCAGTTCCTTCATCAATGAATCAAGCCAAGCTGCCTGACAAGTAGCTTCACACGCGGCAATGTACTCTGCCTCGCATGATGATAGAGCTACAACAGGTTCCTTAGTAGAGCTCCATGAAATTGGTGCTCCATCCAAGAAGAACATGTACCCCGTTGTACTCTTCCTATCACCCTTGTCTCCACACCAATCCGAGTCTGAGTAAGCAGTAACTCGCACCTCTCCTCCTGATCCACGTTTAGGTAGCAAAATTCCATACTTGATGGTACCTTTTAGATACCTCAAGATTCTTTTAATAACATGCAGATGAGAAATTTTGGGATTCTGCATGAATCTACTGACCAAGCCCACACTGTAGCTAATATCTAGCCTCGTATTACACAAGTACCTTAGGCTCCCAATCATTCTTTTATACTCAGTAGGATCAACAACTTCTTCCTCAGGATCTTTCTCAAGCTTTATACCAACCTCTGTTGGGGTAATAGCAGAGTTACATTGAAGCATGTTAAACTTAGTTAACATATCTGGACTAATGCGTCAACATACCCTCATCAGTCTTGGTAAAGTCAATTCCAAGAAAGTAACTAAGTTGACCCAGATCACTCATTTCAAACTCCTATAACATTTGGACTTTGAAATTAGCAATTCTCTCACCACTACTTCCTGTAATCAGTAGATCATCCACATACAGGCACACAATCACCATATCTTCTCTCCCATTCTCCTTGTAACACTGAACATACACTCCATGTTCAGAAGCACACTTCTCAAACCTGATACTACTCATGAACTCGTCTATCCTCTAGTTCCAAGTCCTTGGAGCCTGTTTGAGCCCATATAAGGCCTTCTTCAACCTGTACACCTTGTCAAGATGCCTCTTGACTTCAAAACCTTGAGGTTGGACAACATAAACTTCCTCTTCTAGGTCTTCATTCAGAAAATTAGACTTTACATTTAATTGATGTAAGGCCTAGTTGTTCTGCACAACAACTGAAACCACCAATCTCACTGTCTCCATTTTGGCCACATGTGCAAACACCTCTCCATAATCAATTCCAGCCTGCTGTAAGTACCCTTTGGCCACCAATATGGCCTTGTACCGAACTACTACACCTTGTGGATTTATTTTGGACTTATAAATCCATTTTAGTGCTATTGGTCTCTTGTTAGGACGCAATTCTGTCAGCTCCCAAGTCTGGTTCTTCTCAATTGAACCAATTTCTTCCTCCATAGCCTTGTACCACCTCTCATCCTTCACTACCTGCTCAAAATCAACTGGTTCAGCTTCTGCTATCAATGCAAAGTGAACAAAATTACCTTCTGATGAGATAATTGCATCATAGACCAGGTCATAGTCTCTCAGATGTGTTAGCATTTGGGTGACTCTAGAGGACCTCCTAACACTCCCCCTCCCTCTTGCATGCTTCTGAATCTGCTGCAGGTTCACTTTCCAACTCAATGGTTGGTACTTCTTTTTCTTTTAATTCCCACTTACATTCTCCAGTTTCATCAACTCTCACATCTCTACTAACTGAAACTGCACCTGTCATATGGTCATACAGTTTATACCCACCTGTAACATGGTATCCTATCAAAATTAATGGAACTCCCCTGTCATCCAGCTTCTTTCTCAGCTATTCTGGAACATGTTTGTAGCATAGGGACCCAAAAATCTTCAGATGTTTAACATATGGCTTCACTCCAGTCCAAGCCTTCTCTAGTGTAACTCCATTTAGTCTCTTTGTTGGAGACAAGTTCAACACATAGGCAGTTTTCATCACAGTCTCACCCCACAGGAATTTTGTCAATCCCTTGCTTTTCAACATGCACCTAACCATATTTAGGATTGTTCTATTTTTCCTCTTTATTACCCCATTATGTTGAGGCGTGTAGGAAGGAGTTACTTCATGAACAATTCCCTCCTTCTCACAATATTCTCTAAAATCAATGGAGATATACTCTTCTCCTCCATCTATTCTTAGGTTTTTCAGTTTATTTCCACTCTTCCTTTCAACCATATTTTTAAACTTCTGAAATTGTTGCAGCACCTCTCATTTCCTTTTCAATAGGTAGACCCAACATTTCCTGGTCCAATCATCTATGAATAATAGAAAGTACCTGCTGCCACCAGGTGTTTCTACTTGCATATAGGACCACATACATATGAAAACACCACTCCAAGCTTCTCTGCAGATTTCTGTGGTAAATACCTCTGAAAACTGCCACGGGTCTGCTTGCATTGAACACATTCTTTGCAAACAGTCCCTGGAATATCTACCTTTGGTAAGTCAATCACCATTTTCTTCTAACTTAGCATTGATAGATCCTGGAAATTCAGATGCCCAAATCTGAGATGCCACAGCCACTCATTTTCTCCCTCTGTTGTAGTAAAACAATGATGATTTACTGCCTCCGTCACCACCTTAAATGTTCTGTTCTGTGACAGTTGTGCTTGCACAATAGCCTTCCCATTCTGATGAAGATATTGAGGCAATCATTCTCCATCTTCATCATATATTTCTTCTGTAATAGTTGTCCAAGACTAAGCATATTAGTCTTCAATCCAGGTACATACAATACCTCTTCTATGATAACTTCTTTGCCATCTTCACCTCTCAAAACCACTATACCAGAACCCTATGCCTTTAAGCTGCTATTATCAGCAAACCTGATCTTCCCATGCTCAACTCCTTGCATTTTCACAAACCAATCTTTCTCCCAGTCATATGAGTAGAGCATCCAGAATCAAGGTACCAAAAGGTGCTTTCTGGCTGTTCTTCATCAACCTGAGCCATCAATAATACTGCTTCGGAGTTTGAATCTTCCTCCTGGGCCAGATTATCCCTCTTCTTGGGTTTATTTTTAGCCCCTTCTCCATTTCAGCGCTCTTTAGCATAGTGGTCGTACTTCTGGCTGTTATAGCATTTTACTTTTTTCTTGTCAAATTTCCACTCTTTATCCCCCTTCTTTGATTTCTTTTCTTTTCTAGACTCACTGGACTCTTCTCCTTGCTGATCCTGAGAGTCTTTCCCTTTCTTGCCTCCTTTACCTCCTTTCTTGAAGCCCATATTCCCTTTCCACTGAGATCTGGCCTGCAGGGCCTGTTCCTGACATTGTCTGCGTTCATTGAGGCGTATGGGCCTCTAACGAATGCAGCAACTACTCAATATCAATATCCTCCTTCCTTCGAGTTGCTTCAATGGCAGCCACCACATAGTCAAATTTGGGGGTTAGAGTCCTCAGAATTTTGTCTATAATGTACTCATCTATAATTTTATCACCATAAGCCCTCATTTTGTTCACTAACTCCTGTACTTTGTCAAAGTACTCAGCCACAGTTTCACTCTCCTCCATAATCAGAGTTTCAAACTACCTCCTTAGTGCTTGCAGTTTTACCTTTGCATTTCTGTCTCCATCACCATAGGTTTTCACCAAAATACCCCAAATCTCCTTTGTTGTAGCAGCATTAGAAATTTTGTTGAAAATCTTTTGACTTACACATTGATACATCAGAAATCTGGCCTTGTTATCCAATTTCTCTAGTATCTTGTGTTCTTTCTTCTGTTCTTGGGTTGCCTTTTCACTCAACACAGGCACTCCTTCTTCAATGACTTCTAACACATCATGAAAACCAAACACAACCCACATCTTGATCCGCCAATCAACAAATTGCTTGCCATCAAACATGGGTAACGGTCCCTGAATTCCTCCTATTCCAGCCATCCTCTCTTGCAACAATCTTTCTGATTCTTTGATCTTCACCATAGCCAAAGAACCCTTCTTTCTTTACTTTTGAATACGCACCCCTCCAGATACAGAAAAAACACCCCAACTTCACACACGCACCAGAAGCGTAATCACACACAAATTAACTTTTCTGATGTTTAAAGAAAACATGCACATGTGACAGAGAGAGAAAGATGAGACTCGATATTTCTAAAGAGAGATCAGAGCTTCGGAGCTCTGCTAGGGTTTCGTCCCTCACCTCTTATGACGACCACCACACACAGATCAATCGGACAAAAAACTCACAAAGACACTCAGGTATGAAATGCTTCACTCAAAATTTTATTCAACCTTCAAATGAATTATTACAGTGTTATTTATACACATATTGAGAACTGTAACTGAAATACTTTGTTTTCTGTTTATTTTAACAAAAGTGAAGCACTATACTGGAAAATGAAGTGGTTAAATGTGCAGAGATGACACCACATTTAAAATTCATAAGACAGGAGAACTAATTAAAACAAAACAATTGAGCAAGTTTTGTAAGGAAGTATCCAAAATAGACTTAGCGAAAATTTTCAACCTTTACCTCTTATACAATACACTTTGGCTCAAGATTGGGGTCTATGTACCATATGATTCGTCTAGGATCTTACCTATGTTATAAAATAATAATAATTGCAAAAAACATTAATTTTAAACGTTGGTCAACAATTTTTATTTTCTCGTTCATAGGTGCACATTTTTATTTTCTCAATAAAGTTCATAATTTCTAACAATCAACTTTTATTATTCATTATTGTGACAATTATTTTTGAATAAGAATATGCTCTATAAATAGAGTATTTATTGCTTTTCAAAAAAATACACCAAATCAACCTTTATCTTCTCCTTTCAAATGAAAACTATATTTTTCAAACTATCTTTTCAGTTTTTCTTCCTTTTTTTTTTTCTTATCATCTTTATATCATGAGTTTATTTTTTTACTTTCTTTAGAGTTCCTTTTTTTCCAGCTTTTCTACAACAATCCAATTAGAGCTGTCAAAACGGTAACCATCCTCGACTCGGCCCGCCTTGCCACGGGTTGATCACTTAATGAGTCAACCCAACCTGACTCACTTATTAGCGAGCTGAAAAAATTCGAACCCGGTTCGACCCACCACAGGTTGGTGGATTAAACGGATTGACTCACTGGTTAATTTAATTATAAGTTTTTTTTAAATAAAAAAATTACAAATTTTTTAATTCAAATCTAAATAAACGTCACACTAAAATTATGTTAAACTCCAAAGAAAATTCAAAATAATAGAAAAAGTATCATACAATTCAAGCGTAATCCAAAAATATGTACAAAAGGTAAACAAATAAGTTTTTAATATTGATACTTTTTGTATTACTTATCCATTTATAATATTAGAGTATTGAATAGATAAATCTATATTATTTTTTCATTTTGATAACACTAAACCCAATACTCCAAGATGAATGAAAGTCCAAAGGCTGTTCCAAATGATATGGACTTCAAAATTCAATCTAACTCTTATAAGAAATTTTTATTTAATTAACAAATCTTATAATTTAAGAATAATTTAGTAAAAGATAAATGAGCTTATTTTTTATTATTATATTTGTATTTTGTAATTGAAATATTATCTTCTTATTTCAAAAATAAATGATTTATAATTACTTTTTTTAAACCGAGAGACATATACTCAAAGCTAAAAGAACATAAATTTTCTGACTTGAAGTATTATTAATTTTAAACCGGATTATTTACTTTTTTGTATTTGTTCTCTAATTTAAATTAAAGCACCCAAAGATTTTGTTTTATCCGAACATGAATCTTAATCAACAATCCCTTCGCCAATTTTTCAACTAACCAATTATCTTAATTATGTGTGCCAATTGCACTCTTTAAGTTTGTCTACAGATGAACACTTATTCAAAATTTTCCCATTACACATTATAGTTTTGGTTATAATTAGTGTAAGAAAAGTTAACAATAGCAGCTAAAGCCTTCGTGGTAGTGGAGAGATATAACAATACACGTTTTAATTTGGTCCTGAAATGCACAAAATGAAAATTAACTTTTTTATTCTTTGCTACATAATAATATTTTTTTATATTTATTACTTACTTTTTATGAATATTTGATATATTATTCATATTGTGTTTGTTGATTTAAATTGATAGTTTGATAATTATATTATGTCTTTTTGAAGGACTTTATTTTTATTCTGATAATTTCTTTAGGTCCCGATAACACAAGTAACTTGAGGATGACGGGACTTGCTTTTTTAGGATAATAAAATTTAAAATATATATTTTGTATTTTTATATTATATATTTGATAATCTTAAAAGAAATATGCACTTACTAATATTCTATAATATATTAAAATTAATATCATTGTATTATGTTATATATATACATGGTGGTAGAGTGGACCATACATGTCAAGTGGCCAATTTCATGGGGGTAGTTAATTAATGTTTTTAATTTGTTAGACTATTTTGATTTTGATTTTCCTTTCTTTTAATCCGTCTATTTCACACTTTAGACGAGTAATGAGTCAAACTAATACACATTAAAAACTAATTTAAAAGATTTAATTTTATATTATATTATTTAAAAGATAGAAATATATAATAACATTATAACTTAAGTTATAATAATTATTAAGAAAATTTTAACAGTAGTAATAATTATTTTAATTTATTTAATAGATATCAATTAATGAAGTAAAGAGTTATCAACTATTTGTATAATTAATATATTTTAAATACAACCTGATTAGAAGTCAAAACAAATGATATATTTTAATGTAAAATAAATGTAAATACAAGTACATGTATTTTTGCAATAATTACAATAAACAATAACTTTTCTAAAGCAGGTAATAAACAATAACTTTTCTAAAGCAGGTAACTGTGTGTGAAGTGATCAGCAACAAAGTTCTTCATTTTCCTCTTTCTGGTATTAACAATCATTAAATATATATTAATGAAGAGAGAAAGAAAAGAAATTTTCGTCCAAAACATATTAATGATTTCCTATCATTTAGTGTAAATAAAGGAAACGTTAAGATTAAAAAGAAGTTGACTTCTAAATAAACTCATATTAAATACTATTATCAATTTTGATATATTAAGTATACTGACATTCTAAAATTCATCAGTCATTATGATCGCATGAAAAATTATTAAAAGAAAATAAAATAAAATAATTCAAACATATACGACAAGAATACCATGATAAATTTACATTGTTATATATATATATATATATATATATATATATATATATATATATATATATATATATATATATATATATATAATTGTCTTATATCAACCCTCTAGATGTAGTCAATAATTTTTTAGGTGTTACGAAGGTATTTAACCTCAGAAGTTTCAATTGTGTTATTTTAGTAATTCAAATTACACATTTGTAATTTGCAATATCTATAGTATACAATTATAACGTTTCAATATCAAATTATAAATTTGTAATTTATCCTCATGCATAAAGAATTCAGATACTTGTAAACCATCTTTTGAATAGTTAAGGTTTCTTTTTGTTAGTCTTTCCATTAGTATTGTAGATGTTGACATGTTTAAAAAACTAATATACTCTTCATCTTCTAATGAAACTTTGTGACACATTATCCAGAATTGTTTATGAAACACTCTCAGGTTTCAATGTTTTTGTGTTGTTTTAATTAGAATTCAAATTTCACATTTGTAATCAGCAATATGAATAGTCAGTCTTCAGTGATAACGTTTCAAAATGTCAATTTATAAGTAATTATTATCAAAATAAAAGAAAAACTATTGCTTAATGATGTTTATAATGCAATCCTTTATATATAAGGATTAATGAGGTTAACTACTTATTCTAACCTCGTCCTAGTGATATGTTTGGCAACAAAAGTTATATATCAATATTCATTATTGTTTATAAAAAAAATTGTACAAGTAATTTTATAATTCAACAAATTAAAAAAAAAACAGGTACAAAAATAAATGTAATACATTATACAGAATATAAAAAAGAGAGAGCATGACTGATAGATTGTCCAAATTGATCAGAGCCAACATCTGTGGACCTTGTTATCTTCCATTGGAAATTATTGAAAGTGTTGAAGTTATATTATGAAAATCTTTGTGACTGTAATGCTATTGATCAGGAAAGATTTGATATGATACACGATTTATCCTTATGTAAACTTTTATTTGAATATTTACGAAATGTATTTTTTTTTGTTTCTGGACATGTTTATCAATTTAATATACCTTTTTGTTTGTACTGCCAAAACATGAAATTGTGCCGATGATTTTCCTTTACCCTAAAATTTTGATAGCCTCGTTTTATATCTTTCATTGTTTCCTTTTGTGCCTTTTCCTCACCATGCTCTACTTGGTTTGTGTTAATGGTTAAGGTTTTTCTTTCTGTGTTGACACATTCCTTCAATAATTTTTATATATTTCATGGATATCTATTATTTTTAAGTTGAAATCTATAATAAAAATACTTTTGAAAATTAAAGCGATAACATTCTCAATGGTTTTAAAAAATGTTATGGTTTTGTTTTTCTTGGAAGCATAATAAATATTGGATAAAGTTGAATGAACTTAAAAGAAATCGATTAATTATATACTAAAAACAATTAATATTTTACAAAAAAAACACCCGTATTATTTTTTATATTACAATAAGGGAATTGTTTTGGAATTCCAGCAATATAAAAATTTACGGTCAATTTAAGAATTGGATTTGTTTGTTCTTAAAAGTAAAAGTATTTTAACGAACCAAAAAATATTAGTACTTTTGTTTTCAATTTGATCCTGATTATTATAAATATTATGTATGTTAACCTTTCAAGAAATGTATAATCTTTTTTATGAAAAATATATATAAATATTTATTAAATAATTAGAATATTTGGTATAGATATATTTTAATCTGCCATATTCAAATTTGAAATCTCTCCTACAACCTCAATCAATACGGAGAAAAAAAAAACACAAAACAAATTTCATTCAATCAATTTCCAACAAATATGTTGATGTACAACAAAAGTTTATACATAAACATATTAAATAAGAATTACATTTTCTATTTTACTTAAACAAAATTATCTTAAATTATAAACATTTAAATATTAATACAGTTTATTGTATTACTCATTATTTTCTTATTGATGCTCTGGAAGATATGATGGCCGAGCAAACGAAGGCTGTCTTGAAAAAAACCTTGTGATTGATTGATTCTGGATGAGTCCCCATGTCTCTCTCTTTTTAAAATCAATTTAGAACAAATAAAAATAACTAACAAAATTAAATCACATGAAATAAAATTAAATTAAACCAAATAAAATCAAATCACATAAGATCAAATAAAATAAAATCTAAAAACATAAAAATTACATCAAATCAAATAAAGTAAATTCACAATAAAATAAAATCATTGACTAAAATCAAATCAAATAAAAAAAGTACACAATAAAAAAATAAAGAAATATTTACATTTTTCTGAATTTTACATTTATATTTTTTTTCTTTTATATTTTTATTTATCTTTCATCAGTTACTCAAACAAATTTGGGTACTGACATGATAAAAAATTTATGTTTATGGAAAATTTAAGTTTTTAAATAATTTTATTTCATTCTTATTTTATTAGTTTGTATCCAATAATATTTAGTTTAATTTTGATAAAAATAAAATAGAAATAGATAGTTATGATTTTTTATTTATTTAAAAATAGTATTTTTTTTATTTTATTGATATAAGATAGAAGGACATTAAGTAGATTTTATTTCAAATTAGTTCATATTTTATTTTCAGTTTTTATTTTTTGTATTTTGTTCAACCATCTATTTAAAGGTTATCAATTTGAATGAAAATTAATCACAGTAAACTGAAGAGTTCAGTAGTTTATCATTTTTATCAGTTTAGGTACTTTGAAGCATGACTGATTTGATAAGTAGTCAATTGTTATATTCTTTTTTTGTCAGAATCAAATCCTGTAAAATTAACACATAGGGAGCTGCTTGAGATTCTTAGGCAAGCACAATCTTCACCAAAAATACCAAAAAGATTATATATAAAAGGGAAGCTTCTGAGCAAGGCATAGGCATATACTATGAGAATTAGTTTCAAAACTCAGTCTTCACAATTCACAATCAAGAGGTGAAGGTGTTATAGGCCTTTGAATTAGAAACTAATTCATATTTATGGATCCGAGAATCATGACTATGATCTAAAGTATTTAAAATTAAGATTTGGAAAGCATATCCTAAAGTAAATAAAGGGATGCACTGTGACTTTGTTTCAAAAAAAAATGTTCAAAGTTAGGAATCAATTTGAACAGGAAGCATGGGCTAAGGAAAATTAAAATGAGGTACACCATCATAAGAAAGCTCTAGATAACAATAAATTTTATTTTATAAAATGGTGTTTAAACTATGCAATATAATAATTAATTATATTTGTTATTTAATTTCTTATGATGAATTAATTTTAGAAAGAAATTAATTTAAGTGATTTTTGTTGGTATTCCAATTTAACTTTTAATTATTTGTTAAGATATTTTTCTGAAAAAAAAAATTCTAATTGGAGTATTATTGATTCTCTAATTTGTCATTTAATATTTTTAAATTGACATTTGTAAAACTTTATAAATTGAGTGCCTCTTGTACCATGTTATCTTAATAAAAAAATACTTTGATTTTCATGGTCCGCAAAAAAATACTTTGCATTTTACACAATATATCTTGCAAATGGAAATTCATCCACAACCCCATATTTGTTCAATAATAAAATTCATAAATAATGGTAGTTATGAAATTACAAATTTACAATAATAGGTATGCATTATTGAATTCCAAAAACAGCAACAAATTTTCATAAACAATAAAAACATGTTTAAATACTTGGAGTTAGCAACAGAAAGACAAATAAAAAAACGCAATCCTTAATTATTCAAATGAAAGGGTACAAGTATATGATCTCTTTATGGAATATAATTCTCTTTTCATATCATTTTCTTGCGAAAGTGTGCGTATTTTCATGGTTCCCATTGTAACATAACCACAATCAAAGCGTATTTTCATGGTCTGTAGATATTTTGCATTCTCCAACATATATCTTACAAAGTGAAACTCATCTTTAGAACCACTATAATCTTTAAGACGGAAGGTTTTAAGGTGTGATGAAATGCATGCAGGAACAATTGGTGGGTATGGCCAAACATCTTCTTCGTAACCTGGTAAATTTAAGGTCTGATAATAACGAACCAAGGTCTGATAACAAGAAACATAAAAATTGGATTAATACTAATGCTGGAAGAAAATATAACAAGAAAATTCACACTTGAAAAACTTCATAAATAAACCTTATAAATGTTAATGACAAGACTTTGAAGCTTCGGACAATGATTGAGCACTTTCAAGACCAGAAGCCAATCCAGGGCCACTTCCAATTGAAGTTGAACTAAATTCTGAAAGTCAAAATTCAGGTCTAGGTTTGGTTGAAATATCTGCAAAAAAAAAACCAAATGATATCAAAACATTAAAAAAAAAAACAAACTCTTTTTCCCCTTCGAAATAGAAAGTAATAATTCTCACAGGCATTACATAATCGAATTTCAAAACTTCAACATCCTTAAATGTCTCCAATGAAAGTAAAGGTCCATCGATGCTGACTCTAACCAACTTGGGCAATATGATAAACTTTCCTTTAGTTTCACAATCCAAACGCCTGACTTTTAAGACCTCAAGATTTGGACACCCATAAAGAAGCAGTGAAAGATCAATTTTTGGAGAAATAATACTTTTTAGATGCAAGATCTTAAGCAAAGACAAATCAACAAAGGAAGTATCTTCCACTGTTACGTAACTCAACTTGAGATTTACTAGAGTTTTAAAGCTAAACACCACAGATGGAATGACAAAGTCCTCCAAATTACAAGAGAGGTCGAGGATTTGAACACTACAACTTTCCCTCAGTGCAGTTTGAATATGTGTCTTGATACTTTCAGTAATATCCATAGAAGAGTGTTATTTAGACTTAGCTTCTTTTGTCTGTTGACCGGTCGGTCCGGTCGGTCCGGTCGGTCTGGTTGTTTGCTTTGTGTGGTTTACCGGTTGCGCACTTTGCGCTTGTTTTGTTTGCCGGTTTTGCCTGTTGCGCATTTACGTTGGTTATAAATAGTAACCAACCCCGCTCCTCATGAATAACTTTTGAATCATTCAATACTATTCAGATTTCTCATTCTCACGCTTCGCTCTCTCTCTTACTTTTCTCTGGTTCTGGGTTTTCTCGAAACGCTCCAAGAACCCAACAATTGGCGCCCACCGTGGGGCAAGGATTCAAGAATTCCCAAGAAACAATGGCAACCAAGTTCGACGTGGAGAAATTCAACGGCTCTAATGACTTCGGGCTGTGGAAGATCAAGATGGAGGCAATCTTGATACAACAGGGATGTGATGAAGCGTTGAAGGGTGAGTCGAGGATGAGTGATGCCATGACTCAAGAAGAGAAGAAGAAGATGGGAGATAAGGCAAGGAGTGCAATCATCTTGTGCCTTGGTGATAAGGTACTAAGGGAGGTTGCGAAGGAGAAGACTGCCGCTGAAATCTGGGCAAAGCTGGAGTCTCTGTACATGACGAGATCGTTGGCTCATAGGCTGTGTCTGAAGCAGCAACTCTTTGCGTTCAAGATGTCAGAATCAAGAACGATAGAGGAGCAAATTGCAGAATTCAGCAAGACAGTTGATGATCTGGAGAATATTGAGGTGAAGTTGGAGGATGAAGATAAAGCTGTCATCCTGTTGAATGCACTTCCAAGAACCTTCGAGCATTTCAGGGATGCATTACTCTACGGGAAAGATCAAGTGATCACGTTAGAGGAGGTTGTGACGTCAATTCGAACCAAGGAGTTCCAAAAACTCCAAGATTCGAAAGCAACCGAGGAGGGAGCGTCCGGATTGATCTCGGTGAAAGGGAAATGGAAGAAGCAGTCTGGAAAAGAGAAGAAGCTGAATCCGGACGGTACGAAGCAGGTGCGTTGCTTCAAGTGCCAGAAGATGGGTCATATCAAGAAGCTCTGCCCGGAGAAAGGAAAGGCCGATCGGCCACAAGAAACCGCTGATGTGGCAGAGGCGTCTGAGGGATATGAATCGGCTGGAGTGCTGGTGGCTTCGTCTGAAGATCCTCAAAGGAGTTGGGTCATGGATTCCGGCTGCGAGAATCTTGATCAGAAAGAGCATGGAAATGTACTGCTCGGAAATAACAAAGCTTGCCGAGTGCAAGGTGTGGGGTCGGTGAGGCTGAAGATGTTTGACAATCGTGAGATGGTGTTGCAGGCTGTTAGGTATGTGCCCGAACTAAAGAGAAATTTGATTTCTATTAGTGCATTTGATCTTGGAGGTTACACCACTAAAGTTGAAGATGGAGTAATGAGGGTTTGTTCTGGAGATTCTGTGGTTGCCAAAGGCAGAAGGAGGAACGACTTGTACATTCTGGAGGGATCAACTGTCATTGGTCATGTCTCAGTAGCAAGTGGGACCGAGAATACCGCCCGGTTATGGCACTTGAGGATGGGACACATCAGTGAGAAGGGTCTTGAAGAATTGGAAAAGCAAGGCTAGCTTCTGGGAGATAAACTGCAGAAGCTGGATTTCTGTGACCATTGTGTCTTAGGGAAATCACACAGGATACCGTTCGGAAAAGGGAAACACTCAACCGAACGCCCCTTTGAATATGTCCATGCTGACTTGTGGGGACCGGCAAGAACCTTTACTCATGGTGGAGGAGCGTATTTCTTAAGCATAATTGATGATTTCTCAAGGAGAGTGTGGATTTACGTTCTAAAAAATAAGTCTGAAACGTTTCAGAAGTTCGAAGAGTGGCACACACAGATTGAGAACCAATTGGGGTGTAGGCTGAAATGCCTAAGAACCGATAATGGGCCGGAGTTCGTTTCAGAAAAGTTTAATGGTTTTTGCAAAGAGAAAGGGATCAGGAGGCACAGAACGGTCGTTGGAACTCCGCAACAGAATGGCTTGGCCGAACGGATGAATAGAACCATTCTGGAGAGGGTCCGGTGCATGTTGCTGGGATCAGGGTTGTCAAAGGTTTTCTGGGGAGAGGCTGCCAATACGGCCGTCTACCTGATTAACAGGAGTCCGTCTTCAGCTCTCAATTTTAAAACGCCAATGGAAGTGTGGAGTGGACGACCGGCGGATTACTCACACTTGAGAGTGTTTGGTTCTTTGGCGTTTGCTCATGTCAGGGGTGATAAGCTGGATTCCCGGGCGGCGAAATGTATCTTTCTTGGATACGCCGAAGGAGTTAAGGGATACAGGTTATGGAGGTTAGATTCACCTTCAAAACTAATCATTAGTAGGGATGTCATTTTTGATGAAACAAGGATGGCGATGCACCCTGAAAACTCTGGAAGTGAGAAGAAGATTCTCGTGGAGGTGGAGCATACTACTAATGGAGCTGGCACGCCCGGTGGGACTGAGGAAAACCAAACGGGTGAAGGGCAAGTTGAAAACGGTCGGACGATAGAGGAGAACCGATCGGATGAATTTCGAACAGACCTTGGTGATGATACAGATGGTATGTCTGGCGAGGGAAGTCATGGAAAAGCTGCTGGTGTTGATTTGAGAAACTATCAGCTTGTTCGTGACAGAGAAAGAAGGATCTCCAAGCCAACCAAACGGTTTGGAGAGGTGGATCTAATCTGCTACGCCCTGAATGTTGCTGAAGATCTTAACCGATCGGATGAACCGAGAAGTTATAAGGAGGCTCTTGACAGCAGCGACCGGCATCTTTGGCAGGGTGCTATGGAAGAAGAGTTGGAGGCTTTGAAAAAGAATAGCACCTGGAGATTGGTGGATCTGCCGAAGGGTAAGAAGGTCATAGGTTCGAAATGGATTTTCAAGAAAAAGGAAGCTACACCGGGCGGTGAGAAAGCGAGGTACAAAGCTAGGCTTGTTGCCAAAGGCTTTACTCAGATTGAAGGCGTAGACTATCATGAGATCTTTGCTCCAGTGGTTAAGCATTGTTCGGTCAGAGTTCTGATGGCAATAGTTGCGCAATGCAATTTGCATCTTGAACAGTTGGACGTTCGGACAGCTTTTCTGCACGGCGATTTGGAGGAAACCATCTATATGAAGCAACCGGACGGTTTCGCTGTGGATGATAGGGTGTGTCTGTTGCAGAAGTCACTTTATGGCTTGAAGCAAATAAAGTGATGACTTTCTGATAAAGCTGAACTTCAAGCGGTGCAATTATGATGACTGTGTTTACACTCTGAATCATGACGGTGAAATGTTATATCTCCTGCTTTATGTGGATGATATCCTAATTGCTAGCAGTGACAGGGGCATGATCGGTGAGACGAAAGCAAGGTTGGCGGATGCTTTCGAAATGAAAGAGCTAGGGGAAGCAAGGCGGATTTTGGGCATAGACATTAAAAGGGATAGACCGGGCGGTAACCTTTTTTTGTCTCAGGAGTGTTATTTGCAGAAGGTAATTTCAAGGTATCGGATGGCTGAATCTAAAATGGCCAGCACGCCGGTCGGTCAACACTTGAAACTTACCAAGGAACAATGCCCAAAAACCGAGGAGGAAAGAAAGAAGATGGAATCTGTTCCATTTTCAAATGGGATTGGGAGCATTATGTACGGCATGGTCTGCACAAGACCGGACATGGCGCACGGTGTTAGTGTTCTCAGTCAGTTCATGGTTAATCCTGGACCAACACACTGGGAAGCGTTGAAGTGGATGCTCAGATATATACGGGGGTCTCTCGGTACTGGATTGTCTTTCCAGAATAACTTTCAAGGTGGAGGTTATATTGAAGGTTTTGTTGATTCTGACTTTGCCGGATGCATGGACACTAGGAAATCCCGGTCGGGATATGTGTTTACGCTGTTTGGGACTGCTGTTAGCTGGAGGTCTACACTACAGTCGGTTGTGGCTTTGTCAACTACGGAAGCTGAGTACTATGCTCTTGCTGAAGGAGTTAAGGAGGCACTGTGGTTGAAAGGTTTGGTTCGGGAACTTGGTTTTGATCAAAAATCTGTATGTGTTCATTGCGACAGCCAGAGTGCTATTCATCTGGCCAATCATCAGATTTATCATTCCAGAACCAAGCATATTGACGTCAAGCTGCACTTTGTCAGAAGCATTGTTGAATCTGGTGACGTTCAAATCTGCAAAATTGCATCCGAAGAGAACCCTGCAGATATGTTGACAAAGCCGCTCGCTAAGGAGAGGTTTCTCTTGTTGTTGTCCAGGATTGGGTGTCTACCGGTCGGTCACTAATTGTTTGACCGGCCGTGTCTGTGTTTTGTTTTTTTGTTTTCTGAAGCAAGTCTAGGTGGAGAATTGTTATTTAGACTTAGCTTCTTTTGTCTGTTGACCGGTCGGTCCGGTCGGTCTGGTTGTTTGCTTTGTGTGGTTTACCGGTTGCGCGCTTTGCGCTTGTTTTGTTTGCCGGTTTTGCCTGTTGCGCATTTACGTTGGTTATAAATAGTAACCAACCCCGCTCCTCATGAATAACTTTTGAATCATTCAATACTATTCAGATTTCTCATTCTCACGCTTCGCTCTCTCTCTTACTTTTCTCTGGTTCTGGGTTTTCTCGAAACGCTCCAAGAACCCAACAAAGAGTAACATTTGAGGCGAAATCTATAGAGCGGTTTATCTCCACGACGAACCAAGAAAGAGCACACCGAGTCATAAAACGTATTTACAGTCTTTTGTCTATTGAGAAGCCAAAAATCTTCGTTAAAGGTATCGAAATCCAAAGAGGGGACCGAACGCCACAGAAGATTCCAGCTGCTTGGAGAGAACACTCGTTTCAACAACTTGTTGGGATGGAAGAAAAGAAAGAATATAACAAATGATTTTGTCTGGAAGACTACTTATTAAATCAGTCATACTTCAAAATACCTCAAAATACCTAAACTGTTAAAAAAATGATAAACTGACTGTGATTGATTTTCATTGAAAATCGACAACCTTTAAATAGATGTTTCAACAAAATACAATAATAAAAACTGAAAATAAATTATCAACTAATTTAAAATAAAGTCTATTTAATCTATTTCTATCTTATATCAATAAAATAAAATAATATTATTATTAAATAAATAAAAAATCATAATTATCTATTTCTATTTTATTTTTATTAAAATTAAACTAAATATTTTTAAATCCAAACTAATAAAATAAGATTTAAACAAAATTATTTAAAAACTTAAATTTTTCATAAACATAAATTTTCTATCATGTGAGCACACAATTTTGTTTGGCTAACTAATGAAAGATAAATAAAAATGTAAAAAAAATAAAAAAAAATATAAATATAAAATTAAAAAAATATGTAAATATTTTTTTTTATTTTTTTATTGTGTACTCTTTTTATTTGATTTGATTTTAGTCGATAATTTTATTTTGTTGTGAATTTACTTTATTTGATTTGATGTAATTTTTATGTTTTTAGATTTTATTTTATTTGATCTTATTTTATGTGATTTTATTTTATTTGGTTTAATTTGATTTTATTTAATGTGATTTAATTTTGTTAGTTGTTTTTATTTGTTCTAAATTGATTTTAAAATGAGATACACCTGGGGACTCATCCAGAATCAATCAATCGCAAAAGTTTCCAAATATCTATACCGAATATTCTAATTATTTAATAAATATTTATATATATTTTTCATAAAAAAGATCATACATTTCTTGAAAGGTTAACATACATAATATTTATAATAATCAGGATCAAATTGAAAACAAAAGTACTAATATTTTTTGGTTCGTTAAAATACTTTTACTTTTAAGAACAAACAAATCCAATTCTTAAATTGACCGTAAATTTTTATATTGCTGGAATTCCAAAACAATTCCCTTATTGTAATATAAAAAATAATACGGGTGTTTTTTTTGTAAAATATTAATTGTTTTTAGTATATAATTAATCGATTTCTTTTAAGTTCATTCAACTTTATCCAATATTTATTATGCTTCCAGAAAAACAAAACCATAACATTTTTTAAAACCATTGAGAATGTTATCGCTTTAATTTTCAAAAGTATTTTTATTATAGATTTCAACTTAAAAATAATAGATATCCATGAAATATATAAAAATTATTGAAGGAATGTGTCAACACAGAAGGAAAAACCTTAACCATTAACACAAACCAAGTAGAGCATGGTGAGGAAAAGGCACAAAAGGAAACAATGAAAAATATAAAACGAGGCTATCAAAACAATTGAAAGATATGAAAGATACAAAAGGAAACCTTATAAGATTATCAAATATATAATATAAAAATACAAAATAAATATTTTAAATTTTATTACCACATATAAAAGCAAGTCCCGTCATCCTCAAGTTACTTGTGTTCTCGGGGAGTAAAGAAATTATCACAATAAAAATCAAGTCCTTCAAAAGGACATAATATAATTATCAAACCATCAATTTAATATAACAAACACAATATTATAATATATAAAATATTTCATAAAAAGTAAGTATTAAATATAAAAAATAATATTATTATGTAGCAAAGAATAAAAAAAAAATTCTTTTTGTGCATTTTAGGGACCAAATTAAAATGTGTATTATTATATTTCTCCTCTAGCACTGAGGCTTTAGCTGCTATTGTTAACTTTCTTACGCTAATTATAACCAAAACGAGGATGCGTAATGAGCAAAATTTGAATAATCATCTATACGGTAGAGATGTAAGTGGCACACATAATTAAGATAATTGGTTTTGAAAATCGATTAGTTGAAAACTTGGGTGCTTTAAATTAGAGAACAAATACAAAAGGTAAATAATCTGGTTTAAAATTAATAATACTTCAAGTCAGAAAATTTCTCTCCTTTTAGCTTTGGTATCTCTCTATTTATAAATAAAGTAATTATTAATGTATCTTTAAAATAAGAAGACAATATTTCAATTACAACAAAATACAAAGAATATAATAATAAAAAATAAACTCATTTATCTTTTTGTTAAAATATTTTTTTGATTAAGATCGGTTAATTAAATAAAAATAAGAGAGTTAGTCTTTGCATCCTTACACATTGCGTCCTCCAACTCCCCATCTCTATTATATCCTTTTATAATATTTAAATAAATATAAATATATATTAAATTTTTAAACTGATATTAATACCCGTTAAAAAGTAAACGGATATTGAGATCCGTTTACGAATAATACACGTTTAAGAAGATCTTTTGATGCTTTTCCAATGCTTTTTTTATTTTTTTGCTTTTTTCACATGAGAAATCCAAATATCCATCAATCTTTCTTTCTTATTTTCCACATATCAGCTTTGTGTTTTAAAGGATACTTAATACCAAATATCAGTACCATGCTACATCTTCTTTGTACAAATACCTAACCCAAATTAACCTTGTACCAATCCCAAACTAACCTTAAAAACATCAACTGGAATACCCACTCCCGTGCCTACCTTCTACTTTCTAAATGTTTCCTTTTCATGTCTTCATCTTCCTTGCATAACCAATTAATATCCACGACAAAGATGTGGAGGAGAGAAAGTAAGAGTTGAGGAATGGAAATAAACAAATATGGAAGTGAGAGTTGTTGTTGTGAAAAAAACGGATCTGAAAAAGTAAGAGTTGGAAGAGAGAAAAGGAGTGGAGTGAGAAAAACGGATCTCGAAAAGTGAGAGTTGTAAGAGAGAGAGAGGGGGTGCAGCAGTGTAAGAGAGTGAAAATAAAATATAATTAAATAAATATGATTAAAGTTAAAAAAAAAATATTTTTGTAATTAAAAATCTTTTAAAAAAGTTTGAAGAGGTGCAGGACGATTTGGTGGGGGTGGCGGGAATAACACCCTAAAAATAATAATTATAAGACTTAGGCCCAATTATTGAGCCCATATAATTTGGATCGCCTTTGATCGTTCCATCCATTTTAGAGTATTGGATTAAATTCCAGATTATTTAGATGATACATAAACCATCAGTCTTGAGCCTGAGTGTGTGAGACCTAAAGACTTAAAAAGTTTGTTAAGTCTATTTTGAATACTTCCTTACCAAACTTTTTCAGTTGTTTTGTTTTAATCAGTTATCTTGTTTTATCGATTTTAAATTTAATGTTATCTTCTTGCACATAATTGTTTTAGTTTCCAGTCTAGTGTTTCACTTTCTCTAACGTCATCTTTTGGTACGTCTTTTCTTTAGTATTCATCTCTAGCTATGAATGAATGTGTATGTGATTATGATTATTTGCACTAATACAATTACACCCACCTTCTTTGAAGAGTCGTCTTAAATGACATTCATACCCTGTCTAATTTCTAAATAGACCTGTCTTATAATTTTAATAAATTAACATTCACCCCTTATATTATTTAAATTTACACTTGTATTGAAATATGTAAATAATTAAGTTAATAAATTTATCCTTATATTTATTACTATTTTTTATATTTAATAATGTTCTCATGGATATAGTTTTTTATTTTTATTTTTATAACAACATATTATTGGATGAAAAGTTTATTTTTTATATTGTTAATGTATAATAATTAAATCCTTCATTTTTTCGCTTATAAAAATTCTTCAAATTTTATTAAAACTATAATTTTAATCTTCATAATTTTATTTGTTTAAATTAATATTTTAGTTAACTTAAACGTGTTTAGTAAAATAATAAGTTTATCCTTATATTTATTACTATTTAAATTTTTTATATTTAACATTGATCTAATAAAACTCTGACTTTTTATATTTTTATGACAAGATATTATTGGATGAAAGTTTTATTTTTTATATTGTGCATTTATAATAGTTAAATCCTTCAATTATTTTTCTTATAAAATTCTTCAAATTTTATATTTTAAAACTTTGATTTTTAATCTTCAAATTTTTATTTTGGTTTAATTTAACACGTTAGTTATCAAATAAAATAAATTGTGCTTCTGTTACTTGTTGAAAAACGAGGTGAGTGTCTATTTAGAAATTAGAGGGAATGTGAGTATGGTTTATCAAGACCTCAGGAGAGATAAGTATATTTTTTTAATATTTTTTAAAAGGTTTTTTGTACAATTTATATCTCTATTCATTTAAATTTCTCTACATTCAAATTCCCTTACTTTTATTCATCCAAATAACAAATATTTCTACTATATTTCTCTTTGACTTCTGTCCTTCAGTTTTCTTTTTCTCATTTCTTTCCTCTCTATTTCACTAAGTCTCAATAAGAACACAGTCAAAGTATTTAATATTTATTATGTTACGTGGATATCTGCATGTGTTATTTGTGAACATTAAGTGTGTCAACGGTATTTCCCTTTCATTTTAGTTGATTTTTCTGCAAGATTGTAATGGTGTAATTTTACCCTTTCTTATGAAAGAACACAGCAACATGCAAAATTCTCAACAACACCCCAAACATGAAATTCATGTGTAAATTCATTGTTTTATAGTCAAATTACTAAAATTAGAAGACACTCATTGTATGTGAAGGGATTAATGTAAAATAATAGTAACTGACTATACTTTACGGTTTAATGAAATGAAAAAAATGTTATATGGTATTGAGTTGTGTTAAATTAATCCTTGTGTGAATTATTTTGGCCTTGATTTAAGCACCTGATTTCAGAGAGTTTCGTATGTTGTAATGATTATGGTCGAAATGAAAAATGCTAACGGTATGGGAGTGTTTGACTAGTAGAAGTTTAGTAAGAATCATTATTGCATTGTTGTTGCTGATATTGGGATTGTAAATAATATCTGAAATAGTTTATGGCACGATTCAAGGCTACCGACAAACAAGAAGCTTTTTCAAATTCCATAAATTGGAATTCTCATGAAGAAGCATCTGTTGACAATCAACAAGCAATACATTGAGTTGATTGATAATGGTGAAGTGCATCAAGGCAAACAAGAAAATTCTATAAATCAGAAAATTCCGTTGACAATCAACAAGCATTACAGGAGCAGCCAATTGAGCTTATTGATGGATGTGGAGCTCATCATGGTGTACCAAAATACTCCATAAATGGGAATTCTCCTAAAGAAGTTTCTCTTGAAAATCTGCAAGCAATACAGCCCAATACTGTGCACTTAAGTCACAGAGGCCCAACCACATGAGAAGCCCGAGACGTGATTTATTTCTGAGGGGTGTAATGTCTTCGTGGCATATTGATTGAAAGACAGAAAGAAGAGAGAGAACAGAGCGAGGAGAAAACGAAGGGCGATGGTGAGAGAACTGATCGGAGGGTCACCGGAGGACCTCAGGCACGGTGGTTGTCGGTGCTCCAGATGGCAAAAGTGTAGATCGGATCAAACCAAGTAAGAAAAACGTACTCTTTTCTCATTATACTGAAAATCAATGTTCTGTGTTTTGTATTTCGTATTACAACTGAAGGGAAAGGGGGTGAACACTATTTATAGAGTTCTAAGGGGAATAAAAAGAAACCATAAACAAATAAACAAAATAACTGTCTTCGGACAGTTAGGAGAACTGTAAAGTTCTCAATACCCTCCCCTTAAGCTGGACGGTGAATGCTGATTAGTCCAAGCTTGGGAACAATGGCTCCAAATCTGGTGCGGTGCGGAAATTTGGTAAAAAGGTCAGCAAGTTGTTCGTCGGAGCGGACAGGAAGAAGATGCAGAAGACCCTCTTGAATCCTTTCACGAACAACGTGACAGTCAAGCTCGATGTGCTTGGTCCGTTCGTGAAAGCTCTGATTATGAGCAATGTGACGCGCTGATTTATTGTCACAGTATAGGACAAGAATTCCAGATTCTTCTGTTTGAAGATCTTGTAATAGGTATCGGAGCCACTGTATTTCACATACAGTGGCTGCAAGTGCCCTGTACTTTGCTTCAGTGGAGGATCTCGACACAGTCCTCTGCTTTTTAGATTTCCATGAGATGAGAGAAGATCCAAGAAAAATACAAAATCCTGTGGTGGATCTCCTAGTATTAGGACATGTTGCCCAGTCGGAATCGCTGAAAGCCTTTAAGTGTTTAGGAGAATCAACTGCAAAAAATAGTCCTTCAGATGGTGAAGATTTAATATATCTAAGAACATGTTGAATTGTTTGATAATGAAAATTTGTAGGGAATTGCATAAATTGACTAAGAAGATTAATGGTAAAGCATAAGTCAGGTCTGGTGTTAGTGAGATATAGAAGCTTCCCTATTAGTCTTCTGTACATTTGAGGATCATCCAAATAGCTGTCAGCTTTGTATAAGGAGCTAGTGTCCTTTAGAAAGGGGGTGAAAGAGGGTTTGCACCCCTGCATCCCAGTTTCTTCAAGTATGACCAAAGCATACTTCCTCTGACATAGATGAATTCCTTTCTTGGACCTTGCAACTTCAAGGCCAAGGAAATATTTAAGCTCTCCAAGGTTTTTAATCCGAAATCTTTTGTGTAAAAGATCCTTTATGCAGTTAATTTCTTCCATAGAGTTTCCTGCCAAAACAATGTCATCCACATATACCAATAAAGCAGTAAAACCTGTAGCAGTTTTCTTAGTGAAAAGCGAGTGATCAGATTTGGATTGATTGAAATTAACTGAAATTAGGTAAGAAGATAGTTTTTCGAACCATTGCCTACTAGCCTGTTTCAAACCATATAAGGACTTAGTTAACTTGCAAACCTGTCCCTCTTTGTGGGTATTAAGGCCTTGAGGCCATTCCATGTAGACTTCTTCATTCAAATCGCCATGCAGAAAAGCATTATCAACATCAAGTTGATGTAGGAACCAATTGTTTGTGGCTGCAAGGGCAATTAGGAGTCTAACAGTGGTAAGTTTGGCCACGGGTGAGAAGGTATCAAGGTAATCTATTCCTTCTTGTTGGGTATATCCCTTTGCCACTAATCTGGCTTTGTGCCTTTCAATACTCCCATCAGCTCTATATTTGGTTTTATAAACCCACTTACACCCTATAGGAGTTTTCCCAGGAGGCAACTGAGTTATGATCCAAGTATTGTTGTCTTGTAAGGCTTTAATCTCTTTTTGCATTGCTTCCACCCATTCATCTTTGAGCTTAGCTTCATTATAAGTCTTTGGTTCCCTATTGTTGGTGACAACCATGGTGTATCTTGAGTGTTTTCTGACAAATTGTCACAACATAACAAATTAGAGATTGGGTAGGGAGTTTTATAATCATTTTTCATTGATAAGGATTGATTGACCTGATGGACATAATCCCTTAGATATTCTGGGGTCTTTCTGATCCTCTCTAATCTTCTATTTTCATGATTTTGCTGTTCGTCTATGATATTGTCGTTATTTCTGTCAGCAAATGCCTGTTGTTGTTCTTCCTGGTTGAAAACATGTAATCCATCATGTCTGTCTTCAGCAAAAGGATGATAATTCCATAGTAGATCAGTAAAAGAGTCAGCTTTCTCCTCTTCAGTAACAATTTCCTGTCTATTTTCTTGCAGATTATTGTAGGGAAAAACACTTTCATGAAATATGACATTTCTACTTATAAAAATTTCCTTGGTATTAATATCAAGCACAATGTATCCTTTAATACCACTTTTATACCCTAGAAAAATCCCTTTTCTGGCTCTAGGATCAAGCTTATTTCTGTTGTTTTCTAGAGTTGAAGCAAAGCATAAACATCCAAAAGGCCTTAGATCTAAGTAAGTAGGGGTTTATCATGAAGCATGTCATAAGGAGTTTTGTTATTTAGGATGGGTGAAGGCAACCTGTTTATCAGATAAACAGCATGCCCAACAACATATGACCAATAATCCTTGGGTATGTTAGATTGGAAAAGCAGACTCCGAGTAACATTTAGTATATGTTGATGTTTCCTTTCAACAACAGAATTTTGTTCAGGGGTCTCAACACAACTTCTCTGGTGATTAATACCATGCAAGTTATAAAAATTTTCACATTTGAATTCTGGTCCATTATCAGATCTGATAGTTTTGACAACTTTATTGAATTGATTCTTGATTTTAATAACGAAATTCTGTAGTAAGTCTCTTGCCTGTCCTTTATTGTTCATTAGAAAAATCCAAGTATGTCTACTATAGCCATCAACTGTGGTGAGGAAATATCTATGGCCATGAACAGAAACCATGTTTAAGGGACCCCATATATCACAATGCAAAATTTCAAAACATTCAATAGTAGCAGAAACACTTTTTGAAAAGGAAAGCTTGTGTTGCTTAGCAAAATGACAAGTGTCGCATACAGAATTAGAATCTATCTTAACATAGGGAAATCTTTCACATATATGTCTAATAACTCTGTCTCCTGGATTGCCCAGTCTAAGGTGCCACAGGTTTACATCAGTATTTTTAAAAGAGAAAACAATTTTCGGAGTGTGTCTTTGATCCTGTTTAGGGCAAGCTTGTAGGTAATAGAGTCCATTCCAGGAATTAGCACATCCAATCATCTTCAATGTACAATTCTCCCTTATCTGACAATGCTCAGAAGAGAAAATTAGATTGCAATTCATATCTTTGATAAGACCTTTTACAGATATCAAGTTAAAACAAAAATCTGGTATATAAAGGACATTGAAAATGATAAAATCTTTGGTAAACTGTACAGTTCCAACATATTCAGCAGTAAGAAGAGTGCTATTGGGTAGTTTTATAGAAATGGGTTTAATCTTGTAAAAGGTGATAAAATTATCTTTGTCATGTGTAACATGATCTGTAGCACCCGTGTCAATGATCCAAGAAAAATCACCTTGTTTATTCTCAGTTTCATTTCTCTGAACCTGATTGACCTTGTGTGTGGATGGTTCATCAATTTTGTCTATCATCTTGAGAAGTTTATGCATCTGTTCAGGTGTGAAAGGATTGGAAGTGTTACCATTGCCGTTGGTGATCTGTTGACCTTTTTGAACACCCTCTGACTCATTACTGTTTTGACAAACATTGACATTTGTCCAGTCATTCCTTCTTTCTTCTTTCTTATACCAGGGAGGATAACCATGTTTAGAATAACATTCGTCAATCGTATGATTCATTTTATTGCAAAAAGAACATTGCTTTCCGTAGTTAGGATTTCTTCCTCTGCCTCGGCCTTGACCACGAAATCCAGAACCTCTGCCTTGGTTTTTCCAATTGTGATCAGATTTCCATTGACCATTTCTTTCAGTAACATTAGCCAGAATCTTTGTCTCTGTAGGAGTTTGCTTCTCCTGTCTTTCTTGTTGGATGATGAGGGAGAAAACACGATTGACATTAGGTATTGGGTCCATTAGCAGGATTTGTGTCCTGACGGTGCTGTAAGAATCATTTAGTCCCTTCAGAAAGCATATTACATGCTCAACTTCCCTGTACTTCAAGGAAACTTTGGATAAATCGCAAGTGCAAGGTGTGGCACATGTGCATATGGGTATAGGTCTCAAAGATTCTAGTTCTTCCCACATGATTTTTAAATCTGTAAAAAATTGACTCACCTCTCTTTCACCTTGTCTGATGGAATGTATATCTTGCAATAAATCAGAGATTTTGAAGTAATCTCCCTTGGAAAACCTCTCTTTTAGCTCCTCCCACAAATCCTTAGCTTCTTCAACGTAAATCACACTTTCAGCAATGTGTGATGATAGAGTCTTTGTTATCCAGGATAAAATCATCATGTTACACCTTTCCCAGGCATCATAAACAGCATCAGTCTTCTAAGGTTTTTTAATGGTGCCATCAAGAAATTTCACCTTGTTTTTGGACAGTAGAGCTCTCCACATGCTCCTGCTCCAAGAAGAGTAGTTGCTTTCGTCTAAAATTTGAGTTATGAGGGTGAGTCCAGGGTTCTCACCTGGGTGTAGATAGTAAGGGCTTGCTGGGTTGGAAACTTGGTCCATGGCAGAAGAGAGACACCGGGAACGAGAAGGCCCAAGAACGGATCAAGATTAGCGCAAGAATCAACGGAAGCAGAGCAGACACTAGACCTGCTCTGATACCATATTGGACATGGCCCAATACTATGCACTTAAGTCACAGAGGCCCAACCACATGAGAAGCTTGAGACGTGATTTATTTCTGAGGGGTGTAATGCCTTCGTGGCATATTGATTGAAAGACAGAAAGAAGAGAGAGAACAGAGCGAGGAGAAAACGAAGGGCGATGGTGAGAGAACTGATCGGAGGGTCACCGGAGGACCTCATGCATGGTGGTTGTCGGTACTCCAGAAGGCAAAAGTGTAGATCGGATCAAACCAAGTAAGAAAAATGTACTCTTTTCTCATTATACTGAAAATCAATGTTCTGTGTTTTGTATTTCGTATTACAACTGAAGGGAAAGGGAGTGAACACTATTTATAGAGTTCTAAGGAGAACCAGAATCTTGGCCTAGTTTGATTCACAAGGAAACACAAGTAAGCACATAGCTTTATAGATTAAAATTGAACTGTTGACAGCAATTATCTCCCGGATATCATATTTTTGGCAAAGTTTTCATTTGACTTGTTTCTAGCTTTTTTTTATTTTTTATTATTGATTTGGTAAAATTATCGAGGGTTTCAGTTGGATGAAATGAGTGATTCTGATAATGAACATTGCATCTCCAATAGCAAGACAATGGAGCCATCATTTCATTATTTTCTCTCTTTCCTTTTCTATTTTTTTCAATATATTTTCCTTCTTTTGATTTTTTTTCTTTCAATCCTTCTACATTAATTCCTTCCAAAATTGGAAAAAGAAAAAAAAAAAACAAATCGCCTTCCAAATGAAGTAGATATTTAGTATTTTTTTTATTTCTTAAGAAAATAAGATAAAGGAAAATGGAATTGCCATTGAATAGGGTGGCAAATCTTAAACTCATTTCGAAGCAATTTTAACTTGCTTGATAACCTTTTAAACAGAGACTAGATAAATAGTATAGATGTAAATAGAAACGAGTAAAATGATAAATAGAAATGTCAAAATGAATTTGAATCTAGAAGTTAACTTGATTTATCATGGGTTTAAATTAAATTGGATTAGAAAAATTTTAATTTTTTAGTCTAGATTGAATTAGCTTAGTTAATCGAAAGGTTAAATTACTTCAACACCATATAGAGTTAGAGAGTATCGTTATCCATGTCTGTATGCATGGAGTAACTAACTGCTTCTCTCAAATGTTGCTTCCTGCAACTCACTTCAACTTCCGCTCCTTTTCTTCTTCTTCTTCATCATTGCACATTTTCCCTCTGCAATTCCCCAAACCCAAACTCAAATTTCTCATTCGTTGCTCCGACACCCGAAGCCCAAACCCTCCCCGACTCTGCCATTCAGCGAATAGCCGAGAAGCTCCGCAGCCTTGGCATCGACGACCAGTCCTCATCTTCTCTTCCCGCTCCAGCCTCTGCCGCCGGCGAGATCTTCGTACCGCTTCCGCAGCACCTGCCGAAGCGGCGCGTGGGGCACACGATCGACCCGAGCTGGGCGAAGCAGGAGGAGCGGATGCCGACGCTTGCGGAGCTGAGCCTGTCGAATGCGGAGATAAAGCGGCTGACGACGGCGGGGTTGAGGATGAAGCAGAAGCTGCGGGTGGGGAAGGCGGGGATCACGGAAGGGATCGTGAACGGGATTCATGAACGATGGAGGAATTCAGAGGTCGTGAGAATCGCGTGCGATGATCTCTCTAGGTTTAACATGAAAAGGACTCATGACTTGTTGGAGGTATGTAAACAAAGCAAAACAAAAACCCCATTGTCTCTGCTATTTCTTCTAAATTGCTAGCATTTCAAAATGTAACCCTATAGTATGTTCAAAACAGTGCGTTAGGGAGTATTCTGCTAGCATTTTTTCCTATTGTTTGTGCTCTGGAAATAACACAAGTTTGGAGTTGAAAACCCTGTCATTCAGAATTAAGAATCGTTCTAGCTAGAATTTTGGCTATATTTGGATAAGTTTTTCCAGAAACACTTGCAGGAGAACAAAATAGTAGCTGGATTGTTTTCTTGGTTTTGGTAAATTTCAATCTTACTTCTACTACGTGTTTAGCATTTTAATGTGTTTTTATCTAATTGTACGTGTAACACAAGATTCCAGAAACCAAACATACACTAATGCACCTTGGCTTCAGTCCGGGAAAAACTAGGCGGGATTCATCAAAGTTAAATGCTCAAGTTTATTTTTAGACACTTAATTCACTTTAATTTGTTAATTCGATCTCTTATTAAGCGTTTCTAAACAAGTTTATCTGAAAAAAAAAAACCTTTTATTATAATGCTCTTCTTAGATTGTCATTCAATAATGCATGAGATTTTTTTCACAACAATCACGGATGCTAATAAAATTTATCAGCAAGCACACGAGTTCCGACATTTGAAAAAGTAATCCTTGCTATTACTGTAAATAAAAAAAACATTGTGCTCTAGAGAAATTTTTATTGGCGGGTGTGCTAGTTGGGAAAAAAAATGCATGCATGACTTGTCTGGTATGATAAGATTATTGGCTTTTATAATGAGGAGTGCTAACAACTTTATTGTTTTCAAAGTCATATGACTTTTTGTTGGTTGACTTTGACAGGGTAATTGTTTTCTAATAATGATAGGTCAATAGCTAGTTCCAAAGGGGGTTGGAAATCCAATTCTTGCTATTTGCAATCAAATCTGTGTATAATTTCTCTCTCTCTCTCTCTCTTTTTTTTTTTTTTTTTCTGGTATAACGTTAACAATTAATACACGAATACTTCAAAATTGGTTATATAGTCGTATTGTATCAGGATGAATAAGTAGGGAATTTAACTAAGTGATCAACAAAAGCATCAAAAGAAATCCATGAGAACTTCAAAGTTTAAGATGTGATTGTATTGCACCCAATTCATGTACCTGTGCAATACTAAGAAGTTACGTTCATCCATCAGGAAATGCAGGAAATACTGTGTGGTTCAAAGCTCATCCTTAAATTCTACTAAGCGAGTTTTCTGCCCTTGTGCAATAAATTATATTTACATTACTTTGCATGGTTTGCTAAGTTCAGAGTTTCATTCCTACGACTGGATTTGTTTAATTTTCCATTATCAATTGATGTGATTTAATCCATGACTGTTATGAGAATGCCATTGTATTTTCATGTTGTCATGATGTGTTTTCAGTGAACTCTTAAAATAGCAAAAACATAATTTGGTTTTTTTCCCTGATCTTGTTTTCTTTGCAAATTCTTGAAATGAAGAGATAAAGTGAAAATATGTCATTTATAATTGTTAGTGAAAACTTATGAAATTAAAATTGAAATAGAAAATAAACCTAACCTTACCATGGTTTGCAACCATGTGAGGTTTTCTTCAATAAACCTATGGCTGGAGGGGCTATCTACATTTTATCCTTTTATTTACTTCAATGTGATTTCAGTGCCCCTTGTGTAATTATGTGCTGATTGTCGCAGCCAGAGAAAAACTGGAGGCCTTGTTGTTTGGAGATCTGGAAGTAAGATAATATTATACAGAGGGCCTGATTATAAGTACCCTTACTTCCTATCTGATAAAGTTTTGAGAGATGACCACAGTGATGATGCTTTGCAACATATGGATGAGAATGATAAAAGTTGGGATAAAAGAGAGAGCCACTTGTCTGAAAATAATTCAGTGACACACACTGGGCAAAGCTTAAATGCCCAAAAGGCTAAACCAGCTTTGATACAAGGTGTTGGGACTCCCAAAAAAGTAAGATTTCAACTGCCAGGTGAGGCCGAGCTTGCTAAAGATGCAGACTACTTGTTAGCAGGGATTGGGGCCACGCTTTTTTGATTGGTGGGGTTATGATCCTCTGCCTGTTGATGCTGATCTTCTACCAGCTGTTATTCCTGGATATAGGAAGCCTTTTCGCCTTCTTCCATATGGTGTGAAGCCAAAACTAACAGATGATGAAATGACCAAAATGAGGAGGCTTGGCAAACATTTACCGTGCCATTTTGCATTAGGTGAGTTTCCCTTACATTTTCTTATATGAGCAAAATTAGATGTAATTGTTTTCTTGTTCTTTTGTTTCACAGGTAGAAACAGAAAACTCCAAGGATTGGCTGTTGCAATTATTAAGATTTGGGAAAGATGTGAGATTGTCAAAATTGCTATAAAGAGAGGTGTGGAGAATACTGATGGTGAGGTAATGGCTGAAGAGATAAAGGTCAGTTGTTTTTTTCTGATATTTTTCAAATTCATGACATTTGGCTCTTATGATTTAAATATCATGCTAAAGTGTATAACCTGTTTTATGTATTGCTATCAACCACTATATTTCATTGATACCATATTGTAAATTATTTGAGGTAATGATTAGCATGTATATTTCACTCTGGATAGTAATTAAATTTGCATATTTGCTGTCATTTTTATTTTCATTCTATTTCTCATACTTGAAAATTTAGGACAAAAGTGGATGCCAGATATTTTTGCATTACATCAAATTGTACCGCATGTTTCCAATCATCCTGTAGGTAAAATTTCGTAGTGCCTGAAAAGAAATTTATAGAATATGTATATGTTCTGAATGGATTGTGTGTCTAATGTAGACCACATATATTTATAGGCATAATACATAATCAATTATAATAAATACACATAATCATGGTTATCAAACTCTCGAGTTAACTCGTAAACTCGAGTTTACGTTCCCAGACATGGCTTCCGAGTTAACTCGGAAGTAAACTCGTTTTTTGCTTAAACTCTTTGAATCGATTGTGAAATCAGTAGGATCGTGTAGAATCGCGAGTTCTGAGCGATTCTGCGAGCTTGAAAGGGGGAAAAATTAAGAAAAATTACCATATTTATGTTTTACAACATTTATTTTTTTGAACAATATATCTATAAATTTTATTTATTTAAAGTTATATAATTTTGTATACTTATTTAAATTAAGATATTACTTATATAATTTTCTTTCATCTGAAGTAAACTCTTACGAGTTTACGAATTGACTCGACTTTCACGAGTTTAAGTAAACTCTCGAGTTTGATAACCTTGCACCTAATAATTAGGAATCAATCATCCTAATTTCTCATATTATGTGGAGCTTAATTCCCTAGAAATATGTAACAACTGATTTTATTTTAACACTTTCCCTCAAGTTGGAGCATATATGTTATATGTACCAAGCTTGTTATAAATGTACCCAATGGTACCACCTAGGTGTGAGGTATCCGGGTTGGAGCACGATCTGTCGGATTGGAGCACGGTCAACCGGCTTGAAGCGATGAATGAAGCGCGGTGGTCATTGAAGGAAGCCGATCTCGATCATTGTGGTCACCAGAGGAAAAGGATGCTCGGTGACAAAGAAGAGGGGCACATAATGGTCGATGGTGGATAGAGGCAGCGGATAGTGGACAATAGTGAAAGAGGCACTGTAGAGAATTGAAATTAGGACAGCAGAACTAAGGTAATCAGACACAAGTGTTGAAAGACAATTTTTACGGCCGCTAGCGGGTGACAAAGACAGTGGTGTAAGAAACTCAGAGACCCTGCTCTGATACCATATAGAATTGTATATGTTATGAATGAATTGTGTGTCTAATGTAGACCACACAACATGTATTTATACAATGATACATAATCAATTATAATAAATACACCTAATAATTAGGAATCAATCATCCTAATTTGTCATATTATGTGGAGCCTAATTCCCAAGAAATATGTAATAGCTGATTTTATTCTAACAAAATTCATAATTGTTGTTACTTCAGCTTACAAGTTTGAAATGAAAATTAGACAGTTTGTTTTAAAAACCTGTTTATTCACCCTCTCTTTTCCTTGTATAGATTTTTCTTCATTGAGATTATTAGTCATACTTTGGTGGAAAACATCTAGCATACTACGTTTAGAGTGCTCTGATTGATGATTTGAGTCAAAATGGAACAATCAAAAGATCAAGAGATGTCATGTAGTACAATCTGTCAGAATGAATTCAGGTTTTAGAAGTAAGCTGAACCCAATTTCACACAAAGAACACCAACAACAAGCCAAGTTTGGCTTAATGTCGGCTTCTTAATAAATCTAATCATAAATTTTTTTATCAATTTTGTTTGTCTTGAGAACAGGAATGGCAGCCCTGGAATCATGTTTAAAACTCATATAATTGGCTTTTTGCTTTATCTTATGTTTCAACTTTTCTCCCAAGAGATGTACATAAGAACTCAAAGATCCACTCAATTTTATATTGATTGTATTACTGATCTGACCGACCGTTAAGGCAGCCAGTTAAAGTTTTGTAGCAACATGGAAAATAAAACATTTTTTTTTTTGTAAATACTAGCTTCAGATAGTGTTTTTAAAGAACTTGAATAAAACACAATCTTGTTCATGAGCAAAAGAAAACTATAAAGATATTATAATACTATTATATCTCAAATTCAGTTCAATAAAAAGATATGTTTCTCTGCAGTATTTGACTGGAGGTACTCTCCTTGCTCGGGATAAAGAATTCATTGTTTTCTATAGAGGAAAGGACTTCTTGCCAGCTGCAGTGTCATCAGCAATTGAACAACGGAGGAGTGTTGGACTATATAAACTGAAAACTGGAAATAGTTTGTCAGTTACAGAGGGTCAAAATCTGAATTATGGAACCATAGAGTGTGATTCTGAAGAACAGGGTATAAACTTCCAGAAAGATACTAAACCCGGAATATTGACTGGGGCTGAGAAAACTATTGAAAGCACCAGCATAAAATTGTCAATGGTATGATTTTACTAACAAGCACCAATTTGCTGCTTTTCAAGTGTCATTTTCTAGAGTTACATATGGTATAGTCGCTTTCACATTCAGGCACTAGAAGAGAAAACAAAGGCGGAGAAGCTTCTAGCAGAGCTGGAAAATGTAGAGAGCCCCCAAGAAGAAGAAATCAATAGAGAGGGTATTACTGAAGAAGAGAAATACATGTTGCGGAGGATTGGCTTGAAGATGGGTCCCTTCCTGTTACTAGGTGATTTTTGGAGATGACATTTGAAATGCATAATTATGTATATTTTTTATTGTACTGAAGTTGAACTGAATGACTGACTGAGAATTCCATACCTTTTTAAAGTACTTGACTTAAGGCAACTTCTTTACCTGATCAATCCTCTCTTCTCTCTCAGGTAGGGGTGTTTTTGATGGAACAGTGGAAAATATGCATCTTCATTGGAAGTATCGGGAACTTGTGAAGATAATATGTAATAAATGCCTGCAGGATGTCCAACAGATAGCTCAGACCTTAGCGGCAGAAAGTGGCGGAATATTAATTGCAGTAGAAAGATTGCGCAAGGGTCATGCAATCATTGTGTATGGTGGAAAGAATTATAGCCGACCTGCAAGTTTGAGGCCTCGAACGCTTTTAAGTAAAAGAGAAGCATTGAAGCGCTCTAAGGAAGCACAGCGCCGCCAGGTAAAGGTGTCATCATTAATTTATATTTGCAGAGGAGTGTCAACTGATCTGTTTTCTACATCTTTTTATGGAAGTGAAGGTGGGAGACATTTATTTACCAGTATATCACATGTAAAATGATTATTATAGTTTATAGATTGGTTTTTCATCGCATTTAATAAAACGGATCTTTTATATGTAATTTTTTTCGAGTAATTTTCTTTCGAAAAATGTTTTGATGTAAAATTTGAGAAGTACTTATTTTTTAACTTTTTACTATTTGAGCCGCTTTCTCCATGTTGTAAACATGATGCTTTATTACAAGCACCAAACTCTAGCTTAAGACAAATGTTTGTTCTTTTTTTAATGCTTCAATTTTTAAAGAAGGGCTCATCTGAAAATACTAAAATGTACTGTTGGTGCTCAACAAGTGAACACTACATGTGGCATGAGTCTTCAACCGTGTCACTCATTTGCCCCATCATTTGAAATGGGTGTTGACTTCTAATCTTATATTTGAATAAATATCACTAACTTATTCCTTTCTCCTCGCTTCTTGCAGTCATTGAAGCTCCATGTTTTGAAGCTAGGTAGGAACATAGACAGATTGAAACTTCAAATGGTGAGTGGCCCTTGTTTTCTTTATTTTGTTCATGCAATACATTTTGATTTCAATTAAGGAATATAGGTTATTCACCTTATTAGGCTCAAGATATGGAGGCAAACAGTCAGCAGAGTCCTGTTGACAATCAAAAAGAAATAAAGGAGCAGCCAATTGAGCTGAGTGATAGTTTTGGAGCTCATCAAGCTCAACCAGGAAATTCCATAAATTGGAATTCTCCTCATGAACCTTCTGTCGACAACCGACAAGTAATACAGGAGCATTCAGTTGAGCTGGTTGATGGTGGTGGAGCTCTTAAAAGTGAAGCAGACAGTTTCATAAATTGGAACCCTACCATAGAAACTTCTGTTGATGATACGCGAGCAATGCAGGGGCAGCCAGTTGAGCTGATAGACAATGGTGAAGCTCATCAAGGTGAACCAGAAAATTCTGCAAATTGGAATTCGCCTGAAGAAGCTCCTGTTGACAATCAGGAAGCAATACAGGATCAGCCTGTTGAGCTGATTGATGGCGATGGAGCTCATCAAGATAAGCCAGAATCCTTGCCTGGTGCAATTCCTAAAGATACAGAGGTAAGCACATGACTTTGACTGATGAGAAATGAACTGCTGACCTCAATCCTTTCCTGGATTATAATCCGTTTATGTCAAGGCTTCCTTTGACATTTTCTGAATTCTTGCTTCTTGTCTAAATACTAATTTGGTAAAAAAATTATCTTGGAGTTCAGTTAGATGGAGTTAGTGATTCTGTGGTTGATACTGAGCACGAGGTCTCAATTAGCAAGGTAATGGAATCATCAACCATATCGTCGAAGAGTGATTCTGACCTATCAGCTCTGGTGAGAGATATGAGTTCAATTGAGTTACCTTCTGGATCTGTATATCTTTCCAACAGAGAGAGACTTCTTCTGCGAAAGCAGGCACTAACTATGAAAAAGCGGTCTGTCCTTTCTGTAGGTATTGTTTTTGGCTTTGTTTTCCTTTTGCCGATGTTGCTTGTTTGTTTTAGGTTGTCTCCACAGTTTCCAAGTCTAAGTTTATACTATGCAGTCGTACTAAGATTTTTTTGTTTTGTAGCTCTATCTAGTGTGGCTTGCTACTTTCTCTTTTCTTTTTCTGCCCTGGGGGTTATTAATCACAGAAACCATAGTTTGTTTCAGCAAAGATAGCTAACTAGCATTCTAGGTTTTGGTCCTTAAGTAGCGTTTGGCCTTGTTATTGGTGGGGCTTCCCCTCTCCTTATGTTGTTTGGTTGTGAGGAAGGTGAGTATGCAATTAACATCCGTTGTTGTTTGGCAGACGAGAAAGAGAAGTGAAATAATTTAAACAACGACAAGACTTATTGACTATTTTGCACTTATTTTTTCTCATTCTTTTAATACCTTTTCTGTTTCTCTTCAATCATGCACTTTTATACTGTATTTTTTCCGTATTTCTATTTATTCATGTTATTTCTATCCAACTTTCTTCTCTCCTCTTGAACAAACAGAGCATAAAAGAAATTACACCAAGACAATGTTAAAGAAGCGATAGGAAATAAACGTAGCTTTAACGTATTTAATCAACAGAAAACAAAAACAGAACCTTCTATAGAGAGCTAATTGGCGGGGCTTCTTGCCTGAGAGGACAAGCTAGAAGGAGTACTTTAATTTTAATAATATCTTCGTTCTAGTTTATGTGAATTTTCAATTAATATTAACATCTTGAGTGGTCTTCATTGTAGACGATGTATTAAGTACTTTCTTTCCACGTGAATCTGGAGGCTGAAGCTGCTGTTTTATGCTTTGCCTTATCCCTTTTTATGTTTTCCTGAAATTATACTAATTTGGAAACTTCGTTTCAGGAAAGAGCAATAGTGTAACTGGTATTGCAAAAGCAATCAATGCTCACTTCCGGAAATACCCTCTTGCCGTAGTTAATGTCAAAGGAAGGGCAAACGGGACCTCAATTCAGGAGGTGGTGTCCAAGCTAGAGGTTCACATACCGAAAAAATTCCTTCCCTTTTTCTCTTTTCTATTAGCGGTTGTAATTCAAATACCTACTTCTGTTATTAGGTTTTAAGTTTTCTGTTATTTTGTATCCCTGCATGTATATATACCATGCAGACGTTCATCTTAACACAGTTTTCTTTATGATACACTGTTCATTGTTTCATTCTTTGAAGTGTGCCTTGTGTGAGTGTGGTTTCGTTCGTTCCATTAGTGGTGTCCAGAGCCAAGGTCTCAGTATCTTGGGTACGTGTGTGTTTTTCGTGGTTCTTCCGGGGAACTTGCTGTGTTGGTCGTTGGCTTCTGGTGCTTTGCAAGAAAGTTGTTCTTGGTTCGTCTTCTATGGCTGCTGATCTTGCGTCCCAATTCTTATAGAAAAGAATTGGAATCGCTCGAGCACTCAAATGAGGGTGGTGTTTCGTGTACAAGGTGTCAGTAGCGTTATAGAAAGAACAGAAGCTGATATTTCCGGGAAAGAAGGACAGGAAAAGGATCTTAAGCAGAAAGATGATAAGGCTCTAATGCTTATTCATCAATGCGAGGACGATGCGCATTTTGAAAAAATTCAAAATGCTACCACAACGAAGGAAGCATGGGGTATCTTGGTACGTTGTTATTCAGGAGGTGAAAAGGTAAAGAAAGTGCGACTCCAAGCACTTAGAAGACAGTATGAGCATCTGGAATTGGAAGAAGGAGATCGGATAAGTGATTTCTTCAGTCAGATCATAACGATTACCAATCAGATGAAAGCATGCGGTGAAGCTATTACAGACACAATGATCATAGAAAAGATCATGAGGTCGCTACCAGAAATGTTTGATCATATTGTAGTTGCCATCGAAGAATCTAGAGATGTTGGAAAACTGAAGATTGAGGAGCTTCAGAGCTCTTTAGAAGCCTACGAAATGAGGAAGCATGAAAGAATGTCAAAGCACGAAGATCAAGCTCTAAAGGTTAAGCATGTGAAAGGAGAAAAGAAAAGGAGGCCCAAGAAATGGGAAGGAAAACCAAGACGAGGGAAGTGGAAGAGAGAAGGCAGTAGCGCGGACACTGAAGAACTCGATGAAAAATCTGATTCAAGCGCATCTGATTCAAAAGATAAGAAATATTTCAAGAAAGGTTTGAAAAAGAAGAAAGACGAGAAATATAGAATGTTTTAACTGCCATAAATACGATCATTTTGCCTCTGAATGTTTTCCAGAGAAAGCCAAAGAAAAGAAGAACAAGGAGAAGGAAGCACATGTTGTCGAAGAAGAATCAGACACAGAAACATTGACACTGATGGTGATGACAACAACCGAATATGAAAGACCTATGAACAAGAATTGGTACCTTGACTCAGGCTGTTCGAACCATATGACGTGCAACAAAGAATGGCTTGTTAACTTCAATAGCCGAAAAAAGAGTAAGATTAAATTTGGCGATGATAGTACTCTGAAGGCTGAAGGTACTGGTGACGTTATCAACAGAAGAAATGGCACTCAGGTTGTGATTTCGAACGTGTTGTATGTACCCGATATGAAGTGCAATCTTCTGAGCATCGGACAATTTGTGGAGAAAGGTTTTACTGCTATCATGGGCAACCAAAATCGTGTTGAGCTTTACGACAATAAGAACAGATTGGTCTTGATCAGCAAAATCTCTGAGAACAGAACATTTCAGGTATGTTTTGATGGTGCAGAGAATGTACAATGTCTGTCAGCCGTGAACGAAGAAAGCTGGAAATGGCATTTGCGCTTCGGACATTTAAATTTCAGAGATTTACAGAGGCTTGAAGGAAAGGCTATGGTGAAAGGTATGCCACCCATTTCTTTGCCTGTTAATGCATGTAAATCTTGTTTGGCAGGTAAGCAACCAAGGAAAGCTTTGCAGTCGAAAGTGGAGATGAGATCAAAGGGATGCTTAGACATCGTACATTCAGATATTTGCGGACCTCTTGATGTACCATCACTTTGAGGAAATAGATATTTCATCGTTTTCGTTGATGAATTCAGTCGAATGTGCTGGGTCAATGTGATCAAGATGAAGGGAGAGGCACTCGAAGTATTCAAGAAATAAGTTGCTAACGTAGAAAGAGAAAGTGGAAAAACCTTGAAGACATTAAGAACAAACGGTGGGGAGAAGGTATTGCAAAAGCAATCAATGCTCACTTCCGGAAATACCCTCTTGCCGTAGTTAATGTCAAAGGAAGGGCAAACGGGACCTCAATTCAGGAGGTGGTGTCCAAGCTAGAGGTTCACATACCGAAAAAATTCCTTCCCTTTTTCTCTTTTCTATTAGCGGTTGTAATTCAAATACCTACTTCTGTTAATAGGTTTTAAGTTTTCTGTTATTTTGTATCCCTGCATGTATATATACCATGTAGACGTTCATCTTAACACAGAGTTTTCTTTATGATACACTGTTCATTGTTTCATTCTCTGAAGTGTGCCTTGTGTGAGTGTGGTTTCGTTCGTTCCATTATTTTCTTCCTCATTGAATTTTCATTTCATGTTTTAGACTAACATCATTCTCTAAATCCCTGAAATTTGTTTTCTCTATTATTCTTGCAGCAAGCAACAGGTGCCGTTCTGGTCTCTCAGGAGCTTCACAAAGTCATACTGTACAGGGGTTGGGGGGAAGGAGAGCAACCAAGCACTGCTTTAAATGTTAAGAAATTGGGTCAAGAGGGACCGGCAAAGCTCAATATCTCTCCTGAGCTCTGGGAAGCTATCAGAATTGAATGCGGATTGCAGTAACAAACATAACATTGCTGCTCATTACTGATAGAAAACATTGCCAATTTTCTCATCAACACAACACTAGGATTTATAGAGATAGATCTACTTAGTCCAAATAATTTGGGAATTGCTGGAAAATAAATTGGAAATACACAAAAGGGAGAGCTAAAGTGTCTAAACTTCTGTCTGTTTAAAGTCATGTAATGGCTCCCTGATCAATTCAACCATGGATAGGTAAGTGTAGAAATCCGTGATCAACAATCAAAGTCAATTATAGCAATGTGGCAAGTGACGTTGGATAGTTGATGTGGGCAGAGTGTTGAATTATTTTTTTTTTCTTTTACAGCAAGTTATGTTAATAGTAAGATATTTGGGATGTTCTAACCCTTCTACAAAATATATATATATATATATATATATATATATATATATATATAAAGTTTTTTCTTGGCTTAACCGGCAATTTTATCTGTATATTTTGATGCAAAACCTATGAATTTCCATGTTACTTTACTAAAATACAATCCACACAGATCTAAAAATGTTCAACGAGTCTTTTCACACAGACTTTATCTAAAGTAAATCAGAGTAATTGAATCAGCATTGTTTCACGCGTCACTCATATAAAAATGTTCAACGAGTTTGTCTAAATAAATGAGCATTATTGTTCCCTCATTAAATCTGCATTGTTTTATGCGTGGTATTGAGAGAACGTCACCCACTTCAATCTCCTGAGTATCAGTGTTAGTAATGTGGTAGGTAACTTTGGCAAAGCAGGTGCCCTATGATGTTGATGATTGGACGTGGCACAAGTTTTGCATTTTTAAGAATGTAAGTGATCAGATAGTCATAAAATTGTCTTAACATATTAAAATATTCTAATGTGTTTTATGTGGCGAGGCATTTTCTTTTTACACTCTAAATCTTTGATAACACCTTTTTCATTCTGAAATATATATGTCGGAATGTCTTTTTCAGGATTTAGGGTTGGATATTTCTATTGTTATGCTCTTTGAGAAAGTGAATGCACCAAACTGAAATTGAATGTTAATTCATACATCATTTTCTTATGTAATTCTCTTATTCATATAACTTCTTTTACAAACATTTATGGGGGAAACAATCGAGGATTCTAATTCATCATTTAAAAAAGGATTATCATGTCATATAAATAAAATGTTAGTTGGTACATCATTCTCTAAGTTTATAACTTCTTTTACAGCTATTGTCACTTCAAAAGTTTCTCTCAACACTTACATCAATTATTCATATTTCTTTTTTATAAACAGGTATATGTACTTGAAAAAAAATACTTCTAATTTGATTTTGGTTGTTACATGTCTAATTGATTTATATGATATTTTAGACAAATGATTTAAAAACACATTTCTAATTCAAAATAGTTATTCCAAACTAATTTGATTATTCCAAACTATCTAATCTCACGTCTACTCTTTCAAATCCATAAATTAACATCCTATGGATCTAAACAAGTAAAAATGATCCAACTACATACCCCAAACCTTCTATTGCTGGTCAGACCTACCGCATAAGAATATCACTAGCTAAAACCTCTAAAATTAAGCCCAAAACCTTCCTAAATCACCATATTGACCCATACCTATTTCCATATTATATTTCCATTAACTTAAGGTGCTAACAAGTTTCAATTAACCCTACAACAAGTCCTATAATACAATTTCTCCCCTTAGAACCTTACTTTTAAAATTAACTTATCAAAATCTCCATTTAAGACCAAAATTGACCTATAACTCCACATAATCCTTTCTCCACAACATTACACTCAACTTGACATCGCTAACTTCACAACACAAAATTCATGACAATATACTATGTCCAAACAAATAATCAAATTACACAAATATCATTCATTCAAACACACTTAATACTAAGAACTATCATTTTAAGCATAACAATCAACATGCATTAATCTTGCATACTATCAAATAACAATTCATACATCATAATTCAATTAAAAGAAAACATTAGCTTCCCTTACTTTAACAAGAATGCTACCACAATCTACTAGTCCACTACCATTGCTTTGAGCTCAATGAACTTTAGAAAATCCTGCACACCACATAAACATGATCAAAGCAAGTCCTTAGGACTTCTAATCACAAAGAGCTAGAAAAGGAAATCAAATGACACATGCAATGCAACTCCTATCCATGGCCTCAAACTAAGAAATAAAGAAAAAAAAGACAAAAACTTATTTGCTCTACTAGGAAAATTGATTGGTAAAATGGGAGAATTCACCGCCATGATCTTCTAGAGGCTTCCTAATCGTCAACCGATGATTTAGGACAAATAAATTTTAGAAAAAAAGAAAATGAAACTTAAAAAAAAAGTTTTAGACGAGTGTTTTAAATAATGTGACAAGTTTATGAAATTTTATTTATATTGTTGAATTATTTTAACATAAAAAAATACTTAGTCTTTTAATTTTTTTTTTATATATTTTTAATATTATAATTTTGACGTCTGTTTGTCCATCTTAATAATATTATTTTTGTGTTCGTGTCAAATAAAGGTCACGTCATTAACCATATTAACTATAATGTAATTAATAAATTATGATAAAATAAAACATGTATAATTGTATATACAAACTTTACTTTAATAATTTTTTATCAAATCTATAATATTGACCAAAATAGAACTGCAACTTTATTTCCTTTAAATAATAAAATTGGTTCTTCTAGTGATATTTTAACGATTAGAAAAAGTCTACATTTTTTTCTTAACAGAGTAAGTCCAATTATATTGAATTAAAAGATTAAAATTATAGCTAAGCCAATGGAACAAGATAATAAAAATATTTTAACGTCTAGAAATAACTAAATTATCTGAACGTCATGTGAAAGAAACATAAATATTTTAAAAAAACATAATATGTTTGGTGTAGTGCATGAAGAGAACTTACGTTATATATGTTTGGTAAAAGGAAGAGATGAAACTTTAGGAAACTCAAAATGTTATATTTCTCACATGTTTCTATCTATTTTTATAAATATTTTTCATTGTTTCTTCAATATTTTTTTTTAGTTATACAATTGACCAAATCATAAAAGTTGGAGAAAATGAAAGAAATTATGATTTTCTTTTTCTTTCATTTTCTTTTCCAAAACATTAGCTAGCATTTCACAATCTTGACTACTGTTACCACAGTGAGAGAGTACAATTCAATTCAACTTTTTACTTAAGTCAAACTTGCCAGACAAAAAGAAAAACAAAACTATAGAATACATCATATCCTAAACTTCTATCTTTTTATTGTGATAAACATGAACGTGACAAAAACTAAATATTTAAATAACGTTTTCGACAAAAATAAAAATTTTATACTTAACAAAAAAATCTTCTAAATGTATAAATTTTTTATATATAACCTTTTACGGTTTTTTAATTTCGTTTCATTTTTCCTGTCTCACTTTCATCTTCTCTTTTTTTTCACACTCATCACGTCCTTTTCGTTTTTTCTTTTTAAGCATAATTTCATAAAAATATAAAAATTAATGACAAAGACAGAATTAGACTATCTCAAATCAAGATGTTTATAAAATTAATAACACAAGTATATATAATTCCTTAATGGATTTGAGGAGGAGGGGTTGAATTTTAAGATAAACTTTATCTTGTTTTTTCTTAAGGAATTTATAGATGAAAGTAAGTGAATTTAAGCATGAAATTTGTAAAATTGAATCAATGTGATAGAAGAAAAAAGTTTTAATAAATAAAAAAGTATTGTAAAATTGTCCTTAATGTTAAAAGTAATGAAATAATGTTTAGATAAGTTAAAAATATATATTTGAAAGTTTGTTATTCAATAATTTAAATATATATATATATATATATATATATATATATATATATATATTAGTAATAACAGGTAACATTATCTATGATACATCAAAATGAAACTCCTTCATTCATACAAGTAAGTAATTTATTCATATGATATTCTGCTCATATGTCTATACAAAAAATGGATGTGAACAAGAAAAGTATTAACACTTTCTAAATAAATTATCATTTTATATGTTTATTGTGTGGATAAGAACTCAGAAATTTGCAGTGTGGTATATTGAAATGAAGGCTTTTAATGATGAAGGTTATTAGTATAAGTGAAGAGGTCATTTCTTTTTTCAATTATTACATGTTGGCAGTCAACAAGGGCAAACATTCGCCTGTTGAGATCATTTGCTTCCTCATCTAGATCCATGATTGTCGAGTCCATCTAAGTTGAACATATAGACATGAAAATATTAATAATAATTGTAAAAATATACTATAAAATGAATTCAAATTAAAATCATTAAAATATACTGAAGCAAAGAGTAGAAACACAGAATTCAATCAAAAGATTTCTTATTTTTGTTAAGTTTGTGAAGAGTTTGGTTTACATTAAAATTCACTTCATCAAAATATCGGTCGATATCCCCTTTTTTTAGTTAAACGTTCATGTTGTGAATGATTGGGAGGTTGCTAAAAACTATCACGATCATGGTGAGTACCTATTGTTGTGTTTTCATGCAAATGACTTTGGGGTGGTGGTTGTGGGTTGTCATCATATATGGCCCAGATGTGTAGAAAAATGTTATTTGAATGTTACAGTTTGTTTATCTTGATAGTAAGGTCTACTTCAATATATTACATTATTGTCGTGATTAAAATACCATATGGAAGAGGCATATCACTAGTCCTTTATTTAAGCATATTTTGCATGATGTGACGTGACCAATCAATGAAAATATAATTTTTAGTGCCCATATCGTGAAAATGTTCTCTTGTGTGACTTTTGAAAAAATTATTAAGACGAGGTGTCAATATATGCTCCAAAACATAATGGAGTAGTTCGCTATTTATATTCAAAAAAATTGACCGTTTTCACACTTTAATATCATAACTTCGACCTCATCTTATAAGCGAATTTCATGGTCATAATAATTATTACTAACATCTTTTTATTTTAACAACAATAAGATATACAATAACAAAATGGAAAAGATTAATATCCTGAACATTAATTACAATACATTTAACTCATTTAAATAACCAATAACTACAACATACAACACTTACATCTAGTCAACTTATATATAAAATAAGCTTAACCTACATCATCAACGACAAAAACAACCACAAAAGAACTCATTCCCCAAATTTACCAACCAGAACGCAACTTACACCAAATTAAATCACCAAAATATGAACCATAAAAAAGAAAACAGAGTATTACTAACACAAATCAATCAACTTCACGCACCAATAACCATGCACCAACACCTTGAACCATATCCACCAAGTGCCCTTAACCACACTTCAAACCAATGCAAATTCCCTCCAATCATATCTAACTATCATTTTACAGCTCTTGAAACACAAAGGAATGCTTTTAAAATACATACCAGTTGGTGGAACCAATGACCAATGTAACCTTACCATTTCACCAAAGGGAATCACCAAAGTAGGAACCATAAAAACACACCTTACCAACATATATGAACCAACTTCAACTCGCGCCAAGAACCACAAACCAACACCTTGAACCACCTCCACTAAGCACCCCTAGTCACACTTTAAACACTGTAAATGCCTTCCACCACAGCTCCACCAATCACCTAACATCTTCAGCTCTTACAACACAAAACGAAAGGGTCTTTTGAAACACATCCAACTTCAAAACATGCACATTGACATAATCATGTCACTCATACTCACACACTTATGACCTATCATCACTCACATACAACACATACGAGAATCAGGTCCATAATCGATTCTCTCTCTTACACACATGAGAATCAATTTCATAATCAATTCTTCACTCTCGCACAACACACATTAGAATCAATTCTTCATAATCAATTTCAAAAAAATTGATTCCTTTGAACAAAATGCTCTAATTAAAGTCTATTATAGATTCTTAAAAGAGTAATGATCATTTCTAAAAGCAAGTTAGCTTGATGTTAAAAAAACCTATATACTATCTCAGAATAAATATTCACAAATTTATGAATCCTCACAATTGGAAACAATTTTATTGAAAGGAAATACATTGAAAACAAACACAACCAAGGAAAACATTCCCTTACATAAGATAGACATCACTAGAACACTCAACAATCACTTTAAAATATATAACTTTAAAATATATAACTGAAACATAACACAAAGAAAACTAACTACTTATTAATATTTTTTCTAAGTCAGATAATAGTAATGTGCCATATAGGCGGGAGCTTCTCAAGGGGCTTCCTCAAGAGGAGGAGGAGATGATGATGGAAGAGATGATGGAGATGATGATGGAGGAGATGTAAAATATATCCTATAGTAATCTTCCATATGTTCAATCGCATCACGAATTGCATACTCAGCCATCTTGTATTTTTCTCCGTCGAAGCATCTAAGGCTAAAATTTAGACTCTTTTGTGCCTTTGTAATTTCAAACCATCTTTCTTGTTGAAGAAACTTGGGATCGTGTATAATTTCATTATCATCACTGCTCGTATCACTGTTTGGATTTTCATCAGCCATTTTTTCTTAGCTTTTTCAATAATTATATATATATATATATATATATATATATATATATATATATATATATATAAAATTATCATTAATCTTGCATGAAAATAAATCATGCTAAAAATCACAATTCATGTTTTTATGTTCTTGAAAATAAGTCATGCATTTTATATTCTAAACACATTTATAATGCATGCTGCCTAATTACTTAAAATATACTTTTGTTAAAAAACAGAGGGATCTGAGAGAATTATGGGTCAGTTATGAAATTCCTTCTTAGTTAATTTAAGTCAGATTAATTCCATACGTTCAGCAATTTTCTTGAAAAACAATGACTTCTTTATGTTACTCATATTCAGAAATAAAAAATATCTAAAGAACTGCATAATTTATGACACAGCACTAGTTAACACTTTTCTATCGTTTAATATTTTTTAACGAGAAACATTTTGTGAGAGAAAATGACATTAATATGTATTTGTTTCTGTTTAATTTATTGACTGTTTTCATTTTTTAATTCATTTATGAAGTATTTTCTTAGTATAAATAAAGTGATAATTCTTATTAATATTTTTACAGTATTTGTATAAATAAGAAAAATAAATCGAGTATATTATACATATTAACTGGTTGCCAGAATAAATTGATTTTTCAAAATTTTGTTAAGATTAAATCCAAATTTTATAAATAATATTATATTCTATCTCAAGAATTATTCTTGTGTCTATCTCTGATTACTAGTTATATATCAAATAAATCATTTTCAAATATATATACTAATTACTAGTTATATATCAAATAAATCATTATCAAGTGTATATACTAGTAATAATATACATACATGCATTTTGATTTTGTTTATATTTATTATCCACTTTTTTTAATATATCATCTAACATATTAATCTATTTTTTTCTTTTTTTAAATGTACATTAAGTTAATTGACTTTGTAAAGATAGTGTAGCCTTTTTTCTTTTTCATGGTGCATGAAATTAATGGCTTCTTTCACTATTACTGTAAAAGCACGAAGAAGTCAAATTGACATGCTAATTAATTAAGCTAAAACAACTGTTAATGCAGAAAATGTAATAACAATTTATAATTAGTTAAATGGTAGTAGCTTTTTCAAACAGAGGAATAATGTTGTACAACTAATGTTTTGACTTAACACCAAATATATGACATTACAAGGTAGAATTTTAACTTTAATTTAATCTTATCAGTATACTTAGTATCAGACATTTTAAGTATAAGACTAAATGCTTTGGATGATGTGATCAAGACTTTCTGAAACCATTTCTTGGATTTTATAATGAGAGTAGATTCAATTATATTAGGTTAACGAGTTTTCATACTTTATATAATATTTTATTTTTTTCATTTTTATTTACTGTGAGATTTAAATTTTGAATTTTCAACAATTTAATAATAAATTATATAACATATTTTAAGAAAATAAATTTAAATTTAATTTAACTTCATAAAATCGGAAATTTACGTATAGTAAACTTTAACTTTGTCTGTATTTGATCTATAAAATGCGTAGCAAGAATCATGTGGCTGTTTAATAAGAAAGAAAGTCTGATTTTTTTTTCACCAGTCAAAGTCAAGCTTTCTGAATTTTAATTGCTTCTATGGCTGCAAGAATTGGAAAATAAGGTATATGATTTGAGAGCGTCTAAAGCATCCAAAGTCAAAAATCGGTGCAAATTGAAATTAGATATATAATAAAAGATATATGATTAATTAAGCTAAAATGTTATATTTTTTTTTAAATTGCTCGAAAAGATCACTTTAGTTATTAAATCATAATATGCTAACGATAAAAATTAATATTTTAATTGAAACTATAGAACTCGGATAAAAGAAAAATAGAGATGTATGAACAGAATATAAGAAACTCATGCAAAACTATATTTTAAATTTTACATCATAAAACTCTAAACCTAATAAAAATAATATGAGAAATTTAAATGTGGATTAGAAGTTCTATTTTATTAAAAATTTGTAAAATAAGTAATATATAAATAGTGTAAAGTTTTAGATAAGAATTAGTTTCTACTTTCTTACTCGAGTTGGTTCGTATCTTATTTTCAATATATATTTTTTTCTCGAGGAACTAAGAAGTACATTATCAATTCAACAATGATGATAGTAAAAAAGCACTAAACTAGTGTAGATTATCATAATTAATAGATAATAATATTTCTCTTTCAAGTGTTTTTTTAAACAATATATGTGCCACTTTAATTTCTATATTTTGTGAAAAGAAAAATATTTATCGAGAATAATAATTAAATAAATTTTAATTAGTTTATATATGTGAGTAAGAAAAAATTCATAATGTCAGAGGTATGAAAAATAAATAAAACATGTTAACACGAATTTCCAAGAAAGTGTGCAAGAAATTTAGACTTAGACTTATGTGTTGAGTTTTAACTAGACATATTTAGATTCTTTAAATCAGTGATGCTTAATCAGTGACCTTGCTTTAACTAAAAAAATAAATTTAAAATTAATGCTAAAATAATATTGAATAAGTCGATTTTTAAAAATTAACATTCACAATTTTAGAGTTATAATGCAAATACCATAAAAAGCTGATGCTAAATATGTTTTTCTTGTAATAAAATCAATGTGTCAAAATTTGGAAACATCACATTTCTTCTAAGGAAGTGGTGATTTTTAATAATTTATAACTATATGGAATTCTCCTTTTTTTTTTATTTCATTTTTATTTAATTTTTATTCTTTAAGTTATCTTTTATTTAAATTTAATCGTTTGTAAAATTTAATCATTTTTCTAGATTAAATAATAAAAATCATCCACTAAAACCTATATAAAAGAGATAGATTCCCGATGTTTTTTTTTTCACTTTCTTATAAACTAATTTTTTAATTTAACTTTTTTTAAAAATAAACTATTTTTTTAAAATTAAATTAATAAAAATTATTTACTACATAAATAAAAATTATCTACAAAATAAATAAAAATATCAATAATTAAATTATAAAAATAATTTTTATTTATTTTTTATAATTATAATTTCATTATATTTTGTTACCCCATACGTACTTTTTTATAGAATAAGAAGTTTAAAATATTTATTTGTCATGCTTTATTTTTTTTTTTCAAAATATGGCATGAACTATCTTTCTTTAATGTCTTTTGCTATTTTCTTACCAAATTCTTTTTGTGATGAAAATCTAATCTTCTTGAATTAAAAAAAAAACTTGGGGCTAAAACTATATTATATTAGTGATTCGGAAAGATAGGTAATTAAAATTTTTAATACAAATATCATGTTTTTTTTTTAAAAAAAATTATACAAATACTTGAATATTATTATTTATAATTAATCAAACATTTTAGGAATTATATTTTGGCAAATTCGTGGTTTGTGGAAATGAAAAAAGAAAATCAAACAACTTTTGTAAAATTCATGATGAGATACATTCATTAATAATGTATGTGAGAAGTGATTACCTCTCCTCCTTATGATGGAACATCCTTCTTCAATCACACTCATCACCTTCATCTACTACAATTTTCTTGTTTAGTATTTTATTTTGTTAAATAAAGAGCTTCTGAAAGAACTTTCTTTTGAAATCACTGTCATTGCGCCAGTCAAATAGACACAAACTACATTAATATTAACAATAACCGATTTTAAATCAAATAAATTTTAAAATAAATGCATAATCTTAGATGTTCTAACACTATTTAAAGTTAGTTTTCAAAAGTTGACTCTAATGAATTAATATTATAATTTTAAAATAACTTACATTTGCAATGTAAGTTCAATACAATTGACTAATTATTATTAACTTTTACTTGTTAAAACAATATTAAATATCTATTTTCTTATAGTGTTGTAAAAGTTGTTAAGATACAAACAAATTCTTGTTACCTTAAACTACAAATACTCGGTATGCTCACCTACCCCTACAATAATAGGTAATATGATTTTTATACATCTTCAATATAAAATATCCTCATAAATTATACAAAACTCATTGAAGTGTTAATAAATATTATTATATTGTGCGTTTATCACATTATTGTACTTTTTTTTTAAGTAATAGGTAATATTATTTCATTTTTAGAACTAATTCTGTTTGTTGTTTAATATATACGGTATATGGTATACATCATAACATAATTACATTGTAATGAAAATGAAGAATAACAAATAAGAACTTAATTTGAAAAACTAATGTTTTGATACCTAATTAATTTTTTTTATTGAATTTTACAAATTAGTATTTCATATATAAAAAAAAATTGAAACACATTATGCATTTGAGTTTTCTCGTTAGAGAATATATATATATATATATATATATATATATATATCAATTGGGATTTTTCATTCATTTCAAAACATCATATTACAACATGGTCAAAGTGCTCTTCACATAAAGTGTCTAATAATAGAACACATCATGGACTTTTAAACAAAATACATAGAAGAATGATATTAATGAACCCCATAAAACATAACATCCATGTTAACATCTTCTCCCTTTTCTGAAAACCCATAACACATCTCTCCAAGTTATTTATCTTTGTCCTTTGCCTAGCAATAATACTACCAACATCATCTACATTATCTTCATTACGCCACTTACAGAAATTGCATTCTTGAAATTCTTCATTTCTTGTCCGCTGTTCAAAGTATCCAAACACAAAAATTTCATTATTCAACAACACAAGTTATCTCAAACATTAAACTACAAACCTTGTAATTAGGACAGTCCCAGAATTGTTTTCCCTCGTTCCTAACTGTTTTTGCCTCTCTCACCACAACAACCTCCCCACAATGGCATATTGGACTTGCAATGAATCCTCTAGATGAACCACCACGAGAGTCGCCCCATGAGCAAGACGAACAACCTTGATTCAAAGACATTGCCAATTCAAAGCGAAACCCAAAGCGAGACAATCACAGACCATGAAGCACTAGACCAAGCAACTGTGAAAAAGAGTAGACCAACTCGCGAAGCATGAACCACGACCAAGCACTATACCGTCTTCGCAATCTAGGAGAACCACCACCAAGCACTGTACAATGTTCGCAATCTAGGAGAACCACCATCAAGCACTGTATCGTGTGCGCATCCAAATCTCCCCTAGCTACATGATCTTTGTTTTGTTTGCGATAAAATTAAATCATTTATTAAATACAAATTGTCTACTTTGCGTTTAATTGTCTATTTATTTATATATTTTAAATTACAGTAATATCAGGACAGGAGCTTTCACGCCCTGACAAGGGCAAGATAGTAAAAAAGGCTAGGAAGGCGAAGTACGATATTAGAGTTCCTCGACCAGACATTGGCTCCTCGCGTCCACCACCCCCTTTTACGGCGCCCACACCTTCTGACGGGTCCACACCTCCTACTGTAGGGCCCACACCTTCTACTATAAGGCCCTCCTTCATTTGTAGGGCCCACACCTCCTACTATAGTGCCCACTCCTTCAGTTGTAGGGCCTACACCATATATTCTTCCCTCTCCTATCCCCACACCATCTTCTATACCATCTCCAGATGTACACGAGCCATCTGTTAATCCTGCTGATCCTGATGATTTGGGTGATCCTGCTCCTCATGATCGACCATTCATTGAGCCATGTGGAAAAGGGTAATATCATGTCTTCTTCTTAGTCTTGTATTTTGCATTAAATTGTTGATCTTACTATGGTTATACATTCATAACTTTCTTAAATTCATATTTCAGGTTTCTTCCTTCTAGAGTTGCTTCACAGGCCATCACTAGGTCTATTAAGCAACAATTTCTTCAACCCTAGGATGTAATCGATTACGCGTGTCTGATTTACATATTGGACATCCTGTTGAACTGAGAGAGCCACCTGTGATAACGCAAGGGACCACAGCAGAGTAGTATTGCATATAAACAAACCTTGACATCATTCATCAATCAACAAACATTTGTACATTGCACATAGACAACCTTGAAATCAATATTTGTACAATCTCTTCATATATATCAAAATTAAAGTTTCTTCAGATACATTATTGTATCTTTCAATGTGTACATAAACCAATTGGTAGAAATCCATATTCCTATCAAAACAAACTACACTACACTATATTTTTACACTGGAGAACTATCCTACAACAATCCATACACCTCTAGCGCATCCAATAGTCTTATGTTCTCGTCGTCCAGGATCCAATCACGTACATATTGCTTTCTAATTGCAAGCAATTCCTCCTGAAATGAAAATATTCCAATTGTAAGACTTTTGAAGGCATGTTAGCAACAATCTTAGACTTCCTAGGAAAGAAAAAAACAACCAAAAAATATATACAACCTACACACAACATCAACATTTATGTTTTCGTCCAACACAAATGACATTAAACATGTCAAGCAAATCCTTCAAAGTTGTGGTCTTTGAATTAAACATTTCCCCCAACCAAACCAACTAAACATTCATCAAATGGGATTTCTAAACCACCAATGTCTAAACCACTGCTCATGAAAACATCCAAAACAGTAAATGGAACCAATTGATGACTAACCCTTAAGCTAACATCATGCCCAGCCCACCTACATAACAAAACCTTCAACAATTCACAATTAATCTCCAACGGCTTACTCAGCTCCAAACACCAACGAAATGGTGTCATGTTAATTCGATGTACATGTACATCTCTTAGTAACCCATTCATTAAAACAATGATTGATGAAGCCATAGAGATTCTAACCCACCACTACAAAACATAAAAAATACTATGTTATTACTTACCAAAATAAAAAACAACTACATAGATTACCAATACTTGAACTTACCTTTGGGTTTTTGGACGCCATTGTCACTGCACATATTTTATCCGAAATATCATTCGGTGTTTAGGGTTCACAAAACAAAAAAAAATATAAATAAATCAAAAATAAAAAAAGTTCGACGAACGACACAATGAGAAACAGAGCCATAACGCCATAGACACAACAACCGCGAAACCCACCTGTAACGCCAAAAAGAACGGGAAACAGTGCTTACCGATACACAGTGATTGAGACGGAGCTCTTTTGCTTCAGATGAGAATGACACCACCACACGAATGGACACACCAAACAGATTCCACAGATGAAGCAATTCCAAAGAGGAGCACAATGGGAGAGATCAATGTTCTGAATGAAGGAAAGTAACTGGAGGAACAAAAGTGAAACCGCCAAAATCAAATTTCAGAAACAAAAATGAGATTCCAGATTTACCCTTTTCAGGTTTTTAAAAATGGGGTATTTACTTAATTGAAACCGTGCAATTGGAATTTGCCACGTAGCCCGTGTCAAAATTGTGTCAAATGGCAGTGTCAAAGAAACATTTTCGTTCAGGCTAATAGTTTCAGCTATTTTTGGAAACCCTATTATTGTCATTGCTGGCCTTGTGGAAGCCCTTTTTTCAGGTTAATAAACGAGGACATACTCTACACAACTATATATATATATATATATATATATGGTCGCTTTCATACTTTTTAAATTGTTCTTCGATTAGAATTTGAGTTTTATCTCGATAATTTTTTTAAACTTTCATTATACAGATCATCGAAATAAAACCAAATTTAATTGAAAACCAATATAAAATATTTTTAAGTAACTATATTTAAGTTCTGTCTATGTTCTTGTGTTTTCTAATTTGGTCTGCATGCAGGTTGATAGATTGGTATATTAGAGTTTCCGTTATTATGGTGGGAGTTGTTCAATTATGTTTTGTGTGAAGATATAGTGTTTCAGACTTTCATATATCTTTGGAGTGATTTTAAGTTAATGACATTTTCTGGAAATTCTATGATATATATTGTTGTCGCCCTTGTTATGATTTCTCAGGGACATTCAATGAAATTGTTGTTGTTATTTTCCTTGTTGATATCTTTGAAGTGGTTTTAAGGACTTATTTTGCATTATGATATGTAAATTCTTCAAGGTATATAAAGGAATTTCTTGAGTGGTATGTCAAGATCACATAACTCGTAATTTCTTAAAAGCAAAGAATCCATATTATAACAGAGAAGAGTGAAGGTGTGGTTTAAAATTAACGATAGGTCGAATAGGTGCATGTTTCTGTACTGTGATGAGTTCAAATCTTGGTTTTATGTCTACACTGTCAATAAGTATATAAAGAATACAAGCACATTTTACTTGTGAGGGGTAGGGATCTCCATGCTTGGGAGCCTCGCTTGTTTTCGCGAATTGGCACCTTGCATGTTTAGTAGGAGTGTGGTTGAGACCAAGGAGATGGTTCTCTGTTCTCAAGGTCGGTCAACTTCTGTCGGAGCTCCTGCATGTCGACTTGTTGTTGGATGCATAAGGTCTCTAGCTTGATTATCGTATTTCTTGTGCTTCCCATCATCTTGTTCTGTTGGGTTTACATCTATATTGATGTTGCATGATCACCATTGGGCTGGTATCCATCTTGTTGGAAAGTTATGCTTGGTGATCATGGGAAATGTGAGGTCGGAGAAAAGTTTTATCAATCTCACGGTAGGTGTCAAGGTTTTTACTTGATTTTGAGTATATATAGACTCGTAAGATTCTAACGATGATTTTGATTAGTGTCATCGTCTGAAAAGGGTTTCCTTGTTAAAAGAAGAAGATCCATCTCCAAAAAACTTCGTGATGATGTTTGATTTTCTAACACTTAAGTCAATAAGAGAGTCAAAATCTTTTGTATAAATCATGTGTATCAGCTTTTATGAGTATTTCTCCAAAAATACTAATTATATTTATAGGATCAAGTCATGAATTCATGTTCTTATAATATTTACCTAAAGAGTATAATAATAGTATAATAAATAGTAACATAATGATAAATTATAACTAACACACCAATTATTAAAATTTAGTTATGATATGTAAATATAGTTGTAATATGTAAATATGGTCCAAATAAACATAAATCTAAACTACTTCGTAATGAAAAGGTTTAAAAAATCTTATTAGATTGTGCTATTTAATATACATATTGGGTCAGATAGAAACACAAACCACGCTAATAGCAACGAAGGAAGTGTTGACAACAATGGTGGTATGGTATAGTGGTGGAGGATGTTTGATTCTTTTCCTTATGTTGCGGAGATAAATGTTGGGAACGCAGATTATCGCAGACTCGAATGAAACAATATTCCTTCATCAAATTATGCATAATTATTCGAAAACCTACTCTATCCTTTTTGCTCTGTGGATTTATTTTAGTTTTTTTTAATGGACACATTATCATGGAAAAGGTGATTCAGGTGATATGCAAAAAGAAAAAGAACATGTGATAGTGATGGAGATTTTCCAGATTGGAAAACAACCTTACGATTGTCCATAATGTATTTTCAAATTTTCCAATTTCAGTATAATATGAACCACAAAACCCAAGTTTTTAACTTTCCAAATCTAAAAATTTCACAAATCATTCAATCTTATGTTTTTCTAATGAAACCACATGAAGAGGTACTTTTGATATCTCCCACACCCCATGGAGGTGTAGGAAGAAAGAGTTGTGTAAAATCAACATAAAAACTTCGATATAGCTCAAGTGGGCTTTTCTTCTTGCACCTCCACAATTCCTTCGTGCAGCCCCCAATTTTTGAAATGGCTATTTTACTTCTTAAAAGTGATTTCTACCTAGAGGTGACAATATAGGATGGTCCACCCCATTTTAAGCCACCCCGCATTTTGTCCACAGAAAACGGGCTGAGTTTACCAATTCCACATAAAACTACATATAAATATTGATAATAAAATTGATATAAGATAAGTAAATATAAGACTAACATGTTAAATAAATGTGTCAACATTAAAACTTTCAAAAAAGAACAAAAATAATTATTATCTAAACTATTTAAAAGGTATTACAATTAATTAATACGGGCAAGAAAATCAAATAGTTGTCTAATCTACGGATTGTAACAATGAAAATGTAGTGCGAGTTAGTAGGTTAGCATGTCTTATTCTGTCATTGACAATACAAGAGGAGTCTAAGTGAGTCATCGAGTTAAAATACTCAATTCATCTCATACTTTTTCTCGTGGGTTAACCTGTCCCATTCTATATCATTCACTATCCAAGACGAGTCTAAGTAAGCTTTTTCTCGTCAATGAGACGATCCACGGTTTGCATATAACATTGCCATCTCTACTTCTGGATTACCTGTTCTGAAAATTTTCCAAAACAATTTCCAAAATATAATTTGTGAATATTTTCAAAACGCATGAAATGCAAATCGGAGCAAGTTCTCCAAAACAATTTTCGGAACAAGCTCTTCTAAACATATATAATACCTTCCAAAGTAATTTTTCCATAACAAACTTTTCAAAACACATTTTATGTATACCAAAATAAAACATTCTGGAACAAGCTTTTTCTGCAATGCATTTTCTCTCTTTTCTTCTTCCTTTGTAACGTTTTCCTCCACCTCTTCCTCATGATGGCAGTGGCTGCGGGCAACTATAATGCAGTGAATGTGGATATTCTAGTCTTTTTCTTTAATATGTAGTAAGAGTAATGATAAGGTGCAGAAAGCAAAAGCCCATAAAAGTTTAGTTAAGTCCAACTAAGTTGAAATGTGTCCAACTAACTGTAGCCTGACAAAAAATAAGAAAACTAAACTCTTAAGATCTGTAACTAAAACTGAAACAGTTAATTACTTTTGGGGACTTCTATACATACCTTGATACCGTGTTGGCATAATCAACTTTTCCCCTTTAATAATAACAATTTTATAATCACAATTTTGTCCTCCTTTTTCATCCTTAAAACTTTAACATCATACACAACCAATTAGCCTAGACCCAACTCGACTCTGCGGAATTTTTTTCACAGAAAGTGGCTTGTGCGAGCCGGTTTTAACATTTAAATAAATAGAATTTATATCATATTCAAGTAACCCCCTTTTGACAGTTATTTATATACTCAAAATCTGGAGACCCTCATTCACTATCTCACTCAATTTCATTAGGAATAAAGATCAGATCATTTGGCTATCTTTTATATTAAAAATTGAGTTTGGACAGATCATCCAACAAATTATAATTATAAATGAATATCTATATAAGAATTATTTTGAAGGTATTTTTCTAACAAGATTAGACATCATTTCACAAGCAAACATATACTCCGTGCATGGCACGGATCAACCACTAGTATATATTAACAAACCTGAACCAAGACAATCACACTATCTGCGTATTACAAATATAAACTGCAAAAAGGAGTAAAGAGAGGAGAAAAGAGCTACCTATACAACCACACCACTCAAATGCTGAAAGAGTGAAAGGTTAGTCCAAGTTAATTGCCTTCCATTGCCTGCCTTCTTAGCCGCTCTCTCTCTAAGCAGAGTACATAACACTAGGTCAGAAGCATACCGAATCCTGCAATTGTTTTTCTTGTCCCCAATCCATGGCTAATATCAGTAACACTGGTCCTCGGCATGCCAGTTACAATCTTACAATCAATTGGACAAAAACACAAGGGAAAAAACAGAGAAGGCCAGAAGAATGATGATGCCTATGAAATATTACTCCCGAGCGCCACTGTAATACACTAATTGTCATTGGGTGCTGCGTGTTAATCCACCCCTTGTCACGTTCCTGTGAAAATTAAAGACCCCATTAGTCATTCCAAATTAATAGGGAGAAATCAGAAGAAAAGATAATGGCATTCTAAACTTCTAATTATTTTAACTAAAAAAACAAGAAACAAACATCGACAAAAACCCTACGTGGCAAATTATGGGTTCAACTGAGTGTCGATGGCACATCTTCAGTAAAAACTAAATAGTGTACAATAATATAGAAATACTTTTATCAACAATCAATACCAACATTTGACATGCTGACATGCTGGCCTGGATCTCTTCAAGTGATGCCTCTCTTTTTTTCCCACACTGGTGACTAATTCATGACACCTTTCGTCTCCCAGATAGTATGACCTTTCTCTGCTTTTTCTCTACATTCTCTGCATTCCAAGTTCGACACCTCTCTTGATTTATTTTTTCTTTTCTCCCCATTTCTAACCTTCCTCTCTCTTGGTTACTATTGGTAGCAGGTGATGTCATTCTTTCTCCCTTTTATTTTATAATTTCTAAACCCCTGTTTGGTTTGTGTAGATCATACTTTGTTTTGGTTGCTTCTGAAATTCACATTGGACTTGTTCTGGGCCTTGCCTTTGCAATATATAACCTCTGATTTTAGTTTCTCTTCCTTTTCCCTTTTCTGCTCTTTTTTCCATTTCCATAGTCATTATCAAATATAAATATCTAAATTATAAAAATTTTAGTCAACTTACTACAGGTATTTGTTACTTAAGTTATACTTTTTTAAGTCAAAATACACTTTTATAGTTATAGAAAGATCTTATAATCTGCCTATTTATGTTAAATTTCAGGCTTAGACTTGTCAGAACCAGCAAAGAAAAGCCAGAAACCAAAGTGCATTCAGAGCATATGGCCCAGTAAAAGGAAATTGTTTACATGCAAGAACAAACAGAAATCGCTAATGAAATGTCCCTTAAAAATGATATAGTAAAGCAAAGGAACAGAAAAAATTCACACAACAGAGCCTCTAGTCCTCTTAAGTTAGATTGGCTAATACATCACATTATGCCATTAGACTTGACTAAAGACCAAATTATCATGAAGGGAGCCCCAAAATAACAATTACCTTCCAGAAATTAGCTGTTGATGAGCACTGTTTACAGAACCCTTTACATTGCTGAAACGCTTTGCCCTGTTCTCTTGTTCTTTCTCTACACGCATAGCAGCTACCTCCTTCTCCATAGCAGCCACTTCCCTTCTCATCTTCTTTGCCTCAACTTCCATTGCTTTGGTCAATGTATCTACCTTCCTTCCTAACATCTGATACATGATGACAATGGAAACAATTAGCAAGGACTGTCATTTACAAATAAGAAGGTCAAGGATTACATCCAACCACAAAATTGGACCAAACACTTACCTCAATAGCATCGTCTTTATCTTTTAGGCTTTGATCTTTCTCATGACCAGCTTTCCTCAAGGCTATGACTTCCTTTTGCAGCAGGTCATATAAAACACTAGGAACACTATCCACTGAATCTACCGTTGGGAAGTCGTTTGGCTTATCATCTGAATTTCCTTTCCAATTATCACTTGGCTCTCTCTCTTTGGTTTCTTCAAGAGATTGATTGAATGAGTAAATTGGAGGTGTTCCATTCAGCAGCATTTTACTCCTTTCCAGTGATCTTGTACCACCATCAAAAGATTTAGAAGTTCCTTTAGCATGCTTCAATACTGTGCTAGAGGATAGGGATGACCTCATATGAGAGGATGGTGATCTTTTAGATAGAAACCCATTAGAGGATAGTTTAGAGAAGTTATCAGCTCCTCCTAGGGATTGACGACGACCATTGCTCACACTTCTTCCCTCTGGGGTGCCACGATTACTGCTGTTAGAATTTCCTCTCAAACTCTCCTCTAGCACTTTAAGCCGTAAATTATATTTTTCCTGAAATTTTTTAAAAGTTTACCATGAATAATGGAAGAACTAATCACCTAGTTTAATACATAATAACTAGATTATTACTTTCAACTGTGCTTCAGATTTTGCAGCACGCTCAACTATAGCAAGCTTGTCACGAAGTTGCTGCATTTCTCCCTGTAAAAATGCAAGGCAAAACCAAATGTGAGAATTTTATATCAAAGAAATATAGGTAAAAAGGGTAAAAGTCAAAATCTCAACAGCTAAATTCAGATGAATTGGAAGAGTAGAACAAAGAAAAATACCTGCAAGAATCGCCGTTCTTCAAGCCATTGTTTGACAGGCATCACTTTATCATTAGCATCTTTCCATTCATTTGCAACCACAACCGCTACTCTGTTTGCTGTTACCTTGGCACGGGCCAACTCCCTGTCAAGTGTTTTTCTCTCTTCCTAAAGAGTGTCAAATAAACCAAACAAAAATAAATACTATCCTAACTAGAGGCAATATAATCAAGAATAAAACAACTGGCAGTTTGAATTTGCTGAAGATTTTAACACATTACATTCATTTCTTGAACTTTCCGCTGATAATCTCTCACTGCATTTGCAGCTGCACCACCAGCAAGGACAGCCTCTTCTAGTTCTCTCACAGTTTGGGTGAGCTTTTCAACCTCTGCCACCTTCTGCCTATGCATTTTGTCCAAAATTTTATTTTCTTCCTGAGAAGGTTGATGACATAGCCAGAAGGTAAAAGTTACATTGTATGATTCTGATGCAGCAAGAGAGAGAATGCTCATACAAGATTGAATACCTGACAAATCTCAATCTGTTTAATTAGCTCTTGATTTTTATTCTGCAGATCATCCACCATTGAGGCTTTAGCCAAGGCAAACTGGACAGTCCTCTCAGCTTCAATTAGTGCAGCTTCTTTAGATTTGGTAAGGCGATCTAAAGCTTTGTTATCGTCTTGTAGTTTAGCAATCTGCACGGAATATATGGAAGTATACAGAAAACAATCGCCACTATAAGCTAATATCAGCACTACCATTAGCTATTTCTCTGACGGGTTACAATGTGAACTTCAACAACAAGGTAATACCTCTTGCCGAGCAAGCTTCAGTTCGGCCTCCAAAGGAGCAAGAATTGCTTCTATTGGAGGCATGTCATCATCTTTCTGGGCAGCATGGACCCTTCGAAGAGTGGCTTCAGCTGCAAATTGAGCTGCCATGGATGCTTTCTTTTCATCGTTGATTTTTTTTATTTCAAGATTCTGCCAGAAATATCCAATTCAAGAAACACACCACCTAACCCAAGAAAATGACTGTTTACTAAGGTTGATAGAGGCTTCATGAAATACCTTGCTTTCTAAAAGAGACTCTGTTAGTTTTAGCTTCCCATCAACCTTTGACAGTTCTTCCGTCAGCTAAAATACAAGCAAAAGGCAGAAAAGTTACATTTCAAGTTGAGATAAAGCATGAACAAGACAAAGCACGGTAGAGAATTAAGCTGCAATGTGCTTAAGAAGCCTCGTGAAAAGTTATGTAAAGAATGCTTGAATGCAAAAGCAAGAGGAAAAACATGTACGATGACAATCAGGTCAAATACAAATCCACCCAAAAAATGCCACCTGCAATCGACTTAAGAAGTATTTTATAGAAGAAATATTATTATGAAAAGAAAGTATAACAAGACATAATAAACTACTGATAACTCTAACATATAATAAATTAATAAAATCAGACAATGAAACTATTAAATCTCGTGACTTCATTTATAGTATAGAACAAAACCAAGGTAGAACAAAATAGAAAAGTTTGCTTTGATATTCATTTTTAGCTTACATTTAAGATAGTGCACAATAATTAATAATATATACTTTCAATATTAAGCAAATATAGGAAGAATTATCCTTTGTTAAAATACTCTAAATACTATTATCACTCTATTGAAATTTTATCTCACTCAATAATACCAAGGGAAAAATTAGAAATAAATTATTTAATGCTTTGGTAGTTTTTTCAAATGAAAAATTAAATAAAACAAAAATCTCCTATGCGAAAGATATGGAGAAGTAATAAAATAAAGGTTATTTTAATGAGTGTCTTAGGGGTACTAAAGAAAATGGGAAGTATTAAATGAAAAGCACTACTTTTCAAGTTCATTATGTAAATATGTTGTTTTTCATCAACTACTTTTGTTTTTTATCCTCCACATGTGTCTTAGGGCACTCTTTAGCAAACCAAACCCCATAAAATGAATCAGGTATTCTATCTGGAAATTGGAAAGTAAAAGTCTAGACAGTTTAGAAAACCACATTGATTTGAGCTTACGAGAGAAGATACTTCAACGGACAAACATTGGATGGTTGATCGATTGTGACATCGCCAAGCACTGTCATATCCATTATTGTATAGTACTTATTTTAAAAACATTAATAGGCATTGAGCAATGCATCTCTGTATAATCAAGTCAACAGAGTTTATTGCAATGTGTTACATGCCTCCTCAAAGAATAGAAACAAGATAGAGAAGAAAACGCAGACACAACCAAAATCTTTCTGTATTATTTCAGCAGTCATCAACTCTGAACACAAACATCAGCTTACAAAGGAAATATCTTCCTTTCACACAGGGCATTCCCTGTCACAACAACTGAAAACTCTCCTTAACCCACACCCAACAAGATAAGACTATATATAGACTTTCTAAAAAAAAGTCTCACCCCAACTAAGTTCTTAACTACTTATATTTTTAAATTTCTTTATAATAATAGACTTTCCATTCCCTCTCATTACTTCGCCACCTAACACAATGACTATGGAGTGAATACCAAATGTAACTGAAAAATATGTTAAAAGGTAGTACTAGTTGCATCAATGCAAATGCCAAAAGGGGATTGTTTGACACCAAGAGCCTTCTCTCTGGCCATTTTGTAAAACAAGTATCCATTATTTAGTAATGGCTTAAACTAAAGAGACAGAAAAAAGATAGAATAAACATAACTTCTTCCTTAAGCGATGCTTGAATTATATCTTCCTCTCCTAATTTTAAGAAGTACACTCCCCTTACCCAAGATATAAATTGTGCAACACTTTAGTGCAACTTGATATAAATGAACTTCTTAATAACATGAATAACTATAAACAAGCCTTCCTAAGCCATTTTTCCTTTCTCTACAACTTTCAGTAAGACCTAACGCTAATTTAGAACATTCTATTATTGAGTTTAGGACTTTAGAAGAAGAAACTATGGTTTAAATATTACTTTTGCCAGCTTTGAAACTTTACCCAAAATCCTCATTTCATCTTTATACTTTCCCAGAGTTGATTCTATTAATAGGGATTCAAAAGATGTCAATCATGGTAAGAGACACTTAAAAGAACAAAATCATCCCTATGAAGCTTCTACACATTTTAAATGTCTAAAAATGTCTACAGAGAGGAAAATGTAACTCAAAAAATAAATAGAGAAGTGTAATTCAAGCATCAATTAGGAGAGGCGAACATATATAATTTATCCCAAAACATTAGCATAGGGTATTGGGTAATAGATTTTTCAAATGTGGCCAGCAAAAGAGAGAGTGTAGGAGAATGACAACAGAGGAGGGTGCAAAATACTCTCTTTTGAAAACTACTAAATGAAACAGAATGCTAGAGAAATTGCTACAAATAGCCAAAATAGGAAAGGTAGCATCAATGCAAACCAAAAGAGGTTGGTTCAACGTGAAGAGCATCCTCCAATGCAATCGGGACAAATAAACGGAAAGAATTGAATCCATTTTTCACAGCAATAACTCCAACACCCAAACTTAGTAACCGCACTGAAACATTTCCAAAAATGCCAACAATATGTTCACTCTCACTAGGAAATAAATAACACAGGACCTACTTACTTAACACCAACACCACAACCAACCGGCAATCAATTGGAAATTAGCAACTAGCTTACTAACATATCACAAAAATGGATAATTTATTACAATCTTCAAATAATAAAAACATCAATCAACACAACAAAGAACAAATAATGAACAACAATTAAAAAAATTAGCGGTAACCTCTTCAACGGCCTTTTCTCTGAGACGTTCAGAAAGCCGCAAGGCTTTGATCTCCGCCTGCGCTTCCGATAACTCCCTGTCCTTATCTGCAAACACAAAACACATAAAAACCAAAACTCAAAATTCAAGAACCACAAAAAATCACGGCGAAGAACTCTTTGGATCGAGCTGCATTTCCGAACCTCGAACTTCATTCTCGAGGCGATTGAGCTCCACCTTCACCGGATCCGAACCGTGCAGCAGGTTCATGAACTCGTCGGCGTCCATGCTCGGCGGCCTCACTCCGCCGCGGCGCCGCGCCGAGCCTCTCTCCTCCGCCATCCCCGATCTAACCGCGAATCCAAAAATCGAACTCCTCTCTCTCACTCACATTCAACTGCTCGCACCACCAGATTCCAAATCACACGAAAGCACAACGAAACACGGATTACACACCATATATATAGAGCCAGAAAATCGCGACCTCGAAAATGGTGGTTTTAGAGAGAGAAAGTGAGAGTACGAGGGAAAAGAAGAGGAAGAGAGATAGACCGAGAGAGAGAGAGAGAGAGAGAGAAATAGATACTTTCGGTTCTTCCTTTCTTTCTTTCTCCTTATGTTTATTTTGTCTTGTTTGTTTCTCTCTCTATATCTGCGATTTAAATCTGCTATTCGAGTTCTAGAGAGAGATTTAACGAATGAATAAATAAACAGTGAGCGAGTGAGTTAGTGAATGTGAGGTTTGCGCTTTTTGCAGAGAAAAAGGCTTTTTGGCTTTGTTAGCTGATTTTTTAGTTAAATAGTGAGAGTGAGCCTGTCTCTGAAACTTCACTGCGATTTTAACTCTTCGATGCCACGAAACTCATCCTAATCGTCCGGGCCTTAACGTGAGCTTCAAGCGTGGTGCGCACCCGTGCGAGCGATGTGGGGCTTCATCTTTTGGGTGGTAGTGCGCGCAACGGCGTAGGTTAGTGGGATGACAAATTAGATGGTTTATCGTGTGCGGATAAACAACATTTACTTTGGGATTTAGAATGTTTTTATCCATCTAACCATTATGTTACAATAATATAACTATATAAATAAATAATTAATTAATGAATTGAATGAAGTTGTCAGAAAGTTATATGGATTAATGATAAGGATGGACATAAATTAAATTTCTAGATTCAATAATTTGTAAATATATTAACTGAATCAATTAAATTTTGATTTTTTAATCTAATTTAAATTAAATTTAAATTTTATATGTTGTTAATTAGATTAATTTAATATATTTGATTATTAAATTTATTAGACATGTAGCAAATCAATTCGATTTGGATCAAAACTAAATTATATTAATCTCATTTATTTCATTCGACCATCCACTTAGACTTATATCGTTTTATGTTGACTTCAACCAATTCTAAATAAAATTATTAATATATCTCTTTTACTTTTAATTTAATATAAATAATTCAAAATTAATTTTTATGTTGACTTGAATCCAACTTTAAACGAAATTAATATATCTATTTTACATTTAATTTAATACAAATAATCCAAAATTAGTTTTTATTTAATTTTTTTTAGATATATTTTTGTATGATTTTTTAATTCATTTTTATTCTTTTTCATTCTTGTTATTTAAAACAAATATTAATTATTTTGTTTATATAATACATAATTTGTTATATTATATTATATTATGTAGCTCACTGACAACTTTGTTTATACTATGTTTTTTTTTAAAAAAATTATATATATATATATATATATATATATATATATATATATATATATATATATATATTATTTATATAAGGTATCTTTGATAATTCTATTTCTAGTCTAAATTACTCTTAGATTAATTTACATGTTTTAATTAAAAGAAATTATAATTTAAAATAATCAATTTTTTATTAATTTTATTTGAGAGTATAAATATTTATAGATTTAAAATTTTCATCTAATTACTAACTAGGGTCAAACTAATGTTAAAACAACAATTCAAATTAGAAATAAATTTTTTATTTACATTTATATTATCACATGTACTTAAATGTTATTCTTTTTTATTTTTAAACTCATTTTTTCTAATAAAGAATTCTATTTTTATATTATTTTTTATCCTTAATGTTTATCTTTTTATAACATTTAATTATTTAGTCATTTAATAAATTATTAAATGATAACTTATATTTAAAGTATTAATTTTTTATACTATTTTTTGCTTTTAGTTTTATCAATTTATAATTTATAAATACTTTGTCATTTAACAAAACTAAATTTAGAAAATCATATCTATTTTTAATTTCTTAAAATAATATTATTTAAAAATAAGTATATTTATCAACAATATATTATTTATTATTTATATCTATTATAATATAAAATAATACACTAAAAAAATTACATTATTATCATTTTTTATAATCTATTATTAGTGCTTTTAAAATATATTGAAACTCTTGAGTTAATTTACTTGGAAATAGGTTAGTTGAAAAAAATGTAAAATTTTGATTTAAGCTAATTTTTAATCTAGTTCACTCGAGTTGGCTCATTGATTCACTTATTATTTTCAATAAAATTAAATTAATTAATATACAATTTGATGATTGAAAAATGTTACTACTGCAAAATGTCAATTAAGTACTAGCTTAATTACGTGGGGAATGTAACTTTGGTTCTTGAATGTTCACTTTTATATCTCAGAAACATTCAACATTGTTCATTGCTTCCATTTATTGAACACTGAGACCACATCCTGAAGTCAAGTCCTTCACACTGCACTTCTTAATTGATAGTTAATCTTTTTTTTCATCTTCTACTCAAATTATTCTACGTATTTGTTGTGTACCCTTTTGGAATTTTTCGGTTCTTGAAGTCATTTTATGTAATGACTAATTGGATTTCAGGTTCTTCCTATCCAATTTTTAATTGTTACTTCATGCAAGTTTGGAAAATTGAATGCTTGTTGTGAGAAAATGTAAAAAGTGATGATCCAACGATTAAAGATATGTTATTGAATATGGTGAACAAGTTTAGTAAATATTAGGATCAATATTGTGACATTCTTGCTATCGGATTATTCTTCATCCACGAATGAAGTTTGAAGGAATTCAATTTTGTTATAGAAAGATTAATCCATTTACTTGTGAAGAAAATATTAATGTTTTAAAGGATAAAATGTATAATTTGTTTGAAGTATATGTCGAATTAAATTCAAATGAGTCAAATACTTCAAGTTCTCAAGTTTCTCCTCCAACACAACAACCTTCTTTTACTAATGATAAGTCGGTGATGGATGCATTTGATATTAGTTTTTAATTCTTGACTTACTTTATTTTATTATACATATTTTATTTCTTACTTGTGATGAATAACATATTGAATTTGTTTCATGATGTCTTAGGAATATGTTGATTATTTGAGCCAACATGTTAATGACACTAGAAGATCTGAATTAGATCTTTAGTTTAAATGAAGGGAATCTTGATCCAATTTTTTTAGATAAGTTGGATGTATTAAGTTATTGGAGGGATAGTTGAGATCGTTATCCAAACTTGTCTAAGATAGCTTGTGACATTCTTAGCATTCCAAACACTATAGTTGCTAGTGAGTCTGCCTTTAGTCTTGGTTCTTATGTATTAACCAAATATCATTCCTCGACTCTTCTAAGGAATGTTGAGACACTCATTTTAACTCAAAATTGGTTGCATGGTTTTGAACTAACAGGTAACATATTGGTACTATGAAATTAATTTAATTATTTATTACTCTGTATTTCAATATTATTAACTAACACTCTTTTTTATTGTATTATAAACGAAGATAAAGAAAAATATGCTTAAAGAGAGCATAATATTGTGGATTTATCCATCCAAGACTTCAATCTTATAGATTGATAATCTTATAGATTGGATAATTCAAGAAGATGCCATTTGTTTTATCTTGGTTTTAGACCTATCTGCAAGCATGACAATTTTAGAATATACAAGTATTATGCTATATATTTTTGTTAATGGATATATATAATTTCTTGGTCAAACGGTTGTGTATGTCTCATTAAACTAGGTTGTCAAAATTTTACGGTTAATAGCTTAGAATATATAACTATAGAGTTCTTTTGTTTCATTTTCTTTTATATCAATTGGTCAAATTATTGTTGTTTCAATTTGATCTATCCAAGTAATGATGAAAAAAAAAACTTTTAATTAAAGTTAAGTGAGTTAATGAGCCAACTCATTTAACCCATCAACTTGTAATGGGTGAGGCTGAGTTCAAATTTTTTCGGTTCGCTAATAAATGAGTTAGGTTTGACCAATCCATGATAGGTCAGGTTGGGTTAGGCCGAGTGGTTCATTTTGACAACATTATCTATTATAATATAAAAAAAATAAGATACTAGGAAATTTACTTTATTACATATGTTTATTTTGTTAACAAGTGTCCAAAAGTTAATTGTTTAGTCATTTGACATTGTTATTTTTTTTTTGTCACATGTGAATAAAAGTTATTTTACTCTTTTGTGTATTTGTCCATACATTAATAAGATAAGTCTACCCATATATACATTACACAAGTCTATAATACACAAACTATACGAGTTTATTAATACAAATTAGACAAATTTGTCCATTCACTAATTAGATGAGTCTTGCAATAAACTTTAAATGAGTATGCATTTACATTGATTAGAAAACTCTCTTTATACACTAATTAGACAAGTCTATCAATATACATTAGACAAGTTTGTACATAAACAAATTAGTGTTTGTTATTGATTAGACAAGTATTGCAATACATATTAGATAATATTGTTCACGCATTTATTAAATGAATATAACAATAAATATTAAACAAGTCATTTTATACCTTGATTAGACAAGTATAAAAAAATAATTATCAGACAAGCCTATGACTACATTGATTAGATGAGTAGAGCAAAAAAAAAAGAAAAAAATTGGATGAGTCTAACAATATATATTAGATGAGTCATTCATATATTGATTAGACGACTCTAACAATATACGTTAGACAAGTCTTTCCACACACAAATTAGACAAGACGAATCTTGCATTACATATTAGACGGGTTAATTAATACAATAATTATAGCAAAAAACATTAGACAAGTCATTCCATATGGTTAGATGAGTCTAAGAATATGTTAAGACAAGATTGTCTAGAAAGATTAGACTATCTAGCAACTTAAATTTTGAAGTTTAACATACAGTACTTAACGAAATATCGTTCGTTAAGCAAAGTGTCCAAGGGATGTGTTTACTAAAAATAACGTTGAATGGAATAAGCGTTTATCTATACAAACTAATGTTGTATGAAAATAACACTTATAACGTCTTATGAAAATAACATTTTCCAGCTTACATTGTTTAACAGACTATGTTTAAACAAACAACGTCTAACAAAAGTATGTGCCCTATAAAAACATTGAAAATTAGCATTTCATATCTAAATAGTGTTGAACAAAACTATGTCTAATTAAATTAATCATCTAGGATATCAATTAAACACTATCAAACGATATGTGGATATCTGATATCTCAAAAGCATCTGACGTACACATTAAAAGTTTTAAACACTATAACACCTCTAGCAGAATCACTAATCGTCATAAAAGGATGAAGCGTATGAACATAAGTTTCGTTAAACATAACTAAACGATGCTTTTATTAAATGAGCTTACACGTGCAAAAATGTTTTAAACATGCAATATGTCTTAACGTTCACCAACGTTAAAACATTTACTGCATGTACAAAATAATGCTTCTTTGCTTGTATACTTTTCTTTCTTTATCTGTGTAGATTATGAAAGTACAAGACCTTCACTCAAATCTCTGCATAAGAAAGATAAAGACGTTTAGAGATAGGAAGACATTCCAAGAATGTCTCCTTAAAGCTTTTAGCTCTAAAAAACTATACAAGCTACTTTTGAAAAAGCTTTGATAGAGCAAAATAGTTATGTAGCGTAGACTTGAGTCTAACTTCCTACCTAAAAAGGCTACATGGAAGTCAACTCGTAGTCTAACAAATCTATCTCGTGAAGGCTATATATATAGATTATTTCATGAAGAGAACAAGAAAAAGAAATGCATAAACTTGTTGTTATGTTGTTTCTCTCTATCGTCTAACACTTTCTTATTTTTAGAGAAAGATATTTTACAAGTTTTCAGAAGTTCATTGTAATTTTTCATATATCTTCTTTATGAGAGTAATCTTCTTTCTATCTTGTAAGAACTTAAAAAAACTTTTTGTGTTTAGATTCATAAGTGAGTTCAAACACTTGCATTGTTTAACTCAATGGAGTTAAACGTTATAGACAGTTTGTCTAGGGTTATACCAGAAATGGTTAAACTTGTTTAGTCAAGTTGACTAGTGTTGTTGTTGAGATAAGACAAGCTCGTCTATAACATCTTTAGTTTTGAAGTTTAAACAAACAACATTAAACTAAGTAGTCTTGAATATAGTCTTAGATTGTAAAACAGTAAAAATAAAGATATACAAACAAAGAAGAAGTTCACAATAGTCAAAACACTAAATGTTGCATAGGAACACCAAGTATAGAATAGAAGGTGTACACACAACAAGTCTATTAGCAAAGCTAAGACTGAAGAGGTGACAATAAATGAAAGAAATAAAATAAAACAACATAAGAGCTAAACACATCTAACTCACAAACATAATTAACAAAACACTAGGAATCCAAAGAATGTTTTAATTAGAAAAGCTACAACTCAATAGGTAAACAAGGATTAAAGAAAACTACTAGGAACAAAGGGTTTTGTAAGAAGCATCCTTAAATGATCTCTCTAGGAACACTAGTGAAAAAACGCTGTTTAACGTCGATTATTTTGGGCTTTTAACGTCTCATTCACAGTCGACGTCATAGCCGGTGACATCAATGGGACGTCGGACATCCACATAATAGACGTCTATACTGACGTCAGTTAGTGGCAGGACCGACGTCAGTAAACGTCAGCAAAGGCCTAACCCGATGTCTAAAGGCACTATGTAGACGCCGGACTGCGCATTAATCGACATCTGAGAGCACATAAAGACTTCGAACATGTCACTAACCGACGTCTCATGTCACAATAGACGTCGGTGTGTGCATTAACCGACGTCTAATACAATCGTTGTGTTTTAGTGCAGTTTTGTTCCTGTCTTTGGATAGCCCAGTAATACACTCTTTCTTTGCTAGTTTCCCCCGAAAAAAAGCTTGAGTCTTTTGAATTTCTCATGACATTTCAACCCAAAACCGAACCTGGGTCTTTGCTTAGTTCCATTTTTAACCGCAAGAGGGAAACATTACGGTGAAACGATAACTAGGCAACGACGACCCATGGTCGTTTTTGGGTCGAAACGTCACGAGAAATCCAAAAGACGCCGCTTTTTCTGGGAGGCAGCTAGCAAAGGAAGAATGTGGTACTGTGTTACCCCAAGAGAGGAACAAAACTGCACTAAAACACAAAACAAGAAAACAAATTTTATCAGTTGAACCAAAATAAGAAGATAATCGATGAAAGACCGAACAAAGTTTAAACGGTAACCATAAAAAAACACGCACCTGGGATGCAATGCCGCAAGAAAGAAAAAGGAGAGGAGGAAGACGATGATGTTATCAGAAATAATAATGCAATGCCGCAAGAGAGAAAAAGGAGAGGAGCCGCAAGAGAGAAAAAGGAGAGGAGAAAGACGCGATGATATCAGAAACTGCAATGCCGCGAAGGGTCTGCGGTTTATTTAAAATGAAATGGGGCGTCGATTCCAGCTGGTCCTGACGTCTATAGTCACTGAGACGTCGGCCATCTAACTAATTCAACGTCCAAGATAACATTTAAAGTGACTTTTTGAATGTCATTAGACGTCGGTGTCTAGGGGGCCCGACGTCTAAGGCGCTGAACCGATTGACGTTTCATCTCCTGTCAGGGAAGTAGACGACGGTTGTGAAGGGGCGCCGACGTCTATAATACTATAGAAGTCGGGGCCCTGCTGACGGACGTCGATGTGCCTTGGATTTTGGTGAACATAATTAATTACAGGTCTATAGACGTCGCGTCCCCCCGAAAAGCGACGTCTATGTTGCAAAAGTTTCTGTCTTCCCGCCTTCCGGACATGCTATAGACGTCGGTGATGACCAATCGACGTCTAAACGCCTGGATATGAGGTGACGAGCATTAATTGCACTCTAATACACGTCGGGCCCCCATCACAACCGATGTCAATTGCGCAGGAAAAGTCTGTCTTCTCGCCGACCTCATTACATTGGACGTCGGTTTAAAACAGAGCTGATGTGTATTATATTATAGACGTCACCTCCACCTGAAACTGGCGTCTAGGTACCAACTTATTTATACTAATGCCACCGTGCACTCATATACGTCGGGCTACTCACTAACTGACGTCATTGTGGTGATGTTAAACAGCGTTTTTCCACTAGTGAAAAAATAAACATTAGACAAGCCTCACTAAACGATGATTTTAGGCATAACTGAAAAATAGAAGGGTCAAAAAGATGTGTTTGGAAGAACATCTTTAAATCCAAAAAAACTCATCAAATAAGAATCTTGTTAAACAAGACACACCACAAAATGCGTCAAAAAGGGTCTTGTCAGAGCGGTGTAACAAAATGGTTAGCCTGTACAATAAACCAAGAGGGGGAGGCGAATTGTTTGTTATCGTAAATAATACTTTTAATAATTTTCTCGTAAAATACAAATTCCTATAATAACAATTTAAACAAAAAAAAAGTAAGGAAGAGAGAAAATTGCATAGTTGATTTTTATACTAGTTTGGATTACAGAGATCCTATGTTAGTTGTTAGAAAAATAAATAGTTTGATTTTATCATTTTATAAATATAAAATATATCTTATCAAATTTATTAGATTTCTCGATGAGCTATTTGACTTTTTAATGCACTTTACCAAATTTTAGGGATGTCCTGCCAAACTATTTGACTTCTCCTTGGACTTTATTAAGTTCCTCGTATGTTTATTCAAACTATTTTAGTGTCTTGCCAACTTCAATTATGTGAAGCACTACTTCAAATAATTATATATGTATGCATGTCACCAAGATTTTCCTTTTTTTTTTTCTTATCAATCCAAATTTTCATGCTACAAAATCTGTGTATGACTTTTGCTTAAATTGTCACAAAAACATGTCTATTCAATGAATATTAACTATTTAAACAAGTCAATCCAACAAAAACATGTATCGATATATTCCATTTTCATATATTGGTAAAGCAGTTGTATTGTGCTAGTGCGTTACTTTGTAGTGTTGTAGGTATTGTATTGCTGGGTCATAAATTAATGTGAGATAAGATCCCGTACCCGATTACAGGGAGATATATCTACCAATTCATTGTTTTTACGAACTTCACATGGCATGGGTAGGAACAGAGTTAGCAGCATGTACAAGTTTCATGTTCCACACTTCAACTAATCTGTGTCGCTGTCACCTACCGATGTTCCTCCGATCATCTTCAAATTTTGTGTGCTATAAAAATAACACCAAGATGATATTGTAATACTGCTTAAATTTAAATTAATGTCTTTCTAGTCTTGAATTGCTTGAATATCCAAAAACAAAAAAGCCTTGTAGTCTTCTGCTATATTGTACAAATTAGCATTGAAGGTATAACTTCGACTCGTCTTAAATTGGCAGGTTCATCAAATACCTTTTAGTCCTCACTGATTCTAAAGGGATAATGGATCTTGTAAATTTTGTTTATTCTAGTGCATGGGGAGAATCATAAGATGGATTCAATGTTACGGTCCTGCAAACAATGAAACCATATGCATTCCTTCAACTCACTATGTAGACATTAGATTAACTTATAGGATATATACATTTTACATTTTAAAGTATATATACATTTTACATTTTTATAAATTATACCCTTAAACTGTTATCAATATCAATGTAGTTTTACAAATTTTCAATTATCGACTATTATCATTGAATGAATAATATTTTAAAATTACAAAAATGATTAATTATCTAATGCTCTAACTTTTTGTGACGTTAAGTTAAAAAATTCCTAAAGAAATATATAAAAACGTTTGCTTTTGTGACATTATGTCCAAAAATATATTAAAGAGTTCAGGGCAAAACAAAACATAAATTACATAAAAAAAACTATTCAAAGTTAAATTAATCTATACGGTAAAAAGTGCAATCTGAATTTCAACCCTAACAAATGTAAGAAAATATTGGTTTATAAGAATACGAATTTAAAACATTATATTTTCATACAAGTTGTATTGAGGTATACATAACCACTCCTACTAAAACAGGTGGAAATCTAATTTTTCGTAAGAAAAAAATTACTGAAAACAATTGTAGTACATTTGTATTTAAATACACGTAAAATCAAGAAAGTTAAAATTTTCGCCACAAAAAAAAACATTTAAATTCGACAATGCTGGCGATAATTTACTAGACATTCTTAAAGCCATTGCTCGGTGGGGATAATTTAAAAGCACCCTTTACTCCTCTTTCGAAATACTGTAATTTAAGCTTGCATCAATTCAATAAAAATGGTGGAAAACTATTGTACTCAAAACTGCAGTCAATTAAAACATGGAAATCAAAATGCATAGAGTAATATACCGTTCCTCAAAACCAAAAATAAAGCAAGCAACATATAAGTAATAGTTCCTAAAACATGCATAAAATATCAAAAACTTGTAAATCAAGCATCCACCCTCTCCTCCTCCAAGATAAGGGTCTTCCCTGTTGGTTTTGCCAACAGATCTGTGTACTCTTGGAATGGGGATTTTGTAAAACGAGTCTCCTTCCAGAATTCTGGTGTCAGGAATCCATAGGTTTTCATCAAGCAATCAAAAGTGGCCTGTAAAAAAAATCACATTGCATGGCAACATCAGAACAATTCATGCATGAAAGTTGCAACTCTAGAATTGGGATCCATGATGCATTTTAGTGCTCTTCAATTGCAGCAGAGACAACATAGACTATTACTTATATACATCAAACAAAATTGTCTTAAAAGAGTATTAAAAATGATACTCAATAGGCCCCCAGATAATAAAAAGATCTTTGACTTCAGTCTCTAAACCTTACTAACATTCATCAACAGAGGTACTAATCGGTGACTATTCAATACTTTGAAAATTTGTTGAGAAATTTTATTGCTTTAAAAAACTACAAGTGTTGATAAAGTAGGAAATTAGTTCCACTAGATTCATACGCAATGAAGCACTCCACTTGCAAAGTGCACAGTCCACATCTAAGTCACAAACAGAAAAAAAGGAAGATTTATACCTGATTTCATAGTACAATTACATTCACAAAACATTTTACTGTTTAAGTATAACTTCAAAACATTCATTATCAATAATCACATACTGATAACAAACATCCAACCAAAAACCGAAATAATCAGTGTTCCAGAAAGCAGCTACTCTTTCTCCAAAAGGCACTAAACGAATCCAAACAAACCCATCATCAACAAAGTCAATTCTTCCCAGTTTCCACAATTTCATCGTAAAAAACTCGCAAGAAGCATTGATTATTAGTCAAATTCAAAGCACTAGTTCAACTAGAACTAAAAATTTTCTAATTTAAATAATTAAGAGACTAACTTGCAAGAGAAAACAACACAAACCTTAACGAAGTTGCCAAGGGTCTTGGTGGATCCTCTGGAGGAGGTGAAGACATCATCAATTCCAGCGAACTGCAGCACCTTCTTGGGAACCCTAGCCGCCACGATTCCGGAACCCCGAGGCGCAGGAACCATCCTCACGGTAACGGACCCGCACTTACCCGTAACCTTGCACGGAACGGTGTGGGGCTTTCCGATCTTGTTGCCCCAGTACCCTCTCCTAACGGGGATAACGGAAAGTTTCGCCAGAATGATGGCGCCGCGAATCGCGGTGGCCACCTCCTTGCTGCACTTAACGCCGAGACCGACGTGGCCATTACCGTCGCCGACAACAACGAAGGCCTTGAACCGGGTTCGTTGACCGGCCCGGGTCTGTTTCTGGACCGGCGTGATTTTCATGACCTCATCCTTGAGGGTGGGACCAACGAGGGTGTCAATGATTTGGTGTTCCTTGATGGGAAGGGAGTGGAGGTAGATCTGTTCCAAGCTTCGGATTCTGCCCTCCTTCACCAGACGCCCGAGCTTCGTAACGGGGACCCATTTCTCCTCCTCCTCACGGCGAGGCCCTCGGCGGCGTCCACGACCCCTATCACCACCACGCCCGCGCCCGCCGAAGCCACGCCCGAAACCGCCGCGATCACCGCCTCCGCGCTCTGCCATTGTGGATTGAGAGAGAGAGAGTTTGGTAGAAAGAATGTGTATGTGTGCGGCTACGCAGATGAGGATTGTGTGATTTTTAGGGTTTATGTAAAGAGAGGGCTATTTAATGGGCCAGGTAATGGGCTTATATGATTAAAATTTTTTATTTTATAATGTGCAAAATGATTTTGCTTCCTGCACCATCATGATTATTTCCTGCACTTTTTCTATCATAAAAAAAATTAAAACACTCTTTCAAGACACTCATTTAATAGGAAGAAGAAAGAGAGTAAAACTATATATAATTTTGTAATTTTTGTTACCTTCTGAATTGCCTAATTCATAAAATTTATGAATTGGTTAATTGGTAATGTTTTTGGATTACAGAATACAGAAAGGTTGAATGTTTATGTAAATATTACGAAAAACATTTCATATATTCTAGTTTGTTTTGGAAAACATGTTCTGAAATATCACTATAATAGATAATAAAATAATCACCATTAAAATATACCATGAAATTCATAATGGTTGTTTAGAAAAATTATTGGGTGCAGATAGTTATTGTTGAAATATAGATAAGTTTGAAAAAGAAGAGTGGAGAGAGGATCACTTATGAAGACTTGGAAAGAAGATAAAGCAAATAGATAATTTCCCATATCTATAGAGATGCAAAATGAAATCTATGAAAGTGCAAGAAGAAGTCTTCTTAACTTTTAACTTAGATTGTTGCATATCCCAAAAAATTATTTCTTATAAGAAAATCATTTTGAAACTAATTTAACATTTTTATGAAAAATCATTAATTTCTTAATATGTTTTAGAAAAGACATAATACTAAAACAATTAAAAGAGAAAATCTATGCAATATTAAAGACTTTAATATAAGTAGCTTGTACTCTTTATTATGATTATTTCATTATTGATATCTCTCACTTGATAGTATCATTTATTCACGTATAACATACGATCATCATCGTAGGTGAATAAAACGACAACAGATAAAGATAAGGGTAAGTTAGAGTTATTAAAATTTTACTAACAGGTCCATGTTATAACCATAATAAAAGATCACACATATATTTATATAGATTTACACATTATGGTTTATCATAATAAAAGATTTATCATATAATTGTATTCTTACATCATTTCGTTTAACCAGTAATAACTTAAATCATCATACAATAAACAAGATCTTATGAAAGCTTAATGTATTGACTAGGTTCTAAGACCATGCACATGTTATACTCGTTCAAAACCAATGTGTATAACATGGTGAATCATTCATATGTATATTTCACCTTAAGCCAAATATACACATGATGACCTCCTTTAACTCTCACTTTAAGTATATTTCTTTATGTGAGTATAATACTTAGTAGAATCGGAATAGTCTTAATACAAGTAATTCCAATAATACATTCCACATATCATTTAGACATTAACATCTCCACCTTGGAGATTTCTAACTTTGACTCAAATCCACACAATCAACCACAAAAAAAGATATCACTACATAAAGCAATTTCATCATAGCAAACATTCATACCTCTTCATTTATCATATAACTCTTAAATTATCACACCATGTCATACATAATGTTTCTTAATTTCATCCAAAATCACGATATCATTTAATTCAATTCAAACAATAATAATGCATCATTTATTTTTTATTGCATTAGCATAATATTCACTCATGTTGATAGGGGGAGTTATATCTAGCAAAACCCATCTCACGTATATGTTTTTGATGATGAACAAAAGAAATGTTTTATAGTTTCGTGCACAACAAATGGAAAAACAATTGCCTGATCATTACTGTGTTTGTACTTGAATTATTGGTACATGCAAAACAATTGCTTGATCATTATTGTGTTTGTACTTGAAATGATTGGTATATGTATTCATTGATTGTAAATGAATTATAAGTTGAAACATATTGCATATTGTATATGGAAGAAATAATCAATTAAATATAATCTGTTAAATTTTTTCAGAATTCAGTACATGCTTAACAGGGGCAAAATAAATATGTTTTAACTGATTACATTAGTTGTATAATCGATTAAAACATGTTGTTTTGCCTACATGTGTTTGCTGAGTGCATTGATATGTTTGGAAAGGAAAATTATTTTGAAATTTGTTTAAGTGTGGAACTTAACCGATTACATAAGTTTCATAATCAGTTAAATTGTTTATCTTGTGAAAATAATTTTCATTGAAAGCCATAAATGCCTATAACGGTCGTATTTGTTTGTTGTTGGCTTGTATGATTTATCTAATCGATTGCATGCGCTGTTTAATCTGTTAAATCTGAAACATATGTAAAATTGTTAAAGAAGAAGTAAAAGCTTAACATATTACATTAAGAACATAATCGATTAAATTGCGTCAAGATTTGAAAATCCTATAAATAAATGTTTTGCGCCCTAATTCAATATAATTACATGAACTTACACTTTCATAAATAACTTGTTTGTTGAGTATTGATTGCAGGAGCATCTTATAACAAGTCTTGAAGAATCAAATATCTCATTTGGGTTATTCATAAAGATTCTTGCAAGAAAGCCGAGCTAATATATTGCTGATCAATTTTGCACTTCTAGTGTATTCTTTGAGGATCAATTTCTATTTTGCAATCAAGAGGATTGTGTTCTTACTGCTGTTAGGTAGGAGGAAGAACCGTAGTGTTAATAACCTGTATGCATACACAACTTAAGGAAGAGAGGGCATTAGTGGACTTAGAAATAAACATTTAGTTTAAGCTTTAAACAAATTTTTTTCTCCCTTTTTTTATCATTATAAAAAAGTTGTGCAAAGAGATTCTCCCCCTAATAGTACTCCCCTTAAATATAATAATAAAAATAATTTTATTGAACATAACAAATTTTATTGAAGGGAAAATGAAGCATAATTCAAAACATATAAATTATAAGAATTTAAAATTCATCACTATCATGGTATCCATAGGATTGATATAATCTTCTAAGACAAGGAACCTAGGATCTAGATTCTAATTAAGAGAGCAGACTTCTTGATGCCTAGAGTCTCGCAGGGATGACATTTCAGTGAGTTTCCTAGAGATACTTTTTAGACTAAATGAGGAGCTTGCAGAGGCAGACTCAGATGGTCTAGTAATGTCAAGGGCATCTGCCATGGGTTGGTCTTCATCTTCACCTTCTTGGTTCTTAATATCATCACATGGGTATAAACATTACCCTGAGGTAGTACGCCAAATGATAGGATAAAATAGGATAACACAGAATCAGTTGGAGTCTTGAGATTCTTAGAAGTTTAAGCATAACATTGTACACATTCATGTAATATGTTTATGTGTTTAAATATAAGTCCTTGATTTATTTAAATTTTGCTCTGATTTTAGCCGTTTCGTTATTTACTATGATCGTTTACCATGCTTTAATAAGTTTATCTTTATTTATTTCAACTGTGACTACTAACCCGCACGCATAAGATAAAAAATATTTAAACAACCAAAAACTGTAAACGTATAAAATTGCAAATTCGTGTTAAACTGAGAAAAATTATATCGTTTATATGTGTATTTGTTAAACATAACAAGGGGGAGATTGTTAAGACAAAATCATCTATAAGACTTATATGCCTAAACACTCTCATATGTTTTGAACTTTAACCAAATAATATTAAACAAAATGAAAATATGAAGATGTTATATCTATAATAGAAAAAGCAGAAACATAAGTGTTAGGTTCAAAATCTTTAATCATCTAGCAACAGAGGAAAGCCTTAGGAAAACACTTAGGCATATATGTAACGTATAGAACAACCTAAGTTAAAATATCCAGACGCAACACTAAATGACTCCCAAGTCAAAACATCTATGAGACTTATGTTAAATGTGTTAGCTACATTGTACCAAATGATAATCAATCAAACTCTTAATGGATAAATATGTTGAAGTATCGAGACAATTTTTTGGTAAAATCCTTAAGTATCTCAAGTAAAAATCCAAAAGTAATGTAGAAACCAAAATGTATTAAACGCTCTAGTCAAAGAAAGCAAAATCTTAAAAAGCCTTTAGATAACCTACTACACGCATCCACTAACTCTATTTGAAATATATCAGAAGTGGACCTTAGGGATAAATAAGACATTCACGGAATGTTCTCACCATCAGAAGTCGTGTCAGACAAATAATACAACCCACTTCTATCAAAGTACTGGAAAAGCAAGCTTACTCTGACAAGTTGATTTTAACCAACCACTGCTTCACACGACAAGACTGAGGAAGACCAAGATTCAAGACAAGAGCTCAGTCTAACAGATATCTTTCGAAGAGCCCTTTAAATGATGATTTGAAGTAAAAATCAAGAGGATAACTTACAACGAAAATATCATCCTATGAAAAGAAGAAAAAACGTTTAGAGAAAAGCACATAGAAGCTCAAGCTCAAAGAGAATATCTGAGAAGAGAAATGATAAAAACAATACATCGAAACTTGAGATTTTGCAAAGGTTTTTTTTCTTAGAAATTTAGCTATATATGGTATAAGGATAGAGTAAGAACAAGCTTGTATAAGCGTTCAAAAGTTCCCTATGAAATTCTTCTTATCTTTTCTTCATGCATTCGTTTATTTATAGCTTTTATTGAGAAATATTCATTAGATAGAGAGGTTGACTTCATGTAGAACTGGTACTCTTTAGGTGAGAAATTAGACTTAGGTTTACTTTGCAGAGGTATAGTGCTTTGTCATAACTTTTATCAAAACGTAGCTTGTACGATGTGTTAGAGCAAAAGTCTTCAACAGAAACATTATTAGAATTTTCTTCATATCTACATTAAGCATTTTATCGTACATACATTAAATATTTTGAATGTTGACAAACATTAAGTTGCATTGCGTGTTCAATACATTCTATTATTCGTCAACTTATTAATAAATGCATCTTTTAACAAAACATTCAACATATAATTATTAGACGGTATAAAATATTAAGTGCTTGTATTTAAAAGTTGTTTGTGATTTATAGCGTTAACGGTTAGATGATACATTATATTCAATATTTCGTTTAATTTTATTTATTAAACTTTAAAACTTGAATTATTAGACGATTTAATATCTAAACGATCTTGTAATTACATATGTAACTTAACTTTGTAACTTCATACCTAAAACACCTAACAATTTTCATAGATTTTTTTTATCTAATAAAAATACTAAAATATTCACATAAATAAGTTTATTATACACTCTTCAGGAAATTATTTAAAGTGTGAATAAAATATGCTTAAATAGTTTAAATAATTGTTATAGACCAACATATTTGGTCATTATTCTTAAAACATTGAAATACATTTCTTTAATATTTTTATATTACTGTTTTTTATCCATGACAAAACATATATATATATATATAAGTATTGAAGATATTTAAAATAAATTAAGTTCATATTGAACTTAGTTAAATTATATAAAAAAAACTGAATTATATAAATGTTTTTTATTTCAATTATTATATAAATTTAGTTTTTAAAGAAAAAAATTACTCTTAAACATGTTTATTTAAACTAAATTGAACTATATCTTATAAAATTAAAAGATATATTTTAAAATAAAATATTCATTGGTAATAACTCAAATAATTCATATAATTTAAGTACTTTAAAACAGTTCAATTTAAGTTAAATAAATAAAATTATGATATAATTTAGTTCTCTTACGCCATAGTTAAATTCAAAGCTTAAATATTATTTTGTCCTTATTTTTGTTATGTTTGTTCAATGAAATCTTCTTCTCTTTTTTATGGTCAAAAGAGTTTTAGTTTTCGCAATTTGATCTTTTTTATAACAATGTTTAAATATTTAATGACATGTGAATATTGCATGACATGTGTGAGTTTATGTTTTTTTTTTTAATTTTAAAAATATTCTGTACGTATGAAGTTAGCATTCTGTCACATATAAATGTAAATGTCACATGTCAATTCTTATCATGCCATGATCTTTTGTTTAATGCATTATCTATATTCTTTATTATGATTCAATTCAATTCTATTATGTTAAAAGTACAACAATTTTATCTCTTTTCCAATTTTTTATATAAATTTTATATTGATACTTTTATTAAAATTAATATTTTTATTAAATATGTCTAATTATAAATTATTAGATTTAATTATAAATATTTGTGAAATTATTTTTAAACCACTACATGTAATAAAAATCAAATATAATAATTATATTCTAATTATGATAATATTTCTAGAATTGGCATTTAAATCTAAAACATTTAATAACTATATTTTAATAATACTCTAATAATTATATTCTATTTAATAATTGAATCTTAGAATTATATTAAATGTATAATTAAATCTAATAATTTATAATTAAATTTCATAAATATTTAATAAAAATATCAATTGTAATAAAAATATCAATACAAAATTTATATAAAAATTAAATATGATAGTCTTTTGAAAAAAAACAAAATTATTCCATGTAAAAAAGATTGAATTAAATTAAAATAACAAATATAAAGATTAAATTGAAAAAAAAAACAATGACACAACCACCACGAATTAACATTTACACGTGATATATAAACAAATTTTTTAAATTAAAAAAATAAATGAATTAATTAAAAAAATTACGAATTGTCACGTAACATACATGATTTATGTGCATTAACTATTTAGATGTCATGACATAAAACTAAATTAATAAACTGACAAAAATTAAGACAATATTAAATGTGAAATTAAATATATCAAATTAAACAAAAATGGACAAAAATAATATTTAATAATTCAATAAACGCATTTTAACATTTTTATTCATACATAGTTATGAGATGTAAATCGTTGAAATGAATATTTCAATCCATTTTTTCATATTACATCATTTTTCCTTGACAAACACAGACACCATCTTTACAAATCGCTTTTGATCTCTTGCACTTTAGAAATGGAGTAAAGGGAATGCAATCTTTATTGGTAAAACATTGAGATGAATCTACCACTCCAACCTTCTCTGTTTCTATCCTTGAGAATGAAAGACCTAAATAAAAATAATAATAATAATATAAGAATATATATTGCATAGTGAAAGACTCACAAAAATGATTTTAATATAAGAAATTTGAGGAGAATATTACATATAACATGGAAGATAAATATAAAAGAAATACACACCTTGAGTGGCTTCCATGGCAAAAATGATGACGAACAAAAATGCAACAGTGAACGAAACCTTTGACATATCTCCTAGGTTGGACTTTTGTGATTTTTAAGATTATTATTTAAGAGATGATGAAATTTGAAATCCTATTTGTGTAAATAGAGAGAAGGGGATATTTATAGCAGAGGGTGGACTTGATATTAATGTCAGGAAACATTGTTTCTTCAATACTTCAAATTCGTAATGATTTCGTGTTATTATTTTCTACTCGAATTGAATATAATTTTAATGCATTTAATTTAGTTTATGGAAGATAGGGTTGTAATATGTGATTAATATTAAATAATAATACTATGACACACTTTTATATTCATTTCATATAAAGTATAAAAGTAAAATAATAATAAAAGAGTAAAGTTTTGTATTTTTTTAAAAGTAAAAATTAAGAAAAAATAATATGAAATGAATGTTAAAATGTTAGATATTTCAAAAAATATTTTTCATTCATATTTAATATATAAAGTTTTAATATGTATATCAAATTTGCATTTAATGTATGTATATATATATATATGTATTTATGCTTAATTTATTTTATTTTATTCTATTTTAAATTGATTCTTAAAATTAAGTAGATAACATGTACATTTATTTTTTTCTTAATAAACTCTGTTTTTTATTAATACGTATCTAAGAATTAATCATGTTTCTTTATGAAGTTGTTTTACTAAAATAAACTAATATTAGTAATTCTGAAAGAACAGTTAAAGATTGTGAATTTGTAAAATAAAAAGACTAACTAATGTTGCTTTTGCAAACACGTGGCAATTACTGAATATTTAACTGTATTTCAATTACCTCAATCAGTGTTAAAAAAGATTAATAAAATTAATTTTCATATTAAAATTATAATATGTCAATATTTAACTGAATCGATTATTTATCCATAATATTTTAATTAAATGTATTTGGATCTGTCGCATTATAAATGATACTAATTATAATAACTAAATGTAAATTTTAATATAATTTTATCAGTTTATTAAAATTATTATCTTATATCATATCTATTTATAATTTAATTATTCTTTTAACAATTTGTAATTTAATCATTTAATAAAACAAATTTTAATTCTTCAAAACATTAATTAAAGTTTATACATAATCATAAAACAAATAATAAATTATATAGTTATACTATTGATGTTTTAAATGTATAATTAGAATCTCTATTCAGATTTTTTTCAAAATAATATATATAATGATATGATTAGTATATGAATTGGGTGGTTGATCAATCTACTTGATTGAGAACTACACGTAGAAATTAACATTAAAGATAATTACATTAACATTAAACTAGATCATTATTATTTGGTTGTAATTAAGTCAATGTTAATTAAAAATTCACTATAAAATTTATAAATATTGGTTTCTAGTATATTTAGAGCTGGGTATAAGGAACTAAACTATTCCAAATTACAGTTAACTATATTTTTAATAAACTAGAAAAAAAGCTGAACTAATATTAACTGTATTGTTTAAGAGTTCAGTTTAAAACTGAACTTATATCAATTAACTAATAACTAAACTATTAAGTAAACTATTTTCAAATTATAAGTGTAAGTCACTTTTATCATACTCTTGGCGTTTCTGTTACAGAGTTTTTACGGAAACTTTTTTATTTTGAGTTTTAAATTTTGTTATTTATTTTTGTCATTAAAATAAATTATATATTTTTAGACTATATACAGATCATATAAAATATTATTTCTATCATATGTTAGGTGCAGAATATAATTTTTACATGTAATTTATTAAAATAATTTTATATTTAACAAAAATCATTTATTATAAGTCAGATAATTTGTTTGTGAATACAGTCTAAGCCAGATAATTTGTCATCGTCAGTATTGTATGTGGTCCGATAACTAATTTTAAACACTATAAATTGAACTATTATCAGTTTATGTTACCTCATGAAGAATTTAAATAAGAATGAGACACAATTTAATTATGCTTTGGATTGTATAAACTTAAGAATAGTTATTAATACAAAAATTAACAAAATAAAAAATCCCAATTAAGGTAAGATGCTAAAATTAAATCAGAAATAAAAACTTATAAGTTTAATATGAGAAAATTAAATTTAAAATTGCAAAAATAGAATCTCAACATGACATCGAGGAAAAATCTTTCTAACTGTGGTGAATCGATGATTGAAAGAAAAAAGTGATAGAAAAAGACTTTACCCCACAAAGCACAATGCAAGATAAACATAAAAGAGATAGTTTATGTAGTTAACAGTATTGTAACTATAAAGGTTCGGTTTTTTTAAACTGAACCACAAAATAGTATAATTTAGTTATCAGTAAAAATAGTTTAGTTTTTATAGTTTAATATAATACAAATAATCTATAGTTCAATGCAATTAGGTTAATTATGCTCAGGCCTAGTAGTATTCAAGTAGTTAGTTACACTGATTGCACATTTATTGCTAACATTGTCGGACATTCACTAGCTTTAACATTGGAGTGCCTTCTACACATAACACCCCGACTCAACGGAACGACATCTAGCTTGGAGGGAAGAAAAAACTTTAACTCGAGCTTGGAGTTTTGGAAACTATTTTGAGAAGAAAACTTAACCTCGACACCATAAACCGAAACATTTTGGTACCCACTATGGGGCCCGAGGACGTACGAAGAAACTCAATGGTGACCACAAGAAACATGGGCAATTGGCAGGATCTTATGGAGTTGATTAAAGAGATGCAGAGACAAATGCAAGAGATGCAGAGGAGGCATGAGGTCGAGATAACAACACTAAGGACTAAGCATTTTGTCGGTCAACAAGAGCAAACTGCATGACACTTTGTGCCGATAATCCCTACCCCCTCAAAGGAGAACATCCAGACTGAGGGACCGACCAAAACATGACAGGAGATGAACCGAGGCTACCCAAGGAACCCCATCGGTTCAAACAGTATAGGCGGAGGGCCTTTTGCCCTTCACCATGGAAGTTATGGAGGCACCAATGCTCGAGAAGTTGACACTGTTCATCTTCGAGAAATACGGCAAATCGACAGACCTAGACGAACACCTATGCTTGTTCGTAAACACCATAGCCTTTTACTCTCGAGTAGTCTCATATGGTGCAGGGCGTCCACTCTATCGTTGAAGGGAGAGGCATTGATCTAATTCAACACCCTACCACCGAACATTGTGGATTGTTTCTCCATGCTCGCACCTTGTTTAACCGGTAATACATCACTAACAGGGTGCAAAGTTTGGCCAACCTTGCGTTAATAAGCACAAAGCAAGGGAAAGACAAATCTCCGAAGGCTTTCATTGATCACTACAACAAAAACCCTCTACAGGTGAGGGATGTAAGCTAGAAGTTCGTTCTCAATAACTTGTCAACAGAGGGCGAGATCGTTTTCAGTAACTAACTTTTTATACCGATTTTGAAACCAGTAAAGAAAGTTGACTTTTTTATCAGTTGTAAAACTGGTATAAAAAGTCAAATACTTTATATGCCTCATGCTTCTATATTGGTTCAAAAAATATTATAAAATGCCTTTTTTTTAACTAGTATAAGAAGACTTTTCTAGCATCATGATTGGAGAAGAACCAAGAAGTACCGCTTAACCAGTCAAAGAACGTCTTATAAACGGGCAACCTACCACATAATCCTTATAATTATAGTTTACTACCAGACTCCAATAAAATACCTTGTTCCAAATGTTTCTTCAAATATCTAATGACGCTTAAAGTTGTCTCCCAATGCTTTTTACCAAGATTCTACATAAATTGAGAAAAATGTAGTTGGAATAAGCAAGATCATATCTAGTAAAAAATAAATAGATTAACCTTCGATGTGGTTTTGGATTTTCAAGAGGTGTACCAAAAGTCAATACAAGTTTATGATGTTGTTTCATTGGAATAAATTTGTGTCTTCAATTATTTCCAATGCATATTTTTTCTCATAAAGATAAAACTCCTCAGAATTACATGTTACCTAAGACCCAAAAATATTTTAAGATACTTATGTCCTTTGTGTGAAAACAAAAACTTTAAGTAAACTTTAATTTTTTTCTAACTGAAATATTATTTTTTGTAATAATTAAGTCATTCACTAGTCCATAGAGATATATTTTTTCCGGTGCAATATAAAAATATGACTGAACAAAATAATAGTGCTTTTTCAATGTCATAACCAACGTAGCTAACACAACGAGGATACATTGTGTTTGTTGATTGATAGCTTTAATGGAAAATCTTGACACTTTGAAGCTCTGTCTTCTATGTAAGGAAAAAATTCTAAAAAATACAATAAACAAGATATAATTGTATTGCAAATCAATGCATACTTTCTTTTTGTTTCTTTTTATGTTTTAATGTGAATGTTGTAGAATATAAATTTTCTACATAAAAAGAATTTTATATTTAATCATTCAACGAATATATGTAATTACAGTATTACTAATCTTGTTTTGTTTTTATCTTTGCATGTAAAAAAAAGGTGATTCACCTTTAGACAATATTAGAATTCGATGAAAAAAAGGTGATTTAACTTTAGACAATCGTAAATTGGTTTGTTTAGTTATTGGAAGCTCTTAAAGTGCATTATGGGCATGAAAACAAAATGAAACTCTTTGATTTATTATTCATTTTTATATATTATTATGAACCATAAAGCTCATAATATTATTTAGGCTAGAACTATTCCATGAGACTCCTTCAATCTTACAACCTTCAAATACATTTATTTAAAATGTTTCATGTAGAATCATTCACTCCTGCCTCTCCTATTGCCTCTCTCGGAAACAAATTACCTGCAAAATTCAATAATTATAACGTCAATAAAACTAAATCAAATAAAACATTTAATGTAGAAATATCACGAGAACACCGAAAACAATTACAATTTTTTTTTTTTTTATAAATTTCTGCTAAACATAATGTTTTTACATGAAAATCATTATTAAAAAAAAATTAAAAAAATTGGTGCAAACCTAATTCACATGAAAAATTATAGGTTTAATTAAATATTCACTTTCCCAATCCCTTATTCAATAAAAGTCAATCTCAATCTCAATATTTCATTCCTACTTTCTATTTCTTTGTTTTTTAAAAAATTAAATATCTACATCAGATATAGGTACTTCTACTAATGTCAATCAGATCAGTCACCTCGACGTGTCACGTCAACCATAATAATATAACGTTCTTGAGTTTAATTTAATGACAGAAATCTAATTATTACAATTTTAACAAAAATAAGATCTAATTGAAACGCCGCCGATGACCAAATTGAGATTCTGACTAAAAAAGTGTTAAAAACAATTAAACAATTCTGAATACTATAAATTAATATGTAAAGAAATTAAAAAAATTCTTCTAACTAACATAGAAGATTCTTTTATATATATATATATATATATATTCCGTTTAATCTGATAAGTCAATTTAACTGCACAATCTTATTTTCTTTAAAAATATAAAAACACTTGAATTTTATACGAGAATATTTTCTTTAATAAACCAATTTTGAATACCTGATTTCTCGTTTATATGATTACAACGACAATACCCTTCGTAACAAAAAACTACTTTCGGACCGCATGGTAAAGAGCGAATATTGCGAAGACAATCCTGCTTTGTTTTGCATGGACATACAACTATAACACCATCTTTTGTGTTTGTTTCCATTGAAGATGAATGACCTGTAAAAATAATTGCATCTTTTTATTATATGTATGTACAAGAAAAAAATAATATTCAGAAAGCATAGGATAATAAAGAGAAAATAAATACCATAATAAACTTCTGTGGCGAGAATTACAAATAAGAATGCTAATATGAATGAATTCTTTGACATATCTTTCATCTTGCAAAATTTGAAATTTTGATGTTCGTTATAATAATATGGTGATAGTTTTACAAGAAGTTGATCTCTTGATTATTTATAGGAAAAATGTGAAGTTCTTATTAAATGCAACATACTAAACGACAACGAAGTAGTAATGTAAGCGGAGCAGTAAATTCGTAATAAATGCAGTATTTCATTTAGATCAATTTAATGTTATTAAATACTAAATTAATAAATTTTAGGTTTAATCTCTTAATATTCTCTAATTTCGTCCAGAATTTCAAATAGGTCCTTGTTTTTTGGTGTCTCAATTGAGTCCTAATTTTTGTTAATTTGATGCAAAATAAAACCTTTTCGTCAATTTCATCAAACGGTATTAATGAGTGTGTGACGTGGCCTGGTGACACTGCAATTTTAATACACGTGTCAATAAAACGTGTTTGAATTCGATTTTTTTTTTAAATTTAGAATTAAAGAATTAAGTAAATATATTATAATTTTTGCTGAAATTAATTGAAGAAAGGGCAAAGGTGGAAAATGATATTGTTCTTTTTGCTGAAACATCCATTGTCTCTGCAATTGGGAAATGAAAATCAAATTGGGGGAATTCTGTATTTTAGGGCTCGTGTCTCATCCAGAAAGACGTTGTTCGAGTGGATGCACGGTGTTGGTGGGTGAATTACCGGTGCATGTGTGAGTCGAAAAGGTTGAAGCACGAGGTGAGTTGTGGGACCTTCTGTCGTTGGAAGCGCGAGGCTGAAGCACGTGTTAAGTGGAGGTTAATCTGAACGAAAGTCAGTTTTTGTGGTTTATTGTCTTACTTTTTGTAGTTGGGAAAGTATAATATTCGATTGTGGTCCCCCATGGTTTGGTCCGCATTTTTGATTGCGTTTTGGTGGTCCCCCATGTATGTTTAAAGATATATGAGTCTTTGGGAGTGCGTTTTGTTATTGTTTTAATATATTCTTTTTGTCGTCATACTGTGTTGTGCGTGTAGATATATTGATACTGTGTTGTGCGTAATGGGCGACGTTTTTTACTGTGTTTTCCACCATGGGGGGAAGTTCATTACTGATGGTACCTTGAAGTATGAAGGGGAGACAACAACTTTGTCCTTTGACCTTGATGTCTGGAATTATTTTGTGGTTGTTAGTGTAGTGAAAAGTTTTGGATATGATAACTTTAAACAATTATGGTACTGTATAAGAGGGGGTTCAATGTTGAAAAATAAGTTGGAAGAATTGATTGATGACACTGGTGCCATGCATATGGCTAACTTAGGTAGGCTTAATGGTGAGGTTTATTTATATGTTATACATGTTGTTTCTAAGCTTGAAGTGATAAATATGCTTGAATATGTTACTAATGATCAAGGACAAGTTGAAGGTCATGGTGAAGTACAATAAGAGGGTGAAGAAGATGGTGACGGTGTTCATGTAAATGGTGAAGTTGATGGTGACTTAGAAGAGGTGCATGAGGGTGAAGAAGATGGTGATGCTGTTGAAGTAGAGGTTGAAGGTCATGGTCACGTAGAAGAGTTCCATGAGGTTGAAGAAGATGTTAATGGTGTTAAAGGAGTTGTGGAGGATGAAGTTCATGTTTGTAGTTGGAGTACATCTACTGATGAAGGTGATGTACATGAAAATAATGAGTGCTTAGAGGGACTTGTGGATGTGAGTGTTCAATGTGATATAAATGGTGATATAGATGGTAATGTGGAAGTATAAGTAGAAAGTCCTAAAGACAGTGATGATGTGAGTGTTGAAAGTGATGATCATGATGAGAGAGGTTTGTGAGATGAGGAGTGAAAATCTGAGGAATTACTTATTGCAACCGATAGTGATGAAGAGGTTAATGACACTGAAGGTTATGAGAGGTTTAATACTTTTTGTATGACAACAAGTGTGGTGGACTTTACATGGGAAGTAGGGACTCTTTTTACAAATAAGCAAGATATTATCGATGCTGTAAAAGGGTATGCGTTGGAAAATGGTAGGAATATAAAGTTTGTCAAAAATGACAAAAGAAGATTGAGGATGAAGTGCTTTGGTGCAAAAGGAGAATGCCCATGGACCATATATTGTGCTTATATGGAGGCTGAGAAATCATGGCAGCTGAGAACTAAAAATGACATTCACACATGTAGTAGGGAGTTCAATCTCAAGTTACTTGACGCCAAGTGTTTTAGCTTAAAGTCGGAGAAAACAATAAGGGAAAATCCTAAAATGAAGGGTGTAAATATTCGTGAAAAAGTTCAAAGGAAGTGGAACATAGGTATATCTAGGTGTATGGCTTATAGAGCCAAAGCTATTGCTTCTGAGCACATTGATGGGTCCTTTAAAGAACAATATAAGAGGATATATGATTATGCACATGATTTGTTGGGAAGAAATCCTGGATATATAGTTAAAGTGGTTGTTGAGAATAATGAGGCTGAGGTAATTTTCCAGAGATTTTATGTTGTCTGAAGGCATGCAAAGACAGTTTTGTCTGTTGTAGACCAATAATTGGACTAGATGGGGCCTTTTTGAAAGGGAAGTATTGTGGTGAGTTGTTAACAACTATTAGGAGAGATGGAAAGGATCAAATGTTGCCCATTGCATATGCGATGGTAGAAGGGGAAAACAAAGATTCATGGTCCTGGTTTTTGAATCTTTTGATTGATGATCTTGGTGGTCATGAAGTATGTTCATCAATAATTTTGTGTTAGACCAACAGAAGGTAATAATCATATTTAATTTGGTTCTTTCTTACATTAATTCATTACTTATATATCATATTTAATCATATTTAATGTTGCCCACAGGGTCTACTACCAACCATATAAGAGCTACTCCCCGATGTTGATCAGAGGTTCTGTGTCAGACACTCATATTCAAACTTTAGGAAGAAATTTCTTAGTAAAAATATGAAAAAACTGATGTGGAGGGCAACTACTGTCACTCATCCACAAAATTGGGAGAGGGAAATGAGAAACACCGAAGATGTCAATGAAGACGCATTCAAGCATTTGATAGCCATCCCTCTAAGGTTTATTTTTGTACTTTTTTATTAGAACTATAAGTCATTGCTGCATATATAGGCACTGTAATTGTCTATATTTTATGGTGTAGATACTGGTCAAGGTCCAGGTTCAGTCCAACACCAAAATGTGACACATTGGTGAATAATATGAGTGAGACATTCAATAGTGTATTGGTTCATACCCAGACTAAACCAATCATTACAATGTTGGAAGAAATTAGGGTGTACATCATGCAAAGATGGGCAAAAAACAAGACTAAGATACAATCCTTTCCAGGATCAATTTGACCAAAAATCCAGGCTAGATTTAAAAAGGAATCCCAATCAACCAAGAACTGGATTCCTAGGTAAACTTTCTTCTATATTTATGAATTGTAATCTACTTTCTTCATTTGTATCTCAACTTTGTTCATTTTTCTTAAAATTTGTTCACAGATGGTCAAGAAATAAATTGTTTGAAGTGAGACACATCTCCCACAGTGGAGACAAATTTGTTGTAAACATAGACGACTTGTCATGCTCCTACAGGAGATGGAGCATCACATGAATCCCATGTTGTCACTCCTTAGTCGCAATGAAGTTTCTGAATATTGATGGACAACAGTTCATTCCAAGTTGCTTTATGAAGTCCACCTATGAAGAAACATATGCATCAATCGTATACCCCATCAACGACAACAACATGTGGGACCTACAACCATATCCAGATGTCATGACTCCTTACAAAGGAGTTATGTCTAGAAGACCTAAAAGGAAAAGAAGATTGGAACAGTGGGAGATGAAAAAAGATGATTCTCGAATGACCAAGGTTGGTTTGCACAAGAGATGCGGGCTATGTAGGAAGGTTGGGAACAACAAGAGTCGTTGCCCCAAAGCTACCCAACAACTTACTGCTTCATCACAACCTGTGATGCCATCATCACAATTATCTGAAGTCTGTAATGACCAAGTAGCTGAATCGTAGAAGCGACTGTGAATGTTGATGCAATTATTTTGCTTTTGGATGTACTGTTTTAATGTATCTGAAGGAACAATTATTTTGCTACACTTATGCAATACTACTACTACCTCCAGGCTTTTACAATTTCGGATTTTACACTTTGCCCCTGCAGATATACAGGATTTTTCAGATTTGACAGTTTCAGAATTTTCAGATTTTACAGTTTTAATTATGCTAATACATTGCTTTTGTTGCCAGATTTGGTTTTCAACTGTGATTTTGTGAATTTTACATTGTTAGACAGTTATGGATGCATATCATAAGTAGTTTTAGGTATATGAATATGTTCCAAGCATGTCCATATAGGCAATGGCACTTTCGGCCTAAGATCGTGGCAGAAGATTGTGGTTGGGGATGTGGTCAAAGTAGAAAAACATCAATTTTTTCCAACCGACTTGCTTCTCTTGGCGTCAAGTTATGAGGATGGAATATGCTATCTGGAAATAATGAATTTAGATGGAGAGACCAACTTCAAGGTGAAGAGATCCTTGGAGGCTACCTTGTCTCTAGATAACGACCAAGCTTTTAAGGATTTCTCTAGAACAATATATTGTGAAGATCCAAATCCCAATCTTTACACTTTTATTGGGAACTTTGAGCATGAAAATCAGGTTTATCCTCTTGATCCTAGTCAAATTCTTCTCAAACATTCGAAGCTTATGAATACTGATCATGTTTATGGAGTGGTCATTTTCACTGGACATGACAGCAAAGTCATGCAAAATTCTACAAAATTCCCTTGAAAGAGAAGCACAATAGAAAAAAAGATGGATTATATCGTATATACATTTTTCACTGTCCTTATATTGATATCTTTTATTAGTTCAATAGGATTTGTTGCCATGCATAAAACACATTTTTCTTTCACTTAGGCATTTTGTCAAACACCTTGTGAAAATTATATTTTCTGTCAGGCATTTCATCATTGGTTGAGCACAATTTCCCATTGTGTACTGTCCACCTCCTTCCAGTAAGCCAAGTAAACTTAAAGGGGGAAGCACAAAAAGCCACTTAAATGCCTGATTAAAAGTAAACTTACTGCTACATAGGAAAGCTTAATTAAAAGTCATTTCATCTACAAAACATCATCACAGTAATTCCACTCAATCATCACAGCTATAAAACATCATTTCATTAATTGAAGATAGTCAAATACATTGTTATTCCCGTTTTCATCACAAACTAACTTGAACATCACCTACTGCATCCTATCAAAACGAAAATGCATGATACATTATGAATTTGTCATCCATATTGAAATTACAATAATATTAACCACACAAATACAACAAACCGCCCATATCAACAACTTCATCAGTTTTTCCACAACCTTAATAGAATTTTTTTCAAATCAATCACCATATTCGCTACACCACCCATTTCTTCTGGCTTTGACAAACATTCATGCTTTTATTCCTACTTCAGATTCGTATAGCTTTTTTCATTACCATGATCACAACACCATTTGAAGAAATTTCAACCACCGTTTTCATGCCCGTTCTGAAAAAAAAAATTCAAACCCAATGAATATGACTTTAAGGTAACACAAACAACAACTCATCCACGTTTTGTTACCTTGTACTTCGGGCACTCCCACAATTGTTTCCCTCTGTTCTTAGTAGTTCGAGCTGTTCTGACCACTGTTTTCTCTCCACACAGGCACAGGACACACCACGAAAAACGACATTGCAGCCTCCATTCTGCTAGCCATTGCAAGTCGAAGAACAAGTTGAATGTGAATTCTTCATTTCATTCTCCATTGCACATCCACTCGAACAACAACGTCTTTCTGGATGAGACATGAGCCCTAAAACACAAAATTCCCCCAATTCGATTTTGATTTCCCAATTGCAGAGACAATGGATGTTTCAGCAAAAAGAAAAATACCATTTTCCACCTTTGCCCTTTCTTTAATTAATTTCAGCAAAAATTATAATATATTTACTTAATTCTTAAATTCTAAATTTTAAAAAATCAAATTCACACACGTTTTTATTGACACATGAATTAAAACTGCAATGTCAGCAGGCCACGTCACACACTCATTAACGCCATTTGATGAAATTGACGGAAAGGATTTATTTTGCATCAAATTAACAAAAATAAGGACCAAATTGAGACGCCGAAAAAACAAGAAACCTATTTGAAATTTTAGACGAAATTAGAGACCTATTAAGACATTATACCTAAATTTTAACTTTATTTCCTCTTACAAGTAAAACTTATTTAATGCAGTATAATAATATACTAGAGGAATAAACATAAAGTATTTTTAAGGAATATATCAAATTTTAATAAAAATAATAATCAAAATATTATTTAATAGGTCATATTTAAATATTTAAACATATATTTATTTTCTTAATTTAATAAATAAAGAGCTTAACAAATAAAAACAAATTGTTAATATTAAAGTTTAGAAAATTATATTTTAGAATTGATATTTTATTTCAAATAATAATATTTTATTATTATAATGTTAAAAAACAATATTAGATTTAAGAGTTTTTGTAAATGTAATGTTTTTATCAGGTTTTATTTCTTCTTAAATCTCTATGCTCATTAAAATTGTCAACTATAGCACAATTAATCCACCACCATGTATGTTTGAAGGCGTGTTTGTTTGTGTGGACAAATTATTTTTTATGCATATTTCTACATCTGAACATGAAGAAATGAGTTTGACCATTATTATCTTGGGAAGACCGTTCATGATGTACATGTTACCATAAAGTTGAAGAGAAAAAGTTTTCATGATGTCTTAAAGTCCAGTCTTAAGTGCTCTTATTACACAAAGATCTTCATGAAAACTTGTTTTATGTTAAAGCTTTTGTAATTTAATAGATTTATGAATAGGATGTGGTTTATCCTTGATTCTATGTATTATTTGCCTTACGTTGTATTAAAATTTGTTTTAAGTCAGAAAACCTCATTTTATACTCACAATAATTAATTATCAACTTATAATAATCGATTATCAATAATCAATTATGACTTGCCATAATCGATTATCACAAGCAATTATGAGAATTTTTAAGCAAGTTTTTGACTGTTGAGCATTCATTAAATGCATAATCGATTACCATAAGTGGATAATCGATTATCAGATGTTAATTAGCTCACAACGAATTTTTGTAAGTATCCTTGAGTAAGATCTCTATAAATTGAATTGAGACTCTCATTCTAAAATTCGAAATACTTTGTATTCGAAATTCTTATCTGTTGTGTGTTGTGATAAATGTTCTATGTTTTGTGTAACCTTTATGCTTTGGCTTTGAAAACTTGGTGTTGGCATAGAGTGAAAACTTTCACGGGAGTTGTGATTGAGTGTTGTTGTTGTTGCTAAGTTAAAGCATGTCATCCTTTATGAAATTCAAAGGAGGTGTTCATCCTCCGTGAAGCACTCGAAGGAAAAATTCACCCCTTGTGGGTTTCAGGAGAAGTGAGTTTCATTTGTTGTGGTAACAAGAAAGGTGTTCTAACCTTAAACTGTGTTATTTTCTTTGTGATTGTAACAATTTATTGGTTTGTGATAATGAAGCATTAATTCTCGTTTGAGATTAACAACTAGACGTAGGATTTGTGTGGTCCAACTAGTATAAAAATCACCTCTACAATTTTCTCTTTTCCTTACTCTTTTATTTGTTTAAATTGTTATTAAAGAATTTATATTTTACGAGAAAATTATTAAATGTATTATTTGTGATAAGAAACCAATTCACTTCCCCTTTGTTTGTTCCACATGCTAACCACTCCGTTGTACCGCTCTCACAATACCAAGATAAATGTGCATGTAAGATCATGAACTATGGAGACATGAGATGAGAAGGTATAGTTTAATGTAATGAAACACCCAATTGAAGATTGTTCTATGTTTTGTAGATTTATAGAGTGATGTAGTAAACGATTTTTCTTTTAGTTTCTTAGATGTCTTTTCTACCTCTTCTTCATCTTTGGATTTTTCTTTATCGAAAATGTCATATATAATTTTAGACGACAAAGAAAATTATAAAACAAATGATATTGAAGACGCGATGTCAATAGATGATACTTTTGTGATGTTCGAGTGTGATGCTAAGTAATTGGGATTTCCTTAGGTAGTAAAATGCTGCTATATGTGGTACAATCATCCACTTTGGAGTTAAACCTTTACCATCTCATTTAAAATATGTTTATCTTGAAAGGGATGAGAAACTTTCTATTATTATATAGAGTTAAATATGTTTTTAGTCCCTATACTTTGGGGCGATTTTGGTTTTAGTCTCTCTTTCAAACTAAGGTACAATTTAGTCCTTCAACTCTAGAAAACTATGGTTTTAGTCTTTTTTACCAAATTTTTTTAACTTTATTTGTTGTTTCAAGCACGTTTCATTATAGCATTTGGATTGTTTATACTGTTTGACACATTTTTACTTCAATATTAACTGAAAAACGCGTTTGAAACAACAAATAAAGTTAAAAAAATTTGGTAAAAAGGGCTAAAACCAGAGTTTTCTAAAATTGTACCTTAGTTTAAAAGAGGGACTAAAACCAAAATCGCCCCAAAATATAGGGACTAAAAACATATTTAACCCTATTATATATAATGACATACCCCTTAGTTATGATTAAGAACATTCAAGAAGAGTTGAGGTCATTTGTGAAAGATGGGCTTAAACCCATATCTTTTGGACCTTATCTAAGTAGAATAGAATAAACCTTATGCTCTATTTTAACATGTAAATGACATGATTTGTCATAAATTAACTAAAAAGGAATTAACCCTATAGAAGTATTCATGGTAGTCCAGTAAGTCCACAAAAGATCATCTAATTTCACAAACTAATCTTTTCTAGATGCTGACACATTTTTCTCAATGATCCTTTTAATCTCGGAGCTTGACACTTTAGCTTAACTATTGGTGAATAAGGAGAGACAATATTGTATCTCACTTCATAATGTTTTAAAATCTTTAACCAACAGAGCATTGTAAAAATAAGATCCTTCTTATAAAGACCAGGCACACCATACCAAGAGAAAATTTATCTTTTTAAAACGAAAATTTTGAGAAACAAAAATTGAATTTATCCGAGGAAAAACAACATAAAAAATTTTGAATTTAAGAAAAGGACATCCTACGACGTCGTATCATAGTGCTGAAGAAATTCATAAACTCGCGGTGCTCAAGGAGTGAAATGTTTCATCGTTTCTTTCCTTCGCTTTCTTCTGATTTTCCCCTTTTACTTGTAAAAGCAGAGATTGCTATTTTTGAAGATTGAAGAACCTCGATCAGTGTTTTGACAATTGACAACACCTAAGAGGACCTAGATTTTCTTCGTTTTCATCTCAGTAGAAACTAAACAGGTCAATTAACCTCTTATTCCCCATTTGTTTCTTTATGTGCATCACAGAATATGAATGCTTCTAGTTTTCAAAGTTTTTATGATTTGAGTTTTAGGTTTTCGCTGCTTTCCTTTCATTCTTCACTCTTCGTTGCACAAAACATTTCTCTGTGATCTTTTGCTTCACGGTATGCACAAAACGTAAGATCTTACGTTTTGAAACGCAGTTTTTACTTCCATAATACGCATATCTTTTGTGTAATAATGCAGTTGAGCTTTGCGAATATGGAATGTGTGGTTCAGGGAATTATAGAGACACAGGTCAGTTTATGTTTTATTTGAATTGTTAATTGGAACTGTCTTTTTTTGAAGTATGGGGAAGTATTGTTGAATTAAATTTATCTGGTTTAGCCGTGGTCTCTTGATGTGGGTAATTATAAGTCTGTTTCACTGTGGAAAATCTGGAAATTCATTTTGTGTCCTTTACTTACTTCTAAATTATTTAAAATATGAGTTAAAGGTTTAACTGAAAAATTGTACCGTTTATATTCACCAAACCTCGATTACCTTTTTCTTATGCATTTCTATCATGGTTGGTAAAGGGTTAATCATTTAAAAATTGAAACTTCTTTTAAGCTGTCATCTTTTTGAGAATTTGATGTACAGAATCAATTGTTCAAATTGTCTGAATATATCATAGTGAGATGCAATTAATGACCTGTTCAAGCTCTACAGAATCAGTTTTCAATCACATAATAAAAAGATTATCTTTCAACATTTGCTTGCAATGAGAAAAGGTGTTTCATCAGTATTCAAATATCACTCTAATAATTGAATACAATAAGCTTATTATATGAGAATAAGACCATTGTTCTCACAGTTTTCAAATATTAAATTTCCAAACTGATCATTTTCACTTCTACTAAAATGTTCAAAAAAATTCTGATATCTGTTTACAATATGTTGACACTGAGTATTTTCATTGTACGCACAAATCTATATTTTCCTGTGAATCTATATTTTCTAAAATAAGTTGATCTCCTTGGTGTGAAGAAGCTATTGTTGCTATAGACAGTAACAAACTATTTTCTAATAGCTTGGGTATGCATAACAAACTATTTTCTAATAGCTTGGGTATGCATGATGGTATATTGTCCTACTTTATCATAATTATTTATTTGAATCTACACTTGAAAGACAGGTCTCATGGAAACCATTCTAACTGTATGTGTTTTTGTTTCTTAATTGGAAGAAATAATCACTCGTATCACAGACAACTCGGGAAAAACAAGTGATTATTTGTCAAACATGAACCCACTTTTGCACTCATTATTTGATGAAAGGCAATAGAGTCACAATATTTCTTGAACAGAAATAATAATGTAAACATTCTTTCTGTTCTTTATCCATAATTATTCTTTTAGATAATCAAGATATGTTCTGTTAGTATTAGATTTTTCCAGAAGGAAACTTTCATGTTGAAAGACTGTCTATGACAACCTTGGCTTTTAATATTTTATTATTCTTCACAGCATGTTGAGGCTTTGGAGATTCTTCTTCAAGGACTATGTGGTGTTCAGAGAGAACGATTGAGGATACATGAAATATGTCTCAAGAGTGGTCCACATCTGGGTGAGGGTTTTATTTCAATAATTTGATATTTTTTGGCCAAAATTTTCATTTTTTTATTGTTATGAAAGTACATTTATTACTAAGAGGGAAAGAATATCCTGGGAAAACTAGCACGAAATAACTTGCATTAGAAGACAGGGATATGTATGTCCTTACAAGAAAGCCTTCAATTGCTATATGTCTAAGAAGCAAGCCCCTGAGCAGTTAAAAGTGCATATGAGATGAATTGTACTGAGAAGGAAGAGAAAAAGAAGGAAAGCCCTTCGGAAGCTGAGAGTGCCTATGAGATGAACAGTTCTGAGAATAGAGAGAATTCTATTTCGTAACAGCAACATAAAAGCACCATCCTTCACCCAGCTCCACCAAAAGAGAAAAAGGGCACTTCTTCCCAGAACCTTACCCAATTTACTCCCTCCTAAGTCTTCTCCAAATGCAATTTTGGAAAATTACTTCAAATTATGAAGAAATACCTAGAATACTTTGGAAGTCTGCAATGAATAATCCAGAATACCATATATGATTAGCTTTTGGCCATTGTAAAATGGAACGACTTAATGTTTTTTAGTGCTGTCTACAACCACATAATGTGTAATCTCTATTAAATGTTTGTTTCAGTATACGCAGTGATAATTTCATTTGGAATGCTTTCGTTTTGCTAACAAATGAAGAACTATACAAATTTCCAAAAATATTTTAAAAGAAGGCCTCAATTTGGCTATTAAAGTAGAGAACAATCATCAAGCCCAATCAATCTTGTACCAAGCATGGAATCTTACTCCGTGTCTGGAACTGCTTATGTTGTATTGGCCACTAAATAGCAGACCAAGCAACACTTGGATTTGACTTTGCTTTAACTGAGTTGTTTCTCATGAACTGTTTTTTAGTGTGCATCAAGTGCACCCTTAAGCATTTGCATTGGACTACCATCTAAATGGCATGTTTCTTGCTCCTTTTTTGACCCATGAAGCTCTTTTGTACTGGCTTCAGTTTTAGATTTCATGGTGTTGTTTCACTCTATTCTTTCCAAGATGAGGTTTTCTCTGTATTGTATCTTCATGAATAGAGATGAAATATTTTCAACTTTTTATATGATTCCCTCAATATTTTTGTGTACTTTTCAATTATTTGTGTATATATCCAGTTTTTTAGTATAGCATATTTTGATCTTTTTCCATTAATCATGATTTTATGGGCTTTGTTTTTAGGCAGTGTAACTTCAGAAGTTCGTCTCCTGTGTGACCTAGAGCAAGCTGAACCTTCGTGGTAAACCATATATCTTTACTTTCAAAACTTTGTTAGATTTTATTTTTCATAATCAAGTACCTATTTAATAAGTGATTTATTGATGGCTTGTTCAGGACTGTTAGACATGTAGGTGGTGCAATGAGGGGTGCAGGTGCAGAGCAAATTTCTGTTCTGGTTAGGTCAATGGTGGAAAGCAAAACAAGCAAAAATGTTCTTCGTTTGTTTTATACACTGGGTTACAAATTAGACCATGAGCTTCTGAGGGTGGGATTTTCCTTCAATTTCTACCGGGGTGCACAAATCACTGTAACAGTTTCATCAATCAATAAAATGCTGAAGTTGCATGCAACCGACGAGGCGGTGCCAGTAACACCTGGTATACAAATGGTCGAAGTAACAGCACCTGCAGTTGCTGAAACCTACACTGAAGTTGCTGCTGCTGTGTCATCCTTCTGTGAATACCTTGCACCGTAAGAATCTCTTTTCTCAATTCCACAATTTTCTATACCAATTGCAAATGTTTTACACACCAAGAGGCTGGAGCTGCTACTAGTAACTAGCAGACTTACTGCATTGTTAATTTTACTAACTTTTCATGCTTGGTTGATATTTTCGGTCCTGATTGTCTAAGGTCGTACCATCATATTAGAATTAGTTAACGGTTATCCATTTAAGTGGTTTTTCAACCTTGAGAGTCTGCAGAATAATACCATACATTTAATATCTTCCTTCACATCTATGAAGCACAAATGCTGGGATATGGGTAAATTGAAAAAATATAGGACAAGAGTGGGACCCCGATTGCAAAGCTCTCAGTCAAGTGCGACTCTATTTTGTTTCTGATTTCCTTATTCCTTTTTTATTAAACTTGATACGCTTGTCCTGGATGATCTCTCCAGCATGTCAACGTATCGACTGCAGTCTGGCCCAACAGTTTATATCGCACAGTTTGTCATTGATAGAACTATGAAAGTTTACGTGAGAAGTGAAAAAATAACAAAGAATAACTGTTAAGGAGGGTTTGGGGGAAATGGTAAGGCAGTTGGAGTTTCCTTAGAAGGTTTGCCTTTTTAAGGGGGAGCGGGTGTCTGGGACAGACACGTTATTTTGTATCTTTGTAGTGGACAGGATTGTACCTGTGAGAAGGGAGATTGTTCCCTTGGATGCTTTTGAACATTTTTTGTAATACCCACATAATAATACCAGGTCTTTCTGATGTAAGTGTGTTGTTTGTTCTGTCATCAAAACAGAGGAGAGTCTTGGTTTCTTGTCACCAAGAAACCTATCAGTCATACACGCCTCTGTCATGTATTCGTATCCGCCATGCGCATCAGACCCCATGCGAAAACGCCATTTTTTTTTTTTTTTTGCGTATCGGAGCTTTGCAGCTTCACATAGATCATTGATATATGTAACTCTTTGGTGTGAATTTCGCAGGCTTCTCCACCTGTCCAAACCAGGCATTTCAACCGGTGTTGTACCTACTGCTGCTGCAGCTGCTGCATCTCTAATGTCTGATGGCGGGAGCACAACATTATAGTGAGACTGTACTGTTACTTTAACAAACACAATTTATGTACATCACTTGCTTAATTGCTTCAAAGACACGTCAACGTAAAATTTTCACTTCACATGAACATGTCAAGTTTTAACAATGGAGAATGCCGTGTATGTATGAATTACTTCGTAAATCCTATAGAACTGCAATGTAATTGTTCAAAGCTTTTGGGAGTAGGATTTATTCAGAAGAGAAGAAAAGAATCAGATGCGTGGCTAAATGTTTAATATGCTAAATTTTCAAATTTCCATGCTTCATGACTGTCACACTTTTTTACGAAGTAAATACGCTTGGCTAAAACAACTATCAGAACTAATTAGTTTACATACATTTCTGTTCGTGAAATATGACCTTGTTTTTGTATTTATGCCCTAGCTTTCTTTTCTAAACTCTGATCTCTGTAATTCAAAATGAGTTGAACATTACAAAGACAAATAAAAAATAACAAGGACTAAAATGAAGTAACAGAGACCGAAAAATAAAAAAGTTTATGGGTGTATAAAAAATTTATAAGAATAAAAAACAAAAATATAACTTTTTTAATAACAAAATTGTATGTTGAAAATTTTGAATTTAGATAGGGCTGGACATAAATCGCAACCTTGATTCGAATGTTATTGGATGGGTTAGTATGTTGGGTATAAATTTCAGGTTATAAAGGTTATCCCGATATAATTCTTTTCTTGAAATGATGCTTTTATTTTTTTTCTCAAATTTTAATTATGTATTATAATTTGTAATTACCAGATTATGGGCCTAAAATTTTAAATGTACTGAAAATATTCTTTTTTTAAACTGTTAAAATTAAAACAAAAAAAGATGAAAAAAACATTCTTTTCAATATTTAAAAAAAATTATTTAGGTTAGAGTTCGAATTTGATCTAATTTAGGTCTAAATGTTATCATACTATCTGCAGAAATACACTTATCAATCTTATAATATTAATGGAAGAATACAATTCTTTTTTAAATACAGATGAGTGAGTTGATAAATTTTAGTCGTTTCTTAGTGTCGTGCTCAAATTTGACATACATTTAGCATTTTGACATAAAAGAGTGTATTACTCCAAAATCATATAAAACACTCAAACATTAACCTATCACATGTAGTACTTTTAAAATAAGCTAAAATACATTACATAACTAAATCTTATATAATGATTTCTAATAAGTGATAAACTTTGAAATTAAGATAGAAAGTTATCTTTGATTTAGTAACGAGTGTTTACCTTCATCATTTCTATCTTAATACTTTCATTCTCAAAAGTCTTATCCAATTCTTTGTACTTAGCAATTCTTAATATAGAAGAAACACAATAAATTTGCAACCCTCAAGGCAATCCTAAGATTAAACTGTTCTTAACTTTTACACAACTATAGTTAAGACCAAACAATCAACACCACAAAAACATAGCACCTCACTTTCCATTAGTGAAAGATTTATACATTACTAAATACATATAATAATAAAAAATATTAGTTTTATATCTCTTCCTTAAAATCTTGACTATTGAGTCTTGTTGTCTTTTATACTATCATCTACTCATGTGTACCACATGATCATCGGAGGTGGAAAAACCACCAACAAAAGAAGCACAATGGTAAGCTAGTGATATTTAACAATTTAAACTCAAACAATGCACTCAATACCAAACCATCAATGAATTACATAAGATCATTTATACAAACCTAATCATTTGTCATGACCTAGACTCAATTTTTGAAATACTTATATATTGAATTGAATACTCGTGCAAGTCATGCACCTATCATGTAATATCACAATGGATTATAGCAAAACACAATCTTATAGCTTCACTTAGCCTAGTTGATCACGGGAAAACACAGTCAAGACTCTTCTTAAGCCTAATTTACCAATAAATTCCTCCTTAGAAATGACTATATATACACAATTTCACCATTCAAGCTATTGTCTTAGTATATTTCAAAATTCAGAAATCATAATCATTCAACCATATTTGTGTAAGCAATGTAAGTAAATGAAATCAAAGTATACAAAGAAGATTTAGTGTAGTCCACACCATACTTGCTAGAGGGAGAGAGATGAAATTATAAAAAGAAAATTAGATTTACACAACGATAGTCCGTGCAATATTGATTAGAGGGAAAGAAAGGTAAAATCATATCAATTTAGAAATCTCTAACACAGTAGATCATACCAACCAAGCATAAATATATATAAAACCATTTTATTAGTTTCCCTTATTTCATAAATTATAGAAGATACAAGAAATGGATGATGGAGAAGATGAATATAAAAACAGAATTTGAGTCTTGTGGTTAAAGGGTTTGGACATAGAAGATGTGACGGTGAAGATTTGATGAAGGTGATAGAGTATGACGATGATAAAATGATGAGTGTGAACATGTGTGTTGGAATGAAATGACAGTGTGTTGAAAAGAAAGATATGTGAATATTTATGGAGTGATGGGTAAAGAAGATGAATGGAAAAAAATAATTACAAATGATGGATGACGAAATTAAAAGAAAAAAATGGCTAGGAAAAAATAATTAAAAATAATGATGAAGAAATTAGATAAAGAAAGTAAATAAAGAAAAATAATTAGAGAAATAATAAAAAATAAATAAATGAAATGTATAAGGCTGTTAAAATATACTAAAAGTGTGGTTGTTAAAAATGATCTCGATTGTTAGTCCAATGGAATAATAGAACAGGATTGTGTAGATAGCAAATTAGATATAAAAAGAAAGGTACTAGATAAAGATATTAAAACATAGGATAATATTAAACTTTTATATATTAGATACTGTAAATAGTGAGATAACACATTATGTTTTTTTTTATCTGACTTAAAAGTGTTATTCAAATTTGAGTCTATTATTAAATTTACTAATTTAATACTCACATTACATCGGACTCTCTATAGTAAAAACCCTTTAAATATTTGTGGTTTCGCTAAAAAGTTTCAATCTTTTCTTTATTTTATTTAGGCTTAATATCTCCGTTGATCTTCGTATTTGTATGAAAATCTCAATTTGGTCCTCAAGTTTTGAACTGTCTCAATTGGGTCATAATTTTTGTAAAAATGCACACATTTTACCCAAACTGTTAACTGATCTCAAACGAGCGTTAAATTTAACTAACGTGGTACGTGTTGGCTTAATCCCTTCTTGGTTCTCGTATTTGTGTGAAAATCTCAGTTCGGTCCTCAAGTTTTGAACTGTCTCAATTGGGTCATAATTTTAGTAAAAATGCACACATTTTACCCCAATCGTTAACTGATATCAAACGACGTTAAGTTTAGCTGACATGGTAGCCAGAGGACATGTTGACGTGTATTATTTAATTATATGTGTGCATTTTTACAAAAATTATAACCCAATTGAGACAGTTCAAAACTTGAGGACCGAACTGAGATTTTCACACAAATACGAGGACCAACAGAGGTATTAAGCCTTTTATTTATTCATCTTTTATAAGAATTTTTCTATATTAATTATAACTTTATTTGATTACATAAAACTAGAGCGTTCACATATATAAAAAGAAAAAAAAAAGCAACGGTGTTATTGTATTATTCACTTTTATGTATTTCAACCATGAACTCAATATTATTTAGGCCAGAAAAATCCTATGAAAGTCCTTCAACCTTACAACCTTAAAATGCATTTATTTAAAATGATTCATTAAGTATAATCATTCACTTCTGCATCTTTTATTGGTTCCCTTCATAACCTGCAAAATTGAATAATTTTAATGTTAATAACAATAAATAAAATAAAGCCTTTAATGTACAAAGTATAAGTGGAAAAGAACGGAATAACAAGCTTTTGGGGGCAAGAATGACAAAAACAAGTACTCTTTTAAATCTAATATCCAAGCATCCGAAGAGAATTGAATGTTCTTTTAGAAAAAATATTTGAAAAATATTCTTTAATACATTTAAATTTTTTACATTCATTTCACGCTACCCTTTCTTACGTTTAATTGTCTTCTTTTTCTAAAAAAAAAATATATTATTTGATACACCTAATTTTTTTACATTCATTTGATATTACATTTTTTTACTTTTTATTCTCTTCTTTCTTGAAAAAATACCAAAATTTATATTTTTATGACCATCTTACCTTATATTTTGTATCAAATGAATGTAAAAGTGTGTCATAGTACCATTACTCTTTCAAAATACAAAAGTCTATACTTTTATGACCATTTTATCCTTATATTATGTGTCAAATGAATGTAAAAATATGTCATGGTATCATTATTTCATAAATAATGTTAGGACCACATATAAAATACAGCTAACGTTTTAAATATTTTTTAATTAATTTAAATTTAAATACCTGAATTTTGGTTTTTATGATTACAAAGAAACTACTGATGGAGCGCAAGGTAGAGCGCGAATATTGCGAAGACAGTCTTGTTTTGTTTGACATGAAACTACAACAATGTTATCACTTTCCTGCGTCTTTGGTTCCGTAGAAAATGAATTACGTACAAAGATTATTGTATCTTTTTAATACAAATAGATATCAGAGAAAATAACTTTCAGTGACGAAGGGATAAACGAATACCATAACAAGCTTCCACAGCAAGCATTACAAACAAAAATCCTAATATGAATGAATTTCTCGACATATCTTTCAAGAAGTTACAACAATCTCACTATATGATGATGAAATTTAGAACCCAGACGTTTGTGATGATGATGTTCTAATTCTTACATTATTTATAGGAAAGGACAAGGTTTTTTAATGACTGCATCAATGCAAATTATGCAAAAAAGTTTCCTTAACTTTAATTCTAGTTTAATATTATATTGTTAAATATTTAAACGTATATTTTTTCTCTAAATTATTATAAAAAATTGTTTTATTCTTAAATTAAATTATAAAGTATTGAATCTTTAAATTACATAAAAATCATTTAAAGCATCTCCTAAATAAAAAAATAGTTTAAATCGAAATTTTGATTAGGATGATAAAGAACTTATCGTTAAAAATCTAAATGTGAGTCCAAGTCTCATTGAATAGTATTGAGAAAGTAGAACATCATATAAGATTGAAGATACATTAATTAACTTATTATCTTAAGGTTTTTGGTTGACAGTAGTGTCAATCCCTTATGTGGTTAGATATCTTATTGGTGTCATTGTGCAAAAACGCTGTTTAACGTCACACGGTAGTCGTCGGTTAAAGATAAGCGCGACGTATATTGATGACCGGTAGCATTTCCGTAAATAAGTTGACAATATAGGCGTCCGTTAGGTTGATCTCTGACGTCTATAGAATTTTAGATGTCGGCCCTTCCAACATGACGTCTATATTTCTGATCGTTAGGTGAAAAGTCATTTCCTTCAGCCTTATAAACGTCGGTTCGTTTGGGGCTTCGACGTCTATATGGCGGAAATTAATGCTGTTCACCTACCTATCAGACATATAAACGTCGGTCCCCTGCTAACTGACGCCTATAAGTCTGCCGGGAGGTGAATAGTCACTCTTTTCAGCCTTATAGATGTTGGATCCCACCACATTGACGGGGACCCTGACGTCTATATGGCGGAAATTAATGCTCCTCACCAACCTGTCAGACATATAGACGTCGGGCTCATTGTAACTGACGCTTATATGTCTGTCAAGCAGGTGAATAGTCATTATTTTCAGCGATATAGACATCGGATCCCGCCACATTGACGTCTATAATCCTACCAGGTATGTGAAAAGTCATTCGTTTCCGCCCACGAGACGTCTCATCCCGCCAAGCCGACGTCTATATGCAACAAAAATATTAATTTTTAAATCGAATGGACGTCACATTAGTCAGGCGTCCGACGTATTTGCTATTTTAAACGTCAGTTCTGTGTACAACAGACATTCAATTTCTTTTTAAATAACACTGCGAACCAGCGGTTTGCGAACCAACACTTTGATCGTCTTTGCCTTTTCTCTCCGTTGCTCTGCATTTCTAGGTAAGTTTCCTCTCCTTTTAACTATTTAAAGTTGTTTTTACTCCGATTAAAGTAATCTTTGATGTATTATCTCTCATTTGAACCTATTAAAATGAGTTTTCGTTGTGTTTTGGTGCAGTTTTTTTGTTGTGTCTTTCTGTAGCGTAATGCACCTTCTCCCTTTGCTAGTTTCCTCGTAAGGAAAACTTGCGTTTTTTGGATTTCTCACGGCATTTCAATCGAAGGACGAACTTGGGTCGTTGCCAATGTCCATTCTCACTGTATTCTTTTTCATTGGCGGTCGGAATGGACCTGGGCAACGATCCAAGTTTGTCTTTGGGTTGAAATGCCATGAGAAATTCAAAAGACGTAACTTTTTCTTACGAAGAAACTAGTAAAGGAAGGAGGTGCTACTACGTTACCCCAAGACACGACAAAAACCGCACAAAAACACAACGATCACTTCATAGACGTCGGTTAATGTACAAACCGATGTCGATTAATGTACAAACGGTTAATGACAACGCTTGTGGTTCATGGTGGAGCGATGAGGTTGCTCGCGATTCTGGGTGTTTATGGTGGATGTTGCGGCGCTCGCGGCATTGGCGACAAGAGAAGGATAAGCAATGGCGTGATTCATTGTGTAGGTGGTGGCACGTGATGGAGGATGGTTGTTTGACGAGATGAGCATGGTGGTTGGCCGTGGCGGCGAGGATGATGGAAAATGACTGATGCTAGTTTCACTAAAAAAAAATCACGTAATATAATGCTGCCACATCAGCATTTTAAATATGCACCATGTCATCACAATTAGACAGCGTTATGAAAAGTTAACGGATAATTGACTCAATTTTACAAGTTTTTGGACCCAATCAAGATCGAAAAAGAAAACGATGACCCACTTAAAATTGACCAACAAATACGAGGACCAACATAGGGCTTAAACCTTAAAAATAATTTGAATTTAGAAAGTTAAAATTAAGATATTATTTGTATGTGTTCTTAACCTTTTTCTTATTAAACTAAATAAATAAAATTAATGCTTCAATAATTTATATATGACATATTAAATATAATATTTTAATAATTATTTTTCATTAAAATATTAAAAATATTTGAAGTCTTATTTTTTGCAAGTTACGTATAATATTACAAAAAAACATGTTTGACGTATACGAAACAATAAAATTTAAATTATTTAATAATTTTTTTATTAACATCATATTAAACTAGATTAAATAATATATTGTTTACAAATAAATATAGGAAAACCTCTATACCTGTTATATATATATATATATATATATATATATATATATATATATATATATATATATATATATATATATATATATATATATATAAACTTATTACTTATTTTATTTATAAAATTTATATGTAGAGAAAAAAGTATTAGAATATAAATATTTTTCTAAAATTAATTTAAATAAATTAATATTAAAATAAAGGGAATATTAAGATTTAAAAATGAAAACATATTTATTTATAATTTGATAAATAGGAAGTTATGATTAAGATATTATTTGAAATTATGTTAATAAAATAAATCACAAATTTATTCATTTGTATATATAATATTTCCTTATTGGTCTAAAATAAGATCATAGATCATCAAAATAAGAATATATTACATTAACAAATAAATACAGAAACCTTCTATTAAAGTAAAATAGGTGAAAAAAAGTCTTAAAAATATGCGACCGATCAAAGATTAAAAAATAAATAAAAATTAAGATTTCATATTAAATGACTTTTGTAATGTTAAGTCCATTCTCTCTTATAAATAGTTAAAGGATTTGTGCAATTGAAGAATTAAGTTACAAAATTATCATTAACAAATTTTCAGATTTCAAATTTTGTCATTATCTTTATAGTTTGGAAGAGATGTCAAAGAATTCATTGATATTGTCATTCTTGTTTGTAATTGTTGCTATGGAAGTTTGCTGTGGTATGTGTTCTTCCTTCTTCATCTGATATTATTTAGATTTGAAAATTGATATTTTGACACATATAAGTTTTATATTCATTTGACCTTATTTGTTTTTACGTTTTTTTTTTCAAAAAATTATAAAAGTTCTTTTTTCAGATTATTTTATTTTTGTTATATGTGTCAAATTAATAAGGTATAATACCTTTTTTGTTTTAGTTTTGGTTGGAAATATTCGAAATGGTCCCTATTTTATTTTTGTGCTTAATTTAGTTTTTTTTTTTCTGTTCAATGTAGTTCTAAAAAACGTAATTTGTATTCAATTTAGTCCTTGTTTGTGGTTCACAAAGTTTGTAAAAAGGATGAAATTGAACACAAATTACGTTCTTTAGGACTACATTGAACAGAAAAATAAAATGGGGGCTATTTCAAATATTCCCAACGGGACAAAAAAGGTATTATATCAATTAATAATATACCTTTACTCTTTAGATTTATATTAAAAACATATATTTATGTTTGTAGGAGATTCACTTTCAAAGGATATAGTAGTACTTGCATGTCAAGACTTGGGAGATTGTTACACACACGCAAACGTTCTGCCTTGTAGTCCTGAATTCATTTCTTGCTATGAGGGATATTGTGTTTGCAATCATAAGAATTTCAAACCAGGTACTATAATTTTAATTAATTTAAAATGTTAATCCTTTTGTAAATTAATATAAAGTTATTTTTCATATGTAATCTCCTGTACTTAATTTCACTGTCTTATCGATGTTCAAAGCATAATTATCATTCTAAGAAGCACATAATTCTCTTAATATATGTTGATTTCATCTTTATTTATTAATATAAAAATTTATCAAAGTTTAAATTCAAATATTTCTTTTGTCATTCTTGTCAGAAAAGAGTGGTTTTTCAAATATTTTTTGAACTTAGATTCTACTGAAACTGTAGTACTGATTCATTAGACTTCGACATTCATTTTAATATTTTAAAATATATTAAAAAATTTCTATTTATTATAAATATTCTGCAAAGAAAGAATACCAATTTTTTTTTTTAATATTTTTCACTTATATCTTCCATATTACTTTTATTAACACTAATTTTTTTTTTCAAATTTGCAGGTAATTTGATTTGAAGGAACCGAGAGTCACGATGGAATCATTCTACTTAGTGAAAGTTTTTAATAAATGTTAGGATTTCATTATTCAATAGCTATGACAGGTTTTCTAGCCTGAATAATATTGAGAACATGTATGGTTCATGGTTGAAATATATACAAGTGAATTAATGCAATAAAGGTGTCTCTATTTTTCTTTTGTTTTTCTTTTTGTGAACATTCACTCCAAAAAAATAGGATTTTTTGTGACCAAAATTTGGTGATAAATATAAATTGTCACAATTTGCATTTTATTTGTGAGTAATTTTTTATTTGTCACAAATAATATTCACAATAGTAACAAAATTAAAAAATAATCCTCAATAATTATATTTAAAAAAATAAAAGTATATGCCATATATATTTACTAAAAAAAAATAATAAAAGAATTACTCTATTGTTTGATTTAGGTTGTGACATTGATTGTTCTAAGTTGTTAATTTAGGCTATAATATTTGATGAAGAGTGTAAGCTACAAGGGTTTAAATGCATGTGATGAACTAAATGATGTGGTCTTGAAGTTCTAACTTATTTTAAGTGTATATGTTAGGTTTGATTGTGGTTAATTTGTAATTGGTATGTTTGGTAGATTGTTTGAAGCTTTGATGTTAGGATTAACATGATTGGATCTGAATAATTATAAAATTTCATTTTTTGCTATTATGCAAACTTGGCGGGCGAGAAGCTATGTTGTTAAACGAACCAAAGTTAGATAGGTCACTAACTTGGTGGTCACTAGGTGATGATATTCTTGCTGAGCAATTCCAAAGTCAAAGAGTTCACTAACTCAGTTGTTTCAGGACGCGTTTGGACTTTGTTGGGTGAATTTGGGGAATTAAATTCCTGAGAGCTCTAGTGCCATTTTCCCTACACAACGATTGAGATCATTGAGTGATTTATTTCTAAAAGTTTTCCATTATTAGAGTCATCGATTGAGACTTCTAGTTGTTAGGTGAGTAGGCCCTCAGACACTATTCGTTGAGCGAGTGGATACTTTCACTAAGTGGGACTAACAAAGTTACTCAGACATTCTTATGATTATTGATTTTGGTATGTGTAATATAATCTTATAAGTTGTTAAGGAAATTATTTGTGTATGTGATCAGTATGAGGATGGTGTTCACTAATCCAAGGTGGATTAGCTTAAGTTCTTTAGTCTATGCATTGATATATGGATTCAATATTAGAGGTTATCTTGACACTCTAATAACCATCCAAACTTATGTAAAGGAGGATGGGTTATGTGGTGACAAATAGTTGGAAGTCTTAGTCTAAAGACTTTACCTTGGTCTGAATGGACTAATCTTGTGAGTGGTAGAATGAAACTCATTGGCTCTACAGAACTATAGAGGTTACCCACAAGTGCAAAACTTGCCAAAGTCTAATATCATTACATATATCTGGATGATTGAGTCTTGCCTAATTTTTAATTTGTTATATGCTTAAGTCTATGATTTCTTAGAGTGATGTTAACTTTAGTTCTATTAGATAAAAATCTTTTATAATAGCTTATCCTTTTTCTATTTGATTTTGTTTTATATTTGTTTTTTTTTAATGATCGCCTTCATTGGTTTGAAAGAAATAGGAATTCACTCAATTCAAAATGAAAGAAATGCAATCATTTAGTTTGTTTAGGCTTGACTATAAAACCTTTTGTTTTTTAAGTTTCCTTTTCTTCTGGTTATAGTTTCTCAGTTATAAAACATTTATATATGTTTATGCTGATATGGTTATATTTTGATGATTAAATTGTTATAGTTATATTTTGACTATAATCTCATTTCTTTGACTTGCTTTTTGATTATTGATCATGTGATACTTTTTAATAATATTACTTTATTAAAAAAGAATGTTAGGACTCTTATAAATTAAATTTGAATTTGAAAGTCGATTTTCCAGAGAAAGATGTTAAGGCTTTGTTGTGTCCATCTTAAAATTACGTTTAATTAAAGGTTTAATTACTTCTTTTGTCCCCAGTTTGGTTGAAGTGTGTCAAATTCGTCCCCCTTTTAGAAAAATGTCAATTTCGTCCCCATATAGAAAAAAATTGTATCAATTAAGTCATTTCCGTTAAAAATCATTGCTTTCAAAACTCACTTTATCCACTACAATATCAGGGATCAGACCCATGAAGTGGTTATTATTCAAAACTCACTTTAAGTTTTTGACACCATTAGTTTGTATTTAACGGAAATGACTTGATTGACACAAATTTTTTCTATATGGAGACAAAATTGACATTTTTCTAAAAGAGGGACAAATTTGACACACTTCAACCAAACTGGGGACAAAAGAAGCAATTAAACCTTTAATTAAATGACTAAAGTTGATGTAATTTCTAAACATTTATTTTTTTTCCTAAAAATTAAACAAAGATGTGTTAAATACTATTTTAGTTACTTATTTATTAAAAATTGAAAAATATTTAAAAAATTATTTATCTGGATTTTTTTATGTTACTTCCTCATATTTCTATTCACAATAGAAAATAAGAAGTCGGTAGTAGTTTATAAAATTATTAGTCAGAGTTGATACTTTAGTTTTATAAAGTTTTGATACATTTTAGTATTTAAAAAGAAAAATTATACTTCAATAGTTAACATTGTTACGAGTATAAGATTGTACAAACCATTATACTCAATACACATACAAATCATATAATAAGAATCGATATTTTAGAGGGTTCCAAAAATTTTATTTCAAAGAAAATATTTTAAAAAATACATTCTATTATATTTAAATTATTTTAATAATTATGTTTTAGATATAAGACGAGAAGTGTGTGATGATACATATATTTTATGTTATTTATTTTAAGTATGCTTCGCGTAAAAACTTTACATATTTCTATTGAATTTTAATATCCATATATATATATATATATATATATATATATATATATATATATATATATATATAACTAGGTTAAAATATGGTAGATAAGAAGATACATACTATCCTACATATAACTCAATAACTCATTATTATATAAAAGTAATATAAAATACATAATTATAATACAAAGTCAATTCAAAATTTAATTAAAATTATAACTACCAAAGATCCAATATAGAATAACTGTTATTTTATTGTAAATGAATATTAATATTAAATTAAACATCATATATAAATATATATATAAGTAAAATACATAATTATAATACAAAGTCAATTCAAAATTTAATTAAAATCATTAACTACCAAAAGATCCAATATAGAACAATTGTTATTTTATTGTAAATGAATCTTAATGTTAAGAAAGTCCATTCTCTCTTATAAATATAGATAAAGGATTTGTGCAATTGAAGAGTTAAGTTACAAAATTATCATTAACAAATTTTCATATTATAGTTTGGAAGAGATGTCAAAGAATTCATTGATATTGTCATTTTTGTTTGTAATTGTTGCTATGGAAGTTTGTTATGGTATGTGTTCTTTATCTGTTCAATGTTATTATTTAAATTTAAAAAATTATACTTAAATTTTTTATATTCATTTGACATTATATTTTTTCATATTTTATTTTTTTTGAAAAATATTATAAAAAATTATTCTTTTAAGATTATTTTATTTTTAGTAGATGTGTTAAATAAATATTTTTTATATTTATATTAAAAATATAGATTTATGTTTGCAGGACGTTCAGTTTCAAAAGAAGCATACACAGAGAAAAGTGATATAGTTGTAATTGCATGTCAAGACGTGGGAGATTGTTACAAACACTCAAGCGCTCTACCTTGTAATCCTGAATTCATTTCTTGCTACGAGGGATATTGTAATTGCAATCATAAGAATTTCAAACCAGGTACTATAATTTTAATTAATTTAAAATGTTAATCCTTTTGTAAATTAAAATAAAGTTACTTTTTATATGTAATCTCTTCTACTTAATTTCACTGTCTTATCGATTTTCAAAGCATAATTATCATTCTAAGAAGCACATAATTCTCTTAATATATTTGATTTCATCTTTATATATTAATATAAAAATTTATCAAAGTCTAAATTCAAATATTTTTTTTGTCATTCTTGTCAGAAAAGAGTGTTTTCTCAAATATTTTTTGAACTTATGTTCTACTGAAATTGTTACTGATTCATTAGACTTCGACATTGATTTTAATATTTTAAAATATATTAAAAAATTTCTCTTTGTTATAAATATTCGGCAAAGAAATAATATATACTCTACTGTGAGTAGTAAGGCGGACGACCGGTCTTGGCGGTCGGGATTGATCTTACGTAAGAAAAATCTTGGAGAATTCACTATCATGTCAGCACGAGATAGTCCTGCATTCTCCATGCTCGTCGAAGTGCTGAGACGAAACGATCGATATGACCAAAGCGTTGAGTCGCTAGGTCGCCGAACGGGGGGACCGACAATCGAGTAGACCTCATCAGCATTCGGGAACGGTGCACACGATGCGTTGTCGTGTCCGCATGACTGTCTAGTCAACCGGTTCGGCGCCAAGACAATCGAACATGCTCCTGATCGGCCGCGCCGCCCCGCGCACCCGTCCGCGCCTAGGGAACATGACCATTCTCCAATGGAACATGTTCCAAACCGGCCCCGCCGCCGCGCTCCCGTCTGCGCCTAGGGAACATGACCATTCTCCAATGGAACATGTTCCAAACCGGCACCGCTGCCGCGCGCCCGTCCGCGCCTAGGGAACATGACCATTCTCCAATGGAACGTGTTCCTAATCGGCCGCGCCTCCGCCGCCGCACGTCCGTGTAACTAGAATGCTCATCGGAATCTTCTTCCTAATCCACCGCATCAGAGCTAAGAGAGGCGGCAGCCTGCGACAATTTTCTTGTTTTATAGGTAAATCATTACGTCATCAACATCGTACGACTCGGACGGAGACAAGCACGACCATCGATTCACCAGGAGAAAGCGATCCCGCCGGGAATGACCGGCCGGACCATAGGAGCCTGATCACGCTTACTCAGTCCTGGTAAGGAAAAGGATTAAATCAAGATTAAGGTAAAACGCGATTACAAGAGATGAGCCGTGGATTGGGCCGCGATTAAAGATTGCTTATCCTTGGCCCATCAAGAGCACTATAAATATAAGCCACAGGTGAAAGGTAGTTGGTTACATTGAATGCACATTTATTTTCACATTCTCTTTCTATCACTAGAATTCTGACTTGATCGTCGGAGTGCCATCAGCAGGTACCCGACCGGACGGTTCTTACGAGGTGAACAGGATAAGCAGGAGACGGCGAGTAAGGGGGACAGACGGAACAACGCAAGGAATCGTGTGGAAAGTAAAGTATCCAGATTCTACCGGAACATTATGGCGCCCACCGTGGGGCCGGAGGATTATAACCAATGGTGACCACAAGAAACGCTAGTGCTGAGGAGCATACTGAGATGTGGAGGGCGATGGAGCAGCGAATGGCGGAGATGCAACGGAAGCATGAGGAGGAGATGGCGGCTGTAAGGGAAGAATGTTTGGCCCAAATAGCCAAGTCCAAGGGCAAAGGAACCGAGAATGAGGAAAGGAGCACGGGGGATAAGCAAGACCGCACGGTGGTGTTGGAGGAAGAGAGGGCAGAGCATAGAAGTGCCCGGACAGAGGGACGAGGGAAAGGAGTTAGGGAAGATGAGGGGGATAAAGAAGACAATCACATGTTGGTAAAGGTGGAGGGACCTACGGTCCCAGTGCCTTTTACCAGGGAGATTATGGAGGTGCATATTTCGGAGCAGTTCGTCCCACCCCAGTTCAAGGTGTATGATGGGTCGACCGACCCTGCCGCCCACATTAAATCATTCACCAACGCTATGACGTTCCAGACTGGGTGCGACGCCATCTGGTGCCGCGCCTTCTCATTATCTTTGGAAGGAGAAGCCTTGGATTGGTTTAACACACTGCCCAGCAATTCCATTGCTAATTTCAAAAGTTTGGGTGAGGTCTTTAAAAAGCAGTTCGCCGCTTGTAACATGGATAAGGAAAGGGGAAAGAGGAGTCCCTGAAACAGGGGAAAGAGGAGTCCCTGAAATCCTTCATGGATCAATATCAGAAAACAGTCCGGAGGGTTAAAGGCCTCGGCCTGGAGTTGGCTTTGCAGTACGTAATGTCCGCCCTGCGACCAGGCCCTTTCAAGGACAGCATATGCCGGACTACCCCCCAAACCATGGAGGAGTTGCGTCAGCGGGCGGCAGATGAAGCTCGGGTGGAAAACATGAAGCAGAATTATCGAAGAGAACAACAAGAGGCCAAGGCCAAAAAGAACGAAGGCAAGAAAATCGAGGATCAAGGCAATAGACCGCCGGGACCGAGACTGAGGGAAGGGCCGAGAGGCCCGAAATTCCCACATTATACTCCCCTCAACGCTCCTCGCGCCCGAATACTTCAGGAAGCGTTGAGCGCCCAAATTTTACCGACCCCTAATAAGCGTCCAACTCCTCCGGGAGCGGATACGAGCAAACACTGCATGTACCATCAGAATTCCGGGCATGACACTGAAGACTGCGTCACCCTGAGGGACAAGATTGAAGAGTTGATTCGTATGGGGCGGTTGCAGCAATATGTAAAGAGAGAAGACGCTCGGGAGCGAGAGGAACTACCCCGGCGGGGGCACTCTTACGCGAGGCCGGCTAGCCCTCCGTGGAATCTCAGGAGAGAAACGCAGTATCGAACATACAACTGACTTCCTAGAGAAGAGGAAAGACGGACGACGGACAGAAGGGACAGGAGTCGCAACAGAGAGGCACCGAGAGGGCCTCTAAGAGGGACTATTAACACGATTTCCGAAGGCTTTGCAGGAGGCGGATCCACATCATCCGCCAGAAAAAGAAGTATCCGGACACTGAGATCGATACATGTTGTGGACGTCTCGAAAAGGTCAATGCCGCCCATCACCTTTTCGGATGAGGACTTTCACGCCCCGGGTCCCGACCAGGACGATCCAATGGTCATCAACATTGAGGTGGCCCGCTATGGGGTGAGTAGGGTGTTGGTGGATCAGGGCAGCTCGGTCAACATATTGTACTGGAAAACTTTCCTACAAATGGATATCTCGGAAGACCTTGTCGTCCCTTATGACGAACAGATAGTGGGATTCGCGGGAGAACGAGTGGACACGAAAGGTTATATCGACCTGAATACCCGCCTGGGAACAAGACAGGAGAGCGAGGAGATGAAGGTAAGGTTCATACTGGTGGAGGTAAGTACTGCGTATAACTTCTTGTTGGGACGGTCGTGCCTCAACGCGTTCGAAGCGATCGTATCCACCCCTCATTTGACAATGAAGTACCCTACCCGAAGGGGAACCATATGCACCTTCCGAGCTAACCAAAAAACGGCAAGGGAGTGTTATGCGGCCGGACTGCGCATATACCCGAAAGAGGAAAGGAGGAAGATAAGCAGGTCAGAGGTCGCTTTGGCAGACCTCGATCCAAGGACCAACACGGACGATCGGTTGGAACCGGTAGGGGAAACCCAACCGATATTGATAGGGAGCAAAGCCGACTAGACCACACCATTGCGAGAGGATTACCGGGGGAAATTGAGAAGCAGTTACGAGACATGCTGTGGAGGAACAAGGATTTATTCGCCTGGACGGCAGCGGATATGCCGGAGATTCACCCGTCCGTCATGTCCCACAAACTGTCCTTATACAAAGAAGCCCGTCCAGTATCCCAAAAGAAAAGAAAGATGGGAGATGAAAAGAGGAAGGTGGTAGAGAGCGAGGTGCAAAAGTTAAAAGAAGCAGGTTTCATCAAAGAGGTGACCTATACAACTTGGTCTGCCAATGTGGTTATGGTGAAGAAGGCAAATGGGAAATGGCGGATGTGCACTGATTACACAGACCTGAATAAGGCATGCCCCAAAGATTCTTACCCCCTACCAAGCATAGACGCGTTGGTAGACGGCGCCTCCGGGCACAAAATACTGAGTTTTTTAGATGCTTACTCGGGATACAATCAAATCCCGATGTACATCCCCGATCGGATAAAGACTGCCTTCATGTCGGATCGGGCCAATTATTGCTACGAAGTGATGCCGTTCGGCTTGAAGAATGCCGAAGCTACTTATCATAGGCTGATGGACAGGGTTTTCGCCAGGCAGATTGGGCGTTGCATGGACGTGTATATTGATGACATGGTAGTTCGGTCACCTAATGAGAAAAGCCATTTACGTGACTTGGAAGAAGTCTTCGGCGAGGTCCGGAGATATGGTATGAGGTTAAACTCAGCAAAGTGTACCTTTGGGGTAGCCGGGGGAAAATTCCTTGGGTTCATGTTAACCTTCAGAGGCATTGAGGCCAATCCGGACAAGTGCGAGGCAATTTTGAAGATGCCGAGCCCAACGACTCTGAAAGACATCCAGAGATTAGTCGGACGTCTCACGGCCTTATCCCATTTCATCCCTAAACTAGTAGAACGAGCACGACCGATCATGAAGAAAATGAAAAAGGAGGTTGTCGGCAAGTGGGACGGTGAGTGCGAGCAGGATTTCACCCACGTAAAGGAAATCTTGATGAACCCACCAATAATGAACCGACCAGATGAGGGCTCGAAACTTCACGTATACCTGGGGGTTTCGGATACGGCTATAAGCGCCGTTTTGGTTAAGGAAAGTCCCACCCCTAAACTAGTGTACTTTGTCAGCCGGACGCTGCAGGACGCCGAAACCAGGTACCGTCTGGTGGAAAAGGTCGCGTTGGCATTGCTCCACGCCGCACGGCGATTGAGACCTTACTTCCAGAGTCATCCGGTGGTCGTCCGGACCAACCATCCGATCTCTAAGGTACTAAGGAAACCCGACCTGGCGGGACGAATGGTGGCGTGGGCCGTGGAATTATCCGAATTCGGAATGCGTTACGAGCCGAGGGGCTCCATAAAAGGCCAGCACCTTGCGGACTTCGCAGCAGAATTGCCACCGGCACTAGACGATGAATGAAATTTGTATGTGGACGGAGCCTCAGGCAAGAACACGAGTGGCGCGGGAATCGTCCTCGAGGGTCCAAACGGTTTCCTCTTGGAGCATTCCCTCTTATTTAAGTTCAGAACTTCTAACAACCAGGCGGAGTATGAGGCTTTAGTGGCCGGTCTTGGATTAGCTAAGGATATGGGAGCCAAGAAGGTAACCTGCCGAACCGATTCACAGTTGGTGGTCAGACAGATGAATGGCGAGTTCCAGGTGCAAGAGGACCACCTCTCTAAGTATTTCCATAAGGCATCAGCCTTGATCGCCGAGTTCAAGAAGGTGGATATCCTTCACATTCCCTGAGAGCAGAACGCTCGGGCGGACGTACTGTCCAAACTATCATTCGACAAGGAGAAAGGGCAGTTGACCACGGTCATCCGTCAAGTCCTTCTGCAACCGTCCATCGAATGTTGTGCCATCGCCACGAACATTGCCGACTGACGGGGGGAGATAAGGGGACTAATAAAAAAACAAGACGACGGAGGAGCTTTGCGACCGGAAGAGGCTAAGAAGATAGCTCGCTTCTTACTCATCGGCGACGACATGTATAGAAGAGGATTCTCCACTCCTTTGCTCAAATGCATATCCAAAGAAGAAGCACAATACGTGATGGACGAACTCCATAACGGGATTTGTGGCTTCCATTCCGGACAGAGGACTTTGAAGGCCCGGATACTTTGAGCTGGCTATTATTAGCCTTCTATGGAGGAAGACTCTCGCATCGTCACTCGAAAATGTATGCAATGCCAAGCGCATGCCGGTGATCTCCGAACACCACCGCATCCCTTGCACTCCCTCGTAGCCCCATGGCCTTTTTCGCAATGGGGCATGAACATTGTAGGACCATTCCCGATCGGTCCAGCCCAGAAAAAGTTCCTTCTAGTAGCGGTTGATTACTTCACCAAGTGGGTGGAAGCCGAACCCCTGGCGACCATCACGGCAGGTCAAGTCCAAAAATTTTGCTGGAAGCTGATTTGCAGGTTCGGTCTCCCAAGGACGATCATCACCGATAATGGCAGACAATTCATAGACAAGAAACTGGGGGAATTCTACCAGAATTTAGGAATCAAACATGTAACTAGCTCGGTCGAACACCCACAAACGAACGGATAAGTCGAAGCTGTGAACAAAACTATAGTGACGGAGTTGAAGAAAAGACTGGGCGAAAAGAAGGCGGCGTGGGTGGAGGAGTTGCCAGAAGTCCTGTGGGGGTACAGATGCACCCCGCACGACACTACAGGAGAAACCCCTTTTAACTTAACGTACGGAGTGGACGCCATGCTTCTTGTGGAGTTGGGGGAACCCTCGCTAAGAAGACAAGTGGAGGATATAGCCCTGAACGATCAAGAACTCCGAGTCGAACTCGACACCGTTGACGAACGTCGTGATCGGGCAACGCTAAGGGCGGAGGCATGCAGAAGGATGGTAGAAAGGAGGTACAACACCAAGGTCCGCCTGCTGGATTTCCACGAAGGGGACCTTGTATGGCGCAAAACGAGGGAAGCAAGGCGAACGTCTTCACACGGAAAGCTAGCCGCCAAGTGGGAAGGCCCTTTCCGAGTCGTGGCCACCCTCAACAACGGAGCCTACCGCCTCGCGCGACCGGATGGACAGATGTTCCCCAATACATGGAATGCAACCCATCTCAAGTTTTATTTTAGTTGAAAATGACACGTTGTAACTGAGACAAGTACTTCATGAGTAATACATACAGGGTCGTTCCAGACATCTCCACCAAATACGAACAAGAATTCTTAAGGCAGATGGGATCCGTCCCTCAGCCATGGGATCCGTCCCTTCCGAGCGGCATTTAAGAGGCACTTACCTGCCCTTGAAAAGCGTAAAGGGATCCGTCCCTCGAAGCAACGTCTAGGAAAAAGGCATTTACCCGCCTTCTCCTGGCTAAGTCATGGGATCCGTCCCTCTAAATAACAATGGACGATTACAAATAAAGGGGGGGCGCAGATACGACCCCCTAACCTAAAAGAAATAAATAAAAGGAAAACAAATAAGCATTGAACCGAATGTTTGTATTGATTGTACTTCCCCAAATCGAGATGAAGTATGGTTTACACAAAAAGAAATTCATGAGTAGGTCGAACCCCAAACACTAAATATTCCTAAGTATTTGAAAGCTGACCCCACTCCGACAAAAAACTTAAACATTTAAAAATAAAAATCAAGCGTCGCCCGTCTCATCCGGGCCGTCTTCGATGGTCCTCCCTTCCCCACCTTCGGTCTCACCACCCTCGTCAGTCGGAAGAGTTGCTCGCACTGGACCCATCACCCCGTCACAAACGTCTTGATAGAGATCGAAGCCGGAGATCATAGGGTCCACCTTCAACAAATATTCCACTTGGCGCAGGGCCTTGTTGAACCCCTCTTCATGCTCCAGGATGACCGTCGCGTCCAGTTGAGCGAAATCCTCTTTGACTTGAACCAACTCGGCGCTCGTTTTCTTTTGGGCTTCGCCGGCAGCAAGTAGTTCTTGGGTCAGCTGTTCGCTCTGTGCGGCCAGTTCATCCCCACTATTTCCCAAGCAGCGTACCTCTACCTTCAGTTTCTGGTTGTCCTCGGCCAAATCGGTACCACGGGCCTGGGCGACTGTCAAAGCCTTCTTGGAATTGGCCAATTGAAGTCTGGTCTCTTCCAAGTCCGCTTGCAACTTGGCAAATTTTTCGCCACACTCCTCATGATCCTTGGCCAGTGACTCCAACCGGCGACGAAGGGCAGCTGCCGACTCTTGCTCTTCAGCTAACTCCCGAAGCAGATCGCGTCCCTCTCAGACTTTACCCTTCTCACGGGCATTCATGGCCATCATGAACCCTCGAGCCATCATCTCGGCAGCCGCTGCATAGAGCTCCCCTTCGGACAGAGGGTCGATGACCGTCCGTTGCGACGAGCTGGCCCGAACTTCCAATCGCGAGGCGGCATCAAATGCCGGATCGAAAATGCCGGTCGGTAAAGGAATGGAGGACGAGCTCCCACTTCGGCGACCCTTCTTGGAGGCAAACTTACCCTCTGCGCGGGATTTCCTTTTTCGCTCCAGAGGCACCTCCGAATCTGGAAGCGACTCTGAGGATTGCACAGTAATGAGTTGAGCGTTTGGAGGAGGTTGGGGTTCAGGTACCCGACCGGTGGCAATAACTTCGGTGGGATGAACCTCTACAGTCACCAGCTCCGATTGAGGAATGCCGACCGGAATTTGAGTGGTAGGAGCTGAACTTGAAGCAACGGAAGGACGCTTCGGTCCTTACGGCACGTCCCCCCCCCCCCCCCCCGGCAACGTTGGGAGGAAGCTAACCATCCAGTTTGGCGAGGACCGGGCACCGACATGTATCCTGAAAGAGAAAGAAAAACTTAGACAAGTCAAACCAAGGTATTTAAAGGAAAATCCAAATCAAAGCATACCAAAAGCAATTTGGTCAAAATCTTCATATTTTAAACAATCGACGAAACCATGGGCGCTTAGCTGACGGGGCAGGGCGTTTATTGTCCGAACGACATCTCTCTCCGCCGCAGTTAGCAACCTGACGGCATATGCGCTTATTTTTCGAGGGGCTTCGGTCCAATAAAAGGGGAACCGAGGCCCTCCATCAGAATAAAAAAATTCTGCCCGTTCGGATTCCTTGATTATTATCTTAAAATACCGCTTTTTGAAATTTTTAAACGAGTCCGAAAAGGGCTTGAACAAAGTCCGATCGTGCACCGAGGACAATGACACCCATCCCCTTCGCGGAACAGGACGGACGTTGAAGTAATGAAGAAACACCCGCGCCATGGGCGTTATTCCTACGGCGGCGCATAAAGAAGTAAAGGCTTGAACGACCGCCCATCCGTTGGGATGCAACTAACTAGGAGCAACGTCCAACTCCTTCAAGACCGATGCTTGGAACTCGGTGAACGGGATCCTCATGTACATTTGGTCGAACATATAAGTATACACGAAGAAGAAGTCTTCTACCGATGATCCTTTCCCGTGAAATACCCGTTCGTTCGGATGACTGACACCAAGACGGAACAAGCGTGCATCTTCGACGTCACGCGCTATATACGACCGCTCGGACCACCACGACAAGTCATCACAAGTTCCAAAGTCCGACGTATACTCGTTAACGTTTGGGGAAGCCCAACGATAACCCCGGATCCGAGGCCAGCCACCGGCCGGTTCAGCCGTTTCTGGATCCACGCGAACCCCACCCTTCAACAGAAAAATGGCAATACCATTCGTCAGTCGGTCGGCCTCTGGAGAAGGTGGCATCTCCTCATCAGAATTGGCTTCAAGGAAGGACGATGATACCGAATCCGAAGAGGAAATCCTCCTTTCCCCGCCAGTTGAAATCCCCCCCACCACGGCGGTCCCTGACGGACCCGCTGCACAGCCACCTGCACCGCTGGTCACCTCTGCCCCGCCAGCCCCGCCGCAACCCGATGATTCCTCGGAAGAATGAACGCTGACCACCGCCATTTATTACCTGAGAGTTGGAGAATCGGAAGAGTTAGAGGAAAGAAAGGTGTTTGGCTCCTCACCATCACCTCTATTTATAAGCGAAATTTTGAAAACCGCCGAAGAACCAGCGCCATCATATCATCCCACGTCCAACGGCCCAGATGCAAGACGGTTAGACTCCCATAGGGCCATCTTCCAATCGTGAAGCGCCACGTCCTTTTCCCGCCCAAAGCATGAGAGGGAAGTGGAACCGTTACCCTGTTTCATTTCAAACCCTTTCGGGCACTACGTGACCTCAGGCTTGGGAGGCTTGTGTACTGTGAGTAGTAAGGCAGACGACCGGTCTTGGCGGTCGGGAGTGACCTTACATAAGAAAAACCTTGGAGAATTCACTATCATGCCAACACGAGATAGCCCCACATTCTCCATGCTCGTCGAAGTGCTGGGACGAAACGATCGATATGACCAAAGCGTTGAGTCGCTAGGTCGCCGAACGGGGGGACCGACAATCGAGTAGACCTCATCAGCATTCGAGAACGGTGCACACAATGCGTTGTCGTGTCCGCATGACTGTCTAGTCAACCGGTTCGGCGCCAAGACAATCGAACATGCTCTTGATCGGCCGCGCCGCCCCGCGCACCCGTCCGCGCCTAGGGAACATGACCATTCTCAAATGGAACATGTTCCAAACCGGCCCCGCCGCCGCGCTCCCGTCTGCGCCTAGGGAACATGACCATTCTCCAATGGAACATGTTCCAAACCGGCACCGCCGCCGCGCGCCCGTCCGCGCCTAGGGATAATGACCATTCTCCAATGGAACGTGTTCCTAATCGGCCGCGCCTCCGCCGCCGCACTTCCGTGTAACTAGAATGCTCATCGGAATCTTCTTCCTAATCCACCGCATCAGAGCTAAGAGAGGCGGCAGCCTGCGACAGTTTTCTTGTTTTATAGGTAAATCATTACGTCATCAACATCGTACGACTCGGACGGAGACAAGCACGACCATCGATTCACCAGGAGAAAGCGATCCCGCCGGGAATGACCGGCCGGACCATGGGAGCCTGATCACGCTTACTCAGTCCTGGTAAGGAAAAGGATTAAATCAAGATTAAGGTAAAACGCGATTACAAGAGATGGGCCGTGGATTGGACCGCGATTAAGAGACTGCTAATCCTTGGCCCATCAAGAACACTATAAATATAAGCCACAGGTGAAAGGTAGTTGGTTATATTGAATGCACATTTATTTTCACATTCTCTTTCTATCACTAGAATTCTAACTTGATCGTCGGAGTGCCATCAGCAGGTACCCGACCGGACGGTTCTTACGAGGCGAACAGGACAAGCAGGAGACGACGAGTAAGGGGGACGGACGGAACAACGCAAGGAATCGTATGGAAAGTAAAGTATCCAGATTCTACCGGAACATATACCAAATTTTATTTTAATATTTTTCACTTATATCTTCCATATTACTTTTATTAACACTATTTGTTTTTCAAATTTGCAGGTAATTTGATTTGAAGGAACCGAGACTCACGATGGAATCGTTCTACTTAATGAAAGGTTTTTAATAAATGTTAGGATTTCATTATTCAATGGGTATGATAGGTTTTCTAGCCTGAATAGTATTGTGAACATGTATGGTTGAAATATATACAAGTGAATTAATGCAATAAAGGTATCTCTATTTTTCTTTTGTTTGTCTTGTTGTTAACATTCACTACAAAAATTACACACTGTCTACACCTAATTTCGTCCGGGTGGCTAAATAATAGGACTAGTTGTTATGTTTTGTGTTATTTCATTTTATTTTGTTTTCATTTTATTTTCATTTCTTTTTTTTCTATTATTTCATTATTTTCATTTTATTATTTGGTATTTGATTTAGGTGTTTTTGTTAGATTTGATTTTATTTTCTATTTTCTTTTTGAAAAAAAATAAAAAAAAAAGAGAACAAAAAAAGAAAAAAGGCAACGTGATCTATTGGTGATACACTCAACAGAATTGATCACGCATACCACTCCTCTCACCCGACACCCATAACCACTCACACACTCACTCAATACCGGAGATCATCACGCATCACACACAACATAGAATCCGATCCTCTCACCCAATTTCAACTTCATCTTCGAACACCATACACTCCCCCGGGGGCACACCAACAATGAAAAAGAGAACAGAATCCATTTTTCCTCCAACCGAATCATCTCTCTCGCCCTTCATCCCTTCCATCTTCACCATCACACCCAACCACGAGAACCACCAAAGGCTCCCTCTCTTCCCTAACCCGTAACCAACTCCAACATATCCATCTTTCCCTCACCACACAAGAGAATCTCGATTCCTACCCCAATTCCAACCTTATCCTTCAATAAGCAACACCATCAAAACAACCCACCGGGACCCATACACTGACATTTTACATCACTCTCATGCTACCATTCACTCACCAATTCTCAATCCAACCTAACCATCTCCACCACCCATCAGAATCCTTCACCCACTGAATTCATCCACACACACCCGAACACCACCACCGAACCACTACATCATTTTTCCACCTCCCTTACTCAAGAACAACATCACCGAGCAAGCCCAGCCACAAGAAGACACAACTTCTACCACTATCATCACGCTATCCTCATCCCCATCAAATATCATCACATCCTTTTAGGCTCACCAAGACCTGAGGACGCATCGATAACCATGAAAACCATATTTGGTAATCGCCTCTGATAAAAAAAAAAATCATCAACTCCATTCTCTATCAACCGACAATCCATATTCCCCTATCTTTATTTTCCATCATCTTCCGAATCAACAACGCTGGAAAGAAAATCAAACAACACCTCAGGCAAGACATACCCTCACTACCTTTCTCCCACACATTGATTCGTCAACCAATACCATACAAACTAAATTCAATGAAGAACAGCCAAGATTGAAACCAAGGTCGAAAAGGAAAATGGAACAAGAGATTCAGCGACTTTAGCAATGGTGATTCCTAGTGATGTTCATGGATTCGTCCACCATGGGGCAGCGGCATTGTGAGAGATCCTATTCCGAATTTGCAATCTCAGTTCTCAGTTTCACAACTCAAATAAGAGCCAAATCAAACTGTCAACGAGATCTCTGTCTCCACCAAAGAGGAATCCGATGTCGAGAGGCTGTAATTAGTTGAAGCTGAGAAGAAGAGAATTGGAGCAGAACCCAACTCTGGCTAGTGCTGCAGTTGGTAGTGAGTCTGACCTCGCGCCAAGAAGAAAAGGGTGCGACGACGTCGAGACTGGAGTAAGTGTCAGTGCGGTAGCCAGTCGAGGGCGAGAGTGACGGAGGGAGGTGAGATCGTCTTGTATCTCGCGCGAGAAGGTAGGGAGAAGACGGTGACGCTGGTGGCCTACCTTGGTTCCGGTGGCGGTTGCTGTCGTCTGTGATATTTTGAGCAGAGTAGGGGGCACTGACGGAACCTCTAGCGGCGGCGTTGACAGTGGCTGAACGACGGGAGAAGAGGAAGTCCACGCGACCTAGTAGAAAGGAAAATAGCAGCGGAGGCGTGAGAGAGATCGACGGGGATCAGCGACCCTGGTTCGATGGCAGCGACCACTTGTGGGGCGAACGCCCGGAGTCGCTCACGAACAAGAAGATCTCTCGCGCGAGAGAAAGAAAGGGGAGAACCCTCGCGGTGGCCGGCGATGACCCCGGTAGCAAGTCGCGTCGCCGGTGAAGACTTGGATGGCAGGTTGTGGTGGTCGGCTGGGTTGTGGTCGCGAGCTGCAGAGACATGGGTATCTCTGGATTCTTCTCATCAGAGGAAGAAGAGACCTAGGTCTTTGGCATTGGAGGCTGATTGCACAAATGGGGAACTCAATGAGACCCCTAATGTTTCTGATTCAAGGGCTAAGGGATTTGGGCCTGGCAGTCGGACTAGGGTTTGCTCTGCTCGCCACCGCACAACTCTATTTGCACTCCCACTCCATTGCTGCAAACAAAAAGGAGGATTGGGCCTGGACAGGCTACTTCCGGCTGCACCTCCACTATCAGCTTTGCACCACCAATTTTTTTCTGCAAACAAAAAAGAAGATTGGGCTGGAGCATGCTATCTCAGGCTGCACCCCCCATTTTCAACCAGACACACCTATGTTACTGGACCTGGGCCTGACTGTTTGAGTTACACCCCTGGTTTTAAGCTTTGTACCCCTATTTCTTATTGGGCTTGAATTGTGATGTTTTGTCTTTGTTTTTTTTAGCTTTGGCATCTGTTTTTTATTATTATGTGTTGTTATATCCCTCTGCTAATAAATATAAAAATCATGGAAAATTCAAAAAAATCAAATAATATATTTTTGGAAAGGTTTAAGCAAATGTGCGACCGATCGCGTAGGCCTTGTGCTGAAAATTATTCCCTTTTCTTTTACAAAAATTAAAAATCAAATAAAAATGTTTTGAAAAGGTTTAAGCACACGTGCGACCGCTCGCGTAGGCCTTGTGCTGAAAATCTTTTCCTTTTCTTTTACAAAAATTAAAAATCAAATAAAAATGTTTTGAAAAGGTTTAAGCACATGTGCGACCGCTCGCGTAGGCCTTGTGCTGAAAATCTTTTCCTTTTCTTTTACAAAAATTAAAAATCAAATAAAAATCTTCTCCTTTTTATACAAAAATTAAAAAATCAAATAAAAATATTTTGAAAAGGTTTAAGCACACGTGCGACCGCTCGCGTAGGCCTTGTGCTGAAAATCTTTTCCTTTTTTTATACAAAATTAAAAAATCCAATAAAAGTATTTTGAAAGGGTTTAAGCACACGTGCGACCGCCCGCGTAGGCCTTGTGCTGAAAACCTTTTCTCTTCTATATGAAACTATCAAAAATATAAAATCTTCAAAAACTAAAAACATCTTCAAACAGCAAACACAAATTTTCAGAAAGAACTACGTAACCCTGATTTCTCATTCTGAATGAGAATACGTAGGAGCAAGGTCAATCCTTGTCGGGCACAAAAATTAAAAAATATATTTTTTCTCTCTTGATTTTTATTTTTTGGGGAAATTAAACATTTTGAAAACCACATTTTTATTCGCGTATTTAATTAAAGGTACTGCCTTAGGGCAGGCGTTGTGGGGTGCTAATACCTTCCCCACACGTAACCGACTCCCGAACCCGAATTTCGGTTTTCGTAGACCATGTCTTTTCTTTATGGTTTTTCCATAGTTTTTCAGAATAAACTATGGTGGCGACTCCAAAATCTCTTTTTCAAAACTCGTTCCTTTTTTGGATCGTCGTCGTCCCGTCGCGATTTTCCGGTTGCGACACACACTACAAAAAATATGATTTTTTGTGACCAAAAAATTTGGTAATAAATATAAATTGTCACAATTTATATTTTATTTGTGATTAGTTTTTTATTTGTCACAAATAATATTCACAATAGTAACAAAATTAAAAAATTATCCTCAATAATTATATTTTAAAAAAATAAAAGTATATGCCATAAATATTTACTAAAAGAATGTTATATAAACAAAATAACTTCTTTTATGATAAGAATGTAATTAATACAAAATTTTATTAAATAGTTATAAATTAATGTTTATTTATTACTAAATTATGAATAATGACAAAGTCAAACTTTTTTTTTTCAATATTAAGGTGTCATAAATTCCTTATTATATATTAAATAAAAAAGCTACAAATATACGTATCTATATATTAGTGGAAGTCAAATTATTTTTATTTGGTGAAAATTTAATTAACAGTGATAAATATAAAATTTGTAACTATTTATATATTATATGCCATCTTTTTCAATTTATTATAAAAGTTTGTTTAAAAAGGATAAAATATACATGTCATAAATAATTGTTCAATAATATAAAATTTGTGAGATTCCAAAAATGCCCTCTAATGCATAACACCATCAACTGTGCAGAGGGTTTATTTTCTTCTCTGTTTTTTTTTTCATAGAACTACTCTCCTCCTTTAGTTCTCCATCTTCTTTCTTTCATATCTCACTCAACTCTTATTTTATTTGTGATTATAGACTAGGATGCGAAGAACTCTTTCATTTTCGTTTTGCATGTAACTTTTAGTGGGTTGCATTTCTTCTTAGAGTACTTAATGCAATTATTTTATAATTTGTGATTTTTTTAAGATAAAATCATTTAGAGACTAAATCGTTTAATAACTCAGGTTTTGAAATTTAGCAAAAATATATTAAAGTATTATGAATCTTTAACTAATTTATTTTTACATTTCAATTGAAATTACGGAAAAACATTAGAAGAGAGAGGGGTGGGGGTGTTAAATAGTGTTTAGGGAAATTTTTTTGCAAATGACACTTAACAACTTTGATAGTGGTTGGACGATTTATACAAGTTGTTAAACGTTTGACTTATTAAACATTGTTTAAATCAAGCTCAAGGTTTTTCAAGCACTTAGCAAATTTACTACAACATTCAAAATGAATAGCTCTTGAAGAAAATGGTGTTGGTCATCAAGAACGTTTAACAACGGTTGACTTTTGTGAGCGACTTTAGCGTTTATAAATAAGGTGTTTGGAAAGCTAAGGCAATATGTACACAACTATTTTATACTAGTTCACTCAACTAAGTTATACCTAGTTCTGCTCTAAAACCTTTTAGAGGGATTCATTAGATTTTCAATAACGTTACACTTGAGCATTGACACTACTCCTGGATCTCACTAGACAATCCTGGTATCAACATGATACATTGCCTAGAACTGAATTTCATCCACTCCTAGTTATGCAGTATTCTTTACCAGTCCTAGTATCCCTAGTCAATCCTAGTAACACTTGTTACGCTGACTGGTTGAGTATTAGCACTATTCATGGTTTCCCTAGTCAATTATGCTAACCCTCGTTAAATTGATTAGAACCGAGTATCACCCATTTTTGATTGTTCAATATTCTTTCACCTACTTTTGGTTTCCACTAGACAATTCTTATATCAACCTGCCTAGCTAGCGTTTAACTCAAATGAGTTAATCAACAAGTGTTTGAATTCTACTTAGAATGTGCAATCAATTAGATTGCTTACAAGTCATAAACGATATCTCTCACATAAAGGATATGTTTACAATACAATTCAATCTAGTAGACCTTGTAGGTTTTTCACTTTTCTTACAAATGTAAGCTTTTGACTTTATATAGGTCGGAGTGTATTCTCAAAAATTTTGTTCTTACATGAGGATGATTTTTTCTTTATGTTACTTGTATACCTATCCTCTTGATCTCCTCATCCAGTGATCTTCTATTTATAAGCTTCATGAGAAAATATGTATTAGACGATGTTTGTCTTAGATCTTCAAATCTTCATAACCTTTTTCAAAGATAGCAACCATAAATTGAAGTCTACTTGTCAAAACAACTTTTCAACGTAACTTTTAATAGCGAGAACATTGTCTGAATGTCTTATTTGTCTCTAATGTCCACTTGTGATATTGCCACATGCCCAAAAATCCACCCTTCAAATTCCAATAAGAACAATATCAACAACAATAATAATATAATGGTAATAATAAAAAATAATATTTATTTTTATCTTTCATGAATATTCTAAGATGTAATCACTTTTTTTCTCGAGTTAAATATATAATTTCATCCTATTTCTTGTATTCTATTTTCTTATCTTTGTTTTTCTCCATTTCCTTCTTTTCTATCAAACATCCGATATCATAAAAAGAACCTAAACTACAAACCTCTGAATTCAAGCAGCTATTCCCAAAAGGTCTTGGAATTATACTACAGAACGTGGAACAAAAAATAGAAAGCATTACCGCGAGCGACTAAGAAATTTTAGTTATGGGTATTAGCTAAATAAAATCTTTGAAATGTAATGTACAGTAAAATCATTCACTTATCTTTTGCTGCATTGATCGGTATACAAGAATCCACCAGAGTCAATGTGCCAAGAAAAAATCAACACTAACTTGTGGCTCAAATTTCATACATTAATGGGTTGTATCTATCACATCACTAAAGGGTATATATTTCTTTAATGGGTCAAGAAACAATGTGACAGAGGGAGCATGTATCGCACAATAAGTAGCTTCCAGAAACCTTGAAGAGACAAAAAGCTGTACGAGAAAAGCCATTTCTTTCCTAAAGCCGCAACGTTGTTCACATCATGGCAAGGCATAATGCTGCAACACATTCAAACCCTTTCTGAAGCTGTGTCTTTGTATGTTTGACCGAAAGCTACGACAATCAAGATTCCATTTCCATTAAGATAAATGTTATTGTGTCATAAAATGTGAAGGTTGTCCCTTGGCGTGTTGACTCTCCATCTCAAGAACCATCAAGGATTTCTGCCTCTGATATCGGTTTCTCTTGGCTGCTAATGCTGCATGAGAAACCACAAAATAGTAAACAGTTAGCAGAGGATTTCAGCATCTAACATATTCGAGATTATTTTAACGCAACATTTCTAGTCATTTAAAGGAATTTAAACGATTCCATACTGAACATTTTAGATTTAAAGACAGGATGAGTCTAGTACCACTCCTAAAGGTTTATTGTCACTTCTATTTAAGTAGTTCCTGTCTAGAATATAAATATCCCTTTCATCTTTATTAATTAAATTAATTATAAAGGCAATTTAAATAAAAATTTCCAGAAGAGAACTGACTATAGAGCCATAGACATATGAGAATAGAGATATGGACAAAGCCACTGCAAAAGATGGACTTAAATCCCTTCTCCTTAAATTGATTATTTGCTCCCAACATAAGCAAAGTTAAAGGATGGGACATGTTGAAAGTTCCACATTAACTAGAGATAAGATCAATTTAAAATATATAAGTGGATGCAAACCTCATCTTATAAACCGGTTTTGTGGAATTGAGTTAAATTTAAAGTTCACTTCTGAATATAATATCAGAGTTATGGTTAGAGCCTCTCAATACAGGTTTGTTTGTATCTTTAGTAGATTTTAATATGGTCCCCTTACTATTCTATATTTCTTTTCTTTACTTGTATGCTATTTAGGTATACCACAAATGATTAATATTATAGAATGTCAACATGTTCATACGTAATATGGTGTTGCTTTTTGCGTACTCTAAGTTTTACTAAAACAATCCTACTTTCTTAATAGGATTTAATTTTGCTTGCTGATTATATAAGTAGTTTTACCTTTTCACTATCAATGAATTAATTCTGCCATCATTCCGAAAACAGTTAAAATTTTCAATGTTTGTGATAAAAGCCTCAGTAAATAAAGAAAAATTATGTTGTGTAAAATATACAGAAGAAACCACATCAGTAGAGTAATCACTGCCGTACTAGTTGGCTTCAAACTGAAGAAAATAAAAATGAAATCATACTTACATGTTAATTCATGAGGTAGAGCAAAGTCATAGTCATTCCTTCTCCTCCTGATGAAAATATAGACCACCAGCAGTATCGCACAGAAAACAAAAGAACAGGACACGCCTATTGCAATTTTAGCCTGAGTAGATAATTTTCCGTTTTCCCAAAACATAGGACAAGCTGGCAGAGATGGTACACCACATAAACCTTTGTTTCCAGATAGACTGAGAAAAACAAATCAAATTGAAGGTGTCAGAAATTATTTACCACTGAATGACGTAACTGCAATTTAATTCAGCCTTATTAAGTGGACCATGGATCACAATCGTTTGGTGATATACTACATTAGTACCTATTACATCCCAAGAACCTTAGGCAACAACTAATGCTGACAAATTACCCAGTAGAAAAAAAAAATCTTAGCAGGAGCATCCATGTAAAAATTGGCTTCATATATGTACTTTTACTATTCGGTAAAACAAAATCATTGACAACTCATCCTTTAAAGATTGAAGGTAAAAAAAAAGTTAAGGATTTCAGAGATCATTAAAATTACTTCAGCTTACATAAATAACTCAATTTAGATATCCTTATTGTAAAATACAAGCAGAACAAATGAAAGTTTCAGAGGAGCAGGAAACTTTACATAAAGATCTGTCATGAGTTAATTTTGGAATTAAATGCAGATGATAGACGACATGATACGCCTAGATGGATGTGATTTTGCGAGCAGCTTATTTTAAATAAGTAAACACACAGACATGACGTTATAGATAATCAAGTATGGAAGTTATTTCAATCTGAACACATTATTCAGAAGATTAAAGAATAAAAGTATTGGATTAAATTGACATACTCTATAGCTCCACCATGCACACCAATCGAATAAAGTTGTTCTGGTACTTGTCCTTCCAATAAGTTACCATTCAATAGCCTGACAGTTACTCAAAAGAATGGATTAGAAAAATGAATCAAGTAAGAAAAATAGTATCTACCATTTCTAGAGGTCAAGTGTCATCTACCATTTCTTTTCTACATTGCGAAACCACTTAACAGAGAAGAAAAATAGTATCTTCAAAGAAAAATAATAAGATGCCTGGGCATAACCTTTTCTCTTACAAAAAGTAATCAAGCCTGATGTATTTGTGTTGGGATCAAAAGAGAAGGATACTAAATGTCCACACAAGAAGAGGACAGTTAGTTAGCCAGTTAGAAACTGAAGGGAATTAAGATATACTAAGAATGAAACATAAATCGTAGACGATTATGTCCACTCAATCATATTAATTGAGTTCTTGGTAATAGAAGACTAGAAGGGAACAATTTCTGATAGGATATGTAATGTATTAGACAGTTTTTAGACAGTTTGGCAGATATAAAAAGGGACAGTTTGGAAGAAATAACACATAGAAGTTAGAAGGAAGGAGAGAGGTGGTTGGGCAGTTAAGAGGGGTTAATTGTAGCAGTTAGGAGACAGTTATGATGCCTAAGGTGGGTTATCTTTTAAGGGGAGAAACTTGTCTGAAAAAGGGGGTTGAGTAGTTTATTCAGAACCTGTGCTGAAGGGAATTTCTTCCCTTGGAAGCTGTTGGATGCTTTTTGTAGTATGTTTTCTTTAATTAAAATATTATCTTACGTTTACGTTGTGCAGTAAGATTTGAGTACTTATTTCTTAACTGAATCTGAAAATCCAGTTTCTTGTTCCCAAGAAACCTAACAATTTACAAAGAACGCTCTAAATAATGAAAGATCCCTCTCTTGAATTTGGAGACTTCACTAGAGTTTGTTAAGAAAGTTGCTGTGATACACACGACACAACACATGACGAGCATGTATCAATAACCTTATTTCTTTAAGGAAGTATTTATGTCTATGATTTCAGTTAACAATTTTTTATCCTTATGTGTGTCCCGAAGGCATAGATACTTACACGAGCTGTAGACTTGAAGAGGCTCCTATACTATCAGGTATTGAGCCCGTTAACTGATTGTTTGACAAGTCCCTATAGTATTTTTCGAAAGAAAAAAAAAACAATGAATGTGTTAGATAAACAAACATTACATATTTTTAAATAGATAAACATCTGAATCAAAAAAACACTTCTTTCAACAAAAGAATTGTACACCATTAATTGCTCCTGGATTTACGAAGTCAGTTTTTCCTTTCAATTCCATAAATTTCTCTAAGTCCATCATTTGAGAAAATTTTGATTTCGGCTCTTCAAATTTAAAATTCATCTTTTCTTTAATATGAAAAAAAAGCTTATTTTAGTACCTATGTCCAAACATTGTGGGAATGAATACTTCTTCAAAAGGAAAAGTAATAAGATGTTTGATAATAAGAATAAAAGATTGAAATAGGTTACCATGAAACAACTTGTAATTTTCAGCCATATAAGCAAGAGTTTTAATAATAGTTGCGACAAAGTCACTAATAAGACACCTTTTTTCCAATTACAGGGACTAAGAAAGAAGTTTTAAATTTAGGGGACAAAAACATACTCAAATTTTGAGATACTAAAAACGTATGGAAGTCAAAATATTATTACTTAAAAACACATTCAAGAAACAAATAATGCCCTTTTTCTCTCCTACACAGATCCTCAAACATGCTACTCTCCTTTCATCAAATAATCTTACTCTTGAATCTTATTTATGAAATGAAATAAAAAAGACAAAACTCACTTCTATTTTCTATTACTGGAACCACCACATATTTCCACTTTACATTTCTAAATAAAAATATTTTGTTCCACTTTTCCTACTTCCAGAAAAATACTCTTAAGTACATTCAAGTAACAAATAATCCCTTCTCTCTCCTACGCATAGATCATGCCTCTCTCCTTTTATCAAGTAATCTTAATATTGAATCTTATTTATGAAGTGAAATAGAAATAAAAAAATAAAAAAATCCCACTTCTATTTTCTATTACTATAACCATCATGTATTATATAAATTTCTCTTCTACATTTCCATGATTTTTTTTTTCTCTACTTTTCTTACTTTCAGAAAAATACTCTGATGTACACATTTTTCAAATCAAATATATTTTTTAATTTGCCCAAAAGATCATTAAATAATTGCATTGAATTACTTTTTCATAATTAATAATAAGAATGCACGTGAAAGTTTCTCTTGACATACACTAATTGCTGAAAAATATCATATGAATCGACATGAAAAGAAAATATTTTAAATGCAAAAACGTGATTAAATAACTTTTTTTTTCTCGTATTTCAATGATGTATAACTTATAGAAGTATTAAATAATTATTTCTATTTGTAAATGGGAACTTCGAATGAACTTTAAAGTATTATGCATCACTTGTACAAAACAAAAACTCAAAGCTTACAGGTGTATCAGGGATTTTTGACCTAGTCCAGAAGGTATTTCACCCGTCAACAAATTAGAACTCAAATTCCTGTAAAATAGAAGAAATGTTATGATAGAAACAAACAAAATCATGACTAAATTTTTCTAGGAAAACGCATACTAAAAACATAAACTTAATTAAATCCAATCTACTACAAAAGTATATGAGCAGATCCAAATGCAAAATTCTAGCCAAGATGATGCTTGTACAACAAGGCTAGCCCAAAACTACCAAAGGAATTTATTGGAGGTTAAGAACAGCAACAATTAAGAATAGTTTCCATTTTATCATTATTGCATCAACATAATGTGTCATATCATAATATAAAGACTGAAGCCACGCAAAGAAAACAAGTTTAGTTTGAAAGCACCAAAACTGATCATATTTGAAAAAATATATTAATTTATACAGTCAAAGTGATGGTTGTCAAACTAGCAAGTGAACCTCATAATATTGTACCCATTTACAACTTTAGGTAGCGAAATAGATTGCACTCACTGTTAAAGTTCTTTCTTGGCAGAACCTGTCATATTATTGTACCCATTTACAACTTCAGGTACCCATTTGCAATCAGATTTTCTCTTTGATAGTCAAATAAGCATCCCTCACGGTCTTGCTTATTCTAGTAGCAAGTCAAGAAATAGAACTCCAACAACTCAATGTGAAGACAGCCTTCCTCCATGGCCAACTGGAGGAAGGCATTCTAATGTGTTAGCCAAAGGGTTTTGAGGAGGCAGGTAAGGAGGAGTAGGTGTGTAAACTGAAGAGGTTTCTGTATTGGCTGAAATAATCTCCTAGACATTTCCTAGACAATGGTATAAGAAGCTTGATGTGCTCTTCTCTCAAGGGCACAATGAAAGTCCTTATGATCCATATGTCAATTATAGAAGGTGAAGAATGGTGAGTTTGTCTACCTGTTGTATGTAGACAGCATATTGATAGCATTTCGTGAAAAGGATGAGATCAAAAGATTGAAATCACTAATTGATAGTGAATCTGAAATGAAAACAATTGTGAAGATTTTAAGATGGTTATCAAGAGGATTGAGCCCAAAAGAAGTACTTTACATGTCAAAGGCAGTACATTCAAGAGGTGCTCAGACATTATAGAATGGAAGGTGTTAAAGTCATGAGAAAAAATTTCGCACCCAGGGCATACATCTTTCTGAACTCAATTGTACTCAGAATAATGAGGACAAGCAATACATGTCATGTGTTTTTTATAATACTGAAGTGGGAAGTTCGACGTATGTGATAATATACACTAAACCAAACCTTATTCAAGCATCTAGTGTGGTAAGTAGACCTGAGCACCCAAAGGAAAAAGCATTGGCAATCTATGAAGTGGATTATAAGATACTTGAAGGGAACTGAGGACATTGATATTATCTTTAAGGGTGGTTCACATTGTACTGTAGCAAGATTCTCAAGCTATGACTATACAATAGACTTGGATGCCAGTCAATCACGGACTACACATTCAATATTGGCAATCATTAGTTAGTTGGAAAGCTACTTTCCAACCAGCCTTGTCTATCATTAAAGCAAAGTATATTGCATTAGCAAAAGTTACTAAGGATGACATTTGGTTGAAGGATCTAATGGATGTTTTGAGTGCAATTTGTTTGGCCAAGGATCCTATTCAGCATGGTAGGACAAAGCATACCAACGTCAAATATCACTTCTTTAATATTCAGAAGAGAATTGAAGTGAAAAAGATCGTTACCGAGGAGAATCCAGCAAATGTCTTCATGAAGCCAATTCTGAAGAGCAAGTACATGCATTATTTGCATTTGTTGAACATGGATTGCTAGTAGTACTTCTAGGTGAAAGATGTGATAGTCCAAGGTGGAGTTTGTAGATTTTAGTGTACTGAACTCTACCTATTGCAGACGTTCCCGAGTAGAGAGTCTAATGACATGAGCGGTAGACCATACAGTGACCAGTAATCAATGTTTACATTTTAGTTCGTTAAGATTCTATTTGTAATTCTAACTAACTTACGGATACAGTGACCATATGTCATTTTTTCTGACAGTCAAATCTAGGAGACCACTGGCCCCTAGGCTAAAGGTTGCATGGCTATGCAAGTGAAGAGCCTAAGAGGGCAGTAAATGGTACAGTACTGATAGGTTATAGGGTGATAGGGCTTAATGAGTAATAGGTTTAAGATAGAAAGTGGAGGAATTCTATAAATAAGACCCGATTATGTTGTCAGAGGGAATCATCGAGTGTTTTTGTGTAAAGTCGGGCCTTTAGCCTGTAACGAGAGGTTATGCTCCCAATCCATCCTTTGTAAAGAAGAATTCTTTTACTGTGAATAATATAAAAAACCCATTCTTTTATTAGTGTGTCTATCTTATGAGTGTGTTCTTGTTAGGTTCCAAACCCAGGTACCTAACAAGTACACTGAGGCTTGGGCCCGTGATACAGACCAGTAAAATATAAAGTGTCGTTGTTCAGGGCACATGCTGAATATAGATCTATGGCTCTAGGGATTAACAACTCCTTCAAGGGTTGAAATTTTGTGAAGTTAAGCAAAAGTTGTATTGTGATAACTAGGTAGTCATCCCTATTGCTTCCAATCTTGAGTTTAACGGAAGGGGAAGTTGTTGTCCAAGTAACTATGTACTGGATTTTATCTAATAATTTGTTATTTACATTTCATATATTATTCCTAGCCTGTTTTAGTCCCAAACCACTACATAAGTGCTTTAGTGACGGCTAAAAAAGTGACTTATGAGAACCAAATTTTATTTCTGCACTCAATTTGCCTAAAACCATGTTTAAGTTGTCCCCTTCAGCACATCATTTCAGTTTCAAGAAAAAACACATGGAAACCTCACAGTTATGTCACAGCTAGCTACCAATAAAACTCAGCAGATCTTTCAAGAAACAAGAAATCCATTCTCTGCATATTGTGATCCAGTATATCCTGGAAGTGGCTCATCAAGGAACACATTGTTGGCTTTAAATCGAGGTCATGACTCTTCAACCCAAATGCACAATCCAATGATTTCCTCAAATCCTTTTTATTCTGTGCATTCAAGTTTCAAATACAACCAAGTTTAGTACGTGTTTTATTCCTGCTCAGGTTCCATGTATTCTGTTGTTTCATGTATTGTTTATGCTCAAGATTTCCGGTATTCTATCGTGTTAATGTGTTTTATGTATTTTTCAAACTGACATTATACTGTGCTTGTTTTACTGGATTGGTGAGTAATTAAAGCACAATTCTGTTTGTTGTTTTGCAGTAGTTAAACTTTTATGACTTTGAGCTGAGTTTTTTGAATCTTTGTAAACTGTAAGTTTACATAGACTCTTAGGTTGGCAACCTTGGTTCTGATAGAAAAAACAAATATATGAGCTAAACAAAATATAATGAGAACATATGACTGGAAACTATGCCTATTTTATAACATGACAACCAGGGCACCTCATATCAATTTAACCGCATGATGTGAAAGAAAACTAGTATATGTAAACATTTGGCTGCTGATACTTACAGGCTTACCAAATCTGACAAAAGACTAATCTGGCCACTTATGAACCCTTTCAAGCCTTGACTGCCCAAATCACTGAAAGCAAGATTGAAACAAGGATAAAATAAAAAATGTAGGAGAAGAACTAAATCATAAATGATTGAAGAACTATTGTCTGAGCAAAAAACAAGTTGTAACTTCAACAATTTTATTTTTCTTTTTCTAGTTTCAGAGAGCATGAGTTGAACCCATAATACCCTACCTACCAAGCTATTTAGGGTAAAGAGTACTAATAAGCTCCAAAAGGTGATCCGCAGAATAATTAAGAGGAGGGAGAAATACTTTTTATTGTACAAAAAAGGAATAAGACTTTATTTATTTCTTTTTCCAATTCTTTGGTGAGTTATAAGAAGCCTTTTTTTATTTCTTTTTCTTAGTTTGGTGAATTATAAAAAGCTTTCTGATATAATGATATGGCCACAACATATCATGAGCAGTTTAGACTCACCCACCCTCAGTAGTCAGTTTGCTTAGCATATGAAACCTAACCGACCACAACACTACTAACCTTACGCATAAAGTTTCAAATGTCAATTATTAAGAGACTTTTTTAGTAAGACGTAGCAATAATCTTCTTTCCAAAAATCAATTTGAAGCTCAATAACTTTCGAGAATAGGAAGCAATGCATACATTTGACTTATCACCAAAGCAGTATTATCTTTACTCATACGGCAGGTAACTCCCTCCCAAGCATCCCAATTAGTAGGAGCACAAGGATCACCATTCCAACCCATTCTTTCAGGCACCCGAAGTGAATCTTTCAATGCTTTCATGGCAACCACTGCACCCAAACATAGAAAAAGAAAGAAAAGGTAATTCAGTGACCATAATTCTTTTGTGGCTGCTCTCCGGTCAACAAAATTTTGACCAAGTCCCTCCTTGCACATTGATGTAAATAAATATCATTACCAAAATAAAAATCCACCAAAATAATCGCCACATAATTTTTATAGAAAAAAAAATGCCCACACCAACCACCCAAATAGTCGCTTAGCATATTTCACAAAATTAGTAAATCATAACACCCAACTAAATTTCCAATAACACTACCTTATGACATCAATTCCCCATAAAATTATTAGCGAAAAAGCGATGGATGAATCCGAAGTCAATTTCCATACGGTCATCAAAGTTTCCAAATTTGCATCCGTGAAAATATGAATTAAAAACAGAAAATCCTCCCCAAATCAAGAAAACAAAACCCGATCCCTTCTATGCATCAAATTTCCAAAACCATACAGAATTTAAATTAACCAAAATCATACTTCTCAATCCCTAAATTCCCGGAAAAAAAAAAAGTCGAAAAACACACCCGCCCACTCACCTTGTTGAGGAACAGTTGAAGGATCACTAGGCACCAGAGCGTAATTCTCAATCCCACAGATCAGAGGCGCACCCACCACACCCACTAGCTTCACGCTCAAGACGCTGCTACTCAAGTTTTTCACCGTGTGATGCCAAGTAAACGCCGCAAAACCCCCAACTTGCTTGTATATATCAACCCTGGTCAAATTATCACCGTTTATGTACACATCAAACACCCTCCCCCCAACCCTTCTCACGCGCCCTTCAATCTCAGCGAAATGCAGCCAGACCAAGTAATCAAGCTTTGCGTCCACTCTCAACTCGTACTCCAAAACCCCACCTTTCTCTTCTGCTGTCGTCGCCGTCATCACCGCCGTCTGGTAAAGTTTCTCCGGGAAGTAATTCGGCTTTTCCACAGCCCCGCTTATGCTGTTCCGCGTCGATACGGCTACGATTTTACTCTGGCCTGTTCGGGATACCGAATCGGACTGCCAGGAGCGGCCGAACAGGTCGGAGTCGTTGGAGAAGCCCGGCCCCCACTGGTCGGAGCCGCAGGAGAGTCTCCCGTAGTTGACAAGCACAGTGCCGTTGTCGGCGATTGCGGCGGCGTCGTAGGAGGCCAGATCGGCTGCGAAGAGCTCGATGGAGGAGATCACCGGCGGGTCCGTGGCGAGGCTGTAGAAGCAAATTAGGGCTTCTGAGGAGAGGATTGTAGCGAAGAGGTCGGCGTAGGCGCCATCGCGGGCGAGGGACGGGGGCCACGGCGAGCGCCAGGAGAATACAACAGTGGAGGCGATGGCGACATCGAAGGAGGGAGGGTGGGACCTGCCGTCGTAGTTGTCGTAGACGACGAATGTGCGGAGGAGGTAGCGGGAGGGAGGGAGGGAAGGGATGGTGTAGCAGTTCTTCTTGCCGGAGGAGATTGGGAAGAAGCGGAGAGTCTTCTCGTGCGCATGGTGGAAGTTAAGCGGCTCCGAGACGATCCCGGTAGCGCCGCCACTGAAGTAGCGGTCGGACAGCCAGGTGGTGTTGAACGGATCGGTGGTGTTGGTCGGACTTCCACAGTCGATGTGATACGACAAACCTTTGAATATAAAATATTAAATATATTAAATAAAAGAAATGAAGTGTTAAGTGTGTGGAAGATGCGTACCATATGGGAATGAAAAAGAATGAGGAAGATTGGTGGAAATGGTGATGCCGAAGATGCTGCTCAAGAGTGTTAGTGTGAGAGTGAGAAAGAGAGACATTGTGTGTGTTTTTGTTGGTGTCAAATGCGAAATGGAGGAGACTGTGTAATGATGTAATAATAATAATGGGGCAATCTAAAGAAATTAGATCGAATGAGAATGAAGATTCTAAGGAAAGAAGGTGTTTTTGTGTGTCGTGAGTGATAGGGAGTGATAAATTCAGTGGCTAAGTTTTTGAACTTTTTTAGTTTTAATATGTGGGGGTGGTTTATGCTGAGCTATGTATATGACCTTTAATGACTCTTTCTTGCTTGTGGTTGAAAGAAAGGGGTAATGGAGTGTGCGAGAACTGAGAAAGAATCTAAATTACAAAATCCTAATTACTGTACAAAAACGGTGGGAGTTTTGGGTATGATTACTCTGTGAGTATGTGAGTGAGTGCTGTGACTTATTGGTGAACTTGATGTTGATATGCATAATAAATTGAGCTTTTTGTCCTAGTCTTGCACACGTGACCAAGCAAGCACCGTTCCAGAACACTGGATATTAATGCTTCTTTTAGATTCAAGCGCGGAAAATTGTTCACAACAAAAGAAAGTTCAGATAATTAAATCAAAATATTTAAAAGCGATAGAAATAAGAAGTATTTTATGCATGAAGCCTTCTTTTTAGGATTGAAGATTTTTCTCCCTTCTTGCATGTAGTTTCTTTAACGAAAACGTTTCTTTAACACCAAATTTTTGATACTTTTTTATACTATCATGTGTCATCTTTCAATTGATTGATTTTGAAAAAAAAGAAATGAAGTTTTAATAATTAGACAGGAGTATATTTAGAAAGTGGAAAAAAACAAAATTTCGTTTTGTACTTTCTTTCATTTACACCCCTTCGTTCATTCGCTCTTCACTCTCGTATCACTATCTCTCGTTCTCTCATCGTCACTCTCTTGCGTTTCTCGTATCACTCTCTCATTCTCTCATCATTATTCTCTCTCTCGTTCTCTGAGTTCTCTGTCTCTTTCATTTGTCTGAGCATTGTTGTGGGTCTCTCGCATTATTTTTCACGGTTTTCCTTGAACTCTTGTATTGACGCTTTTCCTTGAACTCTTTCTCATGTTCTCCTCTCATTTTCCTTTTTTTGTTCATCTCTTTGGCATTCACCATTGTTACCCGTCGAAGGTTGATGATTTTGTAAGGTTGGGGCTTTACGAAGGTTGAGACTTTTCAAAGGGAGATTTTTGAAGGTTGGGACTTTTCGTCTTCCCACACTATCTTTCTCGCACTCCATGACCGAGTAAAGGTTTTGAAGGTTGTGACTTTTGATATTGACCAAGTAAAGAAATATGTATGCGACTGGATCCTCGACAACGACAAAATTAGAAGAATGGAAGCATGACAGAAATTTGGATTGTTGTAGGATTGATTTCATTTGTAGAGTTTTTCTTTGTATGTAGACAAAGATGGATTTTTGTCTTTGTAAGAAACAATGATATTTATTACAAATTCTTATTGCAATATAATGTTAGCTTTCATGGATTGTCCAAACATGACTTCCTAGTCTCTACTCACACTTAAACACTAAAAATAAGTTTCAAATGAAAAAATTTGAAAGGTCTTTGAGTCTAGACCAAACTAACTTGTTCAAATGAAAAAATTTAGACTAACTTGTTCCAGACTTTGAAGGACTTTAACTAACTTGTTCAAATGAAAAAAATTGTTTCTTATCTCGAACATGGGGTGCCCAAACTTGATTTCCCACACTAAAATCACACTTAAATAACAAAACCACACAAAAACCATTGCATTTATGCAAAAAATACAAAAATTTAGGCTATGGCCCCCTAGGTTACCAGAATTGGCTCCTATAGTACAACTTTCTGTACAAATCCAGGATTTTGTTCATGTAATCCTTTACCAAGGTCTTGTAAACGATTACAAATTTGGTCTTGAGCAAAAAACAAAGTTGTAATCGTTTACAAGACCTTGGTAAACGATTACACGAACAAAATCTTGGATTCGTACAGAAAGTTGTACTACTGGAGCCAGTTTTGGTAACCTAGGGGACCATAGTCTAAATATTTGTATTTTTTGCATAAATGCAATGATTTTTGTGTGATTTTGTTGTTTAAGTGTGATTTTAGTGTGGGAAATCAAGTTTGGGCACCCAATGTTCCAGATAAGAAACAATTTTTTTTATTTGCTCCAGACCTTGCAGGACTTCAACTAACTTGTTCAAATGAAAAAACCCACTTTTTACTCGCGTAATTGTTTACAAGCAAGTTGTAATCCTTTACCAGTGTGATTTTTTCCTGCATCACAAACATTGTTTCTTTCCTTCGTCACAAACATGACTACTCAATCAAATTGACCACTTTCTTCACTCACATTCCAAACAACAGCTCATTTCAGAATGACAATAACAAAGGGAATAACAATTCAATTAACATTAACAATAATTAACTGAAGCAAAGATGCATCTTTTATAACATTGAACAAAATTGGGTACATTACACTTATTTGTTCATCTATGTACAATGTTGTATGACTTTCAATGACAAAGCAATACAAAAATCACTCATGTCGGATTCTAAGTGCTCTATTTCCAGTGTATGGAGTCCTAAGTACTATGCTCTTGTAACGTTTTCGTGATCCACTAAAGCACGCATAAAAGTTTCTTTGTGTTTTCTTTTTTGTATTTTTTTTGGTGTTGGTTGGTCCTCCTTCTTATCCTCTTTTTTTTATCCTCTCTAACTTTAGTAGCCGGTGTCTTCACAAAAGAAAAAAAAGTTTATTTGCTTGAAGTACCAACATCATCATCAACCTGAAATTTAACAATATATATCATAGTATACAACCATTCATATTCTCATCAAAGATCACTGAATATATCATAACATACAAAACTCAAACAAGAAACCACATGCCAATCGAAAATGCAATAAAAAAATCAAAAACCCAAATACAAATCGAAAACGCAATCAATAAAATGGATAAACTCATTTACCTTGCTCGAAGGACCATAGTCACTAGAAATTACCATTGCACACAACACTATCAACAAAAAAAGGACCTTGAACAAAGCTTCGAGAATGAAAATAGAGGGAGAACGAAAACGAAAAGAGAGAGAACAAAAATTGAAGAGAAGGAGAACAAGGGAAATATGAGAGAATGAAGAGAGATGAAACAGGGCAAGGGGCATATTTGGAATCTAAAATTTTTGAATTCTTCCTCAATGGTGACGTCAGATTTTAAGTTTTTTTTTTTAAAAAAAAAAACAACCAATGACATGGTGACACATGGCAGTGTTAAAATAGTGTCAAACTTTTAGTGTCAAAATATCGGGACCCTTTCTTTAATTCATTAATGTTGTATTCTGCTTTTCTTTGTAATTTCAATATCGACTATATAATTATTTCTAATGTGAGTGTTGATTGTATAAGGAATGAAACACAATCCAATTTTAATCTTAACATATAGTACGTCGTTTGCAAGTCCATCCACAAAGGTTTCAGCCATTATGGAGACGTCCATGCCTGAGTGGTGGAAGCTCCCAACGTTTGAGACATATGACGGATCAACTTGATGGCCTTTTACATGACAAGCAATCTCTTGTGGTGCAAAGTCTTTTTTTTTGTCTTTAAAGGGGGAGGTGCTGGTGTGGTTCAACTCTCTACCACCCAACTTTATAGATAGCTTTTCTACCATTCGCACCTTGTTTGGTTGGTGATATGCGACCATCTGAACTAAAAATCAGATCGTTATCGCTCTCGTCAGCACGAAGCAAGAGAAGGATTAGTGCCTGTGGGCTTTCATGGACTAGTGTAGTAAAACCACATGACAAATTAAGGACATGAGCATGGAATTTGCCCTACATCATATCACCACAACCCTAAATATTCACCTCGTTTTGGAATCACTTCATTTGAAGTTCTGTAACTCGAGATAACGACATCTCTTAAAAAAAATCCAACTTGGAATTTCAAAAACTTTTCAATCCACCTTTTCACTAATTTTCCAAATTTCTTACATAGTTCTAATCCTAAATATTCGAAATCAGCCCTCGAAAAAATAATGTTTACATCACAATCATATCCAAGGATGAATGCAAAATTTAGCTAGTCCCTTTCTTCGACATCGTCAATATCCACATCTACATTGAGTCAGAGAGTACCCCTCCCCCCTTTGGATAAATGGTATGGCTGCCTAACAACGAAATCACTTTGCTCTTTTTTGTATTGGAGTTGGGCGAAGATCGCTTCCCGAAGCAGAAGACCCCTCCTGGTAGAAGTGTTAACCCAAAATTGACAAAGGTGTGTCACCTGCATACCCTTTGGCTTACTACACGAAATCCCCTCACATGATGAATAATTGATTACATTGGTCATTATTACCTTATTAAAAACCATGCAACATAAAGAATCTTTAAAGAAAAGATGGAGTGTGAAATGAAGGTAAACCCATTACTATTTATATGCAGGACCCGGGTCAACATCGTATTACCCTAACCCTTGGATTTACCTTGATCCAATGGTTCAAAATTAGTGACTCTTCACATCACTCTGACAGGCACACTTTTCAAATGGGCATGACCTATCGAAAAAGAAGGAGCAATTCTCCCTGCACCTCACCAACTTCGTCATGCACCTCCCAGAATATTTTGATCTAAAAAAAACTGAAAAAGCTTATCCATGCATTGAAAAAAGCAAATTCTACACTCCTTTTCCCACTGCCGCATTTCACATCTCAAAAATCCTACACCCCCTTCTTCTTGAATGGAGTAATGAATAAATTTGTTTGTATGCATGCCTTATGGTGATAGTTGTATGATCTCTCTCTCCTTCTCAAAGTTAACTTTTAATCTAACAGGCAACACAGACATAAGAAGGCTAGTGTATTTTCGAAAACATTTTCTTTTGGTTTTTGAAATGCATTGGAATCCCTACACAGAATAATTATTCAATAACCATTTATAGTATATATTATTTCAATATATTACTGCTTTGAACAATATGTACCAATGAATTTTTAATATTTTGTGCTAATAATATTTTAATGTATTATTTGTTGTTTGGGATAAAAATGGAGAGAGAAAGGGTCAATCTTCTTGTTTCATCGTTAAAAAAGGGATTCTATAAAAATTCCAAGATGATTGATTTTACCTACTGCTACTATAATTAGAACACAATCTTTACTTTTGTGCTCTTATAATGATCATACTCCATCTTTACACTAATGAAGGCAAACGAAAAGCCAGTGCCGACAATCTGATGCAGCAACAACCTCCAACGAAGAAACTTTCAACAGATGGCCATAAAGGTGTAATACCAATGAACTCCATGTCAGTTGACATGCAAGGCTCAACAGGGGGATTTTCCACCATGATGAGGGCTTCTACGATGTCGATGACTCGTCAAATTTCAACCGACAAGGTGCTAGGGAGGGAGGTTGTAGATCAACAAAGGAAGGTGCCTGCCACTCTTGCTCAGGCTTGGAAGGATGACATTGATGTAGGAAATTTGGTGTCATCAGTGGTTGAATTGTTTGGCGAAAAGGTGTTAGAACTTCCTCTACCGCACCTCGCGAAATCGGCTAACAACAGCCGCATCTCCCAAGTGTGGCTTCCCTCGGCCCCATCTGCCAAGTGCGGTCTGCTCAGGCACCTCCTGCGAAATTGGCTAACCGCATCTCCCAAGTGCGGCCTCCCTCAGCTGCATCTCCCAAGTGCGTCATCCCTTTGCCGCATCTCCCAAGTGCGGTTATGCATAGCAATAGCCGCAACCGCACCTCCCAGGTGCGGTTCTGCGGATCACCGCAACTCCCTGCCTCAGATCTGAACCCAGATCAACCAACCCAAATAATCCCCATCCCCAACCCCAAATCAATCCAAGCAGTAACAACATGATGCATTATATATGAGTAGCAACTGAGCGCTATTCTAACGCGGTTCCTCTCGCAACATATAAACAACACGAATAACAACTACCCTAATGCAACTTCAAGAAAAACAACATTTAACACAACAATTAGTAGGAAGAAATTACACAACCAACTGGAGCCTGCTAGAAGTAGAAGTGCTAGATCTCACCACCACAGCAACACTAAACAGCCACCAACCATAACTAGACTGAGCCGAAGAGAACACCTGTTGGCGGTAAAATTAGGCAAAGGAGAAGAAAGAAGAAAGGGGTGTAGGGTTTTTGATATGTGAAATGCGGCAGTGAGAAAATGAGTGTAGACTTTACTTTTTTCAATGTATGGGTCAACTTTTTCAGCTTTTTTTGAAAATCAAAATATTTTGGGAGATGCAGTACGAAGTTGGTGAGGTGTAGGGAGAATTGCTCAAAAAGAAGCCAACGGTTCTAGCAAAGGAACCGAAGAGTCGCAATGTTTGGAAGCTCATAACGATTAAAAGACAAACCCCTTCTTGGATCGGCTAGAGGCTAGACTATCAATTATGCTCGTGTTGCAATGATCACCTTGAAGTAAAGCCCCTTTATTTTGAACAAAATACTTTGACTTAAAGCTATTAGGTGAAATAAGGAAATCGTAAATGCATACCAATGGACATTTTAGCTTCATGTCAATTCCATGATTGACCAAGCATAAAGAAAAACAAAATCTAATAATTAATTATGAAATTTCTATGTTAAATAAGATTAAAAGAAAATATTGGATAATTATTAAGTTGTCATTGAAGTAAAAAAAACTATTAAAGAATCTATAAATATGGTATGTAAATAAAACATTTAATAAAATAAAATTTACTATATTTATTAAATTCTGTCTTAAGAAATAGCAAAATAAATTAATCCAATCCATTTAAGCTCAAACTTATATAAATTTCTATAGAATAATTTAGACCTCATTGACTCGCCAATGTAGAACTAGTTAAAATGAATAAATTCCTTACCATACAAGAACACTTCTGAAAAAAAAATTCAAAAAATATTTTTTTTAATTACTTCATAGAAATTTTTGTATAATTTTTTTAAAACTTTTGTTCATAACTTACAAATAAGTTATATTTTTAACTTCATAAAAACAATAAAGAAACGAATTTAACACTAAAAATCAGTTATTTTAGATGTGCACGAAAAAATTAATATAATAATACCTAAAATCAGTTGTGGGGTTTTTTCATTTTCTCTGTTTTGAATAAAAAATTAAACTCTTGACACTATTATTTTAAAGGATCTCGTTATTTTAACACAAATTTTTTGACACACTTTTGACACACACACGTGTCAAGCTGCCATTGGTTGGGTTATTTTTTTTTCCAAAAATCTGGGCACCAAAACAAAAAGAGTTTGAAAAATTTTCCTTTCCAAGTATATCCTTTTTCCTATTTTTGTCTCAGATTTCGTTCTCTCTCTCACATTTTGTTGTCCCCTGTGTCGTTCTCCCCCTGCTTCCTCTGTTTGACGGTGGGTTAGTGGTTCTCCGTTCTCGGTGATTGGTGGAGATGGGAAGTCACGAACAAAAGCTTTGTTGGAGCAAGGTAAATGCGTTGTTGGGTCTGATATGGTTTTGGGTTTGGGTTCTTGGGTTCTTGCGTTGTTGCGTTCTTGTTGTCTTTTTTCGTGGATGTTGTGGTTAGGGTATTTGGTTCTTGGTTCTTAGTTTTTGGGTTTTTTTGTTATTTCCTTTTGTTTTTACATCTGTTTTGTTTTTGGTTGAGCAGTTGACGGTTCGTCATTATTTTTCAACGATGTATGTTTGCACTTTGAACGAGTACTTGAAGGATGAACAATGGTTCGTCATTATTTCTCAGACCGAACATGGTGGAATGTCGCAGAACACACCAGATGTAATGTGCAACACCGAACCACAATTGAAGACCTATGTGAGGATGAGAAGAAGAATGCGTTATAAGAGTCAAGCCTTGAGGACACCATACACAGGAATTGTAGGACCTAGAAAGAAAAATTAGTGATTATTGTATGGTATTTTGAATAGGACAAGAACTTGATGTTGAATAGGACAAGAACTTGATGTTGTAATTAAACCTATATCTTGCAATATATAGTAGATGAATGTTTGGTTGCATGTATTTATGTTATTGAAGTGGTTTATATTTTGATTTGGTGTACATTTTAAATTTTGAGGAATCCATTTTTTGGAAGTGATAATGTTAGTGATATGATGAATTTGACTGAATTGGTGAAAATGATGGTGTTAAATTGTGTGTTGTAATTGTTTACCATTGTGTTGTAATTTCAATTTTTAACAACCTGTTGAACATAATGAGGCACCAATGAAAACATAAGGGACCACAGCTGAAGTTCTGCCATGTCTGGTGCAAAAAACTGCATTGTAATCGATTACAAGGGGTTGTAAACGATTACGCGTGTCTGAATTGGATTTTGCACATCCTGTTGAACTGAAGGAGCCACCAGTGAACACGTGGGTGACCACTGGTGAATAACAGTGTCTTTTGACCCAAGTCCAGTTCTTTTAGTTGTAATTTTATGTTCTTTAGTGAGGAATGACTGCATCTTAATGTTTTGGGTCCCCCAAGATGGAGGTGGGGACCACTCATTGAGAGATTATAGTGTTAAGTGAAGTTCTGCCATGTCTGGTGCAAAAAACTGCATTGTAATCGATTACAAGGGGTTGTAAACGATTACGCATGTCTGAATTGGATTCTGCACATCCTGTTGAACTGAAGGAGTCACTAGTCAACACGTGGGGGACCACTGGTGAATAATAGTGTCTTTTGACCCAAGTCCAATTCTTTTAGTTGTAATTTTATGTTCTTTAGTGAGGAATGACTGCATCTTAATGTTTTGGATCCCCCAAGATGGAGGTGGGGACCACCCATTGAGAGATTATAGTGTTAAGTGAAGTTTTTCCATGTCTGGTGCAAAAAACTGCATTGTAATCGATTACAAGGGGTTATAAACGATTACGCGTGTCTGAATTGGATTTTGCACATCCTGTTGAACTGAAGGAGCCACCAGTGAACACGTGGGGGACCATTGGTGAATAGCAGTGTCTTTAGACCCAAGTCCAGTTATTTTAGTTGTAATTTTATGTTCTTTAGTGAGGAACGACTGCATCTTAATGTTTTGGGTCCCCCAAGATGGAGGTGGAGACCACCTATTGAGATATTATAGTGTTAAGTGAAGTTCTGTCATGTCTGGTGCAAAAAATTGCATTGTAATCGATTACAAGGGGTTGTAAACGATTACGCATGTCTGAATTGGATTCTGCACATCCTGTTGAACTGAAGGAGCCACTAGTAATCACGTGGGGGACCACTGGTGAATAACAGTGTGTTTTGACCCAAGTCCAGTTCTTTTAGTTGTAATTTTATGTTCTTTAGTGAGGAATGCTGCATCTTAATGTTTTGGGTCCCCCAAGTTGGAGGTGGGGACCTCTCATTGAGAGATTATTGTGTTAAGTGAAGTTCTTTCATGTCTGGTGCAAAAAATTGCATTGTAATCGTTTACAAGGGGTTGTAATCGATTACGCGTGTCTGATTTGGATTCTGCACATCCTGTTGAACAGAAGGAGCCACCAGTGAAAACGTGGAGGACCACTAGTGAATAATAGTCTGTTTTGAACATTGTATGTGATTACCTAGTGTTTTACTGTCCATTAAGTACGACTTTATTTCACTACTTAAGATTTTGTCAAATATAATACAGGAAACATTGGTTGTTCAATGTCATGGACCACTGTACGTTGACGTTGTTCATTGGCTGTGTTCCCTTTCGGAACCCACACTCCCTCTTCATTCTCCACATAACCAAAGGAGGACACAGACTCATATCTTATTCTTTGTTCATTGTCATGGACCACTGTATGTTGACGCCATTGCAACTGCACATATTTCATACAAATAAATCAATGATGGTGGATTAGGGTTCACAAAACACAAAAACAATAAAGACAACAAAAATAGACTAGTGTTCGAGAAACGAGACAATGAGAAAGAGAGCGACAACGCGAAAGACACCCAAACCCAAAACGAAACAAAGCCACAACACTAAACAAACCCAAAACGAGAAAAGAACTTAAGTGTAAACGCGAAAGACACCCAAACCCAAAACGAAACAGAACAACAACGCCAAACAAACCCAAAACGAGAAAGAGAGCTTACCGATACACAATGATTGCGAAAGACATCTTTTGGTTGCCTTTGGATGAAACGACGCGTTAGGGAGCAATGTGAGAGATGAAGCGAATGGAGAGAGGAGGAGACAAATGGAGAGAGAAGGCGACAGACCCAAGCCAAATTGAACGAAGGATAAAAATGAAACCGCGAAAATTAAATTTCATACATTTCGTTTTCCAAAATTACCCTCCGGATCATTTAAAAAAGAGTTGAGTTTCTTCATCCAAACAACCAACCGAACGAGGTCATGTAGCGTGTATCAAAAGTGTGTTAAATAAAGGATGTCAACGAAACATTTTCCTTTTTAAAATTATAATACCAAAAAGAACAAATTCTTAATTCTCTATTTTTCTCTCTCACACAAACGCAATGATAATTTGCCATTTCAACCATTCCACCCACACTTCATTTATTCATCAGTAATAACTAAAGAACGCTACAACTTAACCGAAGAATCCTCCATCCAGGATGCACATACCCTGCCACTAATACTTTATAGAGTATAGTATCTACCTCGGAGTAGTGTACATATCCAATTATCTTCATCCAAATCCATGGTACGATGACACCAATTGTATCGTATCATACGCTCCAAACACAGACAATCGTCACCCTTCAACCACGCGTAAAGAAATTTCAATAACACTCGCGTGCCCTTACGTGTCATTTCATACTGCACCCTTCATTAAAGCCGGAGGAGCAGCAATCTTGTGAATCAGTCCCCACGGCAAAACCATGCGACTTCGACAAAACCCTAACTACGAATCGGAGAACAACGAGGGAGAGTGGCGAAAGAGATCGTACGGCGCCCAAAGACTGTCCAATGGACAAGGCTTCTTGGAATCGATTCGCAGCCACGGCTTCCCCTTGCCGCTCCAGTGGAGGAGGCTCACCGGACCGGGATGAAGGTCACGACAGAGACCTTCGAGATTGTCGCCGCCGAGACCGTGCTGGTTCCAACGGTGCTCCACGCGCTCCACATCACCGGCGAACACAAGCAGAAATGGTGGCAACGATCCGAGCTCGTAGATCCGGTTCCGCTTCTGGATACGCATCCAGGTCTCGAGCTTTTCCGTGTATCTTCCCTCGCGCCACTTCCACAGATCAATCACCATCACACCGGTGTTGAAGTAGCACGCTTCGCGTCCCTTAAACGACGCCGCGTAGCTCGGGTTCGACCAGAAGCGATGCGTGAAGTAATTGGTGAAGTTGGCATGGCAGTATTCGGGCGCGCCCAGCACGCGGGAGTGGAGGTCGATTCTCCAGAGCTTTGCCACGTCGTCGACGACGATGAGATCGGAATCGAAGTAGATAATTCGCCGGACTTTCGCCGGAAGCAAGTCAGCTAGATACATCCGCGCGTAGTTCAGCGGCTGGTCCAGTGCACGACGGATAGAGTACGAGATCTTGCCCTGCACGAGGTTCGCGTCGAAGTGGTAGAGGTGGAAGGCTAGGTACGGGAACGTCGTCGTTATTATGCGCCGGAGCTCCGCCCGTCTGTGCGTGGTAGCGATGAAGTGGAATACAACGTTCTCCGGACACGACGTGTGTTGCAGCACGGAGAACACGCCAGCGATGGATCCGCGGAGGTAGGTCGCGTCCAGCGTCATCGCGATGTGGAAGACGGACTCTCCGTGTGCTCGGTTGCGGCATTCTCTTCCGTTGCGGAATGCCGGCGCTTCGCGGAACGTCGGAAGCTCGCTGGCGATTCCGGTTGCCGGCAAATTTGCTTCGACGACGACTAACAGCACCGCCACCAACAACGTGAGGTAGTGTGTAAGTGTGAATGAGAGTGTCGGTGGCATGGTGACGAAACGGAGGAATGGAAACCAGAGAAGAAAAAGTTTTGGAGTGTATTTTTTGTGAAGGTGCAGGGGTATTCTTGGAATTTTGTGGTGGTTTAGTTGGGTTGTGGACCCCGCAAGGAACAACATGGTATGAAGCCAGGCTGGAAAGACGTGACTGAGGCTTTTTAAACTTCGAAATGTTTGCTTTGTTGTTTTGTTGTAAAAAAATGATGTGCTTTTTGCGCCGTTGGATCTATCCCACGGTAAGAAATTGACAACTATGATTTGGGTGTAGTAGGTTTGTCAGCACTTGATAATCGCGATTGGCGAGGATTATGTGGATGTTGATGCAGATTCTTTTTTTCTTTTTTTCAGAATATTACTTTTTTCAAAGAATATTTAAAAATAGATTCTTACCAACATTATTTTAGGAACTAGACCCATTTATTGTAGAGGTTGGAAATTCGATTCTGGTTGAGCTTATTCTCAACAAAAAACAGGAGATGTTAGAAAACTAACTTGGAAAACCGAATTTCAGTTAAATTTTTTAATTTTTTAACGAAAGGGCAGAGAGAAGAAAAGAAGTAAAAAAAAGTAATTAAAATTAAAATAAACAATAAAAATATCAAAATTAATTTAAGTTTGGCTTAAGTTTAATTTTTCTAACAAAAGGAAACAAAAGCGAAGAGAAAAAAAGCAAAAGTATAAAAAGTTAATTAAAATTAATATAAAAGAGATAAATAAGATAAAATAAATTTATCTTTATCCTATAAGTTCTAATATATTTTATCTTATTATTTTTATTATAATTTATTATAATCAATCTATAAGTTATATATTATTATTATTATTATTATCTAATAATAATAAGATTTGATAACCTTTTTATATATCTTTTAAAATATCTAATTATATCTAATAATAATTTTTCTAATAATAATATTTCTTTTAATCACTAAACTCAGCAAATTATATTTTCTATTTTCTCTCAACCATTTTTTAAAATAAGAACTAAATCTTCTAAAAGATTTATATAATATCCTTTTAATTAAATTTTCATATTTAGTTTACATGTTTTCTTTTCTATACCCGTATTTTAATTTGTACACTTAATTAATAAAATGTAAAATACCATTTTTCCCCTAAGTCAAAATATAAATAAAATAATATAACAATTATGTTATAATAAAGGTGTACACTTAATAATACTAATTTTCAAACAAAAACATTAAAGTTACAAAACTACCTTATATCTAAGACCCTTATTTTCCCATATCTTATGCTTTTCCTTTCTACGCCTCCTATTTTAATTTCTACACCTAATTAGTAAAGTGTAAAAGACCTTTTCACCACTAGGCCAGAATATAAATAAAATCATATAACAATTATGTTATAACTAAGGTGTAGACTCAATAACACTAATTTTCAAACAAAAACACCAAAGTCATAAGACTATCTTATTTCTAAGACCCCTGTTTGGGATCTTACATTCTTTCTTTCGTATTTGCTTTTCTTCTCAGAATATTTCTTCCATATTCGTGCACCTATTCTTTTGATCTTCTCTTTATGGATCTTCAATTTACAAACTTCAAGAAAAAATATCCATTAGATAGTGTTTGTTTTTGTTCTTTGGATCTTCATGGCCTTTTCGTAGGTAGGACCGTAGGTTGAAGTCAACTTATCAAAGCATGTATGCTTTTTCAGTACTTTACCACAAGTAAGTTGTATAAACTTTTCAATGTGACTTTTGATGCTAAGAACATTTCGTGAATGTCTTCTTTGTCTTTAACATCCACTTCAAACTTGTATATGATAGAACATGTGGATACTTGACATATGCAACTACAAAGAGTAGAATATATATATGAATGCAGGAAGATATGTCATTTTTCTTATCAATTTTGTTGTTTTGAGACGTTCATTTAATGCTCTTTAATGCGTACTTAGAACAACTAAGTGCTCATAAAGGTTTTATCGTTGGATGAGGATATAACTTTATAACAAGGTATCAATTAGGATATACAAGGCATTTAATAATGCTTTGTTTAGTGATCTCTGTTTGGTTCGAGAGTGTGTTTAGCAAGATGTAATTCAACACATGCGTTTGAAGTGTTGTTTATATTTTTAGCTTGTTTACCAAAAACATTATTTTGCACAGTATTTTGCGAGGTACAGTGAAAGCTCACTTAGAAATGTATAACAAGAGCGCATTTAGAAATACTTTCTTATGTCATTAAAATTTCATCAAGCTTTTTCATAAAATACTTGTCTTTCGACGATATTATTTTTCACAAGATAATGCTTTATCAAATGCTCATTTCGTTTATTATTGGTTGTTAAACTTCAAAACATGAAGATGTTAGACAATCCATTCTCATAGAATATCTTGTCTTAACAATAATAAAGTGTTAAACCAAGATTATCTAGAGACTAGACCATCCAAGCAACTCAGGTTTTGAAGTTTAACAAAAGCATTAAACGGAATATCGCTCTATATGAAAATTTGTTTTAAAGAAATAATGTCTAAGAGAAAAATATTTTTTAACATCTTTCATAGATGAAATCAAGTGTATAATAACATTTTCTAGACTATATTGTTTGGTGAACAAAGTTTAAAAAAGCGTCTAAGAAAAGAAAGTGTATTTCTTAACGAATCATCTAATAACGATTTTGGCAACAAACAATGTTTGATAAAAAGGATCTAAACGTCAAAATGAACAATGTCTTACAAGCTAGTGTTTTATGAATAGAAGAATCTATATCATGATAACACTGAAGCATAAAGAATCTTTTTATTCAAAACAAATTTAATTTAAACAAAGTGTCTTAAGAAATGTATAGTCTAACAAAAGACCACTAAATGCTACAAACACCTAATGTTTTACATTATTTGATGATCGTATATGTTGTACCAAACAATGCATTTATTAATGAAATGACAAGTGATAAAATGTATTGAACATGCAATACGGCATAACACTTATCAACGTTCAAAATATTTAATGCATGTAAGATAAAGTGTTTCGATGCTTGTATACGTTGTTCTTAATATTTATGCAGATCACTAAAGTAGAAAGATATTATTAGAATCACTGCACCCAAGAAAAAGACGTTGAGAGATATTGAGAACATTTTGGGAATGAATCCCTTAAAGTCTTCTGCTTTGTCATATCATACAAGCTCTAATAAAGGCTATGACAAAGCACTGTACCTTTACAAAGTATAATTGAGTTTGACTTCTCACCAAAAGGCTACCTGCTCTACCTGAAGTCAACTTCTCTCTTTAAAGGTCATATCAAGAAAAACTATAAATAAACGAAAGTAAGAAGAATAACATAGTGAACTTGTGAATGCCTCAAAAAAGCTTATTGTGCTCATATATTTTCTGAAGCAAATTTTCTAAGAGAAAAACCTTAACGATATCTCATATTTATTTGTATTGTTTTTACCATTTCTTTAAGAATAATCAATCTATATTTATTCATAACACTCATTATGGTGTAGATTCTGAAGAGAATTAAAACACTTGCAGTTGAGTTAAACAATCTATAGTGTTGTCTAGGGTTGGACAAAAAGTGGTTAGAATACTTGTATACCAGGAGTTAAACTTAGACTAATCATATTGACTAGGTGAACGAAGAGTGGTGAGAATACTCATTATAAACCTAGAGAGCCAAAATTCATGTCATATTCTTAAATATTAGTAGAATTCTTTAAGAGTTTTTAAAGGAGAACTAGACATAGTTCAGATTGAGTGAACCAGTATAAAATATGTGCTTTACTACTTTGCTTTTTGAAATGTTTTCCATTTATTCACCATGTAAAAACTAGAGTCTAAACATCTTATATAAATTATATATTTTTTTACAATCCATTGAAAAAAACTAAAAAAAAATCATTAGATATAAAATGCTAAAATCTAAGAATGTTTTATTAAAAAAGTTACACAAAGTCCTGTATGGCCAACAAAACTAATAAACGTGTACAAGATACATAGATAAAGACTAAAAAAAAGAGAGACAAACTTACTCTAATTTTATGTTTTTCATAACTATATGAATTTACTTTAAGATTTGCATTTGGTTGAACGAAATGTTAATTATTTTAATTATTCTATGGTGAAAACATATTGTCAATTAGTTCTATTATTTCAAATGTTAGGGATTGAATTGTATATAATATATCTAAGTCCATTAAGCGAATATTAAATGTATAAATTAATATTAATTTATATGATAAATTTAAATTTTTTTTGTCTTCTTACTGGTATATGTACCTAAATGCAAGCTATTTATATATATATATATATATATATATATATATATATTTTATGTATAAAAAGGCTAACTAAACAACAAAAAGAAGTAAACAAAATAAAACGTAGAAGTTAGTATAAGATAAGCACATTACGTAGGCCCAACCGGAAGCCCATTAGTATCTACGTGTTATTTGTGGCCTATGTTAATCTTCAATCCAATTTCCGAACTTCCAATGTCACCGCAGCCACAATAAATACCTGATATAACCGCCAACATATAAATATAAATATAAATCATATCTAATTGTAAATTAAATTTAAAATATAAAAAAGTTGCGGTGTAAAATGGAAGGGGATTGCAGGTGAAGTTCTCAAGATTTTTCCAACAGAGCAAAGCTAAACTGAAACTGGCATGGCCACTGTTGCAACTATAGGAATTGGAGTAGGAGTGACCAAGCTCCAACAACCCCAAATACAAAGGCACAACAAGTCCTTGTTTCTTGGGCAGAGGCTTAGGATTCGACCCTCTGGGGAGGCTCAATGCAGTTCAAGATTCAATTTTTCAAACCCAACAAGAGTGGTTAAGGTTTTTGCACTAGGGGGTGAATGGATTGACACAGTTCACAACCTTTTTGTGGGTGTTGGGGTTGGACTTCCTTGCAGTGTGATGCAGTGTGGGGATGTAATCTATAGGAGCACTCTTCCCAAGTCCAATGGCTTGACTCTTACTGTCCCTGGGGTGATTCTGGCTTTGGGGACTCTATCTTACCTTTGGGCCACACCTGGTGTGGCACCTGGTTTCTTTGACATGTTTGTTCTTGCCTTTGTTGAGAGGTTGTTCCGTCCCAGTTACAAGAAGGTACGCTTATTCCAGTTGATTTTTTGAAATTTTTATGAAATTTGTTTCCGGTGGCAGTTCTTCCTGAGACTGGTTTATGATGGCAGGATGATTTTCTTCTGGGGAAGAAGTTGGGGGAAGGATCATTTGGAGTGGTTTATAGAGTGTCACTGGCCAACAAACCCTCTTCAAAGGTGTTGCTCTATATTCTATTTGGAAGCTCCTCAAGTTTTTGAAAATTTACTTGTTCTTTTGTACTGGCTTATTATTGCTTAAATATTTTATGAACTACTTCACATGCGCACAAGTTCATTTCAAGATAACCATTAATTTTCAATAATGGATCACAGACGGACAATTCTCCAGCTTGAGCTGTCGTGGTGGTGTGACATGTTTCTGACACCACATATGACTCATGTCGCCAGGGTTTTATTATAGTTTAGTTATTGGTGTCTCAAATGCCTGAGCTGAGACCAGTGTAGACCAGACAATTTAAAGACACTTGTAGTATAAAAAGCAAATTAAATTTTTTAAACATCAATACAAGTCAGATTGATATATAACATGATACAAAGTATCAACATCTAAAATCTAATCACTCTTAGTATTTCTTTTTGTGAAGTTCATATTCATGTAGAGAAGGTGAACAAACAAATTTCCTTGTCGATTTAAGTCTTTTCTCATGTTGATATTTAATTTCTTTTGTCATGTGGTCTCCTGTAATATGAACATTAGTCATATTGGAGTGCCCTTGTCTACTTCATGGCCATGTTGGTGTTATTTTTGTTTATAAATTTTGTTTGTATTGTCTTAACTTTAGTTGGTTTAGTGTCATGGTTTGAGGAAACAAAATGAGAAACCCACATGTTGATATGGCATATCTGCTTCTGAGATTTCAGTGTAAGATAGCTTGAATTATATAAATATTACTTATGGTTCTTTTTGGTTCTCACCGGAAGGAAGGTGACTTAGTCTTGAAGAAGGCGACTGAATATGGTGCTGTAGAAATTTGGATGAATGAGCGTGTACGAAGAGCTTGTGCAAGCAGCTGTGCAGATTTTGTCTATGGTTTTCTTGAGGTGTTTATCTATTAAGACTAGTACTACCTAACGAATTTTTGGTATTATTATCATATATGTATGGGGAAACCAAAGACATTCTCATCACATCATTTAATATTTTAGTTTCAGTCACGACAAATACAACAGTTCTCACATAATGTTTGCAGAGCTCTTCAAAGAAATCTGCTGAATACTGGCTTATATGGCGGTTTGAAGGGGATGCCACCCTAGCTGACTTGGTGCAGAGTAGAGAGTTTCCATATAATGTTGGTACTCTATTGAAACATTATGATTGTGCTTGATAAATTTTCAATTTTATAGTATTTGGCCTTATATTTTCTACTGAAGTTTATAAAGTTTCTTGTATTTGAGGAAGATTTGTATGACCTAATTTGTATTAACTTGTAGATTACGTGAGCTTTTCAATTGTAAAACCTTACTGTCACCGTTGATTTGAACACATTTGAGAAGTTTGATTCATTTTATGTTTTTCATTAATTTGAATTATTTTTATGGTAAGTGTTTGTTTAGAGGTTTATCCAAACTGGTTTTTTCCCAGTGTGAGAAAGTTAGGGGATGGGAGTACGTAATAATTCATTTCGAATATTAATGTGTGGAAAGTTTTGTATTTCTTGAACTGCTCTTCACTTTATTTCTGACTCAAAGCACTTTTCTTCTTATATTCAATTTGAATTTTGTGCTCCCATAGTAAATCATGCTTTCTTATCAGACCAAATGATCGTGTCACAAATTTCAGGTTGAAACATTAATTTTAGGTGAGGTTCAAGACTTGCCCAAGGGATTGGAAAGAGAAAATAGAATCATTCAGACAATCATGAGGCAGATCTTGTTTGCACTGGATGGTCTTCACTCAACTGGTATTGTGCATAGGGATATTAAGCCACAGAATATTATTTTCTCCGAAGGTAAAGAATCTAGAGACTTTTGTTCAATGCAAAAAGATCCATGATCCAAATTAAGCTCATTTTTTTAAACTATGGGGATCAGAGTCTCGGACATTCAAAATCATTGATCTTGGAGCTGCTACAGACCTGCGAGTGGGCATAAACTACATTCCAAAGGAGTTTCTTTTGGATCCAAGGTATCTTCTTTGAGATTAATAATACATGTATCCAAATAACTTTGAACTCAACCCTCTGCTGATTGTTGTGTTTCTTGTGCATAATACACTGGTGGAGCTTATCATTTTAACTTATTGCTATATTTTTAAAATTATCCTTAAAGAACTTGAAATTGATGTCATACAAAATATCAGTCCTATATTTTGTCTAGATTTTAACACATATGCGATGTTTATAGCTTTGAAATGAAAGCATGAGTCAATGTGATCACAGACAAAAGCAGTTTCATGTCATTTGCTTGACAAAAAGGTTTCAGAAGATGAACATAGATATCTGGGAAATTTTTTCTAGAACCTAACATGAAAAGTTTCCTATGTAACACACACACACATGTAAATACAAAAAAGAAAATTTTAAATCTGAATTCCCTCCATCATTTCTAAAAGTACAAAACTGAATCTGATCTAGATAATACAATTGTATTTTCCTCTCTTAAAGGAAAGAATGGGAGTATACAGCTATTTAATTATCCTTGTTCTGTAAGGGCTTGGTTTGGGAGACCTTGTTCAACAATGAACAATTTTAGATATTAGAAAAGTATTTTAGACCATACTTTGTTCATAAAAAACAAAGAAGGGAAGGTAACAATCTTAATTGTAAATGTTGATGATATGATTTTAACTAAGGATGATCCTTGCGAAATGAGATAATTGAAAAAGTATTTGGCTACTGAATTTGAGATGGACTTGGGGCTACTTAAAATTGTTGGGATTAAGGTGGCAAGGTCAAGACAAGGGATTAGTAAAAATATGTATTGGACTTTTCAATTCTAAACTTTATGCTTGTGAACTAACAAAAGCACCCATAGGAAGGAATCATAAGCTTGGAGTTTTCCCAAACGAAGTCCTGACAGACAAGTATAATTTTGAGAGACTAATCTATTCGTGTCACAAACAACTGGATATAGTGTAGGCTGCAATGTTCTAAGCTTGATCATACATTCCCCAAGTTAAGAACATATGGTTGTTTATCGAATTTTATGGTACTTGAACAACTCCAGGGAAAGGACTAGTGTTCTCTAAGGAATTGTGTTTAACATCAAAGGATATACAGATTCTGATTGATTGGGCAGGTGATTAAACAGCCAAATAATCTACATATAAGATGTTCACTATCTTTGAAGGTAAACTTGTCACTTGGAGATGTGAAGAAAGAAAAGGATGCCGAAGGTAAATTGGTCACTTGGAGAAGTAAAGAAAGAAAAGAATGTCATGACTCATGGTGTTATGTGAACTGTTGCAGATAAGTATTCTAAAAGACTTAGGGATTGAATATGTAGAACCTATGGATATTCATTGTTATAATAAGGTAGGCATTGGAATCGTGAAAGACCTGATACAGCACAATCATTCCAAGCATGTTGAAGTTGGCCGGTGTTTCATCAGGGAGAACCTTGACCAAACGATCATACAATTTTCTTTTATTGAATTAGAATGTCAACTAGCCAATGTGCTCACAAAAGCTCTTTGAGAAAAGGCGTTTCATTGTGCAATCAAGAAGTTGGCCATGATATATATTTGACCAAACGATCATACAATTTTCTTTTATTGAATTAGAATGTCAACTAGCCAATGTGCTCACAAAAGCTCTTTGAGAAAAGGCGTTTCATTGTGCAATCAAGAAGTTGGCCATGATATATATTTATGCTCCAACTTGAGGGATAATGTTAGCATGGACACTATATACCCTTGTTTGAAAGAAAAACCTCACTATAATGTGCTGGTAGTAGTGGACTTTAAGTCTAACTCAACCCCACAAAACCGGTTTGTAAGGTGAGGTTTACACCCACTTATATACTATGAATTGGCCTTATCTCTAGTTGATGTGGGACTTCTAACACACCTCCCTCACGCCGAGGTATATACATCTCGAGCGTGAGACTAGATATTAATGGGTGGTTCGATAGTGTCCCGACAACGGGTGGAATAGAAATGTCCAAGAAACAAGAAATATCGTTAGGATAGGTTCTGATACCATATTAAGAAGTGGACTTTAAGCCTAACTCAACCCCACAAAATCGGCTTGTAAAGTGAGGTTTGCACCCAACAAGTGCTGTCATATTAGTGGGATGAGAGAATGAAGATTAAATGTTTTATATCCTCCAATTGGTAACGCAAACAAAATTGATGTTGCTTTCTAGCAATGACCACTGGGTTCGGTTTAACACTAGGATAGTAAATAGAGGTGTTATATGTAAACTACATGTAATCCATGTCTTTGTTAGACATGATATACAACTATAGGCAATTTATGATGTGTTCAATTCTTCTAATACAGATATGCTGCACCAGAGCAATACATCATGAGCACACAAACTCCTTCAGCACCCTCAGTTCCAGTTGCAACTGCACTTTCCCCAGTCTTATGGCAGGTTAAATATTCTTATGAACTATTAGCACATATAGCTCCCTTTATCATGTAATGATGTTGGCTTTGTGGTTCGTACTATGGTTTCATGTTTTAAACAGTTGAATTCGCCAGACAGATTCGACATCTATAGTGCTGGTTTAATCTTTCTACAAATGGTAAGTATCTAATGGTGACGAATTCTTCTCCTATTATTTGAACTAATCAGTCAATATCTGTATTCAATTTTATATGAATATTGCGAAGATTAATTTAATAAATCACTTTGATCACAATGAAGACTTCATAATAGTATTCTGAAAGTTAAAGTGAGTTTTCCTATGTATTTACACTTTGTTTTATTTTGATGCATTGATATATTAAGAACTATTGTTGTCTTGTAGAGTTGTTTTTCATAATTCTGTAGGTGAGTTTTAGTTAGGTAAAACATTTAAAAGTGGCAAAGGATGATAGAACCAACTATCTGATTAAGCTAATATTTTGAAACGCTTACGGTTTATATCATTCTCTTATAGGCTTTCCCTGGTCTACGGACTGATAATAGCCTCATTCAATTCAACCGTCAATTAAAGAGGTGTGACTATGACATAGTTGCATGGAGAAAAACTGTAGAGCCTCGATGCGGCCCTGAACTAAGGAGGGGCTTTGAGCTGTTGGATTTGGATGGTGGAATAGGATGGGAACTTTTAAAATCAATGGTAAGGTACAAAGCAAGACAACGACTGAGTGCAAAAGCAGCATTAGCTCATCCTTACTTTGACAGAGAAGGCTTGTTGGCATTGTCTTTCATGCAAACACTGAGACTGCAGCTCTTGCGGGCAACTCAACAGGACTATGGAGAAGCTGCCAAGTGGATTACTAATCTAATGGCAAAATCAGGGACTCAGAAGGATGGTGGATTCACTGAAGCTCAGCTTCAGGAACTAAGAGTTTGTATCTTAACTCTCTGACCACTCTCTGTTATATTTATCAGTATTGTATCTTCTCAGGTAAATAAGACAAATGCTAATCAGATTTGTCCTTGGTGAAGCAATTAAAAGTGAATTTTTTCTAATGAGATTGATAAAATTACACTTACCTATGATTTTGCAATGAATTCCCATATGATTTCCAACGAAAACCTTTTCTTTTTGATTCCTTAATAGCACAACAGAGAAAGTCACAATAATGGACCCTGCATAAATAATGACCAGTACTAGCATACATCTTTTTGTCTTTCCCTCTCATGACATTGTTGTGTGAAGTTTAAATATAGTTTGTCCATATTAATAGGGCAGTTTAGCTTTTAGTCTCTAAAAATGCAATCTCATTTTGATCTCATTTATGAAATGTGTCATGTGTGGTCCCTATTTTCAAAATCAAAGCGACCAAGAGGAAATGAATTTTGTTTGTGAAATGAAGGATCACACTGATACGTTTTCATGAATGATTCAACTAAAAGAGATGATTGCTTTCAGGGATTGAAAGCAAACATTCCTAATTCCACATGAATTAAAAGTATATTTATCCCTAACAAGGTTATCCAAATACTAAGTATGATCTTATATTATTACTCCATTTTTCATGATGTAGGAAATCGAACCGAAAATGAAGGCCAGTGCACCAAGGAATGCTCTAGCTTCAGCTCTTAAACTTCAGAGGAAAATTATAAGAACCTTAAATGAGAGTATGGATGAGCTCAACAGACGCAGGAAAAGCTTTTGGTGGAGCAGATGGATCCCAAGAGAAGAATGATAATTGTATATACTAAATACCCATTTTTCTTTTCATAATTTTTGTCTATAATCTGTATATCAAAAGTTAAATCTCATATTCAGATATAACAATGTTCAGTATGAATTAAAAAATAAATAGAAAATAAAACTAACTGGGATTTATATTGTTTTCCATAAACTAACTGAAATCTGACAGGTGCATGCCTGAAATCTTTTGATTGCACGTGCAACCACATTAATATAATATATATATATATATATATATATATATATATATATATATATATATATATTCAAAGGGTTTTTTGTTGAATGAGCAGATATAAAAACATGTTATGGCACTTTCCTTTCTAGTCAGCTGTGTCAGAATAAATCAAACCTCATTCTAATGTTACCCATAGACTTTATAGCAGGAAAAGATCTTGTAACTTCCTACTGTTGAACTACCCCATTTTTTGCTTTATTGTTTGATTGTGAAGGAAAGTTTGTTCAAATTTTCAATGAAGCATCTAATATTGAGTGTACGTTCATCATGAGTAACTAATGGAGCTGATCCATTTTTCTTTTGCTTGGTTACAACCTATCAGTTTTTCTTCCTCTAAAGTAGAAATTGACAATTGTTTATTGTTTCACTGTTGTATATTTTGAGTTTCAAAAAGTTACAAAGTTCTCTATTGATTAAATGAAGTGCAATAAAATAATTTTACTGGTTTCAAGTTACCTCGTTTCAACATGTAATTCAAACCCCTTAATATACAGTTTTGTAACACCTTTAAAGCTCTTCATAAGCCATCGAACACTGTAATTGTTTAAAACCTAAACATTTTTTTTCTAGATTGTTAGGTAAAATTAACTCACCTTCCACCAGTAGTGAAGTAATAATTAATTCATCATTTGTGTAACAAAATAATTGATCTTTGATATAAAAAAAAAATTCTAATTTTTCATTATAATTAAGACTAGATCGTTTAGAGAATAGACTGTCTAAGCAATCTAGGTTTTAAAGTTTAACAATGTTTGAAAATCATAAACAACGTTTGAAAGAAAGTATCTCTCTTTGAAATCATCTAATAAAGCAAAACAAGTTAGTGTCTAATGAAAACAAAATTCTATCTCTTCTATAACTCTAAGGTTAAAAGAAGTTTTTATTCAACACAATGATATATCAAGCAAAGTCATTTTACAAGAAAACATCGTTTGATGAATGATCGCAAAACGGTATAGTCTTTGGAAAAGCATCTTATGTTAAATCATTTGATGATTATACATACTATACCAAACGATGCATTTATGAATTAAATGACAAATGATAAAATGTCTTGAACATGCAACACTGACTAATGCTTATCAACATTCAAAACATTTAATGCATGAACTATAAAGAATCTTGATACTTGTATACTTTGTTTCTTGATATTTGTGCTGATCAATAAAGTAAAAAGATATTATCTGAATCACGACACCCAAGAAAAAGACGTTGTGAGAGAAGAAAAACATTATGTAAATGTTTCCCTTGAAATCCTCTGCTCAGTCAGCTCAGTTTCGCTTAAGGCTATGAGGAAAAGATCTCAACCTTACAAAGTAGACTAAAGTTTTACTTCATATCTATATGCTACCTGCTCTCCTGAAGTCAACCTCTCTGTCTAACCGTCATCTTTCAAGAGAAGTTATGTGTGTGTGTCTATATATATATATATATATATATATATATAAGAAAGCTTGAAGAGAAGAAAATGATGATAACACAAGAAAGATAACATAAGAATAACAACGTAAAAGGGATCATATAGAAAGAGAAGAGAACTCAAGCTTGATGTGCTCATATATCATCCGAAAGTTGAATATCTTCTGAGAGAAAAATATTAGCAAATACAAAACACCTCATACTGTTTATATCCTCTCCTTGAGAGTTATCATACGTACCTTTGTTCTTGGCATCACTTGTGCTGTAAATTCTAAAGAGATTTAAAACACATGTCTAAACGTGTTGTCTAGGTTTGGAACCAGGAGTGGTAAGAATACTTGTTGTAAATCAAAAGTGGTGGGAATACTTGATGTAAACATGGAGAGGTAAAACTCATGTAATCTTGGAAAAAATTAGTGGAACCCCTTAAGAGTTCATAAGGGAAAACTGGACAAAGCTCAGGTTGAGTGAACTAGTATAAAAATCTATGATTTATTGCTTTGCTATTTAAAACATTTTCCATTTACTTATCTCATAAAAAACAACATCTAAACATATTACAATCTATATACATTCTCTTTACAAGTCATTAGACGTTGCTTTGCGAAAGAATTTCAAAAATACTATTTGTTAAGACAAAATCGTTTATACGCCTAAATGCTCTCATGTTTTGGAGTTTAATTAAATAACATTAAACAGAATAATAATATGAAAACAACATAGGATGAAAACATAGGACTTAGAATCAAAATCCTCAACAAATAAAAACCTTAGGAAAACACTCAGGATTTTAGGAAACAGAAAAACAAATAAGTCAAGACACCTAGACATAGTGCTAGACGATTAGCAAGTCAAAAACGTCTAAGAGAGTTGAAACTAAATGCGTAAAGCTTATCATACCTAAAAGGTATTCAATTTAGCTCTCGGGAAAACAAAACAATGTCAAGACGGTGTCATTGACAAAACACACTAAAAGACTAAAACTTAAAACACTAAAGATAACACAAACAATGTTAAACACTGTCTGTCTCAACAGGAAAAATTACAAGATGCGTTTACACTATCTAAACGATACCATGAGCTAAAACATTACTTCATCCAACGATGAAGTCTTTACTCAAGGCTTGGTATATTTAGAAGAAAAGCTTAATTGTCAAACGCTACCATAGCGGTAGGAAATAAAAAAAACACTTTGTTGTTCTGAGCAAACATTAAATGTCATTAAATACTCAACGTTCAAAAGCAACAAAAGTAATAAGAAAAGACATATATGCTACATGCATAATCTACTCTATTATTTGCAAATGAGTTATGCTACACATATCCATGAGCTTCAAATCAAAATATCAGAAGTGAATGTTATAAACAAAAGAGATATTCACAGAATGTTCTTCACTTGAAGCGGTGTCCAAAAGAACGTACAACCTACTTCAAGCAAAGTATTGAAAAAGCATGTCTGCTATGACAAGTTGACTTTATCCAACGACTATTGTACACGAAGAAAGAAAAAGTGCAAGAATAAAGGCCAAGAGCTTAGTCTAACAGACATTTATACAAAAAGCCTTTAAATAGAAGAGCTTTCGAAAGAAAAATTAAGAGGATAACAAGAGGATGACATACAATGAAATATTCATCCTAAGAAAGACTCAAAAGAGAAGCAAAAGGAAGAGCTAGAAAAAAAGAAGTCATCAGAGTAGAAAAAGAGAAGAAGAGAAAAGAAGAAAAGAAATTGAATTTAAAACATGTTTGCTACCTGGCATTTGATCCACTTTGTGCGCCTGATGATTATGCTAGTAGTTAGCACCGTGGGGGAGGCTTGGCTCATCCTATAAAGTCATCTCTCCCACCCCTTTATACACACTTTTGAGCTTTTGGTAATGATATGTTGTTGACTCCAACACTCATTCTTCTTAAAGTCACTAGCCAAAGGGAGTCCCCTATCTCCTCTAGCCACCTTTCCTAGTTAGGAATCTGATTAGGCTTCATTCTCACACCACTATTGATGTGATCATAGATAGGGAAATGATGAAGAGATTAAAAGAGTGAAAAGAAGCATAAAAAGAAATAACATATATTTTATGGCTTGTATTTTGGACTTTAGTAACATAGGTTTTTCATATGCTTGTATTTTACCTTTGTAGTTTCTTTCTCTTGGTTTGGTTGTAGAAAAGCTTATTGTTTCGGTGGGGATTTACTGGGACCGAAAGCACTGACCTCGATGGCGCTTTTCCGCTTCCTTCTGATGTGAAATCTTCAGTTGTCTCCGCCGTTCGTCCTTCCGTCCGCTCGTCCTTCGCCCAGGAGGGGGTGGTACCTGTAATGGTACTCCGACGATCAAGTGAAACTCAATCAAGTATGAGAGTGTGGATGTGGGAATCAGTGTATTGTAGGTTAGATTGTGCGTACCTTGCTTGGAGCCTTTTGGTCTTTATTTATAGGCTTTGGATTGATATAAAATCAATATAACAGAATAAAATATAAACCGAATGAAATATAAACAAACTCACCTGAAATATCTCTGCTGAGATATTATTTGATACGAGCTGAAATGTCTCTGTTGAGATATTATTTGACCGTACATCATGCCCCCCAAGTCCAAAGGAGGGATGAAGCTTTAGCTTAGCGTGACTGCAGGACTTTTAAGGATAATGGCCGAACGGTGTTGAGCAGCTTTTGTTTTCTGATGGTCGCTCCGGGCGCTATGGGCCGTGTTGAACCAAGACGCGTAGGTCTTGATGTATTTGTTGGACCGAGACAAGTTTGATCTCGATGCAATGCACGGGCGTTATAGGCCGTGTGGAATCAAGACACGTAGGTCTCGATGTATTTGTTGGACCGAGACAAGTTTGATCTCGATGTAATGCACGGGCGTTATAGGCCGTGTGGAACCAAGACACGTAGGTCTCGATGTATTTGTTGGACCGAGACAAGTTTGATCTCGATGTAATGCACGGGCGTTATAGGCCGTGTGGAACCAAGACACGTAGGTCTCGATGTATTTGTTGGACCGAGACAAGTTTGATCTCGATGTAATGTACGGGCGTTATAGGCCGTGTTGAACCAAGACGCGTAGGTCTTGATGTGTTTGTTGGACCGAGACAAGTTTGATCTCGATGTATTTGAACGGACGTTATAGTCCTGTTTAACGTCCAGGTTTGCTGGACGACAGGAGTGACCATCCTGCAAGGTGTGGATGGTCCAAATGGTCAACTCTGGATAGGCCAAATGATTTGTGTGTAAGACCGTGTCCTCTGCATTAAAGAAATATAACAACTCGAATTGCATATGGTGAGAAAAAGAAAAGTCAGACAAACTAATGCATTTATCAAGTTAGATAATTAAAAATAGATTATGTCACAAAGCCGACCGGCCTAGGGAATAAGACTTGTTGGTCTTCGGTTGATTGCTCGAAGAGTCCATATTAGAACGAGTCGTGGATGTTCGGGATGTCACTGATCTAGTGCTTGTTTTAATGATCTGCAAGGTAAGAATATATTCTAGATCGTTCAGTCCGATATGACTGCTTTAGAGTCTTGTAACCGGCCATGTAAATATATAGGCGGGACCGTTCGGTCCGATATGACTGCTTTAGAGTCTTGTAACCTGCAAGGTAAATATATAGGTGGAACCGTTCGGTCCGATATGACTGCTTTAGCAATTTGCAAGAGATATAATATCAGAAAGATATATTGAGACCGGTCGGTTGAGATTTAACAGCTTTAGTAATCTGCAAAATATATGATATTGGAAAGATATATTGAGACCGGTTGGTTAAGATTGTAACTGCTTTAGCAATCTGCAAGAGATATAATATTGAAGATATAATTGAGACCGGTCGGTTAAGATTGTACGGCTTTAGTAACCGCCATTTAACAGCTTTAATAATCTGCAAGAGATATAATATCAGAAAGATAAATTGAGACCGGTCGGTTAAGATTGTAACTGCTTTAGCAATGTTGAGACCGGTCGGTTGAGATTTAACAACTTTAGTAATCTGCAAAATATATGATATTGGAAAGATATATTGAGACCGGTTGGTTAAGATTGTAACTGCTTTAGCAATCTGCAAGAGATATAATATCAGAAAGATATATTGAGACCGGTCGGTTAAGATGTAACTGCTTTAGTAATCTGTAAGAGATTATTGAGACCGGTCGGTTAAGATTGTACGGCTTTAGTAACCGCCATTTAACGGCTTTAATAATCTGCAAGAGATATAATATCATAAAGATATATTGAGACCGGTCGGTTGAGATTTAACAGCTTTAGCAATGTTGAGACCGGTCGGTTGAGATTTAACAGCTTTAGTAATCTGCAAAATATATGATATTGGAAAGATATATTGAGACCGGTCGGTTAAGATTGTAACTGCTTTAGCAATCTGCAAGAGATATAATATCAGAGATATATTGAGACCGGTCGGTTGAGATTGTACGGCTTTAGTAACCGCTTCTGCAAGAAATATAGGCGAGACCGTTCGGTCTTTGATTTATGGTAAGCTCCAGATAAGCCAAATGATTTGTGTGCAAGATCCTGTCATCTGCATTGAAGAGATATAACAACTCGAAAAGAGTCATGAGACAAACCAATGTATTTACATGGTTAGACAATTCATAACAAAATAGATCATGTTATAAAAGTCGACCGGCCGAGAGAGTGCGCCACCTTCTGCATCATGTTCAGTATTCTTGCGGCTATCTTGATTTATCCTCGTATTGCCCCTGAAGTTTTTCTTTTACCTTGATGATATAATAATGAAAAGTGGTATCTTGATACATGATTACCGAATATATGTAAATAAATCTTGGAATAAATCTTGAGCAGTGATATCAAAATTAGTTTTGAATATCACGGTATTCAATTATGCAGCAATAAATTAATGATTATTAATGATGATTATGCATGAAACAGAATAAATCTTGAAATATTGGTGAAGAGATTGCCGTATGTATTCTTGACACTTATATAGGGCAGTTTTAATCTTTCCAAGGATTCCTGATATATTTTTATAATGAAAAAGGTGATTGGTGTTCCCATAGAATTTACGGTAGGTTTTTATTATTTCATTTTTTAAATAAAAAAAAAATACTTATCTTGTTGATGAAACTCCTTGTAGAGATGATGACTGATGTTGTTGCTGAAACTTCTTGGTGTTTTGTTGTTCTTTCATGCTCCTCGTGGTCGCCATTTGGGTTTGCCGCTCGGCCCCACGATGGGCGCCAAAATGTTTCGGTGGGGATTTACTGGGACCGAAAGCACTGACCTCGATGGCGCTTTTCCGCTTCCTTCTGATGTGAAATCTTCAGTTGTCTCCGCCGTTCGTCCTTCCGTCCGCTCGTCCTTCGCCCAGGAGGGGGTGGTACCTGTAATGGTACTCCGACGATCAAGTGAAACTCAATCAAGTATGAGAGTGTGGATGTGGGAATCAGTGTATTGTAGGTTAGATTGTGCGTACCTTGCTTGGAGCCTTTTGGTCTTTATTTATAGGCTTTGGATTGATATAAAATCAATATAACAGAATAAAATATAAACCGAATGAAATATAAACAAACTCACCTGAAATATCTCTGCTGAGATATTATTTGATACGAGCTGAAATGTCTCTGTTGAGATATTATTTGACCGTACACTTATATATCCTCATTTTTTTTAAAGTGCAAGCAATGTGAGACTTCATATAATTTGGACTTAAAAGAAGGATAAATAAGTCTCTTCTCCTTTTAGTTATTTGTAATGTAAGTTATTTCATGTATAGTTTTAGTTTTGATTTTTAGATTAGTTAGGTATCTTATATACCCTTAGGAGGTTGTAGAATTAAGAGATGTAAGACTTAATAAGATTTTTGAAAGAATTAATATTTTTTTATATTTAAAAGAAAAACTCATGGACTGATCTTGACTTAGAGAGTTTTTGTGGACATTTTAATTCTATAAATTTTTTTAATGGAGAACGTTTTGATCCTATAAACTTTTTTTGTTCCAACTCATATGGCTCAAGACCAAACCCAAATTTTCAGTCGAAAACATATTGGGCAAACAAGATCCATACTAATTTTGGCAAGACAAACATATAGACTAGATTTAACAAATGAAAATAAAATAAATTATTTTTCACAAAGAATTAGCATCAAATATAAGGCTCCATTTCAGTATTTCATTCCTTTGTTGTCCCATCACAGGAAGAGGCTGAAAAAAGCAAGAAAGTATCACTGACAAGCCCCTAATTCGATATTAAGTGCTTAAAACTGCATAAACAATCCATTTTAAACAGGTTGGGGGAGAGCACGAGGCAGAGCAAGTAGATGCTCCTCTTTGCCTTTACCTAAGTGTACTTAATTATTAATAATTTAGCTAATCACTTACCTAAGTTTTGATTTCTTTAATGTAAAATTTTGTGTGCCCTCTTATTCTAATACCACTCGGTTATGGAATCTTAGTCAAAGCTTGAAACTTACGTCCCCAGGCTTGGCTACTTTTTTTCATGCGCCCTATGTCATGTTGCAACTTTTTACCTTTTGATCCATTTCATTAGCAAAATGCTTTATGGCTTATGCAAAGCCACTTTGCCTTATTTTATTTTCCTTTTGGGGCAAAGGATGCTCAACCATATTCAATTCTGATTGCCTTTCTTTCTTCTTATAGTATTTTCAGTTTTTTCTTGAGAAGTGGCAGTGGAAAAGAGAGAGAACATTGGACTGTGATCATGTGTAAAGGATCTTAGGATTCAAAGCCTCAACCTATTCTCGTGCAAAAAACTTCCTTGTTCCTCCCATATTCTTGCTGTCTCATCCTAAACTGTCAGAATCATGTCGCATATTTAGTTGGTTTACAAATCAATTTTGCAGCCTTTTCCAACTGATCTTAAAGTAATATATAAACAAAAATCTCCAAGCACCCGCTTAAACGAGCAACCATCAACAACGTGTCTCAGTATAATTAAACTCAAGTTTCAAATTTCCAGATCTCTAATTTGAATTTTTTATGTAATTGATATTTACATCAGTTTGTCATTGTCATGGTATTATTTCTAATCTTTAATCTCTTGAAAATAGTTATTGGAAAAGGATAATCATAGTAAAATTAAAATCTAAATGTTATGTTTAAATTGTGATAATATCTCATAAAGAGTCTGGTTATTCAAATAATCAACAATGGGTCGAATATTTGTTGGGAATCCAAGTCCCATTTGGATAGAAATGAGAAAGTAGAACACTGTATAAAGGTGAAAGATTTGTTAATCCATTATCTTAAAGATTTTGAGTAAAGAGCAGTATCAATCCTTTGTATAGTTGGACTCAGATGTCATTGGTTGTGTTTTTTCCTCTGCTTTCCACTGGTCAAGGGAATAAAGTTTTCCTTGTTATGGAGTTAGGCTCATCAAATTCGGTTTCTTGTTTGTTGAGTCATCACGTAATATGTGCATAATTTCAGGACTTTGTAACATTGGATAGACATAATATTACTCTAACTAAGGAAGTGCAAACTTTGATGCTGATAATTGCAGCCCCTAACCCTACTTATACATGCCAAATGAAAGCAGTCTGTAATGGTTATTTCTGTTATGAATTGTTATGTAGGATTCAACTAAACCAACCACCTATCCACCAGTCATTTCCCTGATTATGTGGATCCAACCAAAGATAAACAGAAGAAAACAAAAGAAGAAGCATAATAAAAAAATAAGAAGATAATGCTAATGTCCTCATGAACAAGAAGACAAATAATGTAGCATGCAGAAATTGAGGCTTATTTTGTAATGGGAGACCCATTGTGCTGGTGGGTAGTGCCTGCCTACACATAGGAATATAGAGTGAGACATGGCAATGCAAGAAAGAGAAGCTTGGCTCAATTTCTTGTTTTGTTTTATCAATTTCCCCTTATTGGGGGTATGGATTCCAAAATGGTGAGGTGGGGTCCACTGGTGTCTGTCTGGTGGGTTTGGAGGCACTGCACACTCTTTCATGTCCCATCGCTGCCTCTTTTCTAGACCAAGCCTTGTTAGGACCACACCGTTAGACCTCTTTAAGAACCAACTCTCTCACACAACACAACTTACAACTTCATCAAACTTAACCTTACAACCTCAAGAGAAGGAAAAATAACTCAAAGAAATGAAGATGGATAGTTCTTCCATGGCAGGATCAAAGAGAAGGATATCATCAAACAGAGGACTTGGAGGAGCCCTCCGAGAGCAAAGGGCCAGGCTATACATTATAAGAAGATGTGTTGTCATGCTGCTTTGTTGGCATGACTAGTTTTTGCAACATGCTTTTCTTTCCATGGAAATGGAAGAATGCTTCTTTCTATGTTTCATTTCTTTTCTTCTTTTTCTCCTTTTTTTTTTTCTTTCTTTCTCCTTTTGATTCATGGTGGAGTGTAAATAGAATCTCGGCGAGATATCATGGGAGAGAGTATAACAAGTTTTGTACTATGGGTCGCTGGCCTTCATGGCTGGGCTATATATGTATATCGGAATAGCATGGATTATAATGAAAGCTATATGTGTCCAAAATCCATCTTACTCTATCTTCTTTTCATTGATTTATTAACTTGGAATACCCATTAAATTCATGTCTTCTAAATTCCTTGAACATTCAACAACTTCTTTGCTGTATTCTGTAGCATAACCATGAGAATCATGGACTATAAGCATTCATGAAAGATATATGTTCATATGATCAAGTCACTCTGCATTTTAAGAATCTAGATGAATACTACTATATATTGCCAATACACATGGTATTGATCACTCAAGAGTTAATTAACTCAGTGATGGATAATTAGGAATCCAGTCCCCCTAAAATATATCTTTCTAGACTGAATCTTTTAGACTTTTTCTGGTTTTAGTAAGAATTTCATAAAAAGAAAGTTTTGATTTGCTATATTGTTATGGTTGCATCTTGCAAGGACTATCAAACACATATATTCCAAAACCAGCATTAGTCTTTTAACATTGTTAGTTTTCTTAGAATACCTGGAAAATTTCCAGAAGTGAAGAACACCAATACAGATTAGCTTTTTTGGATATTCAATCAAAATAAATACATAGGAAAAATAATTGTGTTTGAATGATCACCCACAACTGCAGCATGTTGTACACTTGATTATATATATAATGTAAACGTGAATCGAAGTTTTATATTGAATAAAATTGAGAAAGTAAAACAATATATATATATATATATATATATATATATATATATATATATATATATATATATATATATATATATATATATATATATATATATATATATATATATATAAATGATACACTCATTTGCTTTAAAGTTTTAGATAAAGAAATAGTGTCTATCGTGTCATAGTCTTGGTTACAGATGACAAACTTGTCCCTACTCCTAACCTAATTTCTTAATTGCTTAGGTACGAAGTCTTTTAGTAAAAGTAAAGGTTTATATCCTTTAAACCTTTGTTCCAAGAAGTAAAATAAGACTAGTTAGATAAACATGTGCATAATTTTAGAATTAAATGCGAAATATTGACACAATGATTTGATCCATTAATCATTTGAAGTGGATAATTTGCTGATGAGTGTGAAAACTGGTAGGCATTTTCATTGACATTGCAGTTTAAGGATTACACTTTTCTTTTCTCCCTCTGTCCTTAAGTGTCATATCTATAAAGTGCTTGCAGCTTAAACCAAAATGAAATAATAGAATGGTTCTTTGTGGGGTCACTCTTTTAGTAACTGCTCTAATCATTCAGCCATTAAATTATTCTAAAAATAAAACTATTCCCTGCTGTTTAATAAGATAAAAAAAACACTTCATTTAGTTCTAATGGAATTGACTAAAAAATTAGTTACTAGTTCAAAGATTTCTTATATACTTTTTGAATTTAGTTACTCTTAGATTTCTCTGACTGCATAATATTTATCTTTAAAAACTACTCTTTTACTTTTTTACTACATCCATACATTTTCAATTCATTTTAATTTTTAATCATAAAACTTACAAGTATTACAATAGATAAAATTCCAAACTTTGACACTAGAAGTTGACAAATGTAGGGTATAATATTGAGCTTAGTTTATAAGTGTAAGAAACTAAAACATGAAGACAATGTAGATACAAGAACTAAATGAGTTCTAAATCCAACTTTTAGTATCAGAAACCTATTTAAAATATAAATTAGAAAAAAAATAATTAAACTAACACTAACTTTAATGCAAAGTATTTAAAATAGGATCAAAGGGCAGTTATGAATTAAAAATATTCCTACACCAAAACCTTGTCATGATACATATCATGAATGAAAAAATCCATAAAGTTGGTCAACCCATGTAAAGAGATTATATAAAGACATTAGGGAACAACCTAATAAGTTAACCAAATAAGCAATAATTAATAGTTAGATAATGTTCTTAATTTTAAGAATAATCTTGATATGTTTTTACATTTGTTTTCTTTAAGAGGAAAAAAAGTTTAATGGTTAGATACAAGGAAACATGGAATGTGCTCAACCAAAGACAAGACCTTCATCTGGTATGCACTAGGAAGGTATAGAATAAGAGATGTTGAGATATTGTTGTCATGCAATCTTCATAATAATACGATGTCTTCAACCTAAACAACACATGTATCAACCCTTTATTTGAAGAGTGAGAATAGTTCAACATTTATTTGTTTTCAGTGTTATTACTTCTTAAGAAATGAAAATTGTTTTTTTTATCAACTTTTTTTAACAAATTTTTATAACTAGTGATTGATCCTTTTTAAATATACAAACCAATAAAATAGTGACACATAATTTCTTATCAAAAAGTTATTAAAAAAAAATTGTTAAGATATCATCATTTTTTAAAGGAAAAATTTCTTTTAACAACTATTTTTTGACAACATTTTTTACAAGTAGCTTGTGATTGATTCGTTTTGAATATTTTTTTAAACACAAAGTCAAACAAACCAATGAAATGATAACATATATGTATCCTGTTGTCAAAAAATTGTTAAAAAAATTTGTAAAAATATGGATATCTTTTTAAAAGAGCAGACAGCACCAATTTGGTTCACGGAAGAAAGAAACAAAATGCAATGCTTTTGTGGTCAAATCTGTTTTGTGGGCCTATCTGAGTCACCTGGTTCCACCCCCACTTTCACGTGTGCATTGTTGTACACCATACTGCCTCCTCATGCGAGAGGATCATCACCACTAAAAAAATCTAATGATTTGTATAATGCACATAAGGTCAAGAATTGAGCTGTCTTCAACTTTTTTTTCAGGTGACATGAATTTAGTGCAAACTATACATCATTTTATTGAAAATTAATGTTTCTCATGAATCATTTTCAATTAAGAATCTTTTTCAACTACAATTTGTTTCCATCTATTTAACTTGAAGTTTTATAAAAAAATAAAATCATAGTTGAGTTTTAATAACAGAGAAATTTATTAATAATAACTAGATGCATTGATCCAAAATTATCTCAACTCTTTAATTATGCATTTTTACTTACAAAATTTAATTGTTTAAGTATCTTTCTAATTTGGGAAATTTAGGATAGGTTTCTGTTTGGTATTCTAAATTTAAAAGACCGTTCTTAAAATAATTTATAAGAGTTTGTGTTTATTATCCATTGTTATGATGATAAGCAGGGATGGTAATGTGCAAAACTTCTTTACGGGTTTGGCTATCTCTATTCCATTTCCAAACTAAAAATTCATAGTTATTTTCAATTTTATCTTATATTTAACTTATTACCTCATCTTCTATAGAAATCTTTTTTTTTAACAAAAAATATTATAACAAAGGAAATATGTATTATCTTTATGTTAAAGAGACACTTTAAATTAATAATTAAAAATGTTTCTTAAAATAATAAACAATAAATAAATTTTTTATAAAGAAGTAAAAATAATCAAATATTTAAATAATGATTAGTGACAAAAAAAATAATTACTACAGTGGCCCATTTATAAACTAAAAACTATTAGTAACTAAAATAATTTTTAAATTGGTTATTACAGTGAATTGGTCTCAAAATTGATTACGCTACCTGTAAAATCACATGACATTTTAGAAATGATGGTGGTTTAAAAATAGTGAGATTCAATTATTTTAATATTAAATGGTTTTAATATAAATAGTTTCGTTATGAATGAGTTTTATTATTTTAAAAACACGCAATCTCTTTAGAAACCACTTTTCTATAGTTCTCTAGCTTCTCTTTAAGGATTCTTGCTCTTTGTTTGTTTGTTTGTTTGAAGATCAAAGACCGCTTGAGTGATCCTTGTGGAGAGATTTTCAAGTCTAACCAATCAGTTTAGGCAAAAGTGTAAGTTGATTTCTGCTTTTTTTTTTCTTTAGTTTGTTTTTTCTTCATTTGCATGCACACCATTTGTGGTTGCATGTGTCATCTGAGTTTCCTAAGCGACTTTTTGATGATCAGTGGTTCTAATGCGTATCTAGATCATGATTTTATTATTCATAGGTGTACATAATGTCCTTTGATATGTGAGAGTTGTTTGGGACTCTATAAAGTCGTTCAGTCATTTAATTGGTAAAGGAAGCTAACTACCGCTTTTGATATTGATAATGTGTAAATCAATCGTGTTGCATGCTTGATTTGGTTTGGAATTGATATGGAATGGTTGAATGTGAGCTTGTTGAAATATCTCTTATTTGTAGCCTGGATTCATGGATTTAGAGTTAATATGTGTTGTCTAATATGGAAGAGTCTTTTTGGGAGTGCTTGTTAAATATTGCATGTTTGATCACTTGAGTTGATGTAATTAAGTTTATAATTGGTTGGAATATGCTATTGCATCTTGATGTAGCCAATAGGTAGAGTTTTGTGCTAATTTTTGGTTTAATTTGGGGGTCTTTATAGGTGAAAATCTAAAAGAGTTAGTTTGGGAAGAAAATGAATGTTTAGGGTCCGTTTTTTAATCATATGTGACTTGTTTAGCTACTTAGTTATCTAAAAATATGGTTTGTAGTAGAATTTAAGTTATGAGCTTTTGAGTTGATGGTTTAATCTGATGTACCTTATTTATGGTCAAATAAGAAAATTGGTTTTCAATTTCAGTCATAAACATGTTTTTTAATCAATTCTAGTGTCAAGGATACCATTTTGGATAGGGCTGAGGTGTAACCAAATCAGAAAATCAAGTTGTTGTCATTTGGTATAACGTTGAGTGTCTCTATGTGGCATTGAGTGCTTCCAAAACCTGAGAGCCACAGGTTCCAGGACGTTGAGCTGAGTGCCATGAAGTTAGTGAGCTCTCTGACTTATGGTCCATGAGCGGTGGAATTAGGCTTTAAGCACCACTTTTCCACTACAGGTTTGGACCTCTTTTTCCCTTAATTTGTTAGGCGAAAGGTCCTTTCGCTAGGTGATATTTATGGTTCATTGGGCACCCTGTTTCTGATCTTTTAAATGTTTTGTTTGCTATCAATGTCTTGTTTGAGTGGATTGGTTATTATGATATGATGTATACTTGTTTATGCTTATAAATATGTTCATGACATATGATAATGGATGTTATGTATAGTTCTTGATAATTATGAATGTCTTGTGAATCATAATGATGAATGTGTATTTAGTTTAAGTGTGTGGTAAAAGGAATTCCATAGAAAAAATCTTGGTGTTGTGCTTGAGTGTAATGTATTGTTGTAGGGGCATCGAAATGGGGGATGGTCCTGGTATTCCAATAGCCATCTAACCTCAAGTAGAGAAGGGTGGTTATGTCGTGAGTAATAGTACGAGGTTTTTAGCCTCAAGTCAGTTTGACTATAGGTGTTTGACAGATTAACCTTGTGAGGTAGTTTGGGTGGTAGGTTGTTTCACTGTACATGCGCGGCTCTCCCAAGAGTTCGACACCAATACATGTATCCGGATGGTCAAGTTTAGAGGAAAGAATTGTATGACTTAAGATTGATTGTTTTATCTATGTTATATGTCTAATTCTATAAATGTGATATATGCTTATTTTTGGTACATTAGCTTACCCTATCTTTTTTGTTTGTTTGTTTGTGTGTTTCTTCATATTTACAATGATCACCTTAATGATGTGAGTAGATGAAGATGTTCTAGTTGATCCAGTGTAGCATGGGAGTGATGCTGAAGTTAGAGTTAAGTTGTTAGATTTTTGTCCTATTAAACTTTGTAAACCAGTAATAGGCTTTTGTATGTATTCTCTTTGAGAAATTTATCCTCTCATTCCTTTGTAGGTGATATTTCTCTTAGTAGTTGTATACTATTAGAAATAAGATGCTACAAATGATATCAGAGTAGTTCGTCCTCAGGATGACTTGAGGGTTGTGGGTTTGTTGTGTCTTCCTAGTATAAGAGTTGAATTTAGACGGTTAAATTGTATATCTAACTAGAAGTATTGAGAACAGGTCTTGATAAGAGTAATGAGGGTGCACATTCATGACTATATATGAGATAATTTTCTTTTCTTAATTCTGAAGGTTTAAAGGAAAGAACGATATGTTACACTACCAAGGTTTTGGCTACCAAAGGAATTCTAAATTGGTCTTAAATTAATTAATTAGAGAGAAATTCCTTTGGTAGCCAAAACCTTGGTAGCTAATGTTAATGACCAATTTAAAGACTAATATACTTTAGTGACCAATTTAGAGACTAATTTATAAAAGTAATTTTAGTTACTGATAATTTTTAGTTTATAAATTGGTATCTAAATTGGTCACTTTAATGACTAATTATTTTTGTCACTAAAATTGGTCATTATTTAGGAATTTTTTGTAGTATGCTATCAAAACTATTTTATTTAATGAAATTGTTTGGTTTCCTACAATACATCATTTAAACATGCAAAGAAATACATTATGTAAATAAGGTTGTAATAAAATTTATTCTTTTCAAAACCTTTGGAAAATCTTTGACCCTATTAAAACACAAGCAAATAAAGAATGTAATGGAATGAAAGAGATAAGGGATAGAAAGACAAACACCAAGATTTTTATACTGGTTCGGTCTCAATGCCTACATCCAATCCTCTTTTAATCAGCTTGAGATTGAAAGTCACTTCACTATATAGATTGAGTTATACAACAAGAATTACAAAGACACTCTCTTAATGAAATCTCCTCTCCAACTCCAAATCTAATATAGAAAAAACAACACAGAAAGAACAATCCTCTTTCTGCAGAAACCCTTTGAGACACCCCTCGAAGAAACCGGAACTCCACTTTCTCTTCCTAGCCACCGAAAATAGGGAAACCACAATCCACAAATTGCAAAAACAACATTGATATGGTTCAAAACACCTAAGAGTGTGGATGATGATCAGTATAAGCGCACAACAATTCCTTCAAGAATTTGAATCTTCCAAACTAAATGCTTCTTGATTATTGGAGAATGAACACCCCTGTAATTTCTTATCTCAAATCACTTTGTCAAATATAAAAGATAATATTCCAAAAGTTCTTTTAATGCAGAGAGCTATGTGTCAATATATAATTTTCTCAAGTCTGATGCATCTTAATCGATTACAATATTAATGTAATCAATTAAGCAATTAACACTATTATACGAGAATTACATTAAAACACATTTAACAGATTATGCATTTAATGTAATCGATTGTACAATTAATGTAAGTTAAAACAATTGAAAATATGACTGTTATGGTTGCTAAGACTTATCAAGAAAACAATTTTCAGTGTGAACGAGATTTAACCGATTAAGAAAACAGTGTAATCAGTTAAGTATAACACTTAAGCAAATTTGAAAACTTTTTCATTTGAAAACACATCATTGCACTCAGCAAACAGGTATAAACAAAGGTCCGAGTTTTAATCGATTTTGCATATAATGTAATCAATTAAAACTTGTAGTTTGCCACAGTTAAGCATTTACTGATATCTGGTGAATCAATTTGATTACATAAACACTGTAATCGATTAATTCATACAGATATGCATTGTGCAAAGAGTTTTATCATTCAAAACCATGAATATGCATACCATAGATATAAATCATGTATAACCATAGTAAGTATGCAAAACAAATAGTTCAAGCACAAAAAACATATAAACACAGCTTTGCATAATGTGTCCAAGAAACTATTAAAACATTTTTGTTGTTGTGCAAGTAACTTATTAAAACATTTATGTTGTTGTCATCATAAAAAACACACAAGGGTTTGGGTTTAACTTTCACATAGTTCCCTCTATCAACAAGGAAGAAAAGTTATTGGTGATAAAAAGAAATAAATGTTTCACAAATGAAATGAAATGGAAAACCCCTATCCAAAGGACCAACTACAAGAGCAATGATCAAACACAAACATGAAGATTGAGTTTCAACTAAGCTGAATGTGTCCATTTTTTTTTCTCATGGGCCAAAATCAATGTAAATAAGTAGAACATATTTATTTTAGGTTAAGTAGTATAGGATATTTGGGCTTTGCTTTGGATCTTATATATGACCTTGGGCCTTGTAGTGTATTTTTGGGCTAGGGAGATATGGCTTAGAGCATTACTCCCTCCACCACCACACACTGCTTCCTACAACTCCCCAATTTTTTTAATTCCAAAAATACCCTTATTTACTCTTACTCTTTGTCTTTTTTAACTTTTTTTTAAAACCCTAATTTTTTAGTTTTTTATTCACTCAACCGCACATCACACCCCCACCTCCACACTCTTACTTTCTATCCTCCTCTCTTATTCTCATCTTCCTATTTCCCTAATTTCCCATCTTCCTTTTTCTCCAATTGATCATCTAATGCTTGATTCATGGTGGGTTCGTGGTGTTGTGGAGTTTGGTGCTTCCTTTGTTGTTGTCTCCGATCCAGGTTAGTGATTTTATGCTCCTCTATTCTGTGTTAAGTGAAGAAGAAGAGAAACGTCAAAGGTTGCAACGTATATGAGACATCCGTTGAGCCTTCAACGGATCTCGATATTTGTGGACGGATCTCGATATCCGTGGACGGATCTCGAGATCAGTTGAAGGCTCAACGAATGTCCCATATCCGTCGAAGCCTTTCAACGTTTTGGGTGCTTTCCTCCGTTGAAGGTCGAACAGATCTTCCGTATCCGTTGAGGCCTTAGTGTTTCGTTTTCTTGTTTTTTTAGCTTATTAATTTAATTTTATTTAGGTTTTTAATTTTTGTACATTTATTTTAATTTAATATTTTCTACAATATTATTTATTCAGCTTTCCAAGATTTCTTTTATTTTTTTTCTTTTTAGTTTATTAATTTATTGATTTGTAAATTAACTTTTAGATACTTTCAAAGTTAAATAATTATATTTTAAGTAAATTATGTATTTATAATTAAATTAGTTTTATTTTATTTAATGAAATTAATTATTATTTATTTAATTAAAGTTAATTGATTTTGTTTTGAATTTTTTTATATTTAAAGGAGAACAATTAGAGGGAGAAGGAAAAGAAGAGGAATTTGATTTCCTTGGAAGTGGTGGAGTGTGGGGTGCATTCATATATTGGTGGGACCATTAATGAAGTAGTTGGAAGTTGGAGAAAGTTAAAATTTTTAACCACTACATTAAATATTACAGAAGGGCAAAAAAGGAATGGAGAGGTGGAGGGAACACTACGTGGTGGTGAAGGGAGTAACGCTCTATGGCTTATTGTGTGTCTAGGTCAAAGTAACTTACCTACGGTTTCAATTGGGCCATTATGGGCTAAGAGAAACCCTAGGCCAATCACTATAGTGTGAGGTGTGCTCTAACTCGTCTTCTGCCCATGTTGCATTGTGAAAAACACGAGCATTCCATATACTAAGTCACACTTGGGAGCCAATTTTGGAGAGTTCAAATTTGAATTTCTCCCATTCCTTTTGTAGTCCTATTTTTTTTATCATTAGCCTATAAATAAAGGCTCGCCCCTCTTGTAAATTAACTTTGGAATTAGTAATAAAATGTTGCCCATTTTACATTTTACCTTTCCTTGAAGTCACACAAAGATACTATTCGAAAATTACAAAATAAATTGATTATGTGTGTATCTGGCTAGTCTCGGCCAAGCATGTATAATTGGATTATGTGTGTTTGATCAAAGCTGAAATTTGGTTTGTTTAATATCTCTACTAGTGCATAACATTCAAGCAAAGCATACATATTTAAATCCTAAGATGATCTATCTCAATTTAGCATACAAGAGTAATGATCCAAAGGACTCTAGTAACTGCAATTCAAGAAAAAATTTCTAAAAAACTTCTAAAGAGGAACCACATATGACTCAAATAAAGGCTAAACATAAAATAAAGACTTAATATAGACCAGCTAAGAGAGAAATAATAGTTGGAAAAGCAAACAAAAGAGAATTTAGAAGTCTCACTCACATCTTCTTTAATGATCTTCTCTTCTAATTTAAAAAAAAAATGTTTTCTGAAAAATGTAAGTATCTGGCTAATATTCCTTTTCCAAAGTTACCCCAATTTAATGATCATAACATATTTTCCTCCTGTAACCTTAGGCCAAATTCTAAGAGAAGTGAATGATTCTAGGATTGACCTATATCACTTTACCTGGTGTATTTTCCATCACGCTGTTGTCAAATACCAAGGAAAACTTTATTGAAAACTGTAGAGTAACAGGGAAGAGTAAGGTTAAGCAACAAAACTTAGGAGAAATATGTCATGATTCCTTTGACTACTCTACCATGTCTGGAATACTTTGTTGTGAATTTTGGATAAGGTACAATGGATAATGCAATCTAGTTGAAAGAGTGAGCCTCGTCACTGTCACAGCCAGAGAGGTTTTCATGTCCATATTTGTCTGTGCCGACTAGCGAACAGCAAAGCCAGCATTAAGCTTTGGTCCATCAGGGAATCTTTGGACAGTTCATGAACAAACCCTTGCAAGATTACAAGATTTCGTTGACATGTTGAAAGATTGGTGTGAGTTGTAATTCATTCTGATTCGGATGTATCAGTTCCAACATGGTCCAAGTTTTCTTGCGGATGGACCTTACACTTTTTCTATTTCTGTTTTGAAGTGAAATGAAAGCTAAAATAAGCTAAAGCTACTGAAAATTAAAAAAGAAAAGAAAAGACACAAGACTGTTTTCGATACACAAATGCATGAGTTAAGACAAGACAAATATAAAGCAAGCATATGACTAGTCATACTGCATTATACGTATATTATGAAATACAGCTGCTATAACATCCCAAAACACTAACAAAAGCAGGACAGTGTAGAGATAGTATAATGTTAGAGGCAAGCATTTTTCTTTTATTAACTTGTCACCCTTCAGCTAGCCAAAATAATTCACTTATTAGACAGCCAAAAGTTGTATGTTTGAGGCTCATTTTTTTGTTAGATACTTGGTAGAATTACTGACTTATGCATCAAAAAGCCTTAGGATTAATCGTGTAACTGAAAGAACTTGTTTACTAAGAACTTATGAAAAAAACTGAAATGTCCGAAATCCATTTTTAGGTTATTATGATAAATTGTGAACTTGGAAGTCAGCAGAATTATAAATAGGAATGATTAGCAAGTTAATTTTCATGTGAGGTTGGAAGTCAGAACTAAATGTGTAGATCTGGTTGTTCAGAACTTCAGTTTCTGAAATAAGAATTTTCATATTTCAATTTGCCCCAGAATTTAGTGTGTGCAATCAAAGTTAGAGCAAGCCAACTGTAGATTTCTGATATAAATTCATTAAGATAGTTTAAAAAACAGCTTACAGCTTGTATGAAATTTGTTTAACCACATTTTCTCTTTGATCGTGAAAATTAAGTCCTTGATACTCTACTTTTTGTCACTAAGTGCCTAAAGTTGGCTTATAGAAACTTCTAATTCTTAGCAGCAATATTATTAGCCCTATAGACCCTATAAAACTTGTAAGACTTACTGACTTATTGCATCATTAAAACGATAACTTTCCTTGATGTTAACATTAATTCTACTTACTCTGCTTGTCTTAAAAAAATTAGCATTGCTTTCCTTTAACTACTGTTAATTTCAAAAAAAAAAATATTAATACTACTCTTATTTCGAACCATAACACAGAACATCTTTTAAACGGGTGTTCAATGCAATTATCCCTCACATTCATTTATAAATAGTGGAGCACCATCAACTCTACTACGGTAGTTTGAAGGTGGCAAGTTTCTAGAGTCGATTAGGCTAGCTTTCAAAAACATTTTTGAGCATATCCAAGTTGCATGTTTTTGTTGATGTAACATATTTAATGGTTAACAGCATGCGTAATCTTATTCCATCCTGGAATGAGTTATTATTTCTTACAATAACTCCTACAAGCCAAAACAAGGTACAATTACAGCACCAGTTGATCAAAGTATCAAGCAATAAAGTTCATTGTCTTTCATTACAGTCCAATCAGACAACGAGTAATAATTGAGTTTACTTCAGCCAAAATGGAAAATGTTTTAGCCCATAATTAAGATAGGACACAACAAAATGCAGTTACGAAAACTATTTCCCTAGCCGAGAGCCTTGTTGTATCCCCAGGAAATAAAGCTGTCCTGTGAACTAAATTCCTACAAATACAAGAAAACGCATTAGAATGACATCAAAATTATTTCAATTTCACGCAATATTTGGGAACACGAAAATACCAGCTGACTTAGTCGAATCTCTGAAGGGTTATCATTCACTATATTTGCAGGATCATGGACAAGATTTTGACACTCTTCAATATCCTTCTTCAGACATTCTGGTCCTAGCTGAGCATAAACAGAAAGACCAGGTTGGCTCTTATGATCATGTTTTCCATCTCTACTGGGAGACTGGCTGTAGAGGAGATCGTCACACAGAGACAGAGCTTCAACCAGTTGTTGAGAGTCCAACATATTCTGTGACTGGCTGTCCCACCATTTTGAGCCTTCCTCAGCATTACTTTCTTTATTTTCCACCCCTTCATTTTGAGATTCAGTTGCAAGTTCTTGGCAATCATCTTGAATTTCATGTAAACAATCCATCTGAGACAGCTTTAGAATGAACGAAGCAGAACACAATCAGAAAGGAATAATCAACTTCAGTCAATGGTATTTCATAATTTCACTAAACTACATCATCGCAGGCAGCACCAAGCAAAAGAAATACCATAACTTAAGAACAAAACGTGTTAGAAGTTTAGCTGCATGGTTAATTTACGTGCCGGGACTAAGAGTGTAACCAACCACCATGTACTTGCTGAGACAGGATCCACAACATATGAGAGAAGAACATTAAGCTAAAACTGTTTCATTTTGGTTCAGCACGCATGCTTTATTTATGTTGAGAAAAAAGAATCAATACAATAAATAGAGGAGATTTAATATCCCCTGATTATATAAGATCAACTACTTAGTTTTATAATCATGACAATTATATTCTTTCTCAATTTCTCCATTCTCAACATGATACCGAGCACTACCATCCTATACGACCTATTTGGTCACTAACAGGAAAACAAATATTAAACTTTGTAAATGTAAAGAACTTCTACCGAGGACAAATATGTACCTACATTTTTAAATGGTACATTCATCAAATTATTTTATACATTTCCTCTGCCGATAACATAAGCAAAACAAACAATAACAATAGTGTTCATGGTAAGATATTGATAACTAATATTTGATAACAAGAGAATATGGTTGAAGGTGTTACCTGTAGACTATGTGTTTCTTGTTCTTGGTCCAGATTTGCACAATGCCTTTTGTTGCAAGGAGGATCAAGTGTCACCAATTTGGGAGTGTTTGGAACCACCTTCACAATTGTTGATTCAGTTGCTTCAGTAACATCTTGATCATCTTTATCACCCAATTTCACTTGTTGCTGGTAAAACACTTTAGAGAAAATGTACTCTCCATCATTTTCATCTTCTTTTGCTCCTAGGTGATATTCATGCATAACCCAATTAGTTTTTTCATCTTTTCCTCCTCCTATATTATTTTCATACAGAACCATAATCTTTTTCCATCCTTTTTTTGCCCCACCCAAGACAATTGGTTTAGTCTTTCCAGTCTTGTGCCAACGGGCATCACCAAAATCTTGACTTGTTATCTTTCTACGCTTTCGGTTGCCAGTGTTGTAAGCCTTGATTGCTCTATGAAAAAAGAACGAAGCACTTCCATCTTGCTTAATACCTAAAATTTTCATCATAGCTTATATTGTATTGATTGAAAAATAATTGAGAATTCAAAATTTGGAAAATTTGCACTACTAACCAGGTAAACTTTTAGGATGAGTATAGCAAATCCCATCATCTTCTTCAAGACTAGTAATAAATTCATCAATGAAAGGATGAGGTTTGGAACCTTCTACCCCCACTTTCGCAAGCAAGTGCCAGATTATCTCTTGATCAGATGGATCAAATTTGACACCTTTTGGTAAGCCAGGCCACTCTTGTGCTACCTATCACGAGAAAAAAAAAATCAAATGTCAACGCATTTATACTCAATTGTTAGACTTGCACTATAGGATTAAGGGATGAATCTCATTATGCTTTTAAGTTTTAACTTTTAAATGCTACATCCAATTTTACGACATCTTTCTTGGAATTCAAATATGTTGCATGAAAACTGAAAAGAACAAAAAGAAAATACTCTAGCAACAAAGATCGTTTAGGACATTTAGTTTGAGTTAGGAAATTCCGACCTAACTCAACCCACGGAAGTATAGATAACATTACTACATTTCATTATGCTACTAAATGCAAAGACACCAACTTAGCACCACAAAATGCATACTTTATAGTCATTCAAATGTTCTATTTTCAGTCTTCCGATATAGGTTTCAGGCTGTCACTCACTCATTGTATGCTCAATATTGACCTGATATATTGCCCTATTCCAATCCTCAGATGTCGGCTTCATACACTCAACCATAACCTATGATTTTTTTGAATGATAACCATGACCATTTTAGTGTAGAATAAGTACATTGAGCACTTTTACGTCTAAGCAAATGATATTCAACACAAAAGATGAAATAGCAGCAAATAAGCACATCTCGTACCCAAAAGTAATAGACTTACGTTGCAATAGTTTGAAACTGAAAGTAAGGGCAAAGAACTAGCACTTTATCTGATAAAATAGAACATGAATGTTACTCCTAATGAAATTAACATGGAACAAAAGTTGCCATTTCCATTCGCTGTAATAAGTCAAAACTCAAATTCTTTCCCATTTAAATTTATATTTAGTTCAGTTAAAACAGAAACTCCAATCTCACGTAGTTACTATTCATGGAAGCCTCAACTTCGGAATAAGAGCAGAACCTCTCCATTTTTGTTACATAAAAATATTTAAACTGATCACTACAAAATACAAACAAAACTTGCATAAAATCCTTATTCACGCTAAAGTATATAAAAGTACACTAAAGGGAAGTTGAAAATGAACACGAGAAATGGAGTCCACATAAATAAATGCAATGTCTAACAAAAGAAAATGTACCGACCTACTGATGATATGAAATCAGGAAATAAACAGTGAAATTTTAAAAAAGAAACTGCACATACATCACTGTTGTCAATATCATGTTGACAATTTGGGCAAGACTTCGTAGGATTGCTGCTCCATATAATCTTTTCAGGATCACATGTTCCTGATGCACATTTAATTTTGGTCGCAATTCTACTTTTGTCAACCAACCATGATGGTCTGCATAACCAAGGGAATTATCAAGATAACAAGTTTATTATTTGGCTGTGAAAGCAAAACTGCATAAGGCCATTGTGTGGATTTAAACATTTAATTCAGAACTCAACACACATTACGCAGTGGACTGCTATTTCCTTTTAAGCTTACAACAAACAAGCAAATACTAGTTCAAGTTAAATCAAATAATAAGGTCAACATCAAAAAGGTAAAGAAAACCAAAAAGAAAGATAAACTTTTAATTGGTTTCATGATTTTTCATTTGCCTTTGAATCTTAGAACTATTACCACGGTAGTTAGGGATCAACCTAACACTGAAAATCAACAAGAATACGAAAAAAAAAAAAATTCTTCACATAACCTCGTGTAAGACCTTCGAATCTTCCATCAATTATAGAACACTAAACTGCGGAGAGACAAACCCACCAACCACCATTACACAAAAAGCTTTGATTTTTTGCATAAAACTAACCCCATGTACGAACTTCCACTTCTTTACCCATCATAGAACAAGGAGAACCACATAGATGAAGCAACACAACCAGAAGACATAAAAAGAAATAATTTTTCATATGCTACTAAGTAACCCTATCAAAAGAGCCCAGCATTGCTCCAAAAAGAGTTTGTACTGTAATGTTCCAAAAGGAATATCCTAATGAAAATTAGAGTCCAATAATCGAACATGATAAGCAAGAGAAAGGTTACATACCCAGCCATGGGAGAGTGGTTGATGATTCAGTTCAAAATCTTCTTTTTCTGCTTTCGAAGAGACAGAAACCGCGTAATTTAAGAAGAAATAAACAATATAAAAAGTGATTTAATAGTTTTTTTCAATTTTCATCCAAGTTTCTTTTTTTGTAGGATTTTATATAAGTCTTTAAAATTTGAAAGTTCCGTACTGTTATGTGTGAATGCGATTTGTCTTAAGAGATTAAATTAAATTAATAAGGACAATAATCATGATTATAGTAGTGGCGCACCGAGTTGTTGTCCTTGATTGACTTTTCATATCACTTGGAATCACTCTCTATTTGAGTTTTGAATAACTCCGGGAATCTTAGACTAAGTCAATGGGATGTGTCTACATTTCGTGTTATTTTTAATAGAATAATTTTATCTATTAATAATAAAAAATAATTTATTTATTTATCTAACAAAATGAATAATTAATTAACTTTTTATTTTAAAAAATTGAAAACTTTCTTTTTTAGAACTACAATTACATAATTCTTTCAATAATAGTTTTACAAAATATGAAAGATGCATTAAAATCCTATGAGCCAATTAATCACTTGGTAATAATATGAATTTGTGTAATACGCTCTTACGAGTGTTTAAATCATTAACATGTATTAATTCTTTTTTATTAGTAAAATAGGTCTAAATAGATTGAAAATATATGTTTTTGATAATAATCGATTACATAAGTGATATAATATGTTAGACTAAGTCAGAACACTTAGAAGCCACAACAAAAGCAAAACACTTGGTTATAATCAATTTTGATTAAAATAGATAAAAAGACATAATTTGTTATATGGATAACATAATCTGTTAAGAAAGACAAATGGATGACTAACAAGGTTAAGTGACAAAATAATCGATTATATAAGTTCTATAATCGATTAAAACTAGAGCTGTTAAAATGGGTCACAACCCGCGAGTCAACCCGGTCCACCACGGGTTCCGGTCGGGTTGGGTTTGAAAAATTGTATTTTTTTTATGTGGGTCAAATTTCAATCCGGCTCATGTGGGTTGAACCCGTGGTGAACTGGGTTGGCCCACCAACCCACCTACCTAATTTTATTTTATTAAAAATTAATTTTAATTTTATAAAGAGATATTTATTATTTTTTTTGCTTGAAAAAATTATTTAAGTTTCCTATTTTCAAAATTAATTAAACAACCATGTTGGGAATGAAATTTGTTTAGATTTGAATTATAGAAATTTTGTAATTTTTTTATTTTAAAAACATTGTAATTAATGAGCTGGTGAACCAACCCGTTTACCCACCAACCCGTGGTGGGTTGGGCCGGGTTCAAATTTTTCTGGCTCGCTAATAAATGAGCCGGGTTGGATTGGCTCACTAAGTGACCAACCCGTGGTGGGCCGGGTCGGATTACCCGTTTTGACAGCTCTAATTAAAACAAAGAGAAAGGTCTAATCCATTATACAAATAACCTAATATGTTAAGTTAGTTGAATGAGGCAGTTATAAACATAAATATCTAAATAATCGATTACATAAGTACCATAATCGATTAAAACATAAAGAAAAACTTAATAGATTATGCTATTAACATAATCGATTAAATTGTGACAGGATTTGGTTTTCTATATAAACCATACTTGAGACCTGATTCTTTAATGCTTTAATTGGCATATACTAACATTCTCTTTGAGTTTTGAGTATAGGTTTTCTCAAGAAGTTTTTTTTGAGGATTTCAAGCTTCATTGATGATCAAGTAATCAAGAATTCATTCAAGATCAATCGGACTTCATTTGGACTAATACATCTGAACTATAGGAGCGTGTTTTAATCGGTTTATCATTCATTTGAGTGTTGTGATACCCGTGTTGGGTTAGTCAGGTTAGAAATTGAGAGTTTCATCTCTTGTATTGGTTGAGAGTGAGTGTTTCCTCTCTTGTTTGTGTTGTATTCAGATTTGAGAGTGGTGAGGATAACAATTGAGGGTTTCATTGTATTCTTAAACTCAAATTTGATTTAGTGGATTGTCTCTCAACTCAAGTTGTTGGGAGATGGCTGGATGTAGGCTTGTGAGAAGGTGAACCGGTATAAATATTTGTGTGCTTTGATCTTTCTTTCATCTTTCTTTACTTGGTTGATTCATTTATTTTTGTTTATTGATTTCAAGATTCAAGAACTCTTTAAAGATTTGAAAAAGATTTATAAAAAGGTTTAAATCTAATTCACAGCTCCCCTCTCGTGAATTGAGATATAAGGGCTCATATTTTTAACAATTATCGGAGCAAATCAATTTATTGGATTAGATTAAGAAGATTCATTCAACCATTTGACCATGTTCTATGAATTGTGTGGATCCTTAGGAACATATTTTGATGATGAGGAAGTTGTCTACCTCAAGTTGTTTCCATTTTCACTTACAATAAAGGCCAAAATTTGGTTACAATCTCATCCAAACCAAAGCTTGACATATTTGGAAAGACGTGGAAAGGAAGTTTCGAACTAGATTCTTTCCTCCATCTAAGTATATATGAGTGTCAAAGCTTCTATTGGAACATTTTCTCAAGGCCTAGATGAACACTTCTATGAAGCTTGGGAAAGATACAAGGCTTTACTCAAGAAATATCCCAACCATGGATTTGATTAAGTAGCTCAACATAACATGTTTTACAGTGGATTAAGGCCACAAACCCGAATGTTGTTGGACGCATCAGCACGAGATGCAATGACGGTGAAGAGTGTTGAGAAGGCTATAACTATCATTGAATCATTAACCACTAGTGATCATCAAGCATAATATGTCAGAAATCAACCTTCCAAGAGAGGAATATTGGAGCTAGGAACACAAGATGCTATATTATTGAGTTGATCTAATATGCTATCAAAGGTTAACGGTTAAGTTTGAAATTCAACCCAAATAATGTTAATCTTGTCAAACAACTTGATAACTACTAGATTGTAATCATAGTCCAAACCATTTAGTGTTTGAACCCTAAATCAGAGTTAAAGATTGGTGAACCCGCTAGCTTTAAGTTATCAACAAGGTTTTTCATCTTGCCAAGATATTGCTCCATCTTCATGTCTCTTTTCCCGTGTGTTATAAAATTCAGATTTCAGGCAGATGATTATGGATCTGGTGTGTGCACCAACAAGGCTTTGAGCTTCATTCCATAGCTATTTGGGGGTTTCACAATGAAGAAATTGAGTTGCAATGCCAATTGACATAAAATTCATCAATCATCCTTGAATAGTTTGATAGTAGGATTGTCAATCCTCATAGTTAGGATTGATTTTCGTTGCTATGTTGTCTGCAACAATGAATTGGTCTGGACATTCTAATGTCCCTAATATATAGCAATCAAGTTTGCAACCTCAAATCACTAGAAGGAGTATAGTAGTCTCTGTCTAACTTGACAAAGATTATAGATGGGAGGTCATTTTTTTTCATTGCCAATAGATGACATTATTGTTTTGGTTAAGTCAAGAGTGGTTTGCATTTGATCATGTATTGTTTAAATACAAGAATTAATGTACCATCAAGATCCTATACTTATGCTAATTAATCAAATACTTTCCTAAACTAATGTTGATCAATGATTATAATAATTACTGTGATATTACATAATAATGAAAATTAATGGTCATAATGATTATAATAATTATTGTGAATAGCTAGAATTAATGGTCATAATTCATAGGATATTTGACAAAATATTTGATTTTGTCTAATTAGGATATATATTCTTCCTTTTTTATATGAAAAATTATTTTTTCTTTGTTGTTATCTTTCTTTTTATCATTAACAATATTTTGTAGAGCCGTCAAAATGGGTCACAACCCGCGGGCCAACCCGGCCCGTCACGGGTTCGGACCGGGTTGGGTTTGAAAAATACAACCCACTTATATGCGGGTCAGATTTCAACCTGGCTCATTTAGACCCGGCTTATGCGGGTTGAACCCGTGGTGAGCCGGGTTGGCCCACCAACCCACCTACTTAATTTTATTTTTTAATTTATTATTTTATTTATGAAATCCTAACAAATAAAATACTCTCTTCACTCACTATGTATACCAAAAAAGTAACATTTGCTCTCACAAATTACTCTCGTTGTACTTGCTCTCATTTGACGGTGCTCTCAACCTCATTTCACACAAATTCTTCAAGGAGCAAGTAAAACACCCTTCCTTTTTTCTTCTCTTTTCTCCACATTTTTTGTTTTCTCACTTCTCTTTCTTTTTTTTTTCAAAAACCCTATAATGACAAAAATAGGAGTTTGCGAATTTGTTTTTTGTTCTAGGGGATTTGAAGACATGGAATGATTTTTTCATGTTCTGACATGCTTGTATCATATTTTGTTCATTTTATTTAAACAATTTGAGTATACATTATTTGAACAAGTTCTTTTTGATATCTTTGAATTTGGAAAATTATGTTACAAATTAAACTATTAATTTTTTGTTGATGTTGTTGATCACTGGTTCTCTTTTTTTTTTACTAATATTTTTTTATTGATTGTCGGAATTGTTCTGATATTAGGAAAATCTTTATTAGTGAATTTGGAGACAACAAAAACAAGGGCCTTTAACATAATTTTTTGGGAGTGAAATTTGTTTAAATTTAGATTACAGAAAGTTTGTATTTTTTTTATTTTAAAAAAAATGTAATTAAATGTGCTAGTGAACCAACCCGTTTACCCACCAACCCGTGGTGGGTCGGGTCGGGTTCAAGTTTTTCTGGCTCGCTAATAAATGAGCCGGGTTGGGTTGGCTCACTAAGTGACCAACCCGTGGTGGGCCGGGCCGGATCGAGCCGGGTTACCCGTTTTGACAACTCTAATATTTTGGAAAATGATATTTCAACACCAATTTTTGACACCATTTTGACACGTGTCAAAATGTGGTTGGACGATTTCAAATTAAAAAAAAAACTTTGGTTTTTCTCTTCCAAATATACCATTTTATCAATTTCTTTTAATTTGAAATCGTCCAACCACATCTTGACACGTGTGCAGTATAAAAAATTGGTGTCGAAATATTATTTTACTAAGAATATATATTTTTGTTGTTGCTTTATGGATGTTAATGGTTATACATGCGTAATTGCTTGATTCGCGTGTAGAAATAAGCAAGTGGGTCCATCATAAGTACGAATTTGCAAGTGGGGCTACCATTAATACTAGTTTTGTCGAAACTTTTAATTCCCTTTCATTTACGTGGTAACATTGACCATTCTTTTTCTTTATATTATTCTTTTACCTAAATTCCATTTTATGTTACGAGACGAATGGTAACGTTACAGTGAATATTGAGTTTGGGAGGTATGCTACTGTCAATTTTTTCTCTCTTTTGATTTGTTAATTTCAATTTTTTTTCTCTTTCGATTTGTTTATTTGATATGCTAATTGACTCATAGATTTGGAATGTTACGAATAATCTTAATCACGATTTCGTTAATTTTGATTGAAGTAAAGACTCCTAAAAAACATAAATTGAGTTTCGATTAAAATAAAGGACACGTATATTTTCACGTGGCACATCGTTAGCTAAGTCACTAAATCTGTAAGTTTCGTTAAAAAAAAAAAAGTAAAATTTGAAAGAGAAACTAAAACAAAAAATGCATGATAATTGAGAGACAAAAACATGTTTCACTTACTTTTATTCACAGGTCTATATATTATTCCGAAGTCACTTTAAATACTCATAAATTTTATTTTAATATTGTTATGATGATTTCTAAGATAAATTACTATTATTTATAATGAATGTGAAATGTTTAATAACTAGAAGACCCATTCAAATTTTTCCATTGATGGAAGCAAATATAGTTACAAAATTGAGAATTATTTATTGTATTGTATGTGCAGCTTACATTGTTGATGTTGACAATCATCAATATCAATTTGATCATGTATTTAATAATTAGAATTATAATCACAATTGGAAGCGCTTGAAATTAAAATAGAATTGATATTATTATGGTAATTACAAGGACATAAATACTATTTTAAAAGTATTATGCAAGAAGAAAGGAGAAGCTTTGATGAATTTTCTAAAGGGTGTTAAGACTATGCATGCACAAGATGGCATGGAGTAATCATAATAAAGAATGATCATCTCACCTAATTTAAAAATACTAAACTGGAAGAAATAAATTATAGGACAACAGAATTGGAGAAGGTGACGAATAATATTCCCCAATTGATCTTGAAGCATTAGAATATATAGTAGTAATTAATCATACTTTGGGAGGAGGAAGTATCCATTTTGAGCCTTCTATCATACCAAGACCAAGGTAATTCTGAACCTCTGATAATGTAAGTTTCCTTGTCAATTTAGAACGCCCTGTGGAATCTGCACCAGGTCCTGTGTTCATATACTCTCCAAAATAAAGAGTTCTGCAGTTGTTGGAAACAAATATATTGTTTAGAAGTTTATAATTAATAAAATAAAGAAAATAGGAAGAAAAGTGAAATTAGAAAGTTACTTGTCAAATTCCTTTTTATTGTTGTTACTCCATCCTTCCTTGTTGAAAATGTTGCCCATGTTACAGTAAGAAAAGATAACTGTGGAATAACCATACCAGGCTCTTCCCAAGTAAACACCTGTTCCAGTTCCAGTAAGTTCACAATGGACAAAGGAGAAGCCATTATCCTCTTTCGTACTTTTTCTTGCTTGTGCTGTTATAAAAGTAAACCCTTCATCGCCTAGAGTTCTTAGTTCACAATTCTGCATAACAAAATAAAAACTCAATAACTATATTTTGAATATTATTATATGCAAAAATGGAGTTCAGGAATTCTTATATATATACCACATATAGTGACTTTCCACTTCCAAAAATGTAATCAACAGTTCCTTCAATGAAGCAGTCTTTGAAAAAATGTCTATTTGCATCATCCAACAATGTGTCTTGGTAACTATAAAGCTGGCAATTATAAAATGTGGCTTTGTCTCCAGAAATTCGTAATGCAACTGCTTGACCTCCTACCGTGTTAAGACCAGGTCTTGGTGCAGAGTTCTAAAACATAAGAAAATTTTTAAACCAAATTTGTATCTTTTGGTTGATATATATAATTTTTATGAAATATATATATAGTTTACTAACCCGGACTATTATGTTTGCCCCCACAAAGTAGTCTGATAAAACAGACAATGTCCCACTTTCGACAGTGCCATATTGTTTTGCCGTGCCCCCATAAGTCAATGTTGGCATTTGCCCAGGAGTCCCATAGAAGGTGATGAAAGGTTTTGTTGCCTCAACCACGATTTTCTCTTTGTAAGTTCCAGGTCCAATATGCAAAATTACACGCTTCTTGTTTCCGCTAGGTATACTTTTAAGGGCATCAGTTATGGTCTTGAATTGCCCTTTCCCATCTTGGCTTACCTTAATAACTGTCTTCCCTTGTTCAGCAGCTTCTAATTCACTATCTAGGGTACCCTTTCTGCTCTCTAAAGGCTTTACATTATTTGAAAACCATTGCCCCAATTGAGTCTTATCAGCAGGCATTGGTGTATCCGCAGACAACACAACCTGGCTTGTTAGAAAAACTACCGTCAGAGTCAGCTTTATGCTAAAACCTATATGTTTTGAGGCCATTTTTGAACCTATTTTCTTTCTAAGAATTTCTTTTGTTTTGATGTCGAATACACCATTGCAACTCAATTTATAACATCAGTGCCTCTAAGTTTAGCACATTGCTTATATCTAGGAGAGCTATTTTTATTCAATGGCCCTTCTCGTGTGAACCTACCTAAAATTAACCAAGTTGTTACACTAGATCATACACGTATATAAATTCAAACGGAAAAGATTTTCTCCGCACAAAAAATAGCACAAGAAAAATAGGTCATAAACCAATTAGTAAATTATATAAGGTAAACAACATTTTAAAGTGTTATAAAATGTATTTATTAACACATTTATATGAAATAGATGCATGACTCATTTATAAGCAAAGATGAAAGTAACATAACTGATAAAAATATTTAATAATAAAATTTTAAAACTAATATTTTCATATTTGTGTTTGATATTATACAATAAACATTAATATCTGGTGTTTGACATTTAGGTGACACATTTCAAAGCTATTAAATGCCTCAATATCAAGAACCATGAAAGTTGATAACACTTATATCGATTAAAACACAACTTTTTATGACCATGTGGATCATACAAATTTTATGTTCTATTTTTCTCATGGCGTTAGATGGTGGCCATGACAGAAGGGTTCATCTTTGTGGTGGATTGCAAGAATAGTGTTGTACGAGAAGAAGACGATGGCGCTACCCACGAATGCGATTTGGAAGCATGTGTTAGGTTGTTTGCTATGGAGGGTGGTTCTTTGTCAATGGTGCAATGATGATTAAAAAGGATTTAGGGTTTCACGTGGGTGCATCACAATTCAACTGTAAGTTGCTTGCGGTTTCAAATAGAGGAGACATTGTTTATAGTGGTAACGACAAGATTTTTGCAAAGTGGGACTTGCAATATACATATTTGTGAAAGGGTACTATGGTGGTTCATGCTGGTGTAGTGATTATGTGCGTAGAGGTCAGCGATGATGCATTGAACGAATCTGGTGGCAGCAACTAGGGTTTGATATCTAGGTGAAACATTTCAAAACTATTAAATGCCTCAATGTTAAGAACTCTGAAAGTTGATAACACTTATACCCATTGTACTTAACAATACTACTATTAATGAACCATGTGGATCATACAATTCATTTTGTACTATTTTTATTTTGATGCTAGATTATGAGCATGACATAAGGATTTGTTATGATATCAAAAGTCACATATATTGGAGCTATGATTGATATATTTGATTTCTCTTGAAGAATAATTTAAAGATTGACAATTGTTGGGTTCTTGGAGCGTTTCGCGAAAACCCTAGAACCAGAGAAAAATAAGAGAGAGAGAGAGAGAGCGGAGCGAGAGAATGAATATTGAATATTATTGAATGAAAAGTTGTTATTGAAAGAGCGGGGTTGGTTACTATTTATAACCAACGTAAACACGCAACAGGCAAAGCCCGCAAACAAAACAAGCCCAAAACAAAACAAGCCCAAAGTAAACAACCAGACCGACCGGACTGACCGGTCAACAGACAAAGGAAGCCAAGTCTAAATAACAATTCTCCACCTAGACTTGCTTCAAAAAACAAAAACAAAAGTAAAACACGGACACGGCCGGTCAAACAATTAGTGACCGACCGGTAGACACCCAATCCTGGACAACAACAAGAGAAACCTCTCCTTAGCGAGCGGCTTTGTTAACATATCTGCAGGATTCTCTTCGGATGCAATTTTGCAGATTTGAACGTCACGGGATTCAACAATGCTTCTGACAAAGTGCAGCTTGACGTCAATATGCTTGGTTCTGGAATGGTAAATCTGATGATTGGCCAGATGAATAGCACTCTGGCTGTCGCAATGAACACATACAGACTTCTGATCAAAACCAAGTTCCCGAACCAAACCTTTCAACCACAGTGCCTCCTTAACTCCTTCAGCAAGAGCATAGTACTCAGCTTCCGTAGTTGACAAAGCCACAACCGACTGTAGTGTAGACCTCCAGCTAACAGCAGTCCCAAACAGTGTAAACACATATCCCGACCGGGATTTCCTAGTGTCCATGCATCCGGCAAAGTCAGAATCAACAAAACCTTCAATATAACCTCCACCTTGAAAGTTATTCTGGAAAGACAATCCAGTACCGAGAGACCCCCGTATATATCTGAGCATCCACTTCAACGCTTCCCAGTGTGTTGGTCCAGGATTAACCATGAACTGATTGAGAACACTAACACCGTGCGCCACGTCCGGTCTTGTGCAGACCATGCCGTACATAATGCTCCCAATCCCATTTGAAAATGGAACAGATTCCATCTTCTTTCTTTCTTCCTCGGTCTTTGGGCATTGCTCCTTGGTAAGTTTCAAGTGTTGACCGACCGGCGTGCTGGCCATTTTAGATTCAGCCATCCGATACCTTGAAATTACCTTCTGCAAATAGCACTCCTGAGATAGAAAAAGGTTACCGCCCGGTCTATCCCTTTTAATGTCTATGCCCAAAATCCGCCTTGCTTCCCCTAGCTCTTTCATTTCGAAAGCATCCGCCAACCTTGCTTTCGTCTCACCGATCATGCCCCTGTCACTGCTAGCAATTAGGATATCATCCACATAAAGCAGGAGATATAACATTTCACCGTCATGATTCAGAGTGTAAACACAGTCATCATAATTGCACCGCTTGAAGTTCAGCTTTATCAGAAAGTCATCAAATTTCCTGTACCACTGCCTTGGGCTTTGCTTCAAGCCATAAAGTGACTTCTGCAACAGACACACCCTATCATCCACAGCGAAACCGTCCGGTTGCTTCATATAGATGGTTTCCTCCAAATCGCCGTGCAGAAAAGCTGTCCGAACGTCCAACTGTTCAAGATGCAAATTGCAATGCGCAACTATTGCCATCAGAACTCTGACCGAACAATGCTTAACCACTGGAGCAAAGATCTCATGATAGTCTACGCCTTCAATCTGAGTAAAGCCTTTGGCAACAAGCCTAGCTTTGTACCTCGCTTTCTCACCGCCCGGTGTAGCTTCCTTTTTCTTGAAAATCCATTTCGAACCTATGACCTTCTTACCCTTCGGCAGATCCACCAATCTCCAGGTGCTATTCTTTTTCAAAGCCTCCAACTCTTCTTCCATAGCACCCTGCCAAAGATGCCGGTCGCTGCTGTCAAGGGCCTCCTTATAACTTCTCGGTTCATCCGATCGGTTAAGATCTTCAGCAGCATTCAGGGCGTAGCAGATTAGATCCGCCTCTCCAAACCGTTTGGTTGGCTTGGAGATCCTTCTTTCTCTGTCACGAACAAGCTGATAGTTTCTCAAATCAACACCAGCAGCTTTTCCATGACTTCCATCGCCAGACATACCATCTGTATCATCACCAAGGTCTGTTCGAAATTCATCCGATCGGTTCTCCTCTATCGTCCGACCGTTTTCAACTTGCCCTTCACCCGTTTGGTTTTCCTCAGTCCCACCGGGCGTGCCAGCTCCATTAGTAGTATGCTCCACCTCCACGAGAATCTTCTTCTCACTTCCAGAGTTTTCAGGGTGCATCGCCATCCTTGTTTCATCAAAAATGACATCCCTACTAATGATTAGTTTTGAAGGTGAATCTAACCTCCATAACCTGTATCCCTTAACTCCTTCGGCGTATCCAAGAAAGATACATTTCGCCGCCCGGGAATCCAGCTTATCACCCCTGACATGAGCAAACGCTAAAGAACCAAACACTCTCAAGTTTGAGTAATCAGTCGGTCGTCCACTCCACACTTCCATTGGCGTTTTAAAATTGAGAGCTGAAGACGGACTCCTGTTAATCAGATAGACGGCCGTATTGGCAGCCTCTCCCCAGAAAGCCTTTGACAACCCTGATCCCAGCAACATGCACCGGACCCTCTCCAGAATGGTTCTATTCATCCGTTCGGCCAAGCCATTCTGTTGCGGAGTTCCAACGATCGTTCTGTGCCTCCTGATCCCTTTCTCTTTGCAAAAACCATTAAACTCCTCTGAAACGAACTCCAGCCCATTATCGGTTCTTAGGCATTTCAGCCTACACCCCAATTGGTTCTCAATCTGTGTGTGCCACTCTTTGAACTTCTGAAACGTTTCAGACTTATTTTTTAGAACGTAAATCCACACTCTCCTTGTGAAATCATCAATTATACTTAAGAAATACGCTCCTCCACCATGAGTTAAGGTTCTTGCCGGTCCCCATAAGTCAGCATGGACATATTCAAAGGGGCGTTCGGTTGAGTGTTTCCCTTTTCCGAACGGTATCCTTTGTGATTTCCCTAAGACACAATGGTCACAGAAATCCAGCTTCTGTAGTTTGTCTCCCAGAAGAAAGCCTTGCTTTTCCAATTCTTCAAGACCCTTCTCACTGATGTGTACCATCCTCAAGTGCCATAACCGGGCGGTATTCTCGGTCCCACTTGCTACTGAGACATGACCAATGACAGTTGATCCCTCCAGAATGTACAAGCCGTTCCTCCTTCTGCCTTTGGCAACCACAGAATCTCCATAACAGACCCTCATTACTCCATCTTCAACTTTAGTGGTGTAACCTCCAAGATCAAATGCACTAATAGAAATCAAATTTCTCTTTAGTTCGGGCACATACCTAACAGCCTGCAACACCATCTCACGATTGTCAAACATCTTCAGCCTCACCGACCCCACACCTTGCACTCGGCAAGCTTTGTTATTTCCGAGCAGTACATTTCCATGCTCTTTCTGATCAAGATTCTCAAAAAACTTCTTCACCGGGCACATGTGATAGGAGCAGCCGGAATCCATGACCCAGCTCCTTTGAGGATCTTCAGACGAAGCCACCAGCACTCCAGCCGACTCATATCCCTCAGACGCTTCTGCCACATCAGCGGTTTCTTGTGGCCGACCGGCCTTTCCTTTCTCCGGGCAGAACTTCTTGATATGACCCATCTTCTGGCACTTGAAGCAACGCACCTGCTTCGTACCGTCCGGATTCAGCTTCTTCTCTTTTCCATACTGCTTCTTCCCTTTCCCTTTCACCGAGATCAATCCGGACGCTCCTTCCTCGGTCTCTTCGAATCTTGAAGTTTTTGAAACTCTTTGGTTCGAATTGACGTCAAAACCTCCTCTAACGTGATCACTTGATCTTTCCCGTAGAGTAACGCATCCCTGAAATGCTCGAAGGTTCTTGGAAGCACATTCAACAGGATGACAGCTTTATCTTCATCCTCCAACTTCACTTCAATATTCTCCAGATCATCAACTATCTTGCTGAATTCTGCAATCTGCTCCTCTATCGTTCTTGATTCTGACATCTTGAACGAAAATAGTTGCTGCTTCAGGCACAACCTATGAGCCAACGATCTCGTCATGTACAGAGACTCCAGTTTTGCCCAGATTTCAGCGGCAGTCTTCTCCTTCGCAACCTCCCTCAGTACCTTATCACCAAGGCACAAGATGATTGCACTCCTTGCCTTATCTCCCATCTTCTTCTTCTCTTCTTGAGTCATGGCATCACTCATCCTCGACTCACCCTTCAACGCTTCATCACATCCCTGCTGTATCAAGATTGCCTCCATCTTGATCTTCCACAGCCCGAAGTCATTAGCGCCGTTGAACTTTTCTACGTCGAACTTGGTTGCCATTGCTCCTTGGGAATTCTTGAATCCTTGCCCCACGGTGGGCGCCAATTGTTGGGTTCTTGGAGCGTTTCGCGAAAACCCTAGAACCAGAGAAAAATAAGAGAGAGAGAGAGAGCGGAGCGAGAGAATGAATACTGAATATTATTGAATGAAAAGTTGTTATTGAAAGAGCGGGGTTGGTTACTATTTATAACCAACGTAAACACGCAACAGGCAAAGCCCGCAAACAAAACAAGCCCAAAACAAAACAAGCCCAAAGTAAACAACCAGACCGACTGGACTGACCGGTCAACAGACAAAGGAAGCCAAGTCTAAATAACAACAATGATCGTGAAAACACAATTTTAATACATTAAAATAGACTGATTTAAATTCCTAAAAAAATGTCTTTTTCAATACTATTTAAACATGAATTCAAAAATATTTTGAAATCAATCTACTATTCAGAGAGTTCAAACTGACTAGAAAATTGTTCTTCAAGCTTTCTTTATGTAATTTTGTGATTGAAACAATACATAGAGGTTTTACCTAGTTTTTTTTTTCTGTTGTGTTGATTTTTTTCTAGGTAACATTTCTTCATTTTCTCAATTCAATTGTTGTCTTTAGATTGGTTTTTCATAGGATTTTCTCAAAATTCATTTTGTTGAGAATTTTACTTTCACCGTTTTGGTTGTTTGTAGAAATATGAATATGTAATGTGAGCTTAGTTGATTTGGCCAAGAACTATGGTTAAGCAGCATAATGTAGCTCTTGTTATAGAGTAAACTAGTGTGAAAATATTTATGTAGATCTTTCTCTTTTATTATTATTTGGTTTCTTGATATAATTAAAAATAAATAAATGGAAGCAACAAATTAATATACTTAATAATATTCTCATCCTGGGTTGTTAAGAAAACTACCGTCACAGTCAGCTTTTAGGCCATATTTGAAGATAGTTTCTTTCTAAGAATTGTTTTGATTGTATGGTTCGAGGCAAGAGTAACAGACACAAGAAAATGGTTTCAAGTTTTTATAATCAGATTCTTTCTTATAAATCAGTAAGTATGGACTTTTATTTAGATTTATTGATTATGGTAGTTTATTGATTAGGTACACACTAGTTGAGAAGGCTTTCCACCAATAGTGTAGGGGTATTTTGGTTTGTCCTAACACGGTTACAATGATGGGATCAACTCCAACTTGAACAACAAGAACCGTGTGCAAACCTTATGGTGGTTCCTCGTAGTGCAAAATGTTCATGATGTGGGCTTTTGTGGAAATGGTTCCATGTCAAGAGAGCAATGGGTTGGGGACGCACTTTCCCCTGTTGAGGCAATAAACTTGGCCCAACTCTTGATCTGGCTGCAAGAGAACATCACGGAGGACTGGAAGAAGAAGGAAAAGAAGGGCAATGTGGGGTTGTTAAAGGAGATGTAGAGCATGAGAAGTTGGGACAATCGCTAATTGAGTTCGCGGACTCCTTTTAGTTTCCCCCCAAAACAAGATCTACCATGTTTGACAATCGTTCTCCCTCATTGTCGCTATAACTATTTGAAGTTGGAACCTTTTTTTATCTTGTTTTTCTTTTTAAGATGACTGACATGATTGTGCTCGTGGTTTCTCATGGTTTTAGATTTGTAAAGGAGAGAGACACCATTTGCAGCTGTGTGGTTTTGCATCGTCGAATTCGATCCGTGTTGCGATGGAGATGTGTGGTGGTTGTTGCATTCAGAACCTCTTGTGAATGCGGGGTGAACATTGATCTACCTTAATTTTGGCTCGTGAGAGAGGAAGATGAGTTATGGTGAGAAACAAAGACAAATTTTTCTATACAGCTTGTTTTAAGACAAGATTGTCTATAATATTGAATCATCTAACGTCTTCATGTGTTTTAAAGTTTAAAAAATAACAATAAACGAAATGAGCATATGACACAATGTTATCTTTGGGAAAATAATATAGTTGGAAGATAAACATTTTGTGAAAAAGCTTTATGAAATCTAAATTTTTTAAGAAAAGCTTTAGTAAACACACTAATATTTTTGTGGACTCACTACCAAACGATTTTCTCACAAAAATGAGTCAATGTGCTATATGAGAGTCTTGTTAAACATGCTCTTGTTATACTTTGCTAAAAATCCTAGACAAGCTCTCACTATAATGTACAAAATGATGTTTTTGGTAAACAAAATAACATTGTTCCAAAAACATGTGTTGAAAGACATCTTACTAAATGCGCTTTTAAACCAAACTAAGATTAGTAAACAAAGTATAGTTGGTAAACGTCCTATATAGGCCAAACAATACCTTGTACCCAATGACGTTTTCATCCAACGATGAAATCGTTATGAATTACTTGTTATCTCTACAGGAATGCTTAAATGAATCACATCTTGCTTGAGCAATAGATAATTTAAAAGTTTAAAGTTGTTCTAAACATGCATTAAAAAGCATTAAATGCACAACATTTCAAAACAACAAAAGTAATAAGAAAAATGACATATCTGCTTGCATGCATATCTACTCTACTGTTTGTAGATTACCTTTGTCATGTATCCACTTGCGCTATCATATACAAGTCAGAAGTGGACGATAGATACAAATAAAACATTCACGAAATGTTCTATTTATCACAAGTCACATCCAAGAGTTTGTACAAGCTACTTTTGATAAAGTACTAAAAAAGCATGCCTACTCTGACAAGTTGATTTTAACCTATGGTTGCTACCTACTACAAGGCTAAGAAGACCTGAAGATCAAAGCAAGTACTATCTAACAAACATTTTGAAGAAGCCTATAAATTGAAGAACGTTGAAGAAAAGAGCAAGAGAATAAGCACACGAATACAAAAGAAAACATCTAGGAAGAAAAGAAAGCTTAAAAGAAAAGAAAATACTATAAAGCTTCATAAAATCATAAGCATATTATTTTAAGAAGAGAGAAAACTCTAAGAGTCTTTTAAATTGAATTATATTGTATACACATCGTTTATGTGAGAGTAATCGTCTAAGGACTTATAAACAATATGATTGATTATTGAATATTCTGAAGAGGATACAAACACTTAACGCTTAACTCGGTGCAGTTAAATGTGGTAGCTAGATGTTTGTCTAGTGGAAACCAGAAGTAGGTGAAACTCAACTAGACAGTGTATCGAGAAGATACCAGAATTGTTCAGAGATACCAGGAGTAGTGAAGAATATTGCACAACCAGGAGTAGGTGAACTGGGTTCTAGTGAGAGTAGCAGGGGTTACTGGTATTGACTAGGTGATACCAATGGTGGTGCGAATACTCAATTGTAATCTTGTTGAGGATTATAGTGGAACCCTTTAAGAGGTCTTAGAGGAGAACTGGATGCAACTTGGTGGAGTGAACCAATATAAAAATAATTGTGTGTTTATTACTTCTTTCTAAACGCTTTCCTTACATAACTTGTCATTGCTTTTTTATCTCAATCATTTATAAGAGCTCATATCACAAACATTATTTTTTTAAGAGTTATCTTTCTCAAAACATTACAACAAATTTGAGTAGATGATTGAAAAATATTTATTTGAGAACTTTGCAGTTGAACAAAACTTTCTAAATCATGTCTAACAACTTATATAAATCGTTTAATCTTTGACAAGGTTGTTGTATTTCAGGAAGAATACTTAATAGGAGTGTATTAAACTAGTTGTAATATTTAAAAGATTAATGAAACCTCTTAAGTGTTCTTAAGAGAGAATTGGACGTAGCTCAAGTTTAAGTGAACCCGTACAAATATTGTGCCTTATTATTCTCTTCATTTAAAACTATCGTTAAATTTTCTATGTCATCTTCTGAAAGAATATTTATTCACTTACCTTACTTACCCAACATCTAGACATAACTTACTTCTTAATATAGTTTTATGAAACCATTAGACGCTGCATTGCAAAAATAATTTGAAAACACTATTCACCCCCTTTAGTGTTTTCCTGTGTACTTCATATATCTTATGTATATCATATAATGTTGTTTTTGTTAGATCAACTTTGCTTGTTTGTGTTGTGTCATGATCGTATAACTCGTGTTGTTATGTGAGAGCAAATGATATTACAAATATTATTGGTACAAAGTAGAACAACAAGATTCGTGGGAGTATAACAAGAACTTTCTCTAAAATTCGTTGCAAACAATTGTTTTCTTAATATAATGAGTTTTGGATTAACGATTTATAGCTTAAATTGAGATTATGAAGTTTGTTTTGTTTAATTTCTAAAATAATTATTCAAATTTTTTTATTCTTTTTGTTTAAGTTATTGTGTATAACGAATGCTTTGTACATCACACATGGTGTCTCGAAAGGGGTGTTACACGATCCTTGTGACCATTTCTTCTATTGTCAAACCTTCTTGGATAAGCTTGTTAATATTATCCTTGAGGATTATGCACTCGTCAATTGTATTCCTATAATTTTGATAAAATCGAAAATGTTTTCTCTTGTTAGCGTTTTGAGGCCTTTGTGACATCCTAGGTGTCACCAAAGGATATGCATGAAACACCTCCTCAAGACACGAGATCTTATAGCATTAAACCTAGTAACCTCTCTAAACATAAACCCACCATTATGTGTAACATCCTAGTAGGATGATTTTTTTTCAACCGGGATGGTGTAAGCCCACATCTTATTTATGAAGTCCTTCAACACTTCTAGTTGCATGAACTTCGCAGCTTTTTGCCTAAGCTCATGTAGATCAACAATTGATGGCATACATAGATAATCCACAAAGGGTCCATTCTAAAATTCGTATCCATATAAGGCCCTTTTGATGTTCAAATTTTGGATGTTAATGGACAACTTTTCGTATCCTTATGATAAGAGCGTGCAATGATTCTCCTTTTACTTACCTTACATGCAGGAGTGTGATGAATACATATTTATTCTTTCATAATAAGTTTAATTTCAAAATTTTAATTAAATTTTTGTTTATAAAAAGATTGATTTAAATAGGATTTTGTGACAATTAAACTTATCAAATCTGTGAAATAGAAATGTCTTAAAAAGTAATTTTTAATTGCATAAATTATTTTTGAATAATATAATCATTATTGATGCAGCTAAAATTAAATTTGGTTAAGTAAATAGGTGAAAATAAATTGTTCCAAAAAAGTTTCATAATGAGACCAAAATTAGCAAAGTCCAAAAAAAAAAATCTGTTATACACCTCTAACTTTTACTTATACACTACCTATTTCATCAATGAACCATTCAATCGGATCTTTTCTTATACACTCCCTATCTTTATATTTTTACCCATCCTACCACTCATAAAAATAAGATCCTTTAAGGTGTTACTATATGGTAATCCACCATAAACAGATGGCAGTAATAGGTTGACACGGTTACGTGTCACCTACACTCAAATAACGCGGAATTTTTCAAACTTTTATTTCAAAAATGACCTTTTGCTTTTAATTTCCGTTTAAAATGGTAGGATCCATGTGTGTTAAATGAATGTAAATCAAGATGTGCATGTCAAACTATTTTTTTTCTAAACAAATTTTACCAATGATAGGTTATCATGTCATCATCCTCTTCATCTCCATCTTCTCCACCAGAAACCTAACTGTTACCACCATGAGTAACTAGGTTCGTTCAATGCACCACCATTGACATCTCGGCACAGAAACCCTAGCTGCCACCATCATGAGCCACTAGATTAGTTCAATGCACCATAGCTCACCTCCATGCACAAAATCATTACACCAGCATGAACCACCGTAATATCCTTTCACAAATATACACATTGCAATTTCCTCTTAGCAAAGTTACCACTATAAACAATGTTATCTCTATTCGAAACCGCAAGCAACCTATAGTAGAATTGCGATGCAACAAACCAGGTAGAAGCACCCACATGAAACCCTAAATCCTTTGGAATCACCACTGCACCATTGACAAAGAACCACCCTCCATAGCAAGCAAGCTAACATAGACTTCCAAATCGCATCTGTGGGTAGCGCCATCATGTTTCTTATCGTACAACACCATTCTTGCAATCCACCACAAAGATGAACCCTTGTGTCATGCCCACAATCTAACATCAAGAAGAAAAATAGAATATAAAATTTGTATGATCCACATGGTCATTAACAATAGTACAATGGGTATAACTGTTTTCAGCAGAGTTTATAACAGTGAAGCATTCAATAGTTTTAAAATGTGTCACTTGTATATCAAACCCTAGATATTATTGTGTAATGTATAATATAAAAAAAATTTATGAAAATATTAGTTTCAATATTTTTTTATTAAACATTTTTATCATTTGTTACTATCATCTTTACTTATAAATGAGTCATGCATCTATTTCATATAGTGTAGCATGTTTTAACTAATATATAATGAAAAGAAATGGAAAGAATGTGTTAATAAATACATTTTATAACACTTTAAAAAATATAATTTATTAAACATAGTAGAGTACGTGTATATTTTCAGGTTGAAAGTATTAGTTAAATTCTAAAGCTTAAAATTGTCAATAAATATTAATACGGATGATTGGATACCTAACATGATACTTTATAAAAAGAAAGTTTTTTCCTTTCTAGCATTTTTAATAACAAAACCGAATCATAAAGAATAGCAAAAAAAATATATTAAGTTTGCTTTACGTAATGACGTATACAAGTTTACCATATATAGTTTATGACCTATTTTTCTTGTGCTATTTTTTGTGCGGAGAAAATCTTTTCCGTTTGAATTTATATACGTGTATGATCTAGTGTAACAACTTGGTTAATTTTAGGTAGGTTCACACGAGAAGGGCCATTGAATAAAAATAGCTCTCCTAGATATAAGCAATGTGCTAAACTTAGAGGCACTGATGTTATAAATTGAGTTGCAATGGTGTATTCGACATCAAAACAAAAGAAATTCTTAGAAAGAAAATAGGTTCAAAAATGGCCTCAAAACATATAGGTTTTAGCATAAAGCTGACTCTGACGGTAGTTTTTCTAACAAGCCAGGTTGTGTTGTCTGCGGATACACCAATGCCTGCTGATAAGACTCAATTGGGGCAATGGTTTTCAAATAATGTAAAGCCTTTAGAGAGCAGAAAGGGTACCCTAGATAGTGAATTAGAAGCTGCTGAACAAGGGAAGACAGTTATTAAGGTAAGCCAAGATGGGAAAGGGCAATTCAAGACCATAACTGATGCCCTTAAAAGTATACCTAGCGGAAACAAGAAGCGTGTAATTTTGCATATTGGACCTGGAACTTACAAAGAGAAAATCGTGGTTGAGGCAACAAAACCTTTCATCACCTTCTATGGGACTCCTGGGCAAATGCCAACATTGACTTATGGGGGCACGGCAAAACAATATGGCACTGTCGAAAGTGGGACATTGTCTGTTTTATCAGACTACTTTGTGGGGGCAAACATAATAGTCCGGGTTAGTAAACTATATATATATTTCATAAAAATTATATATATCAACCAAAAGATACAAATTTGGTTTAAAAATTTTCTTATGTTTTAGAACTCTGCACCAAGACCTGGTCTTAACACGGTAGGAGGTCAAGCAGTTGCATTACGAATTTCTGGAGACAAAGCCACATTTTATAATTGCCAGCTTTATAGTTACCAAGACACATTGTTGGATGATGCAAATAGACATTTTTTCAAAGACTGCTTCATTGAAGGAACTGTTGATTACATTTTTGGAAGTGGAAAGTCACTATATGTGGTATATATATAAGAATTCCTGAACTCCATTTTTGCATATAATAATATTCAAAATATAGTTATTGAGTTTTTATTTTGTTATGCAGAATTGTGAACTAAGAACTCTAGGCGATGAAGGGTTTACTTTTATAACAGCACAAGCAAGAAAAAGTACGAAAGAGGATAATGGCTTCTCCTTTGTCCATTGTGAACTTACTGGAACTGGAACAGGTGTTTACTTGGGAAGAGCCTGGTATGGTTATTCCACAGTTATCTTTTCTTACTGTAACATGGGCAACATTTTCAACAAGGAAGGATGGAGTAACAACAATAAAAAGGAATTTGACAAGTAACTTTCTAATTTCACTTTTCTTCCTATTTTCTTTATTTTATTAATTATAAACTTCTAAACAATATATTTGTTTCCAACAACTGCAGAACTCTTTATTTTGGAGAGTATATGAACACAGGACCTGGTGCAGATTCCACAGGGCGTTCTAAATTGACAAGGAAACTTACATTATCAGAGGTTCAGAATTACCTTGGTCTTGGTATGATAGAAGGCTCAAAATGGATACTTCCTCCTCCCAAAGTATGATTAATTACTACTATATATTCTAATGCTTCAAGATCAATTGGGGAATATTATTTGTCACCTTCTCCAATTCTGTTGTCCTATAATTTATTTCTTCCAGCTTAGTATTTTTAAATTAGGTGAGATGATCATTCTTTATTATGATTACTCCATGCCATCTTGTGCATGCATAGTCTTAACACCCTTTAGAAAATTCATCAAAGCTTCTCCTTTCTTCTTGCATAATACTTTTAAAATAGTATTTATGCCCTTGTAATTACCATAATAATATCAATTCTATTTTAATTTCAAGCGCTTCCAATTGTGATTATAATTCTAATTATTAAATACATGATCAAATTGATATTGATGATTGTCAACATCAACAATGTAAGCTACACATACAATACAATAAATAATTCTCAATTTTGTAACTATATTTGATTACATCATTGGAAAATTTTGATTGGAGTCTTATAGTTATTAGGCATTTCACATTCATTATAGATAATAGTAATTTATCTTAGAAACCATCGTAACAATATTAAAATAACTATATCCAATTTTTTTCTCTCTCGTCTCCATACTTTCCCTTAGCCACACAACAACCCGCGACATCGTAATTTGTTGTTCTTGCTCTATTCGTTCATTTGGAGGATGTGTTATATATTTTCCCTTCTTATTATTATTAAATTTCATTTTTAAATTAAATCATGTAAATAAAACCTTCATAAATCAATTAAATTTTCATACATAATTTACACATTTACACCACATTTCATTATATTTTTAAAGAACAAGATATTTCCCTCTATTGTCCTTTTCCCTTTACACAAAGTGTTTCTTTTTCCTTTCTCTTATGGTATGGTATACATGATGTAAGATTACAACCTAGAATTGAAAGAATTGTACTCCTAGGGAGCTCTTTTATACCTATTTCTTTAATTTCCATTCTCAAAACAATGTTTCTGATTGTTTTCAATCGGGGCAACAATAGGGATGACAGAGAAAATGTTGGAGTGAGAGAGATGAAAGAGAAAGGGTTGAGAGCAATGAGGGAGGTGAGTAAGGGTTTGGGGGTTTCTTTTTGTTTTTAGTTTTGAGAATGAAATTATTTAAATATCCCTGACCTTAAAACTTAGAATCCATGATAAATGAGGGTATTTTTGTCTGCTATAATCCGGTACACATTGTTAAAACGTACCAACTGAAAAACAAGCGTACACGTGTTAACAAACCCCATATATATATATAAATATATATATATATATATATATATATATATATATATATATTAATTATTATCTAAGAATAGTATTTAATTACATCTAATAATATCTTAAGATATCTTTTAATTTATACCCTATCTCAAAATATCTTTTAATTTATAAATATATCTAGTATAGAAATATACCCAGTAATATCTTTTAGAATATATAACAAATAATATCTAATTACGTCTAATAATATCTTAAGATATCTTTTAATTTGTAACCATATTTCAAAATTGTTAATGCGGCTGCAGCGAAATAGTTAGCGTGAAATAACAAACCAAGAGGGGTTTTAATATAAACGCGTGCCTTTTAATTTTATTCTCAATTTATCTTACTATACAAATAATAAATATAAATAAAAGAGTAAGGATGAGAGATGCACATATGAATTTTATACTGGTTCAGATCTTACCAATCAAGATAAACAGTTCACTAAGCACAAAACAAATACAAACTACATTCACAAAGAAACAATTTGTAAAAGTTTAGAAACCACCTCTATTGATACCACAAGAGATGAACCTGGACCTCCTTTGAGTCTTCACAAAGGATGAAACACCTCCTCCGAATACTTCACGAAGGATGATCCTTTTCCATACACCTCCTCAGACGCACTAAGGATGAACCAGCTATTCCTCCGTCACCATAGCAGCAATTCACCAGCTCCACAGACAAGAGTTTCCTTAACTGAGAAAGAGCACACAATTCTCAAAGAGTCCTAAGTATTTGAGCACAAGGGAAGAGTTGTTGTTGATGGATAAAGGGAGCCTATTTATAGACTCAAGCAAAAACCATTCCATTCTTCGTAACGCTTTTAATCGATTAATATTACTATTAATCGATTAAAATAAGTGCAACGACTAGTTTTCAAAAGCTAGAAAACTCCAACGGTCAGCATTAATTGATAAAATGTATTTTAATCGATTAACTAATAGATTAAAGTGTATTTTAATATACTAAAACAAAGAAAGTTGAATTTTCAGCTTTTACTCATTTTAATCGATTAATACTAGTTTTAATCGATTAAAACAGTGCGATTTTGGCTCTAGACATCAATTACAAAGCATGAAAGTACATGGAATCAAAACCAATGAAAATCTAAGTCCTAGACAATAGACTACAATTATTACAAAAGTTTTTCATTGCAATACAAGTCTTCATAACATCTTCTTGAATCTTTATTTCTCTTGACTTGATTTGGGCATCATCAAAACTTCATCTTCATCATTTTGCTAACAAAAATATCTTTCAATTTGTAAATATATCTAGTATATAACAATATCCAAAAATATCTTTTAAAATATCTAACAATATCTAATAATATCCTTTTCTAAATAAATAATCCAAAATCTCTTAATTAAATTATCATCCCATACATTCTAACTTTTATAACAATTATAGTAATTATATAATAATATAATGTAAAACTATAATTATATATATATATATATATATATATATATATATATATATATATAATATATAAAAGAAACTTACAACCAACATATTTATTTTACAAAATATATTTTATTGTTATTATTATTGAACAATAATATTTAAATATTATAACAACCCGAGTACAATTTTTTATTTATATATTACCACGTTACATAAGTGTGAATTTATATTATAATATATATATATATATATATATAATATTACTATAACCAACCCAAACCATATTAAAAGTATATTTCCATGTTCTTAAATACAATGTTGTCAAAACGGGTCATCTGACTCGGCTCATCACGTGTCGGTCACTTAGTGAGCCAACCTAACCCGGTTCATTTATTAGTGAGCCAGAAAATTTGAACCTGACTCGACCCACCATGAATTGGTTGGTTAACCGGGTTGACTCACTATCTCACTTAATTACAATTCTTTTTAAATAAAAAAAATTACAAACTTTTTGTAATTTAAATCCAAAAAAATTCACTCCCAAAATGATGTTAAACTCAAGATAATAAAAAATAACAATAAAAAGTACAATACAATTCACTTATAATGAGCAGATTATATTTTTTAGGATTTAATAAGATAATAAATTAATAAAATAAAGTTAGATGGGTTGGTGAGCCAACCCGACTCACCACGGGTTCAACCCGGATGAACCGAGGTTAAATGAGTCGGATTGAAAATTGACCTGCATAAAAAAAAACACATTTTTTTTCAAATCCAAGCCAGCTCAAACCCGTGGTGGGTTGGGTTAGCCTGCGGATTGTAACTCATTTTGACAGCTCTAATTAAATAAAACAATTATTTTAATATATCATGAAATCACAAAACAAAGGTGCAAACCTAAAAATGTTATTTATACAAATTATATATATATATAACTATTACTAAAAGAGATAACTTACCATTTAAATATAAATAACAAATCATTTTATCTTTTAATTAAAATAGTTAACCACATATATTTAAAAAAATATATTTAATTTTTGTTTCATTAATTGCAACATATATAATTGAATAATAAATAAATAAATAAAACTATCAATCAATTTATTTATTCACCAAAACATAATTTATTTTATTTATTCTTTTTTTCGAGTCTTATAATGAGTTTAGAATTGATGTGAGTAGCTTGAGAAACAGGAGATAGGTCCATAGTTGCGGTGGAGGACCATTCTAATGGTTCTGTTTTGGTAAATAGGGTGCGATGAAGTTTGAAAGAAGACATGTGTTTATAGATATGGTTGGTATTGGCATCAGTTGCCTTTAACGGAAAGGTTGTGTTCAACTAATGGGTTGATCATGGTTCCTTACAAGGGGATGTATGAGTTGGCAATTCATTGCTTGTTATATTCTTACTTTGTGTTGCATTGGTGTTTTGATATTTATTCTATTAGCACACTCATACATTTGTTTGCTTTGTTTGTGTTTGTGGTGATGATATATGGAAGCTCATATAGGAATGGAGACGTTCGTTGCTAGAGTAATGTGATTGACGAGATATGGGTTTGCAATAGGAGTTTATTTAAAGTTTGTTTACTTTATGTCGTAGATTAAGGATCTATAAGAAACTATTTATTTTTCGCGTTGGATTTGGATAATTGATAATTAAAATTGTAATGACTATATTTATTCGGAAATTTTAATTATATTATGAATTTATCAAATTCTTTAGTATTTGATACGTTAAATGACTCCTCCATTTGGAATGTTACAAAGAACCTTAATCATGATTTTGTTAATTTTGATTGAAGTAAAAACTCCTAAAGAACCTAAAGGACACATGTATTCTCACCTGGCACATTGATAGCTAGGTCAATAAATCCGTGAGTTTCATTAAAAAGAAAAATGAAAATGAAGCAAAGCTTAAAAGAGAAGCTAAAACAAAAAATGCATGATAATTAAGGAACAAAAACACATTTAACATGCTTTTATTCACATGTCTATATATTCAGAAGTCACATAAATTTTATTTTAATATTGTAATGACGGTTTCTAGGATAAATTACTATTATCTATAATGAATGTGAAATGTCTAATAACTATAAGATCCCTATCAAATTTTTCCATTGATGCAATCAAATATGGTTACAAAATTGAGAATTATTTCTTGTATTGTATGTGGAAACTAGCAAAAGAAGAAGGTGCTACTAGGTTACCCAAAGACACGAGCAAAACTGCACTAAAACATAACAAAAACTCAGTAGACGTCGGTTAGTGCCATGTCCAATGTCTATAGTTCTCTTAGACGTTTTTTATTGCCATGTCCGACGTCTATAAAGACATCGGACATGACATTAACTGACGTCGTTATAGACCCATTAACATCACCCATAAAGACGTCAGATCGGAATCTAACGTTAAAAGCCCAAAATAACAGACGTCTAAAGCCCTTTCTGCACTAGTGACACGAAACAAAAGGAAAATGGCAACAATATGTTCAGGAAGCTCTAGCGAGATGACCGACAACGGTGTAGTCCAATTCCAGCACTAGGAAGGCGACGATTACGCTCAAAGTTAGCTAGAAAAAGACTACACGTAACGACACGTGCAAAGTTTTCTGAGGTGGCAACCACTAGGGATGAGTCGCACTTCTCGAGACACACCTAGCCATAATTTTGCTGGAAAAAATGCGATGGAGGACTGCGGGCGGCTATAGCGAACGACGAAAACAATAGAAGATGACAACACTAATTGCAAATAGTAAAAATGAAATGGTCTGAGATACCAACTTAAAGAACTTAAATAAAGTAAGACAATTTATTTTCTTATTATACTATTATATTTTTACTACTATATTTATGGAGTACAAAGAATACTAAGATGCATAGATGATATACGGGTAAAAGTGTTCATCTTCCATTCCATCCAACATTCCCTCGACATAAAGATTTTCGAAGATCGTGTCTTGTTTTATGTTATTCTACTAATTTTCTAAAATAAACTGTGTTAATGACTCCAATTCTCTATTTTAACATGTCAATTTTTTTGGATGTCTAATAACATAATATTGTTTTATTAATGCAATCAAATATAGTTACAATATTGAGAATTATTTCTTGTATGTGTAGCCTACTTTATTGATGATAATGATATTAGAGAGTTCACAATAGATTATCATCAATATTAACATAAAGTGAAAATTACTATTATCTATAATGAATGTGAAATGTCTAATAACTATAAGACTCCAATCAAAATTTTTCAATGATGTAATCAAATATAGTTACAAAATTGAGAATTATTTATTGTATTGTATGTGCAGCTTACATTGTTGATGTTGACAATCATCAATATCAATTTGATCATGTATTTAATAATTAGAATTATAATCACAATTGGAAGCGCTTGAAATTAAAATAGAATTGATATTATTATGGTAATTACAAGGGCATAAATACTATTTTAAAAGTATTATGCAAGAAGAAAGGAGAAGCTTTGATGAATTTTCTAAAGGGTGTTAAGACTATGCATGCACAAGATGGCATGGAGTAATCATAATAAAGAATGATCATCTCACCTAATTTAAAAATACTAAGCTGGAAGAAATAAATTATAGGACAACAGAATTGGAGAATGTGACGAATAATATTCCCCAATTGATCTTGAAGCATTAGAATATATAGTAGTAATTAATCATACTTTGGGAGGAGGAAGTATCCATTTTGAGCCTTCTATCATACCAAGACCAAGGTAATTCTGAACCTCTGATAATGTAAGTTTCCTTGTCAATTTAGAACGCCCTGTGGAATCTGCACCAGGTCCTGTGTTCATATACTCTCCAAAATAAAGAGTTCTGCAGTTGTTGGAAACAAATATATTGTTTAGAAGTTTATAATTAATAAAATAAAGAAAATAGGAAGAAAAGTGAAATTAGAAAGTTACTTGTCAAATTCCTTTTTATTGTTGTTACTCCATCCTTCCTTGTTGAAAATGTTGCCCATGTTACAGTAAGAAAAGATAACTGTGGAATAACCATACCAGGCTCTTCCCAAGTAAACACCTGTTCCAGTTCCAGTAAGTTCACAATGGACAAAGGAGAAGCCATTATCCTCTTTCGTACTTTTTCTTGCTTGTGCCGTTATAAAAGTAAACCCTTCATCGCCTAGAGTTCTTAGTTCACAATTCTGCATAACAAAATAAAAACTCAATAACTATATTTTGAATATTATTATATGCAAAAATGGAGTTCAGGAATTCTTATATATATACCACATATAGTGACTTTCCACTTCCAAAAATGTAATCAACAGTTCCTTCAATGAAGCAGTCTTTGAAAAAATGTCTATTTGCATCATCCAACAATGTGTCTTGGTAACTATAAAGCTGGCAATTATAAAATGTGGCTTTGTCTCCAGAAATTCGTAATGCAACTGCTTGACCTCCTACCGTGTTAAGACCAGGTCTTGGTGCAGAGTTCTAAAACATAAGAAAATTTTTAAACCAAATTTGTATCTTTTGGTTGATATATATAATTTTTATGAAATATATATATAGTTTACTAACCCGAACTATTATGTTTGCCCCCACAAAGTAGTCTGATAAAACAGACAATGTCCCACTTTCGACAGTGCCATATTGTTTTGCCGTGCCCCCATAAGTCAATGTTGGCATTTGCCCAGGAGTCCCATAGAAGGTGATGAAAGGTTTTGTTGCCTCAACCACGATTTTCTCTTTGTAAGTTCCAGGTCCAATATGCAAAATTACACGCTTCTTGTTTCCGCTAGGTATACTTTTAAGGGCATCAGTTATGGTCTTGAATTGCCCTTTCCCATCTTGGCTTACCTTAATAACTGTCTTCCCTTGTTCAGCAGCTTCTAATTCACTATCTAGGGTACCCTTTCTGCTCTCTAAAGGCTTTACATTATTTGAAAACCATTGCCCCAATTGAGTCTTATCAGCAGGCATTGGTGTATCCGCAGACAACACAACCTGGCTTGTTAGAAAAACTACCGTCAGAGTCAGCTTTATGCTAAAACCTATATGTTTTGAGGCCATTTTTGAACCTATTTTCTTTCTAAGAATTTCTTTTGTTTTGATGTCGAATACACCATTGCAACTCAATTTATAACATCAGTGCCTCTAAGTTTAGCACATTGCTTATATCTAGGAGAGCTATTTTTATTCAATGGCCCTTCTCGTGTGAACCTACCTAAAATTAACCAAGTTGTTACACTAGATCATACACGTATATAAATTCAAACGGAAAAGATTTTCTCCGCACAAAAAATAGCACAAGAAAAATAGGTCATAAACTATATATGGTAAACTTGTATACGTCATTACGTAAAGCAAACTTAATATATTTTTTTTGCTATTCTTTATGATTCGGTTTTGTTATTAAAAATGCTAGAAAGGAAAAAACTTTCTTTTTATAAAGTATCATGTTAGGTATCCAATCATCCGTATTAATATTTATTGACAATTTTAAGCTTTAGAATTTAACTAATACTTTCAACCTGAAAATATACACGTACTCTACTATGTTTAATAAATTATATTTTTTAAAGTGTTATAAAATGTATTTATTAACACATTCTTTCCATTTCTTTTCATTATATATTAGTTAAAACATGCTACACTATATGAAATAGATGCATGACTCATTTATAAGTAAAGATGATAGTAACAAATGATAAAAATGTTTAATAAAAAAATATTGAAACTAATATTTTCATAACTTTTTTTTATATTATACATTACACAATAATATCTAGGGTTTGATATACAAGTGACACATTTTAAAACTATTGAATGCTTCACTGTTATAAACTCTGCTGAAAACAGTTATACCCATTGTACTATTGTTAATGACCATGTGGATCATACAAATTTTATATTCTATTTTTCTTCTTGATGTTAGATTGTGGGCATGACACAAGGGTTCATCTTTGTGGTGGATTGCAAGAATGGTGTTGTACGATAAGAAACATGATGGCGCTACCCACAGATGCGATTTGGAAGTCTATGTTAGCTTGCTTGCTATGGAGGGTGGTTCTTTGTCAATGGTGCAGTGGTGATTCCAAAGGATTTAGGGTTTCATGTGGGTGCTTCTACCTGGTTTGTTGCATCGCAATTCTACTATAGGTTGCTTGCGGTTTCGAATAGAGATAACATTGTTTATAGTGGTAACTTTGCTAAGAGGAAATTGCAATGTGTATATTTGTGAAAGGATACTACGGTGGTTCATGCTGGTGTAATGATTTTGTGCATGGAGGTGAGCTATGGTGCATTGAACTAATCTAGTGGCTCATGATGGTGGCAGCTAGGGTTTCTGTGCCGAGATGTCAATGGTGGTGCATTGAACGAACCTAGTTACTCATGGTGGTAACAGTTAGGTTTCTGGTGGAGAAGATGGAGATGAAGAGGATGATGACATGATAACCTATCATTGGTAAAATTTGTTTAGAAAAAAAATAGTTTGACATGCACATCTTGATTTACATTCATTTAACACACATGGATCCTACCATTTTAAACGGAAATTAAAAGCAAAAGGTCATTTTTGAAATAAAAGTTTGAAAAATTCCGTGTTATTTGAGTGTAGGTGACACGTAACCGTGTCAACCTATTACTGCCATCTGTTTATGGTGGATTACCATATAGTAACACCTTAAAGGATCTTATTTTTATGAGTGGTAGGATGGGTAAAAATATAAAGATAGGGAGTGTATAAGAAAAGATCCGATTGAATGGTTCATTGATGAAATAGGTAGTGTATAAGTAAAAGTTAGAGGTGTATAACAGATTTTTTTTTTTGGACTTTGCTAATTTTGGTCTCATTATGAAACTTTTTTGGAACAATTTATTTTCACCTATTTACTTAACCAAATTTAATTTTAGCTGCATCAATAATGATTATATTATTCAAAAATAATTTATGCAATTAAAAATTACTTTTTAAGACATTTCTATTTCACAGATTTGATAAGTTTAATTGTCACAAAATCCTATTTAAATCAATCTTTTTATAAACAAAAATTTAATTAAAATTTTGAAATTAAACTTATTATGAAAGAATAAATATGTATTCATCACACTCCTGCATGTAAGGTAAGTAAAAGGAGAATCATTACACGCTCTTATCATAAGGATACGAAAAGTTGTCCATTAACATCCAAAATTTGTACATCAAAAGGGCCTTATATGGATACGAATTTTAGAATGGACCCTTTGTGGATTATCTATGTATGCCATCAATTGTTGATCTACATGAGCTTAGGCAAAAAGCTGCGAAGTTCATGCAACTAGAAGTGTTGAAGGACTTCATAAATAAGATGTGGGCTTACACCATCCCGGTTGAAAAAAAAATCATCCTACTAGGATGTTACACATAATGGTGGGTTTATGTTTAGAGAGGTTACTAGGTTTAATGCTATAAGATCTCGTGTCTTGAGGAGGCGTTTCATGCATATCCTTTGGTGACACCTAGGATGTCACAAAGGCCTCAAAACGCTAACAAGAGAAAACATTTTCGATTTTATCAAAATTATAGGAATACAATTGACGAGTGCATAATCCTCAAGGATAATATTAACAAGCTTATCCAAGAAGGTTTGACAATAGAAGAAATGGTCACAAGGATCGTGTAACACCCCTTTCGAGACACCATGTGTGATGTACAAAGCATTCGTTATACACAATAACTTAAACAAAAAGAATAAAAAAATTTGAATAATTATTTTAGAAATTAAACAAAACAAACTTCATAATCTCAATTTAAGCTATAAATCGTTAATCCAAAACTCATTATATTAAGAAAACAATTGTTTGCAACGAATTTTAGAGAAAGTTCTTGTTATACTCCTACGAATCTTGTCGCTCTACTTTGTACCAATAATATTTGTAACATCATTTGCTCTCACATAACAACACGAGTCGATCATCACACAACACAAGCAAGCAAAGTTGAACTAACAAAAACAATATTATATGATATACATAAGATATATGAAGAACACAGAAAAACATTAGAGGGGGTGAATAATGTTTTCAAATTATTTTTGCAATGCATCGTCTAATGGTTTCATAAAACTATATTCAGAAGTAAGTTATGTCTAGATGTTGGGTGAGTATGGTAAATGAATAAATATTCTTTCAGAAGATGACATAGAAAATTTAACGATAGTTTCAAACGAAGACAATAATAAGGCACAATATTTGTACGGGTTCACTTAAATTTGAGCTACGTCCAATTCTCTCTTAAGAACACTTAAGAGGTTCCATTAATCTTTTAAAGATTATAACTAGTTTAGCACACTCCTAGTTGATTATTCTTATTGAAATACCTAGAAAACACTAGACGCGGGGTGGGGGGGGGGGAGGGGAGGGGGGTTGAATGTGTTATAGAAAAACTTTCGCCAAAAAATGTAGTTAACAACCTTTTTGAAGATTAAACGATTTATATAAGTTGTTAGACACTTGATTTAGAAAGTTTTGTTCGACTGCAAGTTCTCAAATAAATACTTTTCAATCATCTAGTCAAATTTGTTGTAGTGTTTTAAGAAAGATAACTCTTAATAAAAATAGTGTTTGGTGATAAGAGCTCTTATAAACGATTGAGATGAAAAAAACAACTATAGATTATGTAAGAAAAGCGTTAAGCAAGAAGGAATAAACACAAAATTATTTTATATTGGTTCACTCCACCAAGCTACATCCAGTTCTCCTCTAAAACCTCTTAGAGGGTTCCATTATAATCATATAACTGAGTATTCGCACCACTCTTGGTATCACCTAGTCAATCCTAGTAACCCCGTTACTCTGGTATCTCTAGACAATTCTGGTATCTTCGCGATATGTTGTCTAGTTTAGTTTCAGCTACTCATAGTTTCTACTAGACAAACCCATCTAACTACCATTTAACTGCATCGAATTAAGGGTTAAGTGTTTGTATCCTCTTTAGAATATTCAATAATCAATCATATTTTTTACAAGTCCTTAGACGATTACTCTCATAGAAATGACGTGTATACAATATAATTCAATCTAATAGACTCTTAGAGTTTTCTATCTTCTTAAAATAGTATGCTTATGATTCTATAAAGTTTGATAGTATTTTCTTTTCTTTTGAGCTTTCTTTTCTTCCTAGATGTTATCTTTTGTATTCATGTGCTTATTCTCTTGTTCTTTTCTTCAACATTCTTCAATTTATAGGCTTCTTCAAAATGTTTGTTAGATAGTACTTGCTTTGATCTTCGTTCTTAGCCTTGTTGTCATAGTAGACTTGTTTTTTCAGTACTTTATCAAAAGTAGGTTGTACGAACTCTTGGACGTGACTTTTGATAGAGAGAACATTTCGTGAATGTTTTATTTGTCTCTAATGTCCACTTGTGACTTGTATATGATAGTGCAAGTGGATACTTGACAAAGGTAATATGCAAATAGTATAGTAGATATGCATATAGGCATATATATCATTTTTCTTATTACTTTTGTTGTTTTGAAATGTTGTGCATTTAATGCTTTTTTAATGTGTGTTTAGAACAACTATAAGCTTTTAAATTATCTATTGCTCAAGCAAGATGTGATTCATTTAAGCATTTCTGTAGAGATACCAAGTAATTCATAACGATTTCATTGTTGGATGAAAACGTCGTTTGGTACAAGGTATCTTTTGGCCTATATAGGACGTTTACCAACCACGCTTTGTTTAGTGATCTTAAATTGGTTTCGAAGCGCATTTATTAATATGTCTTTCAACACATGTTTTTCGAATAATGTTTATATCTTTTAGCGTGTTTACCAAAAAAATCATTTTGTACATTATAGTAAGAGTTTTCTAGTATTGTTTAGCAAAGTATAACAAGAGCACGTTTAACAAGACTCTCATATAGCACATTGACTAATTTTTGTGAGAAAATCGTTTGGTAGTGAGTCCACAAAAATATTAATGCGTTTATTAAAGTTTTTCTTAAAACATTTAGATTTCATAAAGCTTTTTCACAAAATGTTTATCTTCCAACAATATTATTTTCCCAAAGATAAAACTTTGTCATATGCTCATTTCGTTTATTGTTGTTTTTTAAACTTTAAAACATATGAAGACGTTAGACGATTCAGTCTTATAGACAATCTTTTCTTAACACAAGTTGTATAGAAAGATTTATCTTTGTATCTCATCATATTTCATATTCCTCTTTCACTAGCCAAAATCAAGGTAGATCAATGTTCACCCCGCATTCACAAGAAGTTCTCAATGCAACAACCACCATACATCTCCATCGCAACACGGATCGAATTTCATGATGCAAAACCACACGTAGCTGTAAATGGTTGCAGATCTGAAACCGTGAGAAATCATGAGCACAATTGTGTGGGTCATCTTAAAAAGAAAAGCCATATCAAAAAGGTTTCAAATTCACATAATTATAGTGACAATGAGGGAGAATGATGGTCAGACATGGTAGATCTTGTTTTGTGGGGAAACTAAAAGGAGTCAGCGAACTCAATCAATGATTGTCCCAACTTCTCCATGCTCTACATCTCCTCCAACTACCCCACATTGCCCTTCTTTCCCTTCTTCCACTCCTCTGTGATCTTTTCTTGCAGCTAGATCAAGAGTTGGGCACAGTTCAATTGCCTCAACAGGGGATAGTGCGTCCCTAACCCATTCCTCTCTTGACATGGAACCATTGCCACAAAAGCCCACATCATGAACATTTGGCACTACGAGGAACCACCATAAGGTTTGTACACGGTTCTTGTTATTCAAGTTAGAGTTGATCCCATCATTGTAAACGTGGAGGGATTTGATGAAGTGGTTGGTGAGCTTTAGGAAGAGGGACAACTTGGTAATTTGGAAGGCCCAACACAATAGCTTTGAACTCTACCTCGATGTAGAGGAACTCGTACATGAGGTTGCAAAGCCAGGAGGTGGAGAGGAGATGTTGATAATGTAATATCCTCCAATTATCTTCTAAATAATCAAATATCTTCAACATATATTTGATTGTTGTGGAATCCAAAAATATTTAAGAAGATATTTGTAGATTAAAAACGTTTGACAAATATTATCTTTTGATATTTTTTGATATAGTTAAATAAGGTAATTATTTAACAATATCAAATAAAATATTTTAAGATATATTTCCCCAAATTATCTTTTATCCTAAAAAAATATCAATTATCAAATATCTTTTTGTGGATAAAATAGAGAAAATCGCAAGGTCCAAATTTTGTTGCATATCCTTCTTCTTGGCTTAGCCAATTTTCTTCAATTTTTCATGTTTTTCTTGCCTTCTTCATGCAATGCTTAGCTTGACTTCTTGTCATCTTAATTATTTGTTATTCTTGGATTTATCTTTAAGGTCTCATAAAATTTTAACCAATTTATTTTCATACCTCCATGAGCTCCATTTAGCTGCAAAATATCCAAAAAACATTTATGCAACTAAAAAGCTATTTTTATCATGTTTTTGTATCTCATGCGCAATAAACTCAATTATAACAAATCCTAATTGAAATATTCTTTTAAAGTATAAAACCAATTAAGAATCCAAGAATAAAGGGTCAATGTGAACATAAATATGCACTCATCATATGTCTACAAGGGATGAATTGAAAACAACTTTCTATATCGATTATAATTAATCGGTATAGAAAGTTTTTTTATTTATTAAAAAAATGTCATCACGTCCATGTTTTATACCAGTTATAGGTTATAACCGTATAGAAAGTTTTCTTATTTATTAAAAAAATATCATTACATCCACTTTCTACACCTATTATAACTATAATTAATATAAAACGTGTTATCTTGTTTACTACAATGTCATCGTCCCAATTTTTATACTTGGTGGATTATAATTGTTATAAATAGTAGTTATAAAAAAAATATTTTTTGCACTAGTTAGTGCTGTCAAAATGGGTTAGAATTGGCCTATCACGGGTTTGAGCCGGGTTGGGTTTAAATAAAATGAAATTTTTTTATATGGGCCAATTTTTAACCTAGCTCACCTAGGTTGAACCTTTGGTGAGTCGAGTTGGCTCACCAACCCACCTAATTTAATTTAATTATTTATTATTTTGTGTTTCAATATTATTAGTTAACATTTTTTTATCGTATTGTAAATGGGAATAAAGAAAAATACGTTTCAAGAGAACAAAATATTCAAATTTATCCATTCAAGACTATAATCTTGAAATGGATAAGTGGCATAAAAATTATCAATATTATAAACTTATTTATTCGCTTTTTGGGTTTGCTTTTGGATTACATTTGAGTTGTATGTTAATTTTTTTATTTTGAATTGTATTTGGAGTTTAACATCATTTTAGAGTGAAATTATTTAAATTCGAATTACAAAAACATTGTAATTTTTTTATTTAAAAAAAGCTTTACTTAAGTGAGTCACTGAGTCAACTTGTTTAACTCATCAACCTTTGGTAGGTCGGGTAAGATTCAATTTTTTTTTTTGCTCATTAATAAATGAAGAAGGTTACTCCCTACACCATCCCACATTGCTTCATGCACCACCACATTTTTAAAAACTTCCAAAACTATCCTTTATATTTTAAAAAATCCTACATTCTCACTTCTTTTCTTCATCAAATGTTCCGTTGAAGATTTTTTTCTTCAACGGATATGCCACATTTGTTAAAGGATGTGACCACATCCGTTAAGATTTTATGTTTTCTTTTTTAGTTTTGAGTTTATTAATTTATTATATTTTAAATTAATATATAAATATTATTTAATTTTTTAAAAATTTGTTTTATAATTATATATAAATTAATTTAATTTCATTTAATGAAATAATTATTATTAATTTAATTAAATTATATTATTTTTTAATTAATTATTTTAAACGAATATGCCACTTCGTTAATGGATGTGGCAACATCCGTTCAAGTTTTTTTTTTAGTTTTTAGGTTATTAAAATATTATATTTTAAATTAATTTATAGAGTATTTAATTTTTTTATAATATATTACATAATTATATATAAACTAATTTTATTTTATTTAATGAAATAATTATTATTAATTTCATTAAATTATATTATTTTTTAATAAATTATGTTAAACAGATATGGCATGTCTGAATGTGACCACATTTGTTCAAGTTTTTTTTTTAGTTTTTAGTTTATTAAAATTAGAGCCGTCAAAATAGGTCACAATCCGCGGGTCAATCTAATCCGTCACGGGTGGCCCGTCACGGGTTTGGGTCTGGTTGGGTTTGAAAAATACAACCTACCTATATGAGGGTCGACTACCTAATTTTATTTTTTTAATTTATTATTTTATTTATGAATAAAATACTTTCTTCACTCACTGTGTATACCAAAAAGGTAACATCTGCTTTCACAAATCACTCTCACAGTACTTGCTCTCATTTGACGGTGCTCTCACTCTCAATTCACTAAAATTATTCAAGGAGCAGGTAAAACACCCTTCTTTTTTTCTTCTCTTTTCTCCACATTTTTGTTTTCTCACTTTTCTTTCTTTTTGTTTCAAAAATCCTGTAATGACAAAAATAGGGGTTTGCGAATTTGTTTTTTTTTATGGGAGATTTGAAGACATGGAATGATTTTTTTTTCCTGTTATGACATGCTTGTATCAGAGTTTGTTCATTTTATTTAAACAATTTGAGTATACATTATTTGAACAAACTGCTTTTGATATCTTTGAATTTGGGAAATTATGCTACAAATTAAACTATTAATTTTTTTATTGATGTTGTTGAATACTGGTTCTTCTTTAAATTTGGATTATATTGTACTTTTTGTTATTATTTTGAATTGTCTTTAACATAATTTTTTGGGAGTGAAATTTGTTTAAATTTAAATTACAGAAAGTTTTTATTTTTTTTATTTAAAAAAATGTAATTAAATGAGTTAGTGAGCCAACTCGTTTACCCACACGTGGTGGGTCGGGCCGGGTTCAATTTTTTCTGGTTCGCTAATAAATGAACCGGGTTGGGTTGGCTCACTAAGTGACCAACCTGTGGTGGGGCGGGCCGGGTCGGGTTACCCGTTTTGGCAGCTGTATAAAATATCATATTTTAAATTAATTTATAGAGTATTTAATTTTTTTTGTTTTTTTATAATATATTACATAACTATATGTAAATTAATTTTTTTATTCAATAAAATAATTATTATTAATTTAATTAAATTGATTTTTGTTTTACTTTAATGACGTATTATTATTTAATTCATTATTTAAATATTTTTTATTGGATTAGTTAAATGGATCTCTCACATTCATTAACGGATATGGCGTTCAAGGTTTTCTTTTATTTTTTTTAGTTTATTAATTTATTATATTTTAAATTAATTTATAGAGTATTTAATTTTTTTTATATATACAAATAAAAAACATTATTAAAATAAAAACAATAAACTAAAATAACAAAAAAAAATATTAAAAGATGTATGTGAAAATACGTTCATGGATGTCAACATCCAATAAAAGTGAAACAGATGTTGACATTTGTTTTATTAGAAAGGCAAATTAGGTATGGAGTGGTGCAGGGAGCATTTAATGGTGATGGAGGAAGCAACACTCATAAATAAACTGTGTTGAGTTAGCTCACTAAATGACCTTACTATAGTGGATTAGACCAGGTTGGGTGAGGTAGCCGTTTTAACAGTACTAACACTAATGTAAATGAAATATTTCCAATGTTTGAACCTTTGATGCGCCTATGGAAACGAAGAGAAAATGCACTTTGTATTGAATAACTGCTTCTTGTAAGATAATAATTTATTTATAGACATTTTAAATCAATGGATATAGAATATATTATCAGTTCTATTAATATATTTGCATATAATATCTGATAAATAAATTATAATTTCATGTCTTCCCAATATTTCAGGTTATTATAATGAGCCTTCCATTATTTGGTCTCTTAAAAGGTACGTAACCAGCTTTTAGACCGAGTATATACAACAAATGCTAGAATTATGAGTTAATAATCAAAAAGATTTTCTAACATTATGGATTCAATTCTTATAGATTGATAACTTATTAATATACACTCTGAAACTTAGATCCAAGATTAAATTATTTTAAGCATATGTGATATCATTTGATAACCGAAAGCCATAAAGATTTCTAAAAGAGTTACGTATCTCCTAAAATGTTTATCATTCCAACATTTCTTCAAAAAATTAAATTCCTTTAATTTAAAAATATATATTAAATTTGATTGATTATTGCAAAGTTAATGTTATCGTGTTAAACTTTTCTAAATAAAAATATTAAAAAATGCTATCTATCAATTGTCATGAAATTAAATTTTTCTTCTTAACAAAAATTAAATAGAGTATAAAGAAAAATTTAATGTCTAATTTTTTTCATTGTAATAAAATACATCTTTTCTAATCTTATAACTTATATTTTGTAATTTAAAATTATACTAAACTTAATCAAGGTACCAACCAAATATTATGAAATTGTTCGAGTCTAATATTTAACATTTGATTCAAAAATACTGTACAATAGATTTCATTAACTATAATCAAATTCTATCAAATTATAGAGATCAGATTTTGAAGTATAACTACTATAGAATGATAGAATTCTACAATTACAAATATAAAGATCCATGTTTATCAAATTTTTTTTAAAATGAATTACTTAAAATATGTGAGTATACAACTTTTTTATTTTAATGCTATTAGTTCCCCAGAATTTTGGATTTAGTGTGATTGATACTGATAAAGGAATTAAAAGAGGAGGTACGAAATTAAAATAATTTATGCATAAAAATTGATTAAATTTAATAACAGTAATAATTTCTTTTTAATATAAATAAAACTGTTGGATAATAATAAAATCACTTTAATATCTTATATATATATATATATATATATATATATATATATATATATATATATATATATATATATATATATATATATATATATATATATATATATATATATATATATATATATATATACACATACACGTGTGTGTGTACGCATGTGACTATAATTCTTTACAATTTTGTAATTACTTTTTTTTATTGTTTTCTTTTCTAAACTCAATTAACTTTATTTCATTATAGAAAAAATTACTTACAAAAAAATTATAAAAATTAATTTAATATACAACTACTTTTGTGAAGAAGGTTTTCATAATTTTAAAAATAACTTTTTATTGAGTTATTATAATAATTAATCCTTTATTACAAAAGAAGGTATAGTAAATATATGTATTTCTGTTAGAACATATAAAATAACTTAATCATAATAATATAACTTTTAAACATAAAACATTTAATAAGGTGTGGTTTTAATCTATAAATTGTAGCTTTATACTATTATATTATTTATACAATAAAATTTAATGAAATAACTAATATTTTACGAAATTTAAAAAATAATATTTTACAATTATTTTCATTTATACAATTTATAAAAACAGAAATGGAATGATGTTGTATTTATATAGAAGTTGATGTGTATAATTTATGTAATATAAAATTTTAATCAACTTTAAAACACGTGATTTAATTGAATTGAAAAATATTCATGATATAAAAAATTCGGTGATGTATGATATATGAATCTTCCCCATCCTAGAAAAGTCATGATGAGATAGATGTAATGGTACACTCTCTTTCTTTCTCAATACAGAGAGTGAAGACAATAAAACAAACAAACATACTAAACATATACTTCATAACAAAACAATGACAGCTCCTACCAGTTGCTGCACCAGACATAGTGTGTGTATGTTTGAATTTAATGCAGATGCCATTTTCTTCTTACAGAGCATTCAATGCATCATTTTCCATGTTAGGATTCAATATAAGGTTTCTGTTCCCACGAAAAAGATCCTTCTCTGTTCCTTTCCTTAACCAACTCCACCCCATTTGTCTCTCTTTGGATTCAGCACAAGCAAACAAGTACATGTACAAAACCACATTATACCATTACCTCATCACTTCATCATCACCATGCAGAATAACATACAAAATTATACTACTATAAAGATATTTAAGCCACACAATGAAAATATATATTATAAGTCTTTATTTAATTAATTTGGGTACAGAACTGGATTATGATTATATATAGGATAATGATACTTTAACAATATTCTTTTAACAATAATTTATGTGTTATTATGTGATTGGTCCAAATTGGTATTTATGATTATTATTATTAATAGTAGATTAATTTCGAATCAATCACATAATGACACATAGACGATTTTAAAATGTTGTCAAATTATCGTTATGCTTATGTTATGCTTATCTGAACTTAGTTCTTATAAGTAAAAGTCCATTACTGCTTTTCTTTTTTTAAATTTCATGCTGGAAAGAAAACATTTATAAACTATTTTGACTCTAAAACGGAAGAAGATCCTATTGTAGGATTAAAGAATTAGAGTATCCATGATCATCCTTTTTTTTTTTCACAGACAGCAACATCTTTTGACATCAAAACCTTAGCAACAGAAAGTAAGTGTTGTGTTAGTGTTACCTCGGAACAATTACAAAGACCTTTGTTCAAGAAAATTGATATTATTAGTCCTTTGGCGCTTAACATTCCCTGAAGCTGATTCATCTCCACTACCACTCTTCTCCATCACTGCCTTCAGTGCTTCTTGTATTGAGGTAATACAGTATTGTTGTTGCTGCTGAATGCTTTGTTCTCCATTGGTGTTTGAACTTTCTTCGTCACCGGCAATGACCAACACGTTCTTCACACGCCCACCAAGCGATGTGATCTCAGCCTTGAGGGTTCTGAGCTTCAAGGCCTTCAACGTTTTTATGAGGTCGGGTAAGAGATCTGACCTATCTTCACAGCACAGTGAGGCTTTGATCACAAACTTTCCATCTTCATCTGCTGCATCTACTGTCAACTCGTCTGCCTCGGTTGGCACTGCACTGCTTTCTGCTATCAGAGAGGTTTCGCGCTTCAGCTCCTTCACGTGCTGAATCACTTCTGCTAGCAGCGAAGCTTTATCTGTCTGCAACAACAAAATCAAAACTTGTCAAAACAACTTTTTTATAAGATTGAACTGCACAAAGCAAACATCTTTTCTTTCCGGGTAAATTGTGACATATAATGAACTTTTCTAACAGACTAATACATTAGAGGCTCACTAAAAACTACTTTACTGGGTAATGAGTGAATAAGAGAATAAAACTAATTTGTTGACAAACAGCAGTAAGTAAATGGTTTTTTATCGTTAAAAATCACAGTTAAAGTGTATAGATAATATATTTGTGGTTATGATCAAGTACAAATTGGTAACATATTTTAGCAATTTTTAGTTTATTAATGAATATTTTAGAGACACTAATCAGTGCTAACATTCTCTCATGATTAATAGAAAAGGTTGGAAGTTGTGCAATGTTTGAAATGAGGTAGGTAGGGGTGTAGCTTGATGATTATGAAATGGAAGTAGTGGGGGTATTTTGAATGGTGGAAGTGGCATGCAGCATGTGTAGATAGAGAGAAAGATGAGATGAGATGAGATAGATAGGTATATAGAATAGTGAGTGGGTGCATGTGTGTGTGCCTGAAAAGGGTGCTACTTTGTCTCTCTGGCTTTATTTCTTTTTCATTATCGAGTGAGTTTGACCGATAACACTATCCGGCAAGAAATTTCCATGTGTAGCTTTTTTCAACTGCTGCTTGGTTCCTCTTTATTGCATCAACAACCTACCTTAACACTAATACCTTTATGTCATCTTTAATCACCCTTTTTACTAATAAACTCGTCTGAAACTTCCACACACACACACAGTCATACCAAAAAAAGTAAGCTAAAAACAATAAACATATATGCCATGTTTGTTCTTTCAAACATGTCTTTGTTAATTAAAATCTATTATCTCATGTAAGTATTACGTCTGTGTAAGTATGTATGAAAATGTTGCTATCGCTCTTCCTTTAAACAAAATAAGAACATGGAAAGCCAAAGAAAGCAGGTTAGTAAGAGAAACAAACAAGACCTTTTGCATGCACCATGTTGAAAATTCTCCTATTATATACTCTCAGGTCTCTGATCAGGAAGGCATGTTAGGTGATTTCATACGAGGTTTTGTCAGTTTTGTTGTCCTTTTAAATTAGAAATGACATGATGATGTCTTTTTTAGTTAGGAATGACTCTATTAATCAAAAAACCGCAATAATATTAGAAAATCTGGGTTCGGTTACAAGTTCATGCATGTGTTTTATTGAGAGAGAAACTATTTTTTCTACATATACGAACAAATAGTTTATGCATGATGTGTGAAAGGTCTTGCAAAGTCAAACAATCACATTATACATATGCTAAACTCGTTATTTTATAATAACTATTATAGAATTTATATTAGTTAAATATGGCTTAGTAATTAATAGTATTGAAGATCTTGTATTGAATATACTTACTTTGGTAGTGTTTGGCAATAAACTCCGAAGCTTGGCAAGATGGTTGTTGATTCTCTCTCTACGTCTTCTTTCTGCTTCACTGTGACTCTTTGATGCAGCAAGAGCCTTAGCCTCCATGATTTCTTGAGCAGTCATTTTTCCCAACTCGGCTTGGAGTCCAAAGGGTGCTGAACCGGGTTGAACCATAGGTCCGAGGGTGTCAGATATGATCCTTAGATGGTGGTGATCAGAAGAAGGACTCTCGTATGCAAATTGAAGAGAAGGGACCCTTCTGCTGAAGAAGCTCGCATAGGGTGAAGGTGTGGGAGGGACTATAAACGTTTGGTCATGATGGTCTCTGACAGGGTTGGTGTTATTGTTGTAGTGAACGGGAACCGGGTTGAATGAGTGAACCGGAGGCATGGACCACGGTTGCATGATTGGAGTAACTTCAGGGAACATTAACCCTCTTGAACCCCCGAAGATGTTGTCACTATTTTGTTGCTGCTGCTGCTGCTGATGCATCTGTTGTTGAAGGAGAAGCTGCTCTTGGTAGCTTTGAATATTGTTGTTGTTACTGTTGTTGATTGGTTGAGATGAACACTGTCCTTGATCATCTAATTCCTTTTTCATCTCCCTCTATGATGTGAATCCAAACTCAAAAGCTTTATATATATGTGATGGAATGAACAGAGGAAGATTTAAGGGTTCAAACGTGAGAAAGGTTAGGGTATTTTATGTTTTGTCTAATATGACTAGAAAAAAGGGAGCAAGAGCTGAAAGATAAAAGGGTATCGAGAAGAATATTTCATACTTTTTTTCATTTGGCCAAGGAATAAAAATGACATGGACATTGAGAAGGAGAAAGAGCAAGAGGGAACTAATTAAACTATAAAAAGACACAAACCTTAATCCCTTTGATGCAGAATGACTGACTGTGTTCTCTTCTAGTTCGGTCTTGTAATTCTATCGATCAATCAGTTACTTTCTTTGTTTCCTTTTGTTGTGGAGGTGCTGAAATAAAAGGCCAAAGGTTTTGAAGCTTTAATTCTCTCTCTGTCAAATCTCTTTCACTTGGTAAGTTTATACTTCTGCCACTGCCACAAGGGTATGTTAATGATCCCTTTTATCCTTTATCTTTAGAGCTTTCCTTTATTTTGTGTTGGTGTCTTTTTGGACTTATGTTTGGTCTTTGCTATCTCTTCTTCTCTCTGCACTCTAAAATATATAGAGCCTGTTTGAGTACTGCTAGTCCCCTTTCCTTTCTTCCTACGGCATTAACTTTATCTATATCATTCCATGTAGCTTTCAGGGCTGTCTGTGGAGTGGCATCTTTCTAACACAGAAAAAACTACAATATATAATGTTTTACAGCCATAAAATATATAGTATAGTCTCATAAAGTAACACTAATTTTTCCTTGCTTCCGATTGGTTCAAAGTGTATAATTGCACTACCTGTGTAAGAGAGAGAAAGAGATGGGAAACACAAGCAAGAACAACAGAGTTAACACAACAAATATTGTCGACCGACCAAGGACCAGAAAGGCTGAACAGTTATCATCATGATAAAAAAGCTTAGCTTAACCTTTTCTCTCCTTTTCATTTTTTTTAATTAGATAATGATATTTGATACAACATTTTAATATAATCTACTATGAGAGATAATCATAAATAATGAACCAATCACAAAATGACACATAAATAATGATAAAATGTTCTTAAAAAAAAAAGTTGTGAAATATCATTATTTTTTCAACTTTGGGTTAGTATAGTATATATATTTCTCCATTTGTTTTTTGTTTTACTTCATTTTCCCTCTTTTGGGGGGTCATTTTTATACTTTGCACTTTCCCTTTTGGCGTTTCCATGGTCAAGCCCCACGTTCTTCCATACTCTTAGCTATGTGACTATGTCCACGCCACCCTTTCTGCTTCCCCAACACCATGTAATCATTGTGTCTTGGAACACACTCTTCCCCCTCTCTTCTCTCTCCTTGCTTCTCCTAATAAGTGTCTTGGTTTCAGTTGAAACTAGGTGTGTAGTGTGTAGTGTGTATGTTTATGCATATTTATATGTGTGGTTCTCATTACCCTATCTCCTTTTGGGGGGTTATAGCGAACTTGTTCATATACATCATCTATATTTTTCTAGTAGTGGAGTGGAGGTGGTCCACGAGTAAACGACAACACAGGAACATAAAATAAAGCACAGCTTATTAATGCTTGAAATTTCTTTCACCTTTTGATGTGGAAACTTGCAATAGGAGAGATAGTGGATCAGCATTACCTTCATTTTACGTGGGCATGCAGTAATATGTTTCTTCAACATCGCTTACCCAAACTTCAAGTTTAATCTAAATTAAGCTTAGGATCATCAGGGTTTTCTCTTGGCATTATAATCATAGCAAGTCATCATTTTTAACATGAACTAGGTTGAAATTATTCGTTTTTTTGGCCTCAGTCTTGACCCTTCTTCAACTTGGTAATCATCAACTTGCAAAACCATTCACCACCCTGCCATCTTCTGTAGTAATTTTTTCCTTCTCAAGAAAACGAACAAAGAAATCGTTATTCTAGAAATATGGAAAATTGACGCATACCTTTCCATGTTTGTTGTTATGCGCAAATATGAAATATATATATATATATATATATATATATATATATAAAATCTGATGCAAAATGCATATTCTCTTAGAATAAACAATAAAAAATGTGCAGGTCCATAACATACGTGACTTTAATTTCTTGGCAACTTCTTGTCTTTGTATTTTAAGTTATCCGTGCTCACCACGATGACGTGGATGACTCAAAGTTGTGAGGTAGATAGAAAGGATGGCAATTAATGTGGATTTATAATAATGTAATGACATTTTTGTTTATTGGAAAGTGCCAAAAGATAATCTAAAATTCTTATGAAAAGAATAGTTATAAAATGTTACAACTTGAAAAGGCCACACACAGAAGGAAATAATAGATGTTTCCAATTACTTTTGACAAGTGGCACAGTTTTCGAAACTCCGTATCTATCTAGCTATAGCATAGTATTGTAGTGTTACCTTTTGTTTTTGTCTCTCTTAACTTTTCTTTTCTAGTTTAATTTATTTTTTGTCTCTCTATTTTCACACCTTTTCTTCTTCTCTTCTAAATATACTTACTGTTTACCTTATGTTGTAGCAGTAGCTGTTGTTGTGCTTCTCCCTGGTTGGTCCAAAAGAGGATTACATAATATGGTTTTGGTTATCTTTTTGGGACTTTTATATGGTAAGAAAAGTAAGCATGGTAATTTATTAGCCCAGGCTTAAAAGGCAAGTCTCATACCGTCACCGGCAAAGTCTGCAAGCAAATTACACGGTTCCCATAAGCAGTTTGGCCATCAGAAGTAAAAGTAAAATGTAAATCATTAAAGGCTACACACTTACGTTTACCTATTCAATGTTAAGGAGTTGGTGCTGTGGTTTTGACTGAAATGATATATTTACACCACCAACAAACATACACTATTTTGCTCTCGTTTCTTTTATAATTACAAACATTTATTTATTTTAATAATCGCATTATTCTTCAAAACAAGTTTTTAAGTCATTGTTTGAATGAGTATTATTCTTACAAGGTTGGATGGAACTTAAAAAACTAACAAGCTATGATCTTCTCTTTGGTCTTCAATTATGAAGCATAGATAGATGGACAGGAAAATACAACTAAATTAAAAGGCTTAATATTTATTTTGATTTTTATATTAGTTAGTTTTGTTCAAAATTATTTTTTTTTTATATGTTCAAAGTGGTTCATTTTTTTAAAAAATTATTCAATTTGATCTTTTTTGCTAAGGTCATTTAAATCGTTAACAGCATCATATTTCACATGTCAATGTGACATGATTCAAAGAAAATGACCGTTCTTTGCTTCTAGTGTTTAAACAGTTTTCTTTTAAATAGTGGAGGACAGTTGATGGCGTATCCTTTGTTTTCCATTGCGACCTTGATCATTTTTTCAAGTCCTGTTAAGACGTTATGGGAATGTTTCCTCAATGTCTTTGTCTAACATATTTGTACAAGCAACATAATTATCTTTGGAAAAGTAACATAACATTGACCTTATACCAAAAGGATTATACACCTACCTGAAAGTCAATGCTCTGAGTAACAAATCTTTTTCAAAGAAGCCTATATAAATAGGATCACATGAAAAGAAGAAAGAAGAATAAAAAATCATTATTGCTCTTACGCTGTCAAAACTCTCTTTTGTTTGCATCATTTAAAGATTCCTTTGAACAGAAAATCTTTGTTACACGTTTTCAAATATTCTTTGTATTGCAAATATATCATCTATATGAGAGTTATTATCTATACTTGATTTTCATAAAAACACTTTGTTGTTTTTGTAGAATGAGAAGTAATTTAAAATACTTGGTTATTTAACTCAGTCGAGTTAAACAATATAGTTAGTTGGTCTATTTGTATACTGAGTGTGTTGAAACTTGTTTAGTTTGTTGAACTAGTGTGAAACCAGTAGTAGTTAAACTTGTGTAATCTTCTCAAAGTTAGTTGAACTCCTTAAAAGTGCTTAAAGGCTATATGAATGCTTCATAAGATCCTAACATGTTCAACACTATTTGTAGACCGTCTAATCCCTACAAATAGTTTCTAACTCTCTTTTGCGAAAAAGTTTTAAACTTTACTTAAACTCCTCATTTCTAAAGTTTACTTGTGATTTAATGAGGTGTTTTAAAGGATTCTTGCTTGATATAGGTTTTAACTGTAAAATCTTCATATCAGATGATATTTTTTCTATCTTTACTTTGTATTTTTGTCGTTAATCTCTTTTATAATTCTTGTCACGACTTAAGTGATAGTTGTATAAGCAATTTTGTAAAACATTGCTCTTGTATTTTGTTCTTGAGAGTTATCTCAGGTTCATTGTACAGAATACAGGTTACATAGGTAATAAGTGTTTCTTATAATCTTTAAACTTTTGATTTCAATAGAGGCAATATAGCTAAGGTTGTTAGACAAAATAGACGTAAATTTTTAAAGAATTGAATCAGTATAAAAAAATTGTGTCATTGATTTTTTTTTTTTTTGTATCTTATATTTTTTTCATGTATTTTTGAATCTTGGTATTGAAAAGAATTCTAACTTCTTAATTGATTAAAAGAAATTTCAAAAGAGAAAGAGAATCAAATTTTTACTACAACCAATTCATTGAAAGATATCACGCATTTTTGACAATAACCACGAAACATTACATTCTAAAATGAACTCAATACAGCAACATCTACACTTATACCTCTAATAAGCTTTTACTACCTGGCAATTCATTTATTAAACTAACTTTCAAATTTATTAAAATAAATCAAGAAGAATTTATAAAAATGCTATGACACGGTTTCGTCGTAACTCCAAAGAAGTTTTTTTTTTTTTTCTTTTTTTTTTTTTCTTTCATGCACGTCCATTTAACATACTTCATGATGGAAGGCTTTTAAGTTCTCTTTAAGATGTGGTATACCTTTTGTCGTGAGGCATGAGCAAAGGTTAGAAAGAGAGTGGGTTGTTTTTTAGGGCACATTGTGGTCACAGGTACAGGCATGTATGCTTTGGTCCCATTGCTACCTTTTTTTATTTATTTTCGATGTTTCTGTAATATTCCCTCCACAGATGTATTTCCTTTTTGTTTTATGTATAGGTTTTAGTTTTCAAAGAACCTTATATTCAAACATTTTATGATAGCTGCACCACCACTATGAAGAAGAGACCCTTTTGATGCTGTTCACCATGACATCAATCCCACCCTATCATGACGTCTGCCCTCTTCAATTTTACAAAATCCTACTTTTTTTTCTTAGTATAAGTTAATAATTTTTTTTAACAAATTTTTAATAATAAATTACATATTACTGTATTACTGTTTTATTGATTCGTATATTTAAAATAATCACTGGTTATAAAAAAAAGTTCCTAAAAAAATTGTTAAAAAACATTTTCATTTTTCTTTAACGATTGTTTTCGACTTCATCGGTTTCCGTACTTGTAAAAGTCATGCGTTTTTGTTTTTGTCTCTAAACAATTCCGAGGAAAGACCATAACAAGATGAGTAATTATTGAAAAGACTAATTATTAAGTCACATAATTTGAATATTTTTTAATCAATTTGAAAAAAAAATTATAAAACAAAAGTTGTGATAAATCAACCATCTTCATAAGTTATGTTTAATAATACCTACTTTTTCAAAAATAGTAAATTATATATTTTAAATGAACGTTAAAAATTTATAGTTAGAACTCACTTATAAACACAAAAATAATGTGTTTAGAATTAATACTTATATATATAGATATATATGTTCTTTCATATATTTTTCTAACTTATTCAAGTCATTCTCTTCTCACTTGTAATGTACAAAATCATTGTTTCTTGTCATTTATGACATGTTCTACTCCCTTTATAAAACATAGAAAGAAGTAAAATACAATCTATTATTCTAACTCCTTTTTCACATATTTTTGTTTTATTTTAAAAAAAAAATGTTTACCCGCTTCATTACACGAAAAACAATAAAATGTAACCCATTTTAGAAATTAAAACAATTTGTTATTATATATTGATTAAGTTAGATATTATTTTATAAACTAAAAAATTATTAGTATTTAAAATTGTCTATATTATGAATAAAAATGATTATTGGTTTGAATTAGATTATAAATTTGTCTCAAAAGTGAGTTTCTAAGATTTTAGTTGCTTAGTATTATTGATTATAAAGTATAATGTTTAATTTTAACTAATTTGAAAGTAGAGAGTAATTTAGACATTAATTCCTAGGTAGTTAATGTTAGGGAGCAGTTTAGACTCTAATTCACAAATCAATTATAAGTTTTTATTTATAATAGAGTTTATATTAGATATTAATAATTTAAAATTGTATATAAATTATTTAATATAGTTACTAATTATTTTGTTTAAAGTTGATTGTTGTTTAATGATTTTTTTTTGTAGTACTTCTCAATAAAATATTAATTTATAGCTAGTATTTATAGCATTTGTGATAGGTGAACTTTGCACATATAGTCTAAAATATAAGAATTTAAAATGGAATTTTGGAGCTATCTTTAAGTGAAATTTCTATATATTGGAACTCTCATTTTAAAATACGAAATACGTTAATTTCAAAAAATTTATTTTTTTGTTTTATATTGTGATAATTGTATTAAATGGATTAAGTGTGAGAAATTGTGCATACTAAAGAAAGAAATGGTTGGGTGAAATACCACCCACCAATAAGTTCCATTGATTATAAAATGGGAGTATTCTTTTTTTTTTTTCTTTTTCTTCTTCAAGTAACATAAGTGAAATATGAATTTCTTTCCAAGAAACTTAGAATGTAAGAATTTTCTTGTCTTCTACTACTTGCATGTAGATGCTTTCATTATAACTTTTCATGATTTAAGCTTTGTTGGGTTGAGCACTTAATCAAAATCATAATATGTTTTAATTTTTCTCTAATAGTATTGCTAACCAAATTTGCACAAAGAAATCCTCAAGAATAATTAGAAATAAGTATGGAGTCTCTTATGAGTTGAAAACATTTAAGAAACTTTGGTATTGATCTCATGTTAAATGGCTTAGAAATGAAAGACTTCTATATATTTTAATTTGTTTGTTTTGATAAACTAAAATTGCTTTTTAATATGTTTGATTTCACTTACTAATAAAATTAATCAATTAACTTGTTATTTTATCATATTGAAATAAAGAAGTTCAAATATTTCCCTAAAGTAATTTTAATCTAGGAAAACTTCATTTTAACAATTAAAATCGAGAGAACAAGGTCATCCTTTTAATTGATTCTAATAGATTAAAAAAAATTATGTAATCAATTAAAATGTTTCTTGTCGTCATTGTAAATCAAGTAATAAAATTTTAAGAGTTAAATATGTTTTTTGTCCCTTAACATGGTGAAAATTGAAATTAGTCTCTCTTCAAAACTTTGACTTATTTTAGTCCCTCAACTTAAATATATGAATTTAGTCCTTTTAACCAAATTTTGTTAATTTTATTTGATGTTTCAAACACGTTTCTCAATTGACATTGAAGCAAATATGTGTCAAACAGTGTAAAAAACTCAAATGTTATTATGAAACGTGCTTGAAACATGAAATAAACCTAACAAAATTTAGTTAAAAGGACTAAATTCATACATTTTTAAAATTGAGGAACTATATTAGACCAAAGTTTTGAAGAGAGACTAATTCCAATTTTCATTGAAAGTTAAGGGCCAAAAACATATTTAACCCAAATTTTAATAAGTCAAAAACATCTTTTAATTAATTAACAAGAGTCTATCACCAAGCTCTAATTCATTTGAAAAAACTTTCTAACTACAATCAAATCATGAAAAAAAAAAAAAGATTTACAAGAGTTTCTAATCAAGACAACACAACCTAAACACTTCCACATGTCCATTATCTTTGTCAATCTTCAAATCTTGATGAATAAGATTGGATATATCAAATACATAAATCATAACTCCAACATATTAGTATTTGTTTTAATTAGTTGTCACTGTTATGTTGTTCTTCACTTGAAATTTGTATTATAACAATTATAAAAATGATAGAATTTTCTCTGAATATCTTGTTCCGGACATGGCAACTCAACCATACTCAACTTAAGAAAAATAAAAAATCACGTCGAAGAGAGCAAACCATATATACTTTGTGCGTTAGCTTTGATTAAGAACGTGTTGATAAAATTTTCTCTAAGACTTTGTTCACTTGAGTGAATTTGAAGGAGAGTAATTGAGTGGATTTGAGAGGATTTGAAGGTAATTTTCTTTTGTTTATTTGAGTGAATTTGGAGGTAAACGAGAGTGGACTTTGAAGTAAAGTTTTTTAGAATTAGTGTAGAATTTAATTTATGTAACAGATTAAAAAAATTTACTTCCAAATCTACTCTTATTTATCTCCAAATTCACTCAAATAAAAAAAAATTACTTTCAAATCTTTTCAAATCTACTCAATTACTCTTTCTCAAATTCACTCAAGTGAAAAAGACATAAAGATCTTCTAAAACCGAGAAATTATAAGAAATCTAATATGAAGTGGGTGTGTATTTTTTTACTCACAAAATAATGTGTGAAGCACTGTCTATATTTAAGTATTAATGAATGTGTATTGATTGATTTAACAATGGTGGAGAGGTTTTCTGTTAGGTGGAAAGAGTGCGTTTAATTCTTCCGTACGATTATTTGTTTAATTCGGTGGGAAAAAGGATGAATGTGTCCAAACGCATATTCTGTCTGGTCTGGTATTATATATATGGTGACGATGCGTGTGAGAATCCAGGTTAGATATGTAACCCTGTAAGCCAATATTGGCTTCTGGAGTAATCCTTTTACTTTTATTAAATTTCCCACTAACAATACATGAAAGGGAAAGGGACAATTCATGGTACCCACTATACATACTTGCCCTAATGTCACACAATAACAAAAATATATTTTTTTTGTCATAATCATAAAAATGATAAAAAAAGGAAATATCAATTTTTTAAAATATATAGAATGGGGATAATAAAGAAAAATTAAGGATGAATTTTGATAAACTTAAAAACAAGGTGTGTTGATAATCCAAAGCAATTAGTGTTTTAGCAAGTAAATTGGATAGTTTATAATAAAACAATGTCGTATCTACAAAAATATGATATAATACACAAAGTTTAAAGTAGCTTTACTCGAATAAAATAATAAAAGGGTGAAAGAAAGGTGTAAAAATAAATTTGATTTCAGAAAATAAAATTAAGTCTATAAGTAACGCATTGTAAAACAATTTGATATTGAAAAGGTTGATCTCAAGAATGATAAAAAAACAATTTGATATTGAAAAGTTGATCTTAGGATGATAAAGACGTGTTGAAGCTAGATTTTACCACTTTCTCCCTCTCTTGTAAAGGTTCAATTTTTATTTATAAAGATACAAGTAATCAAGTCTTGAGAGTTCTCTTTAAATGTAACTCTTAGTGCATTCTTGGCACCTAGAGTCTAAGACCACTAGACTTTAGTATAATTAGTCAGCGATTGCTTGAATAGATTACTTGCATTAAGATTAAGACTCTATAACCAACTCAAGCCTTAAGTCTATTCCTAGAATCTAAAAGCAAGTGGGGAATTTGTTGGACCATAACTTAGAACTAGTTCTCACTCAATCCTAGTCAGTAAAATAAGACGAGTGATCAATTCATCCAACAATGAATATAAACTAATTCACAAATATGTAATAATACATTACTTTGATAAATAAAAGAATATTCATACAAAAGAGTTCCAAAGGGTTATGTTTTTTATTGAACACTTTAAGAGATTTAGCTCCTCCTAATAGACTATTATGAAAAGATTACAACACAAGAAGGAGTCATCATCTCTTCAGACCTTTAAAAATGTTCTCCAAAATTATGAAGAAAAATGTCTAAGAATCTCTTTAAAAAGTATCTCTTAAGAGTCTATCCAAAAGTCCTTAAAATAGAGGTCCGACTCTGTTCTTTATAAAACATAGGAACACATTTCATGGTAAATAGAATACATGAATTTGTGATCTTTCTTCTCTTTTTTCAGCTTTGCACTACTGGTCACTCTATTCATTAATTAAATTGGATTTTGCATTTTGCAATGGAATACTGGTTCCCAGCATCAAGTGAAAGAGCCAAATGCACTGGTTACGAATAAGAAGATTAGGTCCATTATGGCTGAAAGGCAAGCTGTTGATGTTAGCCTGAATTTGGTTACATTTGATGAAAGTAATTTATTGCTGAATAGTTATTATTGAAGTTGGGAATGTGATATCACTAGTTAAGTATTGGGTTCTGATGAACTAGAGGCTTAGAATATGAAAAATACATGGTCAATGTACTTTGTTTTAATACAGACTTCATATACTTCAGAAAAACTAGATGGAACCTAGTCACGAAATGAATTTTGAAATTGGTTGCGATTGGAGGAATTCTGGATGTTATGGATATTTTTCTGAAAAGCTTAAGGATCATAGACTAGTATTGTATGGTTGTATTCTCTGTTTTGATCAATCTAGTGACTATTCTGATGTCTGCAATGTGGGGTTTGGAATATCATCATATTTGTGTGTGTGTGTGTGTGTGCGTGCGCGCGCGTGCGCTGAAATGGACGAGTGAATGAATGTAACCATGTTTTAACCTTTTTAGTCTGCTTCCATTTTGTGTAAAGGGAAAATCTGCAGTGAGTGAGTAATCTGGACTCTAGAACGAACCTATTAGTAGAAAGAATATTTGTAGATATACTGATAATAAACTTGGGTGATTGATTGTAGGTATCAATTATAGGATGAAATATCATTGATTTGAGAATCCCGACGTTCTAATCATGTTTGGGGTCTAATCTGCGTCGGTTTCTGGTTTGGAGTGAAAATGTGTCTGAAATTTGATAATGTGAATGTTCTGTTTTGGTCCGATGTACTGGAATGTTTATAAGTTATTTCTAATTACTTGAAGGAACTATTTATGTGAACATGTTTGACAACCTAGAATTTATCTGTTTGAGCTTATTGGTTTCAGGAATGGGTGTTAATCATGTACTAATGATCCTTACCATTGATGTTGCTTTGTATCCTTAATTATACACAGATTAAAACTGACATTTTGGTTCTATGATGAATGGGTGTTGAATTGATGTTGCGTAAGTTTAGATTAAGGGGAAACTCTATTTTCTGGTAGTTGAATATGAAATCAAATGTTAGAAGTATGGGAATTTTGGGGTTTGTACATGGTCTATTTGGTTATGTTATGTTCAAGAGTGAAATGGGGGAACCAATTATTAGATATAATTGTTTGCTATTTTGGAAGGAAAATGTAAGGAATAACTCTGTTTTTATGCAAAGGAAGATTGAGTATGTAATAATATAGTAACGGATAAATAGGTAAGGTTAAAACACGTGGAAGGATGCTAACGTAGAGGTTGGAGTGGAATAGAATGAAATTATGATGGTAGCAACCAATAGAGGACCTTAGCAATGGCTCAATTAAATAGGAAGTCCAAGGCTGTTTAGTGTGAAGAATACCATATTTTGTTTATTCTCATTGTTTATTTTAAATTATAATGATTTTTTCTACTTTAAGTTTTCTAATGGCGAAAATAATTCAATGATAATGATTATGAGTATTACGTTTATTGTTATATGAGAAAAATATCACATACTATGAACGAAAATTTATTTTTATTGTCATAATTAATTTGTATTAAAATTTTAATTTGCTAATTTTATATTATTTTTCTTTGTTCTAATATTTTTCTAGTTGCAGATTTCAACAATATCGTGACAATCAAATCATTGAAGTTATGGAAGATGAGTGTTTATATGTGATCAATACATGCTTATAGGTTATGTTATGATAGTGTACATGCTTATAGATACATATAGGTTATATATGTTATGATTTTATATGTTGTCTTATAAAACAATATCATGTCATGACACGTAATAGACGACTCAACGATTATATTTCAAAATATTATTATACCAATACTTTTTATCTATACACTAAAGTAATGTACATATTTTGAAATATTATTATACTTGACTCAATTATTATATATTACATTTGTCTTTTTTATATTTTTCTTAATGTTTTATATTTTTTTATATAATAGAACGAATAAATAACACAAATTTGAAAAAATGGTTTTTATTGAAAAATTAAAAAATTATTCTCTTAAAAAAAATTGATCAATAGACAATGTTTTTTAAAAAAAAACATTTCTATGGGTGATTGATAATAGACAACTTTTATTTAAATAAATGTTATCTATTGTAAGTCACTAATAAACAACGCTTATTTAAATAAGCGTTATCTATTGGTGTTTGACAATAAAAAACACATATTCAAATAAGGGTTGTTTATTGGTGATTGACAATAAACATCATTTTTCTTAAAAGCGCAGTTTATTAATAGACAACACTCATATAGACAACACCTAAAAGACGTTGTGTATCATAAAAAAAAAAATATTGTCTATGCACTTTTTTTGTAGAAATCACCACATCAAATATCAAATATCCCAAGAGCAATAAAGATAAGCGAACATCTCAAGCAATTTAAAAAAATGTATCTAGAGTCAAAAATAGATAGCAATGCTTATAAATATCATATATTTTCACTTCCTCAACGGTCCAACCTAATGCATTCATAGTTAAAATCAGATATAACCAGAGGTATATATATATATATATATATATATATATATATATATATATATATATATATATATATATATATATATATATATATATATATATATATATATATATATATATATATATATATATATATATATATATGCATAGAAAAGCAAAGGAAGTTGAGACACATCACATGAAGATACATTGAACAACTAAGCATATATTAGTAAAGGAAAATGATATTTCAACACCAATTTTTGACACCGTTTTGACACTGTACATGTGTCAAAATGTGGTTGGACGATTTCAAATTAAAAAAAGTTGAGGGAAGGGCATATTTGGAAGAGAAAAACCAAAGTTTTTTTTTTTAAATTTGAAATCGTCCAACTACATTTTGACACGTGTGCAGTGTCAAAATGGTGTCAAAAAATTGGTGTTGAAATATCATTTTCCATCAGTAAAATACGAACAACATAGACATATATAACAAGTTCATCCCATAACTAGACTTATAACCATGTTGTTCAAGACACCCACCATCAATACCAATCAACGATAAAAAAAAAAAAGATATGGCAGTGGTGCAACATAATATAACAGTAACTAGATGCCAACTGTTTCGGGTGTGAGATCGAGTCACTTCCAACACCTGCACAATTTCTCTTGAGATACTATCAGGTAACTATTCTTTTGTGTCCTTGTTTCACTCTATCATCCGGAAACATACCTGCCAATGGTTTTTTTGTGAAGTTTTGGTACTAAAGCTTTGATCAACAACGTTATTGCAATTCTTGATATTTTGTCTTCCCAGTATTCAACTTGGAAGATTCCTTTAAATAGAAAATTGAGAAAAGAGCTTTTGTAAATCCTTTTATGTTTGTTGAGATACTTCATTTCAAATTTTAATCTTCAAGAGTTAGTTCACATGAACATAAAGATGCATGAAATGTGTTGTATGAAACATTAAATATTTACTTTTACTTTAAGAAATATCTTGATAGATCTCATGACTTATCAAGCATAGATCAAATAGCTTTCCACCAAGTTTGAGTAAAACATAGAATCATAGAAGGCAAAAAATATTTCCAAAGTTGACATGGGGTACGTCATAATGTATGTTGAATGAAACCGTTTTAGTTTGTCGTTCGGAGTTCTTTAACGCTAAGTTGTACTTGGTGAGATCTTCTTAGCAAAATTTGAAGATAAAAATATTCTCTACAACATAGACTAAGATTGTAATGATTTTCACTAGGTACAAATTTAACTTAAATTATATTGCATGTATAGTATAGTAATTACTTTTATCGTTTGTCAAACAAAACACACTATGTCTCACATGATTTGTCTCTTGTATCTTATAAATGAAATGTTTTTACTTTATGTTTTGTTGATTAATAATATTTGTTTCGGTATAAATTGTAGGGCCGAAAGGTCAAACCTTGATGACGTTGCTTGTTGTCCTTCTATCTGCTTCTCCTGTTCTAAACCGTACGCTTTATGCTTGCCTCAACCGTTCGGTTCTTCTTCAAGCCTTGACCGGAGGGGGGAGGTACCTGAAAAGGCGCTCCGACGCTCAAGTTAGGCGTGTATCAGGAATTCCCAGTAATAGGGAATTTGATCCTCTGTGGGAGAGGAATGATAAAGTATGATAGCAAAGAGTGTGCTAAATGAGTTGTGGATGAAGTGTATTCGGAACGTACCTCGTTTGGAGTCCTTCAGCCTTTACTTATAGGTTTTAGATAGATATAAGATAAACAAAATATAAACAGAATAAAAATAAATATAAACGGTCTTACTTGACACATCTTCTGTTAGGATATATCTGGTTGATATATTTTTGTTTAAAATATATCTGATTGATATATTTTTGTAGACACCATTTACGCTTTTGGCATTAGGCTTTGAGCCCAGTAAGGATGCGGTATCGTGATGGGCTGTTGGCCCATTAGAGCCGTTCGGTTTTACCGGCCATTGAAAGTATACTATCGTACATCATCCCCCCTAAGTCCGAGGGAAAGGAAGGAGTTTGTCCTTGTTTGACCGAAGGGCTTAGTTGTGCCTGTCGTTCGGTGTAATTTTGCTTTACTGCGCGTAGGCCGAGTAGTTGTATAGTTGTGTGAGTGGCTTGAAAACGACGTGGTGAGCTTGTCGTTTAAGCTTGAAAAAGGCGAACATTTCCCGCGCTAGGGGTAGTGGCAGAGTCGTGAAAGCGGAGCCGTTAGATCAAACACATCTAACGGTGTAAAAGATGGAGGCAGTTTCGTAACCTCCACGCTTTTAACTGTGTGAGGGAGTGAAGCGTTTCCATTTCTATCTGGCATTTTTTCCTCTCCAAGCTTTCTCCTTTCCTCCTCCAAGTTTCGAGTTTTCTTCCCGTGTCGCGCACCCATTTCCAGGTAACAATGGCTTCCTCCTCTGTCATTTACGATTTTTCTGATAATGTCGAGGGGGATCACAGTGACCCACTGGTTACCCAACCGGTGGTTACTAGTTGCGTCACTTCTTTACTTAGCGGGGATGGGGTTTTTGTTCATGGGGGAGTTGTTGTTGATGGTCCTGAAGAGGGTTGTTCTTCTTCCCCGAGAGCATATTCATGGGCCTCCCGTGAAGTTGGGGAACAAGAAAGTTCATTTTCCTCCCGTCAAGTTCTGTTACGCTGGGTAGAGGATAACTGTGTTTTGAGGAACCTAGGGTACCAGCGTGCCTTGAAGTTAATAGCCTGTAGGAATGATGAAAGGGCTTTTCATGGGGAAGATGTGGTGGGGAAAGATTGCTTCTTTATGTATATGCATTTTCTTTATGATATGTATGTTAGACTCCCTCTGACTAGGTTTCAAATGGAAGTCTTACGGTGCTTGAACGTAGCCCCTTCTCAGTTACACCCGAACGGTTGGGGCTACATTCAAGCGTTCGGTGTTTTATGTCAAGCCTAGAATGTAGAACCGACGGCCAAAATATTTTTATTTTTCTTTAAGACTCGCCCTAATGCTAAGAGGGGGTGGGTATCCTTGACATCTATGGCCAAAAATTCCATCTTTAGCCTGTTTGCCGAGTCATATAAAGACTTTAAAAACCACTTTTTTAAAGTGTCGGTTACCGAAATGGGTCGGCCATTTTTCTTTGATGATGACGGGAGCTCTAGGTTTTCCTTTTACTGGACCAAAAAACCTCGTACCTTAACCTCGTGGCCGATAGAGGATATGTCTGATGTCGAACGGAGGGACCTGGATAAGTTGGTCAAATTACCCCGTCCATTTTCTTCGAGGAAGCTGATTAATTGCCTGAAATTCAACGATCTGAAATCAAGAGTGTCTGGTAGGTTTCTTTGTTAGCTGTTTTTCCTTTGCGTTCTGTGAATTGTAAATTCGTGTGTGGGCTACTATTTTGCAGAAGTTATGGCCAGAAAAGGAGATCGGGATTGGTTCAGGGAGTCCCAAATGACTGGACAAGGAATTGGCTCACAAACTGCTCGTTCAAGTGGGATATCGTCCAGACCATCCACTGTGGTGCATATAGAGGATACTCCTCCTTCTCCGGTTCAGGCTCTAACCCGTAAGAGGAAAACAACCGAAGCTGGTGGAGCCTCAAAGGGGAAAAAGGCAGTGACCGTGTCGGACGATTCAGCTCCCGAACGGTCCTTACCGCTAGGCATGAATGATCCGGGGTTCGATCTAAGACATAAGATCGAATTTCACTTTGACGCTGCTGAAGAAAAGGCGATGGCGGCCATGTCTGAACAACAGATGGCCGAATACTTGCTGCATCATATTTTGAATTGTAGTGCTGCGGCTTACAAGATGGCTTATGCTTCTAACCGTGGAGATGTCCAAAGTGAGGTATGTCAGCTGAAGAAGGAGTTAGAAGAGGCGCGCACTACTCACGCTAACTGTGAGAAGAATGCTGCAGAGGCCGCTAATGTGATAGCGGAGAGTCGCATCCTAAATGAACAATTGAGGAATCAGAGCACCCGGATACAAGCCGAGCGGGATGATGCGCTGAAAGAATTGGAGTCCGCTCGAAAGACCATATCGCACTTGGAAGCCATCCAGCAAGAAAGGGACGAGCTTAAGGCGGCCTCGAAAGAGTGGAAGAATACCGAGGCCGAGATGTTTGCTGCCATCCGCCAGGAGCATACCAAAGGGTTTAAGAAGGCGTTAAGGCAGATGGTTTGCTTAGCCAATGTTCCCACTGATAATTTTGAATTCGATATGTACAAGGATGTCTATCTCGGGCAAATGACACCGATCGGAGATATTCCAAACGGTACCTTTACCGAGGATGGGGATCTTGCCGAGATAGAGGAAGAGGCCGTTGCTGAAGAGCCGACAGAAGAGGTTGTTGCGGAAGAAGCAGAGGAAGAAACCCATGCGGAAGCTTAGGACTTTGTAATAGATTTTATATTTCTGCGTCCTAAGTTTGTAATAATTCGTACTTTGCCTTTACGATTTATTTGCTTATTTCTGGTACTTTTGAATGGAAGACTTGTTGCTCATGTTGCTCTAAAAACTTGGTCGAATCTTTGCTTGTATGTCTTGATGTCTTGTAATTTTTCGGAATTGATGCTTTTCGAAGGACATGGCGTCTTGTAGCGTTCCTAGATTGAAAAATCTAGGGGAAATGCCGTCCGGTAATGTTTCTAGATTGAAAAATCTAGGGGACATGGCGTCCGGTAGTGTTTCTAGATTGAAAAATCTAGGGGACATGGCGTCCGGTAGTGTTTCTAGATTGAAAAATCTAGGGGACATGGCGTCCGGTAATATTTCTAGATTGAAAAATCTAGAGGACATGGCGTCCGATAGTGTTTCTAGATTGAAAAATCTAGGGGACATGGCGTCCGGTAATATTTCTAGATTGATAAAACTAGGGGACATGGCGTCCGATAGTGTTTCTAGATTGAAAAATCTAGGGGACATGGCGTCCGGTAATGTTTCTAGATTGAAAAATCTAGAGGACATGACGTCCGATAGTGTTTCTAGATTGAAAAATCTAGGGGACATGGCGTCCGGTAATGCAAATGTAGATTATATACTGAAACTGAAATACTTCATTGAAAATGTGACGGAAGAAATAAACAACATTGTTTGTAAAGTTCAACATATAGTAATTGCCATCATTTAACTATAGTAAAATTTGAGATGAGTTGCGTTCCATGTGTTGGGAATGACTTTTCTGTCAAGCTGTTCTAGGCGACACGCTCCATTCTTCAGGTAGTCTTGAATGCGAAAGGGCCATTCCCATTTGTCAGCGAGCTTCCCGTGCGTCTTGTCCCTCCGAGCGTCTCCTCGTTTTCTCCAAACTAGGTCTCCTTCCGCGAAGTTGCGTGGTTTAACTTTGGTGTTATAGCGCCGAGAGATGAGTCTTTTCTGAGCTGTATTCTTGATTAAAGTTGTTTCGCGTCGTTCGGGCAATATGTCCAAGTTTATCCTCAACTGTTGATCATTTAGGGTCATATCCTGTATATTCCGCCGTAAAGAGGGCTCTCCTACTTCGACCGGTAGCATAGCGTCCGTTCCATAGGTGAGGTTGAAAGGAGTCTCGCCGGTAGAGCCGTGCGGTGTGCAACGGTAAGCCCATAATATTTCAGGTAGTTCTTCAACCCATAAGCCCTTGGCTTGCCCTTGGCTTGCCCCAGGCGTTTCTTCAGTTCAGTAATTATGGCTTTATTGGCCGCTTCTGCTTGACCATTGGTTTGCGGATGTTCTACTGAGCTAGTAACATGCTTGATACCAAGTCCGTGAAGGAATTCTTCTAGTGTTCGGTCTATAAATTGCCGACCGTTATCTGTAATGAGCTTCTGCGAAATGCCGAGTCTGCATATCAAATGCCAAATGAAACTTTGTACCTTTCGGGTGGTGATTGTTGCGAGGGCTTCCGCTTCAATCCACTTGGTAAAATAGTCTACTGCCACAAGGAGATATTTGCGCTGTCCGCTTCCGACCGGCAAAGGGCCGGCTATATCCATCCCCCATTGAGCGAAGGGCCATGGGGAGACGATTCCCATAAGTTCCGATGGGGGGATTCGGGTATCATGTCCATGGGATTGACAAGAGATGCATCTTCGTACGAAATCTGCGCAATCTTTTTCGATGGTAGGCCAATAGAAACCTGCTCGTAGGATTTTGGCTTGAAGTAGTCTTTTTCCCGAGTGTGTTCCACAGATTCCATGATGTAGCTCTTGTATGACGTATTTTCCTTCATCTGCGGATAAACACTTTAATAGTGGAGTGGTGTATCCGCGTCGGTAAAGATCATCACCGACGAATGTATATCGGGCGATCCGTTTAGAATCGGAGACATTCACGTACCCGCCCTATTCCTGCTGGATCATCAGTTGTACGATTTCATGTCTCCAATCGGCTTTTGAAGAATTGAGGTCAATAGAACATGTCTCTAATAAGGGCTTATCCAGCGTGGTTTTGATTACCGAGGTTAGCTGAGACTTGTTCCGGTTATGTGTCAGTTTAGACAGTAGATCCGCTCGGGAATTCTGTGCCCTGGGTACATGGGTAATATTGAAACTGGAAAACGATTTGATCAGATCACTAACCTTATGATAATATTGCAATAGGTGATTGTCCTTGACCTAAAAAGTGTCGTTGATATGGCCGACGACTAGCTGTGAATCCATCCGACATTCCAAGGATTCGACTTCCAATTCTACGGCTAAAAGTAGCCCGTTGATTAGGGCCTCGTACTCTGCTTGGTTGTTACTGAGTTGAAAATTGAAGGATATAGCCTGTTCGACTAGCAACCCGTTCAGTCCTTCAAGTACAACTCCAACACCTCCTCCTTTCCTGTCCGAGGATCCGTCCACGTTCAAATTCCATGTGGGCGGTACGATTGCCGGGGAAAGCTCTGCGGTGAAATCAGCCAGATGTTGACCTTTGATGGAGCCTTGTGGTTCAAAGCGGAGGCCGAACTCCGATAATTCGATGGACCAAGCTACCATTCGGCCCGCGAGATCTGGTTTTCGGAGAATCTTGGCGATGGGGTGGTTCGTTCGGACAACGACTTGATGGCTTTGGAAATATGGTCGGAGTCTTCTTGCCGCATTAATCAGAGCTAGGGCCACCTTTTCCACCTGGGAATATCGTTCCTCCGCTCCTTGCAGAGTTCTGCTAACAAAATAGATTAATTTAAGAGCCGGGGACTCTTGAATGAGAGCTGCGCTCACCGAATGATTAGAGACCGCCAAATATAATTGCAAATCAAAGCCTTCTGTTGGTCGCGCCATCACGGGTGGAGATGTTAGTATGTTCTTAATAGTGGAGAAGGCAACTTCGCACTGGTCGTCCCAGTGCCGGGGTACATTCTGCTTCATATTTTTCAATATGGGTTTGATGTGGTCCGAGAGCTTCGAGATGAACCGTGATAGGGTGGTAAGGCGGCCGACCAGACACTGGACCTCCTTAAGTTTTGTTGGGCTCCGCATCTCCAAAATCGCTCGGCATTTGTCTAGATTGGCCTCAATTCCCCGGTTGGTCAACATGAAACCTAGGAACTTACCCGCCTGTACCCCAAAAGTGCATTTTAGAGGATTCAACCGCAGATCATATCGTTTCAATTGTTGGAAGACTTCAGCTAGGTCTCTCAAGTGTTGTTGATGTGAAGAGCTTTTCACCACCATATCGTCGACATAAACTTCCATACACCGTCCGATCTGATCCCGAAAAACTTTGTCCATGAGCCGTTGATAAGTTGCACCGGCGTTTTTTAGACCGAACGACATAACCTCGTAGCAGTAGTTGGCATTTTCGGTTATGAAGGCTGTTTTTTCCTGATCGGGGACGTGCATTGGGATTTGGTTGTATCCCGAATATGCATCAAGAAAACTTAAGACAGCGTGTCCGGAAGCACCGTCTACCAACCGGTCGATGCTGGGAAGGGGGTAGTTATCCTTTGGACAAGCTTTATTGAGATCCGTGAAGTCAACGCACATTCGCCACTGACCGTTTGCTTTCTTTACCATCACAATGTTTGCGAGCCAAGTGGTGTACCGGATTTCTCGGACGAACCCGGCCTTTACCAGTTTGTTTACTTCATTCCGAACGGCTTCCCTTTTGTCATTACCAAGTCGCCGCTTTTTCTGAGCTACCGGACGAGCTTCACGAAATATTGATAGCTTGTGAGTGATCACACTAGGGTGAATTCCAGGCATGTCAGAGGCAGCCCATGCAAAAAGTTTGCTATTGGACCTCAGTAATGTGGTTAGGTCTTGCTCTTGTTCGGTCGTCAGGTCAGCTCCAATGAAGGTGGTTTGGTCGGCATTTTTGCCGAGGACGAACTGTTTAGTTTCCCCCTGGGGTTGGATGCGGTCATCAGTGTTGGTCCTAGGATCCAAATCGACTAGTATTGCTTCAGATTGTTTTTCTTTAAGATATGGCCTAGCCTTTAAAGCGGCCGCATAACATTGTCGAGCGGTCTTCTGATCCGCCCGAACGGTGCATATCGTTCCGTTCTCAGAAGGAAATTTCATTGCCAAGTGAGGAGTAGACACTATAGCGCCAAAGGCATTTAGGCACGGTCGGCCCAAGAGGGCGTTATATGAGGTGTGAGCTTCTACCAGCAAAAACCGCGTGCGAAGTTCTTTAGCCCTGTCACCAGTTCCCAATCGGGTTTTAAGATCGAGATATCCTCGAGTATCCACCCGTTCTCCTGCGAACCCCACGATTTGCTCGCTGAAGGGTGTTATCATATCTTCCGGCAGTCCCATCTTTTGGAAAGTAGTCCAATATAGGATGTTGACGGAACTCCCCTGATCCACAAGTACCTTACTTACATCGTATTGTGCTATGCGAGCGGTAATGACCATCGGATCATCCTGATCAGGATCTGGGGCATGAAAATCCTTGTCCGTGAAGATGATGTCCGGCATTGACAATGGGTTTCGGACCACGTTATGGACGCTTCGTAAATTTCTCAAGTGCCTTTTGCGAGCTAAGGATGAAGCTCCTCCTCTCGCGAAGCCGCCTGAGATAGTATCGATCCTTCCCCACGGAGTTGGGTCACGCTTTCGAGGTCTGCTGTGAGAGCGTTCTCGAGATTGATCCCTGGAGCGTTCGGTATTTCTCCCCGAACGCTCGGGACTCTTTCGTGTCTTTCTAGGCGACCGCTCTCGTCGTCGTGTTTCTGGTCGGACAAACTCTTGTAGGTGCCCCTCGCGAATCAGTTTTTCAATTCTGTCTTTGAGGACTCGGCAATCCTCGGTGGTGTGTCCCTGATTGCCATGGTACCTGCAAATCTTGGCTCCATCTGCGGTATTTGGTGTCCCCCGTTTGATGGCGGTAATGAGGTTGGTCTGTAGAGCTTTTTCAAACACCTTTTCCCTCGGGGCCGTGAGAGAGGCATACTGATCGTACTAAGGATTGTAGGGGGTCGGTGTGTATCTTCGTGACGATTTATGATTCCGGCGCTTGTCCTGTGATCGCCCCCCTTCTTGTTTAGTTTCCGTTGTGACGGTATCCGCCTTTCGGCGAAAGTGTCGTTGATCCTCCATTTTAATAAACTTGTTCATTTTTTCCTGTAACTCGTCCATTGTTGTAGGTAACTCGGCATACAGGGATTCTGAGACATAACCTGGTTTCAGACAATTGGGTAAATTGCTGATGATGAACTCGTGGCTTACCCCCTTCACTCTTCTTGCTACTTCAGTGTATCTGCGCATGAACTTTCTTAGCGACTCATCTTTCTCTTGCTTGAGATTGACAAGTTCGGCTGCGGTGGTTGTTTCTTTACGATTGGTTGCATACTGTCTTTTGAATAGAGTGATAACGGTGCAGAAGTTGTCAATAGAGTTAGGAGGGAGAGTATAATACCACTCGAGAGCCTCACCCTTAAGGGATAGGGAGAACGCTCGGCATTTGACTGGATCGTCGCTGGAGTAAAAGGCCATAGAATCAATGAAATTTCTGAGATGGTGCTCCGGGTCTGTTGTTTCGTCGAACCTTTCCATCTGTGGGGGAGGTCGGTCAGGCATGGGTGCCTGCATGACGGCTTCAGTGAAAGGTAGCAGGTCCGGAGATCGAGGAGGTCCGTGCTGGGCGGTGTGGTTATTGTTGTTGCCATCGTCGTTCCGGCTATTGTCGTCTGTCGCTTCTCGCTGTTTCTCTTTGAGCTGCTTAAGCTCCTCAGTTAGCTTTAGATAAGCTTCTTGTTGTTGAAGAATGAGCTGGTTGTGTTGTTCCAATTGATTGTTCTGCTGTTCCAATTGATTCTGGAGTTGTCTCAATTGTTCTATAGGGTCAATGTTGTTCCCGTCCATGCTTCTGGTGGTCACCATAGGGGGTCTTCACTTTCGGCCCCACGGTGGGCGCCAAAATGTTTCGGTATAAATTGTAGGACCGAAAGGTCAAACCTTGATGACGTTGCTTGCTGTCCTTTTATCTGCTTCTCCTGTTCTGAACCGTACGCTTTATGCTTGCCTCAACCGTTCGGTTCTTCTTCAAGCCTTGACCGGAGGGGGGAGGTACCTGAAAAGGCGCTCCGATGCTCAAGTTAGGCGTGTATTAGGAATTCCCAGTAATAGGGAATTTGATCCTCTGTGGGAGAGGAATGATAAAGTATGATAGCAAAGAGTGTGCTAAATGAGTTGTGGATGAAGTGTATTCGGAACGTACCTCGTTTGGAGTCCTTCAGCCTTTACTTATAGGTTTTAGATAAATATAAGATAAACAAAATATAAACAGAATAAAAATAAATATAAACGGTCTTACTTGACACATCTTCTGTTAGGATATATCTGGTTGATATATTCTTGTTTAAAATATATCTGATTGATATATTTTTGTAGACACTATTTACGCTTTTGGCATTGGGCTTTGAGCCCAGTAAGAATGCGGTATCGTGATGAACTGTTGGCCTATTATAGTCGTTCGGTTTTACCGGCCATTGAAAGTATACTATCGTACAATATTTAATAAAAAAAATTTAGTGTTGGATCATATTCTAACAATATATAATAATAAAATATTTTATAAAAAAAACGTCTGAAAATTTTAAGTGTGAAGTTAGTACTCTCACATTAAGTAAATATGAATGAGATGAACAATATACAAAGAGGATAACCTAAAAATTTCTTGCCTTTAGAGATAATGGTTTGAAACTCATGATCACGAAATTTGTATCTCCATGATTTGATAGTGACTCTTCGTGATAAGTCTACTAAAAAAAATCCCAACAAAAACAAAGATAAATTAACCACTCTCATCATCTTATCTTGAGATGCCAATAACGACCTAGCACAAAATGACTGAAATATCTCATTTTATCATCTCAACCTTTTATCCTTTACCACTTTCACAAGACTTTCTAATCTCCAAAAGAAAAAAATTTAAGTATATCTCTTAATTAATAGGCTTGAATAACATATGGGGGTTCCGATAGCAACGTCCTGCTTGGATTGGTGGGTATTTATCCAAAGCATGGGACTATTATTAGAATTCAACCAACTACATTCTCATGCAATACTAAACCTTTTATTTTTATTTTTTTTAATTACAAACAATAATTATTCATTGAGCTATTAAAATTCATAATAAAATATATTTTCAACTTAAAAGATAAAATAAAATAAATAAAAAAAACAGCAATATTGTGTAGTAAAAAAGAATATTCATTCAAAAGTGTTCCGAGTTACCTTTGCTAAATTGAATATAAGCAGGTAGAAAATATGTTAAAAGTGAGAAAAAATGGAGCTCGCATATTCTTACAAAATTATTTAATGCCGTTTAAATATTTAAAATAAAATGGTAGCTGCACGTATAATATTCTTACATCATATTTTGTGGAAAATAATGACATATATTTGTGATAGACAATTCAATAAGAAAATGAAAAAAGAATTTAATTGTCATGCATTGTTAACTTAAATCTAGTAATTATGCATACACCAATTATACTAAGGTAATTATTAAAAAGTCAATAATTTTATTATACAAATAATGTGTGACTAGATAACAACGTATACAAGTTTTTCACTAAATTTCCAAATTACTATAAAAATAATATAACATCGTTTTTAAAAAAATGAAAGTTTTCGACACTTTCATTTTTATATATTTACCAAATCAAACGAAGCTACTAAAATAAATTATTGTTTTTGATATCCTATCAAATATATATAAGTTACACTCCAAAATATAGAAATATTAATTATATGAAACTTTCTAACACTATTTTATATTAATTTTGGGGTGGTAGAGTTGGACAAGATAATACAGGAACATGAGATATTTTTTAAAATTGTTGAAATAAGTTTACATCTTTATGAACAAAAAATAATAAGAAAATATTTTTTTTTCATAAAGTAAAATTAACTGATAAATAATTTAATTTTTAAAAATTGGCATACAATTCTGATCTTTTATTTTAGGTTATGATTTTTTAAAAGAAAAATATTATAAAGGAACTTGTACAAATATAGAAAAATAAAATGGAGTGAACATTCAAAGGAACCTCAGCTATGTAGGAAATATTGTTTGTGGTGTCTCATTTTGCACACGCTTTTTCCTTTTCAATTTGTGTGTTTTACCTTTCCATTAAATAGGGCACCATTTATGCCCTGAATCTCTGCAAGAACCCCTTTATTGCCCATCATGCTTTGGAAAACCCTTTTTGTGTCCCACATGCTGAGGCAATTAATACAATGAAAGTTGGTCCTATCCCATTTTATTTGCCTCAATTGTGAGCCTTGACACTATCAGATTTCCATGTTATGCCTATGCTTTTGGTTGCATACATCACATGACTCTAAGGCAATAAAGCCTACTGCCTTTTGCTTTATTTTTCCTTTCACTCTTACAAAACCATTTTTTAAACATTATTTTATTTGTTTATCTTCAAATTATATATATAAAGAGGTTTAATAATTTCATATGTGTCCATTTGTGCAAAATCGTCTCAAATAGATTTTCGTATTTTAATTAATCTTAATTAGGTCTCTTTTTTTTTTGTAAAAAATTGACTTAATTTGGATTTTGTCGTTAAGTGGGCTAGACGGCATTAAAAATTTTGTGTCGTGGCTTGCTAATTGAGCAACTTTAAATTACGTGACAGAGTTTGGTCGTCTTAGGTGGATTTTTTTATTTAAAGTTTTAAATAAATTGGTGGTCGGACTGATAGTCAGCCTAGTGGTCGGCCACTCGGCTTAGTTGGTGGTCGGCCTGATGGTGCCAGGGGATCGTACGGTAGATAAAGGATTCTTCAAAAGAGTAAGTCGAAACATTAAACCAATTCTCATTATTTAAGCTTTAAATAATCATTTTTGTACCGTACAGTCGCCTGACACCACTAGGCCGACCACCTATCAGGCCGACCGACCACTAGACCGAGTGGCCGACCACCCGCCCGAGTAGCCGACCACCAAGTCGACCACGTCTAAATTTTGTTTTTCATTCCTACTTAAAATAAATCCTAGTAATAAGACCTCACTGTGTCACTTAACGTCGTCACAACAATTAATGACAAGGTCATAATTGGTTCAATTTTATATAAAATGGAACCTAATTGAGACAAATAAAAATACGAACACCTATTTGAAACGAATATACACAAAAAAGAACGTCTGAACTTATTAAACCTATATATATATACATATATATATATATATATATATATATATATATATATATATATATATATATATATATATAAACATTAAATTAAATTCATGATACCATCTTAAACATGCACTTTTTGTTTATCACTAAATTCTATATTTTATCACTCTATTATTATTATTATTATTATTATAACATATTCTAAATTTTCACATATTTTATTTCTGAATTTTCTTCTTTATATTTAACAGTCATGTTTTGCAATTTTCACTATCCTTGTTATGACAAACTATGTAGCTTTGAGAAAATTGCTGATAAAACGACTTTGCTTTCGAGGACACGCTAGTCTTTTGATACAAAATTAATATGATGACAAAATACGCTAAAATTTCAAAATATAATGATAAAATGAATGAAACAATGATAATTAAGAACTGAAATGTGTAATTCAGGTTAATTTTATTTATTATACCCTAAGTTTGAAGTATTTACATATTTTATTATGAAAAGAAAAATATGGTTTTGGTCTTTGTAATTTTTTGTTAATTTATTTTTAAATTGAAAAATAAGTTCTACTTTTTTAAAAAAATTATTTAATTGTATTTATATTAAACTTATTATTTAATGACTTTTTACTGTCACAAAAAAATGAAAGAATGACTGAATTTAAAGATTTTTTGAAGTTCAAAAACTACCTCATTTTAAAAATAGACACTAAAACAATGTTTGACCAAAAAAAAAAAATAGAAAGAACATAAAACATATTTTTCCCAATTACAAGTCATTGATTTTTACCAAAAAGTATATCTCTTCAATTTGTAGTAAACTGCTCCCACTACTCTAATTATAAAGTTGTAATGTATTACAGTTTCCTTTTATATTTATTAACTTTAATAATGTTTATCTTCTATGAGATCTCTTAAAAATTAAGGTTTGATAAGTAATAGACAAAAGTATATAAACTATGTTAAGAAACCTAGCACCCACATTCACTACAAAAATAACTAAAATTACTAATTCGTTAAAAACAATCAAAATCTGTCACTAAGTATTCTGTCAGTAAGTATTGTTTTCTGACGAACTACACATTGTAGCTTCAATAATTTTGTGACTTACAGTATAAAGACTGGTTGTCCAAGGTTTGCATCATCGAATGCCATCTTGCCTGCTACAATGCAATACCTCCAGTAATCATCAAGAAGTCGATCATTCTTTCCATCAATTAACCTTCTGAAGAGAAATCATGTATTTGACCTCCAAATCGGACAGAGAAATTTGAGGAATCAAACCTATCTTTGGTGCTACATTTTGGATTGAGGAAACCATGACCTTAATTGTCCAACATCTTGGATATCAAGTGTCAAGTTTCAATTAACAATTAAGAATGAAACATTACAAAATTTACAACTCAAACCTTTCCTTATAAACCCCCTGTTACATTCTAGCAAAGTGTTTTCTAGTGACTTTCTTTATGTTATTAATAATTAGTTCACGTATTTTTAATTGGTCGAGTTATTTTTAATCATGCTAGATTTTTTAATTAATCTTGTAATATTTTTTAAACATTATGTGTTTTTTTATATCTGCATTGTAATTGTTAATTAATGTACTTTGTTTTAAATCATCAATGAAATTAATTTTGATTAATTTTTACGTATTTTACAATTTTATATATTTTATTTATTCTTTATGAAAAACAAAATTTAATTAAATTAAGAAATTATAAATGTAGGTCGATAATTATAAATAAATGATGTTTTAAATATCTACAAAATAATAGTCATTAATAGAAGAGATTAAAACTCTAAAATAAACCTCTACAATATAATTCTAATACTAAAGTTTATAAACCTCTACAAATTAATTACACAACTCTAATTGTCGAGATTTGAAAAACTCTACAAATTAAATTTTAGTGAATAACAATTTTTTTCTAGTGTACAGATATTTTCGTTCTCCCTAACTAGGACTCTCCATTGATCATTGTAGGTAATATAATGTAGAAGTTATCGTGTGAAACATAACCACTATGTCATTCACACATTCTCAACAAAATCAACAAAAATCACTTTTTATTATACTAATCACAATATCTTTTTATATTAATTACTGTTTCGGGAATGTAGAGACGACAATCAATCCCTCACAATTTCTTCATGTCGTCCGCTTCCAGCCAACGTCCTCCGATCTTACCGCTCGATTCCAATGGGCGTCCTCTAGTCTTCAAATCCAAGGTCGGCCGGGTATCTGTTAAAGAGGCTCCAATGCTCAAGTCAGTTCTCTGATCCGCAGTAGAGATAGAGAGAGAAAGTACTGATCTGTAATAAATACGCAATCACTGTTACCTACCTTGGTCTTACCTTTGACCTCTATTTATAGTTTTTCTGATGGGCCTGTGATTAGTCTTCTCTTAATGACGGCCCAATCTTGGCCCAATTATCTTAATCCTGTTTACCCTCTTAATCTTTTCGAGGTTACTATTGTCATAAAGGACGGTCGGGAACTTACCTGCCTTGATCGAGCTCACTCGTTATATGATCGTCCGAATGTTCTTGTATATAGACCGTCCATCCCTTATGTGGGTTATTCATGGGATTGACGTCCGGGTGTTCTTGTATACAGACCGTCCATCCCTTATGTGGGTTATTCATGGGGTCGATCGTCCGTCCCTTATGGGTTATTCATGGGGTCGACCGTCCATCCCTTATGGGTTATTCTTGGGGTCGTCGGGATGCTGAGACCATCCGTCATGGTTATACAAACCGTTCGTCCTTAACACAAGCACTACTGTACAATTATAAAACTCTATTTTTCTTGTAAAGGCAAATAACTAGTGTTGTCAAAATGGATTGAAAGTCGTAAGCCAATTCAGCTCACCACGAGTTCGGACCGGATTGGTTTGAAATTTTGATGTGAGCCAATTTTGACTCGGCTCACCAAGAATTCGCTTCACCAACCCACATTTTCTTTTTTGATGAAATGAAATTAATTAATTATTCAATGAAACAACAAACATTGCAACTCAAACTCTTATTTTGCCTGTGCAAAACCCTTTTTTATATCAATTGATTCAGTTATTACTGTTTCAATTTGATCAATCAAAGTAACCTGTTATAAGAATTTTGGAAGAAGAGGGTGAAAAAAATTTAAGTGAGTCAATTAACCAATCCATTATAGGGCGTTGTTCCCTCCACCTCCCCATTTTTCTGTAACGTTTTTTTATATTACCAAAATAACCGTTTTTTTACTTTATTTTTTACTTTTTTTAACCCTCACTAAACCTAGAACTAGGAAAAGGAGGTTTTTCATGTTACTGAGTCTCACACAGACATATACACAAACACTTGGAGAGCGCCAGTACCCTGAAAGAAGAAGAACTCATCGATCCATCACCACTATGCTACCAATCAAACATGTGACCAAACACCGCCTCAAATCCAAATCGTTCGTCTTCCCTTGCTGCATGCGCTTCTCTCGCAACATCACCTTCTTCATCAACGCCCTCAACTTCAAATTCATATGAGATCACGAAAAAAGACGTGGTGTCCTCCTTCAAGACGTAGTTCGCGACGCGGAAGGTCCAACTAGACCCCCTCGTCAACTGCATTTACCAACTCCTCACCGCCTTCGCCGACAACGAAGACTTATCCGTCACACTGTCCGTGCTCTCCCTCCCGTTCTCTGAGTGCCTCGTCTTCCGCGTCCTCCGTTACATCGCCACTCACCGCGACATCTTCTCATGCCTCAATTTCTTCGACTGGGTCGGCCGCCAACTGAACTTCCACCACACGCGCACCACCTTCGTTGCCATCTTCAACATCCTCGTATGCGCCGACCACAAACCCATTGTCCTCGAATTCCTCGATGGCTTCTGCCGCGGCGTCTTCCTTCACAACGTCCATTTCCACGACATCCTTGTCATCGGCTTGGATCTCTAATTTCAAGGGAAGAGGGAGCCAGATGTTGAGAAGAGAGATAAAATAATAACTCTTTAGCGGATGTGAATCTCCTCCATACACCTCTTAAACAGATGTTAACATCCGTGAACGGATATCAACATTCGTTGATGTAGAAACTTTTGTTCCATCACAAAACATTCATCAAAATTACTACCACACATCAATCATATATACATGAGAGACAAACAATGAATCTCACTCTTCTTAGTGGTAAATCCATTGTTCTTCAAAATCTTGGCAATCGTAACAACTGTAATTATAGCTGTTGAGAGAAGATTTGCATTAGTTTAACAAGCCATGAAGCAAAATTGCATGAAAGATTTCAGCTTTACGTTAAAAAAATCTTATCTTTTGAAAGAAGAATACCCATTCCAAGAGCAAAAAGCACAACCTCATCGCACTGCTGTATGTACCTCTGGCTCAAAGAAAGAAGGAATCTTTTAGAGAGAAAATGGAAAGAAGGAATCTTTTAGAGAGAGAATTGAAAGAGAAATAGATAGATATAACCTTTGCAAGATTGACGTAAAAGAAGAGGAGTTTCTTGGTGTTGGAAACCTGGATTTTGTTCTTCTTTGGAGATTCAATTTCATGGTCAGTAGTGTTTTGAATTTGAGGTACAAGGGGAGGAGCAACAGTGGGCATTATTCGTTTTTTACCTAAGGGTAAAAAAGACACGGAGAGGTGGAGGGAAGGGTAAAAAAGACATGGAGAGGTGAAGGGAGCAGTATGTGGAGGTGGAGGGAGTAACATTCTTTATTATATCCACCAACTCGTGGTGGATCGAGTTGGGTTTGAATTTTTTTGGCTCGCTAATAGTAAATCAGGTTGAGTTGGTTTTCTAAATGATTAACCTGTGGTAGACCGAGTGACCCATTTTGACAGTACTACAAATAACAAGATGATGGAATTAAATAATAACTTATTAATCAACAGAAAAACTTAATTAAAAAAATATAAAAGTTTAATTGAAAATACTCAAATATAAAATGAAATTAGAACACAATTAAATTTTCATAGCAGGAAAATAAATTCACATTCAAGTTTGAGTGAAGACGAGGAAGGGGAACTTTGACATTTTTTTTACGTTTTAACAACTACTGTGGAAGTTCTTTTCTCAAAACAATGAAAATTTGTTTTGGAAGCATGGCAGGCAGTGTGATTATAAATACAGAATACCGCTCACAACCACTCGCATGGCGCATTTATGTGAACGCACGTTCAGTAAAAAAAAAATGAGATTCTAGACAGAATCTGAGATTTCAGTTCACTGCATGTGAAGAGAAGAAAGCAATAAGCTTATAAGACTTTGTTATTTGCATTTATTAACTGCTACTCAGCCAACTATGCCATCTCCACTGTCCATCTCGTGAATGAAATCATTATCATCCATTTTCATTTTATGAAACCATTTACATAATAACTTTACAATTTATTGTATTTTTTTTTCTTTTGTTTTGATATATTATTTTTAAAATATTTTTATTTTTAAAAGTTTATAAGGCTCAAACTCTAATTAATATTTTATTTAATTATTGACTTTAAAAAAATTATCTTTTAGTGATCCTGAGTTTTAGTTAAGTTTTAAAATATTACATTTTATGTTATTTTTAACTCACTTTAATAAAAATCTTATAGAATGTAAGTTTTAAACGTACGATTCTGTATATATTTAAAGGGTTAATTACAGATAAAAAATATAGTTATCACTGCATTTTTTTAAGGATATCTATCTACTCATCTATTTGAGTATATGAACATCTTATATTAATAAACAAACCGATCTTAAAATATAAGTATTACTGAGAGAACCGTAGCCGAAAAGGGAGCCAGCAAAAGCCCCATAAGGCGGTGGAGAAATGAAGGCAAACGGTGGGAGATTCGGAGCAGAGTTCACATCACTTTCTGAAAGACAAGAGTGTTAATCTGTGAGGACAAGCATCATCTTGAATCTGCCAAGCATAGCAACAAAGCAATAACAGTTACATTGAAGCAAATATTATGGCAACAAAGTACTACAAAATTTGTTACCCTAAGTGAAGGAAAGGAGAAAAGCTGATTATATATATCAAGAGAAGACATCTAGGAGACGACAACATGGAGAGCTAACAATGTGGGGAGGCCATGGTATCGACGCAATGTAGGAAGAACGTTAAGAGAAAAGAAGAACAACATAAACGAGAGAAACAAAGATGAACTAAGAAAGAGAGAACGTGAACAGAGGACGTGTGAATCAGATTGGGAAAATGAAGAGAACTTGAAGAGAGAAAGAAAATTAGGAATTCAGATTCTATTACACGTGGTTTACTAGTTGTCATAATAAGTATTGACCTCGATGGCGCGTTTCTGCTTCCTTCTGATGTGAAATCTTCAGTTGTCTCTGCTGTCCGTCCTCCAGACCGTCCGTCCTTTGATCTTTGCCTTCGTCGTCCGTTCTTCAGACCGTCCGTCGCATTCTGACCTTCGCCCGGAAGGGGGTGGTACCTGTAAAGGTACTCCGACGATCAAGTTAGATGTCGGTATAGGAAGACCCTCTGTCCTCAGCAAGGGGATGCCTAGAACGAAGAGAAGGTGGAACTCAATCAAGTATGAGAGTGTCAGTGTAAGTTGAATTGTGCGTACCTTGTTTGGAGCCTTTTGGTCTTTATTTATAGGCTTTGGATCGATATAAAATCAATATAACAGAATAGAATATAAACCGCATGAAATATAAACAAACTCACCTGAAATATCTCTGTTGAGATATTATTTGATACGAGATAATATTTGATCGTTCGGTCTGGCCGAGATACGAGATATTATTTGACCGTTCGGTATGACCGAGATACGAGATAATATTTGACCGTTCGGTCTGGCCGAGATACGAGATAATATTTGATACGAGATATAATTTGACCGTTCGGAGTAACCGGTCGTGTGAGACATACTACCGTACATCATGCCCCCCAAGTCCAAAGGAGGGATGAAGCTTTAGCTTGGCGTGACTGCAGGACTTTAAAGAGTGTTGGGAAGGATAATGGCCGAACGGTGTGGAACAGCTTTGTCTTTAATGTTGATGCTCGCTCTTGAAACAAATAGGCTCGATCGGATCAATAACGGTCGGTTTAGTGTAAGTATAGTCCCTGTAGAGTCAAGACTCGATGGGTCTTGATGTTTGTGTTGTACCGAGACTCGGAGGGTCTCGGTGTAATTAACGGGTGTCATAGGCCGTATAGAACCAAGACTCGGTGGTTCTTGATGTATTTGTTGGACCGAGACTCGGAGGGTCTCGATGTAATTAACGGGCGTTATAGGCCGTATAGAACCAAGACTCGGTGGGTCTTGATGTATTTGTTGGACCGAGACTCGGAGGGTCTCGATGTAATTAACGGGCATTATAGGCCGTATAGAACCAAGACTCGGTGGGTCTTGATGTATTTGTTGGACCGAGACTCGGAGGGTCTCGATGTAATTAACGGGCGTTATAGGCCGTATAGAATCTTACCGCTCGGTTTTAGGACGAGAGTGAGTTCGTATAGAATCTCACTGCTCGGTTTTAGGACGAGAGTGAGTTCGTATAGAATCTCACCGCTCGGTTTAGGATGAGAGTGAGTGTTCAGAGAACGTTCCCCACCGCTCGGTTTAGGACGAGAGTGAGTCCGTATAGAATCTCATCACTCGGTTTAGGACGAGAGTGAGCGTTCACAGAGAACGTTCCCCACCGCTCGGTTTAGGACGAGAGTGAGTCCGTATAGAATCTCATCACTCGGTTTAGGACGAGAGTGACTCCGTATAGAATCTCATCACTCGGTTTAGGACGAGAGTGAGTCCGTATAGAATCTCACCGCTCGGTTTAGGACGAGAGTGAGTGTTCACAGAGAACGTTCCCCACCGCTCGGTTTAGGACGAGAGTGAGTCCGTATAGAATCTCATCACTCGGTTTAGGACGAGAGTGAGTCCGTATAGAATCTCACCGCTCGGTTTAGGACGAGAGTGAGTGTTCAGAGAACGTTCCCCACCGCTCGGTTTAGGACGAGAGTGCATGCTTCTGTCATCTGCACTGTAAGGCCGAATGGCATTGTATTTGGGAGGCCGAATGGCCGAACATATGTTTTTGAAGGAATTGCCTGGCTTTATTCATACCAACAGTGTAAACACGTAAGTCATGTCAAAACAATTTAATTGAAATAAACATAACATCAAAATCTAACTACTGTAAACTTAAGATGAGTCGCCTTCCAAATGTTAGGAAGGGCTTTTTCATTATATCTTCTAGTCGATACGTCCTCGGACTGTACGGTCAGAGCTATGGCTTCTGCTGCGACTTCGCCTATGTTTTCGCTCCTCCTTTTTGTATTGTCGTTCGGTGTTTCTTTGTGGAGACCTTGACGGACTTCCTGTTCGCGGTCGATCCTTCTTCACATACTTACGAAGATGGCCTGCACGGATGAGCTCTTCGATTTTATCTTTGAGTGTTACACACTCTTCAGTAGTATGTCCCAGGTTTTGATGGTATTGGCAGTGCTTTCCTCTATTAGCATTTTTAGGTGAATGGAGCTTTCTGATCGAGAGAAGTTCCGTGCTAAGGGCTTCCTCAAGGATTTTTGCTCGAGGTGCATTAATAGCGGAATAATGGTCAAACTTGGGTGTTCAGATGAAATCCTTATGGAACGTACCTACACTTTTGTTACTACTATTGAACAACTGTTTGCCCTCCTTTTGGTTTCTGCTTGTAGAGACTTCTTGTTGTTGCTTTCTTTGTGCAATTCGCATATCCTCCATGCGGATGAATTCAGCTACTCTTCCCTGGAGTTCTTCCATGGTTTTCGGTGGCCGCGCATACAGTTTCTCGGCAAAGTATCATGGTTTCAAGCATGAAGGTAAATTGTTAATAATAAAAGAGTGATTAACCTCTTTGACTCGTCGTGCGATTTCGTTGTATCTTTTCATGAAGGCCCTCAAGGTTTCATCCTTCCCTTGTTTAGTATTTACTAATTCCGCCGGTGTTATCTCCTGTTTCCGATTGGAGGCATATTGCCTTCTGAATAAGGTGATGACAGTGCGAAAGCTATCCACTGTGTTTGGAGGGAGAGTATAGTACCACTCAAGTGCTTCTCCTTTTAAGGATAGGGAGAAAGCCCTACATTTGACCGGGTCACTATTGGAATAGAAAACCATAGAGTCGATGAAGTTTCTGATGTGGTGTTCCGGATCCGTTGTTCCATCAAATTTTTCGATTTGAGGGGGTGGTCGGTCGGGCATTGCAGTCTTCATAATCTCCTCAGTGAAGGGTAGCAGTTCTGGTGATCGTGGTGGAGGACCACTATCATCATGATGGTGGTTGTTTCGGCCGTTGCGGCGGCCATGATTAGGGTTGCCGATGTGGCTATTGTCTTCCGTTGCTTCCTGTTGTTTTTCTTTAAGTTGGGCTAGTTCTGCGACGAGTTGTTGATGCGCCTCTTGTTGCTGGCGAATCATCTGGGTCTGCTGTTCGAGTTGAGCCTGAAGTCGTGTTAGGAGCTCTGTATGATCAATACCGTCCATGCTTCTGGTGGTCACCATTGGGAGTGTTCACTTTCGGCCCCACGGTGGGCGCCAAAATGTTTCGGTAGGAATTTCAAGGACCGAAAGCACTGACCTCGATGGCGCGTTTCTGCTTCCTTCTGATGTGAAATCTTCAGTTGTCTCCGCCGTCCGTCCTCCAGACCGTCCGTCCTTTGATCTTTGCCTTCGCCGTCCGTTCTTCAGACCGTCCGTCGCACTCTGACCTTCGCCCGGGAGGGAGTGGTACCTGTAAAGGTACTCCGACGATCAAGTTAGATGTCGGTATAGGAAGACCCTCTGTCCTCAGCAAGGGGATGCCTAGAACGGAGAGAGGGTGGAACTCAATCAAGTATGAGAGTGTCAGTGTAAGTTGAATTGTGCGTACCTTGTTTGGAGCCTTTTGGTCTTTATTTATAGGCTTTGGATCGATATAAAATCAATATAACAGAATAGAATATAAATCGCATGAAATATAAACAAACTCACCTGAAATATCTCTGTTGAGATATTATTTGATACGAGATAATATTTGACCATTCGGTCTGGCCGAGATACGAGATATTATTTGACCGTTCGGTATGGCCGAGATACGAGATAATATTTGACCGTTCGGTCTGGCCGAGATACGAGATAATATTTGATACGAGATATAATTTGACCGTTCGGAGTAACCGGTCGTGTGAGACATACTACCGTACAATAGGTATTCCAAAGTACATCATAATAACTCTAACTTTTATTACAAAATACCACTTGTAAGCTTATTATGACACGTAGATTTCACAAGTCATAATAAGTTATCATAGTATCCCTTTTCTCCACTAGTGATTTGAGAGAAACCAAGAGCTAATGTGTTAGATGAGAGAACTCATTAAAAGAGGTAAAACATTCATTGAAAGTAAAGATGAGTTCTGGTAGAGAAGATGAATATGAAAAAAAAGTGAAAAAACTCGAGTGAAAAGAAAAAAAAGAGAAAAAAGAGATGGAAGAAATAAGTAAATAGTATAAAGAGAAAACGATAAGAGAAAGGAATAAGTAGGAAAATAAAGAAAAAGAAAGAGTTGAAAAGAAAAACTATCTTGCTTCATTAGAAGATAAACTTAAGATTCTTAATAAAAAAACAAGAGAGCTCAAGAGAAAATAAGAAAAAGTAAGATTAGGAGTATAAAAACTCCAACATTAAACACACACTTTGAGGAGGATAGTAGGAGTGTCAATCAATATTATCAGCGACCACCACATAGATTATGATACACATCAAATTTGGAAGATGAAACTAATAATCTATCTATCCCAATAATCTTCCTGCATACATAAATGACTATTCTCTCATGATCACATAAATAAAATGAGCAAATGTAAGCTATTGTTTGAATCAGTGTCTATACATTTAGTTACTATTCCTATTCTACATATTTGGTTCATCATGTAAACTTATCCTAGTCGAGTAATAGAATCACCGTTTTTTATCGTTTAGTAAATAAGGGGGAGAATAAACGATATAATTAAAAAAGGCCAACATGAATAGAATAGGATAACATAGAATCAAGGAGAGTCTCCAGATTTTTAGAAGCTCTCAGGCATAACACTATACACATTCATGTTAATGTACCATGTTTATGTGTTTAAATACCAGTCTTTTGCATGTATTATATGCTCAAATTATTTATCATGCTCTGATTATTTATTACAATTGTTATGAAAACTAACTTGCTTGCATGTAAGACAACATATTTAAACGACTAAAAACTTTAAACGACAATTGTTTATATATGTATTTGTTAAACATAAAAAAGGGGGAGATTGTTAAGCCAATATTGTCTATAAGATTGAACTTCTAAATGCTCTCATATGTTTTGAAGTTTAACAAACAACATTAAACAAAATGAGCATATGATAATGTTATCATTAGAATAACAATACAACTAAAATATAAGTGGCTTGTGAAAATCTAACCACCTTAAGGAAAGCCTTAGTAAAAACACTAGGTATGAACATACCCCTCAGTGAGCCTCCACCTCACGGAGCCGGCAGCTGCAGGCGTGGTTCCAGCCTAAGGGAGAGAGGGACTACCACGCACTAATAAACAAGTCTTTACTTCTCCAGGTCTAAATTTGTCAACTGAGTACACTGTACCAGAAGAAGTTAAAACTGTGAGCTTTGAAATTTGCGCTCATGAGTTGGGATCGATTATTGAGGGACGTGATGTGAAGAACTTGAAAATTCATGGTGGGGTTGAGGGTATCACAAACAAACTAAATACCTCAATTGATGACGGGATATCAACATCTGAGCACTTGTTGAATCAAAGAAAAGAAATTTATGGAGTTAATAAATTCACTGAAAGTCCAACTCGCGGATTCTGGGTTTTTGTATTGGAAGCCTTTCAGGATACAACCCTCATGATACCTGTTGTTTATGCCTTAGTCTCTTTGGTTGTTGGTATAGTAATGGAAAGTTGGCACAAAGGTGAACAGGATGGAATTGGTATTGTTGCTAGCATATTGCTCATAGTGTTTGTCACTGCCACAAGTTGAACACAAAAAAGGGAAAAGGGGATTAGGGTTAGGGATTTCACAGCGGAGAAGAAGGAATCAGAGAACAACAGCGCAAATAACCTGAAAACACTCATCAAATGTGGTAGTCCCTTATTGGCTTTTAGTTTTGAGTGGAAAGGGAGCTCACGTGGCAGTCCCTTATTAACTAAGCTTGCCAATTAATTGGACAGGTCATTTAATTTTGGCCAGGTAAGCAACTCTATCGTTAACTTTTTAACGCTGTAAGCAGAAAGAATCAATTTGAGCGGTTTTTGCAAAATATAGGATGTTTGTAAACTTTTGAAGAAAAGAACAACTTTGCACACACCCTACAAATCGAGGGACCAAAATAGGTATTGTACCATAGGGACCAGGCGGCACGTGACAAGTCACCAAAGACGCCCGGCTAACATTATCAGCTTATGCGCAACGTTCTCGCGCCAATGACATGCTAACCTTGTTTGTATCGTTCCAATTCAGCATCCACGGCGAGCCCGACCGTCCGACCAAGATTAAAGATCAGAGCGTCAAGATTAAGGTAAAGACATGATTAAGGGTATTAGGCCGTTATTAAGATTTCACTAATCATAGGTCCTTGGAAAAAACTATAAATAAAGGTCAGAGGTAAGAAGTAGGAAGTAGTTGGTTCATATTGACTACACATTTATTACTACTTTCCACTTACTGAGTGAACAGTATACTGACTTGAGCGTCAGAAGACCTTTGACAGATACCCAACTGAACGTATTTCAGGAAAGGGATCAAAGACTCAACTGAACGAAGCTTACGAAAAGAAGACGAGAAGTAAAACTAAACATCCGAAAAGACAAATTGTGAAGATGTCAATTATAGCTCGACTCCACAACCGAAACACATATTAAACCTAATAAAAACAAATCTTGATCGTTTTATGTTTAATAAAGTAAAATATTAAAATTTTACGTAAAAGACGTTACAATAGGAGAATTATTCATTTTCTCTTCCACATAAAGAGCTACTAGCAAAAATATCAGATAAATACAAATAAACCAAAAAGAATTTCCAAAATATAAAATATAATAAAATACAGATCATTATAACGTTCGTCCACCGAAATTGTCGACAGCAACAATCCAAACAAACTCAAATGCCCCCAAAAAATACACGTGGCAATAATAACAAATCCGTATCATTTAAAATGAATAACCCGGTTCGTTTTACGGTTTCACTTTTTCATGTTTAGCGAACCGCACATCCATGACGCGAGAACCCGATCCGCGACCGGTGCAAATCGAACTCAAACAAGTACCCTTGCTGCATCAAATTCCCAATCACAGAAAATCCAGAACCCGGTCGAACTGCCTGAACCGCGAGACACTTTACTCCATCCACCGGCTCAATAAAATAATTCCCCGCCGGCGGCGACAGCACCGATTTTCCGGCGAGGAAGAATCTCAGCTTCGGCAGCCTCGGCCTTGTGATGCCGGAGACATTAACACAAAGGTCGAACCCGAGCGCGGCGGTTCCCTCCGCCGCAGGAAGCTTCACGCGCCGACGGAACGCGGCCAAAACCTGCCTATAAGCTGGCTCCGCTAGAAAAGAAAGCGTGGTGCCGGAGTCCAGGACGGTGCCTCCGTTTCCGTTATCATCGATCCCCCAAACGGAAGGTTTTATCGGCAACCTAATGCCGTCGACGGAGACACTCTGGATGATGATGTAATAAAACGAGGGAGACAGAGGGTTAGTGACAAAAGGCGTGTAACTGAACAGCTTCCGCGAAATGACGTCGTTTGAGGAGGCGCCGATTGTAAGGTAGCTTTTTGGGGCCGGGGATAGGGTGTAGTCGAGAAGACAGTAAGAGAAGGTGTTACCAAATTTGCGTCCAAGTTGGGAAGTAAACGAAATGGGCCCGCGGCCCAGTCCCATTACGCCCTGCGCGCCGTTGAAGCTGGAGCCTGTTACACTGGGGCCAGAGGTTTTAAACCCACACCCGAATTCCAGGTTTTTAATTTTACCATGTTTGTTGGAGCTGGTGTTGAACGTCGTCGTTTCCTTGGAGAAGAAGCCCGTTGTTGTGGACCCATCCGCATAGGAATATTCGTAGCGGCAGGGTGTGTGGAGTTTGGTGCGGTTGTTACAGTGTGTGGGTGTGGGGTGAGGGACGAATCGACACGGCGAGTCGTAGCAGTGGTAGGAGGAGAAGCTTCTGGAATGTCGGGGCAGGAATGCGGATCCGGGTCGCTTGGTGGAGCAGTTACGGCAGGCGGAGCATTTCACCCAGACAAGGTCGCTGCCGGTGTCGACTACCAGGAGGAGGCGCTGCGGCGGGGATCCGATGCGGAGGTCCGCAAAGTACTGCCCGGAGCCCATGGCGGCGCCGGAGGTGAGCGGGGATTGAGGCGAAGTACGGAGGCCGGAGATGCGGTGGAGGTCGGTGGCGAGGATGTTGGAGACGTTGAAGAGTGTTGTTCGAGGGACTAACGGTAGCTTGAGGTACTCGGTTGACGAATGTGTAAGGGTGAGAATGGTGAAGAAGAAGACCAAGAAGAGGAAAGAGTGGAGCGAAGAATACATCGTTGAATGAGAGACAAAGGAGAGAGAGAGAGGAGAGAGAGATATAATGGTGAGTGCAGAAGAATGAAAATAAGAGAAATGAAATCAGAAGACGGTCGATGCTACGCGATTTTGGGTTCGAGGATATACTTTCATACGTACGTATTTCCTAACAATTCAAATACGTGATTTTACGTATTTTTACTTTTACTTATATATTTAGAAATGTATTTTGAAAAATATGTTTAACGGAAACTTTTCTTGTGATTAATAGTATAAATTACAAATGTAGACCATATAATTATGTCGCGAGATCAACATTAAAAGTTAGGTAATGATATTTTACTCTGTTTAAGATTTGTGCGTTTAATATAAACGTAGATTATGTAATTTGTGTGTTTAATAACCTAGTTCATGTATATTACAGAAAAGTAAAAAGTAATAAATAATATAAAAAACAAAAAAGTTAGAAAATCTATAAAAACTTAGAAGCATTAAAATTTAAAATTATATTATGTGTTTTATAATGGTTATGAACATAAAAATTTGATATGTTCGCAATTAAAAAAGAAGATTTTAAATCTAATTTAATTATTGTACAATCAAGTTTGAAGTAATTTTATTTTTAGTTAATGAAAGACTTTTTAATATATGAAATGTATAGAATCAAACATTAATAAATGATGTGATAGAATCTATTTCATGAATTTAAAAGAAATAAATTTTAATTTTGATTTAATGTTAAAAAACAATTTGTAAAATAAAATTTACATTCATATATATTTTAAATTAAATTTATCTTTAATTGATATAATATTTCTAAGTTTAAATTAGGGTTAAATATGTTTTTAGTCCCTATACTTTGGGACGATTTTGGTTTCAGTCCATTTTCAAACTAAGGTACAATTTAGTCCTTTAACTTTAGAAAATTCTGGTTTTAGTCCTTTTTACCAAACTTTTTTAATTTTATTTGATGTTTCAAGCACGTTTCATTATAACATTTGGATTGTTTACACTGTTTGACACATTTTTGCTTCAATGTTAACTGAGAAACGCGTTTGAAACAACAAATAAAGTTAAAAAAATATGGTAAAAATGACTAAAACCAGAGTTTTCTAAAGTTGAAGGACTAAATTATACCTTAGTTTGAAAATAGACTAAAACCAAAATCGCCCCAAAATATAGGGACTAAAAACATATTTAACCCTAAATTTTAAATTTGTTAAAATATAAAGAAAAGATAATTACTAAAAGATTTCACCTATAATTACAAAACTATGATTTGTCATATCTATATTTACCTAAAAAGTTCATATTTTTTATAGTGTATTTTTCAATTTTAAAAAATATGTATGTAGAATCGGAAAAAAATATTATATATAATATTAAGTATTTGTAGCTAAATTAATAAAGTTGAAGTGAGTTGATAATATGATTCTGGAGCGAATAGAAAGTAAATTTTTGTGTGGTCTTTAGGCATTGTTGGATGCATGATGATTGTCTTTGTGCCAACTCTGCATCCAATAGGTATGAGCCACGTGGTATTTCCAGCTGTTTTTCCTTTTATTCTTTTTACGATGTTGGTTTTCTGTCATGATCGCTTTCCTTTTGGCACAGATGCTGCATGTGTTTATTGACTGTGACAATGTTGTCTTTTGCTTTATTTTGGGTATTTTTTAATGCACTGTCTCACATGAGATTAACACTGTTATCTCAGACATGTAATTTTGTCTTCATTCAAAACTGCGTTACGGGGAGAAAAGAACACGCCCAACAACACTAGTCATCTAATTACGGATCACATTTTTATCACCACTTGTCATAGTCATTGCCATACCCATTAATGACCTTTGATTTTTGAGCTTACTATTTATTAATAAAAAAAATTACCTAAGACATACACTTTTATACATAATTAACTTTGGCACTGAAAAAGCAGCGGTTGTAACAATAAAAATAATAATAATAATAGCCTATTGAAATAACAACAATGAAAATATCAATACGAAAATAGAAAAAAAAAATATTTTGACAATTTTTTTATAATTTAACAAACGTATATATGATGATTTATGATTAATTTGTTTTAAATATATTTTTTAATATAAATTCAAGCATATCAATGATGACACTTATTTTATTATAAAAATTTATTAACGTATCGTATCGATAAAAATAAGCCGGTGGCACAAGCACTACAAAAAATTATAAATATTTTCTTATTCAAGGTTTTGATATCTATATATTATTTCCTTGAAAACGATGAACTTTGTATGGTTTGTGACTGGTGCAAAGGTTCACGTGCCCAAGGTTTTTAAGATTCTAAACTTCTTTTGTCTTGGGGTCTTGAAAGTTGTCTCAAATCTTATTTGAGTAAGCTTATGGGAATTTAACATGGATTTGTATGGTGCCATCTTTACATTTGTTTATGTTTGTGCATATTCTTATATCAGAACCCACCTAGTAGATATAGATTAAAATCTTTTGTCTTTTTCATTATTTTTTAACAATGTTTTCTAACGTTAATTAATTATGTTAATTTTATTCAATGCTCTTGTGTTATATTAAACTATGAAAAACACACAAAAATAGAAACATTGAATTTTAGTTGAATCCACACTTGCTAAAATTGAGAATATATATATTTATTTATTTATTTATTTAAATTTTATATGATTTAAAATTTTTAGATAGTTATCATTACCATATATTCAAAATAAATTACAAGTTTTATCACTACTCACAAATAAGAGTATAAGTTGATGGAAACTAGATAAAGTATGTTTCACCAAACTTATATACAAAATCTCTTCACCTTATTTACTTAAACTAATGCAAGCACAGGTACACAAGTCTTTCCCATCAAAGTATGCAAACCTTCTTTAGACTATATAACAATTAAATGTTGTTTGAAAATAAAGTTTACATTCTATAAGGTGGATATAAAAAATATGTTCATTTTTTTTTTTTTGAAAATACTACTTCACAATTGTGAAGAATTTACAATTAAGTTTTCTCTCTATATCTCTGTATCTTAGTCTCATAGAAGATGATTTATAGTATTTGTAGTAACGGCTTTACACTTTTTGACATCCATGTTTAACATACTTGTTATATTTTTTCACTTTTTTTCTTTGTTTAGTACGATTGTGCTTCCATATATAAATACAATCATTAAAGGTAGTGAACTTTAAATAATCTATTGTTAGAGTTTCTTTTAGAGGATCATGCCTTTATATTGACATCCTCTCCTTGAATTATGATGAAGTTGAAACACATTTCTTTTAACTCTGAATGTCTTTGCATTAAAATACCAAAAAGAGAATTCTCGCATTTATAATCGGTACTTATGTTAACATCCTTGCAAGATATTTATTCTAAATCAATTATAAACATTAGACAATGTAGCATCTTTTCGATGTGGACAATCATGATGGTTTTTTAAGTTGGATCTATCCTAATGATCTACCTAGTGAATGACATATTTTAGTTTAAGTGTAACATTCCAATTTTAGGATGCTACGATTGCAAGTAAAAATTTAAAATTTTTAAAATCATAATACCATTGCAGAAATCCAAATTTAATAAGTTTTTACAATAAAAAAAATAAACCATAATTCCAATTTAATTATAAAATAAAACTTAAAAAGGGAGTTTATTCAAACAACCATAAATTCTCCAACTCTCTCTATCCACTCGTCGCGTTATATAACATCTGAACTATTTGTATGATCATTTGCTCCCATAATAAATTATCATCACAAGGGGAATTCACAACTACAAACATAGGGGTGAGCTAACTGAGAATCAATCATAATAATAACATAACAAACAAATGTTAAACATTCATCCCAATAATAAACACACCAACAACTTAAACATGGTCATGCATCATCATTAGAAACCAGTGGTCTATTTCCCGTACCCTACCATACCACCTGTTCATCATAACCAACTAGTTCGAGTTGTCCTACTATCCAACACCAGATTTATCCTCCTCCTATATCCATGATCGAAGAGAACCTATTTCCTGCATTCACTGCCAAAAGAGTTATCAGCACTCGAACCCATCTGCTTCCGACATCCACGGTCGAAGAGAACCTCTTTCTCGTATCCACGGTTGATATGGGATAACATGTCTAGATAGAAAAGAAAATTAAGAACTAAAAAAGAACAATTAGAAATGGAAATAAAAGACTCGAATGAAAGAGAGAAAGGAGAAGAAACTTATGAAATTACAGATACCACTTAGAAGGATCCAAGATAAGTGAAAGGGGGATCGCCACTTGCTTTTAACAAGATAAGACCCAAAATCAGACTAAGAGATAAATTTTATCTCAAAGAAGAAATGAAATTTAATGCAAACCACTCTTGTTTCCATTCAAGAGTATGTGTTACAAAGGAGGCCTTAGGTTGCTTATATATGAAGGAGAGGAAGTAGGTTGAGTAAACTAAGGGGTGTAGGACCTGGAGGTCTAAAAGTCTAGATAGTAGCATCCAAGGCTATTTTAGGTCCTACATCTCTTAATTTTACATCATCCTAAAGGCGTGTAAACTAATTAACTAGCCTAAAGATCAAAACTAAAACTATACAAGAGATAACTTGCATTAGAAGCAACTAAAGAGAAAGACTTATGTATTTTTCTTTCTTTTAAGTTCAAACTATGTGAAGTCTCACATTGCTTTCACTTTAAAGAAAATAAGGATATATAAGCTTTTCTACAACCAAACTAAGAGAAAGAAACTAGACAAGCAAAATACAAGCCTATGAAAAACTATGCTACTAAAAGCCATAGAACCTATTATACTCTTTTTGTGCAAAGGTGTAAAGGAGCCAAGAAATGAGATGATTTCTTTTAGTCAGACTTCTTGTCATCCCTTTATTCTCTTATGCATTATCATTCTTGTATGCATTATCATTTATTTTGCGTAGGACTTGAAAAGGGCCATCTTCCTTAGGATTGATTTTGGATTTCCTTTGAGAAGGAAATATATACTTTCTCAAATGAACACATACCCAATCACTAGGAGAGAAGGTAACTTTCTTCTTATGTTTATTGACATTAGATTCATGCTTTTGATTGGTGTACTCAATGCGAGCCTTGACTCTACTATGCAAAACTTTAACAAACTTAGCGTTGAACCCACCATCTAAGCATATGGACTCAAAATTAAGAAAGAGAAGAAGGTCCAATGGAGTGAGAGGGTTGAAACCATAGAGAATATGAAAAGGAGAATGGGAAGAGGTAGAGTTGAAAACCCTATTACAAACAAACTCAATATAGGGTAGAAATTTTTCCCACTAGCGTGGATTGCCCTCAAGACAACATCTCAATAGTTGCCCCAAAGTTTTATTAGTCACCTCAGTTTGATCTTCAGTTTGTGGATGACAAGTGGTAGAGAAAAAGAGCTTAGTACCCAACTTGTTCCACAAATATCGCCACAAATGACTAAGGAACTTGGAATCTCTATCAGAAACTATAGTCTTAGGCAAACCATGCAGACACACAACCTCTCTAAAGAATAAATTAGCAATATGGACAACATCATCTACTATGTGGCATGGAATAAAGTAAGTCATTTTTGAAAATCGGTCCACTACCACAAAGATAACATCCATCCATCGATGTGTCCTAGGTAAGCCTAAAACAAAATCCATAGAAATATCAACCTAAGGACTACTAGGAACAGGAAGAGAAGTGTATAAGCCATGAGGATAGGTGGTAGACTTAGCATGCTTACTTGGAATGCATTGGCTACATGTTTATGTATATGAGGTCAATAGAAATGCTCATGAAGAATAGCTAAAGTTTTTTCAACCCCAAAGTGTCTCATCAATCCCCCTTATGTGTTTCTTTAATTAAGAGAAGATGCAATGAACTTGTGGGTACACAAAGGAATTTGTTTTGGAAAAGAAAGCCATTAGCTAAGAAAAAAAATCCTTGTGTGGCCCATGAGAACATTGGTCAAATGAAGAGGAGAAATCACTATCTTCTTGAAACAATTTCTTTATGTGATCAAACCCAAGAAAGCTGGATTCAAGAGTAGTCAAAAAAGTATGTCTTATTGATAAAGCATTGGTTACTATGTTAGAAGAACCCTTCTTGTGCTTGACAACAAGAAAATTATTCCATGAACTCTACCCATTTAACATATCTCTTATTGAGTTTGCCTTATTAGATACTCTAGATATAGTATGGTATCCTCTTGATTCTTCATTTGCATGATCTTCTATTTAAAAGCTTTTTGGATAAATGTTCGTTAAACTAAGATTTTGGCCTTCATTCTTGTGTCTTCTCTTTCTTCGTATACAACAATCGTTGGTTAAAGTCAACTTGTTAGAGAAGATATATTTTTTCAGTACTTTGCTTGAAGTAGGTTGTATTTTCTTTTAGACATTTCAAGTGAAGAACATTCTGTGAATATCTCTTTTGTTTCTAACGTCCACTTCTGATTTTCTTATAATTTGAAGTTTGTGGATGCGTATAGAGTAGCTCATGTGCAAAGAATAAAGTAGATTGTGCATGCAGCAGATATGTCTTTTCTCTTATAACTTTTGTTGTTTTTGAACGTTGAGCATTTAATGTCATTTAATGCTTGCTCAGAACAACAAAATGTTTTTTTATTTTCTACCATTGAGGTAGCATTTAACAATTAAGCTCTATTTTTTCTAAAGATACCAAGTGTTGAGTAAAGACTTCATCGTTAGACGGAGTAATAGTTTACCTCACGATATCGTTTAAGCTAAGTAAATGCTTCCTGTGATTTTGCCTCTTTTTATAGACAGCGTTTAACATTTTGTGTTTTCTTTGGTGTTTTAAGTTTTAGTCTTTTAGAGTGTTTTTTTCAATGACATCGTCTTGACATTGTTTCATTTTCCCAAGAGTTAAAAACTGAATACCTTTTGGGTATGATAACCTTTACTTGTTTAGTTTCAACTCTCTTAGACGCTTTTGACTTAACAATTGTTTGGAATGACGTCTGGGTGTTTTGACTTAGTTGTTTTTCTATTTCCTAAAGTCCTAGATGTTTTCCTAAGGTTTTTCTATGTTGGGAGTTTGGTTCTAAGTCTTATGTTTCTTCCTATGTTATTTCCAAATTATTATTTTGTTTAATGTTATTTGATTAAACTTCAAAACATAAGAGCGTTTAGGCACATAAAAAATTTTGTCTTAACAATTTTATCCACTCCTGATTCAACACTAGTTTCCTTATTAGACGTTTAGCTCAACTAAATTACACAACCAAGTGTTTTGATTCTCTTCAGAATTTACAAACAAAATGAAGGTGTTTTAGAAAAAAGTACAAACCAAAGCTCTCAAGTAGAATATGTTTTCAATATAATGAAATTTGAAGACTTGTAAAAAAAATTCTTAAACAAAGAAAGCACTAGATGATGGAAGCTTAGATAGAGAAGAACATCGTAAGATTCAAAGGTGAATTCTTGTATTATTCTCTTCACCTAGTCCTCTTTATATAGCCTTCTTCGTGAAATATTTGTTACTAAAAGAGAGTTGACTTCGAGGAAAGCGGGTAGCCTTTAGGTACGGAGTTAGGTGCATGGTAGCGCTGAAGCAACAATGCTTTTCACAAAGGTGGCATGTACAACTTCCTCATAGTAAAAAACATTAAGGAAACATTCTAAGAATGTCTTCCTATCTTTTAACACCCTATTGATCTTGTACAAAACTTTTGAATAAAGCTTTTATTATCATGATCTGTAAAGATAAAGAGAAGCAAAGCACCACAGACAAGAACTACAAATTGTACATGCATTTAATGTTATAAATATTATAGAGCGTTTGGGCATGCTTAATGTACTAAGAGTTTAGTGCACAAGTTTGTGCTTTTGAGCAACAAAATGTTTACAAGATACAACATTTAATAAAAGTTTTGTCTTAAACCATTTAAAATGTTAAACACATTTTCATCCCACATTGTTTATGAGTTACACAAAATATTATTCAGGCTCAACATAAATGATTTGCTCACATTGTTCAATATTACTTTTATCAAGCATATCCTTTAGACGGTTTAAGCTATGACCGTTATTTCGTTAAAGTCCGTTTGTTAAATTTCAAAATAAGAGTTGTTAGATAGTCTTGTCTCTCTATACGATGTTTATCTTGTTGTTTGTAAATGCACTGTGTAATATTTATCAATCTTCATTCAAGATTTAATTGTATCATGTTTTTAATAAATATTTTTTCCAAAAGACTATAAGAAGGTTAAAATTCTATTACAAAATTGATCTCTCCCCATTCCACCCTTAATTTAGCTTAGTTATAAATCATTTTTCAACATTACAAATGTTGTGATATAAGTATTGGAAATTTGTTGTGATATAAGTATTGTGAAATTTTTGTGATAAAAGCTCTATAAAATGGTTTTGATAAAAGAAAATTGAGAAATTATTTTAATAATAATATGTATGAATATGTGATATGTGAATATTGATCTGTGTATGTTTACAAATTACATGAAAAGTTTTACATAAAAATAAGTTTGTGATAGAGATGATTGATATATATTGTGAATTAGGCTTGTGACAAAGATTATTGGTATTTTTGTTAAATATGTTTATCATTGGTATATGTTGTGAAACATGAAAAACATAATTGGTACGTATTATGAAATGTGATGAAATATGTTGTAAAATTATGAGAAATATTGGGTGCAATATTCAGAATCATATAGGTTAAGAATATTGATTTGAATGTTTGATAAATTAATTTTAAAGTTATGTTCCAGTTATAATAATAGTATTTGATTTACTGCATGGTATTAATTGTCTTAAGTTTATTATTACCTTAATTATTTGTTGTACGATTGATTGAAGGTATGTATGAACAATCATGGAATTTATCTTAATTAGATTTCAGTGATGAGTATACGACACACCCTTAATATTTTATTCTAATAATATTATTCACAATAAGTCATTATCATAGTTTATTGTTAAAAGTCGTGTAATTGATTGGCTTAAGACAATTCCTTTAATTAAAAGTAAAAAGATAAATGTCACTTATAATTTTTTTTTTCAATAGAACAAAATTACATAAAATATCAAACTATTCTTTCTTAGTCTGTTGAGGGGAGAGAATGATGAAAAATATGTTTCCGTTAACATATTCATAAATGGTTTACAACGGAAAACAAAGTTCAAAATCAACACATGTAACTGCTATGTACAAATGACCATTGCCAAGTCCAATGTCACATACGTGTTTTAGCTTTCTAGCGCCTTACAGTCATTGAAGCTCCCTTTTTCTTGCCTGATATCATAGCAGCATGTGACCATGATGATGGCTTAAAGCCACCAGCTAAAAGACTGGAGGCTGAAGTTGCACAAATTTTTCTTCTTTTTGATTCTAGCTCTTGTCTTCTCTTATCAGACATAGAATAGCTAGACACTCCAGAGAAAATGGATTCGGCATTGATCACTGCCCTCTTGTCCTTCCTATTCTTTTCAAACTTTGTTGGAAACTTCACTCTTTTTGCTGTGGCAAAATCTTCTTCGGTAGCTGGTAGTAGTCTTATGCCAAGGCCTATTTTCTTGGAAGCATTCTCTTCTTCAGCAACTCTTTTCTTCTGACTCTGAGAAAATGGACAAGTGTCAACCTATATTTCTTTTCTTTAGAGCAGACTTGAAATATTATTTACATAAGAAACAATATACTGGTTCTGGTTAAAAATGAAAAAGGAATAGAAAACTAAACTACAACAAATATCATGAGCCAAAGAGTACATACTCTAAGCCGGGCCCGTAGAGTCTTATTGAGAGCATAGTCATCTGAATGCCTGTTATCAGACTGCCTCTGGAGACGTACAAGCACTGGTTCAGATTCCTTCTTTTTCTTCAAGTCTTCTTCCTGGTGTTCAAGGCGGTAAAATGGATCTGCAAGCTTACCCCTTTCTGAAAGGAAAATTAAATATGAAGATAGTTAGCTAACTTTATCGACAACATTTCAGTTCGCTAAACATGGTCAAAGGCAAAAGGAAAATGAGGGTATAGCACTAGATTTAGAAGAGAAAAAATTCCATCCATTAAGATGGCCATTGGTCACTGGGTCTAACAGTATGCTCTCCCTGCTTCTGAAACAAAGTTGATGACTACATGCACTAACACATTCATGCTAGCGGAAGAAAACACATATTGCTAAAATGTTTTCACTAATACTGTAATACACAGCTTTACAGGGAGTCAACTCAAAAGTTTTGGCATCGTCAATATCAAAATCTTCAGTTTAAGAAAACATATACTGCTAAATTTTCACTAATACTGTAACACACCTTCATCGGCAGGCAATTCAAAAGTTTCAGCATCTTCAATATCATAATCTTCAGTTTTTTTCTGGGCCCCACTAATAATGACATATTCACAATTCTTAGGATCAGTCTGAATGACGATCTCATGTTTGCAGCAAGCAGACTTCATAGAGAAGCTCCATATCTGAAGGACCAATAAACATTTATTAGATAGTTAACAAGAAAACTTAGGTGGAACGTTACTAGATGAGGGATAAATACTGTATAAGCAAACAAAAAGGTATAAGGCAATCAACATCCACATAATAGTGGCAAACTAAACAAAATATAACTATTCGTAAGATATATCAGGTCCACCCTTTAAATACCAAAATGATACAATTAATCACATCCACTGAAAAAATAATTTAAATTCAAATGCATTTGAAGTCAACCTTAACATACCTTTGTTGAGTAATAATTCCCAACTTGCTTTTTCTCTGCATTGAACCGAACACCCTTTGCAATCATTGAATTGCATCCTCCACACCATATATTATAAGGCATCTCAAATCTGAAAGTAGTTTAGCCAGATGATGTCAAATTAAATATTAAAGAAAAAAATTATCAACATGGTATCTTAAGCAAACCAATTTAAAAAGAGTTAAATGAATGAGAGATGCAACAACAATTTTTCCTAGCTTCCATAAACACCAAACAATTTAGGTATCTTGGATCTATCATACAAACTGATAAGTACCCGAACACTCGGAGAATCTACCCTTAAAAGCTAGCTAATAAGGGGAGAGAAGTAACTACTTAATACTCTCGTTATGGGATTTTGGGATCCCATCATAGCGAAGTTCATATCACACGCTTCGTTACAATTAAAGCAGCCATCCTTGGTCCCCTTTCTGATATAGGAGGGATCTCACAATTTTATAACCTTTGATTTTTGTGTCGAAAACTATTTTGAAAGCAAGCACTTACACAAACAAGAAAATTAAATCTGCATGAACATGTTCAAGCTTGAAATTTATACTGATTCAGTTCAATCAAAAGGCTTCATTAGAATATGCTCATACTTCATAGCATCAATACTTTCAATTTTGTTATTTTTACACTTTGTCCATGTGCTGAATAAAAGAATATACATCAAATACAACAAAGGCTAGTCATTCACTTTCATCTATCATTTCATTTTCCAGACTATAGAACTTCTAGAATGTAGTGGGACACATAATTGGGATCCCTTATTCACCAATGGCAAAGAGTTAATATGACTAAATGGTTTCTGCAGCTACTTCTGATTACCTTATAATCAGGATACCCTGATCTAGTTTTCTCGCCCTCTCCCGCAAGGCATGCTGACCATGAAACTTGTTCAGCGAACCCTGAAAAGGTAGAAAGTTTATTAGTCTCTTGATACTAGACAACTGTTGAGTTACAGGAGAGCTTAATTAAACCTGTTATTTAAACATACCTGACTCGGTTCCCATTCTGGAGGATAGTAAAAGTTGTCTGCTCTAGCAGCCGCAAGCGAAGACTGTAACAATCCAATCAGAGCAAATTCAATATACCAGGAAATTAACAGACACCAAATTGGCCAATACATAAGAAGCACCAAGAATCCCTCTTAAGCCGAAAAACAAAACTAAAACAGACAACCATTAAGCCATAAACCAATCAATTGTATTACGAAAGCAGAATCCATAGTTTTCTCAAGTAAAGCAGTTATATCAAACACTAATACACGTACATATTAGCCACAAACATGTTCTATCAGCTTCCAGTTATCAATCCCCTTTTACAAATTCGACCATGAAGAAGAACGATTTTCAATGTACAGATTGAATTACTGTAATTAAAGGTTCTCAACACAACAAACAAGAACACAAATAAACCAGTTTAATCCAAACAGAATATACATAATTGAATCCAGAAATTAAGAAGCACGTAATAGAACAAACCCTAATTGTGATCGTATAACCATAAAACGTAAAAAAAAAATAAAAAGAAAATTAAGAATAACAAAATTCGAACCATTGCTGTTTATCTTCTTCAAGGATTATGAAGTTTTTCCCGCGGAATCTAAGATTCTTCGCTGATCAGAAAATTTCGATCGGAATAAAATTTGTCCTTCTAAGGTGTAGTTGTTAATAAATAGTATTGGTCTAATCTATTGGGTCGGGTGATGTGATTACCTGACCCGATTAACAATTATTTTTGGGGCCACAAAAACTAGTCCAAATAGTCTCATTTGATCCATTATATCCTTTCCTTTCATTAAATTCAAATGTACTTTGGAAGGAAAAATTAGTATTGTTTATTGTTTAGAACTAATTATAATTTTTCCTATTTTTTCAATAATTTTAATTTCTTAATTTTTAATTTTTAATTTTTAATTTTTAATTTTTAATTTTTAATTTTTAATTTTTAATTTTTAATTTTTAATTTTTAATTTTTAATTTTTAATTTTTAATTTTTAATTTTTAATTTTTAATTTTTAATTTTTAATTTTTAATTTTTAATTTTTAATTTTTATTTTTTAATTTTTAATTTTTAATTTTTAATTTTTAATTTTTAATTTTTAATTTTTAATTTTTAGTTTTTAATTTTTAATTTTTAATTTCTAATTTTTAATTTCTAATTTTTAATTTTTAATTTTTAATTTTTAATTAGTAATTTTTAATTTTTAATTTTTAATTTTTAATTTGTAATTTGTAATTTTTAATTTTTAATTTTTAATTTTTAATTTTTAATTTTTAATTTTTAATTTTTAATTTTTAATTTTTAATTTTTAATTTTTAATTTTTAATTTTTAATTTTTAATTTTTAATTTTTAATTTTTAATTTTTAATTTTTAATTTTTAATTTTTAATTTTTAATTTTTAATTTTTAATTTTTAATTTTAATTTTTAATTTTTAATTTTTAATTTTTAATTTTTAATTTTTAATTTTTAATTTTTAATTTTTAATTTTTAATTTTTAATTTTTAATTTTTAATTTTTAATTTTTAATTTTTAATTTTTAATTTTTAATTTTTAATTTTTAATTTTTAATTTTTAATTTTTAATTTTTAATTTTTAATTTTTAATTTTTAATTTTTAATTTTTAATTTTAATTTTTAATTTTTAATTTTTAATTTTTAATTTTTAATTTTTAAATTTTAATTTTTAATTTTTAATTTTTAATTTTTAATTTTTAATTTTTAATTTTTAATTTTTAATTTTTAATTTTTAATTTTTAATTTTTAATTTTTAATTTTTAATTTTTAATTTTTAATTTAATTTTTAATTTTTAATTTTTAATTTTTAATTTTTAATTTTTAATTTTTAATTTTTAATTTTTAATTTTTAATTTTTAATTTTTAATTTTTAATTTTTAATTTTTAATTTTTAATTCTTAATTCTTAATTCTTAATTCTTAATTTTTAATTTTTAATTATATGCAATTTTAGACTCTGATTTTTATATAATTTTTGTTTTATAATTTTTAATCATAAGTAATTTTGATAAATGTTTTTAAAAAATCCACTATTAAATTAAAGTTAATAATAAATCATACCATTATTATTATTTTCAATATCATGCAATATATCGCGAGTATAACATGATTCCTTAATTATAGCATCATACAATATTATATAACTACTAAATAAAATATTAAACATATATAATATTAATATAGTTATTCATTTTAATAGTTATAAAAGCAATACATATACCTACACACCAAAAGAAAACCACAAGAGTTTTTCAAGAAGAAAGAAACTCTTAATACAACCAATTAGATAAAACTAAACAATCATTTTGTCACATCATCGTCTTCCACTAAAGGTATATCATAAGCTAAATCACCATTTGCTCACACCGTGAAGTGATCATCACAAAAGAATAACAAATCGCAAAAGAAAAGGACAAAATAAGCTAATGTGCAAAAGAAACATCATAAGACACCTTAATCATATCAAATACTAGCTCAACATTGATAAAGTACCAAAACTCATATAAACACATAAACAGTTGATTCTAGACTCAATTTTTCAAATACATGCCTTTAACATATGGTTTCAGGGTATGTATACACTTATAATAGTATTTATGCTCTGCGGAGCCATAAACACATGGTTATCACCTTACTACTCACAAGGTTAGTCTCGTTCACACTAAAGACCAAAAGTTTAGGGCTAGGACCTTTTGCATTGTCTCCCCCACACCATTACTCTGTATATGAGTTGAATGTTTGGTAGTATATCAGGATACCTACTTTCATAACTCCCATATGTCAAATCATACATTAAACATCACCACCACACAAATATTTTACTTGAAATTCTCTCAACAATAATACCACACATAATCATAATAAATACCTTCATTTCCAAACATATAATTATCATACTCACAAGCATACTCAATGATTATATAAATCAATACCAAATAGTCAAAAAGAAGAAACAAAACTAAATATGTTTATCTATACTTATTATGGTGTTTACATGATTCTTATGTTTTATAAACATTCACTTTGTTTGTCTATATATATATATATATATATATATATATATATATATATATATAAACCTACTTGGTTGGATATTACTTTTAATATTGAACAACAACATTCAATTTATATTCTATAATTGGGTATTTGAAGGTATGATTGGATCATTGTGGGTTGGATATAGTTTTACAGGTTTGATTGTCTGAATATGCATTGGATATTGTTTTATGCAAGTCTTGTGTGAATATAGGATAAAGAACCAATACATATTGCATTTGAATCTGCCACGACATTACCGAATGAGATAATTACCGATGGATATATCCTTTGATAATTACTAGCTGATTTATCTGTCGATAATTACCGAAGAATGTGTCCACCAATAATTACCGACGATCTATATTTATTGATAACGATTACTGACAATGAAATTACCGATGAATTATTAACTGCTGATAATTGTATATAATTAACGGAAATTGATTATTTTTTATTGAGTATCTCCGTTAGTAAATCTTTTTTTTTTGTAGTATTTGTAAAGAACCTTATGTGTCTTTGTTGAAGTTTTAGCCAGGATCGAAAATTTATCTTCAACAAATAGCCTTCTGCACACACCATCAATCTTCATTCTTTTCATTGAGAATATGAAAAATAGTTAAAAACACAACACCAAGTCTCATTTTAGTTGTTAGGACTAAAAGAGAAATACCATACTTTATGCTCTTAATTCGGTAAACATAACTACCATTTAATGAATAGAAATAACATGTAATGAATAGAAATAGGTATCGAACAATTATGACACAAAAAACTATTATAATCATAACTACTATTTGAATTGCATCCTTTTATTTATGATTTTATTAATAATGCTGTTAAAACGATTTATTCGACTTAATCCGGCTTAGCTCATCATGGGTTGCTAACTTAGTAAGTCAACCCAACCCGAATTATTTAGGGCGTTACTCCCTGTACCTCCCCACTTCCAACCTCTACCCCCACAATTTTTTGGATTTTTTTTAAAAATACGAAAATAACCTTTCTTTATTTATTGTTTTTACCTTTTTAACTCTATTTACTAAAGTTAACCTAACCTATTCTCTCCTTTCAATCACTTCAGTCAAACACGCATTCCCAGATTCCCACCCCCACCCTCCAAGTTAACTCTTCAACTTTTCATTTTCAAAAACTCTTCATTCTCCCAGTTCTCTTCGTTGGCGTGGTGGTGGTTTTGGCTTTTGGTGTGTGCGGCGAGTGTGTGGTGGTGCGGCGAGGCGCGACGGTGTGTGCGGCAGTGCGGCACGGCGCGGCGGTGCGGCGGTGCGGCGCAGTGGTTCTCGAGAGGTTATTCTGTGTGGTTTGCTGTTGAGGTTTCTGTGTGCGTTGTGTGTTGTGTGCCGGGGAAGAAGACGTCCAGGCCCTGAAACGGATGTCGCACATCCGTTTGGCCCTGAAACGGATGTCGACATCCATCGACGAATCTCGATATCCGTCTCGTCTCGCCTCGCCTCGCCTAGCCACTTTTTAACAAGTTAAAGGTCCGAGCACCAGGACTTGATATCTCCCTTGTATCACAATCACCACTTGAACAACAATCACGAATTGAACGAGAGTGAGGAGAGAAAAAATTTCTGAAAGAATAGGAGAAAGAATTTCGAGGGGGTGAAGGATGAAAGCATGAAAATAAAAAGTAAATTTTTACTAAAGGATAAAATTGGAATAAAAAAATAGAGTAAAGGGTAAAAATGTAAGGGGGAGGTATAGGGAGTAAGTGGGGAGGTACATGGAGTAACTCCCAATTATTTATTAACAAGTGGAAAAAATTTAAATACGACCCACCACAGGTTGTGGATTAAACGGGTTAGCTCATTGACTCACTTAATTATAAGTTTTTTTTTTCTAAATCCAAAATAAAGTTACAATTTTTTTATAATTCAAATTTAAATAATTTCACATTAAACTCTAAAGACAATTCAAAAAAAAAAATTAACATACAACTTAAATATAATCCAAAAGCAAACCCAAGAAGATATCATTAATCCATTTATAAGATTAGAGTCTTGAATGCATAAATTTATAATATTTTGTTATCTTGAAACATCTTTTTCTTTATTCCCATTTACAATACAATAAAAAATATGTTAACTAATAATATTGAAACACAACATAATAAATAATTAAATTAAACTATGTGGGTTAGGGAGCCAACCCAGATGAACTGAGTTATAAGTGATCAAGGTTGAAAATTAACCCGTATAAAAAAATTTCATTTTTTTTCAAACCCAACTCGACCCGAACTCATAGTAAGTCGGGTTGATCCGAAAGCTCAAATCCATTTTGAGAGTACTGATATTATACGTTTATAATTAAATATTTACATTTTATTTTTTGTTCTATTTCAATATTTATTTCTAATATATTTCTATATGATTAGAATACATGTTAAATTATCAATTATTAATTTTTCTAATTACATACTCATATTATATAATTTTATTATGTAATACTCAAATTAAAATTAAAATTCTCACAACCTCGTTAATCTTTTTATGTATTTTTCTCCACTGCCACAATCTTTTTATGTAATAAGGGGTCTGCAGGAAGAAAAGCCTATATTAATCTGTTCGTGCAGGCTAGGAGGCCCAATGCAAGGGGCCCAAATAAGGACGGAAAACATTATGACATGTGTAAGAGGTAATCAGTGCTGTGTGTGAAGAATACATGTGTCTTGCTTGAGTACATGTTGGTTAGCTGAGAAAGAACTGAGAAAATCCTAATCTATGGGCGCGGTTTCATCCTTCTCGTTTCCACCTCTTATCGGAACCTCAATTTCTCGTTCCTCAAAATCTCGTCTCGTCGTTGCGGCTTCCGAGGGCGGTGCCTCTTCCTCAGCCACCAAATTGCTCACTTTTCTCGGCAAAGGTGGCTCAGGCAAAACCACCGCCGCTATTCTCGCCGCCCAGGTACATTGTTCATCTTCAATTACGTTTACAAATTAAATTTCGTCTAACGTTTCCTTCTTTTTCCTGAACCTATCATCTCAATGTGCTTAGAAAAAAGAAAAAAAGGATTAATAGTTTTTTATCCGACTGCATTACCATGTTTTTTTTTTCAATTTCATCTTAAAATGTTTAAAATTGTTTTTTTAATAAGTTAATATAATATTTTTATAAAATTCATTTCACTTAAGTTATTCATGTAACTTGTTACTCTCACAGAATTACATTTACTGATTTTTTTTTCTTAAAAAGTGAGATTGAATTGAAAAAAAAGACTTAGGATTAAAATGCTATTAAACCAAAAAAGAAATATTTTTGACATGTGCACGAGTAGAGTGTTTGTTAACAAGCTAGAGAGGAAGAATTATATTTTTCTACTTTATCAAAACGGTTCGCATCTTCAAATTGTACATTGCAATTCTTTTGATTGTGACGCCGGAATGTGTTTGCACATTCGTTTATGCGAGTCTGTGAGCCTGAACATTGAAAAGAAAAAGGAACAAAAAGATGAATTAAGGTGTGTTTTCGATATTTCATGTGTGACTTTTTAATATTGGAAGCAAAGGGAAAATTAGGTGACATTATTGTAGTTATTTGTTCAAACTGGGAACAAAATATAAAAATGCATCCCAAACTAAGTAGACTCCTACTTTCTCTTTCCAAAATATATACTGATAGAAGTCGTAGTTATCCAAGTTCGTCCTTGGAAAAGTAATTGATCTACATTTTAATTTTTTATTTGATGTACCTTTGTTTCAGCATTATGCTTTGGCTGGGTTGAATACATGTTTGGTCATACATGGCCAAGACACCACTGCTGACTACCTTCTCAACTGTAAGATTGGAACTTCCCATATCGCCTGCAGCAAGAACCTTTCTGCCGTTAGGTTGGAAACAACCAAAGTGTGTATTGCTTTTTCCTTTGCCTTCTGATCAATGAATCACAGTATATACTTTTACTCTGTATCTAAAGAATATGTGTATCTGTAACTGCAGATGCTTCTTGAACCTTTAAAACTTCTGAAGCAAGCAGATGCTCAACTTAATATGACTCAGGGCACACTTGGAGGGGTGGGTACGTAATGTTTTCAGTATCATATTTTATCCATATTTGCAATGGATGCATTCCTTCATCCAACTTTTACAGAAGGGTTATATCCACTTTTCTCTGTCATACAATCAGATTGTTGGAGAAGAGCTTGGCATCCTGCCTGGGATGGACTCTATCCTTTTGGTACTTGCTCTTGAGAGACTTGTGGGGTTTTTGGGGATTGCTGCATCAAAGAGTCAACAGGATAAATTTGATTTAATAATATATGATGGTATCAACAGTGAGGAAACCCTGCGAATCATAGGTGGAAGCAGTAAAGCAAGGTTATTGGAATTGCCCCATTCTTGAACTCACATGCACACTCTTATCATTATCTTTGGTTTGATATTGTGATTTTCAGATTGTACTTGAAATATCTCCGCACCTTGGCTGAGAAAACTGAACTTGGGAGATTGGCTGCTCCTTCACTACTGAGACTTGTGGATGAGGCCATGACAATAAGTAGCAGCAGATCTTATTTTAATGGGAAAATGAGTTCAGAAATATGGGACACTTTGGATCAAATACTGGAGGTAAGATTAAACATCATTTTAACATAATCATACCTTTCGCACAAAACTGTAATTTTCTTTGTTGATTGTGTTGCCCAGAGAGGATCTTCTGCATTCTTAAACCCACATAAATTTGGTTGCTTACTTGTGATGGATCCAAACTGTCCAACATCAATCAATTCTGCATTGCGATATTGGGGATGTACTATTCAGGCTGGTGCTCAGGTTTCTGGTGCTTTCGGAATCACCTCTCAGCAAGAAAATTTAGAAATATTGGAAAGAGCAAAGAAAAAATTTTCTCCTTTGCCTTCTGCTTTCATTTCAAGATTGTTGATGAATAATCCTATAAGTTGGAGCAGAGTTCTATTGGATACAGACAATGAAGATGCTAGGCATCTTCTTAATTCACTAACAAGTCAAGTTGTTATGCCATCTCCAGTTAGATTTGATGTAAAAAGAAGATCAGTTACTCTCTTCATGCCAGGTTTTGACAAATCAGATATCAAGCTGTACCAAGTATGTAATGTCCTTCTCTTTTCATGATTTTCTTAAACCATGATATTGATGACACTCCTTTTGAAAGAATTTAAGAGAGAAAGATTGTGTTAGGAGTTTGCTTTAAGACTCCACGTTTGTTTTCTTTTTTTTTTTTATTTATTTCACTTTTTAAAGTATTATTTCAGTTTCAAGCAGTTAGGAGGAGTTACTTAAAGAGTTGGGAGAGAAACTAAAATTTTATTATTACTATTCTCTTAACCCTAATACATTATACTACCCTATTTATAAGGGATAGTAGTTCAACATACAAAGGAAAAACAAAAGGTTCCTAAAAAGCCTATTAGAAAAATACATTACATTTCAACACTCCTTCTCAAACTGGAGCATATAGATCATATACACCAAGCTTGGAACATATAAATTGAATTCTAGGCTCCCTTAGTGATTTGGTCAGAATGTCTCCGAGTTGTTCATTAGAGTTGACAAACTCAGTAACAAGTTCCTTGGACAACATCTTCTTTCTAATAAAATGACAGTCAATTTCTAGGAGATTAAATTGTTAGGACAATAAGGAATATACAAAACAAAATTTAAATTTAGTGAAGGAGATAAGGAAACTCTGCCAATTCCCTAAGATGCCACTTTGGATCCATTGGCAACGGTAATGAAATGAGGGATTTTCAGAGAGGACATGGAAGAAAATGAAGGAATCTTACGAGAGATATGGTCTGAGGCACCTGAGTCAAGGATCCATGGACTATGACCTTCCACAGATTGAGATATGTAGATAGTTGACATGGAGGAGGATTGGCCAAGATTAGAAGATTTTCGAGACTTGTACCTAAAAAATTCTCGGTACTCTTCATTTGAAATTTTGGGTTCTAGATCATCAAATTTAGAAACATGAGCAGCCTTGTCTAGATATCCATGTAAGGCATAATCAATTGAATTTTCGTCTTTAGTTACAAATTTTAAATTGTAATGTGTGTCAATTTGGGAAATTGATTATTACTGTAAATAGGCTTTTAATTGTCTTGATTATGCTTCTAGTATTTGTTTAAACCTTTAACCTTCTACTTTCAGCATGGTCAACTTCCTGGTAGATAAATTATGAATTTTGTATAATAGATGATGGAATTACGTCTTGAGTTGTGCACATTTCATTAAATATCAACTAACATTTTTTTAACTTAATATTTTGATTGAAATGTGACAAATCTCATACAGTGTTATATTCCGCTTCCCTTTCTATCACAAATTCTGCTCTTTACTATGGTACTTGTTTGTGCATAACTTAATTCAGAAGCTGATTGCTTTTTCTGTCTGTCTGTCTCCCTTAAAAATTCCAAATGCAGTATAGGGGAGGATCTGAGCTGTTGGTAGAAGCAGGAGACCAAAGACGTGTCATTCCTTTGCCCTCAGAAATTCAAGGAAAGGTTGGCGGAGCCAAATTTGAGGAGAGAAGTGTTGTTATTACTTTGCTGTGACTTTATTATTCTTTTTTATTTTTCCTCCTTTATGCATGCTGATAATTATCAGTGTTTGGAGGAGGCTTTTATGTAAAAAATATGTGAAATGGGGAGGTAGCCCCATTACAGCAGAGGCAATTCTTAGACATTTTTTGCATGACTTGCTTTCATTCAGTGATCATGTAATGGAACAAGAATAGTATATTATTGCTTGTTATACATCAACACCATATATGTTTGGAGAATATGATTATATTCTTGTTTATGCCGGTGTAGGAAGTGTCTTTTTTCCCGCATTGCAATTTACTTGTAATTATAGGCTTCAAACTGTCCACCCAGTTGATGTGGTGTTGATCATGTAATGGAACAAGAATAGTATAGGCTTGTTATACATCAACACCATATATTTTTGACGTGGAGCTCATTGAGTGGCTGCCAGACCTAACCGTTTGATGACAATATTGAATATTGTTCATTTGAATTTCATATTGTACGGTAAAACCTGAAAGTAGGCAGAGGTAGGGATCATGTTGGGGTTCAATTTGTCAATTACAATATGATTCTCGTATCATCTTTGTGTAGCATCCAATATATATATATATATATATATATAAGCTATGCAAATTGAAGTAAAATGAAATATACAGCTGAAAAGACAACATATATATGAGAGATACAGCTACAAAGGAAAAAAAAAAGAGAAAAACTTCTTATGGATATTCTACATTTCTGGTTTGTTATCTTCGCTCGCCTGAGAATTTTGAATGCGGCTCCTCAGGTCTTCAAAAGCCTTCATACTCTCTCCATCGAAGCCTCCTGCAAACTGAAAAGAGTTCCACACTATCATTAGTGTTATTCTGGCTATTTATGAAATTTTCACCTTTTACGCATTTCACAAGCATCCATGTTAACATATCTGTTTCAAACGTATGCAAATTTATTTATGAAACGTGTTACTAGAGTTGCTTTGATGCTAGCAACTTTCTAGTGACATTTTTTTTTTCAGCAGAACATTTTAATGGCCTTTTTAATGACTTTAAAGATGTAACACAAGCTTACCAAAAAAATGCAATGGAATAGTACGTGTTTATAATTTACCTGATGAACACGGAAAGCGAAACGCACGCCTTGAAGAATCAAAAACTCTCTAGCAGGTTCTTTTTCTGGACCAGATAATGCATCAAGTTCAGATGCAACACGTTTCATATACTTCCGTGCAAGTTGTACAGAAGAAAGCTTGATCTGCATTGGAAGTGTTAAACAAAGAGACCATGTTAGTTGTATCATCCTTGCAACGTTAAAATGATCCGAGGCATACACTAGTGAGTGTAAATTCTAAAGCTCTAAAGCTCTTCGGACGACTCTATCATCCACCATGTTTCAATATTACATTGATGAAACCTTTAAGCATTAACTATTTGTCAAGAGTTTTTTTCCATTTTCTTTTTACTCAATAGGGATAGCATACTGGTAATACTGCCATGATATTTAATATTGTATTCTGAACAATTAAAGAAAGAAAGCAACACTTGGATGAATCAAACTCTAGTGTGAACCAAAACATAGTTTTATGGATAATGATATTTTGATAACATTTTTTTGACAACATTTTAATATGATATCTTGGTGTTTATGATTATTATTATTATTGATTGTAGAGTAATTTTGGACCAAAGGATGACATGTAAATGATGTTAAAATATTGTCAAAAAAATATTCTCAAAGTATCATTATCCTAGTTTTATTTGTTGTAGAAGCATACCTTGCCTACAACTCCCGAATCCAATAGCCAGTTTACTGGGATTCCAAATTCTCTGTACCGTGAAATAGCCATATCTCTCGTCCGCAAGAGTGCGTATACGCTTTGCTCCACTCTGGAAAGAAAAACATAGCAGATATAAAGAAATGAGTAGATGAAAAGAAGTAATGGTGTAGCTGTGATAACTACAAGAAACCTGACATAATAAGGTCATGTTAAACATTTTTGCGTCTTGAAATTATGAATCTACAGCCTTAAAGCATATATATGGAAGTTATTTAAACAGACCTAGCTGTATGGATTGTGCTATTAATCTGTGAACTAGATATCCACCAATGGCAATCAAGAGAAATAATACATAGAAGCAAAGGATGCATACTTTTCAAGCAATGAATACATTTTCTTCAGGGCAGCTTCACATGGTAGATTGGGATCATCAATGAATGTGGAGACTCGGTTCTCCAACTTGATCAAATCCTGATATTCAAAAGCTGCCTCCCTTAGTGCATCTGCTTTCCCTTCAGGCCAGTCAAAGTGCTTGAGGACGGCTCGTTCATCAACCTTGCATAAAGAATAAAATGAGATGATAATTTTTCTAAGGAAAACAAAATGAAGAGGTTTCTCATAAAGTTACACTTAGGAATATGCAAATACCAGGAAGGACAGTTCCTCATCTAGCCAGTTCACAAAGGCCACCAAGTCATTAATATCTGAGAAGGAGGCTGTTCTAACTTCAGCTGCCAAGGACATGACAAAATCACCTTGTGTTTCTACGTCAGCTTTCACCTGATTGTTTCACAAAGGAGAAAGTTATGCCTTTAGCTGAAAAATGAGAAAAAAATACCAAAATGGATGGAAGATTCAACATACAGCTAGGAGGAATGATGATCTATTCTCAATTTCCCCAATCATGTTGCTCCTAGCATCAGATGCATTACTTGTTGTAGAAACTAAAAGTGTTGAAGTATCTTTCTTTGCCTCCCTCTTCATCAATGACTGATAAAATTCAACTAGCTGTGGAGCTCTGTGAACTTTGTCACCATCCATTCCCCCTCTTGATAGGCTTCCTGGGGGAGGAGGAGGTGGAGGTGGTCCACCTGGCGGTGGTGGTGGCCGTGGAGCCCCTGGAGGAGGAGGAGGAATTGGTGGAGCAGATGGTACTCCATTGGCAGGATTTGCATTTGTGGTAGCAGCAGCAGCACCAGATGGCTTAGGAGGAGGTCTAGGCACCCTAGTAGGCCTTTTCTCAATTTCAGCAAGCTTCATCTTGCTGATAGTTTGATCATCAACATTCTTCCCTTCTTCGGATTGATCATTTGGAGTGCCAGAAACAACTGGTTTCTCCTTAATTTGAGTAAGCTTCGGTGGCAAAGATATAGTATTTCCTCTTTCAGCCTTGGTCATATTCAAACCTGAATTGTCACCAAACTTCTGCACTCTTGCTTTCTCTGCTTTTTCTTTTATCCGTTTTTCCCTTGCCAAGGCCAACTTGTGGCGATCTTTATACGCAGGGTACTTCTCATCCATGGATCCATCCACTGACTTAGACATCAATTGGAATGAAGCAGAAACTGAATTCAAGGAATCACTGGATGGAACTTTTCTCATGTCAGTTGGAGTTTCAGGAGAATCAATAGCTTCCTGATCCCTGAGCCCAAAGCTTGTGATAGATACACTATCTCCAGCGTTCCTTATCATTAAGGATTCTAGTGGACCCCTTGGTTTCACAGTCATACTCATTCTCCTTGGAGAACCTCCTGAAAAGGATCTTGCCGGTGATGAAAGAGCACTAGAATCATCTTTGCTTTTACCCCATTTCTTAAACTTATGCATTAGGCTAGTTTTCTTGCTAAGAGTACTGTACTTGCTAGTAGAGCTATCAATGGAAGCATTGTCAAAATCTTCACTTCCTGGTGAAGAAGGATGGGAGAAATTGCTTTCGAGATCTGTGTCCCCTTGTCCACGTTCTGATCCAGCATATTCTAACATCAGTTGCTTAGCTTTCTCTTGTGATTTCGGGCTAAGACTCTTGCTGAGATCACGGGCTGATACTTTCCCTTGCGGTGTCTGGTAATTTCTTAGCTCATATCTCAAACATGCATTAACCCAACGAAGGTACACAAGCTCTTCAACCTCACTGAACCTGTTCATCTGCAGCCCTTCCACTTGCTTTAGCAGGTCTTCATTTGCATGCCTCAGGTTACTCACCTCCTCTTTTGCCTTCGCAACCATTTCACTCTGCAGTTAAAGCTTCATGATATGAATCACACTCATTGCTTTTACATACACACTTATTGAACACTAATACATCACAATTAAACTATAAAATTTAAGTCAGTACTTGAATTAGATAAATAATTTATTGGTTAATGTTCAGTTTGGCTGTTTCTATTTGATGTCACTGAAGTTCTTCTGTTCTTTCAACCAGCAGTTTTAATCAAGGGTACCTAAATGTTCATTTGATTGGTCACATGATGCCAAAAATTGACTAAAAAATTTACACTTCTGGGTGATTCAAATCTTCAAAAGTCTTCTGTTTTGGTTATAATAAATTATCAAAATTTGGTTTCATGAATCTGTTCAACTCAATGATCAAGAAAAGAGGTCCACTCAGGGATTCTGACCTCTGTCATATTGGAGAGCTCAGCCACTTTAGATTCAGCAGCATCGAGTTTAACTGTCAACTCTCGCTTTTCGTGTTGAAGTTCTTTGTTTCTTCTCTTAAGCTCCACCACTGCAACCTCTAGGTCATTCACAGCTTTCAGTTTCTTTTCAAGATCAGCATCTTTTCTGGCAGCCTCTTCTTCTCTAACCTGCAGACCCAAAACTTGTTGTTTAAGCAACAACAACTGGCCTTTTGTTTGGTTAGCCTCAAGCTGTATCTGCCTCTGTAGCTCCTTGATCTTGTTTCTAGCCACCTCAAGTTCTCTCTTGGCTGAAGCTCCTTGTGTGAGTTCTTCTTGGAGCTTCTTTCTCTCTGCCTGCAAGGAATTAATTGTGATATTAAGCATGTCTATTTCTACAGTCTTAATTTTCAATTGCCTCTGCAATTCCACGATGTCTGATTCCTGCTCCTTCAGACCATAGTACTCAAGCAATTCTCCTTCAAGTTTCACTTCCCTCTCTTCTAATTCCTTCACTAGCTGTCGCAATCTCTCAAGTTCACTTTCGTTGTTTGCCATCTCAATTTCATAAACTCTGTCTTTCTCATCCTTATCTGGTGGTAATGGAAACTCAATCTCTCCAGACAGAAGATCTTCAAATTCTGGTAGAATATCATCTTCAAAGTCATTTGCTCGATTTATTATGCTGCTAATTAACTTAACCTCCTCTTTCTCCTCTTCCTCCTCCCTCTGCAACACACCAAACAACTTTCATTTACACAAATGACATCAAAATCAGAAGAACACAAATTTGCCAAACAAATAATCATAGTTCTGAACAAGACTAAAACTTTATCAAATTTGCCGAACTCACTTTATCATTAAATCTTGTGACACGCTCTTCTTCTGTGCCCTCATCTTTATGTTCTGAGTCAAAATGAGGATGAAATTGAATTAGCAGAATTTCATTTCTTGAAAAATGAAAATTTAGAAAAGAAAAATGTCAAAAACAGATTATCTAAAAGTACAAGTACCTGGATTTGAGCTTCTGACATTCAGCTGCTTAACAGTAAAAGCTGCAAGCGAAGCAGCAACTATGAGTCCTAACCTGACTATCATGAAGCTTTAGGTGATGTAAATTTTCTAACTTTGCATTTCTTCACAGACAGCAATTTCCAGAACCACCCACCACCCATTTCCTAAAACCGCCATAACAGATTGCTCCGACCAAAAGTTGGAAGATTTAAAGACAGAAACAACAGCTAAGCAAACCCCATGTTAGGAAACTTACTTTATCTGCAAACTCATTGGTATTTCCCACACAATTGACTTTATCATCTTATCAGGTTTATGGAACTTTCTGTCAGAAACAACAGCAGCCACCAATAACTAGAGGCCAGCCATTTTCCCAAGAGATTGATAAGTTCGCATTTTGTCTACTATAATATATTAATTTGTCACCAAATTTCGCTCAAGAGAATATTAACCGTTAAAACCAGCCAGAAGGGAGGAACAAGAGTGACAAGGACCAATGACAGTAATAAAATTCGAACAAAGACATGTTTCCCCACTCTCTTTCTTCATTCTGGTCCTTTAATAATACGTTGTCTCTTCTCTCTCATTTAAGGTGGTTAGACGTTGGTACCGTTTATGTCCAAAACCATATCTACCTATATGTTCGAGCCACATTTAAGTAGGAAAATAAATGTTTTGTGAAAGAACAAAAGGAGATCATTATTTTTTTTCTCCAAGTTTTGAAACCTTTTTCTGAATTTTTGGTATTGATTTTTTTTTTTACGTCTTCAAAATATAATAATAGATACTATTTTCTATATTTTAAAATTTCTTTTTTAATATATCAACACCAATATATTTGAAGGGTAATGATATTTTGACAACATTTTAACACTATCTTTGTCTCATTACGTGATTGATTCATATTAGTATTATAATTATTTTTATTGATTGTGAAATAATTTTTTGAACCAATCATAGAATAACACGTAAATGGTATTAAAATGTTGTTAAAGTATCATTATCCATATTTGAAGACTCAACCGAAAAATAAAATTAAAAAAATTAAGAGAATTTTTTTTCTCTTATTAGTAAATATGAATTGTGATTTAATGACCATCTACATATAGATAAACAGGTGAATAAAGTTTATTGTAAATTTTATTGACACAATACTTAATTTATGATTTTGTATTATTTTTATTTGTCATGTTATTTTTTTTATATAATTGAACAAATGGTGGTCTTTGTCTAGGTCTTCTTGGGCTTCCAATAGTTTTCTTTCGAAAATGTTGGGAAAACTAAATAATAATGATTTTACGAAAGAAAATTCTCAAAGGATAACTTTAGTGGTTCTTATTCTAGGATAGGACCCACAGAGAAAATTGCTTGATGAAGGAAGGGTTGCAATTTGTCTTATTAATAATAGGAGTAAAAGTTTTATGTACAAATAGGTCCAATCAATATTTGGATTTTTGAAAAAATTAAGATGGAAAAGTTAAGATAGATGGTATTATTGAGAAAATTAAGAAGGGAAAGTTAACATAGATGGTACAGTTGATTAAGTAAAGGGTAGTTGGTGGAGTGAAGCATATGGAAGTTATTCTGTACATAGCAAAAAGGTTTAGGGTAGTGACCCACAATACTTGTTAACCTTTTTGGCATTTCTAAGAAATTGTCGTCTAAGAGGGTATTCTGTGCTAAGGATAAGGTTTGTTGCATTGCATGGCACATAATTAGGATTCGTGTCTTCCTTGCATGACTACGTGTTTTCTTTTCTCTGGGTTCAAAGCCAAATTTGGCTCTTTCATGTTAGTAGTACAAAGAAAAGTAAATATTGATGAGGAAATTTTCCAATACTAATAATAGTATAGCTTAAGATAGGATTTGATTTTTTTTTTTTTTCATTGTAGATACCAAGTTTTTAGGTTTAAGATTGTTTAGTTCTTTTCCAATTTTTATTTTTTTTTACAAGTTTGATTTGACTTTCATTTTTTTAACTAACATATTTTATATACTAATGTAATGTCTAGTATGATTTTATTAAAAGATAATAATATAATTTATATATAAAATTCCTTTTGTCTCATAAAGAGATTTAGTTAATTTAATTAATGATATTAAATTTGTTAAATATTTTATAGTTTTTCTTAAAATTACTCATAAAATACTTAAATTTAATTTTTTACATATATATTTTTCGTAAAAGATTCGTTCGTTCTTTTTATACACGACAAGTTTGAAGTGTTTAATATCCTTTACAACTCTAACTAAGGCCATCATTCCGACAAAATTCTTTAGAGACACGTACTCTCCAACTTCATGAGGAGTCCAATTGTATTCTGGAATGGGCGGCACAGGTACACATGACGCATCCCACTCACTAGTGTCATCCACCCTATAATTACGTCTTTCGCGGTAACGTTATTCCTGTTTACATTGGTCGCCTCGTCTCTTGATTTTATGTCCTGCTCGGTTGATCCGAAAATGAAAGAGCCAACTGATGACACTGATGATGACTATGCACCATTTGCATATCCTTGACCTTTCCTCCCCTAAACCCTAAATCCTAAACCCCTAAACTCGAATCCTCAAACGAAAGAATGATCAACATTATTACATTAGAAAGAGAGAAAGAGATGTAAACGCTTGATTCTTCAGAAAAGGTTGGGAGCAATGGTGAAAATAACGTTGAGTTCTATCGGTATCTATACCTGAAATGTATTAAAAGATTTAATGAATAATTCTGATGTATTATTTCAAAAGTATGGTAACATATATATACATACAAGGGTCTTATAATTACTCATCTATTAAAAATGACAACTTTATAAATCTACACAAAATATAATAATGCATAAATTATAGCTAACACAATATTTGATTACCTAATATTTACTAATAGAATATTTGACATATTTTAACACCCGCACTCAAGTTAGGGCATGGATATCACACATTCCCAACTTGAATAAAGACTCATTAAACAATCTTCTTGATACTCCTTTGGTAAAAACATCAGTCAATTGCAATTCTAATCTTACAAAAGGAAAGAAAAGTATTCCAGCTTCGAGTTTCTCTTTGGTGAAATGTCTATTAATCTCCACATGCTTTGTTCTATCATGTTGCACAAGATTGTGAGCATTTGTTATAACCGATGTATTGTCATAGTACAACTCATAGCTTCATTTGGTTTAAAGTCCAAATCTAATAGCACATTTTTAATCCACAAAAGTTCGCATACACCTAGTGTTATGCCTCTAAATTCTGCTTCAGCACTAGATCTTGCTACTACAGACTGTTTTTTACTCCTCCAAGTTACAATATTCCCTTCTACAAAAGTAAAGTATCCATAGGTAGATCTTCTATCATCTTTTCAACCTGTCAATCTGCATCGGTGTACCCTTCTACCTTTAAGTTTCCATGATTTAAGAACATAATTCCTTTTCCAGGAGCGAACTTCAAATATCTCAAAATCCTCTCAACAACATTTATATAAAGCTTTCGTGGGTCATGAATAAATTGACTAACAACATTCATTGCATATCTTTGGTATCTCCCTTTGTCTATGCTTGCTGAATTTGAGCATTGAAATAGTTTTTAATTTTTTTCAATTAGTGTATCAACTAGTTTACTCCCAAGCAGCCCAGTTTTCGATAGTAATTCAATAGTATATTTTCTTTGGCATAGAAAAATACCATGTTTTGATCTAGCTACTTCAATATCCAAAAAATATTTGAGGTTTCCAAGTTGTTTCATCTCAAATTAAGATGCAAAGTATTATTGTAAACTAGAAATCTCATCTTGGTCATTTCCTGTAACAATCATGTCATCTACATATATAATCAAAGCTGTAAGTTTTTCTTTCCTCTCTTAAAAAAAAGGTGTGATCAGAGTTACTTGCTCTATAGCCAAAAGTCTTCATAAACTTTGTAAACCTTCCAAACCATGCTTTTGGGGATTGTTTTAATTCATATAGAGTCTTCTTTAATTTGCAAACCTTCATTCCAATTGAATCTGTCGTGCTTGGTGGAGAATCCATATAAATTTCTTCTGAAATTTCTCCACGTAGGAAAGCATTTTTCACATCAAACTATAGAAGAGGTCAATCTTGGTTTGCTGCTAGCGACAAAAGTATTCTCACGGTGTTGAGCTTGGCTACTAGTGTGAACATCTCTTGGTAATTTACACCATAAGATTGAGTGTAACTTTTAGCCACAAGTTGTGCTTCATACCTCTCAATAGTTCTATCAGCTTTATGCTTAATTGTAAATACCTATTTGCAGCTCATAATTTTCTTTTCTCTTGGTAAGGCCACAAGATTCCAAGTGTTGTTTTTTTTCTAAAGATGTCATCTCATCAACCATTGCTCTGGTCCATCTAGGATCTTTCAAAACTTCCTGTATATTACTAGGAATAGAAATTGAAGATAATTGAGATACAAATGATGCATATGACTGAGATAACATGTGAGATGACACATAATTACTAATGGGAGATTTAACTTTGGCTTGGAGGTCTGGTTCATATTTAGTTAGAGGTTAACCATGGTTAGAACGGGGTGGAAGATTATATTGAACAGTAGTGTTTGGTGTGTTGGTGGTCTCACACAAACAAGAATTAATTTCATGATTGGTTTCACCTAAATTAGTATAATCAAGGGTAAGACCAAGAGAAACAATTTCATGATTAATTTTATTTACATTAGTATTATCAGAGATAGGATCATAAGGTACCTCTAAAGAGTGAAGTAGAACTTATGGAGAAGATTGAGGCAATTGGTTAAGATCAGAAGACATTGTATTATCCTGAAAAGAAGTGTCCATATTTAGGATTGGCTCACTTCCAACAGAATTATCCTCACACGATAATATATCTTCAAAATATAATTTTATATCTAAGATATCAAACATTCTAACATCATAATTATGCACTTCACTTTCATTGCCTCCCTGAAGTGTAGAATCAACATAAAAAAATTCATGCTCATTAAATGTCACATCGATAGAGATATAAAATTTCTTTGATGGTGAATGGTAAACGACAAAGCTCATAGCCTCACCCCATAAATGAGATGGGACATTACCATCTATCAAAAATTATCTTGTCACTTCTAATAGATGTCTATTTTTCCTCTCAGTCACTCCATTTTGTTGTGATGAATAAGGACATGTAGTTTGATGTAAGATGTCTTTAGAGTTCATGAACTCTATTAATTCAGTCTTAAAATATTCCCCTCCATTGTTTGATCGAATGACCTTAATAGATGTGTTAAATTATGTAACAATTGTATGATAGAAGGAACAAACCACATCACACACATCAGTTTTATGTTTAAACAAATATACCCAAGTTACCCGAGTACAATCATCAACAAAACTAATAAACCATATTTTTCCATTATGTGTAGATTATGGGGTAGGGCCTCAAACATCTGTGTGAATTAATGAAAAAGGAAAATAAGTTTTTTTATTGTTTAAAGGAAACACAACACGATGACTTATTTCCATAGCACAAGTTTCATAAAGAAAATCAGAAATATTGCATTTATGAAATAATGATGGAAAAAATATTTTTAAATAACCAAAAGAGAGATGTCTCAATAGTCTATGCCATAACCAAATTTTCTTTTTGTTTTTATCTTGTATGTGATCATTCTCAAGACAAGCCAACGCTCTTTAATGGGTTTATTGTGAGACATTTTCAAGATAATACAATCATTCACTCTCTCTATCATTGACAATCTTCTCCTTAGAATAGATGTTCTGAAAAAGACAATGGGTTGGGTAAAACAAGGCGACACAAGAATGTTATTTGGTTGACTTGCTGACAGAGATAATATTACAGTTTAATGTAGGAACAAATAAAACATCAGGAATCGATAAGGAGTGTAAGAGGGATATACTACTTACACCTTCAATAGGAGATGAGATTCCATTGACATTAATAATAATAATTTTAAAACAATTAGAGGAAAAATTAGTAAATATATGAGGATCACAAGTCATATGATAAGTGGCACCTGAATCAATTATCTATTCACTACCCTTCGTAAAAATAGAAAGATTAAGGACAGAGTTAGATATACCTGACTTGGTCACAAATCTGACAACAGTAAAAATATAACTCTTGGAAACCACGAAGTCCCAGAATCATGTTTTTCCGATTATATTTATATATACAAAAGTCCTATAATTTCTCATCTATTAAAGGAATGACAACTGCATAAATCTGCATAAAATATAATAATGTCTAAATTATAGTCAACACAATATTTGATTACCTAATATTTACTAATAGAATATTTGAAATATTTTAAGAAAAGGACGTCCCGATGGACTGTCTTCAACCTCTCAAAGAGGATCTAACAATTCACATCGGCAACTCTTTGTTTCTCAAGATGCATGAATACTGATACATCATGTGCCCCTTTCCCAGTGGTTGTAACTTCCCCTCAACTATCACATCCCCTCGAAACACAGCCCGCGGTTACAACCGTCTAGTCGATCGATCACAAAGAGAATTAAGTCTCTCCGTAACGCTCAACATCTACACAAGAAATCCATGTTCCTATCAGGATACTTTCAAACTTGGAACTTTGTGTATCATATGAGTATCTAGTCAACCCGAATTAAACGGTCCAAATGATTAAAAGTATGCTGTGAATAATCATGATGACCACCCAAGAAACCGATTAACTGTAACCTACGAGTTATAGAATCCATTTTTGATTAATTGAAGCAAAGTGGGTTTAAACGTTCACATGTCCTTCTAAAAAGAAGGTTTTGATAACAATTTGAAGATTTTATGGTGGAAATGTAATGTTGAGAGAATAAGGACAAAACAATTGAGGAGAAAGTGAAAAATTTATTCTCACATTTCAACCTTTAATGAATTGTAGCAGTATAATATATAAAAAATAAAAACAAACCTAAAACAGAAATTTAAACAGGGATCTGTTTCTAATGTTTAGGAACCACTTATTGGCTCAGTTAATGCTTAACTGAAATAGTGAAAAATATTAAATAAATTTCACCCCATATATCATATATCAATTCTAGAATTGCACAAGGAATCCACAACAATAAATGATAGCAACAACTACTTGATTATATGTCTGTTGGAACAAGTTTTTTCATAACTATACTTTTAAGAGAAAAAAAAAATAAAAGTAAAACATTTTTTTATAAAATTAACTATATAAACTAATTCATGTGATTTCTTCAAATTTATTTTATATTTATACATAAATTAAACTAAAGAATTTTTGTTTTATTTTTCCTATTCCCGGTAAATGTTTACGAAAGTAATTTATGAAAAGAGATCCAATACAGAATATGCAATAGAAGAAGCACACATGGAAGAGAAGAAAAATGTCATAATCGTGTACATTAATTTGGTGGGTTCTACACCCATTTGTGGCCAAAATACCATCCAAAACCATAGTGCTTCTCAAACATAGGCCACAACGTTGCATTGTGTTCCTCATTCCTTTGGTATGAAGATTCTTACGTACACGATTCATAGATTACAAAACTAGAAATTTCGCTTTACAAACCTAATTTATCTACTTGTCGTGTTTATGAATGGTCCACATATGCACCAAATAGAGAGACAAGAATTTAATTCCAAAGAACTTCACAAAAGTCTAATGAAAATTAGAATACAATGATATGATGAAGAATGTCAAGTTATTTATTAGGAAATTTGAAGAAGTTATATCTTTGTTTATAGAATTAACTTAAGTGAAGAATATATAAGTTAAAGTAACGGATATGTTTTTCTCTATGGTTGAAGAGTAAACCTTCAATAATATATATAGTGTAAGTGTTATGTAGAAAAATAATCATCGAAAGTCGTCTATTTAAAAATTAAATGTAATTTGATTGACTAGGATAACAAAAAATGAATAAGGATAAAACTGAAGATACTAGTTTTCTAGGGATATCAAGAGTAATAAAGAATAGTGTTGAATCAAGAGCGAGTAAAACTCAATTATAGTCAGAGTAATGGAGTTTACTGGATTTGACTAGGACATCCAGAAAAGAATAAAACTCAACTAGACAACATTTCATGAAAATATTGAGATTGTTTATGAATACCAAGAGTGATAAAAAAATATTGCATATAAGATAATACTCAACACTAGTCACAATATAAGATACACAAATCGAGTAAAACCACGCACAGTCAAACTGACAAGTTTTCTAACAATATAAAACGTATAAAAGTTGTAATATAAATCTTTCTAATTTACGGTAACCATAGAACAGATCAAGGTTTCATCTATTATCACAGTATTAGGACAAAAACAGAATTGAAAGCACACTAAAATAGAATAGGCTTCACTGGAGAACAAAAATGGCTATATCCTGTATAGATGACCGGCATTACGCAGTTATTCCACTTAAAGTTTCCAAAACATAAAAATAGGTAATCTGGATCCACACAAAACTGAGTAGATAAGACAAGACGGGCTGTTTTCCCTCCTCCATCCCAATCCGACTCACGAGAGGGATGGAAAATCTTTATGGACCACGGGAATTAAAACAACTCTCATCAACAATTTCCTTTTTGAATGTGTATTAACAACGAAGGATAAAGCTCATCATCACCCTTAACCCTTTCCGCTCTCACACCTAAAGGATTTATGCTATTAGGGTATATGTAGATATGTTAATTTACATTTAGTAGGACGTGTCCCCAATCAAGCTTGGTCATCCCATTTCCATCTTCGCCCTACCTCTTCGAGAACAGCTGCCCGCGCTTGGCTTCTCCTTGCCTCGTCCTCCACCCAAGATCTGCAATATTTGAATTATTCATTAGACTCACCTCATTCAAAGACAATCAAAATAGGAGGTTCACCAGGTGAAAGTAATTTTACTAGTTTGTACGTCAAATCTGCAGGCGATACTTCTAACACAGAGGACCAACCAAGTACTACTAGATTACTCATTATCAATAATCCAGAACCTTTTATGCTAGATTATGCATATAAATGGAACCAAAGACAAGAATTACTTAAAAATAAGAGAAATACCCACAACCAGGAACATGATTGAACCAAAAGCAAATTGAGATGCGCAGGTAGACTAAATAAAACTTCCAAAGAAATAATAGAAAAGCACTTAATGTAAAACAGTTTGACTGAAATTTTGACTCTCATAAGAATCTGATGGAATTGACCCATGGGTAGCTAATCTATGCAGCACAATGTCATCTATAGTTACCTACTTAAAAAGAAAATCACAGATCACTTAAGTGAAATTCCCAAGATATGATCAAGGCAGGGACGTATAGACGTCATACACAAACCCCCATAAAAGTGAACAGTCTAGACCTAAATGTCCTCCCAAATCGTGACTGAGAACCATCAATAAATCTCAAAATATCTGGTTCAAATAGAAACATAGTAAACTAAATTTTCAAATATTTAGCTTCAAATTACTGGGTTCCACATTGACTTTCACAAAAGAAAACATTCTAACCATTGAGCTACAAGGAACGTGTTTATCAGAGCAATATGTTCACACCAAATAACTTATTCCCAAACCTTCCCCCTCTTTAGGTTTTAGAAGCCTCTAATTTTTGAAGCTGACATTTGGAAAGCCATAAATCACAATGGATACATGTGTTCACACTAAATCAAGTGATATCAAACAAATGAGTTAATATGCCGAATGTTTTAACTCCCATACCCGGTTTTAGAAGCCTCCTAATTTTGAAATTGTCATTTGGAAAGCCATAAGTAAAAATAGATACCTGTGTTTGACGCTAATAAGTCTAAGTCAGAAATTACCTAAGAATCTGAAGAGCTTCTTTTTCAGCTTCTAGAGTGGATTTGGTGTCAAGCAATTCTTCAAGCTTGAATTCTAAATCTTTAAGCAAATTCTGTACTACAAGCCTTTCATCTATATATATGACTCTCTCAGATGCAACCTTTTCTGATATCTCATCAACTTCTTTCTTCAAGCTAAGCAGCAACTGCTTCTGACAATCCATAGCTGACTTTTCTTTCAAATACTCAGTATATAACTTATCTTGATTGATCTCCTCTTCTTCCAAATTCTTTGCTTCCATATGATAAAGCCTCTCTACATCTAAACCACGGTTTTTCTCATCATTAAGCTTCTCATCCCAAAACCTCTGTATGTCTCCTCGACTAAGCAACTCAGATCTGATTTCTTCTGCCTCAGCCTGCCTGGCAGAATGTTCGGCTTCTATTCTCAACAACTCGGCTGATATTGCTTCCTTCATCCTACCACTCATCAGAGCCACTGCCGCTTGTGCTATTGTGGAAGGCTTGTTTGGCTGAAATCGCTTGCTCTGTCCTGTTAACAATAAGTTCACAGCAGATTCCTCCAATTATCATTCTTCATCATGGCATTCTTAGATACATGGTGATAATCTGAGACTTAAACAAAATATATAACAACTTAACTATTCAAGCATTCATTTGGCCTACTGTGCAAACATTTTGTTTCTAACTTCATTATGCATCTCAGCTTTTCTTCAACATTTTAAATAACCATCGTAACCTGTTTTAATTTGTTCCCCTGTCCCATTTACCTAAATTTGAATTTGAATTCAACTTTTAATCAAATGAAATACTTCTGATTAACATATCTCAAACTATAGAAGTTTTACATCCTTGAAAACAAGACATTGCAGCTAGAAACATGTAAAGAAACCCCATGTTATCAACAAAACAAAAATAAATGTCAATGCATAGTGCAAAAGCCCGAGAGGTGATACCAAACACTGCTCTAAGTATACTCCTATCCCCTGCCAACATGTCCACATAAACTGCTGGAGAAGTGACCCGCTTCACATCCATATAACCTGCTTTTTTAATTGATATCTGGACTGTAAAAAAGAGAAGGTATTAGTGCTACCACAAGAAGGTGAAGTTTTAATCATTAAAATTGAAAACTATCCAAATACCAAACTTTTGAAAACAGCATACCTGGCCAGTTACCCCAGAAAAAAAATCATACTCCAACTGAGCTCTCCAGTCTATTAGATCTTGTCGTGAGATGAATCTGGAGTGCACATATTAAATTCAGTAAAACAAAATTTGATTGTGCAGCATGGAAGGATAGAGTACAAATACCTATCAGGAAAAAAGTGCATGTTTTCAAGACCGTCAGATCCACTACTGTTGTTCCAAGATAATTTGCTGGGGATAACACCGGCTTCTGCTAAAACTTTTTTTCTCAAATTGAAAAGCAAACATTCAAATTTTTGCACATAAGTGAAACATTATGGGTTAAAGTAGAGTTGCAATTTTTACCTTGTATGGATTTGAAGTCCTGGTCGTCAATACCAATATCATCAAATGCAATGACTACAGACCCAGAAAGTGATACTATAGGAGCAATCTTGTGTTTAGGATTCCTGTAAGACAGGGAAATCCATTTTCAATGAAATGGAAGGCAGGCAGAGCTACAAATTTTAGATTATATCTGACTGCAAAGTTGCATACATGATGTATCAGGAACTACTAACCTTTCCAAGGATGAATTCAATTTAACTAGCCATCTAGCAAATTCTCTTCTGGTACACAGTTCATTGGCTTCCACGTCATCTTCAATTATCTAGACATGTCAACAAAAAACACACTTTCAATCCTAATAAAACTCAACCAAAGCATAAAAAATAGCACATGGTTTCAGTGCTGCATTACACAACAGAACACACATGTTATGCAACAAACTACAAGTATGAATTCCAAAAAAAATATGCAGCAATTAAGTACGCCAAAACATAATATAACAGTAAATGTACAATTTTCCAATTCCAAGAGGCAAAATAAATCAACTTCTATCATCATAATCATTTACCGACATTAACGTTTCTGTTACTTGACCTAGGTTCTTGGCAGCTTTATCTGTAGTATATGCTGTTAGACAAACTTAAGGAGCAGCATTCAGCATAACCAAAATTAAAGCAAACGATGGAGCATTTTTTCCTAACTGCAAGTAGATTGAACTAAATAAGGTAGAGAGCAAAGGTCATAAGTCAAATGTATCCAGGTTTCCCATTAATAGTGATCCAAGAAAAGGTGATATTGAAATTAAAGTTCTACAGACCATCAACAGTTTAACACCGCATAGGCAGATACTACTAGTATATAATTCATTTTTGAAAACCTTGCTTCTGAAAACAAACCTTCAGTGACTTCAAGACTGACAATGCTTCTTCTTGGGTAGAATCCACAGAAACCGCAATCACAACTCGTTCAGGTTTTTCTACAGCTACTGGTATTTAAGACAAAAAAAAATATGAAATATTTATAGAAACAATCAGAGCTAATACACAAAATTAGTCCCTAAATTGTATGTACCATTCAGTTTTTGTCCTGCAATATCAATCGTTGTCAATTACAGTAATTATGTTTGTAATATCACGGACCAAAATGATGGACTAGTTTGGTAATTTCAGAAACTAAAATGACGTTTGTGTAATTTCAAAAACAAATCAATCCATGCTCATAAACTCCAATCTTAAAAACAAGATATCCCGATTCACACAAAAAAAAATACTTTATCAAATTACCAACCATTGAGATCCTTTTAATCATTCCGTTTTGTAATAGTTTGATAAATTCAATAGCTAGTATGATACTTTTGTAATTTCAAACCAAATCGGTGTTCATAATTTCAAAGACTAATTCAGCCCATAAATCACCAAAAATCCTAAACACTACGATTAAACCCAATAGAAAAACCAAGCATTACCGTATTTACCAGTTTCCGTAAGGGTATCAGGCACCTCCTCCGTGCTGGCCTCGGACGCCGTTGACTTGCTCCCACCAGAAACGTCAAACTCCGGGGTGTCGTTTTGACAACGCTGGGTCTCCACGTCACTCCACATCCCTTGCAACGGCCTCGCGAATCGAAAATCAAAACCTAACCGCACATAACATTCATAAAAAGAGGAACAAAAAATACTGAAGATGAAAAACGATACATCCCGAAGCCGAAGGTCAAACGACAGTGCAATCTACCTTTCCTGGAAGCAGCAAAACAAGCGAGTAGAAGAGCGAGTGAAGTGCCGAAGCCCACAACTGCATAAGAAGGAAACACTGCAACTGCACGCAACACAAGTTCGAATCATACGAAATATAGAAAGAAAACCTAACGTAACTTAACCTACCTTTGTTGTCGGTACGGGCAGGAGCCTCCGGGAGGGCCCAACCGCGGAAGTCATCGGACTGGTCGGGGGACGGAGGCGCCCAAGAGAGGGAGGCGGAGAGGGGGCGGCGAGGGAGGGAGAAGAGGGGGCGGAGGGAATGGGGAAGAGAAGGGACGGTGGTGGGAAGGAAGAGACCGAAGGAAGGGGAGGATGTTGCGAACCACATTTTGGTGGGAACGAAGAATTAGGGTTAGGGTGGGTGTTAACTGATGAGGGAGATGCGATCGAGGGGGAAGTTTGCAACGCTGCGTTTTGGTGAAGGGAAGAGTGAGAGTGGAAGAAGCAAGACGGAGCAACTAAAGAATGAACACGGTGGCGGTGGTAACCTACAACTGTCACACCGCCGCTAGCTAAACCCAATGGCCATGAACGACACTCTCACCTTTCAAAACTGCTATGGCATATCTTTCTTGTCTTTTTTTCTATCAACAATTTTTCTTTTTTTTTATCAACAAATTTTTATTTTTATTTTGTTTATTAGCCTTCTTTGTTATTTTTCACTTCTGATGTTAAAGTAGAATCCATGTATATTGTGTTGATTACAAATACTTTTATAATCAAGAACAGATGAAATTAATTAACTCAATTTCATTTATACATATGGTCTTAAATTAAAATCTCTTGCTAATAGACCATAGAAGCATATTAATTATCTTATACTAGTGTAAGCATAAGCATGTGTTATTTTTCTTTATGACAAAAAAATATATAAATTATAACTATAAAAAGAAATATAAGTAATATTTACAATTTTATTGTAAATAGTTTTTATTTATTTTGTAAATAATTTTTATTTATTTAATTTTAAAATAGTTAAATTTAAAAAATAGGTTAAATAAAAGATGGTTTAAATTAAGAAAATAGTCACATAAAATATAAAATTAGAAAACATATGGAGACAGAAAAATGAAATTCACTCTATAAAAAAAAACTAATTTTCTTAAATAAATATATATTAAAATCTCTTGATATTATAGTAAGCATTATTGAACTTTGATAGCATGTTTATAGTTAAAAATTCATCAATAATTTGTTATTATATAAAAGTTTATTAGAAATAAAAATAAAGTAACATAATATAAATTAGAGGAATTACATCAAATTATAATAAAAATTATATTTCACGAAATATAGGCAAATTATACTTATTGTTAAGGGTGACAAAAATGGTCAAACCCAACCAAAAAAAAAACATATCAGGACGATCTTTGTAATATTCCGATTTAGGATGTCACATGTTAGTAAAAAAATGTTATTTAATTAAAATAAATACAACTCAAATAACATCACAATATAGTGAAGACATTTAAAACTTTATTTCATTATCATGAAATAAATAAAAGCAAGTGAAAATAATAATCAATCGCAGTACAAATATCGTATTAAAATTCCTCAACATAATTTATTTAAAAGAAATAACGTTTGAAAATCTCAAAAATAATTCTCCATTCGCCTCTCGATCTACACAGCATCAACATCGTCAACAATATTCGTTGTAACATCATTTGTTTCCGTATACAATACGATCATTGATCGTAGGTGGAAATCATCACCACAAATGCAAGGTGATCTAACATCAACATTCCAAAAACGCATATAATAATACACTTATTATAATACAATAATCTAATAAGGTATAAGTTCATTACATTATGCCATTTCACAACAACATACATTGTTAATCCAAACTCTTATATATCCTGATAAACCATGTCACTACCACCAACCATTCGTTATATGTTGTTTTTTGAACTTCAGCACACACGACATGTTCATCAAAATTGGACCTACGCACCAATATAGAACTTTTTGTTTACTAAAATGGGACCCACACACTAACACGGGGTTTTGCCTATTCACCAAAACAGGGATCACACATCAACACGAGACTTGTCTATTCACTAAAATAGGGTTTACACCAAAGCAAGAACTTTATCACATCACGGCTAAATAGTACATAAGACTACATACGATCCACCTCCTCAGCAACAATCAATACAACAATGTGTTTTATCAGACAACACTAAAGAAAACAATTAATCTTTTAAAAAATTTTAATATTTTTAAATTAGTAATCAATTACCAATAAGATGTAATAGATTACCAACTACATAAAAACGGCGTTCGAAATTGTAAACTATTAATCCATTTGGATCAAGTTGTAATCAATTATTATAATCTTTAATCGATTACACTAACCATTAATTCAAACTTTTGAACAATATAACCAGCTATACAATTCTAATTAATTACAATAATGTGTAATCGTTTATCAACGACACAATTCTAATCTATTACAATAATGTATAATTGTTTATGAACGTCTAAATTTTCTAAAACGTCCAATTTTTTTGAAAACTTACAACTCTTTCAAAAAAACTTGCAACTCTTCCAAAGAGACAAAAGGTTCAAAAATTTCACTATAAATACGAGTGCTCACTTCATAATAGATAAAGTTTTTTATATTATAAAATATATTACAAATAAAAACTATTGGCTAAAACAGTAGCAAAATTACTGAAAATTCTAATAGGTTCTTTAACTTTTATTATCTACTCTTATTTTTTATGAAAATTGTTCTATTAAGAGATGTTTTCTCTATGTGTAAAAGAAATTCAAACACGAAGTAAAAGAAATTCAAACACGAAGGAATGGTTCCTGAGGTGATTGGATTGGATGTTCATAATTTGTAAAAGACTTAAAAAATAGTGAAAAATCTCAAGTGGATGACTTGAGAACTAGATGTAGACAAAGAGAACTAGACGTAGACAAAAATTTAATCGAACCAGTATAAACTAAGTTTTGCGCTTCTTCTTTCCTCTCCTCTTTATATGTTTATTCTTTAAATGACTTATTAATAATCTTTCTTCATGCATCGATTATCTTAATAACAAGTTTAACTAAAGTTTTTTCTTATAGAAATTAAACAATAAAATTAGAAAGATAGAAAATTTGTTAACTTAATTCACTCCCCTCTTAAGTTAATTTCAAATCTTAGATTTATTTAATAATTAATTTCTTTTAAAAATGATATATAAAATCAATTATCACATTAAATGCGAATCTTACCTTAGAAGTCGATTGTTTGGAAATTGAATTAGATTTAAAGTTTATTTTTCAACAAATAATCAATTAAAAATATCGAATTTTATGAAAATATCTCTCATCAAACCTATTTATTTACAGTTTTGTCTCTAAGAAATCAAAAAATTTAAACATTGGTGTGTAATGGAGTTTATTAAGATGAGAAAGTGGTAGTATCTGAGTACAAAAGTTTGGTGTGAATGGTTTGATACTTAGGTGAAACAGCAGCCAAAATAACAAAGGCACTGAGTAGGGCAAGAACCAAACCTAAAGCATTAACCACCATGGACTCAGTGCTGTGCTTGGAGACATTTCTCATTGTTTGTAAGAATGTTACCTTCTCTAACAAACCAGTTTCTGCTGTTGCTATTGCCAATGCATAGGTGTATAGACCAAGAAACACATGCCATGGTAACACCCTTATCCTTACCCTGCGCCCTTCTCCTCGGTGCCAAAAGTTCAAGAACCCAATCACCCACTGTGTTTCCACAACAAATAATAAAACATCTATTATACATAACCACTATTTTCATTTTCATATATTTTAAATACTAATTATATATATTATAGATTTTATGAGCACACTCAAGTGAAATTTTTAGAATAATAATTCATGTAACTATTAGTGATCCATACAAACAAACCTACTTCATTTCAAAATAAGACTAAATTTGAGTGAGTTGTAAGATTAAATTAAACTTAATCCACTGTTATACTATATAAAAAGAGAATTTTACGGAATTAATTCTATAAGGTTGGATTAGATTCTAAAATACAACCTTAACATCATTACTACTCTTTTTTAATGTTTCAAGGAATTATTTTCCTATCAACATCACTATTATTATTTGATAATAATTGAAAACTTCTATGCAAACCAAAAACAAAAAAATACTAAAACTCAACCAATTTAAAGTATTTTAGTTTAACAAGAAACCTACAAAATTAAACAATTCAAATATATCTAAATTTATTGAAAATTGTAATACTCCTTATCCAATCACGAGCAAAAATTTTAAAGATTGGTCTTTTATTCTATTATAATAAATTGGCACAGAAGAAATTATAGAAGTGACAATAAAAGAAAAAGAGAAATGATATTTTGACACCAATTTTTAATACCATTTTAATACTAGACACGTGTCTAAATATGATTAGACGATTTGTAACTTAAAAAAATTGCCTATACTTAGCACCAAAAACCCAACAATCACTTGTTATCAAAAATCAACATAAAGAAGAAAGCCCACCTTCGAAATGCAAACAAATTGAAACTCATAATTGCTCGACAACGTTTTCCGACATATTCTTAGGTGAATGTGCATGTGTCCCCTTCCTAATATTATAATAATTCACTATCCTGTAGTGCTTCAACCTTACCACACCCTCTAAGAGGAGCCATTATTTCCTTAATTTAAAATTATTATAAGATGGTTGATTTACATGACAACAAAATAAAAATAAAATAAAATAGTGATTATTACTGTTGAAGTACGTATATCTAAATACAAATTATTTAACTTTTATAATGCATTACCTTAATAGAATATGCTAATGTACCCAAACATCAAAGTTTGATATATTAAAGAGGTTTGCAGTTATTACTTTTTATCATCAAATTCCAATGGAGTTTTATTTTGAAATTACAATAAAGTAAAAAATAAGATACCATTTCACAGCTAAAGAAACATTTTCTCAAATTTAACGCATTTTTTTATTGCCCGTGAAGTATCTCCGATGAATTTATTTTACCGAAAAGGAAAACATAAAATGCAAAAATATCTTCTTTGATGTTACTAAAAGCTTTTTGAGTAAAAATAATATAACATACATTAATTCATTTGACACACATATAAAATGATCTAAAAATAGTAAACTTTTATAATTTTTTTAAAAAAAATAAAAAAAATAATATCAAATAAATATTAAAAAATTATGTGCGTTAAAATACCATTTCTTAAAATACAACCTCTCATATATAGCGAAAGCACTCAAACTGAATGGCAACGTCTCTTACTTTTTTCCTAAGAGAGTCAAAAGAGAGTAGGACCACAATGCCATTTATTGTCAACCACCACCTATGTTATCAGCTACTTAGTGCCAAGGATAACAACATTTAAAAATTATCCAAATAAAGAAAAATTGTTAAAAGCTTTAAACTAAACTAAACTAAAAGGTTATTGATTTCATAATGTTTAACTTTCTTCATTTAGATTACTGAAACAAGACAATAAATGATAATAAGAAAGGAAATAAATAGTGCAGGAAAATGAATATGTAAGAAATGTTGAAAGAGGAAGTAGTAAATGCAAATATGCAAATATGCAAATACCTGGGCTGCAAAGAGGGAAACGCAAACCAAACCCATCCATGAATGGAGGCTAAAGAAATTAGCAACAATCCCATCTTTTCCCTGAAACCTTGTCCAAATCCCAAAGATCCCACAAGCCAAAGCCACCCCTTGAAGCCACAAATGCACCAATTTCTTCAACCCTCTTGATCCAGGTAACCACCTGTGAACCAAAATTGCTGCATACCAAAACCCACAAACCAGCAAAAGCTAAGCTAAGGCAGCTTCTTTTGAGGTGAAAAGTAACAGAAATTGAAAATAAAATTATAAGAAAAGGTGTACCTTCTCCGCTTAACAGAATGAAGCCGATGACCATGAGGAGAGGGTGAAGAACCTACAAAGAGAGAAAAAGGAAGTTGAGTAGGTGTTTTTGGAAGTGTTGATGGAGGAAGAAAGAAGAAGTGTGTGTGAGTGTACTGCATAGAGAAGGTCTTGTTGGGAGAGTGAAGGAGTGAGGAAGCTAGATTTGAAGGCAAGGGCCCATATGAGAACAAGCACTGCCACTGCAAGACCTGCAACTCTAGCCAAGAAGAGGAGAGCAAGGACTGAGGGAGAATACACACTGCCCATAACAACTCACACTCGCTCTTGCCGACACTACACCTTTTTCATTTTTAAAAACTTCCTTTGGGTGAACTAGGTATCAATGCACCAACACTTCCAAAAATATTTCTCCATTGAACACGTCTCATTATTTTATTAATTTATTTAAATTTATGTTTAAAAAATATTTGAAATAGACGAATTACATACTGTCACATATGTTTTATCAAAAGGTTGTTAAAAAAACTTTTTCCAAAAATAAATATCTTCTCAAATAAGATTTTTTTTTAAGAGATGTAATTAAGTTTTTGATAGGAAATAATATATTTGATTATGTCTTAACTAATTGATATATTCTTTCCTTAATTATAGAATCTAGATATTTTCTATATACTATATATTGTACACTGGTTACTCTTTCCAAATCAATAAAAACATATTTGTTACAATCCTTACATGATATCAGCCTAATTTCGATCCTTCCTTATCCTTTCTTCTTTTCTTTTCTTCCCTGTGGCTAATACTGATGGTGCTTTTTCTTTTAACACCATGATTCACATGTTAAACACACGTCTCATCTCAACCAATTTCATTCTCTGGCGTTGTCAGCTCCTTCCTCTTCTCGAAGGACAGCCCTTTATGGTCATATTGATGACTCAATCATAACTCCTCCTGCGAAATTGCCTACTGCTGATGGATATTTGACGGTCCCTAATCCAGCCTTTATCACATGGAAACAACAAGATCAAAGACTTGTAAGTCTTCTTCAGGCCTCCCTTACTGAAGAGACTCTAGCTGAAGTACTGCACTGTGACACTGCACAGCAGATCTGGACCACTCTTGAATCCCTCTACGGTGGTGACTTCAAGCAAAGAGAAATTGGGATCAGAGATCAACTATTGCACCTTACAAAAGGCTCATCCATTGTTAGGGAGTTTTCCAAAACATTTCGAGGCTTCTGTGATTAACTCAGCCTTATGGGTAGACTAGTGGATGATTTAGATAAATTACATTGGTTTTTACGGGGTTTAGGTCCCACTTTAACTAGCTTTGGTGCATCTCAATTAGCCATGCGACCACTGCCTGTGTTTTGTGATCTTCTTTCTGCTGTCGAGAGTTTTGAAATGTATTTACATGTCGTTGAATCCACTCCCTCTCAAGCTGCTTTTAATACTACTACTCAATGTTCCTCTCAATCATCCAATACACGTTTTCCATCTGGGTCGCATTCTTTCTCAAATGGCAAAACAGGTCGTGGTTACCAACACTCAGGTCGTGGTGGTCGCAGCAGAGGACGTCGTCCTATCTATTGCCAAATCTGTCGAAGAGAAGGTCATTATGCCACATCTTGCCATCAATGTTATGAATGTGGCCCACCTCAATCTACCAATCTTGCTGCATCATTTGCGAATTCTTGCAATCTATCAAATTCAAACGCGTCTGATTGGAACCTTGATATTGGAGCTTCAACACACATGACAACAAACTCATCTGATTTAGACTCAATTGAGCCTTATTCTGGTAATCACACAGTTACTGTTGGAAATGGTCATGCTCTCCCCATTTCCCATATTGGATCTCATCGTTTGACAAATATTTTAAACCCTCTTGATATTCTTGTTGTACCTGGACTCCAAAATAATCTCATTTCAATTAGCAAACTTACACGTGACTTTCCTATGGATGCTATATTTACTGACACATCTTTTCTGCTTCAGCAAAGGGGTACAAAAAAAATTTTAGCCAAAGGGAGGCGTGAGCATAACTTATATGTATTGAAGCATGGTCAAAATGTTTTTGTTTCTGTTTTAAATTCCAATAAGCTATGAGGATCATTTGAATTGTGGCATTATCGTTTGGGTCATGTTCACTTTGATACTATTTCCCATTTAAGAAAAAGAGGTCTCTTGTCTTTATCTTCTATTTTACCACCTCTTTCCATTTGTGACTCTTGTGAATTAGCTAAAAGCAAAAGACTACGTTATTCCCTAAATGAGAAACGCGCATCGCATGTGTTGGATTTAATTCATTGTGATTTATGGGGACCTGCTCCTATTTGTTCAAAATTTGGTTTTCGATATTATGTGATTTTTATTGATGACTATTCCAGATTCACTTGGTTATATCCAATGCGCCTGAAATATGATTTTTATGATGTATTTGTCCAGTTCAAGAAATTTGTTGAAAATCAGTTTCATCCAACTATAAAAGCATTCCAAAGTGATGGTGGCACCGAATTCAACAATAACAAAGTCAAGACCTTGCTGAATGAAACTGGAATTCTTCATCTTATGTCTTGCCCTCATACACCAGCCCAAAATGGTAGAGCTAAACGCAAACATCGTCACATCACTGAAACGGGCCTTGCAATGCTTTTTCATTCACATCTCCCTGCTCATTATTGGCTACATGCTTTTTGTTGTGTTATTTATGTCATAAATCGGTTACCGACCACTCTTCTAAATGGTGTTTCTCCATTTGAGACCTTATATAATACTCCTCCTAATTATGCATACTTTCATCCTTTTGGCTGTCGAGTTTATCCTTGTCTTCGTGACTATGTTACTAACAAATTGTCTCTTCGCAGTGCAGCTTGTATTTTTCTTGGATACAGCAGCAACCATAAAGGATTTCAATGTTTGGATCCTTCAACCTCCCGGTTATACGTAACAAGACATGCCAAGTTTGATGAACTTTATTTTTCGTGTTCAAAAACAGGAACTATATCTCCAATTTCCGGATTGGGTTTTTCTTCATTTGCTGAACCAGTCTCAACACCTGAAATTCCTGCTCCAGCTCCTACACCAGCTTCTTCTTTGCCACTATCCAAAGAAACTATGCACTCACCAACCATACCTCGTGGTCTATGTCCCGCTGAAGATACTTATTCAACTGTTGTTTCCATGCCTGATACTCAACCATAAATACATCGTAGTGCCCAGTCTACTCATCCTATGGTCACACACGCCAAATCAGGTATTTTTATGCCTCGTCATTTTGCTGACATTACCACCTACCAACCATCTTCTCTTCTTTATGCTCTGCTCACCACTTCCACACCCAAAGGGTTCAAATCCGCTGCCAAACATCCTGGTTGGTTGGATGCTATGCATAAAAAGCTCATGGCCCTACACTCCAACAATACTTGGGATCTTGTCCCACGCCCATCCAACACCAACATTGTAGGATTCAAATGGGTGTTTCGCACCAAATATCTTTCAGATGGGTCAATTGACAAATTAAAAGCACGGTTGGTTGCACAAGGCTTCACTCAAACACTTGGTCTTGATTATGATCACACCTTCAGTCTTGTTGTTAAAGCTGCCACTGTTCGTGTCATTCTCACTCTAGCAGTAATGAATAATTGGCCTCTTCATCAATTGGATGTCAACAATGCATTCTTGAATGGGCACCTGACACATCCTGTCTATATGGAACAACCTCCTGGCTTCGTTGATCCTCGATACCCAAATCATGTTTGTCGACTTCGGAAAGCTCTTTATGGCCTCAAACAGGCCCCTCTTGCATGGTTTCAATGATTCAACTCGTTTTTGCTCAGTCTTGGGTTCCTCGGAAGCAAGGCATATCCATCTTTATTTGTCTACCACAACACTGCTGCCACTCCCTATATACTTGTTTATGTTGATGACATCATTTTGACATGGAATAATAATTCTTTAATTAAAAAACTTTTGGCAAGGTTCAAAACAGAGTTTGCTATAAAGGATTTAGGTAATCTAAATTACTTTCTTGGTCTCAAGGTCCACTACACTACCAATGGTGTCTTTCTTAGCCAGACCAAATACGCACAAGACATTTTATCTAGGGCCCAGATGTTGGATGTCAAACCGACAGCCACACCGCTCTAACCTGCTATTCAACTAACAACCACAGGATATCCATTCTCTGATCCCACTCAATATCGCTCTCTCGTTGGTGCACTCCAGTATCTCACTATAACTCGTCCTGACTTGTCCTACTTGGTAAATTTGGGTAGTCAGTTTCTTCAAGCTCCAACAAATGATCACTTTCAAGCAGTTGAACGCATCCTTCGATATGTCAAGGGCACCATGTCCTATGGCCTATCCTTCACCCGTGGAGCTTCCCTTAATGTTCTTGGATACTCGGATGCAGATTGGGGTCGATGTATTGAGACTAGGCGATCAACCTATGGTTATTCTATCTTCTTAGGCGGAAATCTCGTCTCATAGAGTGCTAAGAAACAACCAACCGTAGCTCGATCAAGTTGTGAATCAGAATATAGAGCCATGGCTAATGCAGCAGCTGAACTAATATGGATTACTCATCTTCTACATGATCTGCATATTTCCTATCAAGCGCCAACTCTTCTTTGTGACAACAAGAGTGCTATATTCCTCTCCTAGAATCCGGTGGCTCACGCGCTAAACATATTGATATTGATTATCACTTTGTTCGAGAGCTTGTTCTATCTAACAAACTCATCACTCAATTAATTCCTTCTGATCTCCAGCTAGCAGACATATTCACTAAAAGTCTGCCTCGACCATTGTTCCAGTTCTTCAGAGCCAAGCTTCACGTTGGACCAAATCCCACGCTTTGCTTGAGGGGGATGATAGGAAATAATATATTTGATTATAGTTTACCTTATTTAGTTTCTGCATAATTGATTCTGTCTTGAATAATTGATATATTATTTCCTTAATTATAGAATCTAGGTATTTTGTATATTCTATATATTGTACGCTGGTTACTCTTTCCAAATCAATAAAAACACATTTGTTACATATACTTAAATAAATTTTATATTTTTAAGGGTTAAATATGTTTTTGGTCCCTTAAGTGAAAATTGAAATTAGTCCCTTTTCAAAATTTTGGACTAATTTAGTCACAACTTTAGAAATGTATGAATTTAGTCTTTTTAACCAAAATTTGTTAACTTTATTTAATGTTTCAGACACATTTCTTAGTTAACATTGAAGAAAAAATGTGTCAAACAGTGTAAACAACCCAAATGTTATCATGAAATGTGCTTGAAACATCAAATAAATCTAACAAAATTTAGTTAAAAGGACTAAATTCGTACATTTCTAAAATTGGGGGATTAAATTAGGCAAAAGTTTTGAAGAAGGACAAATTTCAATTTTTAATGTATATGTTACTTTTTTAATATTTAAGATTTTAGCTAAATATTTGTCATTAAAGTACTTTTTTTTTTGTTTTAAATAAGAATATATTGAATAATACGAAACTTTCCATATAAGTAATGTTGTAAACCTACTAGAGGAGAAAAAAAAATAAATGGATGCATCTAAGTTAATAATGTATAAATTATATATATACACGTGTATGTAAAATATGTTTAAGGAATAAATAAGGTGTTATATTTTTTTTTCTTCTAAAGTGAATATATAGAATTGCATTAAAAATAATATAGGACGTCACAACTATGACTCATTGTGACATACCGGATATTCTGGAGTTGGAAAATTCAGTATATCAAACTTTTAAGGTGGAACAACAATTAAAGAGAACATGGGTATGGATTTATGACCATATTTTATATTTAATTTTAAAATTTTAGTAGAATAATTGTACCTAAATAATTGATTTGAATAAGATGTGTGATGATTAGTTTATCGAGTTTGGGAATTAAAGAGGTGTAAAGGCGTAAAATGTAATTAAACGAGTTTTTGCTATTAATTAAAAATGTACTTTGATTGATGGTAAGAATTTCAACTATAATTAATTGAGAATTTACTTTGATTAATTAACTTTTAATTTGGTTAGGGGATTTAAGAATAGAGATGATTAAACACAATAGGATTTAATTCAGAATGTACTTTGGTTGAATTCATTGTGAATAATTTAGAAAGGTCTTCCATTTGATTGAGAATCTATTTTGGTTGATTGTATGATCGCTCTCAAGTTAATTGAGAATATACTTTAACTAATTATCTTATTGGAAAAAATTGTAGAATTATCCTATTTCATTATAATTGTTTCTATGTTTTCTACTTGTTCTTCACTTAAGCTCGAACATTCTTCAAACATTAATTCCATTAACATCACTTTTTTTCTTGAGCATTACATAACATTCATAAGAGTCAAATATTGAAAAACAATTTCGTATTCGTTGGGAGACGACTCAAAGTTACTTTAACCATATCTACTTTCTTTACTACTAACTTGGCAATACTCAAGTTTCCTTAGTATTAATTTGATAGCTTCAACAACATCGTATCAAATTTGGCACCGTTGCAATGGAATACGGTTAGTATTTTGAATATTTTGAATATACTCTGGTTAGGAAAGACTTGGTGTTTAAGTTTTCCATTGGAATGCACCTCTCTTTTCTGGGAGTAGAACCAAAGAAAGTCTTACTTATTTCTTATTTGAAATCTTTCTCTAAAGTAAGAACAAAAGAACAAAAGAAAGAAAAAGAAGTCAAGAACAAAGAAATAAAGATTTTACGTGAGTTGTTCAACGCTCGACCTTGAAATTAGTTTAAACAATAAGTTCTTTTCAAGTGCTCTTTAGTAGTTACGAAATATTTGTTGTAACGTTTTAATAAAACATAATTTTTAATGGAAAGTCGTTTAAGATAGGAAGGTCTTATATTAAGAATAAAATTGCAACTGTAGGTTTTGTAAGAGAAACATTTAGAGAGAATAAGACAGTAAGTGCATAGTTATTCTTATAATGGTTCACTCCAATTGAGTTATGTCCAGTCTCTTTTAACACCTTAGAGGGCTCCATTATAATCTTCAACAAGATTATAACTGAGTATTTTCACCACTTATGGTATCCCTAGGCACTCCTGGTATCCACCTGATACACCGACTAATTGACTTTCACTCACTCCTGGTTGGCTAGTATTCTTCACCACTTCTTGTATCTCTAGACGCTTCTGGTATCCATCTGATACACCATCTAGTTAAGTTTTACTCACTCTTGATTTCCACTAGACAATCCTGGTATCAACCTGATACGCTGCCTAGTAATCCTTAAGTCACTTGAGTTAATCAACAAGTGTTTGGATTTTCTTCAGAATGTACAATTAATCAGATTGCTTACAAGTCTTACATGATTACTCTCACATAGAGGATATATGTTCAATACAATACAATTTATACACTCGCCGAGTGTTTTTCTTTTTTCTCTCTTGTTACAATAGTAAGCTTATATTACAATGAAGCTTAAGAGTCTTTCTAGACTTGAGATTTTTCTCTTCTCAGATATTCTCTTGCTTGATGTTAATGAAGGTTCACAAGGACTCTCCTTTCTCTTGCTTGACGTTAAGGAGTGCTAGGAAGGTAAGATGATGGTGCCCGTTAGTGGTTAATTGCATTGTAAAGGTTGACGTTGGGGTATGAAAGCAATCAATTGAGTAGGGAGGTAGGCGGGTGAACCACTCTAGAGTTGCCTCTCTCAAAGTTGTCAGGAATGCCTTGCACATGACAACATCGTTAGTCAAGTAGAGACTTACTTGAGTGATGTACACGATAACATGCTCATTAGGGTCGGTGTTGTCATCATAAAGGTCTAGGGTGCAGGGCCTTCCACTGCTTAGGGAGTGAGGCCTCTGTGATGCCATTAATGAAGTGGCGTCGACAAGCACCTCTTGTTACTAAGGAGGCATTAATTGCTCCTAAAGTCTAATGACCACTTCTCCTTCATTTTCCTTGATTGTACACTGGTACGACGAGACTTTATGTTTCAAGATTTCAAGCCTTCAATCTTAGAAATACCCGTCTTCTCCAAACTAAATTAGAATTGTGTTTGTAGAAAACATTTTAATATCTAAATCAACCAATTATATCAATTGATAATAAATACGATAATTAATGAACGTAAATTATATACGTTATAAAATATACTGTCTATATTACTTTTATAGACCGTTACCTACATAGACCTAGGTCTCGTGATGTAATAACTTTTTAATCTTAAATTATTATAGTTAATGATGAATTATTATGAATAGTAAGTACATAATGTTTGTCTCGTACATGCTAGTACATATGGACTTAAGTGACACATATCTATTCGGTTAGAAAGAAATTTAAATTGTAATGGAATTTTTTGTATTGATTGAATTAAAAGGCAGAAACATGACAAAAGCATTAACTGAGAGAAGGTACCAGACATGCAGAAATCAAATTACTAAGAAACAGGCATAATTTCGGAAAATTTTTTCTTGCTGAGCACACTTCATTTTTTTATACTCTGGATGGCATATTATTCATAAAATTTTACCTGTATATTTGTGGCATAGGTCAGAATTAGATTTTTCTGATAGTCAAATTCCGACCTCCATTGTTGACGTGGATGGCCAGAAAGTCAGTTAGAATTCGAATATTGGAAAATCGAATTAAGTTGGATTTTTTGTTTTGTTTTTGGAATTATTTTAAAATAAAGATGAAAATTAAATTTAAAATAAACCGAGGTAAGAAAAATTATTGTAGCAATATTTTTTAGTTGTTGTAATTTTTGTAAAAAAAAAAAAATTAGAAAATGCATATTTATTTGTTTAAATAAATTTATTTAATAATAATTATGAGGTTGAATGTTCAAAAATTAAAAATAAGTAATTACTTTATTGTATTTATTCATAAATTTTTGGTTTTTAAAATAAGTTAATAATAGATGTGTAGTAAAATAAGAATAAAACATAAGATGATTTAAGATATTTGATTTGAATTAAATATGAGAAATCTATATTTATATAGTTAAAATAATTTATAAAGAACAATTTTGTAATAACTTTATGAAGAATAAGATAATTAGTTTTATTTATTGTAAATAAGAAATATGAAAATTTTTATTATTTTTTTTTATTTAAATATTTAAATGCAAAAATATGATTTTTAAGAATTTATAGTTTTTGTATTAATTATTTAAATGTGAAGATGTATACAGAATGTAAAACATATTTGGAAGAAATAAAGTAGTAGTACATGTTGGGAATCCTAGTGTGAGTGAGTCTAAGTCTCACATTCGATAGAAATGAGAAAGTGGAGGATTATATAAAAATGAAAGACCCATTAACCCATTGCCTTAAGGTTTTGGGTAAAGAGTGGTGTTGATCCCTTATGTGGTTGAGCTCAGATCTCATTGGTATTGTGTCTCCCCAATAAACCTCCTCTTTGATAAACCCAACAGTAGTATCAGAACCGATGGTTTGTCTTGGTGACCAGCTCAGACGAGTATAATGATTCCTATACCGAAAGTCTTCATGGCAAAGGGTATTCAGGTAAGCAAGTTGGAAAGGGCTACTCGTGGTTGTGGTTGGTTGGGAATGCTTCCTCTAGAGGGAGAGTGTATCTATGTGGAAGGGACTCACTCTTGAGGGAGAGATTGTTGGGAATCCAAGAGCGAGTCTAAGTCCCCAACAATACATAATGAAAATTGATTTAAAGACTATACCTATAGGACAAAGTGGTAAGAATGCATGAATTTCTTTTTTTTTTTACATTCTTATGTATGATCCTATTGGTATTATATCGACGATGTTACCTATAGTGTCATAGTATCTCGAGACTCTTATTTGAATCATATCAAGTTTGGAAGTTAGTGTATTGTATATGTTTGAGATTATCTTGACTAACACATGAGATAATGTATCATGCTTATATGACATCATGTCTACCTATAATGCTAAGATTAATGGTTCACATATGACCGAGAGCATCTTGGCCACATTGCATTTTAGGATCATCTCGAGCACCTTTGAATGCATACTTGATATCATTCCATACAAATTAATTATGGTAATGATTTGGTCTAGGTCTGATAAGGTAATATCCTGTAAACCCAAAATAAATAACATTGTTCACAAGGTATGATGTGAATCCAACTAATAACGGTGATGTGTCACTTTATGCAGTTTTTAAGTAATTAGTTTATTTAAATAATGTTCACTACACTATCAGCACACACAACTCCTACTGACAATTACATCCTTTTATTCAAAACTTTCACTGAATTCTCCAGATTATAAATCTTCTTCCTTTACGTGATAATTGTAGCATTACTTTCATCAACGTTTTCTTCATAACACTACTTGAAATAGTTATAAAACATGACATTAGAAGATCTACTATATTATTCATAAAAAAAAGCTTAAAAGTCAATGATAATTACCAACACATAAATCCAATAAAAATAACAAAAAATGATATTATTCATAAAACTTTATAATGATGACATTCTCAAAATTGTCAAACAATATTATTTGAAGTTTTTGTCATTTTGATTAGTCTCATGTCACCACAATTGCATATGAAAATTATTCCAGCTCCCCTTGAACCATTACCATGTGATGAATGAAAAGTTCATTGACCCCACCACGACTTCTCTCAGAGGAGGTTTTTCCTTAAGGAAACAATTTCACCAAACAACAAAAAAAACCCAGCCCTTTCTTCCCTTTTCAGAAACAAAACCCTAATCCTCAAACAACAGACTCAAATACCTTTTCATCATTGAAACCACTTTCAATTATCACATATATACGTCAACCTTCATTTAAATTGTCATTTATCTGAAAAAGTTATACTTTATTTATTCATAACTCATGTGAACACAATATTGTTAATGATTTAGATATCATCATAAAATATATCAAATTAAACAAAAATTATAAAAGTTAAAATATTTTAAATATATAAAAAGATTGAGAACCACTTTAAATAAATAACTGATAAACATAAGATTTTTTTTATCCTATTGACATCAGGATATCTGCATAACGCTATTTCATAATTTAAATGAAATAAAGAAAAATCATCACAGTGCAGTGTCCGCTATCACCACTAACCTCTAAATATTAGCTAAACAGAAGTTAGATAAAAAGAAAACATGCCACGTGTAGGTTATAGAAACCTTGCAGTGATACAAAAGGTCCACGACATGTGATGATGCAACATAACAATTATGATTGCAATCAAATTTTTATACTTAATACCTTACAAAACAAAAATTTTAACAAAGTTTAATAACGAAGAAGTCAAACTAAAGGCATGACCAACTTTATATAAAATTTGTAAAAACTAGTTAAGAAGTAAAAGAAATATTTAATTAATAAAAATTAAAGATTATAAAAAGTATCTTTAATTATAAAAATAATATAAAATGATAATTATTATTATTATTTTTATTAAAAAAACTTCAACAAGTTATTTAAAAAGTGCAGAAGTAATATGGTAAAAGTATTTAAATTTCTTTAAATCTTTCTTAATGTGCCGAAACAAGAGTATATGACAATTTCCGTGCTATTAATTTCAAATCAGGTCATACAAACATGAAATATTTCTTAATTCCAATATTTCTGAAACCGCATGTACAGTATTACATAGCATCAGAGTTGCTTACTTCTTACTCACTACCTTATGTTTTTCCTGAATTTAAAATAAAATATGCACCTATTGTAAGTTGGATTTTTCTGATGTCCTGTGCTTCTGACTTTAACTTTTGGACTTTAATTTAGACTATTGCATACACATACCAAGAAGAAGATATCACTTAAAGTGATTCATTACAGAGTCAAGAACTTCAAATAAATTGAAACTTTCTGGTCAAACTCTGATTTAAAGCATTACAAGTGTAAATGTGATGGACATGGTGTCACTAATCAAATATTCAAAATAATTAGTCTGTTCCACTGCATATTTTATAAAGGTTAAAATCAGAAGTTTGGTAGTCAAATATAGATATACACTTCTTTATTATAACATCTTATTTATTTTATAATAACGATTTTTCCACACACTTAAATTTTTAACATTTATTTAATATTATTTTTATTTTTTTACTTTCTTCTTTTCTAAAAAAATACAAAATTTTATATTTTTATGATCATTTTATTTTTATATCTTATGTCAAATGAAAGTAAAAGTATATCATGATACTGTTTTTCTTAAAAACCACGTTAGCACTTGATATGATTGTATTAGGTTTTTTTTATTTGATCCCTTTAAAAAAAAAGCATTATATCTAAAAGGAAAATGAAGCACTAATTGTTGATTTGCATATGAATTGTTATAGATTTAATATAAATTATAAATAAAATAAATTTATAAATTAATTTTATAGAGTTGAATTGACAGTAATTCTATTCTTGAAATATATATGTCTTAACATAAAAAATATATTAAATATTTTATACTAATAGAAAATAAAACAAATTTATCATACACAGTATAAATTTGACCTTACTTTAATGTAAAATTCTATCAAACCTGAACCAAACGGTGTGATTTAGTAAGATGCATCGGTCATCTACTAGCATATGCTTTCTTGCTATGTAACAACAATGCAAAATATTCAACTAATAGTTATTTAAAAGAATGTTTCTAGGTTAATTTTAACGATAATTTTATGAAGCAAATGACAGGATTACTTGGCTTCATCCCAAGTCACAATCACAATCTGAGTTTCTCAAGCAATGTTTAGAGATAATTACTAAGAACATTACGTGTTGGGTTTGGGTATTATAATTGATCATATCACTTCTTTTGGCTCTAACCCAATCATAATCATTCAAACACTTTATAAATTACTTGTGCCGCTAGCAGTTTGGCATGTTTTGTAATAACAGTATACGAAATTGGAATAAAAAAGAAATGAAGACAAGTTCAATTCCACCCATAAAAATGGTCTTAATTGTAAAAAAAAGTGAATTTTAAATCTAATTCAATTCACAAAACCAATTTATAAGGTGAAGTTTGCACCCACTTATATATATATTAGGCTTATGTCTAGTCAATATATATATATATATATATATATATATATATATATATATATATATATATATATATATATATATATATATATATATATATATTAAACGTAAGACTAGACATTAATAGGTAGTCTGATAATGACCTGATAGTAAGTGAAACAATGTGTCTAACAAACAACAAATATAACATAGACTCTGACCATAACTCTGATACCATGTTAAGAAGTGGACTTTAAGTCTAACTCAACCTCCACAAAACCGATTCCTATAAGTTAAATTCCCCTATAAAAATGGTCTTAATGTCAATCCAAACAACGATTCTTTTGTAATTCTCAATAACTCGCAAATTGAGCATCTTTATTTCCTCGCAAAACATGAGCAGATATATAAGGACAAGAAGAATCCTCTAGGCCAATGACAAAGGGATCCTCTTGTTATTTTAGCATTGCAATTGTCAACACCAACCACTACTGTATTATATATATGCTCAAGCCTTTTGAAGGTAAAACCACAAAGGGTAATAAACTCTGCATAAAGCTATTTGCAATAAGAATGGTGGGAGGCATGAAGATGGAGTTTTGTTGCAAGGACTTGAAGGTGGGAAAATGTGAGGGAGAAAAAGTAGTAGATGGGGAAACCATGCCCTTGGTGCTAGAACCTCCTTCACCTACCAAGAGTGACTTGAAATCCTTGCTCTTGGCTCTGGAGAACAACAAAGACTGGTTTGAGCAAATGATAATCAAGAACAGTGCTGTTCTCCTCAGAGGTTTTGATGTCAGAAATGCTGAGGACTTCAATGAAATCGTAGAAACATTTGGGTGGGAAGACATTCGTTATGTTGGACCAGCACCTCGTACACATATCTACAAAAGGGTGTGGACTGCAAATGAAGGACCTCTCTCAGAGTTCATATACTATCACCATGAAATGGTTCTGGTAAGTCAACTATACATTCACATTAGCACCATCACGTGTCATGCACTTAACCAGTTTCTTGATATCAATATCATATTATCATTTCTGATAAGCACTTTCAAACAGATTTCATGTATTTTTGTTTGCAACTCTAATTTCTGTTGTACTATAAAAAATCTGAGATCTTGTTTGACCCAATGATTTTCATCAGTTAATCTGATAATCAATCTGTTTGACCAGGTAGAAACAAAGGTTGTATAGACATAAAATTATGTTTATAAATAATATCACTAATAGACAATGTTTGACAATATTCTCTGCATATTCTTCTTTTCCTGATATTAAAATATTTTGCTTAACTCATCCTTCGTACGTTTGCACACACTATGATTGGGGCAGAAAGTGATGATGTGATGAGAAACTAGCAGTCTGGTTATTTAATAAAAATATTTAAACTGGCATTGTATCCTTGAATAGCAAATGTCTATTTTGGAAAATGTATCTTTAAAAATTAGAATTGGAAGCTAAACGATCAACACTATAATCTCAATGAAAAGAATGCTAATAAAATTTGTGATTTGATTTCCAGATCAAGGAATATCCCAAGAAAGTGATACTCTTTTGTGAGATACCTCCTCCTGAAGGGGGAGAGACCCCTTTTGTTCCAAGCTTCAAAGTGACAGAAAGAATGATGAAAGAGTTCCCAGAAGAGGTGAAGGAGATGGAGGAGAAGGGTTTGAAGTATTCATTTACAGCTCGTAGTACTCAGAATGATAACTCCTCCATGAGAGGTAGAGGTTGGGAAGATGCCTTTGGGACCTCAGATCGCAAAGTAGCTGAGGAAAGGTGTGTTCTTCCTTCAAATGCCAACACAGAATATGAACTAGTTTTGTACATGCATACATGTTCCAAGACTATTTGATCCCTTTCAATCTACACCGTGATACATCAATAACATGTTGCATAAAGATTGCTTCATTATGTAACATAATGAGTAAATGAATAGGAAAATGATATTTTAACACCAATTTTTCACACCATTTTCACACTGCACACGTGTCAAAATGTGCATTCATGCTGTGAATTATGAATGTCAACTATGAATGTAAAAACTTAAACACAGAATCCAAAGAAAATCTCTATTTGGGTGATTGAACCTTACTTACAAGATTTGATTGAAAAACTGTTGCAGAGCAAAAGCTCTAGGAATGGAGATGGAGTGGCTTCCAAATGGGGGGGTGAAGACAATACTTGGACCAAGAAATTTAACAAAGGTATTTGAAGGAAGGAAGGGAAGAAAAATGTGGTTTAACACATTGGTAGGGATGTATGGGAAGGAGCTTAGCTCAGCAATGATGGCTGATGGAACAGAGATTCCAGAACATGTAGTAAAAAGATGTGAAGAAATAATTGAAGATGAGAGCATACAGTTCAAGTGGGAGAAAGGGGATGTTCTCTTCTTTGATAACTATGCTTTGCTTCATGGTAGAAGGCCTTCCCTTCCTCCAAGGAAAGTTCTTGTTGCCACATGCAAGTAATTGGATATTATAGTATTCAAATTATATGCTAAGAGAGGATAAAAGCTATGAATAAGTTTGTCATTTCACCAATGTATCACAAGTAAAAAGCAGTATATGCATCATTTCTTGAATAATTACTTCTCTGCAGAACCTACTTATAAAGCACCACCAAACCAAATAATTTGTGAATATTAAGTTGTATACAAAATTGTTAGAATATGTTTGAATGATTATATGTCAAGCAGAGTAATATATATATATATATATCAATAACGAGAAATGAAAAATCACACTTTTTCATTTTTTTTTCAAACACTTTATATTATTATGTTGTGACTAAAGTCTCCAAGGGGATTCCTATCTCCTAACAAGGGCATTGTGTGTTTTTGACCAAGTGATATAATTTATTAGGAATTTTTTCAGAGAAGGGTATTTAATCTAGTTTCTCCTTTTTAAGGTGCAGAGTCTTTTAAAAGTTGTTTAAATACACATTTACAGGATAAAGTAAGAGTGAATTTTTAGAGAGAGATGGTGAGGCATTATTTCAGATTTATCTTCAAGTTTTCCAAGGAGAAGTAATTTGTGTTCTCCTCCCTTTATATGCTTTTTTGAGAAAAAAGACGGAGAAGATTGCTAACTTCCTTTTCTCCAACTCAATGACTTTCTCTCGCATATTTTCATGTTACTAGAAATGGCGTAGCTAGTTCAATGGTTCAATATTAGGATTAATAGTAAAAATAATAAATATGGTGGTAATAATTAAAATATCATAAGGGTGGTTATTATTGATGTACATTATTGCTAATGTATTGACGATATAATTTGTTATGATATGAAATAAAGACAATAAAAATTATGGTGATAATAATTATTAGTTTTTTCATGAAAAAAAGAAGACAGGAATAAATAAAAAAGGAAAATGATATTTTAACACCAATTTTTGACACCATTTTGGCACTGGACATGTGTCAAAATGTGGTTGGATGATTTCAAATTAAAAAAACTGAGGCAAGGACATATTTAGAAGGAAAAAACCAAAGTTTTTTTTTTTTAATTTGAAATCGTCCAACTACATTTTGACACACGTGTGCAGTGTCAAAATGATGTCAAAAAATTGGTGTTAAAATATCATCTTCCAATAAAAAATTATGGTGATAATTTGTGATGATATGGGGAAATGAAAACTATAGTAAAGCCAATAAAAACTATGGTGGTAACAATTATTAGTTTCTTCAACAAAAACAAAAGGTAGGAATAAATAATTTAGTCTTACAGCTAAAAGTGAAAACTATATTTCATTTAAAAGTGCTTTACTTAAACAATTTTCTTCATAAACTCGTATAGAAAAGAAATAGAGATTAAATGAGTAAAATTCTCATTATTTAAAGATAACTTGTATATACAATTTTTCTAAAAATTTGTTTTAACTTGACTATAAATCAATTTTCACTTGTAAGGAATATTTTCCTTTTCATATTATTTTATTATCAAACAAGTTTTCATCGTAAAAACATAACTTGCATGCATACAATAATCCTGCAATGTATTAATCTAAACTTCTGATTTGTTGATATCATATAAGCTTGATAAAATATAAAATCCATGAGAGATAAAACAAACCTCAGTATCTAAATTACAGGAAAAATTTGTCGTGCATTCCTGATTTTATCAAAGCATAGCTTGAAGGACAGGTCCAGTGTGACTTGACATGGAAGATCAAATGTCGACATAATTGTCACATTTGCAGCATTTGAACTGATTAAATGTAAATTCAACTTCGGTAAACTCAACTCCACATGAAAACTCATGCTTGTATTTATAAAAGCACATTTGATAAAAGGTGAAAAATACAATTTTTTATTTTGTTGAAAATTTTATATTAAGTTGTACTACAAATTTGGAGTTTAGATAAAAGATTACAAATATATTAAGATTTCAAACATAATCCTGACCAAAATCAATTACGCACAATCAAATTCACAGTCATCTAAACACACTAAGTATCTTTGGATAATAAGATTACTCCAGTTAAATCACAAGACTCTAGTCTCCACTATGTCACCATATTGTATAAAGCATATAAGCATGGGAAAAACCACAATAAGTGTGCGTGTGAGCGTCTGCATGCATAAATTGATAGATCATAGAAGGATACCCTGTGACTCGGCCGTGAGGTTACTGGCAATGGCAGAATTGATGGTTGAATTGCAGCAGAAACTGGTAGAGATGTCTCTGGAGACGATGGTGATGATACTTGAACCACTTCAACATCCTTATGAGATGCTTGTGCACTCAAATAAAATCAAGTACCAAAACATTGAATATATAGAAACCACTTGTAATAATTCCATGCAAAATACCTTGATGTCAGTCCCATGGAAAAGTATATACTCGTAGACTTTGTCACCAGGAGGAATCTGTGGGCCATCCTTTTTCCTTCCTTCTGTTCCAAATGATCGCACTGCAATACAAAAAACATAATTATCACTCTGCCAATCCAACCCATGATAGTAAACATATTTAGAAGATAAAATTTGAAGCTGCAAAAATCCACAAGGTTGCATGAAAATCTGGAAATATGAAAGCTATATTGATCAACAGTTCTGAAAATATGAAACATAAGCACAGAACATAACCTTCACAACTAGTGCATAAATTTGCTTAATTTTTTTTAACAGTAAAGGTTCAACTTCCAACCAATACTTATACATACATATAGTAATGGTCTCAATTTCCAACCAATATTTATACTCCTAAATAACAAGAAGGTATACTTGTGAAAACACTATATCCACTTATTTTAGAAGGAGTACTTCAACAAGCTATAACTTCAATCTTCTTACATGAGAGTATATGTTAATGCTGGAAAAAAAACTACACAAATAGAGAGAGAGAGAGAGAGAGAGAGAGTACTCAATGAAAAACCATTTCATAGTTATAAATCCCAAATAGTGGCAAGGATGACCCAACTCCAATACCACTGTAGCAGGATAGTGGGTGACTGGTATTCTGAAATTTTTATTAATATTGCTATTTGTTTATTATATTATTATATGTTATGCTTTAAATAAATACAAGATAAAAACTTCATGCTAAACAAGGCTGAAATAGTGGTCTAACAGACCAAAAACAACAAAAAAGGAAAAAACAATTTAAAGATATTTAGGCCCCTGGCCAAATTCCCCCAACCCTAACCCTTTGTTTGACACAAGAGCTATTCATTACATCCTACATATCACCCATATTATAAAAGATTCAATCGTATATAGAGGAGAGACAAATCCAGACAACTTCATTGAGTGGGCACGACACAACAGATCTATGGCATGTGGCACAATACAAAGGCTCTATGGCATGTGGCAAGACACAATGTCTCTATGGCATGTGGCATGACACAACAGCTTTACGACATGTGGCTCGACACAACGATTCTATTACATGTGGCAGGACACAACGACTTTATGGCATGTGGCACGACACAACATCTCTATGGTGTGTGGTGTGACACAATGTCTCTATGGCATGTGGCGTGACACAACGTCTCTATGGCATGTGGCGTGACACAACGTCTCTATGACATGTGATGTGACACAACATCTCTATGGTGTGTGGCACGGCACAACGGCTCTATGGCGTGTGGCACCACACAACGTTCTATGACGTGTGGCACGACACAACGGTTCTATGACGTGTGGCACGACACAACGACTCTATGGTGTGTGGCATGACACAACGACTCTATGGTGTGTGGAACGACACAACGACTCTATGACGTGTGGCACGACACAACGGATGTATGGCGTGTGGCACGACTCAACGGCTCTATGGCGTGTGACACGACTCAACCGCTCTATTGCATGTTGCAAGACAAAATTGCTCTATGGCGTGTGGCACAAGAAAACTACTCTATGGCATCTGGCACGACACAACTGCACTATGGCATCTGGCACGACACAACTGCTTCATGGCACGTGGCATGACACAACAACTCTATTGAATGTGGCACAATACATCAACTCTATGATGCATAACCCAACACAACATCTCTATGGTGTGTGGCTCGATACAATGTCTCTATGGCATGTGGCTCAACACATTTATGGTGTGTGGCACGATACATTGGCTCTATGGCATGTGGCACAACACAATGACTCTTTGGCTTGTGGTGTGACACAACAATTGTATGGCGTGTGGCATGACACAAAAACTCTATGGTATGTGGCACAACAGCTCAACGACATGTGACACAACACAACAGCTCTGCTTAATAGATGTAACACAACACAACGGCTCAGTCTATAGCTAGTGACACAACACAACGGTTCAACTTAAGAGTGTGTGACACAACACAATGGCTCAGCTTAATAGCTTGTGACATGACACAACGCTCAATGTGATGACAATCCTAGAATACAGAAATGTATGTCAATTACCATTCTCTTACTAACATTAATACTTCAAACATGAAAGGAAAAAATATAAACCTTCGCTCTTTAATCCAATGCCTTAGATATTAGAAGTTGTGTCATTAATATGACAGTACTGGACTATCTGATTTTGCTCCTTTTAGCATTGCACATGATTCTCACATGCTGACAACTTAGGGATTTTTAGTAACTCCTTCCATTTATCAATCATTAAGATTTCCAGTATTCCGGAAGGCAACAAATGTACAATCAACAAAAGCAGACACCAAAAAATAAAGTCCAAGAATTACAAAAGTCAAACCTAGTTCCCTGTTCAAGTGAGAGTCACATGCTAACATTAACAGAAGAATAATCTAGATACTACAACAGAAATAGATTAAAACAACAAAACTCGCCAAGACACATCAGTAAAAGAAACAACCCCTGAAGCTACAGGGAGAAAAAAAATCAAAAGACCATTCGTAGCTTCTCAACAGAAGGCCCTCAAAAGCTATCAAAAGTTCAGAACAATTCCTTCATTGTGGCAAGAATTCAAACTCGTGACAAAGCCCACTCTTTAGAATTAAATAATTAAAATAGCCATAAGAAATGTCAAATTTAGACGGAGATTTCAGAGATCTGAAACCAAAGGAACCAAATTAAACTGAAAATGAACAAAACCCAGAAAGGATTAAGGGGAATTTATGGGGAAAAAAAGTGGGTAGCAGAAGAATACCGTTTCTAAGGCCGATACTGGACTCTTCAATGTTGATGTTGTAGAAAGTGCCTTCGTATCTGATCTCACTCTTAGAGGTCAAGCTTATCAAGCTCCCAATGTAGGAATCAGCCGCGAAACTCGATCGAGAAGCGCTCTCAGACGCCATAATCACAAGCGAATCAGATTAGGATTTGGGTTTTTAGGCCTCTCGTTAGAAGCCTCTTTAATCTAATCGGTCTCAAGTTTCAACTCAGGTGATGGGATGTGTGAGCCAGACGATGCATTAGGGTTTGAGTTTTATATTTGATCTTAGCTTTCAATATAAACGATGTAATAACTCGTTTATAACACAATTAGTTATAAATTATATTATTGGGATTTTTTTAATGCGTTTTCCAAATTTTGTGAATATATATTAGTATATGTACATCAATTCTTAAAATATATTAAAATTATAATAAATATTTTTCTTATATTTGAAAAAATTGAATCAGATTAATTAGGAACAATATTTAATTGCATTAATTTTATTTAAGTGTGTAGATAGATAATTATTGTCTTATGAACTATTGGACTCTCCATACAATTTATAAAAGTCCAAAAACAAGGGAAAAGAATAACACTACAAATTGTATACAATAGTTTTTCCATTTAATATTTATTCACTTAAGTACTATTAAATAAGTATTTTTATGAAACGAGAACCATTTCTTGTTTAATTTGTAAATATGTGTATTGAGTAACTCATTTTAATGTTTTAGTGAACTTAAAAGCGCATAAATATGATAAGCACGATTAAATATATATGGTGAAGGTTTTAAAAACATTTCTATCATCTTAAAACGGTTAAATTCCTAATATGCTAACACAAACAATTTGATCATCTTAAATTACTCGATCATAGATCATCGGTCCTCAATGTTATCAATAACATCATAATATGTTAGCAAAATTAAAAGATGAAGTTTTGATGATGAACAGACTTGCACAAGACAAGACCCACAAAGAAGGATTGAAGATCTTCGTATTTTATAAAGCTTTATTAATAATAAAAAATGATGTAATTGTACTCTAAAATGTATTAGGGTTGATTCTTGTGGTTTATATGTAATTTACTTTTGTTAGGAATCTTCCACAAGCTGTTTTAATCGATTAAACCAAGTTTTAGTCGACTAAAACGTGGCTAGCACTGAAAACCCAATTGCCCCTGGAATAATCGATTAAAGTAAGCTTTAATCGATTAGTTAATCGATTAAACCTAAGAATAATCGATTAACACTAGCCGTTGGGTGCTTCAGATTTGAAAAACTAGCCGTTGTGCTCATTTTAATCGATTAACACTTATGATAATCGATTAAATGCGTTAGATGGCCAGTTTTCGAAGAATGGAAGGGTATTGGGCTGAGTCTATAAAATGGCTCACTCCTTATTTCGAATTTAACTCTTCCCTGGTGCTAAGAAACTCTGAACTCTTTTGAGAACTCTGTGAGATTGTTGAAGCTAAGGAAACTCTCGTCTGCAAAGCCCTAAAGTGCTACAGCGGTGACGGAGGAATAACTTACTCATCCTTGGTGTGTCCGAGAAAGTGATTGGAAGAGAATCATCCTTCGTGAAGCATTCGGAGGAGGTGGTCATCCTTTGTGATTATTCAAAGGAGGTGTTTGTAAGTTCATCTCTTGTGGTTTCAAGAGAGGTGGTATTTCTAAACTCTTACAAATTATTTTTCTCTGTGACTAATATTTGTAATTGTTTTGTGATAGTGAAAAAGTTTATCTTGTTAGAGATAAGCGACTGGACGTAGGATCCTTGTGATCTGAACCAGGATAAAATCACCTGTGCATTTTTCTCTTTCCCTTACTCTTATTTATATTTTATTATCTGCTTAGTAAGAAAAATTAAAGAGAAAAATTGTTGAAGGCACGCGAAAAATAAATAACCAATTCACCCCCCCTCTTGGTTTGTTCCACGCTAATAATTTCGTTGCAGCGATTATAACATAATAAACATAGACTAATTGTCTATCCTCTCAACAACACATATACTAACTACACCACACGATATCATCATGACATTCCTCTAAAGCATCATTGTCATTATGATCATCAACGTGTGTACCACCTTCAGGAATAATCTCATCGTGACCACCACCATGAGCCTCCACAAAACCATAAACATCATAGTAGAAAAATTCAGTCTCACTTTTGTACCTTACCTCACCCACATGTACTCTCCCCTACAGGCCATCTGTTGCCTCCCCTAAAAATCATTTGTATCCTCCCTTACAAATCTCTAGAGTAGTCCTGTAATCCAGCTAACGAACATGTATTCCTACCACACAAGGACAAGAAAAACACCATTACTTTCACACAAGGAAGGTTCAATACCCGAACAACCCTTCATTTGCACACAAGGCAAAAGGAAACATTTATTTGAAGATAAACTCAGGATTTACTGGGTACAACAAGTAGACTCCCCCACTCTTTTACTTTCAACCACACACTCAGGTACATCCCAACACCCACTCATGCTCCAATCTCAAACACAAGACAAGACTGGCCTTAAAGATAACCACAAATATCATTCTTTTATTTTCACCACGTTCTACAGCTCCTTAAGCTTGATCCATGTCCATTCTTCCTCAAAATCGTCATTTTTAACAAAAAAAAAATGCACTAGGATAATCGATTATCATAAGTGATAATTGATTATTCCCAAAAACTTCACAGTTACACAAAATACATTATGATAATCGATCATCACTTAAGATAATCGATTATTTCAGTGGCCATAACACATCAAATTCCCAGATTCGTCACATATGAAAAGATAATCAATTATCATCCAATATAACCGATTATTCTCAAACAAAAGTCTAAACCATTATGCAAATAATCGATTATAACTAGTGATAATTGATTATTATCGAATCGAAACACATCTTGGACAAAATTCAAGTGTTCAAAACACACATACATTAACCCTAAATCACGAGTGAATATACCCAATACATCATGCATGCATTCAAGTCTCACATACCCTTCTGAACAAACCCTAATACATACATTGCATCACTTAAATCATCCAAAACCCATCAATATGCAGATTACAACCCAAACAAACTCAACATACTACATATGATCATCATACCACTCTTTATAACATATATTTATACGGTAAAACCTCCAAACAACATACATTTGTCCTCCCTTAGCAGCAATACATATTATCATAGGATAACCCAACAAAACATACATACTTTCATGGGGAAAACCCAACACAAACATGATATAAACCTTATCATCATGCATGCATAAACCCTTCCTCAACAATAACAATGAATAAACACAATCACAATCATATAAGCATGTATCAAAACAAGAATTTCCGTGCAAGAGAATCAAGAATGTATAACATACAAAAACAAGCAAACAAATGTAAGCTTCCCCATATCTTGGCCAATACTAGGACTTTATCTATACTCCAAAAACACCACAAATATGTCATTTCACTAAGGTTTGTTGCAGCTCTTTCTCTTCTCTCCCAAAAACGTCTCTCTTCTTTCTCTTTCTCTATGTTTCTCTCTTTGATGTAAGGTTTCTACATAAATTCCCCATTTTTCCTATATCTTAGTGTTTATAATCACCCATAAACCCTATCTTTAATATTCCCTCATGTTAACACCCAATTTCGTCCGGGTGATTAAATAATAGGATTTGTTTTTACTTTTGTTTTCATTTTTATTTTATTTTATTATTTTTATTTTTCTATTTGGTATTTGATTTAGTTTTTTTTATTACTATTTGATTTTTATTTCATTTTGCTATATTGCTTTTGAAAAAAAAAATTAATTAAAAAAAAAGAGAGAAGGAAACAAAAAAAAAAGAGAGAAAGAAGTAAACAAGGGTACACATGGCACCATAATAATTCACCCACACTTTTCACGCTACAGGGATTTTTCAAATTTCGTTCAACAAAATCACATGGCTTCATCATGCACGGAGGCACCTTTCTTTTTGCTGATCCCACACACGCAAACACATTTTTCTGTTTTTTTCTCACCACCTTCCACGCCTCTGCTCTAAAAAAGAAAAACCCGTAACCACCTCAAGGATTTTTTTCCTTTTTCAATAAAGCCTCACTTATCACATAACCGAATCAAAAATTCCTCCTTCTCCACATGGACATCTTCCAAAAAAATAATATCTCCTAATATAATCACTGATCACTGATTACGGGAACCAATTACATTTTCCTTTCCCAATTCCTTATCGCCATCAGATCGCCTCTACGTTTCTGGCACCAGTTCTTACTATCCATCATGGTTCAACATACAAAAAAAAATGACAGATTCATCTCTCCCTCACCACATAACAGACACCATTCTTTTCTCTCCCTCAGGGATACACACACCATGCCTTATCATCCATCACACCCACTCTAATTCCTCATCTCCATCAACACCAAACAGACACCAAAAATCACAGAGAAAAGAAACCATTCGCCATGGCCTACAACCCCCACCATCTTCATCTGAGATTTCCATAATCTAGGGGTAGCACCTTTGTTCCTCTCGGACAACCATAATCATCATCACCTTTCATAATCCATCACCCGCAGCAGTACTCACCATCACTGTCCACGCTTCATTGCTTCAACTTCCTCCATCACAGAAATACAAAACAAAAAGAAAAATAGAGAAGAACCAATCGATCAAAATACACATGCTCCCCTCCATCTTCTTCAACACCTCAAAACAGAGAAGGACCCATTCCCCCATTCCCTAATCTCCATCACGCACAATAGAATTCATCCTTCTGCCAAATACATTTCATCTTGCAATTAGCAAAAAGGAATAGGCAGTTTTCATACGGTCTCCATGACCACAAAAAAAAAACCCAAAAACCCAAACCCAATCAAAGTGCAGAAGCAGGGTGAGGGGTAGTGACGTCGTCTGGCTTCCCTAGCGGTGTTGATTTCGAATACAAATAGGAGAAAGGGAAAAGGGGAAATCCCTCTCTTTGAGCCGCGCTGAATCGGCAGTTGATGAGAGAGGTCATTCGATGGGGAGGAAGGTATGTCCATGTTGGTTTTAGCAAGCGGTTGCCGGCATCGTTCAAGACGGTGAGGGCACATCGGAAACTAGAGGGTATCTCCATCGCGTGGGAAGGAAGACGGAAGGTAGCTGTTCCGACTGGCGTGGACGACGTCGTCGGCGACGGTCTCAGTCAACCAAAGGAAGGTGACAGCCACGACGCGAGGAGGAGCCCTGGTCGCTTCAAGAAGAGAGATCGTGATGCCTTGGACAGCGACTGGTGGCGGTTGTACGGTGGTGGCGCGGTGACTCGCGGCGACCGGCACGGTGACGGCTGGTTCGGCGAAGACGACAGCGCTCTCCAGCAGGGGAGAAGATCCTAGGTCTGTCTTGGAGGCTGATTGCACAAATGGGGGTTTTCAGTATAACCCCTAGTGTCTCTGATTCAAAGGTTAAAGGGCCTTGGGCCTGGCTGGTGGCTGGAGTTTCTTCTCTGCACCCCTCGTTTGCTATTTACACTCCCCGTTTCTGCAAACACAAGGAAGAGGAGGTTTGGGCTGGAGCATGCGATTTCGAGTGGCACCCCAAATCTTCACAACTGCACCCCTATCTTTGGACCCAAACCAAGATTTCGAGTGGCACCCCCCAAATTGCACTGCTGCACCCCTACCTTTGGTCATGGGCCAATAAGTTTCATGTTGCACCCCTGGTTTTGTCTTCTGCACACCCTTTCTCTTATTGGGCCTATTGGACTGTATTTTTTTTATTTGTCTTTACTTTTATTTCTTTAGCTTTAGAATTTGTTTTATTATTGTTTCTTTGATGAAAAAAAAAATAATAATAAAAAATAAAATATAAAAATCATAAAAAAAATACACCAAAATATTTTAAAGGTTTAAGCGTGTGTGCGATCATTCGCATCAGCCTCGCGCTAAAACCTTTTCTCCATTTAAAATAACAAAATATTTTAAAGGTTTAAGCGTGTGTGCGATCATTCGCATCAGCCTCGCGCTAAAACCTTTTCTCCATTTAAAATAACAAAATATTCTAAAGGTTTAAGCGTGTGTGCGATCATTCGCATCAGCCTCGTGCTAAAACCTTTTTGTTCCATTTAAAATAACAAAAAGGTTGAAGCGTGTGTGCGATCATTCGCATCAGCCTCGCGCTAAGATCTTTTCCCCTTTTATAAAAATATCGAAAGCATTTTAAAGGTTTAGGCACGTGTGTGATCATTCGCATCATCCTCGTGCTGAGACTTTTCTTTTTCTCACATAAAAAAAAGAAGATACCGAAAATACCAAACAAACTTCCAATCAACTTTTCCAAACAAATTCCTCAAACCAATTTTCCAAACGGTTTGAAAGAACTACGCAACCCTGATTTCTCATTTCGAATGAGAATACGTAGGAGCAAGGTCAATCCCTCTCGGGCCCAAAAAACTAAAAAATATTTTTGCTTCTTTATATCGTTGTTTTTGGGAAAGTTAAACATTTTGCAAACCACATCTTTATTCGCGTATTTAATTAAAGGTACTGCCTTAGGGCGGGCGTTGTGGGCTGCTGATACCTTCCCCACACGTAACCGACTCCCGAACCCGAATCTTTGGTTTTCGTGGACCGTGTCTTTTCTTTATGGTTTTTTTCCATAGTTTTCCATAATAAACTATGGTGGCGACTCCAAATCTTTTTTTTAAAACTAGTCTCCTTTTCTTGGATCGTCGTCGTCCCGTCGCGATTTCGGTTGCGACAGATGGCGACTCCACTGGGGACACTAGAGAGTTAAGCCATTTAATTAGATGCGCTAATTCGATGTGGTTTTGCTTGATGTTTTTCTTCCCTTTTTCTTTGTCTATGTTTGATATTTAGAATAATTGCATGCGAGTTCTACTGCTTGTTATTTGTGTTTGAAATAATTGTTGGATATTGAATCCTAGGCTAGAAAACATGTCTATATCTGCCTGGGAACTTTTCTGGTTGTTTTGCAGGTGAGGGTTTGGGTGCATTGCATTCTCCCTTCACACACACACTTTGTGCATATCATGAGTGGGGCCCTATACCCGGGTTTGAGTGCAGCTTAGAATTAGAGGAGTTGTGTAGCGGTGTCACTCTGGGATGTACTTCATGTCTGACTATCGTGAGAACTCCAACTAGAGTCTGTTCTCTTCATTTGTGTCTTCACATCTAGTTGATTACTCGACTGTTGTGGAGATGCATTGAAGGGGGCCATAGCTCTAGTGACCTTTGACCTTTAGGTTCAGGGAACCATGCTGGTGAGATTTCATATACTTGACCTTGAATCCAAAGTATTGAACCTTCACTAGGGCACAAAGGGAGATGTGTGCAGCCTTATAACCCTCATTGTTGCTTAATAAAGTCAAACACCTCGTTTTAATTTCTTTCTTTGTTGCTCATGTTTTTATGGTCTTGTCAAATTTTGTGAGTTCTAGTCAAGAAATTATAAAGTCGTGATTATGGTAAAAATGGAAATTAACATGGGATTTTGAGTCAATGGACATTCAAATTTGGACGTTTTGAAGAAAAACATACACAGTGAAGCCTAGAAAGGCAATGTCGTTCACTTGAGGGATCTGGTGAGAAAGGATAACCTTGAAAATGCATTTAAGAAGGAGTGTTAGGATTTGTTGATCTTGTTGGAAAAGGAGGTCCGGGTAACAACAATTATTGTTTCAGCCCAGCACTATGACCCATTTCTAATTGGTGCCTACAATAGAAGAATTTGAGTTGATCTTAGATGCATTTCTTAAGAGCAAAGATCCAAACAATCACCTCAGGCAATATACCCCTGTCTTGCAGCTAACGAGAATCACAAAAATGCATCCTATAAAGTTGGAAAGTGAATTCATACTAGCTCAAGGATGCCTAAAGTGGTTTTTTATTAACCAAAAAGGAAAAGTGGAAAACATTCATGAATGTACTAGCTCTTATCTTCTATGGTGTCATACTCCTTCCTAATACCAGTGATTTTGTTGACTATGCCGCAATGAATGCATTTACAGGATAAAAAGTTTGCTTTGTGAATCCAGTCTTGATCGTCCTAGCCGAAGCTTGTGGGACCCTCAGTCAATGTTGTGAGCCAAAGACAAGGAAGAGATTATGTTGTTTACTAGGGTCGTATGTATGATTCATCTCTCGCATGAGTAAGGGAGCTTTGTATGCTACATGTCCCGTGAAAGAGTTACTACGATATAAACTAGAAAGAAAAGGGGCAAATGAATGAGCACGACTCTGTGCAGGCTCAGAGGAGGAAAAGTTTAAATGACATGTTTCTTGGCTGCAAAGATTGTGTATCATACACTATTGCTGGAGTTATCCTGATGTCCCTCTCATGGGTATCCAATGTTGTGTGTGAGTCAAAAAAAAACAAAAAACAAAAAAACAAAAAAAAAGAAGCAAAAAAACAAGAAAAAAAAACACAATTTGGGTATCTTGTGAGAGGATCGCCAACACCTGCATCTCTTGCCACATTGCAGATCTTCTGAGGAATGGGTCTTTACTGAAATGCTTCATGTTAGGGATGCTTGGGGCAACGCTGTTCGCTTGGAAAGAGACCCAAAATCATGGGCTGTTAATGAAGAATTACTTTCGCCAATGGATCACAGAGAGGGCTGAGATAATCAAGTTGCCAGTCAAGGTTGTCATTCAAGTTAATTTTCCCCGACCTAAATTGTGAAAAGCATTTCCAAAATGATGAACAGTGGATGAAAGTAGCAGTGACGAAATTGGAGAAGGAATGTTGGAATCAAGAATTGATAATTCAGATAAGTGAGCATATTGTTGAGCAAAGGCGAGTTATCGAGAATTGGAGGAGAATTTTCTCATAGCTAGATTCCTCGTCAGTGAAGCCATTGAAGGTGTTCCTAAGATACTGAGTCTCCATTGTCAATCTTTAACCTGCTGCTTAAGGGGATTGACACTTTCCTCCATTGCTGCAAGAGCCCATCGGAGAAATGAAGAATGCGATGGCTAAAGCCCAAGTTTAGCTGACCAAGACTTCCTGACTCACATTTTGGGAATTTCTGAATGATGAATCACCCTATTGACTCAGTATTGTGTTAAGTTCCAAATTATACCGGGAAAATCTTTTCACAGCTTTATAATTTCCGACTAGAATAATTGTCTTTTCATTGTCTTCATTTTTATTTTTTTCTTAATTTGTTTCATCTAATAAAATTTCAAAAAAAAAATCCAAGATACCCTAAAGGACTCGAACCAGTTACTAAATCTTGGAGAACCGAGGAGAAGTTCAAGAATGAAGGAATGAAGGTTGTTAGCCAACAATTAAAGGGACAAATGAGTCAAACCTTAGAGGTCTTGAATGCCTTCAAAAACCTCGGGCATTCGTGCACACCACAGCCTCAACACAGAGTTCGAGAGGCCCAAAATTTCTCTCATATTGTCTTCCCCTAAATTACACTTCGCCTTCAAGAGCGGACTTGGGGCAAGCTCGCACTCAAAAGGCTAAGAATAGTGCAGCTGAAGGAGGAAACAAGCTTGGGGCAACCATTTTCATGGTCCCTATAGAAATGATTCAGTCTAGTGTTGTGAGCAAGATAATAACCAAGTAACCCGAGGTTAAATCTTTCCCTCAAGTCGTTGCACCGATGGATGTTGAGGTTGACAAGGGTAAAATACTGAAAAAAAATCACAGCCATAGAAGGTGAATGAAGCATTGGGTTTGAAAATTTTGCAAGGCTTGCTTTGTCCCAGATCTAATGATACCTCCAAAGTTTCAATTGCACAGAGGGACCATTTGTCCAGAGAACCATCTTATGACATATGGGAATAAAATAGTCGTTCATGCATGCGATGAAAAGTTGCTAATTCACTTCTTCCAAGGTAGATTGGCTGACATGGCACTAAATTGGGGCACTCATCTTGAACCTTCATGCATCTGGTCTTGGGAGGATCTAATGGATGCATTTTGAAGCACTATAAATTTAATATGGATGTGGCACTTGATAGACTACAACTACAGAGCATGGTAGAAAATGAGTCAAAATTGTTCAAAGAACATGTCCAAAGGTTGAAAGAGATTGCTACTCAAGTAGAGCCTCCTATGAGTAAGGAGATGTCTGCCATATTCATCAATACTCTGCAATCACCTTTCTATGAACATATGGTGCGTAGTGTTTCTTTAAACATTGCAAACTTGGTGATAATCAGATAAAGAATTGAAATTGGTGTGAGGACGGGAAAAATTGCACAAGGTCCTACCATGACAACAAATGTGAATGAGTTTGGGTATAAGTATGGAAAAGAAAAAGGGAAGAGCTCAACCTTTTCTTACTGCTTAAATCTTGTTGGCCTACCCCCATTTGAAACAGTTTCAAGACAAAATTGGAAACTAGATCCAAACTCAACTTCCCACCAAGTTGTTGGGTAGAAAAAAATGTTGATCAAGACAAAAGTCATGCAAGTTTCATTCCTATACATATCACTTAGGCAATGTTGCTTCCAAGTTTGCTACAAAAAGGCCTTATCTCTTCTTGTTACGTGAAGCCTGTAAAACCTCCATGTCTCAAGACTCATGATGCAAAGGTGGTTACCACGAAGAGGCTATCGATCGTTCCATCAAAAATGTTGGGTGTTCAAGCTCAAATGCAACCTGTGATTGATTCGAGATGGTTAATGTTTGAAAAAAGTCAACCCAACACTGAGGCAGGGTTTGAGAATGTCTCCACAGACGTCATGAATAAATGAAATGGGCTTTAGAGCCACATAAAGATGCATAAGTCATTGTACAAATGAATTTGATGATTGTGAAGAGTCTTGCTACTGGGAAAACATGCTCATTGATATCGTGTTTTCATCCGTGACTTGCAATGCAAACATTCGTTACAGGGTTTCTCCAAGTAGTGTTGGAAATCGAGTCCTGAAAGGGTATTGCGGAAAAGAGGAAAACAAAATTGAAAATAAATAAGATGAAGGCAATCTTGAGTCATTTGTCTTTCTTACAAATCATCAAACTCTTGTTTTAAAAAAAATAAAATAAAATAAAAAAAGATGATAAATCAAAAACAAATGTTGCAATGTCAGACTTTTCTAAGGTCAAACGTTTAATCAAAAATAACAATTTGACATTTTTCTCAAAACATTTGTGCACATGTTGCTTGAAAACTTTCACCCTTCACTTTTCCAAAATAAAGGATCTTTCCCCAACAAACACTGTCACTGCCCTCAATAACAAAAAACCTTTACACTGGGGCAGATTGGCTTGGCCAAAAGTTTTCTCGCTTGCGCTAGTAGGGTGATCCCCGAATCCATTGAGACAAACAAAATATAAAGCAAAAGAAAAAAAAACGAAAGAAGAAACTTTCAAAAAGAGAATAAGTCCACTAGATTGAAAACCCGAAAGGGCAGTCTAGGAAGAAAAAAAGGAGAAAAACGACTCATGTTGAGGTCATCTAGTCGCAGAATTAATCTTTTGAAAATAAGGCAATCAAAGTTCAAAGTGATGTGTGGCTTCCTTGTCATTATCCAAAAAGTAAAAAGAAAACATATCCATTGTCACCCCCATTTGAGCCAAAAATAATTTCTTTTACAAAATTATCCCCAAACATATCATCAGGTAGGAGTCAACTCATGATGCAAATAAAGAGCACTCAATGATCAAACGAAGAGAATTCATCAAGAAAAAAAAAACAAAAAGAACAAAAGAAATCACAAAGTGATGTTGAACAAAAAGAATGAAAACCAAAGTTCTAGAAAAAAAAACAAAGTGCTCAAAAAGTCAAAAGGTTGATGCAACACCTAGATGACAACCCTTCTTCCAAAAAATATAACCACCAAACATTCATTTGGGCCTTTATATCCCTTTTTCTAATACCTTTAGTCCCTGGCCACGTTACAAGCTCAATAAAGTCCACGCAGATTGAATAGTGATTACTCAATTTTTCATAAAGCTTAACTTTGGGATAAGGCGACTTTCACAGTGTCGTAAAAAAAATAATAAAAAAAAAGAGAAGAAGAGAAGCAAAAATAATGTCTCAGGAAGAGGGGATCATCCTACAATCTAGCCATAAGCACACATAAAGATAATCAAACCAATTGGGTTCATCCTTTTAGCCAATCCTCTTCATGCCCACTACCTCTTCCAAACTGAACCCCTTGTCGAAGAAAAACTGGGCAACTTTGTGAACCTCACACGAGTTTTTCATCAACCCATACCATGAAAAAAAAACTAGGGCAGCTTTGTGAGTCTCACACAAAATTTTCATCAATCCATAATCCCATGACCGGGGCAACTTTGCAAGTCTCCCTTGATTTTGTTTCACCCTAATTTTCATGGACCCAAATCCCAACTCATTTTCCTAAACACAATACCGGGGCAACCTTATGAATCTCAATAGAATTTTTCATCCTGATTTTCATAAATCCAAACCCCATGTCCATTTTCCCAAACACCAAACTGGGGCAGCTTTTGGGTGTCTCATTTCACCTTGAATTTCACATATCACATCTCCATTGAGGAGTGCATGAGGGGTGATGTTCCTGTGTGGTTGTCCTAGTCTTCTCCAAACCCTTCTAAATGTCTCCAATCATTCTTTTGCCCATAAATTCAAGCACATGTGAATTGATGTCTCGGAAGAAAAGTCAAAATGTAATAATCTCAAAGTTTAGACCTCGGATGTATGACATTCCTTACTTTCACAAAACATTGAAAAATAAAGATCAGTTTGATGATTGCAAGCAAGATGACTGACTCAAGCAAAAAGAAATGAAAAAAAAAAGAGGAAATGTTTTTCATTAATTCATAAAAAGAATTTTTTCGGATCGAAACCCTCTTCATTCACATGAATGGTTATCGAATCCTTCTTCTTCAAAAATACAAAAAGAATAACATTCAGATTTTCTCTTTCAAACCATATTGTTTCAAAAATCAAATTTCTATCAAAATTGCAAAACATTTCACAAAATTATGAATTTCAAAATTTCAAAAGCCCAGTTTCATCTGGCAATTGCAAATTTCAAAAGCCCAGTTTCATCTGGCAATTTCAAATTTCAAAAGTTCAGGCTCATCTGGCAAATTTCAAAATTTCAAAAGCCCAGTTTTGTCTGGCACCCAAAGCCCAATTCACCTGGCATCCTAAACTCAAGTTTTTCTTTTGCACTTCGGTCCTCTGCTAGGCAATGGTCGAACCCAGCATTCACAGCATTTTTCCATAGGGTTGGTACACCCTCCACGAGGTTTGTACACCTCACATCATTCATCCGTAGGGTTGGTACACCCTCCACGAGGTTTGTACACCTCACATCATTCATCCGTAGGGTTGGTACACCCTCCACGAGGTTTGTACACCTCACATCATTCATCCGTACGGTTGGTATACCCTCCACGAGTTTGTACACCTCATATCATTCATCCATAGGGTTGGTACACCCTCCACGAGGTTTGCACACCTCATGCCTCTCAAGTCCAGGTTTTAATTTTCTGTTATCGGCCCTCTGCTTGGCAATGGTCGGATTTAAATTTTTGTTCTGCGAGTTTGGCCCTCTGCGAGGCAATGGTCAAATCCAGGTTTTTGTTTTTTGTTATCGGCCCTCTGCTTGGCAATGGTCGGATTTAAATTTCTGTTCTGCGAGTTCGGCCCTCTGCTTGGCAATGGTCGGATTTAAATTTTTGTTCTGCGAGTTTGGCCCTCTGCGAGGCAATGGTCAAATCCAGGTTTCTGTTTTTTGTTTTCGGCCCTCTGCTTGGCAATGGTCGGATTTAAATTTTTGTTCTGCGAGTTTGGCCCTCTCGAGGCAATGGTCAAATCCAGGTTTCTGTTTTTTGTTTTCGGCCCTCTGCTTGGCAATGGTCGAATTTAAATTTCTGTTTTGTCACTTTGGTCCTCTGCGAGGTAATGGTCATTTGGTCATGACTTGTTTCATTTTTGTTCGTTTCCTTTCATGTTGAAACCCAAACCCAATCAAAGCGCAGAAGCAGGGTGAGGGGTAGTGATGTCGTCTAGCTTCCCTAGTGGTGTTGATTTCGAATACGAATAGGAGAAAGGGAAAAGGGGAAATCCCTCTCTTTGAGCCGCGCTGAATCGGCAGTTGATGAGAGAGGTCATTCGATGGGGAGGAAGGTATGTCCATGTTGGTTTTAGCAAGCGGCTGCCGGCATCGTTCAAGACGGTGAGCGCACATCGGAAACCAGAGGGTATCTCCATCGCGTGGGAAGGAAGACGGAAGGTAGTTGTTCCGACTGGCGTGGACGGCGTCGTCGGCGACGGTCTCAGTCAACCAAAGGAAGGTGACAGCCACGACGCGAGGAGGAGCCCTGGTCGCTTCAAGAAGAGAGATCGTGATGCCTTGGACGACGACTGGTGGCGGTTGTACGGTGGTGGCGCGGTGACTCACGGCGACCGGCACGGTGGCGGCTGGTTCGGCGAAGACGACAGCGCCCTCCAGCAGGGGAGAATATCCTAGGTCTGTCTTGGAGGCTGATTGCACAAATGGGGGTTTTCAGTATAACCCCTAGTGTCTCTGATTCAAAGGTTAAAGGGCCTTGGGCCTGGCTGGTGGCTGGAGTTTCTTCTCTGCACCCCTCGTTTGCTATTTACACTCCCCGTTTCTGCAAACACAAGGAAGAGGAGGTTTGGGCTGGAGCACGCGATTTCGAGTGGCACCCCAAATCTTCACAACTGCACCCCTGTCTTTGGACCTAAACCAAGATTTCGAGTGGCACCCCCCAAATTGCACTGCTGCACCCCTACCTTTGGTCATGGGCCAATAAGTTTCATGTTGCACCCCTGGTTTTGTCTTCTGCACTCCTTTTCTCTTATTGGGCCTATTGGACTGTATTTTTTTTATTTGTCTTTACTTTTATTTCTTTAGCTTTATAATTTGTTTTATTATTGTTTCTTTGATGAAAAAATAATAATAATAAAAAATAAAATATAAAAATCATAAAAAAAATACACCAAAATATTTTAAAGGTTTAAGCGTGTGTGCGATCATTCGCATCAGCCTCGCGCTAAAACCTTTTCTCCATTTAAAATAACAAAATATTTTAAAGGTTTAAGCGTGTGTGCGATCATTCGCATCAGCCTCGCGCTAAAACCTTTTCTCCATTTAAAATAACAAAATATTCTAAAGGTTTAAGCGTGTGTGCGATCATTCGCATCAGCCTCGTGCTAAAACCTTTTTTTCCATTTAAAATAACAAAAAGGTTGAAGCGTGTGTACGATCATTCGCATCAGCCTCGCGCTAAGATCTTTTCCCCTTTTATAAAAATATCAAAAGCATTTTAAAGGTTTAGGCATGTGTGTGATCATTCGCATCGTCCTCGTGCTGAGACTTTTCTTTTTCTCACATAAAAAAAAGAAGATACCGAAAATACCAAACAAACTTCCAATCAACTTTTCCAAACAAATTCCTCAAACCAATTTTCCAAACGGTTTGAAAGAACTACGTAACCCTGATTTCTCATTTCGAATGAGAATACGTAGGAGCAAGGTCAATCCTTGTCGGGCCCAAAAAACTAAAAAATATTTTTGCTTCTTTATATCGTTGTTTTTGGGAAAGTTAAACATTTTGCAAACCACATCTTTATTCGCGTATTTAATTAAAGGTACTGCCTTAGGGCGGGCGTTGTGGGGTGCTGATACCTTCCCCACCCGTAACCGACTCCCGAACCCGAATCTTTGGTTTTCGTGGACCGTGTCTTTTCTTTATGGTTTTTTTTCCATAGTTTTCCATAATAAACTATGGTGGCGACTCCAAATCTTTTTTTTTTAAAACTAGTCTCCTTTTCTTGGATCGTCGTCGTCCCGTCGCGATTTCGGTTGCGACACCTCACTTATAAAAATATATTTTTAAAAACAAAATCTATCCAAATCTCTTTTTTTCTTTGTTCCAGATTTAGCCTTTATCTTTATATTTTATTTTATTTTATTTGAATGATTTTACTTCTTACACCTCCTTTATTTAATTTTTACAATAATCAATAAAGATAAAAGCCCATTTTGCCCTTAAACAAAAATACAAATAACTAATGGTTTTTCTTAACTCTCTTCGTACCTAGAATTTAACCCACAACCATTCAATCCTAGACTACCCTTTTATCAACAAGCTAACCCGTCACATTAGCACTATCAAACACACATATATCACATTCCAACAAACATATCGAAACATGTTTTACACTTTACTAAAATAACATCAAAGAAATAATATAATTATGTTTCAACAAAGATATTCACCCACAACTCCTCATTAGACATATCAACTCTTGAAAGAAAACATACTCAAATCTTAATAAAACTTTGTTCCTAAAACCCATACTTTGCTCAGGTCTTACAATAAGCCATTGACTCAAGAGTCGACCTTAAATTTAAGATTATTCTTATCTCTCTTTAAAACTTCAAGTTATGGTTTGAGCAAGGAGTTGAAGTACCTGGAAAACACTAGAATTGGGGGGGGGGGGGTGAATAGTGTTAATGGAAATATTCCTTTTGCAACTCTTCTGATATAACACTTTTGTCGAGTTTTCGATTTATCAAATAAGAGCTTCGACGCTCGACTTAAAAAATGATTGAAAAAGATGGTTGCTTTTAATGTGTTATTCAGAATGTAAACTATAGTGTTTGTAAGAGCTTTGAAGAATAATCATTTAGTGTGGAAGGTTCTTGTATTTAGAAATAAAAATGTAGCTATAGGTTATATAAGAGAAGCGTTTAGACAAGAGAGAAATAACAATTGCACATAACATATTCACATCTACTGAGCTACGTCCAGTCTCCTCTGCAAAGTGTTCCACTATAATCTTCAACAAGATTACAAATGGGTATTCGCATTATTCCTAGTCTTCTTAATCAGGGAATAACCTCCCATTACCCTAGATTGGATGAGTATTCTCACCACTCTCGGTCTTCTCAGTCCGCGAATAACATCTTGTTACCTTAGACTAGATGAATATTCATATCACTCTCGGTACTAAGCGACATTGCCTAGATTTCCTTAACTCAATTGCCAAAAAAGGCTTGCTATGGATTTCGCCCTGGGAGTGAAAAGACTCATTTAGGAATTCCTGGATTGCATAAATTTTCTATATATCAAGCTTGCTTAAGGAATCCTAGACAACCTAGAGATTACTCTCTTTATAGAACTAGAGGAATGAAGCGAGATGATAGGTTGTATGCATTTGTAATTGCTTGGATATTATTCCCTAGAGGAAGTAATCATGCACAACTAACAACAGAGGTTATATGTCTTCTACATGCCTTGAAAGAAGATATCTCAATTGATTGGGATACAATAATTTCAGACAATATGACAAAGGTAACTAGGCTTGATGTATCTAGTTTACCCTATGATGTTTTCATCGCCAAAGTCCTTGAGTATTACAGAGTTGACTTCACTAATGAAATCAATCAATACTATAACAAGAAAAACATAGTTGATAAGTTTGTTCTTCCCCATATGGGATTAAGAAGGAGAGAAAATGGTTGGGTATTTAAGGATGAAAATCAAAATGAGGGAGAGGAAGTTGATCCTCTTAATGAAAGTGCATCCACTGTTGTTGCCCCCTTTCCAATAATGAGTTTGAAAGATATATGGTGAGACACATGCATGCTTTAACAAGACATCATGCCATCTATCAATCTAAATTTGACAAGATTGATCAAAAGATAGTTGTTATTCAATAGAAATTTGGAATGCAAAATCTGGGTGATGATGAAGAGGAAAATAATGAAACAAAAGGTGATGCAATTGCAAATGATGGTAGTAGGAGTGAAGAAGAGAAAGATGGAAACGAGAATCAAGAAGGAGATGCCATGGAGGAAGAGGGTGAAGAAGAAGAAGATGTTGATTAAATTTTTTTCTTAAATCATTTGTTTCTTTTTTGGAATTTTACAATCCTCTAGCCATAAGGCTAAATACTCCTGAATTATAGTTTTCTGTGCTCTAGCTAATTAGTATTATGTTTTCATTAACAATACTTTTATTTTCAACAATACTTTCTATTTTTTAATATGTTGTTTGGTTACTCATACACATACACATCTTCAGTGATTTTCACTTGAAATGCTTGGAAAATGCTTTTGTTGATATTGATTCTCATATCCAAATCTGAATGTATGTTTGAACTAGTTTATGTTAACAATTAAGTGTATTTCATATTATAGTACATCAATCTTACATTGATATATGTTTGAACTCAACACATTACCAAATTGATCTCATCATGGTACATAAATATGATATTTGGTTTTGTGATAAATATTGACATTGTATGGTATAGAGAAAGTAATTCTACAAGTGTAAATTAAAGTGGAAAATACTGTTATCAATATGAATTTGTGATAAAAGTATAAATATTCACATGGTTTAGATTTGAATTTGTGATATATTCCAAAATATAAAATTCAAAGAAAACTTCAATATTAGTGTTTCTACCACTTCCATTTTATATTAATAGTAAATAATAATAATATATTATTATTATATACTAACTTTATAATGACAAAAAAACAAAATAAATTTCAAATCTTTGACAAATAACTTTTCTTTTATATTTTAAGTATTTAATAATATTTTTATATTATTTATCTAATAAATTAAATACTTTTTTCAAGTTAATTGAGTCGAACATGTCTGTAAGTTAAAACAAAATATAATGTTAAAAATTATAGATATTAAATGTAAAAAAAGAAAACACACATATATATAAACATTTTTCTAGAAATTTGGAACAAAATTTTACCATTTATTAAGTAATTTGAAGAAAAAAATATATTGAACAACAAAAGTCAAATTGAATCAATTTTATTTAAGGGAATATATCAGAAGTTCAAATCTGAGCCATATAAATGCTCCATTAATGCAGAGAGAGAAAGAGAAAGATTCTTAAGGATATTGGAGAGGTGTAAGGTATTTTTGGAATAAAAAAAATAGTGGAGGGTGTAAAATATTTTTGAAATAAATGAAAATAATGGGGAGGTGGAGAAGTACTTGAGGAGGTGGAGGGACCAACACCCTTGTTTAATTTATTAAGATTGATATTTAAGACTTACAAAGACGTCACTCCTTTCATATGTACCTATTATGCCACTAAAAAAACATACTAAATAAGAAATTCTTGAAAAATATTTTAAATATTGTCTCATGGATAATTTATGTTAATGTCTTAGGAGAAATAAAACATATACATAGTCTTCTATTTTGATGTGGAATTATTAATATTGTAAAAAAATATATATTTTTATAATATTTTATGAACAATTACAAGATGTAAATATATTTATATGAAGTTAAGTAATTATTGATCTTCTCTTTAGGAAAATATAATTGTAAACAAAAAAATTAATTTTAATTAAATAATAATCATTTATATAATAGCTTATGTGCTATAATCCAAACATAAAGTTAAAATAAATTGATCCACAATAAAAGTAGAGACGAAAATAAGTTTGAACTGAAATTTTGGTTCAATATTGATTGTTGTTTATATATCCAATCATATATCTCTTTTTTTATAAAAAATAATATTTAAAAATGTCCAAAGACTAACATTGGTTAATAAGACTTTTGTTAACATTCACTCTATAGACTTTTCAACTTTTTGGTCTTAGGAACTATTTTTTATCCCAATCTATATGGGGGTAGGTTAAACATTGTAGAATGAACAAAATTAACAACTCTACATATACTATATAGAATTAAGTTATGAAGTTCTAAGACACTTTACATATATTAAAAAAAAAAGTAATTACCCACCCTATATGTAAAATTAAACTATAAACATTTATGATATTGATTTTCAATTTCCTTTGTGACACCAATTAAATATATTATATAATAAATAACACATTAAATTCTTATTTTTTATGTAAAAAATAAAAAATTGATATTTTATTTTTAAAATATTATATAACAATATAATAAATAAGACACACAATATAATGAAGGAGTGGCACAAGCTCAAAGCAGAACAGAGAACGTGTACTCATTGGGCCTTTCATTCGTTTCACGCATTTGATGGAACATCTCAAAGGATTTTGGGAGTGACCCAGTTCGGAGATGTAAGGAAATTAAGGTTATCCAGGTGAAAACACTCTTGTTAGGCATATGGTCGAACATGATATGGGCATGGCGAAGGTGACCGAATTTGGCATACATATTCAAGAGAGTATTGGTTAAGTGGGTTTGTGAAATGCATTGGGAGAGAACGAGCTTTGCGTGGATTTGGCTACATTGTCTCAGCGTTATGGGATTCAAAGACTTTGCTAATGACAGCAAAAATGGCTCAAGCACACCACACACTTTGTTTGCAAAATCTGGGTCCAACGTCGTGTGCACACAATACTCATATTATAACTAAACTCAAATACTACTCCCACACTTTCTTTCCTTTCACACTCTTTTAATTCTTCAATTCTCTTAAATTCCTCTCTCTCTCTCTCTCTCAGGCATCTATTTGGCGAAACTGGTGGTTCCGGGAAGAGAACCGGGCGACCCTTGGATCCTCCTACGGTTCGGATCACGTGGAAATCATCAAGAGTCTTTTAAAATATTTTATATCAGTAATTTTTAAATGAAAAAAAAACATTTTATATATCCTAAATTTTTATTTGGATTTTCATAGATATTTCAGTTAACCCCTGTAGACTATGGCCGAAACATGAAATAACTGGGATATGTGGTCCCATGTTTGATTAATAAAAATCCAAGGCTTGGTATTTTTTAACACGTGAAAAAGTTCCAACACATAAAACAAACAACAACAAATATAAATTTTTATTATATGCAAAAAAGTTCCAACACATGAAACAAAGAACTAGGAAAAAGTTCCAACACATAAAACAACCATGAGATTTGGGAAAGAAAGATTATATGCAAATTTATTAAAACCAATCAATTGTTTTGCAAATTTTTTATATACAGTTAAATTTTTATTCATTATGACAAAATAATATCTAAAGTAATAGTTCTAAAATTAATAATAAATATATTTGATTTACCTTCTGAAAGTGATGTTTTTTGTTTTTTTTTCAAAATTTTTGGCTGATGAAAAATTTGTGGCTGCACATAAGGTCGTGGAAAAATGGCCCCGGACAGAAACACTATAACATAAAGTGGTTTTCATTTCCTGACGAAGGTGAACGTGCATTAAGAAATTGAGCTACGAACATGGATAGCAAAAAAATCCACACAGGTAAATATCTGCGAGTAAAATTCGTAATAGATAGTGGGTATTCGTGCTTATTTATTATCTGCGGATTACGGGTAATAGGTTTTTTAATATCAGCTTATAAATGGGATGAGTGTTTGTATCTGCAGATATCTTTTATCCGAAAAAACAAAAATAAAAATTTGATTTATATTTTATTAAGCTAAATTTAATTAAAATTAAGATTAATTTATATTTTAAGGTTAAATTTAATTAAAATTAAAATTAAATTTATATTTTATTTAATTTATATTATATTTTATATATTTTTTGTAATTTTATTTTAATAATTTATAAAAGAATATATATATTTTTAAATATTTGTAGGTATGCACATATATTCACATATATCTGTAAATTTTAAAATATTCACTGATATTTTTAAAGCGGACATTCGTACATATAGCGAATCAGATAACAAATAGATTTTCTTTTATTGGATCGAATTGTGTAAATACTCTCCGTATTCAATCCGATCCGTACGAAAGGATGAATGATTCTGTGGCAGGGTTACGGCACGCGGTATGAAGACAGTGGCTGAGAAAAGAACGTGGGCCTTAGTACTGTAGACAGCCTTAAGTATGGTGTCTCCATGCAACAACCTTATCTCGGTTGTGATAGTTGATGTCTTAATATTTTATATAAATTTATTTATGGTTTATTTCTACTGAATTTTTTCCTCTTTAATAACCAACAAATAACACTTTTATTCAAGTTTTACCTTCTCTAAAATTCTCATTTTCTTGAAGAAGACGAAACTATTTAGAGTGTAAAATCTTCTCAAACCAAAGCAATATCATTATGCATTAAGAAAAATAAAATCTAAATTAATATAACTGCCTTAATTTAGTCATTCATTATTTGTTTGAGTTAAAGGAATTAGTGTGATATAAACATCTCCATCAAAGGTTATAAGTTTAATATTTGGATAAAATATACTCGTGACATAAAATTTAAGATGCACGTTAACAAAAATAAAAAAAAAAAGAAGAAAATTCTATCTTGAAAACATCCACCAAATAAGACATTAATTAAAACATGCGTCTTGTAGGATCTTGGAATAAAATTGGTAAACATATTGTAAAAGTAACGTGGCACAATTAGACCTACAAATAATAAATTAAGACTTCACATAATTATTCTTACAATCGAGATTAACAGCACCAATAATAAAAATAAATGAATGCTAAATTATATAATTATTTAGTTATTTAAAAATAAAAAATATCATTATAATTAATAAAATAAAAAAAAATAAGGATAAAATTTTAAATATATCATAATTTATTTGGTTACCATTGCCCACTGATGGATCCAATCATGCTATTTTGATCTTATTCAATTGAAATTGACAATTCTTTAAAAAGGAAACTACTGACAAAATAATTATAAATAGTTTCAATCAATTGGTTATATAATTAAAAGCTGTTTTACACTTTTTGGGTTCCTATCATTGATATAGTATAACGTGTGGTTAAATGTTTACAAAATAAATTTTATAAAATTTATTATTATTAGAAATTATTTATAAGTCAAACATTTATGTTTAGAAATTTTAAAATTAAATTCATCATAAAATTCAGTGTGTGTTGTGTCTATATATATATATATATATATATATATATATAATTAATTAATTAATTAATTGATTAACGCAAAAAGTGTAAGGACTGAGAAAAGGGCAATTTAAAGAGAGTGAACATGTGGCATCAGTGGATAGGAGAAAATTAATTTTTTTTTAAAATAAAAAAAAACTATTTCATAGAAACTAAACGTAAGTTTCTCAGTTCTTTTTTTTTTCCCAATTGAAACCAAACTATACTCTCTAGAAACTTGCTCCAAGCTCTTTCCTTCTTCTCCAACCTCTTTATATCCTTGCACAAGATGGAACCGCTGAATTTTTGTGTAGAAATTGTCTAGGCGTTCCAAGTTTCAAGAGCATCATTCTTAACCGGTCAATTTTTCCAAATCTTCAACTGGTAAGTTGAATTTCCAATTTCCATGAAACTTTAGGGCCATGATCATGTAATAGGTCTTGTTGCATGTTGCTTATTTCACTTTTACCTCAAATTCTAGCTTCAATCATGTTCTAAGAATGTTTTCTATCACCAATTGGTGATCTATAGATCCTTTTAGAAATTTCTCTCGGTGCAAAGGTGCTGCGTTGTCATCCTGTGAACTGGATTGCTTCAACCATAGGTAAGGGAAGCTAGGCCTCTTCTTTGTTTTAATAAATTTTTGGTTGCATGATTTGTAAATCTTGTTTGAAAGGTGTAAAATGAGGTGCATGTATGAACTGTGTTGTAGATCGTGTTACTGTTGAGTAAAACCTGATGAATTTTCATATTAGAGATGTGCCTGTGAATGAGTTTTTGTATGATAATTTAAATGTGGTTTAGAAACCGATATAAGTAAATTTTTGTTCTATGTATTAGAATGTGTATGAGATAAGTTGCTGTTTGAAATAGTAAATTTATGCATGTGTGAATTCCCTTTTTATAGATACGGTTTGTACTGGGTTTGGTTATGTTGCTTGTGAAATTCTGCTGTTCAATGTTTGGTAAATAGTGCAGCTGTAAAATTCTGTTATGAACTAGTATAGAGGAGGTTAAATATTGAAAGTAAGTAACTGATTGCAAGGAGAATATGATAATTGGATAATTTACTCAATAGTTAAGAAAGAACTGGGATTTTAAGGGAACTGAGGTACCTAAAATTTGAATTAGGGGTTTCAGGTTGTTATGGTCATTCAAGACCACTTAGATAAGTCAAATGTAACTTATTAGAAGTGTCAAAAGTGATGTTATAACTGGGTTGGAATAACTGTGTGGCTGAGATTAAATTGGTTAAGGGGTACAAGTCCTGTATGAGGTTTGTCTTGAAGAGGTTAAATGAACTGGTAAGAGTTTTAGGCTTTTTGAGAGGAAGTGAGGTAGTGGTTTTTAGCTTTAGGGGTCCTGGGTTCATTTGGGCAATTTGACTAGCTTGTATCAGTCAATTAGAACTGGTTAGAGTCATCAAAGTGGTCAAAACCATGCTCCAATAGGTAAATTCGAAATTGGGTTCTTGAGTTGAAGAGTTTAGAGTTTTACACTAAAAAGTTGGCCTAATTCACTATAGATTGATGTTAGGAGCATGTGTGAACCTTTAGACAAGTTTAATTCAACATGTACTTCGAATTTGAAGTGTTAGAAATTCACCAAATGGTCTAGGGTAAGTTTTGGGTGTGTGAGTTCCTCACATCTGCAGAATTTCGCACTGCAGATTATGCAGAGCCACAAAGCGCACTCTGTGCGCTCTGCGAATGAGTTTTGGCAGGAAAAATTCGCACAGCGCATCACAGGGTGTGCGTTGAGCGAATTTTCTGCGACAGATTGAGTATTTTTGATGTTTTTGACATTCTGGGAGTTCCGGACGTCCGTTTTGTACGTTCTTTAGGTTGTTTTGGGGGTTTTGGACCCTTCCGGAACTGTTGGTGATGGTTTCAAAGTCATTTTCCTTGTCTAAGTATGAGTTCATTGGGTTTTGGATTGTTTGTGGTCTTTTGAAGTGAAATAAATGTTATATATATGCTTGTATGCAAAGTGAAGTTGAAGAAGTTATATGTACATGGTTTTATATGGATTTAGTGAGATTATGTCATGGTATTTGGTGGTTCATGTCTGGAGTTAAGTTTCAAAGTAAAAGTATGGTTATTGGACGTAATTCCATGATCCTCAAGGGAGGTTAGATGGTGATGCCACTATAGTTTGTCGTGATTGACCGTATGAATGGCCGGAGTTCAGGATGGGGTTTACCTTGACATTCTAATGACCATCCATGCTCAATTAGAGAGTGATGAGTCATGTGGTGAGAATAGAAGGAGGTCCTAGTCTTGGGTGTCTCCATTTATGGGCCAAGATGAGTTTGGTTGGACTTACACTTGTGTGTGGTCGGGTGAAACCCCTCGGCAATGGCTTTGCAAAGGAGTAGGGCCACAACAAGTGCACAAACCCCTGGAACTCGACATTTCATACTAGTCCGGATGGTCAAATCACGTGGTCGGTCATTGGTGTCACAGTAATGCATTTGGTCATAGTCTAGTAGTGTCATCATATGATAGGATGTTTGATTTAATCACATGTATGTATATGCCTTGCCTTTTAACTGCTGAATGATAATTAACATGATTTTGGAACCTAGCTTACCCTTGCAATTGTGTGTTTTGTATGTGTGTGATTTTCCCCTTGCGATGATCATCCAAATCCTTGGATGTGAGCAGAGGCCGATGATTATACCTCTTTGGAGCAAGCACTAGACGGTGGAGATGCAACTCGCATTTCCTAGATTTCCATTTAGTTTCTTCTCTTTTTTTTCATTTTGAAAGACTTTATACGTATGTAAAGCTTTTAAATTACCCCTTTTGGATGACTGTATACCTAATATTGTCCTCTAATAGCTCCTAACTGCTTTCTCGTACTATAATAGCTGAATCCTATTATATGTATGTGTGTATAATATTTGGGATGTCACAAAAAGTACTTAAGGTTATTTCAAGTCACAAAAAGTACTTAAGGTTATTTCAAGTCCATTATAACTTTGTACCCAAAATCAATTCGTTAATGTGATAAATAGTTACAGATTTACACAAAGTTATTATTTCAATGATAAGGTTTCAGTGTCAACATAAACACATCAGCCTTTCATTTCTAAAATCAAAATGATTTTTCATTCCTCAAAATTTATATCTATATTATCATATTTTAGTTGGATATGACACACGTACAATTATTTAAGATATTTTTTGTAATAGGAAAATTGAAAATAATGTATTAGAAAACATAAAAGTGTGTCAAAGTAATTTTTTTCAATTAGTTTTAATGAAAGGTATAATGCATATATATTAAAAGTATAATGATAATTTTTTTAAAAAAATTTACAATAGTAATTATTATTACAATTATGATTTCTTTTATTGATTTTAAGATTTTAGAACTCTATACACTGAGCTTCAGATAAGTTAAACTCTTGGCAGCTTTTGAATTATGCATCTTGACAAATATTATGGAGATTGATATTACTCAAAATCATATATATTCATAATATTATTTAAATTAATGTATGAATTACATTAAATAAAAAAAAGTATTTTAGAAGAAAAAATTAAAAATCTATTATTTTAAAAGTTCTAACTGAAAAGAATGTTAATCTTTTATAAATTGCACTGACACTTGATAAATATTATATATCACTTCAATAATCTTCTATAGAAAGATCTGGAAACAATACTTATAGTCATGGAGATGTTAGAATAAAGTAATAATTTGTAGAGAGCCGTTGGCTAGGTTTTCTCCCAGTGGTAGCTTCTTTTATTAGATGTTTGCAATGTTTCTTGTTTTAACCGAAGAGAAAAGATTTAGGTTTTGTAACATGGTATGATTTATATTTTTATATTAACAACGTTAAAAATGTATTATTGTTGGCACTGTTCCATCCCGCTTTGAAAAGGTGGGTCACGGGGAGTGATTGAGACCAAAGAGTAATTTGTAGCAACATTGCACATCCTCATCTATATGAGTCCTTCGTCTATTTGCCATTGTATTTAGCGTGATGCTTTCCGCTTTCAGGAGTGCCTTTAATAGCAAATTAAAGTTTGTTTTTTTCTTGGAAAAAGTCAAAACCCCCATGTGAGTTGCATTCTCGATTTTTCTTTTCTTTCCTCCATAACTGCACGCTCATCCAAATTACTCATCTCACAGTATTGTACATGGTGTCGTATGTATGTATCAATAATTAATTATGAAATTTTGAATCTATATTATTGTTCACTTTTATCATATATATAATATTTATTATTGTCATTTGGATCTGGTTTATTTTTGGTTTACAATAATTTATATAGTTTGATATTATAACTTCTTACGATAAATTCACAAATACATAATTACGTGGTATTAAGTGTAAATTAATAATATTATTTTAGGAATATTTTGGTATAGATGTCTAAATCATATTTCAAAAATAAAGTTGAAAGACTTGTGTCAAATAGAGTCTTGGATTCTATTAACATCACAATTTTTGATGTGTTGAATGTATTAAAAGGTAAACAGACCAAAACAAAGACATTAGATGTATATAGAGTTACAATAGTCTTGGAATTGATACATACAGATATTTGTGGGTCATTCCCTACATCATGAAATGGTCAACAATATTTTATCTCATTCATAGATTATTATTCTAGATATGTATATCTATATCTTATACATGAAAATTTTCAATCTTGGATGTATTCAAATCATTCAATGCCAAAGTTGAGAATCAACTAAACAAAAGAATTAAGAGTGTCAAGTTTGATCGTGATGGTGAATACTGATAGATATGACAATTCAGGTAAACAACGTTCAAGACCTTTTGCCAAGTACTTAAAAGAATGTAGAATTGTGCCACAGTAGACTATGTCAGGGTCACTAGCATGAATGATGTAGATGAAAAATGAAACTAGACTCTTAAGAATATAGTAAGGAGCATGATTTGTCATTCTACCTTGCTAGAGTCACTCTAAGGAGAGACAAGCAACTTGCATTTTAAATAGAGTGTCAACCAAGGCAGCTATAAAACACCTTATGAGTTCTGGGTTAGGCAAAACCCTAGTCTAAAATATTTTCATGTGTGGGGTTGTTTAGTTGAAGCAAGGCCTTATAAGTCAAATGAAAAGAAATTAGACTCCTAAACAACGAGTAGCTATTTTATTGGATATTTTGAAATATCTAGGGGTTATAAATTTTATGATCCCAAATTAAAGACAATTTTCAAGACGGGAATTGTCACATTTTTTTAGGATATTGAGTTTAGGAGGGAAGAATAAGGTTAGAGACTTTATTTTAAAGGAAGAATCGATGATAATTATGCTAAGACAATATCGTCTAAACTAGACCGTCTAGGAACTCATGCTTTGAAGTTTAACAATAATCATTAAATGAAATATCCTTTAAGGAAGAGAAGTGCCTACTTTACCTTTAATGTCTAGGCACTTACTCAAGTCAAATGAAAACCTAAGACTTTATACGATAAGCTAAGCAAATCATCCAAGTGCTACTACAAAGTGAAATTAAGAACATACACAACATTGTTTCTCTAGTGTCTATATCGTTTAACACATTGCTTGCAAGAAACGTATGATAAAAAAGAAAAGTCTACATGAAAGCTTTATATATAATATACTTAAGGATTTTTATTCATGAAGAGACAAAAAGAAAAATATGTCATCAAGGATCTTTCTCAAGAATATGTGCAAAATAGTAGGATATGTTCTTAAGCTCTTAAATTAAAATATCTTTTATATATTGAGAACCGTAATAACTTTAAAGCTTAAATGTCTTACATCAAAAGTAGTGTTGTAAGAGAAAGTATCCCATAAACAATATCGTCTAATGAAAAGCACGCTAAAATACATCTAAACCATAAGAGTTTAATGCCTTATGTCATCTACTGTAAAAAATGTTATACATCATCCAACCCTTCTTGAATAATATACTTGAACGATGCATTAATTACTGACAAGATGTATGACAAGATGTTTTGAACAAGCAATACAAATTAACGACTATAAATGTTCAAAGCATTTAATACATGTATTGTAAAGTGTTATTTTGCTTGCATATTGTTAAGAAGTGGAATTTAAGCTTAATTCAACCCCACAAAACCGACTTTTGTGGAGTTGAGTTAGACTTAAAGTCCACTTCTTAACATGGTATCATAGCAATTCGCAATTTCACAGTCTAAATTAGTTCGTACTAACACATGCATGGCTCTGATACCATGTTAAGAAGTGGGCTTCAAGCCCACTAAATGTAGAGTATATATATGGTTAATTTAGAGTGTATATTTGGGTGTAGACCTTATCTTACAATCCGATTTTGTGGGGTTGAGTTAGGCTTAAAGTCCACTTCTTAACACATATCTTATCCTTGTTATTTGTGTACAACAAGAATGGGAAAATGATTAATCAAAACATCTACATACGTTGGATAAATACGTTGAGAGAATAAAAGAACATTATAGAATAAATCTGTTAAAGACTTATACTTTGGCAGAGCCGTACAAGCTACTCTTCAATAAAAAAAAACTCTGATAAAGCATTGCACCTCTGATGAAAAGACTAAAGTATGATATATCACCTAAAGACTACTTGAAAATCAACCCAACATCCAACAATCATCTTTAAAAAATGCCTATAGAAAGAAGATCAACTGAAGAGAAGAAAGTTGCTACTCTTGGGAAAAATGATTGAATCAGAAATATAGAAAAGGCTAAAACTGAAGGAAAGAAGAGAAGAGAAGAAAAATAGAGAGAGAGAAAGAGTATGCTCAAGAAAAATCATCATTCATCAACTCTACCTCATTTCAAAGCTTATATCGTCTTATACACTTCAATCCAACAAGATATGATGAAATGAAAGCTCAAACCAGATAAAACATAAAGAGAAAGTTAGAAATAAAGTTTTGTTAAGACTTGAGTATGTTTTCTTTTAAGAATTGATACACTTAATAAGGTGTTGTGTGTACATATTTGTTAGAACATAATCATGTTATTTTTTTTATGTTATTATAATAAAGTGCAACACATGTTTTGGTATGTTTGTTAGATTGTTATATGTGTGTGTTATTGTCAATGTGATATGTTGGCTTGTGGATATAGATGGTTGTTTAAGATTTGATGTGTGAGTTTAATTTCTAGGGAAAAAGCTTAAGAAAAACCCTTAGTTTTATATGTATTTTTTTCTAAAGGTAAAAAGATCTTTTTATCTTTATTTGTATTTTTGCATAAAAATAAAAGAGAGGAAGAAGGGATGAAAAAAACCTAACTTTTAAGAATGATGGTGTTTTTGTAAATAGTCTCTTATATGTGAAAACTCACTTAAAAATTTATTTATTAATATATATATATATATATATATATATATATATAATATAATATAAAGTAATCTTAGACATTAATTTATTTATAACCAAAATTTTAATAGATAATAATAATAATAATCAATTTAAAATCTAATTAGTTACGGTTGAATATAGTGAAAATTATATATGTGATTTATCTCCGTTGTATTGAATATACATATAGAGTCCTTTATTTATAATAGAATAAATATAGACTAAGTTTAAAATACAAATTTAAAATAATAACATACTAACTAAAGATAAAAGATAAATATAAAATTAAGTTAATATATCTAACACTCCCCTCAAGCTAATGCATACAAAGAGTATGTATCAAGCTTGTTACTAATATAATCCATAAAGACTCGGTGAAAATATCTACTTCTGCACTCGAGTGACACCGAATCGCTAATGATTTCGAAGACGACATAAAAGACAAAATATCAACCTAGAAGACTCTCCCTGAGCAACAAATCTGAGAGGTTGCTCTATGTAAATCTCTTCTTGTAAATTGCCTTTGAGGAATACCACAAATGGATAAAGAGGTAATTGTTGGAGAGCCACCACGACTATAAATAAACCAACAAAAATAATCTTTTCCAAGAAAAAAAAAAGCATATATGGACGGGTCAAACACAATTGTAACAAAAGAGGGGTCAGAAGTGACAGCAGCGGAAGAAACCAGAAGCCATGCATGAATAGGAGAGAAAAATATTAAACAAATCCAAAATTCTCCAATCAAGGCACAAGAGCAACCTCGATGCTCTGAATAGCTGCTTGAGAAGAGACGAGACGCGTGACAATGCATGATGAACCCGAAAGAAGAAAACGAGTAATCTCTGTTGGAAGTCTCACATCGACTAGAGATAAGACCAATTTATAATATATATATATATATATATATATATATATATATATGTATATATTCATATGTATATATACATATATATATATATATATATATATATATATATGTATGTATATGTATACATATATATGTATATATGTATATGTATACGTGTATATGTATATATATACACATATGTGTATATATACACACATATGTGTATATATACACACATATGTATATATATATATATGTATATGTACACATATATATGTATATATATACATATATATGTATACATATACATATATACGTATACATATACATATATACATATATGTATATATATACATATATACGTATACATATACATATATACATACATACATATATATACATACATACATACATATATATATATATATATATATATATATATATATATATATATATATATATATATATATATATATATATATATATATATATATATATATATATATATATATATATATATATATATATATATATAAGTGAGGTTCAAATCTCACCTCACAAGTTGTGAGGTTGAGTTAGGCTTAAACTCACTTTCTAATATGATATCAAAGTCATGATTAGAGTCTATCCTAGAGATATTTCTTGTTTCTTGGGCATTTCTATTCCACCCGTTGTCGGACTGACCCAATTTCTACTATCAGGCACGAGATGTTTGTACCTCAGCGTGAAGGGGGTTTGTTGGAAGTCCCACATCGACTAGAGATAAGGCCAATTTATAATATATAAGTGAGGTGCAAACCTCACCTTAAAAACCGGTTTTATGGGGTTGAGTTAGGCTTAAACTCTACTTCTTAATATGAGTTAAGCTTAAAGTCCACTTCTTACAACCTTGACGCTCTAAATTGCTATTAGACATGCCATAATGCACAACGAAACAGCGACTACTGTAATGGTAAAGACAATAAAAAATTTTTCCTCAAAAGATGTCATGTTAAATATAGTGATATATATGTGATTAATCTCTCTTGTATTGAATATTAATATAGAATCTCTATTTATAATAGAAGAAATATAGACTAAATTCAAAATATAAATAAAAAAATAATAACAAAAATAAATATAAAATAAAAGTAATAAATCTTACAGTTATTAATTATAATTTTTTATTCCACAAGTTTCGTCCCCTCTCATAATTACTAATCGGCACCATCTTAAATTGCATCATACTACCATTATCACCGTGGCCAAGAGAGGAAAAAAGAAAAGTGAAGGAAAAGGAAAAGAGAAAAAATACCGAAAAAAAATATAACGGAAAACTCTTTTCAAAATGTATTTTATATATTTTGATAAGTTCTTTTCAAAATACATCATATAAAATGTTCGAAAATTTTATTCTAAAAAAGATACATTTCAAAAAATTTGTTCAGAAAATCTCATTTTGGAAAATTTATTCCAAAATACATTCCATCATTACAAAAATTATGTTTGAAAAATCTCATTAAAAAAACTCCTTCTAAAAAGTATGTTATGAAACTGTTGTTTAGAAAATCTTATTTTTAAAATTTTTGAAAAACTTGTTTAAAAAAAATTCCCAAATATATAAACGAATTCACTTTTTCAAAGAGTAAAAGGGTTAATTTAAAAAGTTGATGAGGTGTGCAAAGAAATTGTGGGGGGCAAGAAGTAAAACCCTGGTTCCAAATAACTGAGTATGTGGAGGCCCAAAATTTCCGACAGCAGAAGAAGTCCAATTCACAGAGAAAACAGAAAACACGTTTTAGTTGTTAGTGGCGACGCTAGGTGGTGGTGGTTGTGGTTTTTGGAGTGAGTGCAGTAGGAATGGCGATGACGCAAGGGGTGCAGAAGAACACGCTGTACGTGGGAGGGTTAGCCGAGGAGGTCAACGAGTCAATCCTCCACGCCGCCTTCATCCCCTTCGGCGACATCAAGGACGTCAAGACGCCACTCGACCAGGCTACGCAGAAGCACCGCTCATTCGGCTTCGTCACCTTTCTCGAACGCGAAGATGCCACCGCCGCCATGGACAACATGGACGGTGCTGAGCTCTATGGCCGCGTCCTCACCGTCAACTACGCCCTCCCCGAACGCATCAAAGGCGGTGAACAGGGCTGGGCCGCCCAACCTAGTAAAAACCCTAATCCTATGCTTATTTTCACTCATGCTTTAACCCTAATTTCTGAATGTTCTAATTCTATGCTTTGTCTTGTGTTCTCTGTGGGAGATTGACTGTGCGTATCTGTTTTGTGTTTCAGTTTGGGCGGATGCCGATACCTGGTTTGAGCGCCAGCAGCAGGAGGAGGAGATGCGGCGGATTGAGGCGGAGAATCGCGCGGCGATGCAGGCGGCGGAGGATTTGCACCGAAAACAAGTGGCTGAACAGCGAGAGGGAGAGAAGGAAGAGGAAATTGAGATCAAGGATGATCCTATGGCCAAGGCTGAAGCTGAGGTTCTACGACAATAGATTACGGTGATCTGTCAAATCGGAGCAACTTGGTGAGTGAATATCTAATGTGATTTTGTAAGGATACAATCTAGAATCTCATGGGAGCATCTAAACCCTCTATCAATAGGCTGACCTTGGTGGGTCATTTGTAATGTGAGATAAATCTTGTGTATGATTACTTATTTCTATAGATTATGAAACAGGATAGCTAGTGAAATGAAACCACCATTCTTTGGAAAAGAAGTTAAATTCCGTTCGGTATGAGTTTAATCTACATTGAATTTTAGATTCGTCTTGTGTATATAATTTTTTTTTGGCATAAAAGAGAAGAGTGATTCTTAAAAGCTTTAGAAGTGCCTAAAGTGGACTGTACTGAGATTGAGAGCAATATAAAGAAACATTTTGCAGGGTTACATGAAAACCTAAGCATGAATACTAGAACATACTCATAGACCATGTGCTCTGAATTCCTTATGTGATTGTGTCTGGACTAAACTGTCTAAGCATTTGAATTGCTCTCTGTCAGCAGCTCGTCTAAGCTCTCCGATAATTTTGTTTCTTTAGTTTTTTATCTAACTCTTAACCAACGATATAATACCCCTGGCTGAAATGCTTTTAGTTATCAACATGCCTTGTTGAATTCTCGTCTATTTGTTGAATTCTTTGCAGCCATGATTAATATTTTGAAGATCTTGAGTGCCCTGTTAAGCAAATTTTATAGATATACCAAAATCAAAGGAAACTTCTCCCGAGTTTACCAATGTATAGAAATCCACCAACACCTGTTGTCTCAGCTGTAAACACAAAAAGTTAATGTTGCAGTACCTACCCTTTTGTAATCATTAGATTCCTTGTCATTGTCAGCTCAAAGGAAACTCCACTTTAGTTATGGAGGATGAATTCAATGAAGCCGTTGACCAAAAGTGTGTCATATCTGCTAAAGTTGTACTACTTTATGATGGTACACATTCACACTGAATGACTCAATCAATAGCATATTCCAAAAGTCCTGACTCAGTAACAATAGATATATGGATAGATGGTTTTTGCTTAATCCAGTTTGACAGTTTTATGGATAGATGGTTTTATCAAGGGCTATTGATTAGTACTATACCACAAACCCCTTACTCGGACAAGTTTGAACTATTCTAGTTTCTCAATGTTCAGCCAGTCCTTAAACAGAAAAGAATTCCACTTTGGATTGCTTCTCCATAAAAAATAGAATTTTGTTTCTGCCATGCTCTTATGAGAAGAATATTGTGCTTCAAATATTTGCTGGATTATAATTGAACCATAATCTATTTTTGCTCCTATTTGACGCCAAAGCACCTTAGATGTCTGGAAGATGTAATGATAAAAAGTTGTGCTTAACATACATTATTATCAGTTTTATGTGTAACAAAGTAAAGGGAAAGCATTCGTTCTATAAGTCATCCTTTTTTTTTTTCCTTCTAACTCTTTGAAGAAAGTCCTAAATGAGTAGGAGGATAAGCAATGATTAGGGATAACAAAGTGTATTAAAATGATAATTGTATAATTGCAGGTAGGGAAGTATATAACTCAATTGACCCCACCCCACATATTATTTATGTGTGTATGATTATGCATTTTCATAGTTGTAGTTGAGACTTATATTTGAATGACTTCAATGTTTTTAATTAATATTATGTTTTAATAATTTAATTCTAAAATTTCAAATGATTTACTATTTAATTTTTAAATTATGACCAATAGATAATTGTAGATAAGTAATCTTTATTACTTTTTTTATATTTATACATAAAAAAATATTTATATTACTTTTTACTATATAATATTTATATTTTTTTTTTAGAATTTAGATGTGTTACATAGGTTGTTTTTTAACTTTTATGAATTATAAATTTGATATATTTGTTATTATATGTAGATATTATTCATTAATATTTTATCTTATAAAAAAGATATCGATGTAAAAATAATTTAAAATTAAATTTTAAAATATAAATAATTAAGTAAGTTGTAATTTAAAATTAAATTTGAACATAAGACTTGAACTTTATATATATATATATATATATATATATATATATATGTGTATACATATTAGAGCCGTCAAAATGGGTCATAATCTGCGGGCCAACCCGGCCCGTCACGGGTTTGGGCCGGGTTGGGTTTGAGAAATACAATCCACCTATATGCGGGTCAAATTTCAACCTGGTTCATTTAGACCCGGCTCATGCGGGTTGGACCCGTGGTGAGCCGGGTTGGCCCACCAACCCACCTACCTAATTTCATTTTTTTAATTTATCATTTTATTTATGAAACACTAAAAAATAAAATACTCTATTCACTCATTATGTTTACAAAAAAAGTAACCTCTGCTCTCAGAAATTACTCTCATAGTACTTGCTCTATAGTGCTCTCACTCTCACTTCACTAAAATTATTCAAGGAGCACGTAAAACACCCTTCCTTTTTTCTTATCTTTTTTCCACATTTTTGTTTTCTCACTTCTCTTTCTTTTTTTTTTCAAAAATCCTATAATGACAAAAATAGGGGTTTGCGAATTTGTTTTTTGTTGTGGGAGATTTAAAGACATGGAATGATTTTTTCCCTCTTCTGACCTGCTTGTATAAGAGTTTGTTCATTTTATTTAAACAATTTGAGTATACATTATTCGAACAAGTTGTTTTTTATATCTTTGAATTTGAGAAATTATGTTACAAATTAAACTATTAATTTTTTGTTGATGTTGTTGAGTACTGCTTCGTTTTTTATATCTTTGAATTTGGATTATATTGTACTTTTTATTATTATTTTGAATTGTGGGAGTGAAATTTGTTTAAATTTAAATTACAGAAAGTTTGTATTATTTTTTTTTTATTTTAAAAAAATGTAATTAAATGATCTAGTGAGCCAATCCGTTTACCCACCAACCCGTGGTGGGTCGGCCGGATTCAAGTTTTTCTAACTCGCTAATAAATGAGCCGGGTTGAGTTGACTCACTAAGTACCCAACCCGTGGTGGACCGGGCCGGATTGAGCCGGGTTATCCGTTTTGACAGCTCTAATACATATATATATATAACCGGGCCGGATTGAGCCGGGTTATCCGTTTTGACAGCTCTAATACATATATATATATATATATATATATATATATATATATATATATATATATATATATATATATAGTGTGTATATGTACATACATATATATACATATATATGTATATGTATGTATATACATATACATATATGTATATGTATGTATATACATATATATATATATATATGTATGTATATACATATATATATATATATATATATATATATATATATATATATATATATATATATATATATATAATTAGAAGAATAATTAAGTTTTAAATGATGTTTGATAATAACATGTCCTTAAAAAACTCAAAATTATGCTAAGCTGTTTTAATTTTATGTTTGGATATGTTTGATTTACCTTAGATTGTTTAAGAGTTAACTTTAATTTCTCTAAAGATAAAGAATATTTTATTAAAATAAGATATGATATATAGGTACAGCATGTGATTAAATTTGTACTAAAACAATACTACGTAAAGAAGATATACTAATAAATAAAACAATGATATGTTGAGTTTTATCCCAATAATAACAAAATTGTGTGTTTTATGGTTTTTTCTCACAAACTTATAAGTGGTAATGATTATCTGTCGTAGTTGCTAATATATTAGAATTTGGATTCAACAGAAAAATAACTGCATCTTCACACACATTAATGGAATTTTGTAGTATTTTTTTATTGGTTTATTAACTCTTCATATAAAGAAAGTGTGTAGCCAGGTAGTTTAGTACAATATCCATTGTGTAAGAGAAAATATAATTTGATTGATTTTCTCAGTTTTCTTCGTTTGCTTTCAATACGATAATACAAGGATTTGATGTCATATTACTCATTAAATAGCTTAACATACATATGATTAAATGAATTTTATAAAAATGGGGGGATCTTTTTATATTTCTGACCGATTTCTTCATATAAAAACTTGTTAAAGATGTATATAAAAAATGAAATGGATCTTTTTCAAAGTTAAAATTTTATATATATATATATATATATATATATATATATATATATATATATATATATATATATATATATATATATATATATATATATATATATATATAAAAGTTAAAAATTAAACTTTGAAAAAATTATTTAAAACAATTTTTACAAATTGACTTATATATAAACCAAGGCTTAAATACTCGTTTCACCCAAATCTTGGTTAAAATGTTATGAGTAGATTTTTACTTATAGTTTTATTTCAATCAAATTTTAATATTTGAAGTCTTTTTTTTTTTTTTTTGTAAGTAACGTATTAGAAACAAGTAACGCGTCCATTCGAAGTTTCTTTTCTTTTTAAAATTTAATTGTTTTTCAAAAATTCTGTTCACGAGTCTAGTCTACTTTGATTTTAAATTTTTTTAATTGTTTTTCAAATTTTTTGTTGATGAGTTATGTTACCTGATATTGTCATTATCATTTTTATCTTGTTTTTTTTTAATTTAGTTATATTTAAAAAAATGAAATAATATTATTTTTCTCCTAATTTGACATTTTAAAATATGTTTACTTTGACAAAAATTTTAGAGATGAAAGGGCATTTCACCCTGTGTCTCCAAGGTTTTTTCTTATATCTCCAAATTATCGAAAATATTATGTTCTTCTTCCTTTTATATATTTTGCACCTCCAAAAAGTGCTGTGGATTATAAATTCGAGAGGTGCTGATATTATTTTCTCATGAAGAAGTTCTCTAAAAGTGATTCTCGTGAAGTTGGCTGTGAGAGTAGGTGTATGAAAAAATTATTATAAGACTTCTAGGTTTTTATCAGATTTCAAAATTCATACATTCAACTAAATTTCGAAATCTGTTTAACGTTTTATCAAATTTTAAAATTTAATTAGGCCTTTATTGAATTTCAAAGATTGATAAAAGCTGAATTAAATTTTAAAATTTGATGAAGGATCAAAATAGATATCAAAATTCAGGTAAAAAATATTTAACGAATTTCGAAATTTGATTGAAATTTTCATCAAATTAGATTTTTATAGGATTTAGAAAATCTAATGAAAATTTTAATTTAATTTCAAAGTCTGATAAAAGACCAAATGAATTTCCAAATTCGGATGAAAAAAATATTCAATAAAATTTTAAAATTCGATTACAGATTTTAAAATCTAATGAAAACCTAGTCAGATTATAAAAATTCAATCAAATTTGAAATTTGTTAGATGTTTTTAAAATGGGCTATAATAGCCATTTTAACAAAAATTGGAGTTGCAAGTAAAACTCTTGAAAATACAGGTGAAACACCCAAATAGAAATTACTAAGGTACAGTTAGAGCCTACATATATATAATTATTTTGGGCCATGTTTCTCCAACCTGAAATGCCCATGTGAGTAACCTAAATTCATTTGCTAGTTTCAAATGACATTTTTATATTAAATTAATTTATTCTCGTAATTGAGATTGAGTCAATTCTAATTTTGAAAAATTAAAAAACTGTGTACTTTAATGTATGTATTTGCTATATTATTATTCAAAATACAAAAATCTTAGTTTAATAACATTGATGTAATAGTGCAATATTAAATGAGACATTACAATTACATGATTTTCTTTTATAACAAATATACGAGGTAAGAAGAAAAGAGAGAAAAGTATAAATTAAGTTTAGTAATGTAATTAAACATAGTTTAGTTAAAAATGATATAATGTAATTAAACATTAGGTCATTGTTATATTAAGAAAGTTGAAACCATTTTTGCACTATATCAATAGCCTATGAGACCTGATCCAAATTCGTTCTTTATGAATTATGATTAATGTATTTCTTAACGGAAGCAAATAAACTAATTGAAACTCCCACACAAAATCGAAATGCGAATACAAAATCTGAACATTTTCATGATATATTAAATGACTTAGTTATTCTTAAAATGTCATTAAACAATTAATTTAAGGGAGATATATTATTGTCTGCAGCAAAGATTATATTAGAAAACTTAACATCACTTTTTGAGTGTTTGAAATGTAAAAATAGTGAAAACAGGATCACTGGACTCTCCAACACACCCATCTGCATATAGTAAATATATATTGAGTTTGAACTTTTATCCTCCTGCAAACTACATCAAATCTTTATACTAAGCCGATTGTTATAGGTTTTTATACAAAACTTTTCAATGCATTTTCTTATAGACTAAAATTTATGTGGATCTCACTAGTTTGACAATGGGGCAACCAAATGGGAAATGTGATTCATATATTTAGTGGGACTAACATAAATTTCAAGCAATAGGAAAGTAATTGTGACAAAATGTGATGCTAGTATTTCTTTGAAATAAAACTACTTTTTGGAGGAATCATCAATTGTTGAATATGACAAAATCTGTGAATCAACAAGTTACAAATGAAGGGTTGAATAAAATCAGATCAAATACATGTTAAGGAATGAGATAAACAATGTCTGAATGGGCTGGGATAGACTCTGTCTGAAGAACAAATTTTGTGAGAGTTGCCTAGTGTCTCAACCGCACATGTTGAAGATTTATGACATCAAAGGGTCAAGCATTTTTAGTGGTGTTGTGTCCTGAGCTACTGCTAGACTTAGTCTGTAACCTTTATGTAGTTTGGCTTTAAACTTATCATCTTTATTTGGTTTTTACCTCTATTAGATGGTCATTTTGCTTATTAAAGAAAAAGGTATGGGATAAACACGAGACAAAATTTCGAATTGAAGAATGGTTTGCTGATTATTAAATGCTACATTGTACTCGATACTTCTCTGTTCTGGCTTTGGCAGCAGCATGGTGTTCTACAGAAAACCTTGCAGTAGGAGTGACAGCTAAGAACAACACCCACAGAGTTCTTGCCGCATAGTCCAAATACTCAGGTAGCTTGGCAATTGACACCGGCAGCAGATATACTGTAGAAAGACAAACTCAAAGTCGAGAATTCATGTGAGAACTTTTCTGTCTTAGAATAGCATCACATAGCTTCACGGCATCTAGATTAGCTTTGACATTATGCACCCTAACAATATTAGCCCCTCCTAAAACACCAGCTGTGACAGCAGCAATTGTAGCATGGTCCCTCTCGGCCGCAGGACGAGGGCAAATTTCACCTAAAAATCTCTTTCTGGAGGGTCCAATTAGCATGGGAGCATGAGATATGGACAAACTTCTTGTGCCAATCTCTTTTCTGATATCAGATAGTCCAAAGAGGATTTCCAAATTTTGTTCGGTTTTCTTTGAGAACCCAATGCCAGGGTCAATGATAATCCTCCATGCTGGTATTCCTGAAATCTCTGCTTCTCTGACCCGTGAGTATAATTCTGATGATATTTCTTTACAGACCTTATCATACTTCAGGTTTTCACTATTTTGCATTGTAGACGGGTCCCCCCTCATGTGCATTGCAACATAAGGAACATCAAGATCTGCCATTACCTTAAACATGTTACTATCTAACTGCCCAGCAGATACATCATTTATAAGATGAGCCCCTTTACTCACTGCTTCTAAAGCAACTTCAGAGTAGAAAGTATCCACAGATATGAGCTTTCCTTCAGCCTCAGGCATTGACACTACAGCTTCTAGGATTGGTATTAATCTACCTAATTCTTCTTCAACAGAGATCCTACTAGCCATTGGCCGAGTAGACTGTGCCCCAATATCAATCATATCTGCTCCTTCTGAAATCATTAACCGAACCTGAGAAACAGCTGACTCCACAGACAGGAAATTTCCCCCATCACTGAAACTATCTGGAGTCACATTAAGGATCCCCATGACAGAAGTTCTCCGTGACCAATCAAGTAACCCATTTGCAACAGGAATTACCCTATACATACCTTCCTTTCCAATAAGGGACTCACTGCCTAAATCTTCCCATAATCCAGAGAGTCCACCAGAATGGCCTGAAAATGAATGCCAGGCAGCAACTGCATCACTGTCAATAGCTGATCCCAATAAATCCATCAAGGGGGCCATAACAAATGGCCTTTCCCAAATTCTTTCATGAGGTATAGTGAGGATATCAGAACTGACTTTATATTTACCATAGAATAAAATGTCTAAGTCAATTGGCCTTGGACCATACCTTATGCCATCTGTTCGGCCCAAGTCCTTCTCAATTCTTTTTAGCGTAGACAATAATTCATGTGGACCAAGTTTAGTAACAGCTCTAACTGCTGAATTGATAAATCGAGGTTGATCAGTGACATATGCCGGGGCTGTCTCATACAGGCAAGCATGTCTTGTGATGTTAATGCCTGAGTTTCTCATCAACTTCAAGGCTTCCTTAAAGTTGTGCAGCCTGTTACCTACATTACTTCCCAAAGCAATCACTACTTCCTCTTCTTGTGAGTGAAGTTCTACAGAGGAATTTGGAGCTGTGTGGAAAGAGGAAAAACCGAGTACTGCAATGAAAAAAAAAATGGTAACTGGGTTTAATTCACTATCCAAAAATAACGAATTACATTCCTTCCTTTCACACACAAACAATGATAAGTTGATGCTTCAACATTATGTATAAAAGCTTGACTGCATAATGTATATTTTTTTTCTTTAAAAAATAAAAGGATCACAATCAGAACTGAAAATGAACTTTTTTTTATTTAACTTTGATTACTATTTTTATAACAAATTTTTCAAGAGATTAAAGGCCTATCGCCAAGGAGAATGAGCGACGCAAATACGAACCCAATTGCCAAAATGGAATGACAAACCCATAACGGAATGACGAACTAGAACGGACAACGAACCCAAAATAGACGAGAAACCCAAACACGTGAGAAAAGGGCGAAGATGAAACCCTTACCGTGAATCTGTTTGGGAGAACTGCTGAAAGAATTTATCTCTGCATTACTAAAATGTATAATATTCTAGGGGGAAACCCATTAACTTTCTACATTTCCATCCAAGTATCAATTTAATAGTTTACTACAACAACAGCTTCATTATGAGCTGCTTTCAGCATAAGATGATACGAAATTTAGTTTGTATGAGCTGAATTAGTTTAAATTTACCTTTAAGATACTTTCTTGCAGCAAAAACCTTATGCCTGGACGTCTCCAGATACTTCAAAATACTCATCTGAGGATAGACAAAGTGTATATTATATGCAGTACCCCGGCCATTAATCACAACGGGAAAAAAAATACCCTAAAGAGTGCACATTCTGCTAGAAAATCAAACATCCACAGAAATTTCATAAACAGCAGTTGATATAAAATATAAAAAGATACCAACATAGTGAATCACTAAACCAAACCAAGAAACATCTAAGTCATTAAAATTTCATGGCTTACTTCCCTTAAGATCTAACATCGGAAAACAAGATCCAAAAGTCTTTGAGACATATCATCAAACACCTTTCATAAAACAAGCAAAAAGTGATAACCATGCCTACCTTGTAAATACCCTAATGAAGCTCTAAGGTCTGTTTCTATGAAATATAACCGATGTGATCCCAGACTCCAAAAAACATTAATTAATGTTGCTGGGTGTGATTTGGAACCGTTAGCATACAAAAACTGTTTCTGTAAGATACTGATTAGATGGTTATTTTGTGACTCTTGTGTCTGTGAATTGAGTTGGAAGAGTTAGAACACACTCTAAGACAAAGGCAGTAGCAGGAAGAGAAGCAAGACTAACAACAGCACTTATGAATTTGGATAGCTTTGAGACAGTGTGGGTTGTATTGTGGATTGGAGGAGAAAGGGTTTTTTTTTTTTTTTTAATATAATAACATAATAATTTATATATAGGGTATCAAATTCTTTTAAATAATTTTAAGAAAAAGTTACTGATAATAACGAGCATTATAACATCATTTTTCAATTAATAAAGAGTATTAACAATTTGAACAATAAATAAGAAAACAATCATTTTAATTTCAAACATGATAAAATATTGAGTAATCTTTTATAAATTATAAGAATTGGTCAGAAGTCGTTGCTCTAGAAAACGACTGTAAAATCAACTTCATGCAATCCACACAGTAAATCGAATTTGTAATTTGGAGATGTAAAATAACTAAAAATAATTTAACAATTAAGTGAGTATATTTTTGTTTTTACTTTAAGTTTGAAATATTAGTATCAATTGGTTAAATAATCTAATTCATCCTCTCTCTTTTTAAGGAAATATCAAATAGATTTTTCATTTTTTTTCTTAATTTAGTTTTTATTTTGAAAAAATTAATGTAAGTAATTTTTGTTATATTAATAATGATAAAAAGGTGTCACATGTCTTTTTTAGTTTTTTATTTTAATTTTAATTTTTTTAATATTTAAAAAAGAAGATTAAAAAATTGTTTCATGATAGGTGTTACATGATAATGACTATGTCACTTGATAGTAAAACTATCACATGTTATTGTCAAGTAAAGTGTTATTAGTTTAATAATCTGATTATTATATTTCTATTTTGTCTTAATTTAATTTTAATTTCTTTTTAAATTAAATAATTTTGTCATTTTTAATTTTAAACCAAATTTAATTTATATATATATATATATATGTATATTTTATAACAAAAATTAACAAGATTATGTTTATTTAAATTTATACTTATATTGAATTTTATTCAAAATCATTTTAAAGTTATTAATAGAAAGTAATAATAGAAAAAATGCAAAATTAATTTCAATTTACATGCTAAATTTTTTTATCAATTCTATTTCATAAAAGAAAATTAATTTATCAACATTTTTAATTCACTTAAAATTTACATTTTATATTAAATTTTATTTATATTTATATTTTATCATATCATACTTTAATATAATTTTTTATTTGAATTTATATTTCAAATAAATGCATCTTTTTTACATGTGTAAAATCCAATAATTTATATAGAAATAATTGAGTTGGTTTAAAAAAAATTATAAATTCAAATGTAAAATTAAAAAAAAATAATTTTATAACTATTTAAAGTAAATAAATTTAAAATTTTAAAATGATTTTAAATAAAGTTCAATGTAAAATATAAATTTAAATAAATTTAATCTTATTAAAAGTATTTAAATAACATTTATATAAAATTTAAATTTAGTTTAATTTAAAAGGGACAAAAGTGCAAAATTTTAAAAGAAATTTGGACTAAATTAAGACAAAATAAAAATAGAGAAATCAAGTTGATACAAAAACAATGACACATGCACGTGACAGTATCACTACCACATCACATTGTCGTTGTCACATGACACGACATCAGCTCGACATGTGAAATTTTTTTTATTTTTTCACAAAAAAAATTTAAAAAATAAAATAAACCAAGAACTGACACGTGTACCTCTTTAACATTGTTAGTACAATACTAATCGAAAGAGTTTGATTTCATCAAATTTCTCAAAATGGAGAACAAATAGAAACACATAAAAAAGGGATCTATTTGAGATTTCTCTAAAAAAAATTGGGACAAATGACATGATTTAATCATAACAATTTATATTAGAATTGATGGAGAAAGGGCCAAAAAATATAACAACTTAGCAAAGAGTAATAACGCACCAGAAATTCAATCCCCCCTTCTTTCCAGAATCTACGATGAGCATCAAACAAATAGAACAAAAATAAAATCCAAAGCATAAGGAGACACCAACAATTTTTAAGGTGAAAAACCCCTCAATGCAAGGGTAAAAACCACAAGTCGTCCAGACCGAATAAAAGAAATCCACTATGATCAATAATAGGATACAAAAGAGTGTCCAATAATAACAACAAATGGTGTTTTCAATAAGCTAATTAAACTAAACACAAATGCTTACAAATGAAAACAAAGAAGATGAAAATTCTCCAAAATAGGGCTGTTGGTGCGGTACTGATTTCTCCCAAACTAGACCTTCGATTGACGATCCGAACGGTCAGAATAAAGAACCATATGTATGGAACCCACTGTCCAAAAATCAGCCTGATCCAACGGTGAACAACTTTACAACAATGAAAACACCAGTGCAGGTTTAGGGTTGACTTTTTCCTCTCTTCAAATGACTCTGATGTACCCTACTAATCTAACTCATCTCCATTTAACCTAGTAAGACATAATGGTCCACATTATTTGGGCCTATTCTCCACATAGGAACCCAATAACCCAACAAGAATGACATCATAGTGGGACATGTGCAACTTTGGTGTTTCTTATTCTTATTCTGGAGTAAAAATTAATATGTATCATCATTTTTTTTGTAAAATGGTGATAAAAACACAAACAGGATTTCCCGATGCGTGTAGATCCACTGTTCTCAAGGACTTATCTGCGTTGTGTTGCATATGTCCCTTAGGATACAACATGAACTTTCCAGAAATTTCTAAGGATATCAAAACTAGCAAGGAAATCTAAAAAGAGTAAAATGATAAACCGAAGATAATATAAGAAAGAAAAGAGAAAAGGAAAAAATAAGAGGAAAAGGAGAATGAGAGAAGTGTGTGTCTTTTGGAGGTGAGCACAAGCTTTTATTTATAGAGTTTGTGAACCATCCCATAACCCAAGATTAAAGGAAGAATCTCATATGAGGAGCTGGTAAAAAAGGGTACCAATAAATAAAAAAAGGACGCTGGGAGAAAACTTCTTGACTTGTAGAAGAACCTTGTAGTTTATGTCCACACCTTGTGGTTTTGGTCAAAATCGTTCACACAGAGTCCACATCCACATCCAATCCTTGCAGACAAGAATTTGACTCGAGGTGGTTTAACGTTCATATAAAACAACTTCCCAAATACCCCTGTCAACAAACTCCAAAAGAATTTGCATTCTTACTTTCCAAAAATCATAATTTTTCCCAGTAAACAAAGGAGGTCTGTCAATTGGAGCACCCTTTACATACACTTGGTTATGTCTGACCATTTTCGAAATATTTGAAAAACGATCAAAGCAAACTCTGATACCAATTGTGAAGATTGGTATCGCACAACAGAACGTTTTAAAGAGCGTGTATCAGTCAAAAACCAAGAGGGGAGGGGTGAATTGATTCTTTTAAAAATTATGATTTTCTTTAGGACTTTTATCAAAAAGTTTAAGTGCTAAAGTTGTAGAGTCAAAGAAAATCAACACAGAAGATTTTATTCTGGTTCGAATCAAAAGATTCTACGTCTAGTCGTTAATCACTATAAACTTTGATTAACCTTTTTACTAAAATATAGTTTCAGATTACAAACAAATTAATACAAAGATTAAAAGACAGAGAACATTTTCCTTCGACACACGATGGAAGAACCTGCTCAATCAACTTGAAGAGAACCGCTTCGACTTTAGACACACTAAACGCAATGTTCTCCTATTCACAAGACTTGATTTGAGCACTCTAAGATTTTAGAACTCCCTCATAGATTTTTTGTATTCTCAAATGGCTTAGTTCACCTTTTAGAGGTTTAGGAAGGTGTATATATAGCCCAGGGGTCAGAAACTAAAGACATGCTCCCAACTGCCAATGATAATCGATTATCATAAGTGATAATCGATTATTTGTGGCCGTTATGGGGTTTTCTAAAAAATGGTAATCGATTATCCTGAGTGATAATCGATTATTTGCACGCCCTAGACAATATTAAACCAAACAGTGATAATCAATTATTTACGTGTGATAATCGGTTTTTTGCGCGAACAACTCTTTTCTAAATTGGCTTGTGATAATCAATTATCCATTGAGATAATCGATTATCTGTGTAATGAATCACTAAATAGGAAAACTTCTAAGTACTTTTACAAATACAAAATTAATCCTATGCAATTGTTTCTATAAAATGCTTTTAACATTGATACAAACAAGAGTCTTCAATTCTTCAACATAAACATCATCAAAACTTCAGCGATAGCTTTAAGACACAATGCTTCTCATTGGTAACAAAACCAAGAGTTGAAACAAGAGATGAGAGAACTCATGGAAAAAGGAAGATGATTTATTCGAAGTGAAAAAGAGTTCTTTGCACAGAGAAGGAGTTTAAGGAGAAAGTTGAAAAGCTCTTGAGGTATAAGGAGAGAAGAGAGATTGAAAGAAGTATAAAAAAGGGAACAAACACAACTAGAAAAAAAAAGACATAAAAAAAGAGCTTGAGAGGAGGAAGCTAAGAGAACTCGCAAGGAGCAAAGAAAAGGAAAATATAGACAGGAGAGCCATTAAAAGAAAGGAAAGAGAAAGGAACGAGAGTGATAAGAGAGAAAAAGAAGAGATTGAGAGAAGAGAAAAAGAGAGGTAAGAAATCGTATTAAAAGAGCAAGTGTTACTGAGGGCACCTTCCACTCCCCAATTATAATAGAATCATAAATTCAAAAGAGAGTCTTTCTTTCTTTGAACTTTTATCAATTTATTGATAATCCTCATTTCTTAGTTCCAACCTTTAATTTTGAAAACTTTTAAACTCTTTTTCCCATCCTTGTTGATTTGAACTCCTTAATAGATTTGTAAAATCACACTTTGACTTAATATTGCCTAACAAGTTAGAATTAACTCAAAATGGACAAATGCATTATTAAGAAAGAGGCCTTATTACCTTTCACGAAAATTCTTTCCAAAATAAAAGAAGGTTTTCTTCTATTCTTTCATTTGACTATATATTTCTTTTGCGGTACAAAAACTTATTCAATTTTTGTTTGATGGATACTATAAATGAAACATTGATCCGGAGGAGATAAAAAGTCGAAGATGTTGTCCTTAATAAACCTTTCAGATCTTAAGATAAGTCATTTTTAAGAGTGAAGGAATGAGGGAAACTTATCCAAAGAGCTACAACATGAGTTAAAGACAACACTCAATCTTATTTCTTTATTTTGTAAGATTGTAAATAGGTTTATTTTGGGCCATTGACATTGTATTTGGCCCTATTATTAGAATATGTGAGTAAGGAAATACAAATCATTTGAATTTTGATAACTAGTTTCTAAAAGCATGTAAATGAAAGCCATGAAAAAGTTTGTTCTCGGTTTCAAGTACCGAGTGAGCATGCAAGTCACATGTTATAGTGACAAGTTAGTGTAAGACAAAATCTACTTCAAAATACTATTTTGGAGTATCAAATCGTGCATTAATGAATTTCACTTCTATACACCATTTTGTACAAGTGGACGAGACATTTTTATATGACAAATACAAAGGAACCTTATTGGTGGAGTTGCATAAGATGTGAGAAATAACACATTCCTTATCACATTTGTTGTGGTTGAAGGTGAGATGACTAGAACTTGATTTTTCTCCCTAAAAACATAACAAGGTATGTCACACCTCAGGATGAATTATGGCTTGTGCCTAATTTCATAACATGTAATCTTTGCGTTGCCATCTTCTTTCTTCTTATATCAACCTTCTATGTGAATAAGATAATAAAATATGAATTTAGAAATGAATAAGAAATACTAAATTTAATAAGAAAATCCATTAAATTATCTTGAATCTTCTATTCTTTTATTAAATTTAATATGTATATATATATATATATATATAAATAATAAAATTACACTAATTTAATTATTTTATCAAATATTATACTATTAAATATTTTTTTTATTATATATAAAATAAATAGATAAATAAGTATTTAAAGTGATTCCATATATTAAGTTTTTACATTTAAAAAAATTCTACTAAGAAAACATTAAAGGTAAGATGAATGTAACAGAAAAATAGTTAAGGATTAAAATTACAAATTACTCATATAAAAATGTTAAAACGACACGAGTTTGAAGTGTGACACGCACTACCAGTTTGAAAAGGTTGTAGCTCTTAAACCCTTCCATCCATAATCTTAGTGCTAACTGAACTAAACCTTAGCTACTAGCAGGGTGTCATGCCTGTCGGAAAAACTACGCACTGACTCATTCCAATGGCGTGTCTTTCTTTTCCGCAGTTTCTCTCACTTCCTAGGTTCTCTCTCCACTGATACCCTCTGTTTGTTGACTCATACACGTTGTTCCCTTTATTTTCAATCTTCAATTTTCATATTTGTGTTATTATCAAAAAATGGGTTTCAAGGAAAACTTTGGAATTTAGCAAATTATTTGAAACAAATTGATTCCTCTACTTCTTTGCTCATGATTTGGATAAAGATATAATTTTTCCCAATAAACGATAAACGCTTCTTCAATTTTGCTCTTTTTGTGTGTTGGGTTGTGGTGGCTGAATCTGAGTTTGTAAATCTTGTCTTTGCAATGGTGCAGGTGCCACTTGACTTGGTCCTATTGTTGTACTTCTTTTAACACAGTGCAACTTGGGGAACTCAGGTCTGGGTGTAAATGGGGTCATGTGGCAATGGCTAGGAAAAAGGCTTCTCTAGACTCTGCCATAGAAGAACCCAGTGACCATGAATCCGTGGTTGAAAAGAAGACAACTAGGTCATCAAAAACTAAGAGCCCGGCCGGGAAGACAAGGAAGAAAGCAAAAGATGAGTCTCCCGAAGGGAATGATGGTTTCTTAGATAGAGATGATGCCTCCATTGGAGAAAGTTCATCTGCCTCTATTGATACTTCCAAGAAAACTCGAAGGACTCGGAAAAAGGGTAATCTCTTGATCTTTGTCTCAAATCTCAATGCTGGGATTTTATGAATTGTATAGTGGTTTGGTTGTAAGTGCTGGCTAAGTCCTGCTATCGTTTACAGATGCATCTAGTTCTGCTGGCTTGGAAGAAAAGAAGGAAGTCAAGGAAGAGAAAAAGGTTAGAAGGCGAAGGAAAACAGAGGATGTGAACTTAATTGTAGAGGATAAAGTTATTGAGGCAGAAATCAATGACCAAGATGAGTCTTCATTTCTTGAAAATGTGGAGGATGAGAGTGACATTGATTTGGAACTGATAAAAGATGTTGGAGATGACATTAGCTTTACTTATGGATGGCCTCCTCTTGTTTGTTGTTTTGGGGCTGCGCAGCATGCTTTTGTGCCTTCTGGGAGGCCAGCAAATAGGCTTATAAATCATGAAATTCATGAAAGCATGAAGGATGCCTTATGGAGCCCTGAAAAATTTTTTAGGGCTCCAGGCTCCTCTGCTGGTAGTGTTGCTATTGCTCTTGCTACCTTGGGTGGCAAGGTGGCATTCATGGGAAAACTTGCAGATGATATTTATGGTGAAGCTATGCTGTACTATATGAATGCAAATAAAGTCCAGACCCGGTCAGTTCGAATTGATAATAAAAGGGCAACAGCTGTATCATTGATGAAGATTGGTAAAAGGAATCATCTTAAAATGAGTTGTGTGAAACCTTGTGCTGAAGATAGTTTGATGAAGACAGAGCTAAATATCGATGTGCTGAAAGAGGTATGAAACTTGAAAACTGATAAAGAAATAGATCTAAAATAAGTAAATAGAATTCTATGTAGCCTGTCCAGCCTGATCATTGTTGATATGGTAATGCTATTGAGCTTGAATTAGTAGGTGATTTTTGTCATTACCTGAATTCAGTGTTAGTAGCAAAAGATATGATATTTAATGGAAATATTCATGCCAGTAGAATTTTGATGTGGATGTGCAGTAGTGTTATGTTAACAATTTTTTTTTTAAATATTGCATGTCAAGTAGATAGACCAAAATTGCACAACTAATTGTAGGAGGCTAAATTTGTGGAAAGAAATGGGGGAGACCCAGTTTGCAAAATTGATAGTAAGAAGATCAAAATTGCATAAGGGCAATTAAGCCTAAATTATTTTATCATTCTGTTTTGTTGGTATACCATATTAGTTACAGCCATGTGCACATTTTAATAAAGCATGTGTTTGCTTTTTCCTTCTACTTTATTGGTTTTAGCTGCTTTGGAAGTTAGATTGCTACCAAACACTATTCAGTACTTTAAGAGTTTAAATACATATCATGCAGGCAAAAGTGTTCTACTTCAATACACATTGTCTGCTTGATCGTAATATGAGGTCAACTACATTGCAAGCCATTAAGATTTCAAAGCATTTTGGAGGGGTTGTTTTCTACGATCTAAACCTTCCTATGCCACTATGGCACTCTAGGGAGGAAACTATTTTGTACATTCAGCAATTCTGGAATCTTGCAGACATTATTGAGGTCACTAAGCAAGAACTAGAGTTCTTATGTGGGATAACACCATCTGAAGAATTTGACACCAAAAACAATGATAGTTTGAAGTTTATCCATTATGAACCCGAAGTGGTTGCTCCACTTTGGCATGAAAATCTTAAGGTTTTATTTGTGACTAATGGAACATCCAAGATACATTATTACACAAAAGAACACGATGGTGCTGTTCTTGGAATGGAGGATGCCCCAATTACCCCATTCACTTGTGACATGTCAGCAACTGGAGATGGCATCGTTGCAGGTACATTACAGTAAATTAACATTTCAATTGAACCCTTCATTTGTGTTTCCATAGGAACCTCTTTTCAATGTCTGACACTATCAAGAAAACAATAATTTGGTGGGAGATGATGGATTTTGAAGCAATGCAGTGGAGTCCTGCAATTTTTTTGTAAAATTTCATAGACTTTGGACAATCCTTCTGTCTTATCGCACTGAAAATCCAGTAATGAATTTGTTCTTGAGGAATTAATTTTGATTAAACTTATTCATTTAATCAATATTGAGTTAACTAAGTGCATATTGTATTCAGCAAAGAGCAACAACATATTTAAAAGATAAAACTAAATTTCCTTTGACCTTGATTTTAGGAGGTAAAAACCACATTTGACTTTACTCAATGAATTCTGTAACAAAAACATATGTAATCTGGAATTTTTAAAGATGAAACATTATCCAAACATGCTTTTGGAAACATGTTTAGAACCCATTAGACCTTGTCCACTTTATAAAATGTTGTGACCAATACCTTCTGGAAAGACTTGCATACGGCATAAGTAAAGATAGGAGCAGACATGCTGTGAAACTAAGTCTCACTTCTACTTTCTCTTATTGTTTTTGCAGCCCTATTGCGAAAGTTGTCAGTTCAACTTGATTTAATAACTGATAAAGGATACCTGGAACATTGCATCAAGTATGCAATCAATTGTGGGGTTATAGATCAATGGATACAAGGCCGAGTTAGGGGCTTTCCTCCTCGTGAAGATATGGACGACGTAATTCCTGATTCAAATGGAATCATGTCAATTTCAGAAAGAGAATACAGGACAGTAGGAGGACCTTCTGATGAGTAATATCAGTTTTGTAGCCTATGTTTCTCACAGGGACCTTTCACCCTTTGTATAGAAAACTGAGAATTATTTCTTTCTTTCTGTGTTTTCTACTTTTAAAATTATATTACCTAATGTTGCTGTAATTCTTATTCTTTTTTGTTGTATCAATGGCATTATCATCAAAGCTTAAAATTCCATTTAGCTTCTCTTTGGCAAAGTTATGGATTTTGCTTTGTCTTTCTGACTTTTGATACTATACTCCTATCATTCGGCGGTTTGTAGTAGAATGTCTGATGTTTTCATCAACAAATTTGTCCAATCATAAAGTGGTAATTCACTTAGTTGAATAGTATGTGAATAGTTTTAAATATCTTCTTGTGTTCAATTAATTTCTATGAATGAAAGAATCATAAAGGATTATAATAATAATATTGCAACCTCTGAAACTGTGATAATGCTTACAAAGGAATCTCTAATTGGAAATTATTTGGCAGACATTCACATATTCATGCATTCATTCATAGATTGGAACTGTGGGATGAAAATAAGATGGTTTAGGTCTCGAAATGTATTTCATCCAACGAATCTGACTAGTTAATGCTATGAGTGTGGTAGAGTTGAGTCCCGCAAGGAATTGGGTTTATGCACATTTCACGAATTTATTATTAACATTTCATGAAAATGAAAAAAGAGTGTATTTTTTTTATTTTAATTCAACTTTATAACGTACATATTTTATCCTTAGAGTCTTCGTTTGTTATCCAAGACTGTTTCACATGTTATTTCAGTTTACTTTTAACGTATTTTTTTCAGAAGTTGAAAAACTTATGGCCCTATTACTTGAAGTTAATAAGATTCTTTTTGAGTAACTTGTAATGTTTTCTTGAAACTCTAGTTTCAAACTTTTTTTTTTATATTTATTAGTATTTTGTCCTTAAAATATTTATTAGGTTTTCTTTTTTACTTATTTTATAGAAATGAATTCACTTGAGAAAACATTGTTACAAAGCTTTGAAATTCCAACTAGCCGGTAAAGCTATTGTTATAAATAAGAAAATGATAGAAATTAAGTTTACTGTTGTAATTTATTTTAACTATTATATCATTTATACTATTTATTTTATTATTTCATAATTATACTTCAATATATTAATTGAAGTTATTGGCATGTTATACCAATTGTTAATAATTCGTATCTTCAATAAGAAAAATACAAGATTTTTATACCAATTGTTCCTTTCTGGTCTACTATGCATATTAAATATTACAATCCAATAAAGTTCTTCAAGTATTTTGATTATGAAGTAACATACGTCAATTTTGACTATATTCACATATTTTAATTAAGTTCCGGTAGTTTGGTGTGATGATTATTATTTATCATTTTGTTTGTATTTAGTACATTATTATTATATGCTTTAGTAAAGTATTATTCCAAAAGGAATATAGACTCACGATCTATGTTGATCCTATAAATATAAGGGTTAAATATGTTTTTAGTCCCTATATTTTGGGGTGATTTTGGTTTTAGTCCATCTTTCAAACTAAGGTACAATTTAGTCCTTCAACTTTAGAAAAATCTGGTTTTAGTCCTTTTTACCAACTTTTTTTAACTTTATTTGTTGTTTCAAACGTGTTTCTCACTTAACATTGAAGTAAAAATGTGTCAAACAGTGTAAACAATCCAAATGCTATAATGAAACGTGCTTGAAACAGCAAATAAAATTAAAAAAATTTGGTAAAAATGACTAAAACCAGAGTTTTCTAAAGTTGAAGGACTAAATTGTACCTTAGTTTGAAAGAGGGACTAAAACCAAAATTGCCCCAAAAGTATAGGGACTAAAAACATATTTAACCTTAAATATAATTAAGGAATACATATTCATAAACACTCATACTCATCCTATTCATAAAGATCGTCACTCTCTTACTAGCTTAAGCATCAAAGAGTCTTTTGCAGGTGAATCTCTCCCTTCTCAATAGTAGGGGATTTGATTTTGATCATCAAGAGCACTCCCACCTCTAATAGGATCTTGCCACCTATTCGCAAATTCGCACTCAAGATCCTGATAAGATCATTTAACAGCCACCGTGGGGCCGATAATGAAGCATTCTGTCCTTTAAGCCCTTTATTGGGGATGACTGGTCATTTCCCTTAGACCTCAACTAGGGGGTTTATGTTCCTACCACACCCTATAGTCCCACATCACTTAGGAGTTGAGGCCTAAGGCAATTTAAATACTTCTTCCGCCTTTCACGGCGCCTTTTAAGGACAACATCGTGATAGAGTTTCAACTCCAAGTGGAAAATACCTCAAATGCATGGTGTTGACCCTACCAATGTCATTCAACGAAATTGGGATCGAAACATTGGAGCCCATCATGGGGCCGATAATGGAACATTCGGTCCATTAAGCCTTCCACTGGGGATGATCAGTCATTCCACTCAGACCACGACTGGGGACTTATGTTCCTACCACACCTAATAGTTCCACATTCCTTAGGAGTTGAGGTCAAGCTCATTTTAAATAGTCCTACCTCCTTCCACACGCCGAGGCAACTTTTAAGGATAAAACCGTGATGGACAAGGCCCAAAGCGGACCATACCTCAGATATATGATGATTGACCATAACGATGTCACTCGACTGACTTGGGATCAGAACAGTAGTGCCCACTATGGGGCCGATGATAGAACATTCGATCCCTTAAGCCTTTCACTGTGGATGACTAGTCATTTTCCTTAAACCTTGACTAGGGGCTTATGTTCCTACCACACCTAATAGTCTCATATTGCTTAGGAGTTGAGGCTTAAGACAATTTAAATACTCCTTCCACCCTCTAAGGTGTCTCTAAAGGACAAAACTATGATAGAGTTCCACGCTCCAAAACAGACAATACATTGGAGGTATGGTGATTGATCCTAACGGTGCCACTCAATGAACTTAGGATCGAAACACCAATTTATTCCAACTTTTTTATTACATCCAATTCTTCTTTAGAAAAATCTTATAGAGATTCACTATAATAAAAATAAATTATGATCGAGTACACAACACAACTTTTAATTACTCGTTCTTAATCTATCTTTGATATTATAAACTACATGTATTGTTTGTTGTCACTTTTGACTACAAAGGAAAACAACAACCTAAGAAAAAATATTGTTGGTTGTACAATTCTTTTCAAATTGAATAAGGAACCACCAATTTTGAAATGCTTTAAGTTAAAGTCAAAATCTTAAACTTTTCAATGCTAATTGATGGACGAACGTGAACACCCCACTGAAGTTTAGGTTATGGGAAACAAAACTAGGGAAAGAGATTGGGGAAAATGATTCCTTCAACCCAACAAGGCAAAAAATGTGGCAGACCGGTGAAGGAGCAACCCCCTTCAATGACAACAACGTCACGATAAGGTAGGCAACATCACGTCAGCAGGCTCACCAAAGGGTTCTGTCTTGGCGATGATAGGTTCCTTTTTTTCTAACATTGAATTTGCTAAGCAATTTTTCTATATATTTCTCCTGAGATAAGTTCATAATACCTTTAGATTTATCCCTGAATATTCTCATACCAAGAATTTGTTTAGTTGGGCCAAGATCCTTCGTTTCAAAATTTTTTGACCATTTTTTCTTAAACTTGTTAATTTCTGCCATATTAGCTCCTACAACCAACATGCCATCTACATATAAAGCAATGATATAATTGTCAACTTATATTTTTCATGTAACAACAATGATTTTCTTTATATCTGTGAAAACCTAAGTTTTTCATAAACTCATTAAACTTCTTGTACCATTGTCTTTGTGCTTGTTTCAATCCATACAAGCTTTTATGAAGCTTGTTTACAAAATTCTCTTTGCCTTGTGCTTCAAAACCTTCTAGTTGTGCCATAAAGATTACCTCTTCAAGATCCCCCTGTAGGAATGTAGTTTTGACATCTAAGTACTCTAGATGAAGATTTTCTACAGCTACTATACTTAAGATGATTCTGATGGTAGTCATCTTGACAACAGGAGAGAAAACTTATGTAAAGTCAATGCCTTGTTTCTATTGGAACCCTTTCACTACAAGTTTAGCCTTATATCTTCTACTACCGCCTGGTTCTTCTTTTAACCTATAGACCCACCTGTTTTGCAAAATCTCCTTTCCTTCTGGTAGCTTGGTTAAAACCATGTTTTATTCTTTAAAATTGACGTTATATCATCTTTCATTGCTAGTTCCCACTTAACATATTCATTTCCCTGCATAGCATCATCAAAATGCTCTGGCTCACCAACATCAGTCAATAACAAGTAGTTTAATAAAGGATAATACCTTTGTGGTGCTACAATTGTTGTGCTAGATCTTCTAATCATGACTTTAGGAGTTTTTTACTCTACTACGTATTCTAGTTCTGATTCAAACTCTACCTATGTATTCTTCCTTCTGTTGACTACATCACTTTTTGAAATTTCTACTAATGATACTTGCTTTAGCTATGCATTTACCAATTATATAGTCTTGTCTTTATAGAACATGTTTTCATTAAAAATAACATTTCTACTTCTGATAATTTTCTTGTTTTTTGTTCATCCCAAAACCTGCAGTCATATATGTCAGATCCATAGACAATGAAATAACATCGTTTTGCCTTAGAGTCTAGTTTATCTCTTTTATTAGAGTCCAATAATATGTATGAAGCAGAACCAAAGACTTTCAAGTGTGAAAGACTTACCTCATTTCTAAACCACACCTCTTTAGGTAACTTATAATCTAAAGGAACTAATGATCCTCTATTTATAAGATAGGATGTTGTGTTTATTGCTTCTACCTAAAATGCTTTAGGTAGTCCTAACTAAATTCTCATACATCTTGCTCTCTCAATTAAGGTTCTGTACATTTTTTCTGCCATACTGTTTTGTTCTGATGGTCTGGAACTATCTTGATCATTCTGATCTTATTATCTCAAGAAAAATCCTTGAATTCAATGTTGTCATATTCTCCACCATTATCAGACTTCAAACATTTAGCCTTTAAACTTTTTTGAGTCTCGACCTCCTTTTTTCTAACTTTGAAACACAGAAAAGACATTAGATTTATTCTTAAGAAAGTAGACCCATACATTTCTTGTAGAATCATTAATAAAGGTTATGTAATATTGTGAATCGCCAAGGGATTTCACTGGAGTTGGCTCCTAAACATCTGTATGCATCAATTCTAGTCTTTTAACTTTAGACGTCTTACCTATTTTGGAGAAGCTATTTTTTTTCTATTTTCCAAAGATACAATGTTCACAAGGCCCATTGTCAACATGCTTTAAGTTAGGTATTTGACCTTTTGAGATCATAAGTCTCATTCCTTTCTCACTCATATGCCCAAGCCTTTTGATGGAAGATGACTTTAGGCTCCAATCAAGAAGACTCTCCAAATCCAGAGAAAGCAGCGAAAAGAGTAAACTAGTGCAGTGAAATGGATGCATAAAAGGTGTTTGATGAATGTGTTAATGAAGGAAATGGTGGTGTTTGGAGCCTCTAAGATCAGAAGGCCTTCCTACTAAGGAAGGAAGCTAGAGGAGGGTAGCTGAATTTGAAATTCAAAGGGTGACTAAAGAGTATAAGAGGCTGAAAATAATTCTTCAACATTTCATTACACTCAAAAGTGGGCAAAATAAAATGAGATGACCCTTCTATTTATAGGTGAAGAAGGGCTATGTTTCTAAGGTAATTTCCCTCTAATTTCAAATGAAAACGTGCAAGAGGCGCTAGTTAATTCAGATCACGTAGGCCATGCTCCAAACAGGCCAGCAAAGACACATGGGAAAATGCCACTCGTGCGACTAGGCTTCAGAGGGTTTTAGTTGGGCCAATTCCTATTTTGAAAGATAAAAACCTTCACAATTCCAATTCAGAAGCTAAGATGCCAATTAATAAATCCTCTATTTTGCTTCTTAGCTTAATTCCTTTGCTTCCCTAAGCTAATCAAGCTTCTTGGCTGGTTGACTATGACCTCCTAGCCTTATTGGATCCTACAAAACAAGAATTACAAGTATTTATTAGTTAGAATCCTTCTAAGGCTTAAGGAAAAATAAGAAAAAGCTTTTATAAGTCTTTCTTTCTTGTTAAGAAAGGGAAGTAGAAGAAGAACTTATAAAAGCTCTTTCTTGTTTTTCTCTAAACCTTAGAAGGATTCTAATAAATAAATACTTGTAATTCTTGTTTTGTAGGATCCAATAAGGCTAGGAGATCATGGATCAACCGGCCAAGAAGCTTGATTAGCCTAGGGAAGCAAAGGAGCTAAACTAGGAAGCAAAATGGGTGGTTTCTGGATCGAGAACTTAGCTACCGGATTGGAATTGTGAAGGTTTTTAGCTTTCGAAATAAGAATTGGCCTAGCTGAAACCCTCTGAAGCTCAGCTGCGCAAGTGGCATTTTCTCCATGTGTCTTTGCTGACTTGTTTGGATCATGACCTGCGTGATCCGAATTAGCTGGTGCCTCCTGCACGTTTTCATTTGAAAATATGAGGGAAATTAGCTCATAAATAAGGCCCTGCTTCACCTATAAATAAGAGGAGGGTCATCTCATTGTATTTGTCTCAATTTTGAGTGTAATGAAATGCTAAAGAATTTATTCCAACCTCTTATAATCTTTAGTCACCCTTTGAATTTCGAATTCAGCTACTCTCCTCTAGCTTCCTTCCTTAGTAGGAAGACTTTATGAGCTTAGAGGCTCTAAACACCATCATTGCCTTCATCCACACATTCATCAAACATATTCTATGCATCCATTTCACTACACCAGTTTACTCTTTCAGCTATACTTTCTTTAGATTTGGAGGGTCTTCTTGATTGAAGCTTGAAGTCATTTTCCATCACTAAACTTATCTTGCGAACATCTTCGCTTAAGATCAAGTCACAAATTTTATCAAACTTTAACTTCTTGTTGTGGGAAGAATTCCTAACTACAGTAATAGTTGCACCTCAACTTTTCAGAAGAGATGATAATAAAACAAATGCTTTTACTTCATCATCAAAAGTTATATGCATTGATGTTAATTATGCAATAATTGTATTAATTTCATTAATATGATGAGTAACCGAGTTACCTTTATCCATTTTGAGGTTAACAAGTTTGCGAATCAAATACACTTTATTGGTTGCAGATGACTTCTCATACATATTTGACAATGTCTGCATCAAATCTCTAGTTGTTTTCTCGTTCATGATGTTGAACGCAACAATCTTAGTTAATGTCAGCTGGATCACACCAAGTGTTTGCCAACTTAACAACTACCGATTTGATTGTTCCATGTCATTTGGCTTTTGTCTTCTTAAGTGTAGATACAACTTCTTCTGATAATCCTCTATGGCATCTTCTTGACTGATCTAAAAAGTACTGTGATTGTCATTGATACAACAAGTTTCACAAACTTCTTTTAACAAATGAAAACAAACTAAGTAGAATGCATAGTAATTATTAAGAAAACTAATTAAATTTATATCCAAATATAAATACTAATACCTATATTGAGCATAACAAAGATGCAGAATTTTGTCCATACCCAATTTTTATAATTCATTTTTTTTTCTCAAACTAGATAGCATATCGAGATTTTTTATGATAAAAGCTGGTTTTCAATGGAAACAAAGATGTCCTTAAAAAGTTATACAGCATAAGATTGATTTCAAAAACCAAACTTAAAAATAAGTCATTAGAAAACATCTTTTTCAGAATTTAAAAATAACTGCTTTTAAAAAGTTCGTACTGTAAAAGCATTTTCTTTATAAAGTTTAAGGAAGTGGGTCCTAAAACTGTTCAATAGAATTCCATTAACTTCTTTTCATCCATTACCAATAGAAATAAAAAATATATGATATCAAGATTCTATTAAGAATATATATTCTATTGTTTTCCAAAGCTTGAATGCCCTAGCCCTGTATGTTTTCCGAATGATAGAATAATATAAGTAATCACCTTAGTTATATTAAATTATTACATTCCTTAAAAAGTTATCTTTTCTATTTTCCAACTCTCCAAAAATGGATATATGTACTTAATGACAAATATATTCAACTGTCTTTTCCATCATCCCACAAGCACTAAATTTGGTCCCACATAATCATGTGAATATGTGAATCATTGATGGTGCAGGTTGCATCCATCAATAACCAGAAAAACTCGAAAAGAAGAATAAATAAATAGATATTTGATGGCATGTACCATCCTCTCTCTCCTCAAATATAATAACATTTAACACAAAACATGATGGGGGCACTCAAAGTAGAAACTACTATATATATTGAAATTGAATTGAAATAGATAAGTAAGAAACTGGGAGGGTGGGGGAAAGTGAACTCTTAGAATTACATGAACCCGATTTTTCGTTCTAAATTGCAAACAAGTGGCCATCATCATAGCCAATAACCCAAATGAGGAATCAGAAGGAAAGAAGGGTGTTGGAACATGGAATGATGCTCTCCACAACTTTTATTGGCCGCTTACAAAAACTATACCACACTTCCCTCAAAAACCTCCCAAGAGAAAGCAAGAAAAGGAAAAAAAAAGAAGAAAAGACTTTCTATCCAAGAGAAAAGAGAGAGGCAGAGACAGGATCTGAGGATGATCAACAACTGCCAAATCCCTTAACACTACATACAAACTTACAACAACTCCTACTTGTTTAAATTGGATTCTTCAAGTTTTGAGGCAGCCAGTTTATCCAAAAACCACACCAACTTCCCCATAGCTGGTTGGACCATTCTGGCTGGTATTAATGGGCAGTCAGGTCCAAGATCATCTATTGCCAAGTGCACAGATTCTGCTTTGCTGTCACCAGTGACAACTACTGCAACATTTGATGCAGAATTGATGACAGGCATGGTGAATGTGATTCTCTCAGGTGGGGGTTTGGGGGAGTCAGTAATGAAAGTTACCCATTCTTCCCTTTCATTCAGTGCTGAGTGGTTGGGAAACAATGAGGCAATGTGGCCGTCTGGACCCAATCCCAGCAGAATGAGATCAAACTTTGGACAGTCACTAATCTCTGAGACACTGACAACACGAGTTTTCACGAACTGTCGAATCACAAACTCATAATCTTCAGCAGCTTCTTCTGCTGACACAGAATCGTTAATAGAATGCACATGACTGGGGACAATAGGAACCTGCTAATGTAATAATTATATCAGCAGAGAAATATAAAGGAATGTCAAGTAATCTCATGGAATCTTAAAGAGATAGACATACAGAGACAAAAAAGGAGATTAATTTTCACATTAAGCTAAAGATCTATATCGGATTCTCTACTGAGTTTTTAGTGCTGTCTCTCTGCCGTAACTTCAAAGTATTGATGTTTTAAATATATTAAAACCTTTTATAATACATCGTTGTATTTTGAAAACTCGGCTGAGAAACAGTACCAAAAAACCAGCAGAGAATCTGGACTCCTATATCATAGGTTCACATGCTGCATTTGTTGAACTCAATATTTAAATAGAAAGAAAGCAAGCAAATCCTGAATTATATATTTTCCTGTCAAGGAATTTATCAACAAGCTTGTCATGTATTTCAAAGAAGAAAAAAATGAAATTTAGGAACATTTATATTTTCTTAATTAACACCTTGGAATTATAGTAACTACGAAGAAATGAAATGCACGGAAGGACAATAGTGAAGACATAAACCTAACGCCTGAATATTCAACGTTGTAGACCCTAGAATATAGAAATATTCCAATTCCCCAACTGCAAAAGTATATATCATTAGACCAACAGCTATCCTTATTAAACGTAAATCATGGAGAACAACCAAATCATCTAGCTAAACAAAAAAAATAAACAAAAAAACAAAAAACCTTTGACAAAAGTTGAACCACACCTCTTTTATGTATTCATTGACAAAACTGTTGGGATAAATACATCAAAAGCAAGTCGTACACCCCTGGGATATCATAATGCATCTTATATTTCCATTTAACCTCTAATAAGGGAATAGTTTTCTTGAATGCTGAAAGCATTTTTGACCCAGTACATACATACATAGTCTGCTGAAGGTATAATATGTAATGTGCTAAGAACCCCCTTTTCCAAACTATGCCTCAGTAATTTATGACCATCAAGGTGGATGTCTCGTATTTCACTAAGATTTCATTAAAGTTTGGAAACTTCTAACTCAAACTATATGACTCCAAGCAGAAAACATACATCTCAATTCATAGGGGATTCCAAGATGGCATAGAGGATAAATTAGACCAAGAAATAAATTTCAGCCAATTTAAATCATTCATCAAACGTAAAATTCACATCAATATCACTAAGGTAATCAAGTAGGAATATAGACAAAAAAATTCAATCTAATTACACCTTTTTTGTGTCCAATACATTCTAGTTTTCTACTGTAATTAATCATACTCGGACACAAAAACACTGCCGACATATTATCTTCAAGAATTCATTCCTACATTCCTCGTCATTCTTTAATATCCATGTAACTCCCAGAAAATACCCATGGATCATGGAAAATAGACATGTAGATCAAGATGCCTTTCTGCATGGCAATCCTGCAGAAAGCACCATACACTTGCTGTACAGGATTTATTTCAAATTCACCCCTACATATTGCTGTCATTAAGAAATCATTACTAAAGCACAATAACTCATTCTAAGTATAATAATGCCACAACGTTCAAGAATAACTGTTGGTCCTCAGCATTTGAGACCTTTATCCTGAAAAAGAAACCTGACAACCAACTTCCCATACATGGAAGGAAAATAGAAAAGTTGGAGGCACATGCAACCGACAGGCAATGTACTACCTCTTTGTAGAAAGAAAATAACACTTTCAGGTGCAAATTCTTCCAATTTGAAAGATTTCTTATGTGTTGCTTGTATTCCTCTTTCTTATAATGATATGATCAATCCTCTTAGGACTGTAGGAATCCCCACCATTGCAATTGGTATTTGGTAACGCGCATAGTTTAATAACCCAGTAAATGAAACGTAAACGATCATCCAAGAAAGAGCTATTTGGTCTCATCCACCTTGGAGGATAGGTTATAAAAAGCCCAAAACTAAATGAGTGTTACTGATAGGGGAATAAAAGTATATGTGAGGAAAAATAAAGGCAGGAAACAAGGAGTTTATGTTAGAAGTTAGTTAGAGGGAAGGGGGAGTATAAATAAGGTGCTAGTTGTAAAGGGCGGGATGATGAGATTGATAAATTGTTTGTTGACTGGAACTGAGTCCAGTGGAGGAAGATCGGGCTTCCTTAGGAGTAGGGATGACAAAAAAATCCAACGGATATCCGCGGGTTAAAAACAGATATCCAACGGATATTTGCGGATTGAAAAAAATTTATTAATATCATATTTTTTTACATATATTAACTCATGATTCATTAATATAGCGGGTAGTAAATATCCGCAGATACTAACTATCCATTGTGAATTTTATCTGCAGATTTTTTTGCCATCCCTACTTAGGGGTGCTTACTATACAATTGTATTCTTGTTTTTCTTTGAATAAGAAGAGGAAATTTAGTAGAGAGGGTCTGTTCTGTGTGTATTGTTTTGGGTTACTGACTTCTTGATTAAAGAAGTCCAACAGTTACTGTAAAATGTTTCGAAATTAAGTGATAACTCCTTTTAGAACTTTCTGCTTCTACTTCTCGTATTGTCAATATATATAAAAAAAAAGTTCATTTGCAACCAAAAGCTCTTGCTGCAGAAATTGTGTTTACTGATGATATTGTCTGCTGGAGAATCAATAAATTCTGAAAGTATCACCAGTTATGGTTTCTGAGGTAGCATAACGAGCGATTTCTTTCACATATTTGGCATTAGCAAGATTTATGAACTGCAAATCCACTTAAGCCAATGAACTTTTTTAACACGTTGGCTACATGAATGTAAACTGATTCGATAAGAGAATGTGCCGAATTTGATTCAGCATCTTCTCCTGAGCCTCACAACATAACCAGAGATTCACTTTGAGCACGTATTAGGGACCCAAAGCTCTCTTTTTCAAAATATGGATCCATCTTAAGAAATTATCAAGGTCATTCACATTGGCTCCCGTTTCCGGAAAATCATGGGTCCTTCAAAGCCATCAATGAAGTAATTTCAAAGCAAAATTGAGAATGAAACAGAAGGGGGTACTTAATCTCTGCAGGATGCAGATGTCAGGAGGGGAAAGTTTTTGCTTCACAGACTCGAATGAATCAAATTACACAGCAGTTGCAATTAGAAAATTAGATGTTGGGAACACCCACAACATGCCATCAAGCAGTTAAAATGCTCAAACACGAAAGTATTATACCTTGACGGTAAGCTAATGAAACTGAAGACACAAAAGTGGAAAATTAAACAAGTAATAGACAGTGCAATAATGAAGAGAAACTTCAATATTTCAGCTGATAGTTTAGATAAAGTTAATGAGAAAGCGTCCACCGTAGGACAACTAATTAACTGGAAGTATTATTTTCTAGTGATAATATGAATCTCTCAGTCAAAACCTTCATAACTCATGTAGTTTCTACAAGCAACCAGTAGGTCTTACTCAAATGCATGAAGATCCTTTGTGATATCTGATCATGATTTTCAGCAAACATTTGAGTCATCTATCAATATAGGTCCAATACATCAGGTATTGCTAAAAGTCCTCATTTCCCTCGCAAACAAGGATTCAAGTTCTGGGGCTAAACATGTAAAAATTTCTGTTTTCCAACCTATTATTTCAGACAAACATGTTTTTCAGGAAGCACGTTTTAGTTTTTCAGTCAACAACAGGAATAGGACAACTCCAGTCACATCTATCTTGCTTCAACCCGAGATTGTCCAGAAGAATTTCCCTGGAGCAATTGGCGAGTTTGGATTCTTGAGCATCTTCCATTAAGTTTAAAGCAATTCAAAAAAATTGAAGTAAAGTGCAGATCCGGTTTGCAATTGATAATTTAATAATGAATCCGAGGATATACAAGAATGCCAGAGAATTAACAGGGAAAGCCAGTGACTGCCAAATCAAATTATCAAGTTGGGGTCTCACACCGTGAATTTTAAACCAGATCCCTCAAGATATGGGACTCAATTAATTTATATTACTGAAACAGCTAACGCACTAAATTTTTTAGGATGAACAAAGATTGGTGTAGCAAATGACCTACCTCTTTTCCATCAGGATTTTCCAAAGATCTAGTCTCACAACTAGCTGGAACCCTCAACATTTTGCTGATGTATCCACCAGGCATCCTGTTGTTGTAACAATGCCACAAATACTCCAAACCAGGTTAACTACAGTCAACCTAAATTCCATGAAATTTTGGAAACCTTTAAAATGATCTCAGTCCCTTGGACATACCAGACCACATCAACTACAGTATATCTCAACTAAAATGATCTTTCAAGAGAACTAACTGGGGAATCTCAATTCATCTTGGCAGTTTGCACAACCCATAACATAACTCACCATTACCAAATACAGAGTAGTAGTGTAAGTGATCTCCTGGATCGATTTGGAGGCCCATTTGGGTTTCCCAGCTATCTTATGTTTATCAGCACCAGCTGCTATCATAATTAATCTTTTCAAGAAAAAAGTCTCAGTCCTAACTTGTGCAAGAAGAGACTCTGAGATATGTAAAACCAGGGCACTTCTTCCTGGCCTCTCCAGGTGTGGTCCGTAATAAGTAGTCCTACTCTGAGATATATTTCCCAGTCACTGACTTTGTTGCTAAAGTTTCTATGGCAGATCCAACCATGGACATGACGCAAGGAATCACTGGAGAAGTCATCTCCTCAATTCGGACTATCTCAGCGGAACATACTAGTACAAACATTTAAACAAAAAGGTGCATGAGCAATCATATAAACTTCAGATCAAGGATTTAACATGTAAAAGAAATTGAAAAAACCATAACATTCATCTATATAGACAGAATATTCAGGAAAGACTCCTCTACGATTTTGTAAAAGAATGACTTTAGTGCATAAACTAGGAATATTCACCATCACAATCTTTCAGAACAAGCACAATCCATTCCTCAACTTAAAGCCAATTTGGATAGTAGCCTTTTGAGAATTTAAACTTATGTGGATATATGTATATGCCTTCTGTTCCACCCTTCAAAAAGGAAAGAGAATGCAGAAGAAATTTGTAGCAAACTACAACGTATGCCTGTCAATCCAGTCAATTATAAAGGGTAACTACTACCTTACTAAGGTTCAACTTCCACGTCAGAATAAAAGCTAAATCTTATAAATAGTAAAAATAAAATCCAAACTACTAAAAGGAGCACCACTCTATTGACTACACACATTCAAAAATAGGCACCTTGCAGCAAAAATATAATGTTTCATGTAACCAAGAGAATTTTACGAAGCTTTTTGTGTGCACTCAAATTAAAACAGCTATTAAATTTTCTCAGCAAACTGTCAAGACCAGAAGAAACCAAAGCTCTCCTTCTTTTTAGATGATATCACTGATTTACTTTGTTAGAGTTTCCTCTTTAAGAAGCAATCAGCAGGAGAAGGTATAGAAAGGAACAGTTTAAACTGTTATGAGAGTAAACCATTTTGTTACTTAAAACTGGATAAAGCAGTGAGAAACATGGGGCACAACCTTGGACAAAAGGCCATCTTTAGCAAGCTTATAATTGCTTTCAGCATGGTTTTTTGCCACAACACGCTCATCAGCCCAGAAAATATACCACTTGGACCAGTCCACGGTCTTGTTATACGGAGCTTCGCAGAGTTTTCTGTAACCAAACTTAATGTTTTAAATCAACAATAAATCATAAAAGCAAAGAAAGATATGAAAAAGATAAGATACAGATACCCCATTAAGCCAATGAGAGAACCACCAGATAAAGCAATGGCAAAGACTCCTCGCTCTTTAACTGATGCCTCTGATAACTCAGCAACATAGTCTGCCAAATCGGTCATTAGCTCGTCCAAACTCTCATGAATCCTCAACTCTCCTCTGTTCTTCTGACCATCAGAAAGAGCCATGGTTCCAGAGAGTCCAATAGCTCTATTTTGTAACCAGAAAAGACAAAAAAAAAAAACATCAAAATCATTTCATGTAGAAATAATAAAGTTAGTGAAATTCAAAATACAAACAGCTTTAATATTTAGTCTTCCAAAACCTAAAACACAAAGGAAATTTCGAAGTTGTTCAAGATCCAGCTTCATATCAAGAAAACAAATTTCTGGTCAAGCGAAACAGAAAATAAGAATATAGGTAAGCGATTACTTCAATTTTTACTTTTTGTTTGACTACATATTATAAAGCTGAATTTTATTTTATTTTATTTTTTTTAAATCTACAAGCTACTGCTAACCCGCATGAATTCAATTTCCAAGTGGACTCTCTAATTGTCAAAAAAGAAAACAATTTCAGAAAAAGGTACCAACGCCACAACCTAAATTTCCAGAGATCGAGACCGAGAAATGAAAACGGCTCAAAAAAAGCACACACTAGCAGAAAAAGAGAAAACTACAGAAGAAGAAACCCATGTCCCAGATCATAATACATGTTAAATTGACACCCTCTACTACTGCGGACACTAATAAAAGGAACAAAGCATGATAGTCAATCATAGTCTCATGCAGTTTAACATAACCTGAAACTGCATCACACACAGAATCCACACTTTTCACAACAAAATAACGAAAGAAAACACTTACAAAGAAAAATATAAAAATAGGGAGAAGATGGTTCGCAGAAGAAGCTGACGAATGGAGAAGATGTTATATATATATATATATATATATATATATATATAATTTTTTTTCCTTCTGTGAAGATTTGGATTGTCTACCATTCTAAGGAATTCAATCATAAAAATTTCCATACTATTATTATTATTATCATTACAAAATTATATAATACAATAGTAAAAAAAAAACATATATCAAACCAATCAGAATTGATAGATGCATAATACAAGTCACCTAGTACAGTTAATTTTTTGAACTGCACATCACATGATCATAGACAAAATATATGCAGTCTGGTATTTAATCACTGATTATGATGTACCTTTTTAAGAATTTACATAAGTAGGTTTATGAGTAAGATATATTTCTTAAAGAAAATCCTAATCCTATATATATATATATATATATATATATATATATATATATATATATAGAGAGAGAGAGAGAGAGAGAGAGAGAGAGAGAGAGAGAGAGAGAGAGAGAGAGATGTGATGTCATTGCTGTTGATGTAATCTTTTAATGTAAATGCATGCTCAGTTTTATGAAAGGATGGGGTAGAAAAAAATTGTTTTTCCAAAAATATAATTTAACACTAACCAAGGAAAGGTTTACTCTTCAGAAAATTATTACTAAGACTTGTAATTATGTTAAGTTGGGTATAAATATTTAAAGAAGAAGCCTTTATCAAGAATTTGGTAGGAAATGTTAAAAGGATAATGGTATAGTGCATCAAATGATGTTGACAGAACACACAACACTGTGTTTTTGTCCACTGATAGATTAAAATGAAGATTGTGGCAGAACTTTGTTTGTAGTAAAACAATAATCTATGTTAAGAGCAGATAACATAATGAGAAATCTCAGTATCCTAAATCTCCTGCCATAAACAGAAGCTAAAAGTGAAATAAAAACATAATTAAGAATTGCTCAAGTAAATTTCATTGGATGGTTTTAAAAAATAAGTTTTTTTTTTTAATTTTTGTTAAATAACTTTTCTTTATAAAAAAAATACTTTTAGTGGATAAAATATATTAATAGCAATTATAAATGGATTTAAATTGTTATAAATTCTTTATTTTTTTTAATCTTTACATTTTGTATTTTTTTTAGTTTTATATTTGAAAATTACTCATTTATGTCTTATTATAAAAAGTGCACACATAGTGCACAAATGTTATGTATGTCCACTGGTCATTATAAAAATTGTGGTTTTAAAAAATAATATATTAATTAGTTTATTTAAAGCTCAATAAATACATAAAACTTTAATAAAATAAATTAAAAGTGTATTAAATAAGATTTTTTTTAAGAGATGTTATACTAAATTAAGTTTAAATTACTTATAATTATAAAATAACCTTTATCCAGTTACAACTATTTAATAATGTTGATGGGAATACAACCAAACTTGTGTTAAATTTAAATTCCTCACTTGTAAAATTGTATAGCTCGAGGTCAATGTTTAATATAATGTTTTATTTTGTTACTTACAACTATAAAAAAACCATGCTGTCAAACCAAAGAACATGTAATAAAAATTAAAATAATTATATTAATACTTTTAACTCGTATTTTATCTATATAAACACTTCTTTTAAAAAAATAAATCAATTCTTTATTTGTTATTTGTTTAACGAATGTAGAAAATCAGCTGATTAAAACATATATTTTTACTTTTAGAATTTTTAATTAAAAAATAAATTTGACAAGGAAGAAAAAATAAAGTGAAAATAAGCCACCCTATATCATAGAAGACAAAGCAAACAACTGTCCAATCACTTACTGACAAATATACAAACGAGTACTTGTGTCTTGTAAGAATTAAACACAATATTTTACTTTACTTCACATCACAAAGGAATGAATATGAACACTTCTAATAAATAAACTATTGGACAATCATACTCTCAAAATATTTTTTTAACAATATTTTAACATTATTTATTATGTATTACTTTATAATCAATAATAATAATCATAAATACTAACATAAATCAATCACAAAATAATACATAAATGATGTTAAAATATTATTAAAAAATATTGTAAAAATATCATTATCCTAAAATCTGGTAATCTCTTTATCCACCCATATACAGTCATTATCAAATTTCGAATATTAAATAAAATAAATATTAAATAATATTTATTTTTAATAGAAACATTTATCTTTACGATTTTTCAATTATACTTTATTTACATATAGGAGGTATTTTAAAGCATAATTATGTTTTAAATGGAATTAGATTTGAAAATATTATTTCAATTAAAATGTAGAAAGATCTATAAAAACATAAATATATTACAAAATAAAAATGCTAATACCCATTTAAATAGTATAAAAATTATTAAATAAAATATCATAAAATTTGATAATTCATAGTCAATAGATATTAAACATACTAAATCTTAAGTTTAATGATTTAGCAATTTTCTTTGTGAGAATTTCAAATAGGACTTTTACTTCTTCTTTTTTCTTAATTAGGTTCTTATTTTTTAAAAATTGGACAAATAGAGTCATATTATTAAATTGGACCAACGTCGTTAGATTGGTGTATACGTGGTTGTGTGTTTTTTTAATAACGTAGGTAATATGATTAATAGGTGATTGTAACATGTAAATTCATATTTTTTTAATTAAAGAAATTACGGAAATTGTAATTAAATCCAATCCCTTTGTAATTGAGAAAAGAAATTGGGGAAAAGTCAGTGTGTTTTCGAATTAGGACTCCTTAACGAAAAGAAAGTGAGTGTTTGTTCGAATTAGGAATGAATCAGAGATAGTGGAAATTAGGGTTTACAGTACTTTGAAATTGCGTGTGAGGTTTTCTTGATTTGATGATAGTTGGCTTGGTGTTAATTGTTGAATCTGCAGAAGAATGCAAATATTTGATTCCCCCTCTAGACATTTATTTGTTCAATAAAATTGAAGAATAAAACCTATAAAATTGTTGATGTTCAAAGCTTTTTTGAAGTCATAATTGTCCCTGAGCGGAATCTGCACTAAAAGCACTTGCTGAATAGGAAAAACTGGTGGAGAAGGTACTACATGAATCAAAAAGACTAAAACAAGAGGCAGAAGAGAATTCGAAGGTTACTTGTGTTTTCTGTAATCAAATATCCAAATCATGGCTTAGTGGAAATTAGTGCCCCAATTTGCCATTCTCTTTTCTTGATTTGGTGATAGTTGGTTTGGTGTGGATTGTTGAATTGCAAAAGAAAGTAGATATTTGATTCCCCTATGGACATGTCTATTTGCTCGTTGTTTTCACCGACTTTCTTCCTAAAGTCGAACCACAGATCGCGAAAATTACTAAAACTCTAAAATCGCTTAATTTGAAATTCGTATAAATCCTAGTTTTCCAAAATGAATCCCAGTTTCTCTTACTAATTCTTAATTTTTTGTCAATGAATCCTAATTCAAAGAAAGAAGTCTAACTTTCTTTTTGTAATCTCTCATTCAAAAAAAGTCACCAGTTTAATTAACTTTTTTAACATTTTCTTTAATTAAAAATAATAATGTACACATCAGAATCACCAAAACAAAAGAACTGACCCACGTCATTTAAAACAACATATTCAACATGCCACATCAACGTTAGTCTAATGACGTTTCGCCAAATATAACGACTTTAATTGTAGTAATTTTTCAAAAATAAAGATTCAATTGAGAAAAAAAAATAAGTATGGATCCTATTTGAGATTCTAACCCAAAAAAAGGACTTGTCAAATCATTAAACCTAAATATTAATACATTTATCTAGTGTAATACTAACATGGAATATGTACAAACATCACATAATACTATGCAAGTTTTACAAAAGATAAGGAATCACTATAAAAACATTTAACTAAAACATAAAAGATCACTCAGCAACATCATCGACCTCCATTAAAGGCGTGTCGGTACCTAACTCATCTATGCTCATACCAGTAGGTGATCATTACAAAAGAGAAACATCACAGAAAGAAGAAAATGTAAGATAAGCTAGAGTTCAAAAGAAAACTTCATAAACTGATTTAAGCATATAACATATTAGTTCAAAATTTATAACATATCATAACTTATATGAACATACATACAGATGACTCTAGACTTAATTATCCGGATACATGCTTTGACATAGGGCTTCACTATAGGTGTGCACTTATAGTAGTATTTATGTTCTAAAGAGTCACAAACATTGGGGTTATCACCCTATTACTCATGAGGTTAATCTTTCGCCTAAGATCAAAAGTCTAGGGTAAAGCCCTCCTATCATTCTCTCATCCACTCCTATTCATCTTTATGAGTTGAATGACTCGTAGTATATTAGTATACCTTCTCTTTGAACTCCCACATGTCAAGCATACACTATATATGTTGAGATTGCTGACAACACAAACTCTATATCAAATTGGTTTTTGATGATGACAACACAATGCTTAATAACAGAACACATGTTACAGTATTACATGTTCATGTTCTATTGTTTATCATATCTGCTGAACAAGTTTTGTTGAATTACAATGTATGCTCCTATGATTGATTGATGTGTTATATTTGTGGAACATGCTTGTACTGAAATGTGGGATAAAATGTTTTTTGATTAACTGCACATTTCTAAAAGAAAATATCACAAGCACCTTTATGAACTTATACTTGTTGTGACAAAGTTCTAGTTCAGTCGAATACACTCATAATGGATTCGACTATGCTAAAATCTTTGTACAGACTTTGTGAACCTGTGCTGTGTGAGATTTTGAGTTGAAAAGAATTTCAAAGTGATTTTTCATATGTCAGTCGACAGTGTGGATAACACATTCGACTGTATTACTGTTTTGTTTGGAATTCTGTTAAGCCGACACGCTCCAACGACTATATTTTTCAAAAGTTAGTTAAGATTGAATGACTAGGTCAACTGTCATAAATGTGTGTTGATCTTGTTGACTGAGGAGCCTTTGTGTTGACTGTCTATTATAATTGTTTTAATACAGTCAACTGTATTAGTAGGCTATTCGACTGAGATGCAATATGATATAACAGAAAATTATAAATAGACAGAACACAAATTGTTCTGTAAGACTTTTGTGATCTGACATTTTCATTTTCCTGTTTCAGATTAAATTCTCTGTTTTAGAAGCTCCAAGAATACGGTGGTGATCTTTCTTGAGAGAGATTCAAAGGGAGGAGTCAATTTCGCATACTGTTTGATCAATATCTGCAGAAGGAAGGTGCTTCTGGTTTGATCTTGATAGGCTTGGCATCTTGTGAAGACTGCTGCATTTGATTGAAGGCTTGACAACCTGTGAAGTCTGCTGTGATAGGCTTGGCATCCTGTGAAGAGTATTGGTTACACGTTGAGGATTGTTCGACGTGGGTGCAGATTGCAGAAGAGGAGATTCTTGCTACAATTATGGTTTTTGTGTGTGCAACTATATTTTGGTTTTGGGTTAGAGAGGAGATTTATATTTTTGCGTGGTCCTTCTATAAATTCCTTGTTGTAAAAACCGCAACCATTATAGTGCATTTGCTTGCCGAACTAATATAAAAACTAGTGTTTGATTTTCTCTATCCCTACACTCTTTATTTCCAATCGACTTTATCAGTTTAGCAGTCAACTGCATTTTTCCGCTGCATTGAATTTTCATTACTTGCATTTCAAGGAAAGATCAAAAGCTTTGAATTTTCATACCAAGATTGCGAAAAGATTTTTTTTTTGAACAAACACCAATTCACCCCCTCCCCCCCTCTTAGTGTAAAAAAGAAGCCTACCTGTTTCCTAACAATATACACTATATATATATATATATATATATATATATATATATATATATATATATATATATATATATATATATTCACACAATCATTATACTCACTAGTAACATTAAGAATAATACAGATCACTACTAAACAACCAAAGGAATAAACCAAAGCATGAAATATAAATTGGCACTCAATGCCACTCTTCTCACAAAATGGCTATGTTAGTGACACCATTTTATTGCTCAACGACCTAGTCTTAAAATGGTTCAAAACCTGAAAGTGGTGCTCAATGGTGACCTACCACCGCTCAAGGCCAAACCATTCACAAAAATAACTGCTTAGTGGGAAAAATAGGTGCTCAACGGTCTATAGCAAAATTGCTTCCAAACTTGCAACCCAACTAGCATTTAGCAGCACATCAATCCTGCTCAATACCATATAAAAAAATAACCACTTCAATATATGTGATTTAGGAAATCATGGACCTGCTCAGATAATTAAATTGGTACTCCAAACTCAGTGCTTGGTTCAAAACAATTCTTAACGTCAGAATGAACACCAACTTGATCAAATGGTCAAATCATCAATTTCCTCAACCACCACAGTCCAGACAGAACCAACACTCGGTTCAAGCAATCAACATACCATAGAATTCAGCATAAAAAGCAATCATGTTCAACATACCAAATTCAACCAACAATATCCAACTCATGCACACTAAAGCATCTAACTTCCCTTACCTGATAAATGTCCAAAAAGCTCTAGGGGTCCTAAGATAGCTTCACAAGCATAAAAAACACTGTCTACTCCAACTAACAACAAAAAACATGATCAGGACACACTGTTAGAACCACTGATCAGTAGAGAGTCTTATAGAACACTCATGTCTCACATTTAAGCTGGAATCGTCCACATGCACAAAAAACATAAGAACCAAAGAAAAAAAGTACAAACCAACTTACTCTTTCACAGAAACTTATCAGCTAGAGTTGAAGACCTTACCTCAAGGATTACTCAGGTGGTCTCTAATCTTCAAGTAGATGAACAAGGAATTAGAATCTTTAGAGAGAGGATAAAGAGCTCTAAAGAACAGAAGTTTAGAAAGATTGTATTATTTTAGATAATAAAACTCATTTATATAAATTATATATACTTTAAACTTTTAATATTAAAATAACTAAGTCTTATTATTTTAAACATGTTGTCATCTCTAAGACACAATTTTCTAGGCATCACATTCTCCCTAACTACAAAATTTTTTACCTCAAAAATTAAACTCATCAAGAAATAGATGTAGGCATGACTTCCTCATATCCTCCTCTAACTCCCAAGTAGAGTCACCTGTTCTCCTATCCCAAACTACCTTGACTAGACTGATAGAATTTCCTCTAAGGTACTTTGTTTGACGATCGACAAGAAACATCTCCAAAAAGACATTTTCTCTGACTTGCAACTTCTTTACTTTTATCACATAAGAAGGATCAGACATATACTTTCTCAACTAAGACATATGGAAAACTGGATGAAGGTTGGCTAGCTAAGGAGGAAAACCAATCTCATAAGCTGCTGGTCCAATTCTTCCCAATATCTTATATGGACCAATGAACTTAGGAGAAAGTTTTCTCGAATGAATATTCCTCCTATACTAGTGGTTGGGGTTAGTGTTGAGATTGTTGATAGTAGGAGCACAATATTAGTTGAACCCACAATCTTTGTGATATCATTTTTTGATGATGACAACACATTTTTAATAAAAACACATGTGTATGTACTATGTTATACGTGGTATATATGTTTATGCTTAATGTGAGATTTGTACAAGCATAATTATGCACATATTGTATTAATTATTTCATACTACTGTGTTTGAAATGTGATTATATATGTACGCATAATATGAGTTTTGGAAATAGAAAAACCACATATACTAAACATATATGCATGACTTAATCGATTATAATAAAATTATATAAACATGTCATTCTCAGTTTTTCATTTATTGTTAATAAAAATATCGATAATTTTTTTTACATGTATATATAATAAGTTTTATTAATAAAAAATTCAAAAATATATTAAATTGTATATTATATGAAAGATAAGCTAATTTTGAAAATATAAGATGATATTCATTCCATATCTATTTTGAATAGTTAAATTAATATTAAAGTACGTTTAATTACTTAGTTTATTTTTAAATGTTAAGCTGATATTCTAGTTTTTTGTAATATCCATTTGATTCTGATTTATAAAAATTAATGTAATTAGTTTTAAAACATTTTTAAAATTTAAATGTACAGTTAAATTCTATATACTTAGATATATTTAAAAATATTTGTGGAATTCAAGTACATATTTAAAATTATTTTTTTTTCTCCTTTTACGTGTTTAAAAATATATATATATAGAGTTGAAATCTTAGTACATTATTGTAGCCTAAATATATTTGTGTTTTTTGGGGACAGAATTTTTCATATAAAAAGTTAGATCATGTGTTCCTTCGAGTGACACCTATTACTGAAGTAGGAAAGGCCATCCGAGCTAAGAAGCTTTCTCTCAGATACCTTGGACCTTACCAGATTTCTAGACGCATCGGACCCGTACCATATGAGATAGCTATGCCTTCTCAGCTAGCTAATCTCCACCCAGTCTTTCATGTATCTCAACTTCGGAAGTATGTTCCCGACCCCTCTCACGTATTGGAAGTTGACACTGTGCAAGTGAAGGAAGATCTCTCTATAGAAATGCAGCCAGTCAAGGTAGATGAGAGACTAGCAAAGCGATTAGACGGGAAAGCCACTAAACTAATCAAAGTCATATGGGACAGCAAAACCGGCGATTCTACCTGAGAGAAAGAGGAAGAGATGAAGAAGTCATATCCCCACTTGTTTCCTGGTAAGTCTTAATTTTCGAGGACGAAAATTTTTGTTGATGGGGAGAATGTAATGACTTGTAAAAATATTTTAAGTGGAATACACGTGGCAGCCTGGCATTGGGCAGAGTTTTAGAAGGGAACTTTGATTAAAATACTCTATTCCAGGTTTCAGAGTTCTCCTCCACTGTCCCTACACACTTCTTCTTCTCTTTTTTTCATTGCCTTACCTTCCATCTACCATAACTCAGAATCTAACCGTTTGTTTCTCAAATTGAAGCTACCTAAACCTTCGGGACTCCACGAGCTACGTTTCTACCGATCGATTTTCTGTTTCATCCAACCGGTAAGAAAGCCCATTTTTCTCCTTTGCCCTAGGGTTTCAAGCACGTGATTTCTTGTTGCATGCAATCCATTTCGTTTTCTTCCACAATCTAGCTTCAATTAAGTTCTAATATTTGTTTCTCATCATCAATTGATGATTTATAGGTGATTCTCACACTTTGGGGTTCAAAGCATGTGGTCTAAGATTCTCCCTTGAGTTGGCGGTACACACTAGAGGTAAGGGAAGCTAGTTCTTCTTTTCATTTTAGTGGTATGCCTTGAATGTATGATAATTTTGAAGTTGTATGTTGTTGGAGGCATGAGATTGGTTATATTGACTTGAAACGCATGAATTGAAATGTGTATGTTGTGTGAATTTGATGATTGATGATTATGAACTGTTTGGGACATTTTTGAATGATGAATTATGCATGTTGGAACTGTGTTGGTGTGGAAATCTGTTGTGGTATTGTTGGGAAGGGAATCAAAGATCTTAGGGTCACTTTTCTAGTCATTTTAGAGGAAGTGAGGTAGTGATTTTGAGTAAATGGGGTTTGTCACGTTTTTAGACTGTTGGGACAGTTTCATGCACTATATTGTGACTTATTTGAGTCACCAAATTGGTCAAAATAGGTACCAAATGGTAAGATTGGGTTTTGGGTCCCTAAGTTGGGAAAATGGGTGTTTTAGAGTTGGAAATGAGCTTAATTCACTTTAGAAATGTATTAGTAATGCTTAGAACCATCTAGATAAGTTTAATTATGCCTAAAACAAAGATTAGGAGTGTTAGAAGTTGGTAAAAAATGGTTGAAAATGGTCTTAGCAGATTCTGTCGAATTCTGCATAACTCTGCAGAGTTTTGGCCGTCCGGTTTTATAGGCCTTGGCCAAAGAAGGAGGGTTCCTTCTCTTGACTGTTCGGTCAGGTGTCTTGGTCAGAGAAGGATGATTCCTTCTCAGGATCGCTCGGTTTGGTGGGTCTTGGTCAGAGAAGGAGGGTGTCTTCTCCTGACCGTCCGGTTTCGTAGGTCTTAGTCAGAGAAGGAAATTTCCTTCTCAAACCTTCCGGTCAGATATGTCTGGGTCAGAGAAGGTTGTTCCTTCTCATGATCGTCCCGTCAGATATGTCTGGGTCAGAGAAGGTTGTTCCTTCTCATGACCGTCCGGTCAGATATGTTCTGGGTCAGAGAAGGTTGTTCCTTCTCATGACCGTCCAATCAAATATGTCTGGGTCAGAGAAGGTTGTTCCTTCTCATGACCGTCCGGTCAGATATGTTTTGGGTCAGAGAAGGTTGTTCCTTCTCAAACCATCCAGTTTGGTAGGTCTGGGTCAGAGGAGGTTGTTCCTTCTCATGACCGTTCGGTTAGGTGTTCTTGGTCAGAGAAGGATGGTTCCTTCTCTTGACCGTTCGGTCTGGCATGTGTGCTCTCGGTCAGAGAAGGGCTGGCCCTTCTCTTGACCGTTCGGTCTATCCAGGGTGCTCGGTCCTGACACTTGGTTTACTCCCAGTGGTCGGCCAATATATTAGTTGCTTGGCACAGGCTTTAAGCGTTCGGTCCATACGGTCCAGTATATTGTTTTTGGTAAAATGAGGGTGCATGTGATTATTATAGCAAAGTAAGAATGGTTGAAGTATATGATGTGTGTATGATTAATATGACATTGGAGGTATATCATGTGATTGATGTAGTTGGATTGGTTATGGAATTAAGATCTCTCGGTGAGATCAATTAGTGTATTGAATAATGTGAGAGGCTTCCATATGGGGGGTTATCCCTAACACTCCAATGGTCTTTCATTCTCACTTAGAGAGGATTGACGCGTGTGGTGGGAGTAGTGGGAGGTCCTAGGGTAGACGCTATCACTGGAGGTCTATACTGCGGTAACGGACTAGCCTTGTGTATGGTCAGGTGAAACCCCTCGGCAATGGCTTTGCAAAGCAGTAGGGGCCATCACAAGTGCACAACCCGCCCCAACTCTACATTCATTCTATGTCCGGACGTGTCTAGGAGTCTTTGCATGATAGGATGATTGATTTGGTTAAGTTTATGAAATAAGTGCTTGTGTTCATGATGGCTTGCATGCTTGTATGTAGATTGATGTTCTCGGTAATATTAGATTAATTTGATATGATTTGTATGGTTGTTTGAGACTTAGCTCACCCTTGCACTTGTATGTTTGTATGTGTTTGTCTTTCCCCTTGCGATGATCATCCAATCCTTTGGGTGCGAGCAGTAGGTGATGATGTACCTTTGGAGCAGGCGTTGGAGACTGAGGAAGATCCAGCACCTAGTACTTAGGGCGTCTATTAGTTCTTATTTTCCATAGCTTATTATTTTGGAGAACACTTTTTAGGCCTTCCTAACTTTTAGCAGTATCATATTTTGAGAAACATTAGACATTTGTACTTAAATTCCTTTTCGTTTCAAATTACCCTCGTTTTTGGATGACTGTAAGTTACAGCTATACGAGTTATCTTCTACTCTTAACTACTTTTTATTATTATAATCGATGCATTCTACATGTATACATTGCTATATATTTTGGGATGTTACATTCTGATTTATAAAAATTAATGTAATTAGTTTAAAAACATTTTTAAAATTTAAATGTACAGTTAAATTCTATATACTTAGATATATTTAAAAATATTTGTGGAATTCAAGTACATATTTAAAATTATATTTTTTTTCCTCCTTGTCAATTTTACGTGTTTAAAAATATATAGAGTTGAAATCTTAGTACATTATTGCAGCCTAAATATATCTGTGTTTTTTGGGGACAGAATTTTTCATATAAAAAGTTAGATTCAAGGTTAAATTAACACTATATTCTTTGAAGAACGTCTTTAAATTATATATTAGATATTAAATTTCGACCCCATTTCCATTTCTGATTTCATTATCTATCATCTTTCCTATTATTTTCTTTCTTCCACTGTATATGACGATTTTTTTTCAAGACCAATCTTTCAATTACAAAAATCTTAATATTGACGTGTAGACGTACTTTTTTGAAAACTAAAAATAATATAAATCAAAATAAATCTTTTGAATATATTTTGTCATATTTCGTAAATTTAACTTTTAACGTTAGTTACAGAATCATTAATATAAAAATTATTTTCAACATGATAACAATATTAAGAATTATTTATCATGGATTTTCCAGCTTGAAACTACTCCTTTTTCTAGATGCCTTCAACTTCTGTAATTTTTTATGCACGCGTTGCTGAACTGAGAGATCTTTCTTAACTTTTGTTCTAATTTCTGATCTTTTAAAAGAAATTGAACTTTTATTATTATACAAGGATCGACACTGCAAGTAAGAGATAAGATTTATATAAACATAACTTTTCTTGTAAAGAAAGAAACAATTAAATAAAAGAAAGAGATTAATTATGAAAAAAAAATAGAGCTTTCAGAATTTATCAATTTTAATAAAAGGATAAATAAATAAACATATATATATATATATATATATATATATATATAAAGTATATGAGGGAGTAAAAATTCAATATTTTATTACTTACCCACTTGTAAATTAGTTCATTAGCTAGTTTTTTGTTTACATCAATTTCTTCATTAGATTGTGATAAAAATAAGACTGCCTGTCAACACAAGAAAATATTTAATTTATGAATAGGTTATAAATATTTTAGGTTCTATGAAGAAAACAAATTAGTCATATGATTAGAGAAATCATACATTTCCAATGCCACTATTCTTTAGATGTTCCCTTCTATCACGGTGCTCTAGGTCTATCTGCAAAAGCAAAAAAATGAAATGAGATTCTAAATAATTTGGATAAAAATAATAATTTAAAATTTTATATAGGTACAAATTCAATATACATCATTCAAAATCTTCAAAACTTTTGTGCGTATAGTTAGATTTGGCAAGCTTCCATCGAGAAGTGGTTCAAGCCACTTCTTTAATACAGTTAGCAATCCATTATCTAAAAACTCTTGTTGTTTCCTGCAAATTAATTGGCAAAAAAATTATTAGACTTATTTCTACCCACTTCAATAAACATATTAAAATGTATGGTTTAATATGGATAATTAAGTATCTTTATATTATGGAACAACTCAAACATACCTTTATAAATTTCATAGTTACTGTGTTTACAAAAATCCTAGACATTTTTTATGGAGGGAGTCTTTTACATGCTCAAGTATCCGTAATAAATTAAATATTAAAAATTTAAAATTAATTAACCACATACTCTAAAAGGACGTCGGTAAAAAGAGACAACATCTTAAGCTTATTAATGGTAGGTTTTCCATGTCGGTTAAGATCAGCATCCTCCTGAGCAGCGACTTCAAACTCAATCATAACCTTAACAACTGATAAAGTTATTTCAGCAGAGTTTCTGTCGTTTCTTTTTCTTTTTCTTCCAAGTTGGAAAATATCATTGATTTCTTTATCTTTTTCAACTTGTTTTGTCTAGAAGTTTCATTAAACATACAAAAATACATAAGAATAAAGTTTTAAAGAGACAAATCCTAAAATCAATTCCAAATAAATCAATGAAAAAATACCTCATAATTACTCTTAGTGATCATCTTTGTCATTTCCATGTATGAACAAAATTGAATGCAAAACTTCTAATTGAAGTGAAAGAAATTTTTATTGAAGTGGAAATTTTCTAAGCCATATACCTTATTATATAGGATTTTTAAAGATAAAAAAGATTTAGATAACGATATCGTAATTATTTATGTAATCCTAACAAATCAAAATAAAATCTATTCTTTAAGCTTAACATGCTATATTAATTTTGAGAAAATATTAAAATTTATCAATATCAAAATATTTAAATGTTCATATTTAAATAAATAAGATAATTTTAAAAAGATATAAAAAATTTTTTAATATTAAAATATTTGTGCTATAGGATAAGACAATTTTAAGAGATTTGAAAGATAAGGTAATTTTGAAAATATTATATTTGTAAATATAAGATGATTTTGAAAATATATCAATATCATGTTCTAATAAATAAATTAAAGTATATTAGTAGTACACAAATGCAAAAGAATAAAATTGTATAGATATGTCATTCTAAGTTTTTCATTTATTGTTAATAAAAAAATCGATAATTTATTTTTACATGTGTATATAATAAGTTTTATTAATAAAAAATTCAAAAATATATTAAATTGTATATTATATTAAAAGATAAGCTAATTTTGAAAATATAAGATTCAATATATATTTTGAATAGTTAAATTAATATTAAAAATACGTTTAATTACTTAGTTTTTTTTAAATGTTAAGCTGATGTTCTAGCTTTTTTTTTTAATATCAATTTGATTCTGATTTATAAAAATTAATGTAACTAATTTAAAAACATTTAAAAAATTTAAATGTACAGTTAAATTATATATACTTAGATATATTTAAAAATATTTCTGGAATTCAAATACATATTTAAAATTATATTTGTTTTTGTCCTACTTGTTAATTTAACGTGTTTAAAATTATATATAGAGTTAAAATCTTAGTACATTATTTTGCAGCCTAAATATATGTGTGTGTTTTTCTGGGGACAGAATTTTTCATATAAAAAGTTAGATTCAAGGTTTAATTAATACTATATTCCTTGAAAAACGTTTTTAAATTATATATTAGATATTAAATTTCGACCTCATTTTCATTTCTGATTTCATTATCTATCATCTTTCCTATTATTATTTTTCTTCCACCGTATATCACCATTCTTTTTTTCAATACCAATGTTTCAATTACAAAATCTTAATATTGATGTGTAGACGTACTTTTTTAAAAACTAAAAATAATAGAAATCAAAATAAATATTTTGAATATATTTTGTCATCATTCGAATATTTAACTTTTAAACTTAGTTACAAAATGATTAATATAAAAAATATTTTTAACATGATAACAATATTAAGAATTATTTATCTTGGATTTTCCAGCTTGAAACGGCTCCTTTTTCGGGATGTCTTCAACTTCTGCAATTTTTTATTCACGCGTTGTTGAACTGAGAGATTATTCTTTACTTGTGTTCTAATTTCTGATCTTTTAAAAGGAATTGTATTTTTATTATTATATAAGGATTGACACTGCAAGTAAGAGATAAGATTTACATAAAGATAACATTTCTTGTAAAGAAAGAAACAATTAAATAAAAGAAAAATTATACAAAAAAAAATAGGACTTTCAGAATTTGTCAATTTTAATAAAAGGATAAATAAATAAACATATATATAAAGTATACGAGGGAGTAAAAGTTCAATATTTTATTACTTACCCACTTGTAAATTAGTTCATTAGCTAGTTTTTTGTTTACATCAATTTCTTCATTAGATTGTGATAGAAACAAGACTGCCTGTCAACACAAGAAAATATTTAATTTATGAATAGGTTATAAATATTTTAGCGAATATTTTAGGTTTTATGAAGAAAAAAAATTAGTCATATGATTAGAGAAATCATACATTTCCAATGCCACTATTCTTTAGATGTTCCCTTCTATCACGGTGCTCTAGGTCTATCTACACAACAACAAAAAATAAATGAGATTCTAAATAATTTGGTTAAAAATAATAATCTCAAATTTTATACAGGTACAAATTCAATATACATCATTCAAAATCTTCAAAATTTTTGAGCGTATAGTTAGATTTGGCAAGCATCCATCGGGAAGTGATTCGAGCCAATTCTTTAATACAGTTAGAAATCCATTATCTAAAAACTCTTGTTGTTTCCTGCAAAATAAATGGTGAAAAAATCATTAGAATTATTTCTATCCACTTCAATAAAAATATTAAAAAGTACAGTTTAATATAGATAAAAAAGTATGGTTATTGTATTTATAAAAATCCTCAACATTTTTTTTATTGAGGGAGTCTTTAAACGCAACAGGATCCTTAATAAATTAAAGATTAATTAACCACTTACTCTGAAAGGACGTTGGTAAAAAGAGACAGCATCTTAAGCTTATCAAACTCAATCATGTCCTTGACGACTGATAAAGTTATTTCAACAGAGTTTCTCTCGTTTCTTTTCCTTTTTTTTCCTAGTTGAAAAAGATCATTGATTTCTTTATCCTTTTCAACTTGTTCTGCCTAGAAATTTCATTAAACATACAAAAGTGCTTAAGAATAAACTTTTAATGAGACACAAATCCTAAAATCAATTCCAAATGAAATGAACGATAAAACACATCGTAATTGCTCCTAATGATCATCTTCGTCATTTCCATGTGAGAAGAAACCTATGAACAAAAATTGATTGAATAGTTAAATTAATATTAAAAATACGTTTAATTACTCAATTTTTTTTTTTAATGTTAAGCTGATATTCTAGCTTTCTTTTTAATATCTTTGATTCTGATTTATGAAAATTAATATAATTAGTTTAAAAAGATTTTTAAAATTTATATGTTCAGTTAAATTATATATACGTAGATATATTTAAAAATATTTGTGGAATTCAAATACATATTTAAAATTATATTTTCTTTTTTGTACTCCTTGTTCATTTTACGTGTTGAAAATTAAATAGAGTTGAAATCTTAGTACATTATTTTGCAGCCTAAATATATGTGTGTTTTTTTGGGACAAAATTTTTCATATAAAAATTCAAGGTTCAGGTAATAATACTATATGCAGGAGAGAATTTAATATCCTCCAAATGGTTAAGCACCAACAACGTGTCCATAGATCCTAGATGATCACCTGCAACCCCTGGATTTTATTGTGAAGAGATTAGATATTTTATAAATCATAATCTCTTCCTATTTTGTAAACACTTTTTGAATATATAGAGAATTGATGCTTCCAGTCTTCTCATTTCAAAGGTCACTTTGTTGTGATTATCACCAACTCCCTTTAGCTTCCTTCTTTTGATGGATGGCCACCTGAGCCAAATCCATATCTTCCAAGCACTTCATCTCATCACTTCACCAATAGCTTTCATCAACTTTTGCATACTTTTGTTGCTTTTGCCATAATTTTTGCCGCCTTTCCATGAGATGCATAGCTTCCAGTGTTTTCAAAACACTGACCGCATCCATCCATTGCTTCACCCAATTCTTCCGTTGTTTCCCTAGGTTGTTTAGCTCCTTGCGTGTTTGATCCTTTCAAGCACGATCTTCATATTGACATTTCACCTCGGAGGAACTTTTGTGAAATCAATAAAAATAAGTCATCATAATAAAGGGAAGGAGATGTGGTAATTGAATTTGAACACATGTTTTACATGGTAGGAGGGATTTTCGTCCTTATAAAGGCGTGCTATCACATTTGTAAAGTTACTTTTGAGAATAATGAATTCATTTTTCTGTAGATAGAACTCTAGAATTCAATTCCCTTGAAAGTCCATACTGGAGGATCCAAGGGATTTCCTCTAGCCACCTTCCACTCACATCTGTCATTCTTTCTTTTTCCCAATTTCATTTTCTCACTCATCCACCTAAGAATATGTTGCCTCGTCATTTCAGCCTTTGTGCACATGTGTCACCACGCTTGGCAACCTCGCATACGCGTCATCAGCCACGACCTCACTCGGCGTTTTTCTCATTCGATAACTTCTCATCACAGAAGCACATCTTCATTCCATGTCTTTGCATCTTTCTCCTCGATCTCTCTCTTGAGAGTTTCTCAACCACGAACCACATCATCATCGCAGAACCTTCATAGTAAGTCATTTCCACCGAAGCACATCTCAGATTCATCTTCTCGTTATTTCCCACCTTCAGACCGATTAAATGCACACACACTCAACCTCAACTCATCATCTAGGGTTTCTCCCAATTTCCACTAATTAAATCTTCGATCCCAACCCTTTCCACCGATTAAAATATTTGTTCCACCGATTAACCGGTCGAGATAGTGTCTCTACATCATTCCAGGGTTTCCTCGATCAGTATAGGGGTTTTCAAGCATTCTCTTTCGATAATCTCTCGATCTAGAGTTTCAGTGTCATTTCCGCTGCGATCTTCTTTAGAGGAAGCTTTGAGGAGGTATAAATCATGTTTGTGATGCTACAATCGGTTTCTTCCTCGGACCTTCGTCTGTCACTATATGTTTGTTTAAAGGCATGTAAGGACAACTTCGTTTCATGTAGGCCTATTATAGGTTTGGATGGTTATTTCTTGAAAGGGAAATATGAAGGTGAGTTGTTAACTGCAATTGGAAGAGATGGTAATGACCAAATGTTACCTTTGGGATACGTTGTTGTGGAACTGGAGAATAAGGAAACTTAGACTTGGTTTTTAAATGGTTGATTGATGATCTTGGTGGTGTTGCAACTTGTTCAAGATGTACATTTATTTCAGATCAACAAAAAGTAAGTTACACATTTATTTTTTGTTTTTTGGTATCACACCATAGCCTTAAATCTTCATGTGTTTTATTTTAATTTTCATACTTTCATTCATTACTTTGATAGAGACTTTTACCAGTAATACAATAACTTCTACCTAGTGTCGGCCAAAGGTTTTGTGTTCGTCACATATATGCAAATTTTAGGATGAAATTTCCTGGGAAAATTGATAGAAGACATTTGTATACCTCATGAAGAGATGGGCAAGAAATAGAGACAAGATAACTACATGTCAAGGTTCTCTTTGCCCAAAAATTCAAAAAAGATTTGGAAAGGAATTACACAACACTTAGTATTGGATACCTAGGTATGATTTCTAAATATGGAATTGTTTATGATTTCATTTGTTTACTTTAATTAGTCAATTGAATTCGTTATCATTTTGCAGTTGGCCAAGACTGAAAATATTTGAGGTGAGACACACGTCCACCATTGGTGACAAGTTTGTGGTTGACAAAGATAAAGTAGAATGTAGTTGTAGAAAATGGACTATAACAGGAATCCCATGCTATTGTGCACTGCCTGCCATGACATTTTTAAACATCAATGGAGAAGACTACATCCCACATTGATTTACAAGGTCAACCTATGAAGAAATATACATTTCAATGATATACCCTGTCAACAGTCCTCATCTATGGGAAATGACTTCAAATCCTGATGTTTTGCCTCCACCTAAAAGGGTTTTGCCTGGTAGACTAAAAAAGAAAAGAAGACTAGAGCCTTGAGAGCTAAAGAAGGATGACACACAACTAAGACAAGGTGGAACTCGTCAGAGATGTGGGATATGTAGACAACTTGGACATAAAAGAAATATTTGCCCAGAAGTTGCTCCCACAAACCCAACTCAATCTCAATCAAGTCAGCTTACTCAATGCTAGGTTCAAGAACCCCAATCAAGTCATCCAACTACAATAGTTGCTTAGAAGTGATTTAGAAGTCAGAAAATGTTATTAATGCCAATATTGGTGCCTATTTTGTAACCAATTATATGGAACTTCAATATGTATTATGAACTTTATTTTGGATAGCACCTTTGGATAGGAACTTCATTATGTATTCTATGATGAAGAACAATGCATTATGTTCAATGAATATTGACATCAATATCATGTCCATTTCAACTATAGTTTGTGATTTTGTTCTCAATTTCAATCTACTTATATTGGATTGTATATTGATGAATATGAGTGATATTGTATATTGTATATTGAATGTGCATTTGAAGCACAATTTCTCTTATCATTTCATTCTTCATTTCAATGTCATTTCAAACACAATATGTGTTGAACAATATTAGTGCAATTGTATATTGAAAGCAGAAATTCATATTTGTTATTCATTTCAAAACATCACATTACAATATAGCCAGTTTAGTCTTCACAACAACTGTATAATACAACAACACATCATGGAATTTTAAATAAAATACAAATAAGGATGGTGTTAATCAACCCCATAAAACATAGCATCCATATTAATATCTTCTCCCTTTTCTAACAAGCCATAATAGATTTCTCCAGACTATAAATCTTTCTCCTTTGTCTAGCAATAATACTACCAGTATCATCCAAATTATCTTCATTGCACCATTTAAAGAAACTACATCCTTGAAGTTCTTCATTAGACTATGTTGTTCAAAATATTCAACCATAAACATTTTATTAATCACCAAAACAATTTATCAGAAAAATGAAACTACAACCAATGAACAAACCTTGTAATTAGGGCAGTCCTAAAATTGTTTCCCCTCGTTCTTAATAATCTTTGTCACTCTCAACAAAGCAACCTCCCCACAATGGCATATTTGGGCTTCAACCAATCCTCTGGATGAACCACCACGAGAGCTCCCCCATGAGCAAGACGAACAACACTGATTCAATGACATTGTCATTTCCTAAGCCAACATGAAGACGACACAACTAGATTTCATGAGGCTACCCCAAACCACAGACCACCCAACACTTCTTCAACAAACTCCTAATAAAAAAAATAACACTTCCTCAACCAACTCCAAGAGAGGGAAGAAGAATCTGCCAACCACGAACCATCACGCTACTACCAACTCACAACAGTAAACTCCAAACCCTAACGAAGAAAAACACAAAGAAGAAGACAAAGAAGAAGAAGAAGAAGACCATCATGCTACTGCCACTTATAAGTTCGTTGGGGTACTCCACTTTGGGCATCCATGTACACCTCCTCCTTTGCCACATTACCATACTCTTTTGCCACGTTACCATTATTTTATGCCATATCATCTGTTAGATATATTATCTTTATTTTATATTTATTTTTTATCTTTAGTTAGTTTGTTATTATTTCTTGTATTTTGGGTTTAGCCTATATTTCTTCTATTATAAATAGAGAACCCTATGTTTGTATTTAACACATAGGATTAATTCCATATATAATTTTCACTATATTTAACATCATCAAACACTTATCTTTTTTTGTTTGTATTTAACGGAAATTTGTTTGTATTTAACGGAAAGAACTTGATTGAAGTAAATTTTATCAAGTATAGATGCAATTGAAACTTTTTAAAAAAATACTACCAACTTGATATATTGTAACGAACTGAAAATCAAGAAAGCAATTGAACCAAAATATTATATTAAAATATTAAAATTAATTAATTACTTATTAATATTTAAATTAAAAAGTAAAATTAAGAAAATATGTTAAACGGTTTTCAAAAACCATTAACACAGTCTTCAACCATTTTCAAAAATCATTTTAACTTTTAACTGTTTTTGAAAACCATTTAAATCTTCAATACTTTTCGAAAACTATTGAAGATTTTCTAACACATATTTTTCACAAAATTATTAAAAACAAAAACACAGTTCTATTTTTCGAAAACCGAATTTTAATATATTTTTTGATAAAAATTATTTAAATAAAAATTATTGAAATAAAAAGTTAGAATTCAGTTGGAACCTAATTCTAACATTTTACAAAATCATGTTAGCCAGGTGAATATTTGCTACAATACACTATTGGGGTAAAAAAAAAGAATTATGCTATATGAGAAAAAAAATCGTATTCAAGTACTAGTCAAAAGAACAAACGTCATACAACTTTTCCTTCACAATCATGAAAATCTACACTCAAGTTTAACGTTTTCCTCACATTTTAACGTTGTGGGGGTGCATGAACTTCTATCTCAGGCCATTTATAGATATCCTGTTTTTCCTCACTATTGACAAGTTTTTGACCCTGAAGGATGTGCATCATGTTGATGCATTTTCGGTATCATCAAATTTAGTGCTTGTTTGATAATGTTGTTCTTTTAATTGTTTATTTTTCAAAATATACTTAGAAAGTTATATAAAATATAGAGACATGAATAATGAGAAAGAAATATGAAATAATTGGCCTTATGCATCTAGTGACTGATTGTGATGATATGATACCTAAATCATTAAAATTCATTATAACAATGTTATGCCTTCCCATAAACAAGGTAATAAGCCGGTTCCCAGGCTCTATACAAATTTGAAGAGTTGAAATATGAAATCAAACAATGTTCAGTTTTATCATGAAGTCCATAATCATCTGGATATTAATTTGTTTGAATAGTCAAAATTAAATGAAGGGTTTCATTTGAAACATTGAAATTATGCAAGCACATCATGTAAAATGTCTAATATGGATCTCCTGAAAGTGTTTCTAAAGCTTTGATTTTTAGTTTTCCTGAATGAATGGCTTTATCTAGTGGATTAGACTTTCCTGTATTTCTAAGAGTTCAAATTACTCATGTAATGAAAATCTAAACCAAACCTTCAAATATGCTTCATTCTTTACAAATGTCCACTTCAAGTTTACAAATACTCATTACACGAGTCACAATCATAGTTCCACACTCAAGAATTCAAAATAATGACATTACGAGAGTGAAAAGAAAAAGACAGCAAGCACCAGGAATGTGGTCCTGCAGATTGCACCCTATTACTTATAATCTATTCATTACTATCCAAAACAAAGGACCACTATGCCAAGGGAAATAACACAACCAACAAACTCCTCCATGGCGAGTGATGGTATCAGACACGATTATAATATGCACTCCATCATGCAGAAGAAATAAAAGCATTGTTTGATTACTTTACAATGATCAAGACGTAATTCACTAACTTATTTTATTAAGTGACGACAGAGATAGCCATAAAATGGTAACAAAACACGCGAAAATGAAAAGTTGCGAGTAATCATAGTAAGGATTAAGAATAATACAAGTTAGTATCAAGCAGAATTTTTGTTTCTTCTCATGGTATGTCTCTTCCCCATAATGTTGGGAGCGAAGGTAATTAGTTGAGACGGTTATAATAGTTGGTAGAAGGGATTAGAGCTCTTCTAAGCCAGAATACTTAACACAATTCAACTAACTATCATGTCCCAGCTAACCCCTTCTGCTAAGTATCATAACTGACCCAACTAATAGTCCTAACTCATAAAGTTGTTGCAGGCCTTTCCACACAAAGAGATAAGAAGAGATGAATTCTAGTCAAGCCTAAGCATAGGAAGCCACAATTATGAATTTTATTAGAAATGCTTGAAAAATACTGACGCGAAAAAGGATGCACATCCCAGTCCCAGACTTCAAACCAAGCAAAAAAAAAAAAAGAAAATATTTTAAGAACAGAATGATATAATTAAAAATTAAAATGAAAAGCCATTTTTGCACAACAAAGTGAAAGTATAATCATAATGAAGGAATGAAAATCTAAATAAAGCCAGATAACGGAAGTGGGTTGCACTAGTCTTCAGCAGCAAACATAAAACTTCTCGATTTACACATGGTACCGAGCCCACTACTAAAACTAAAAAGAACTTTTCTTTTGTCAAACTACTTCTGCACACCATATGCAAGGAAAATATAGATAGACAAAAAGGGAATGGAGGAGGGAGAGAAAACAATTCCATGTTTTTGAATCAGAACAAATTTATACTTTATAATTATGCAAGGTACAGACTAACCATTCTATGCAAGTTGAATGGAAGTTTCAATCTCCAATCCTTCTGTTTACGATTTAAAGTTCTGCCTTTTATAAGGGGGTCTCTATTCTCTTTAACGTCTGCCAACTTCCACACACACATCTCTGAGTCTTTTTCTATAAAATCTAACAAGAAAACCCCCTCCCTTTCTGGGCAATTGGACTCTAGATTTTCTGTGTAACAGACTCTCATAGGCATGTCTTTGAATCTACCAATATCATTTGGCACTTTCAGTAGCCTCTCAGCACCTGGGGTTGAAACCTTCAAAGAAAAAATTATGCTTTAAGTACCAAATACACTTCAAAGGAACAGCCGTTTACGAAATAAAATCCCACTGGAACAAGAGTATAGGACATGGCTCCTTGATACCTCTAAAGCCAAATCATCGGGTATCTCTCCAAGTGCTCCAACTTCATCTAATCTTTCTTTGTATTTTTTATTGTAGCATTCAAGCTCTTCCATGCTTGGACACCCATATCTGAAAAAAAAGTTTGAAAAATGAATACAAGTAAGGTACTCCTATCTTTAGCAGCCAATCTGAATTGGTCAAATGAACAGTTTGACATTAAGAAAGAATCCTTGGATGGAAAAATTGAAGTGTCTATGACAATACCAGAAGAATGAAAAAAACGAACTAGCCAAACACAAAAAACCTTCATATGGTTTCAAACAGTCACCAAGAGCATGGTGTTATAGATTTGCAAATGTTTTCAAGCGTCTAGGGTATTACTAACAAGGTCAGCTAGGTACCATGTTCTTCAACAATCATCAGGTATATGTCACTGACATAGTCCTCACTGCAAATAATACAGTCAAGATAGAAAGATTGAAAAAGGTTCCTTGCAGCTAAATTTGAATTGAAAGACATTGGACAGATTTGATAGTTTTGGAGATAAAAGTTGCTAGATCAAAAAGAGAGACAAGTGCTTTTCAATGGAAGAGCATGATTGACATCCTATAATACTATTCTAATCAAGACAGGTAGTTTGACATGCTTGAACGTAAACCAAATGACACATTGAGAAATTTGTTAACGTAGTTGGAATACTACAGAAATTGGATCAGAAAACTCTAAAGGAAAGGAACTTTAAGATGGAAAAATGAGAATCCTGTATAGAACTAGCAATATATAAAAGTTTACAGATAGATAAAATCACTGACACTTCGAGGGTCCAGCATATATATATATATACATAGCTTCCCCACACAACACCTATACAACCACTAACAGATTTCTCAGCTGGTTGAATTTAATCAATTAGCTGTATTTCTTTCTCCCTTATTTCTTCTTTCATAGACCTTCGTAATAGGAGGTTGTATCCTAACAGAATATCAATGAGTTAGTTACTTCAGTGTTAGTTAAACATAAATAGGAGAAGAAGGAGAGGAGAGAGAAGGATGTCAAGAAGTCTAACTATCACTCAAAAACAGCACACACTCACTCACCATATTACTGGAAACAGAACAACTGTATTATTATTGTAACCAAAGAATACAAGAATAGGAGAGCACTCCCTCCTCCAAGGGTTTCTCCTTCACAAAGAGCCAAAGCTCAATCTACAAGATTATCAAAAGTCCCTGAAACTAGAGCTCCCTGCCTTCTTATAAAGGCCCCCTAACCAACTAACCAAACTCCAACTAATTCTTAAACTGTTTCCTTTTATTTTGCACACATTATCCATTATATCCTATTACCTTATATCCTGACATTACATCCTGCTGCAAAACAACCTTGTCCTCAAGGTTGGTACAATAATGCTTGTTCCCATGGCTCATCTTCATCATAGGAAGGGACCCCACTAGCTACTGCCCTACAGTTCAGGTCTAGAGGCTTGAGTGGTGGCAAATCCTCCTCCAATGACTTCCACTCTTCCTGGATTCTTTTAGCCCAATTTTGTGAAATCCTTAAATTCACATCTCTGACTTCATCAGTTCTTGTAACAACAACCCTTTCAGCAGTTGCTCCATATATTTTCAAATTCTTGGGTAAAATTGCCACACTCCCAATTTGTGTTACCGCTGCCCAACTCTCACATAGTATGCTTCTCCTGTTCCCTTCAACTATACTTAGTAGAGTTGTTGCCAGATTTTTCCAAGAAAGGTTCTTGGGTTTTTGTTGCCAGGTCTTGAAACCCTTGGACTGTATTTTCTTCCATATTATTGCCTGCTGGGTGAACCTTTGTTGATCCTTTGATGTTCTGAATTTCAAAAACATCTGTTGCCCTTGTTGTTTGACCCTGGGTGCCATTCCCTTCAATTGTGGACAACTCCACTCCTTCAAGCGACAGGAAAAGTGGTTCTTCATCTGGTTTACTGTCTTGTGGACATCTTTCTTCCTTTTTTTCTTGATCATTAGCCAAGTACTCTCCTTCTTCAGAGAATTTCTTGCCTTTCTTGATGTCTTGCAGAAGTTCCTCTCTTGCTTTGTAAACAGCCTCAATTGGGTTGCTCCCTGACACCATTGTTTTAACCCCAGGCCTCCACAATTCTTCCCCCTTCTTCACTGTTTTGACATACACACCACAACCTACCACACTATCTCCACTAAAAACAACAGTTGTTGCAACATTCTCAGCAGCAGCCACACCAATATCTCCATCACAGTTTTCATCATTGCCTTCCTCTTTACATATATTTTCTTCTCTCCTATCCTGCCCTCGAATTCCTGCAAAACCATCAACATTCAAAACAGCAGCTTCCGTTTCTCTTTTCTTCTCCCCATCGGTTGAATTTTCTCCTCCATCTGAAAGTTTCTTGGCTTTCTTGATGTCTAGTAGACTATCCTGCACAACATCCCTACCTGTTTCTCCCTCTTTCTTTCCTTTCCTGACAGTTTTCTTACCTTTTTCTGAGCCCTTCCTGTGATTCTTGAATTTCTACAGCATTTCTTTGATTTCTTGGATATTTCTTCTCCATTCTGCTAGCTCCCTTTTATGTTCGCTGGCCCACCTCTCCAAAGTATTGATTCTTCCTTCCACAGTATTCATTCTTCCCTCCATCACGCTTCTCTCCCAATGATCCGGCAGGTCAGACCAATTTGTTAGGTTTCTTTAGTCAAGAAGTCTAACTATCACTCAAAAACAGCACACACTCACTCACCAGATTACTGGAAACAGAACAATTGTATTATTATTGTAACCAAAGAATACAAGAATAGGAGAGCACTCCCTCCTCCAAGGGTTTCCCCTTCACAAAGAGCCAAAGCTCAATCTACAAGATTATCAAAAGTCCCTGAAACTAGAGCTCCCTGCCTTCTTATAAAGGCCCCCTAACCAACTAACCAAACTCCAACTAATTCCTAAACTGTTTCCTTTTATTTTGCACACATTACCCATTATATCCTATTACCTTATATCCTAACAGATGCCAATTTTGTAATTTAAGCATTAGGCCTTTGTGAAGGGGAAAGCACTAGAGGAGAGAGTGCTCTCCTCTTTCTTGTTCTTTTCATTCTATTCAATAAAAATCTTTCTTTTCTTTCTCTTTTCAATTCTTGGTTCATAACAAAGTTGTCCCGGCTGGAAATGGAGCTAGCACAAATTTGGGCCATGGGAAAGCTGCCAGCATTGGTGAGATCCAATTGGTTGGATTGCAAAGACTGAAATTTTTTTAGTTCCAAGAAATTCATTCATTCATTAAATCCTAAATCACATTTTATCCTAGATTTACTGTTGGACCACCTGCTTTGTCATGATGCCGTCACATAGCCCCTAATATGAGGAAATCACTGGAAATACACCTTAATTGTGATCTTCTAGCCCACCTTAATCACAGTCTACATATACCAAATAGAACTTATAGTCTTTGACAGTTTCACAGGGTTGAAATACCTATAAATCAAATTCTAAAGACAACCTAATTAAAATATGTTCTCTAGATTTTGTATATGATACATGTAGAAGCCTTACTCATCAGTTAATTTGTCCAATCTCACATAAACATATCCACGAGGAGTTGTTTTGAAAGCAAAAAGTTTGATGTCCCCACTGAACTGCATAAGCACCTCCTCAGCGATAGAGAGAGTTCGCTGGCCCCAAGGGACATTTTGCAAGGCAACTCCACCACCATCACCTCCATCACCAATCTACACAAATAGGCAACATCAACTTTAAGAAAAGGTTTAAGTATATCCATTTTATAATTGAACTGGAGATCTTTAATTGAAACCTCTGGACTGAAAACTGGACCGAATTGGTCAAAAGACCAAAGAAATCACAACTGGTTAGAAGATCAAGTCAAAACAGGAATAAACTAGTTCAATTAAAAAAAAAAGAATAAGCTACTTTAAGTTTTTTTCTTAAAAAGTAAATATTGTTCATATTTTTAATTATATATATATATATATATATATATATATATATATATATATATATATATATATATATATATATATATATATATACTTATTGTTATTAATAAATATTGATGAATGTTGTTCAAATTTTAATTTAAACATGATAACACATTTTATTTTAATTTTTATAAGTGCTTTAAATGTTAAAATTATGAATTTTTTTAATATTATTTTATGAATTATTCAATTATTATAATAGTTTCATTGATACGGATTTGAGCACAGTTGAACAAGTGAACCTTACATCATTTTCTTGACAAGTTTAGTTTTGAAAACATAGATTGAAACTCTAGGAGTTGAATACACAGTACCTTAGGTTCAGTCTCATCTTCCTCTTCCCATCCGTCAGTGGTAGAACCGTCATCACTTGTCTCTTCTGCAAATTCCACATACTTGAATCTATCAAAATAATAGCTACAACAGACTCCTAAAATTGAGCACTATAACTTCACATAGCCTCTTTTGGTAGGGGAATCTATCGATGCACTAGAGGAAAAAAAATAATACACCTTATAAAGATATCAGATTTTGGGAAACAAAACAAAGCAATCAACAATGCAAAAAAAGGAAGCAGATTGGGGTTTTTTCTCTTACCACTTAGTTCATGCAATAAAAGGAAGCCGATTGGGGTTTTTTCAAACCAACTCATGTGACCCCACCAGTTTTGAAGTGACACTCGAATTTTGTTTCACCCATGATTTAGGCTTCAATAGTTTGTTAGAATTGCAATTCATGCAATTTCAAATGCGATACTAACAATAGAACACATTAGGGCACGATACTTACTACAATACTTACTACAACGATATCAGCATTTGAGCATGAAATTCCTTTAGAGTTCTTGTTGCTTTAAAACCATGTGGTGGGGCGGGATTGGTTCATTTATTATGTCTTGGGTACAAGGTTGAAATTGTCATCGGTTCTAAGTCATTTCAGGTCCCAACCTCCTGCAAATGTGAAATCTAGGTTTCGAGAACTTGTCACAAATCCTAATTTTTGCATTGAAGTTGTCATGGGCCCTCAAAGCTTCTTCTAGACAAAGCCAGGACTCGTCCGCTTCCTTGAAGAGTACATCTTGTGCTTGTTGAGCTGCCCCCACCCTTTGTTTTGTTTCTTCATTCTATTGTCTCAAGTTATTCATTACACGTATGACCTGCTACAAGGTGGGAGTCTCGCCATCATGCACCAATTGGGTGGCATTTCATTGGCTCCTAGTTGTTTGAATTTGTGAAATTGTGGGCTCCAAAATGTTCTAAATCAAAGTCGATAGAGGACTCTAAACCAGAGCATTCAAAATGCATCACATTAAGATTCTCAATATACTCAATGGAGGACTCTTAACAATGTCACCTATTTCTAAAATCAAACACCCACGACGACTTCACTCAATCAATGTTGGCGTGACGGTAGCCATTTTCCCTTACATTGACATGTTCACTACATTGCACCTTGATCCACAGCCCAGTGGCCCAATGATAGCCCTTTCCATGACTGACCCAACAGTCAATGAGACAACAAATGCAAATGACTTAAGCACAAGAGCAAAGGTTAACTTAGAAAACTAATCTATTATATCGGAGACCCTTATGCCTTAAATGTCACATTAAGTTTATCATTCCAACTAGGACTCGTAATAGAAGCCATATAAAACGAACTCCCATTTCACATTTTTTTATCAGCAACAAACAAACATATTATTAATGGCACAAGGCGGTGCCTCCATTAACTTACAATCTTATATTCTACCAAAATATGCTTCTCAACCCTCCAAGCCCTTCCCTATACAGGTTTTGATTTTACATTCCCAATCTGTTTACACATCACTATGGAGACCACCTATATTTAAAATAAGCACGTAACTCCTATTCCACATAAAAAAAATGTATTGAAATGAATAGCATTAAACCCCAGGCAGGCAATAGAAAGCACAAAAGACCATATCAAAGTATTTCTTCCAAGCTTCAAAATCAACTACTTCACTGAAATTAATAGGCCAATAAAGATTATTTTACGGCAAATAGATGAAGGAAGAGAGAGAAAGAAAGAACCTGGAAAATGGTGAGAGAAGGATCTAAGGAAAGTAGAGGAGAAGGAAGAAAGGTGGGATTTGAATGGAGGGAGAGAATCGTTACAAAAGTGGAAGAAGTGTGAATGAGATGGTGTTGTTGGAGGACGTATCAGAACAGCACCAACCCTAATACTCATCCTCTTAATTATGCTTCTTGCCACAGCCATTTCTGATGTTTTGGGTTTACTTTGCTACAATCAAACATGTCACAACTTCACAAACAATCCCATGACTTTTGTTTCAGCGTTTTGCCCCTTTCTCGAGTACTCTACAAAGGCGCAGTGCTTTTTGCATACATGAGAAATTAATTTTGATATTTGGAAATATTTTAAATTTATTAATATATAAAATAATATTAATAATAACACGCATTCTCTTTCTTTACTATAAAAATAATAAAATGTTATAATTATAAAAGTAAATATTAATTTTTGTAATTTTATTATATACTTTTTTATTATTTTATAAATAAATTTTGATAAAATTATTTTAAGTTAATCATTCTCGAAGTCTTTATTTTGGATGAGAATCTCATCTTTTTTTTTCACGTCTTAATTGTCTTTATTTTGTGAAAATTAGAATGATTATAGTCTTGCATTTAAATTAGACTAAACGATCTTATTATTAGGTTGAGTGGCTTGAACATCTTATTTAAATGAGGTGGGTGACATAGGGCACGTGGAATTTAATTGTTTTTAAATAAAAAAGTTAGGAAAAAATTGAAAAAACTTCTATTTTTTATGAATTTCTAATTGCTTCAATTCTTAATAAAAGAGGAAAACTTTGTTCTATCTCTTCTTCGAAGGTGTCTTGTTCTTGAAGTAAGAGAGGTTTGAAGATGACTCATGTTCGTCTTGCTCATGTATTGGGGATTGAATTTGCTCGCTTTGCGCAAGGAAGATGAACTGATGTTAGTTATAATTCTGGACTTTCTCTGTTTTCTAGGTTTGTGATTAGGTTCTCTGCCAGTTCTCATGGCTGCGATTTGGTTGGCATTGCGATGGAGAATGGAGGATGAAAGGTTTCTCGTGGTGGCTCTTGTAGCATAAGTTCAGTGCTCCAAACAGATCACGACTTTAGGGTTTCATTGGGTTTCTGAAAATTTGGGGCTGAGATGCAAAAATGTTACGATCTGGGTTCTTTGAGTGTCGCGATTAGGGCTTGCAAAGGTTGTTGGCTTGATTTTTTTACAGGTTGCTATGGAGATGAACGAGGAGGAACGAACCTAATTCAACATTAAGGTTCCATGGTGGACTCGTGATTGTGGTTAATGCTCGCACAACTGTTGCAACTTGGATGAATTGGGTTTCGAGTGGATATGTTTCTGAGTTTTCCTCTTTCTTTCCTTTGCAGGTTGATAAAGATGGAGAAGAAGCAGTGGCACAATGAAGATGAATAATGCAAGGTGGTTGTTGGCAATCCATGCTCACTGCCTTTTTCTCAATCCCTATGACCAAATTCAATCTCTAATTTGAACAAATTCAAATCCCAATTTTTGTAATTCAGAATCACATACACCATACAATGAAATCCATATCATTTAAAAACAAAAATGACGTGCCACTTCAACTTAACCATAAGTCGATTGGGTCCAATTTAACGAGACATGTATAATTCTTATAATTTTCACAAAATAAAAATCAGACAAAAAAAATCAATTTAAGATTCTCAATTTGAAACCTCGCGAATTATTAAATCTTATTTTAATTTAAAAAATTGTTTTTGAACGGCAAAATAAGAAAAAGAAATATGAAAAACAAAATAGTATATACAATGGTAAAAATATGTTTTTATAATTATTTTTATATTAATTTGTATTTAAAGTTTTTATTAAATTATAGTTACGTCCAAAACTAATCTATAGTAGGTCAAAAGAGATCATATAAGATTCTCTACCACTTTTTAGCTGACAAGACAAAACAGAAATAAAAATTGGATTAAATAGAGTTTATATTAAGTAGTAAAGTTAATTTGGAGGTATATTAATTAAATTTTTCATTAATAAAATAAAGTTATATTTTAATATATAAACATATATTACATTTTTTATGTTTTAGTCTTTATGGAGGTATTCATTACAATAAAGAGAACCATGTCTATATGTTAAGTTTCTTTACAGTAGTCGTTCTTCGAATAGAGATTCTTGTTAGTTATCGATGTGAAAAAACTCATGGATTTTGAATATTCATATATCTTTTATAAATAAATAAATATATATATATATATATATATATATATATATATATAAAAGAAAAAGAATATCTAATATATCCATAAATAATACAATTAAAACTAAAAACAAACTCATGACTTCATATAACATGGATACGTGACCCAGAAGTGTAAAGAAGGTTGTAGTTCTTGTTTGGTCAAGTTTTTCACTTTAACATAAACGATAGTCATGGACACAAGTTCGATTGGAAAAATGTCAATATAAGCTCGGTAAAAGACAAGCATGAGACAAGCTTGATAAGAGAAACGTGGACATAAACTTACATAAAACAACCTCGGCAAGCTTGGTAGGAGACTATTTTAGCAAGTTCAGTAGAAGACAAGTTTGGTAATACAAACATGGATACAAACTCGATTCATATACAACATAAGCTTAACTACAAAACATTCTACTCTATTTTTTCGCATATAGGTTTGTTCACGGTTTACTTATTCCCAAATTTTGTCTCTTTTTTATGAAGAAGTATATGCTTTTCTCATATGTTCCTATCAAATTTTTATTATTTTTTTCGTTGACTACCGTAGATATCTCTACATGTGGGATCTCTTTGTTACATATATTTACTTTTTTTCACAACATTTTTTCACATTAACTGTCATTAATAAAGTTTTTGTATTTTTTCCGAAAGATTTTTAATTCAACCTTTTTAATCGATGCATATTTATGAGATCTACATTTGACATTTATAAAGTAATTTTCAAAAATAAATTCCTTTTTGAAGAAACTACTCTAATCGAGATTGTGTTTTATTTTGTGTGCATTATTTTCCAGCTATAATTAACCATTTTTATACAAGCTCGATAGGAATATATTAACATAAATTCGACAAGAGACAAATAACAAACTTAGAAGGAGAAACATGAGCACCAGCTCGGCATGAGACAACTTCAACAAGTTCGACAATAGACAAGTTCAGCAAAACAAACGTGGAGACAAGCTCAGCCAATATACAACATAAGCTCGACCCACAAGAAATTGTACCCTCTTTCTTTTGCACATAGGTTTGTTTAGGGTTTACTTATTCCTAAATTTTGTCTCTTTCTCAATGAAGATGTGCATGCTTTTATCATATGTTCATGTCAAATTTTTATGGTTTTTTTTCATTAACCACCATACATATCTCTACATGTGAGTGTTTGAAAAAAGAGAAAACAAGAACTCCAGAGAAAAACAAAGCTATGAATGAATATTACTGAAAGTGGGTGTGGATACAACAGAAGCAAAGAATATATACAAAAGGAGAAGAGGAAAAAGAAAGCAGAATTAACAAAACAATTTTATAACACTGCAACCGAACGATTTCTGAGTATCCACCGTTCGGTAGAATAAAGCCGATCGGTAGCCTCACTGCTTGCAGCCGTTCCGTAGTCTTTAGTACTCTGAAACCGTTCGGTAGACATCAGTATACTGCAACCGCTCGGTAGTCTTCAGCTCTCTGCAGCTATTCGGTAAGATATTGTTGTTCACCGTTCGGTAACAACAGAAGAAGATATTTGTGAATATCTCTATCACTACAGGTAAGATCTCTTTGTTGCATATATCTACCATTTTTTACAATATTTGTTCATGTTAATTGTCATGAAGAAAACATTTGTAATTTTTGCTAAAGATCTTTAATTCAACCTTCTTAGTCAATGCATATTTATGAAATCTACATCTGACATATCATAAAGAAGAGATCGACAAACATTGAGAATGTGTTGATGCTTCCTTTCAACAATGCCATTTTGTTGGGGAGTAGCGACACAAGTAGTTTCAATTAAAAGAATAAGTTTTGAAGTAAAGATTTAACGTCATATTTTTGTTTCAAAAGAAGAAGCCATGTGAAACGACTATAGTCATAAACAATGGTCAAAAAATATTTATATCCATCAATGGAAGTAATAGAAAGGGGGGCCCAAATATCAACATGAATGAGATGAAAGAAACAAGGAGATTTAGGTTTGCTAACAAAAAATTGAAGACGTTTTTGTTTAGCAAAAGCACAAGCATCACAAGCATCAATAGATTAAAAAAGATATCAGAATATTGAGAAGCTAATGTCTGGAAAATTTTATTTGAAGGATGTCCAAGTTTCATGTGCCACAGATTACAAGAATCACTAGATTTATTATGAAAAGCAGAATGAAAGAAATTTAATTTTGAAGTGCTTGTGGTATTATTACTAAGAAGATAAAAGAGTCCTTGGTAATTCTTAGCTACTCTAATCGTCTGTTAAGTATCCATCTGCACAATGAGACAACTATTTTAATGAAAGACAATGAAAGAATTATTTGAATGTAACAGTTTAGAAATAGAAATAAGATGAACAAAGAAATTGGGAACAAAAAGAGTATTGTGCAAAACCAAGTTGCCTAAAACAACGGTCCCTGAGAATTTGGTAGTAACAAAACTATGATTTGGTAAGCGTATAGAAATAGGAGTGATAGGCTGTAAAGAGTTAAAAAGAAATCTTGAAGAATAGATATGATTAATAGCTCCACTATCTATAATCCAAGAAGAAAAATTAGGTTTAGAAAAAGAACCTGATGACTGTGGAGTGCATTGATTCACGCTGGCCACCTTAGGAGTAGAAGGTTGGGATTGTTTCAACAAGCCAAGGATAGCGTCATAATGTTCTTGAGAAAAACTGCATTGAACTTAGGTTTTATCAGTAGGGGAGTCAGTGGAGGTGTGTGAAACGCCATCAGTCAGGTGGAACAAGGGATTAGAGAAAGGAGAATTTGGTTTAATGGTGGGTTTATAACCTTGAGGAAGGCCATATTTGATCCAACAATTATCAGAGGTGTGATTGGTTCTTTTGCAATGATCGCAGTATTTGGCACGACCACCAAATTTGGTGATATGTCCTCGTCCATGGCCAGAAAACGCACCACGAGAGATGTGAGAAGTCTTGTTCTGAGGGTCTTGAAAATTGAAGTTAGCCATGGAATCTTGTGGAATTTGTGAGGAGGAATTATGAAACTTGCGTTCTTGTTGAAGGACCAAAGAAAATGTTTTAGGGAGAGTCGGCATAGGTTCCATTAGCATAATTTGAGAACGGACTTGGGAAAATTCATCGTTTAATCCACAGAGAAACTTGATGACAGAAATCATCGTTGCGCTCTTGTTGAATCTTGGTCAATAAGCCACAATTGCAAGGGGAATTATAGGTGCAGACAAGAATGGTCTTATACAAAGAAAGTTCTTTCCAAATTATTTGAAGATGAGCATAATACTGAGAGACAGTAGAATCACCTTGTTTGCAAGATTAAAGTGCTTCTTGGAGATCAGCGATGCGAGCCATGAGAAAAATGTTGGAGGAGATCGTTCCAAATCTCATACACAAAATCCATCCACATAACATATTGTTTGATGGGTAGAATCATGGAACACGTCAGCCGTGAGATCACCATCTTGTTGCATCTTTTCCAGGCTTCATGAAGAACATCATCAGGAGGAGGGCAAGAAATGGTACCAAGAACGAATTTGTCTTTATTCTTGGTTTCAAGAGCGACAAGCATATCGTGCCTCCATTGTTGATAATTGGTGTCGGAGAGAGGCAGATTAACAAGAATGAGGGTTGGGTTCTCATAGGGATGAAGAAACAGAGGGTGGGCAGGATTAGAAAGATGATCGGTGGTAGAAATTGGGATTGCCATAAGAAGAAACTTGGCTCTGATACCATGTGAGTGTTTGAGAAAAGAGAAAAGAAGAACTCCAGAGAAAAACAAAGCTATGAATGAATATTATTGAAAGTGAGTTTGGATACAGCAGAAGGAAATAATATATACAAAAAGGGAAGAGGAAAAAGAAAGCAGAATTAACAAAACAATTTTATAACACTGCAACCGAACGGTTTCTGAGCATCCACTATTCGGTAGAATAAAGCCGACCGGTAGCCTCACTGCATGCAGTCATTTGGTAGCCACACTGCCTGCAGCCGTTCGGTAGTCTTCAGTACTCTGAAACCGTTTGGTAAACATCAATATACTGTAGTCGCTCAATAATCTTCAGCTCTCTGCAGTCTTTCGATAAGATACTGTTGTTCACCGTTCGATAATAACAAAAGAAGATATTTGTAAAGATCTCTATCACTAGAGATAAGATCTCTTTGTTGCATATATCTATCATTGTTTTACAATATTTATTCATGTTAATTGTCATGAAGAAAACATTTATATATTTTTTTTAAAGATCTTTAATTCAACCTTTTTAGTCGATGCATATATCTGACATTTCATAAAGTAGTTTTAAAAAAATTTCCCTTTTCAAGAAATTACTCTTATTGAGACTGTGTTTTGTTTTGTGTGCATTTTTTTTCATTATATGTTAACTATTTTTAATGATATATAAAGGTTGAGAAGAATTTTTGTACATCATTTGTATGTCTGCTTTTGTATTAGTTTTTTTTTTATAAATTGTTGACCACGATCTGGAAATCGTTTAAGAATTCATAAATCAAATTTAAATGGAAAATTAAATGACACCTATTATATATTCTCTTAATATATATATATATATATATATATATATATATATATTTATTTATTTATTTATTTATTTATTTAATGAATTGCATTTATTATGCATAAACAATATCACTCTAACTGAACTAAATCCAGAAATCATCGAAACCAAACCAACCAGCCCTGATAGTCATTTATATCAAAATAGACCAGCACGAAAAATCTGATGATGTTAGAATTGATGACAGAACGTGCCATTCAAATTCTCCAATTTTTGCTTTTTGAAATTTAAGGATTACATTGTGAACAAATAAGTTTATGTCAATAGCTTAAAAAAAAAGTTAAAATTCATTTCTAAAATGACATATGAGACTATGTCAAATATGTGTCAAACACTTGTGTTAAAGTATCCTTTTCCTTAACACATTTTTTACAGTCTTCTTGTGGCATTTTAAAAATTAATTTATAATATTTTCTAAGCTACTGATATCAAACAGATTTGTCCATGGTGGAATCCTTAAATTTCAAAAACAAAAATTGGAGAATGCGTGAGATGGAGCTTAGTGAAGCACATGGCAAGCTAGGGTTGGCAGCTTGATAGTCATCTATGTCACACCCCATTTAATACCCTCCTTAGTGGAGTACACATGTCAGCCGTCTGTTCTCCCCTGGTGAGTGGGAGACAAACTCTGCCAAGCTTTTAATTTCCCATCCATTGGAAACCGTGCGACAGCAGGGAATGAGGGAGTGGAATCCAGGTGGCAGCTTGGCATTTGACCGTTCGGTTTTGGAAAGTGATATACAAGCTGGGATTTTAAATCTGGCATCATTTTTCCCTGCATGCGATCTTCTTCTCCAAACTTCAGAACTCCATTTTCTCCTCCTTCTCTCTAAAATCTCCCTACCTTCTCTCTAAAATTCTAAACCGTTTAATGTTCCGATCACCCTTCAGATCGCATCTGGAGACTCCTGGTGGTCTCATCTCTCACCTGAACCGTTCGTTTTCCTATCAGCCTACTCTCAAAGATTTTAGCTGGAATTAGAGGTAAGGGAAGCTTATAAATTTAATTATGATTATTGTGTATGCATGATTTGGTGAGTTTATGTTTGCTGAATGTGTGATATTGTTGTTGAGAAATGCGTGATTGATTTTGGTATGAAATATGTCATAAAGTTATAAAACATAGTAAAATGTAAATCTGTAATCGAAGGGTCATTAGGACCGTTCGGTTTCCCCTAAAACGATCAGTCTTGTACTATTGTATCGAAACTTAAATGCCTTGCTTAGTCAGTTGTAATGATCTATCCATTACAGAACGCTCGGTCTTATACTGAGTGTTCGGCTTTAACGTATTCGGTCATAGACTGATTTCCTAGTCTCATGTTAACTATGTTTACTATAGTAGCGTTCGTTCACACTGAACGTTCGTTTTTATATTGATAATGTTTATTGAAAGTACTCGGTCGTAAATCGAGTGCTCGGTTTGAGAAGTACTCGGTCATAAACTGAGTACTCGGTCTCATATTAATTGTCTTTATTGTATTGAACGTTCGTCTTATACTGAACGTCTGGCCTTGAAATGCTTAGTATTCGGTCTCCCATTTAACTATTTAGAACGTTCAGTCATACATTGAGCGTTCAGTTTATATTGATGATGTCTATTTAAAAGTGCTAGGTATTATACCAGAAATTGAATTTAAGAACGTCCGGTCATAAACTGTACGTTTGGTCATACAAGTGTTTGGTATTGGACTGACACTAAATTTCGGAAACATTCAGTTTTATATTATTATTATTATTATTCATTTTAAGAATGTTCGGTCATAAACCTAGTGTTCGGTTTTACACATATGATATTATGTTTGAGTAATTGGTCATAGACTAAGTACTCGGTTTGATGTTACCTAACCTTTTTGGGAAAAACGTCTGGTTTATAATATCATTTATCTGAAAGGTGTTCGGTCTTACACTGACACTTGATTCCTCACAGAGTGTTCGGTCTTGTACTGACACTCGCTGTATTGAAGAGAACTTTTTTATTGTTAAACGTCCGGTTTTCAATGATTAAATCCTATTTGTTTCCATTATGGAGTTCTATGGATTTTCCGTCCGGTTCCCATCAGCTAGTCTGACTTAGCTTTTCATTGTTGAGTTGCTTATTAATCCTTTTCTTCTCTACCAGACCGTTCGGTCACTCGTTAGAACTTCTTGTTTATTTCAGTTCTTATTCTGTCTCTGACCGTCCGATAACTTGTTGAATTACTTTGATACTCGGTCTCCTCATCACTGTTGGATCATTTTGTATCAGTGTCGTCTATAATAAAAGATGTAAAGGACGAAGGAGTTTGTATTGATTTAAGAGAATTCCAAGGAGGAATGTCTCACGAGTGATTTTGGTTGGTAAAGTAAGAATATGGCCAGCTTTGTATTGGTGTTCATCCTGATATTCTAATGCTCACTGGCGCTAGTGACCATGTGGTGAGAATGGCAGGAGGCTCTAGCCTGGGCGGTGTGTACAACCTTGACCTAAGGTGTTTTAACGGGCTAACCTCGTGTGGCAGGCTCAAGGGTTTTCCATGCCGCGGTAACTCTGACGGTTGAATTCCAGGTTACCACCCACGAGTGCAGGGACGACCATAGCTACATATTCTTACAGTCCGGACAGAGTCATAGTGGTCGGTCTTAATGATTTATACGTTCGGTTTATTGTATTAAATGATTTGAATGATGTATACGTTCGGTTTGATTGTTATTCTTATATGATGATTACATGATTGAGATATTATGGTGATTATATTACTTTGATGATAAAGTTGTATGTGAGTCGGATTAATTAAATTGCATAAGCTTACCCTTATATTTCCTGTCTTGTCTGTGTGTCGTTCGGTCTTAACCGTGCGGTTGTTCTCTTCACTGCAATGATCATCCAATGGATGTGAGCAGAGGGTGATCTCGAAGAAGTCTTGGAAGAAGTCTCACCAGCCGTTCGGCCCGAAGGCAGTGTAGGACCGTCTGGTCGGTATTAATTCCTCTGTTGTATTGTCGTTCGGTCTTGAGCTATTATCATGACCGTTCGGTCTTAGCTTGTAGAATTGTATCAAACTCTTGAGTGTACGGTTTTAAATCTATATGAAATTTCATATTCCTTCCTCCTTACTTGCTTATTCATTACTGTTCCCTCTTATTATTTATGTTAACTCCTACAATAAATTATATCTTTTGTTATATTTATTGGGATGTTACAATCTAGAACATCTAAACCACCCTGAGAGGTTGATAGTTTATTTCAAGAAATTATCTTAAAATGTTCATTTTTATTTTATTTATTATTATTTATTTGAATATTGAAATAAATTTAATTACAATAATGCTTTTAACATTTATTGGGTTATCTTTAATTTTAATACTGTTTAATTTATAAAACGTTTAATCTCAATAATTATCAAATATTTTATTTGTATTTAATTTTTTATTAATGTTTTATACTTTAATATTTTTTAGTTTTACTTTTGTTTATTATTATTTATTTTAATATTAAAAATACATTTAATCACTATAATATTTTTAATATTAGATTATATTTATTTTTTATATTATTTAATTTATAAAAATTGATTTCTAATAATTAATATATAGTTTATTGTGTAAAAACTATATATCCTAAAAAAAAGTTACTGTAAAAGAATTTCGATGAAATAGTAGTTTAATTTTAAAAAATTATAAAAAATTAAAATTTATGGATAAATTAGACGAGTCTCTTAACACGCATTACATGAGTTTATCTATTTATTAATTAAAGGAATCTTATAATAAACATTAGACAATTTTGTCTATACATTGATTATATGAGTTTGACAATATTTATTAGACGAGTTTGTCCATTGAGTAGACAAGTTTAACCATGTGTATAGACGAGTCTAACAATATATATTAGAAGTTTGTCCATACATAAATTAAACTAGTTTATTAATACATATTACAACGAGTCTTGCAATACATATTAGAATATTTTGTCCATATATTGATTAAGCGAGCAGATGACTTTATCGGTATAGTGATTCAATAAGCCTACAAATACATATGAGGATTATATTCATTCATTGATTAGATTATTATTATAATACACAGTAGACAAGTTTGTCCATACAGTAAGTAGCAACACAAATTAGATGAGTTTGTTCATAGAATGATTAGATAGAAAAAAATTAGTAGATTAGTTGCACATATATTGATTAGTCAAGTTTAAGAATACACAAATAATGATTATGTTCATACACTAATTAGAAGACTTTACGATACACCTTACACGAGTTTGTCCATACTCTAATTAAACGAGTTTTGCATTATATATTAGATGAGTTTGTCCACACACTAATTAGAGAAGTAACCAAAAAATTAGACGAGTCATACATTGATTAGACAAAACTAAGAATATACATTAGATTACTCCGTCCATACACTAAGTAGACGGGTAGCAATACACATCAAATGAGTATGTCGATGTATTAAATATACAAGTTTACCAACACACATTATATAACTTTGTTTATACGGAGACTTGTAGTACTCATTAAATGAGTTTGTCAATACCTTGAATATGAGTTTAACCATGCACCTTAGATGAATCTATTCCTATGTTAATTTGATAGGTGTAACAAAAAGCATTATACAAGTCACTCCATACATTAATTAGACAAGTTTAAAAATACATAAAAAATAACTTTATTTATACACTTAACAAACTAGTATAACAATATATACAAGTTTGTTCATACAATAATTAAACAAATTTTGTAATATATATTAGACAAGTTTTCGATATATTGAATAAATGAATAAACCAAAAAAATATTATACAAGTCATTTTATCTATATAGTGATTGAACTAATTTATAAGATAAACATGTCCATTTAATGATTACACGAGTTTTAGAATTCATACGTAATAAAATTTGTTGCAAATTAATTTTACATCAAATAAGTGGAGTTTGACAGAAACAAATATCATTTCATTCATGGTTGATTTAAATAGATGCACGGTATACTGAGAGTGAATGAAATTGAAAATTAAAGAAATTTTTCTCCAAACTTTAGTTAACTCTCTACACCTCTTTCATGAATCTGTTTTTCATATTTCAGTGGTAATTTTCTTTTGCAGCCATCTTTCTCTTTAGAAAATGGTGTGTTGTTTTTCTTCCATCCCCTTCAAATTTTTATTTTTTTTCCTGGACCTTTTTTATTTTATTTTATATTTTTCATACAATTCATGCTAAATGGATTTCTTGTCTTTCTCCTAATTAAATTGATTAGCTTTTGTTTTTAAGGTTAAAACCCATTTGTTATTTTATTGTAATTGGACCATATATTTTAATAACTTTTTTTAATAATATTTTAATAACCATATAACTATTTTATTAGTTAATATATTTAAAACAGTCACATGTGCAGTTAAAAAAAATTGTCAAAAAATTATTAAGATGAATTTTTCATTTTAATTGAAACAAAACCTTTGTAACTCAATTGTGTCTATTTAGTCATTGTCTTGACAAAATATAAGTGGTTCTTAATAGTTCATAATTTAATAAATAAATTTTAACTCCTAAATCCAGGTTAAGGTAGTGAAATGTATAAAGATTGTTTTTATAAAGATTATGATATCATCATCCTATCCTATAATTACATTGAAATTCCATCCTTTGCAATTTACATAATTTATTCTATTATAAACCATTTGCAACCCGCTCATAATCAATTTTGATATCCATTTTAAAAAATATATTTTATTTTACATAAAATTTTAAAATAAACAAATTTAATTTATTATTAGTATTGAATTAATAAAACTGGAAATAATAAAAAGAATTGGGTATAAACAATTTTTTCTTTTGTCCTTTCTTATTTTGTTAATCAATAGGTTGTGTCCGAAAAAGAGAAGCCATGAAATGAAAATTTCATGGACGAGTTTGCCAGAACGGAAGCAGTTAATGTCGCAAACGAAGAAATTGCCTCAAAACATCGGTGTCAAAGACAGTCTTGGGACAGAGTGCGTTTGCATGGAACAACGAAAATCAAATAGCATATTCAAAAGTGAAAGCGATTAAGGGCAAAATAAGAACAAACAAGAAAATTCAAATAGCAGATTCAAATAGCAGATTCAAAAGTGAAATCAATTAGGGTAAAATAAGCGTGAAACAAGGAAATTCAAACAACAGATTAAGAAGTAGAAGCAATTAAGGGGAAATATGAACAAGGAATTAGATATTACAGTGATAAAGGGCCTGAAAGATCACAGAAATATCAAATTCAGACGAGTGACACTGCAGAAATTTATTTTGCAAGCTTATAAATACGATTGAATGGACCGTGGCGTTATCAAGATCCACTCAAGAAGCTGAACTTGCACTTCACCAGTTTCGAAATTTTGAAAAACAAACTAAATCTAAGAACAGAGAAGAATCGCGCAAGATGCAGAGACAGGGATGAAAGAATTGTATGGTGCTTATAAAGGCGTTCTTTCTAGGGTTTTTTGTTTATATGGGCCTAGTAGACCGTTCAACCCAATCAGTAGACTGAAAGCCCAATTATTATCTTAATTGTGATTTTGATTTAAATATGATCTGTAATATAAAATTGCATAATTCATTTCAGAAATTTTGTTATGAAAAATCTCCATAAATTCTGAAAAGTTTCCAAAATATATATTCCAAAAATCAGTAAAAATGGTTATTTTAAACCTGAGGGGTGCGCGAAGAAATTATGGATTACATTAAAAAGTACCATTTTTCTTTTTCTTTTTCCTTTTGTGTGTGATTTTCTGTGGCAAATTATTTGTGTTATTTTTCTTCTTTCATTAATCATTTAGTCGCTTTTAAATACATTTAGTGTTTTTAATAGAAATTTATTATTTATTTATTTCAAAAGTTAGATCTTACGCTGAATAATTATTTCAAAATTAAAGATTATAATTTATTTATTTATTTGTATAATACGATGGTTATATTAAGATTTAAATAAGTTAAGTGATGAAAGTCGAGGGAATGAGTTCAAATCTCTCCTCAATCATTTTTATCTTTTTCTAAATCATAAGTTTTATTAGATATAAAATCCACTAATTAAAAATATGAAATAATGTTATATACAGGATAAAAAGTATAATTTAATTTGAATATTATAAATATTTACTAAAATCATATTATAATTAATGTATAATATTGTATCTAATCATTCTCAAGCTCTTCAAAATAGAAATATCATTCTAATGTCTTGTACAGTATAGTTGAACCAAATCTATATGCAGCAATTATTTAATAAATTGAGTAAAACACAAAGAAACAAAGTTTCAATTTAGTTTCTTTTAAGATTCAGTTACACACAAAATATGGAAGAAAATATAATTTATCATTAAAAAAATAGTGTGAATTGTGACACTAATTTTGTATAATGTTATGATTTTCTATTCATAATTTACGTAACATTTTGAAAATCATCACAAATTTTACTGGTACAAAATATAATGTGATAGTTTTTTTAGAATAAATGTAACTATAACAAGTTGGGTCGGACACGGAGGGTGTTTACCCACAACCCGACCCGTTAGATAAAACTACATTCGAAACCTGATCCGCTACTCGTTGGATATTCGTCTAAAAAAATCTGCGAATTTTTTTTAACCCGCATATAACCGTTTTATATCCGTGAATATTATAAAAAAAATATTTTTTAAGTTTTTAAATGAAGTCCAAATTAAATTTAAAAAAAATATATATATAATATTTAAAACATATATCCAAATAAATTCAATGGATAAGTAAACAAAAGTTAAAACATAAATTCAAATTAATACAAATTAATAGTACAACATGTATCCAAATACAAGTAATTTTAAAAATAATTGTTCTAAAAATAACATTGCAAGATTTATGTTTCTTCTTCCATATCTTAATTTTAATTCCTAAAACAAATAAATACAAATAAAGTCATCGATCAATGACAAAGTGACACTATTAATAAAATTAAATTGAAATATTATAAACAAAACTACAAACATCATCATCAATTATCTCCTGTAGTATTGTATTAAGCTTCATGTTATCCACTTTCAATTTTGAAGAACCTGAAAAAGGAAAATAAATTCATTTGTCATAGTCAATCATTTGAATGAATATAAATATGTAATTTGAATTGTTCATTTAATTACTTTGTATGTCACTCCATAGCCAATCTTGAACACACATCAATGCTTCTAAAGTGTCTAAGTGTAATCTACTTCGATGCAGAGTAAGAAATCGACCACCAATATTAAAAGAAGACTCAGAAGCAACTGTTGAGATAGAAATGACTAGAAAATCTCTTGCAATCATTTGTATGATTGGATATTTTAATCCATTAGTCTTCCACCAAATAAAAATGTCAAATTCTTCATCTGAATCAGGTAGTGTTGGTTCCTCCAAGTAATAATCAAGTTCTAACTTATATAATTTAGTGGTTCATTTTTCTTTGCAATCTGGTGTTTTAAAAACTCTCTCCTCCAAGCATCTTTTCTTCCATCAACAATTTGGCTTACATTTATATTCGGATTTTGACATGAAGAAACTGACTTCTTACCTTTCATGTACATTTCATACTCTCTTACCAAGTCCTTAAAAAGAATCTTCACCTTTTCAATTTCACAATTAGATTCATTACCATATATCTGTGGGAAAAAATAATCCAACAAATAAATTTTGTACCTGGGACAATACATATAGCCATCACTCCACTTATCAAACTTCAATACTTGTTAAACTTTAAAACCATAGATGCAGTCATTTGGTGAATAATAAAATTGGGAGAGTTAAGCTATTCCATCAAAGCCAACTTAATTTCACATACCTTTGGAAAGAAAATGTTGGCAATTGGATAAGAGGCACCAAAAAACAAGAGTGTCACATCATAAAATATTTCCAACTTTTGACAAATTTCATGTGCCATTTGCCAATCATGTGCGCTAGGCAAAACTTTATATTGACTTCTCGTTGCGATAAACAATCAAATACATCTTTGTATTGTATGGCTACTTGAAGCATTAAAAATGTAGAATTCCACCTAGTTCTACAATCAACAACTAATTTTCTTTTAAATGGAATATTCAATTGAGCACATGTCTCTATAAATTTCTCTTCTCTTTTAGGTGTAGTCCAAAAATTAGCACTTTCTCTAACCTTTTCAATGACATTAGCAATTATGAACAAACCATCCTTCACAATCAAATTCAATATATGTGCACAACATAACATGTGAAACAATTGCCAACCAAAATAAGAGACCTAGGTGAAATCTTGTCTAAAATGCTATCAATCATAGCATCATTTCTAGTGCAATTATCAACTGTTAAAGTAAAAACTTTTCTATCTAGATTCCAATCCATTAAACATTCAAGCAATAATTCAACAAGAACTTGACTAGTGTGAGGAGCAGTGATGGGTGTCGCACCCCATGCAAATTTAATGTGCATAAAGAATGCAGTATAGACTAGGAAGTGACTCCTAGGTCGTCTCTCAAGGACCAAACTGTGGTTCGAGAATTAGGTCAAACACGAAGTGGGGGGTTTGTGAAAGGTTTTGTGAATGCAAATGAACTAAATTAAAACACGAATGCAAACAGAAACGAAACAGAAAGATAAAACGAAATCAAATACAGAATAAAAATGGTTGGTCATTAACTCAATTACTATGCTTCCCATCACAGATAAACGACAAGTACACACTACTCTAATCTAAATCCGACACGAATCACCCAACTAAGCGAAGGCTAATTCGGTCTTCAGAATTGCAAACTAAGCGAATGCAATGCACAAATTTAATCAGTCATCCCCGATTAGGCAACTAAGCGTATACCTATTGCAAGAACACAATCATATTTCATAGAATGCCAGGCAGAGCAGAATAAACATAAGAACAATCCGAGAAATCTCAAGGAAACAATGTAATATCGCTAACGACCAATCAGACTAATTTAAGCTAACATCACAATTAAATTAATGCTACCAAAAATACTAGACAACATTAAAGTAAATGAAAATGCTAAAACCTAACACTGCAATAGACAAATATTCAGACATAATTAAAGCGATTAACATCCAACACTCAATTAAATATACCAAAAGAAATTAAAATAGCAAAAACTTCTAATTAAAATCCTCTTTAGTCGTGACATGTTAAGCTTACATGGGTTTCATTCTAAAAAGAAATAAAAATGGGACATCGTGCCTTTCCAACATCAAAGGAAACATGTGCTTTTCACAATTCAAAAGTCCAAAAATAAAAGCTTCCAGCCGTGACATTCTCCAGCTAATGAAAAGTATCCTATCTAATCACCTTGCCTCATCATGAATCATGCTTCATCAAAGGAAATGAAAATGTGCTTTTGAAATAAAAAAGAAATCGTAACAGCAAGCTCCTTCCATCAACATCACCGTGCACCATTTCTAAATTGAAATTAGCCCTCTTCATTCAAGGACGTTGCATCCAGCCGGATGTGATCGTGACTCAACAAAAGCAAACGAAATCAACACCTATCAAGCTAAGAAAGTGGAGTCCACGTATTCTCAAGAAGAAATAAAAGTGTGCCTCTTTTCAATTGAAAGGAAACGTGAATCTCTTAGAAGTAAATAGTTGTCTGCGTCTAACCTATGGAACAAGTAAAAATTCTTCTAAAATATCATCCAAAATCCCATAACATGATTCCCATCTCTACAATTGAAAAAAAGCGCAAAGAAAACCCAAAATGAAGTTGGCGGCTAGTCCTTCTAAATGGTCGTGTCAATCTCCATTCAAGAAATATAAACATTCAAAGACAACTTCAGAAAATGAGTGCAACACCTAGTGCCCATTATGTTCATTAAAAAACGTTTAAAGAAAACAAAGCTAACCCCTGGCGGCTGGACACACCCACGCTTCAACATCGTATGTTCCCCTCCAAAAGAGTAAAGTGAATGCCCTTAAAAATGTTCCAGCCCCCCCTATGAAGTGTCGGTTGTTTCCTTCCAAAAATACCGAGAGAGAGCTCCTTAAAAAGTGTGTGTTGGCTGGTTCCTTCAATCATCCGTAGCCTTCCATTTCCTCCAAAAATAGCGTTCCAGTCCCCTCTTTCTCCTGGCGGCTGTAGCTTAAAAATCAAGGGTGAATAACCTGCTGCCTTCCTCTGGATCAGGCCGTGAGCATGCTGGACGTGGACTTCAAGCACCTTGCTGGATGCACCTCCCATGTGTTGCACGTGTTGCTCTCCAAGCTGGACTTTAGCTCTCTTTTTCCTCAATGCATGTGGCTTTCACGTGCAGAACCATCATGATGGCTAGACCAAGTTGTTCTCCTTCCAAGTTTGCTGGTGAAGCTGGACCGTGAGAGACTGCTGGGCCATGAAAGTCGCTGCACCATTGAAGAATATTGCTGCTGGACTTTTTTTGCTGGACTAGGTGTGCACTGCTGCAACCCTTAAAACGAAGATGTTTCTCTCCTTCACGTGTTGCACCTGGACGCGTTTTTTGATCTGCACCTCCACTCAAATCAAGCAGCACATCATTTTTATTTTAAAGCATAGCAGGCCTGTTACTAATAAGGAGCATTGGTAAATCTTGAAGAAATTTATTTTGATGATGCTGCAAGAAGTTTTATTCCGCTGTGTTACACTCTGTCTGGTACCGACCAACAATTGGTATCAGAGCTTGCTTTGATAGTTTTTCAAATTTTTTGAAAATGGGCGGTCATAACCAAATGTATTTAGAGGGTGCTTCAATTGATAGACCTCCTTTGTTTACAGGGGAAAATTATGTGTTTTGGAAAATAAGAATGCAAATATTTTTAGAGTCAATTGACAGAGGTATTTGGGAAGTTGTTTTAAATGGTCCTTTTATTCCTACTGTAAATTTAAATGGTGTACAGGAAGAAAAACTATATTTGCAATGGACTGCTAAAGACAATAGACGAGCCCAATTTGATATAAAGGCTCACAATATAATATCCTTTGCTTTGGTATTAGATGAATTTTACAGGATCTCAGTGTGCAGAACGACTCAGGAGATGTGGGAAGTTCTTCAAGTAACCCATGAAGGAACCGATGATGTGAAACGTGCTAGGAAAAACACCCTGATATAGGAGTATGAAATGTTCAGGATGCAATAGGGTGAAACCATAACTGCTGTGCAAAAACGCTTCACACATATCGTCAACCATCTTTTTGGCTTAGGTAAGAAATTTGACACTGACGAATTAAATGTTAAAATTTTGGAATCTTTGAACAGGACGTGGCAGCCAAAGGTTACTGCGATAACTGAGTTTCAAGACTTGACGTCCATGCCTATGGCTGTGCTTTTTGGAAAGTTGAGAGAGCACGAGTTGAATAGACTGAGCATTGAAGAAACACAAGGAAAGAAGAAAACGTTAGCCTTCAAAACTGAAAATTCAAAAGGCATGAGTTCAGAAAATGATGAGGAATCTGAAGATGAAGACTCAGACAACGAAAATATGATTCACATGTTCAGAAAATTCAACAAGTTCATGAAATTGAAAGGCAAAGAACAAATTAAAAAGGATCAAAAGAAGAAACATCGACCTTCTTCAAATTACAGGTGTTATGGTTCGGAGAAAAGGACACGCTAATGCGGATTGTCCAAACCTTAAAAAGGGTGAAGAAAAGAAGTCATTCAAGAAAAAGAATGTTTATATTGCTTGGAATGATAATGCTTCAAGCACTTTTATTCAAGTGATTCTATTGAAGAAGCGAACTTATGTTTGAAAACTATTGTTGATGACACTGCAAGCCAAATAAGTTGCTATAGCCTTGACACTAGTGAATTTGATGTACAAAAGGCTTTTCTGGAATTGCTTGATGAATTTGAGAAATTGAATGTTGCTCATAAAAATTTGAAAAAGGAATTTAAGAAATTGCAAATTTAATATGAGAAGGCATTAGATGAGGAAGTGATTTTGAGAAATAAAATGTGCAACTTAGAAATGAAAGAGTCTTCAAATATTGAACATCCTGTTGAATGTCTTTCATGTAAGAGTCATATGCTTGATATTGATATTCTGGAAAATCTGCTTGAAGTTGCAACTAGAAATAATAATGTTGAAATGCCTATACCTGTTAAAAAGGTTTATAAAAACAAAAGGGTTTTTAAAAGTAAGAACCAAATTAACAGAACCCGTAGGGTATGGGTTGAAAAAGGAAATGTTTGTAATAGGAACCCAAATGTTGTCACATGTTTCTATTGTATGAAAAAGGGGCACACTTCTAACAAATGTAGAATCAAACATTTTGATATTCCTAATGGAAAATATGCTTGGATTCCTATTATTAAGTAATTTGCCTCTAACATCAAAGGACCCAAATGAGATTATGGGGACCAAAACTCTATTGTTTTGTTTTGCAGGTGAAATTTTCTAAAGGAAAAGAAAGCTCTACGGTATCCTGGTATCTTTTTTTAAGAGCTTTGAAATAATTTATGAATGTTAGATGTATCTTAGGTAAAAAATTTGACCAAAATTTGTGTTTTTTCGGAAATTAACGTAAATAATCGATTACCAAGGGTAATAATCGATTATCTCGGCCTCAAAATTTGGATTTTGACAATTTGGATCACAAATAATCGATTATTTAAAGTAATAATCGATTATTTAAAGTAATAATCGATTATCAGTGAAAAAAAAAACTTTTTTAAAATTTTTTTTTTTGGTTTGTTTTTCCTTTAAGAGGGGATTATTACATTTAGGGGGAGTACTTTTAATAAATTAAAAGGACTTAAATTATTTTTAAGTTACCTATTTTATGAGGAGCATAAAACTTAAGATTTTTTTTTAAAGGAGGGGGTGAAGCTTTTGATTGAGAAATTTTGTGATAACTGGAGGATATGAGTCTTGCCCAGAAAGCTCACTTTGATCAAATTTATTAATGACAGCAAGCTCATGAAGGTTATATGGTTGATCAATTTCTTGACATTGATGGAAATATTGAAAATCACCTCAACCTTCAACCACCTGAGAGATCCCCTAGTCATGAATTTTTAAAGTTAGGAATCTATGTTAGCATGTTTTGTTGTTTGCTTATTGATGCTTCTATGGTTTGTTGCTAGTATGTTTATCTTAAAGATGTTAATGTAATCTTTCCTTTTATGAATAAAACGATCTCCTGTTATTATGCATACTCTGCTTATTTGAGGGGGAGATTATATTAAGGGGGAGCTGTTTACATTAATCTTTTTGCTTATGATAAAAAAGGGGGAGATGTATCTTATGTATCTTTAGGGCTGATGTATAATATAAATTCATACAGGTATTGTTAACTGTTTTGTTTGTATGTTAGCTTGTATGTTTTTGTAGGAAAGCCAAAGTTGCTTTTAAAACTTAAATTTTTTATCATCATAAAAAAGGGGGAGATTGTTACCAATAAGGAGCATTGGTAAATCTTGAAGAAATTTATTTTGATGATGCTGCAAGAAGTTTTATTCCGCTGTGTTACACTCTGTCTGGTACCGATAATGTGAGTTGGGACTTGACCTTTGATATTTAGAGCAACTAGCTATATATTAGGTTTTTGAGAAGTTCAGAAGCAACGTTTGAACAAAGAGCTGTTGTAGGATACAGTTTGTCTGAGGAAGTTCTCAAAAGCTAGTTCAGTTCCCTTGCCTGGTCTCATGAATAGGAGAAGCTCGCGTTTCGTGTGTCGATAGTCAGAGCGATTCTCTTCGAGTTAGCAAGGTGCTCTGCCTGGTCTCGTGAATAGGAGAAGCTCACGTTTCGTGTGTCGAAAGTCGGAGTGGTTCTCTTCGAGTTGGCAGAATGGTTGCTTCCAGTTCGTGTGTCGAAGGAAGCTCTTCCGGTTCGTTTGTCGAAGGAAGGTGTTTTCTATCCCTTACTCATTTCATTATCTTGTAATCTGTACAACTATTTTTTAGTGGAACTGTTAATCACTCTTTATAGTGATTAACAACTGGACGTAGAATCTTTTGATTCGAACCAGTATAAAAATCATCTGTGTGATTTTTCTCTTCTCTACACTCTTTAAACTTTTAGCACTCCAACTGTTTGATAAAAGTTCTCTAAGAAAATCAATTTTCTAAAACGACTTGATTTGTGACCGAACACGCTTTTTGCTATTTAAAATTTTATTCCGCTACGTTACACTTTGTCTGGTACCGACCAACAAGACCGTGACACTCTTTTTTTTTCATGGAACATATATGCTACTGGATTCCCTTGTTGGACGCTGCAACTGCTTTTTATTGAGCCCGTGACATGCATCTCACCAAGCTGCTGTTTGTTCCCATTTATTCAATCGATACCTTTTTTTCTTAGCACAATGAATCAATTGTTGGACCCATTTGCTTCTACTTTTACGTGACAACAGCAACTTGTGTGCTCCATCCACCTCTCGTCACAACCCTTCTAATCTTCATGTTGATGCTCCAAAACTATTTTGTTGGGTCGTGTGGCAGCTCTATAATGTGTTGCATTTTTTCTAATTGTACATAAAAAAAATAAACCTCCACCTTTGGGCCCAATTGCAACTTCTTTTCAGCCCAAAATACTTCAATCCATACTCCATATTTATGCTGCAATGAAATCAGTGGCTGCACCACATTTAACCTCCAAATGTCCCAAATTGTATTTCCAAGATTTCCCCTGCAATTAATAATGCAAATAATTAGCTCAGATAATTCAAATTAATTAAAATAAGAATTTCTGGTCAATTTAAGCACAGTTGGCAAAAACGGGAAAATACTGGACATTCAAGCACAATTCCATAATTAATTTCGGTACAATAAGCTAAGTGAAGTGAAGAAAATATTGACTCATCAAGAAGGCACATACATTAACCTAAAATTGAAAGTCATGTTTTATTAATTTAGTGAAGAACAATGTTAATATAAAAATTATACTTAAAATAGAGTATAGTGTTCTTACCTCACAAGTCGACTTTGTAGCCTTCATAGATCATCAATAAAGTGAGTTGTTATAGCCATGTAGCCTCTATTTTGATTAGTAGCAGTCCACATATCAGTTGTAATTGCAACTCAACTTTGAATCTTTGATAACAATAATTTCAGTTTCTCTTTTTCGGCATTGTAATCCTTCATAATATCCTTTTTTAAGGTGTTTCGAGAAACCACCTTAAATAGAGGTTTTACAATAGTAGAAAATTCTTTAAAGCCTATGTGATCAACCATTGACATTGGATGCATCTTTAGCTATTTGTTGATTAAAAACATAATTTCCAACAACTACGGTTTCACCCCTTCTTTATGAGTTTTTAAATATGATTTCCTGATGTCCCGAATTGTTCGAAGCTTGCAACTCTTGAAATGGTTTCTCAAATGTGACGTACCTTTCTTTGCATCACCTATAAGACTTTTGGAACAATAATTGCACTTCGCTTTCCATTTTCCATCTACCTTTTGTCTCTTAAAGTGATTCCAAACTTCTGACAATAATCTTCTTGAGTTAACAGTAGGAGTTGAACTTTTAGTTTGATTTGAATCTACAGGAACATCATTTTGATTTGAATCTCTTACATTAGGTTCTAAAAATTGTCCTTGTTGACCATCATCTGTAGGAGAAAATGTATTTCGAGTAGACATCCTAAAAATAAAATTTATCAACATAAGGCTTCTGGTGCAACATATAGTTTGATCAAAGCTAAAATATAACAATATAATGGAGAGCTTTGAAGAAATAATGACCTTCTGACTAGAATAATAGTTTATCAAGTGAGATAATCGATTAACTTGTCAATTTTTTACAACAATCTAATTTTCTAGTTTTGATGCACCTTTAACCTATCCAAATGACCAATTTGAGATCTTTAACACTAAGATTGATACGAAAGCATATTTATAGATGAAAAATAGAGTACCACATTGCTCATTTGGTTAGAAACTAGATGTACCAAACTAACAAGTCACAATGGAACCAATAACAGACCCCAAACCCTGATTTTCCTCACAGACCCTATATTTTAGATTTTCGCTAGTTGTAACCTCCAAAATGAACCAAAAACATGACAAAACTCAACATATCAACCAATTATCAATTCCACCTCAAATTTTGATTAACTCAACATCTACAACAGTTTAATATAATCATAAAATAGACCTTAAACTTCAGCTTTTCCCATTCAATCTATATCTCAAAGTCTCACCTATCAAAACCCCATTTTTAGATAAAAACTAACCTATAACTTTACCTATTTGCTACTTCTCAAATTAACATTACATTTCTGGTTATTTGGAGTTCTAAACAAGTTTACAATGATATAAAAACAACGTACTAACCTTCATTTGCATTCCAAAGTCGTTCTTATAAAATTTCACCTACCAAAACCCTAATTTAGACCAAAACCAACCCAACAACATTCCCTTTTTAATACTTTCAAATCCATAATAGATTTATAATTCATAGAACTCCACAACAACAACATCACATGTCCAAAGAAGCATCATTTCACAAGGATGCACCATAATATTCTTCAATAGGAAAACAATCAATCATCAAGATAAAATCTTCATACAAATTGTAACAGATTCTACCAAGTATACATATCACACTCTATCAAACATGATTACATACTTCTTAATATGAAATTAAAGTAAATGTTAGCTTCCCTTACCTGTTTGAAGACCAACGACTCTCTAGAACCCTTAGATAGCTCCCACAGATCGAAGGATACTAATTGTGCCTACAAACAACTGAATCATGATCAGAGTATGTCATTAGGACCACTGATCGACAAGGAACTAATAAGAGAGTTTGAATGACACATGCGAAAGATACTCTTTCCATGTGTCTTAAACTAAAAATGCAAAAACTGACTTAATCCATATGAAAAACTGATATGTAGAAAATGGAAAATTCATTGTTGTGATCTCATAGGCACCTCTTGATCTTCAAACAACTGTCTCAAGAGTTAGAAATCTTAAAGAGAAGAGAGAGAAAACTCAGAGAATGAGTTTTAGAAAGATGGTTAGTGTTTTAGATAATGATACGTGTTTCTGAAATTCTATTTATATTTTTAAATTATTTTAACATTAAAATATTCAATTTCATTATTTTAAAACACCAATACTCCATTTTCTAGGATCTTACAATAAACATAAAATATGTTTATTATTATTATTATTTATTATTATTATTATTCAAAATAAATATTACATAACTTATATATATATATATATATATATATATATATATATATATATATATATATATATATATATATATATATATATATATATATATATATATATATATATATATATATATATATATATATATATATATATATATATATATATATATATATATATATATATATAAGGGGTTTGCTAATTTACGTAAGAGCTTTTTTTAGTTGGTACATTTTAGCAAGGTGTAGCAAGTTTTAGGTTACAAAAAAGTCCCTATTACAAAAAATCTAACTATAAATCCAAGAGTATTTTAATAATTTTAAAATTTAATTTAAAATAAAATAAAAATAAAAAGCATTTATTTGTCATCTAATTGGTCCACGTGTATGGACAGTTATTACCTTTTATTATATATTTTTTAAAATAAAAAAAAATAAAAGGTAGTTGTTTTTTAAAATAAAAAATAAAATAAAAGGTAATAACTACCCATACACGTAGACAGACAAATAAATACTTTTATTTTTCTTATTTTAAATTAAATTTTAAAATTATTAAAATACCCTGATTTAAAGTTAGATTTTTTTATTAAGAGAGGCTTTTTTGTAACCTAAAACTTGGTATACCTTACTAAAATGTACCAACTAAAAAAAATGCTTACGTAAATTAACAAACCCCATATATATATATATATATATATATATATATATATATATATATATATATATATATACACACACACACACACACACACACACACACACACACACACACACACACACATATACATATGTAGATACATACATATGTAGATATATACATATATACATACATATACATATATAGATACATACATATATACATACATACGTAGATACATACACACACACACACACACACACACACACACACACACACACACACACATATATATATATATATATATAAAATGTAATGTGGTCCTATAAATATTTAATAAATTTTATTTTAAAAAACCCGTGTGTCGCACGGTCAAAATACTAGTAGATATAAATAAAATGCAGAAGGTTTTTCTTATTTACTTGTATTACCATTGTTTAAAATTTAGAATGCGCATATACTAAATAAATGTACTGAATAAATTAATCATTTTTTTCATTTCCTTTTTGTTTTTAACTTTATTTGTTGTTTCAAACGTGTTTCTCAGTTAACATTGAAGCAAAAATGTGTCAAATAGTATAAAAAATCGAAATGCTATAATCAAACGTGCTTGAAACATCAAATAAAGTTAAAAAAATTTGGTAAAAAGGACTAAAACCAGAGTTTTCTAAAGGACTAAATTGTACCTTAGTTTGAAAGAGGGACTAAAACCAAAATCTCCCCAAAGTATAGGGACTAAAAACATATTTAACCCATATATATATATATTATTTTTTTTTTGAAATTATGTGATGTTGTTTTAATAATTTTGAATTACATATTTCAACTATGTTTTATACAATTTGTTGTCCAAACAAAAACAAAATCCAAAGCATACCAAAGTTGTTTTTATATGAAACACTCGAAAATTATAGAAAAATGAAATTTGAATTGAGTTTTTAAATTCTTTTTATAAATAAGTATTTAAACTCTTTCTAGGGTTAGACTATTTATAATAAATGTTAAACACTCAAGTAATTCAAATAAGGTTTAGGAAATTTTTTGAAAATGAAAACAATAAAACAAACTTATTCTTTATTGGTTCACTTCCAATTAAATTACGGATCTTCCTTAAACACTAATAAGGAGTTCCACTAATCTTATAAGATTACACACAAGTTTAATCACTCATGATATTATAACTAATCCAACTAGTTCGAATGAGTATCATCACTTCTAATATACACTAGTCTAACTGACTAAATCGTTTAATTCCCCTTGGTTAAACTTGTAAGTATTTGAATTCACTTCTAATACAAGAACAATAAAGTGTTGTTTTTCAAGATAAAAGGCCATAAAATAACTTTAGTAAACAGAATATGAAATTAATGCAAAAAGTTCTAAAAACTTGTAAAAAAACTTTTCTTTTTCAAAGAATAAGCATTGGACAATATAAGCTTAAAGAAAACAACTATATTAGAGAATGCAAAGAATAATTATTAGTTATTTTCTCTTCATGCAACTCTTTCATATATACTTATTAGAAAAAAAAAATTGTTACTTAAAACTATAATATTTTGTAGATAGTCGGAAGCTACATAGTGTTGTATGTACGAAAGAGACAAAAAAAAATATAAAGAAAATATTTATAAGATTTTTTTTATAACTAAACATTCTTATATTTATATAAAAGTATTATATTGAAATTATCTGTACAAAAAATAAAATAACACAACAGACAAAAAAAAAATACTATTATATATACACACATTAAAGCATTAGATGATCTAAACATTAGTAAGTGTTTAAACACGGCTTGTTTGAATGTTTGAATAACATAATTTAGGATAAATTGTATATATAACCTTTAGCATTTTACGATTTTATCCTAAACTATTATTAATGTTGTTCAATGTCTAAAACGATTTATGATGTTAAATGTGATTTCATTACGCTTTGTTAAACTTCAAACTTCAAAATAAAATTTACTTAGATGATCTTGTTTTAAACAATCTTGTCTTACCACTTTAGTGCATCATAAAACTTTCTAAATTCTTCCGGAATTGCATTTATTGCAGAACATGTAATTTGATAATATATAATAAATAATAAATTACAAAAAAAGTATGCTTGAAACTAAATGAGAACAATTTTCTTTTAAAATAGATTAGTAAATTTCAACATCTTTCTGAAACACATTGATTGTTTTCAAACTCTTTCTACAAAACCAGCTGAAAGTGACAAATCTCAACTGTTCTAAACAATTGTCAACATAGACCGACCTTCTGGATTTTAGATTATATTGTATATTGCTAATACTCTGAGACCTCTGAATCTCTTTAAAAAGTGTAAATGGCTTTAACGCGACTTTATTAAGAAAAAAAAAGGCTTAAAAAGGTCAAAGGTTCTCTTAAGAGAAGATTATCAATAAGCTTACAAAAGTTTAAGGTTTTTTTTTTTTTTTTTAACAAATCCCTATTCATCTGAAAAATTAAAGGTCCGCGTGTAAACTTGAACAGAGATCTCTTACTACTGATTTTATGAAACAATACGTAACCACTGAATGAAACTAATTCACCCATCCATTCATATTACAATTGAAATATGGTAAAGAAAATTCTTACATTCCTCCCACTAATGACTACAACGTGAACAAATGCAACAATGCTAGTTGAAAGCCATGCATACACTATTTACATACAAATATGTGGCAGCTTACAAAACCCTATCATTCTAGGGTTTACTTAACAAAACTAAGACAAAGGGTGAAAGAAACCGGCAAAACTTTAGGGGTACTAGTTACACAATCATACACCTAAAAAATATGTATAATAAATTAAAAGGCAGCTGTGGCTTATCTGCCACTGATTAGCATGAATATATATATATATATATATATATATATATATATATATATATATATATATCAATGATACGACAAAAGAAGAATGATTCCGTGATCTTTGAGGCCAGTAAGGTTTGGGGACGAAAGTGTCAAGAAGATATCCTACCTACCTACAACCGAAGTATGGTTCGAAGTGTGTCAGAGAGATTTTGAATAGTTCGCTGCTCCTGGGTCGCCTGCAGCTCTTGCAGTGGCATATCCTCGTAACACCTAACAACAAGCAAAACAATTAGGTACAGAATAATCAACATCAACATAGGAGGACCTGAAAGGAATCACTGCATCAGGATATCACGAGCCCTAAATTTGTTTGCTTAATTGACACGCCCATTGGTGAAATCTGGTACAGCTCTCCTATTTACGCATTTGAATAGATGAATGTAATTTTGTTCACGTAGAAATGGTAAAAGTTTTGCTGATCAAAAGTTTAAGAGACATACATCTTATGGTAAGCTAAAGCCTGTGCCAAATTCATAAGTGTAGAACTTGATGTCAACCTTTGGTAAATGCTTGGAGGAAGAGGCATCTGCTGCATCAATTGGAAAACAAACATAAATGGCCATAACAAGTGTACTACACGTATACATACATGCGCAAATTCGCACCACAGACAGTTACCTCATTTAGTGCTCTGCGGCCCTTCTTGGACTGTCCATCACCACTGAATAGCTCTTGCAGTGCTTCCACTGTTCCGGTTCCACCAGTATCCTGTTGTAGGCCACCAAGTACGTTGTCTGACAAGAGAGCAATAGGTGATATATCTGTTGCCCTTAAGAATGGGATAGGCACAGTATTACCAGCAGCATAAATGGACCAGAGCTGCATTGGCACAGAAATTGAAGTAAAAAGGTAAGTCAGACAATGCAATCACAGAAGACATTCATGACGGACAATATATTTACATAATTAATGGGACAATTAATTCAAGAAACGAAAAGGGCTAGAGGCAACAACTCTAATAACTAAAAGCATCAAATTTTGCTCAAACAGGGTGATATCCCTTACAGAAAGGGTTTGACATCCGATGAGCAAATCAAGTCACAAAACTACCTTATCTTGTAAAGCAAATGCTTTATGGCTGCCGGTTTCACTCCTGAATATATCACTACCCATTCCAGCTGGTGCTCGAAAACTACCTTTGATTCTGAGGCTCTGCTCAGTTGAATCACTAGCATAAGGTATAGATGATTGAATAGTATTGGTAGTAGCACTAGATCCTCTTAAAGAGGTGGTCTTCGTCAAGTCAACTTTCTGATTCTCAATCCTAAAAGATTATCCCAAAAGAAAACAGACTACGGTAAGACATGCAAAATGAAAAGGAAAAGAGAGGGACAGACTATAATATGAAAATGAAGTACAATTCACAAATTTGCAAAGCTAAGACAGTTTGAATATCAGACTGAGAGAATAAGAGAAAACTGCTTTCTTAAAAAATATAGGTAGTGAAGGTAAACAAACACGTAAGTACCCAGAGTTAGCCAATCTGCCTCCTGTGCCACTGGGTACAGCAGAGTCGGAAACTGCAGAATCTGTATATTGTGTAGTCTTCTGATGTAACTCATCAGCATGGACTATAACAGTGCCAAAGTTGCCTGCCAATAATCCACATAAATCATAATATTCAATCCCTAAATAAAACAAAAACAAGGTCTTCCATTTTCCAAAATTTAAGAACTGTAGATTTTAGAAAAGAAATAAATTAGAAGTCTAACCATTTATATGGATTAAAGGAAGAAAATGGTAGGCGAATTTAGAAACAAAGATAAAATTGTGAAATATTTGTTTCTACAGTTTTCTTTCTCACCATACCATACCTTTTCTTTTCAATTTGTCTTTTCAACCAAATAGAATTTAAAACCATTTCCGATTTTCCTTCCCAATCAATATGCCAAGCAATATGAGACAGATGGAGGATTAGGGAACTTAAGTATACAGGGTTTACCCCAGTAATCCCCAACCACATTGGTTTGCATGTCGGGAGTCTTTAACTCAAGTGGCATAACCAGAAAATTCTTTTAAATAGGACGTAGATTATTCAGTAACATTTCAGAAAAATCAGTGCTTGAACAATGATTAGAAGAAAAAAAAAGGGCAATACAACCCCAAAAGCTAGCTAAAAAGGAAGGACAGTCCCAGCCTTATATGCAGTATTTTTCCTATATTATTTGTCAATGCATGAAATCTTAACAATCAGGACCAACAATTATAAACCATAATAAGCTCAACATCCAAGGAAAAACTGTAAACAATTGCTGAGTTGGAAGAGGTACTATACAAGAAGATAAACATTCAGACGTAGTTAAAGAAACATATTTTATATTATATAGTAGTTGACTTCCAAGATATTCTCATACATACACATCAGCATGCACAGCAAACATTCTGACATTAGGCGACAATCAAAATTGAGAAAAAATTGCCAATCCACAGACAAGATGCAAGAATCGCAGACCTTCACTCATGTCTACATCTTCCACCTCACGTAGCTTCCTCACAGTGCCACGTGATGACAAATTAGCAGCCCCCTCAACACCAATGTTATGAGGTCTGGATGGAACAGTGTCTCCATATTCATCATTTGGTTTTGAAACTAGCTGGAAAATATCGAAAACAAGAAAGTGTTAGTTATTTTAGGAAATATTCCATAACAGATTGTATCCCCTAAATCAAGAATATTTACTAGTGCTTTTTTCTTTGATGAAAACCGCAAGTTACGGGGTTTGCCTCTGGTTTATATATATATATATATATATATATATATATATATATATATATATATATATATATATATATATAGATAAAACATTCATGTATTATCAGAAAAAGAATAATTCATCAATCTCTGAGACTAAAATGGGCTACTTCAGATTAAGAACTTGTGTTTTACATGGAAATTACTTTCTTTATTGAGTTTTACAAAGTAGAAGGTAGATGGAACAAGATGCATGGATGTGCGTAAGAGGGAGGGAATTTTTGTCATACCTGATCTTCTGATGCTGCTGGAGCAAGTGTTTGCACCTGCAAAGCCATTGAAGCCCTGATTTCCCTTGCCTTCTCTAATTTTGGCAACATTGCAGCAGATCCAGTTTTCCACTTTTCAAAGAATTTGTGCTACACAGCAATAGAAAATAACTTTCACTTGATGCAAAATACAGCATTGAAAAAGTTTAAATATGCCATTGCAAACCAGATAGTAGCAAATCAAATTGGTTTGAAAACAAATGAAGGCATATGTCTGCAGTTTTCTAGTCACCAATTATTATAAGCAGCAGCCAAAAATAAAGCTCACGCTTAATCAGCCATCGCTCAAAAGATTAATTTAGTTTAGTAATTCTAGATAACCAGACTTCCTTAGAATTCATTATTATTTTACTTATTATTATATGATGTGTTAATTTTGAAATTTGAAACACCTTATATAATCATTCACATTATGTTTATTATCTTTCAAGTCATAAGAAGAATCAAGTTTAACACTCTGATTTAATAGGTAAAACTAAAAACACATCATATTGAGAAAAAATATTGGGAAAAGAAAAAAAAAATCAGTTAAGAAAAATATCAGTAACTTTCATCTCAATTAGTGGGTCTTGATCAATCAGATGAGGATTATATGTATAATAAATTTATATATAACTCAAATCACAGGAACTTAAAAAATGCAGGTCTAACATGATTCCAAACTCTAATTGTAGTAAGTTTGAGCATAACTAAATAGTTAAATATAAGTATAAGACAGGGATAAATTGAAATCTGTATTTGACAGTTGACAAGAAGTTGAGCCTTGGTGCAAGATGAGATTGCAACCCATGTGATGGTCACAAGTTCAAATCCTAAAATTAGGTTCTCCACTTATAGAGGGCTAACGTTATGCACAAGGTGAACCTCGTGCACCTTTTTAAAAATATTAGATGATAAACTTTTCTCAAAACTTTGTGTAGGTGTTATAATTATAGAAATATGAAGCAAATCCTATATAATCAAGAATATCGAGGTTAAATATTGTTTGGAACATTTCTATTTATTCCTGTATCATTTTTATCATTAGAGGATATCAAATATCCTCTATTTATTGTATCAATTATTTTCTCCAAATATAAATAAAGCATCCATGTTGTCTCAAAAACATATGGCTTCAACTCAATGTCTCTCTCTCTCTTTCCTATAGTCTAATACGACATCTAGAGACCTTTTTGGAACATGGCCCGAAGGACTCACTGTCTCTAGATGACTTTTTTTCTTGGCAAACCTTACTCCCTTATTTTTCACAGTTCCGGTGCTGCCTATGACAAGATTTCCGGCAAAGTTTCTGCCGACCACCAGTGTTTTCATTACACCAATCAGTTCAATAATCCAAATGTCGATGCAAACCACCCATTCATGGGCCCTAAGATGTGACTTGTCTCTCCAGCCACAACTCTGATTGGTGTGCAGTGGCACTGTCTGCCGCCAAACTTCACACAGGTCACCTCCTCTATACACTCCTACCCACATTGTGGTTGCTCCATCAGAGTTTGTTTAGTGGTCCAATCTACTTTCCCCTCTCCATAGGCTATTTTATTTTTATCTGGTTTCCAAATGTCAAGAAAAAAAAAAGTCTTTGAAGACCAAATATTTCTCCTAACATTTGCATTCATTATTCTATCAGTGCCCCCTTCAATTTATTGTTTGCTACCCAACTAACCCAATCCCATGATATTATTTTCACTTTCAATAATAATAATATTAACTTGCAAGATCAAATATCAAGTTGTACGATTAGCATCGGATAAGAGTCACATGACCTTAACTATCTCTCCATCATCAGTATGTGCATCTTTGCTCTCTCTAATGATGATTCATGCACAAATATTTCATCTCAGGTTGACAAAATTGCAAAAGATGGTTCCAAGTCTAAAATATTTGTCTACTTTTGAATTGTGAGTCATGACAGTTAGAAAAGGATATTCACCAGTCTTTTCCTAGCAGTCTCAATAAACAAGTTTCATATAATTTTTCTTTGGTTTACTCTGATATTTGAGGTCTTTACCATTCTATTACCCCATCAATATTTTATTATCTTAATGATTATTCTAGATGCAGTTTGATTTGGTTAATGAAAAATCAACTAGAAATGCTTTCTATATTTCAAACCTTTTTAATGAAACCAAAAACACAATTTGGTATATCCATGTGTTTTTCGTAATGATGATGCTTGTGAACATTTTTCTCATTAATTCCAGCAGTTTGTGGCATCTAGTGGTACTCTTCACCCAACTGTGTCCGCATACTGCTAAAAAAAATGGAGTACCCAAATGAAATAACAGACATTGTCTTGGAACTATCAAACACTTCTTCGAAGTCATCTTTCTCACCATTTCTGGGAGGACGTTGTCCTTACAACATGTTATCATTAATTGAATGCCACCATTTCTCCTTAGTGATCAGGTTCCACACTTCATCCTTTTTCACAATCTCCTCCATACTTCCTAGACATGTTTTATACATAACCTCACATATGCTCGGGATAAACTTTCTCCTCGGTAGCTCAAATGTGTCTTTGTGGGATATCATCATTCTCTGAAAGGGTAATCATGTTTCCTTCTAATGACAAGATATGTAATCAGTTTCCCACCAATGTCAATCTTCCTTCATCATCACCATCAGATGACTATGCCATAACTCATGATGTTTCTCCAGCACCTCTTCAGGTACACTAACGTCATTCAAGGATTGAAATTTCAGACGAGACCCATCTTCAAAAGATAACAATATAGTGGAGGTCATGTCCAAATCCTTCCCCTACACTATCTCTCGTACTAGATCTGGTCTCGTACCAGATCTGGTCTTTCAAAGCAGTGGTACTTGGAAATTGGCTCCTCTTCCGGGTAGCAAATCAATTGCTGGGTGCTTGTGGTCTTATACACTTATAAACAAAACCTGATGGTAACATTGATTGCTACAAATCTTGGCTGGTTGCCATAGGAAATACAGATCTATGGTGAAGATTATACTAACACTTTATCTCCTATTGCCAAAATGACATTTACTTGACCTGTATTTTGCCTTGCAACTAATCACTACCAGACTCTGTTTCAGCCTAACATAACAAAAAATGCATTTATTTCATGGTGGTCTTTCTACAGGAGTCTATATGAAGCAACCTCCTACTTTTTTAAGAAAAGATTGTGAACTAACTCAAATCTTTAGACATCCCCCGTCAGTGCCTAATTCATCAAGCTTGTGAAAATTTTCCAAAAGGTCTTAAAAGTGCTATTCAAACACCCTCCTCTTTCTAGAGAACAATTTATTTCAAGTCAATTTTTGAACTCTCTTTGTCAAGACCATAGAATGCAGTCGCAAGGATGCCGTAGTATATTAATATTAAGAATGATTCTGGAAAAGGCCTTGTTTATGAAGATAAAGGAACTACTCAAATTTTTGGGTATTCAGACAAAATGGATGGTCCACCCAATGTACCGTGTTCTTGGAGGTAATTTAATATTGTGAAAAATAAGAAACAAAATGTTATGGCAAAATTAAGAACAGAAACAAAATATTGGGCAATGACAATAGTCACTCGTGAGCTCATATGGCTGTGGAAAATAAGACTGATTTATTATTCAAATCATGAAAAATACATTCTCAAACCTTCTATTTGTAATAATCTAGTTCTCCTCAAAAGGGAAATAGGGACACTAGAAAACCTTGGAAAAAATAAAATAAAATAAAATATTATGTATCTATTTCCTCTAATTAGGAAGATTCTACAGATATTATCCCATATTACAACACTCCCCCTCAAGTTGGATCATACAAGATTGTATGAATAAAGCTTGGAATAGACAAACTCAATTTGTAGAGAGCGTCAATAAACTAACTTGGATTGCAACGGACGAAGGCAAACTAGCACAATGAAACTTCAACTTGGACAACAATGGATGAGGGCAAACTTCAACTTGGACAGCAATGGATGAGGGCGAACTTGCACCATGAAACTTCATCTTGGACAGCAATGGACGAGAGAGATATCCATCAAAAATGGATGATGAATTGCAGCAGCAAACAACAACAAACTGCAAGAACAGATGAAGGGCTTGCAGTGGCAAATAGCAACAAACTGCAGGGATTGGATTGCCATCAATAGTGACGAACAACAACAAAACTTCAAGGGACTTAACTGCCCTAAACAGCGACAAGCCTTCAGGAAACATCTGTCTTGATAGAGGCAAACAACAACAAACCTGCATCTACACTACCCTGCAGCGGCTGGAATTAAAAGGCTAACAACCACAAACCTGTAGGGACTTAACCACCCTAAACAACAACAAACCTTCAAGGGACTTAACTACCCTAAACATATGGGAGGCCTTCAGGAAACAACTGTCCTGTAGAGGCAAACAGCAACAAACCTGCAGGGACTACACTACCCTGCAACGGCTGGAACTTTCTCCTCCTCACGACAGAACAGCAGAATGTGAAGGTGGAAGAACTGGTGAGAACCGATCCATACAAGGGACAAACCTGAATCCCATAACTTTGAAAGAGTCATTTCAGCGATCAGTCTCAAAGAACAACTCCGAGTGAGTTGTTATAACAAAGCATTGGCAGAAAACAAAAAACACCATGGCATCAAAAGGCCAAAGACAGGTTGGAGGTCCAAAGTTCTCTGCTGGACTACTCCTAAATGGTGATACTTAACATTGTATCACAAAAATTACGGGCTATACTCTAGCCCAAGAAGGAAGTTCTCCGCAGAGGCTGAAAGATATTTCCCCTCAGACAAATTCTGGAAGTATAGCTTATAATTAGGTCAGATTCTGGAAGCACAATTTTGTAGAAGTAGAAGCGCCCTTCCCCTCTGGATGAGCCATCCATGGCTTCTTCAGATTCCGAGGAACACGCAAAAAACATCTTCTTTGCGGCATGGAAAAGAAAAGGGAGAAGCTTCGTCGGAAAAAAAACCCATTGGTGGTGGCAGAAAGCCCGTGAACCCTTCTCAATTGAGAAGATGACAGAAGAAACACAACAAACACTACCACCCAAGAAGTTACCGAAACGGTTTTTGAGAACGTCCGAGATACGGACAATGAGGGAAAAAGGAAGGCCAAGACTCCCTACAGATTTGGAATCGAAGGCCTTCTTCACAATTTTTCAGCAAATCAATTTCCAGGTGCAACTGGATGGCACCTTTGAGGATGGAGAAGGAAATAGCGAAAGCAGTGGAGTTAGGAAAAACAACTGACTGTGACGGCAGCTGATTGCGGCGACGGCGGCTGACTGCATCAGAGAGAACAGCAAAGGACAGTAGTTGCGAAGTGGAAACGCGTGGTGACACCCTCTCCTCCTCACGGATGAGATGGATCCTCGTCAACCCGTCGACGAAGTGTGTTGCGAGGAAGACGAAGATTTTGTGAAGCAACAAAGATGGTAGCAATGATAGCTATGGGAGGTCAGAAAGAAAGGAGGAGGTCCGGTGAGTGGGTCACACCAAGGAGCAGAGACTAGAACTCAGATCTACTAAAATATAGCCCAAACAAGTCGTCACCGACCCTAGGAATGGGCTCAGGAGGCTCCGGCGAACCTGTCTGCGGCGTCGGCGGCGAGTGGGTCTCACCGGAGATGGGCGCGTGGGATACATGCGCCGGCGACGGTGGCGGCACGTGGAGGCGTGTGGAGGTTCCTCTCTCGGAGTGACTTTCGACGTTGTGGTCGTCGGACTTGGGCGCACCTTTCTGCCCTATGAAGGACCCCAACCGACGGCGGCAGCGACGGCGGGCGGTGGCCGACGATGGTTGACAACGGTGCACAGCGGAGTCAATAGTGAAGGCAGTGACCTTTCTTGGATTCTTCGAAAAAGAGACTTTCGGTCTCTTTGATTCAAGTGGCAACCGATAAGAATGCCAAAAAGAGCCAAAATTGATTTCGGCATCAAGATCTAAAGCACCCCTTTCAGGGGATGGGTTCAAATCTCACTCTGATTATACTCAAATAAATTCTATATTTGGTGATACTGGAAAAAAAAAGGTCAGAATTCTGAAGAAGAACTTGACTAGGGCAATTGGAACCTATTAAAAAAATACTGAGGTTAAAAAAGAGACTTTTAGGTGGCCGCCGACGGCCATGACGACCGGCCGCCGGCAGACAGCGGAAGCGGATCAAACAAGCTCTGATACCATGTGGAAAATAAGACTGATTTATTATTCAAATCATGAAAATACATTCTCAAACCTTCTATTTGTAATAATCTAGTTCTCCTAAAAAGGGAAATAGGGAAACTAGGAAACCTAGAAAAAAATAAAATAAAATAAAATATCATGTATCTATTTCCTCTAATTAGGAAGATTCTATAGATATTATTCCATATTACAACAATGGCTAAAACAACTTCTCAAAGAACTTAAAATTTGAAGAAAGCTCCTAATTGCACCTTACATGTGACAACTAGGAAGAAGCATTACTCGTTGTCTCTAATCTATCCTTTCATGACAGAACCAAATATATTGAGATGTGACAACTAGATGTCATATCATCTTTGTCTGTCTCTCGTGTTATATTTTCCTTCAACTATTTAAAATATAAGGATAACTTCAAACAAAACTTACGACTCCCAATAATAGTCAATAAATTTGATTAGAAACAATATTACTAAGCATACCTTCAACATCTCAGATGCAGTAGGACGGAGCCGAGGCTCTTTAGTTAGGCACTTTGCAACAAAATCATGGAAATACAGAGACCTAAAGAGAAATTCAAATTCAAATTATTGTCACATAAAGATATCATCACTAATTAGAGACGTTATCACATACACCAAGATATCACATTGGCAACATGAACATGAAAATAGGATTTTGTAGTCACTCCTAAATGGCAAATATAATCAGGGTAGTTTATGTTGCATTTATTACCATTAGCAAATGAAAGCACCAACCACGCACTATTTTTTCTGGGTTAAGAAAAGAAATCTTGTTAAGATCAAGTGAGGAGATCACAACGAATTTTGGGTACATCAAGTCCCTTCTCCTTAAATGCACCAACCTTTGTATTCTTAAACTTAAACATGACAGTGAATTACCATTTGAATGGATGTGCTATATTCATGAACTAAGAAGTGTGAAGGAGCAAAGAATGTATGAAATTTGTTTGTGTAGGTTAATAGGTGAGTTTCTGGCCGATACATGACTTTATAACATGTAGAATAGATATAGAACTAATAGGAGATAGCACCTAGCTAAAAATACAATTCAAGATAGAAAGTTATGCTTTCAAATTTACATGTGGTTTCCATTCAACATCATCTCAATATAAATAAAGTATCAAAGGCAAAAATTGTATAGTAGAAGAATTGCAGCATGCAATTACACACTACTGGCTTTACAAAAATATAAAATGAGCACAACATAAAACATAATATATAGCACATGGAAAAAGATCATTAGAATTATCTAAACTAGAATTCATTCTAGATCATAAACAGATTACTCTTCAAGCTCACTTATTAAAAAATGAGAAAATGTACAGCTTGGATGACAACAGACTATAGAAACAAACCATTTTTCTTTATCCTCAAGCATCGGAGCTGGCTCAATTGATATCATGAATAAAACCTACAATTATAAAAGGAAAAAAAAAACATTATTATACACTGAACCGCCTCAAAAGAAGAGAGAAAAAAAAAACATGCCTTCATAAATGCCAAATAAACGATAAAATAACCAAGTGTTTATTATTAAATAAAAAAGTAGGGAGTAAGATATTCATTCTAAAAAGAGTAACTCTGGTTAATTTATTTTACAACAACCAATCACTAGGCTTGTTTGGGTAATTACAAGTTTTTGCTTTATTGCTTTATTGTCAAGGCAGAAGAAACTCAGAGGGTTGTCATGCTTAATGGAGGAACCCCCAATACAAGCTTTGCCATGACAATAGTAAAAGGGGTCTTCAAGGGATCAGACACCGGAGGAAAACCCTTTTCAAAAGGCAACTATGCAGAATATTTCTCATACTGGAAAAGATTTGGGCATACTAAGGAAACATGCTTCAAACTCCATGAAAGTGAATGGGAGGCAACAAAGGAACCTCGCAGAAATGGCAAGCACTACTACCTCAGATTATGAAGAAACAAATCAAGCACGTGCTCCTCCTCAACCAGATCATGATATTAAAGCCTATAAGGAGAAACTTGATCCTTTGAGAACAATAATTAAATCAATGAGTAAGTCCTCTACATCGTGTACCATGTCCATAAGAGGTAAGAGTTCATTGAATATGGTTGTCCATGTGTCCCAAGGTGTTTGGATTCTTGACTCAAGAACAATTGATCACATGATTCCATTTCCTATGCGTTCAACTTATATGTTAAAATGAATACAAAACAACTCAGTATAGTATAGTGGAAAATTGTGATAGTATACCCATATGTGGTTCTCGGAATATAATGTTAGAATCATCTATTGAATTACAAAAGAAGTCATCTAGTTAGTAACATTTTTCTTGTCTTACTGTGTCTTCCAGGACCTTCTACAAGGAAGATAATATCTACTGCTACGAAGCAAAGTGGATTTTATGTCCAGACAACACAACGGGGGTCATAAGCCAACAAAGTAACAATAGAAACATGCACAAATTCCCAACAAGGTTTTCATCATAGAAGACTATCTCAACCAAATAGCAATACAAAGAGCAATTTCTCTTTTGATTTAATTCACTTTGATGTTTGGGGTCCTATTTTAGGGCAATATAGTTTGTTACTTTTATTGATGATTGCACCCATGTTGCATGGACATATGTTATGAAAAGTCTGAGGTATTTCAAAACTTTCTGACTTTATTTGTCTTATCAAAAGTCAATTTGGAAAAAAAAAATAAAACAATTAGGACCAATAAAGGTACTAAACAAGTAGAGCATGAATGCTCCAAATTTTTGCTCCTTAATGGTACTGTTCCAATATTTTCATCAGGATTTTTGGGGTCACGGATATTTTCCGCCATCTGATATCAATAAAATGAGTTTTATCTAATTTATTATGTTCTCTTCCCATCGACTTCACCATCATCTCAGTAATTAACTTCATTACTATGTTCTTATTATTGATGGTGATTATGTATATAAAACGAGACATTATTTCTCAAGAATTTCTTCGATCTTTTTATGTTTGCAGGACTTGAAGATTTAGAGTTGCTGAAAATGCTTGACTGGATGATTTCACTCAGCAGAGCAATATGCATATACAGATTAGGTAAAAGAGCATACAAGAGGGTTCATAGGACAGGTTAGGGTAGGAGAATCTGTACCTACATAAAGAATGTTCAGCTACATAAAAAACAGCTTTAGAAAGCTTAGCCAGATTATTTTTCCGATAGCAGTTACAACTAGTCTTTTCTCAGTATTATTTCTCGTACAGCAGATACAACCAGTCTATAAACAGAGAGCATTTATGGTTGTATAAATTATTTAGTTGCATTCTAATATTTAATATAGCAGCCTCCCCTACTACTTTCCTGACAAAGCATTTTAGAGTTCACCGCTACATGCTGCTATGCGAGAACTTTTCAGCCTTTTCTGAATTCTAATACAACTAAAATCTAGATTCTCTTTCATGACTAATCAATATTTCACAAAGTAACTGTCACCATAAAGCTATCCAACATTACGATATCCGTAAACTCACCTATTCAATTACTCTTCTATTTATCTCATTTAATCTTATGTTTCTCCTTCCTAATTCATCCATTCAAATATTAAAATTTATCCTAACTAACTGAAAAACATGAAACAGTAGATGAAACGACAAATAATCCAAACATTTTAAGAACATCAAGATATATTACCAGTTGAATATTACTTATGAGAAGGAGGCAGGGTGAAAATAGATCACATGTTATCAATAAAACAACAGTCAATAACAAATATATATGAAGTCACTAACCCTCATTGGATGTACGTCAGATCTTGGAGGAACACCCTGAAAATTGAGGTAACAGACTTCAAGCATCACTAAGAATGACAATGAGTTATTTTTCTAATGCAACATCAGGATAAAAAATATCTAATATAAAAATTTTATCCAACTGCATTATCTGAAACTGTAAATAACAGCCCACAAATAATGACCAACCCATGTAAAGATAGGAAATTTCTTCATAACACCTATAAGCTTAAACTTCATGGAAGGAAAAAAGAGGAGGGGGTAAAAGATTACCCAGAACATTGTTTATCCCGAGGAGTGCTGGGCTTAAACTTCACCTGTTGGCAAAGCCGCCTTAATTAAAGTCACCCCTCACCTGCCTTAGTTGTGACCTCTTTGGAGGTTGCCTTAATTGCAATCTCCAGGTGGTGGTTTAGTCTCAGTCTCAAATCATCTAGTGATATGGCTAAAATAGAATATAGAAGGGGGATGCAAACCCAAAAATCTAAGATAGTACAAAAGCCCATCCAAGATCCATTGTCGGGCCACCTACATTTGTTGTGCTCCAGGCTTAAAGTCCTGGACATGAAGGGGACTGTTGGAAAGCCACCTTAATTGCAGTCAGCCCAAGCCCACCTTAGTTGCAGCCACTTTAGGGGTGGCCTAAACGACAATCTCAAGGTTGTGGTTTAGTCTCATATCTACTAGTGATATGGCTAAAAATATTAAGTGGAGTCAAAACTTCCCCTTACAAGATAGCTTTATGAGGTTGGGTCAAGACCAAACCCAAAAAATCTAAGACCGCCTTATAGGCTATAATCACCTTAAAAAGTGTTAAATTCACAATACCTTGCACAAGGTGGAAGCATAAAAAGCGAAAGAAAAAGGTAACCCACATTGGATTAATTAACAATTTACTTGGAAGATCTAGAATAAAAACACAAGCACTGGATATACCTCAGCCATTTCAATAGCAGACACGCCAAGAGCCCAAACATCAACCTGAAAATCATATTTAAATAAATGTAACCACATCAAAATATGGGTGAGTCCAATAATTTAATTATATAATGAAAAACATTATCATTGGCAATGTGCATTTTTCTAGACTCTGATTAACAACACATTGGGAACAGTACTGGAGCAAAATATTTCTGTAAAATAACATAAAGGTCCTCGTTTTTTCTTAATTAAATTGTTTAAAACGTATACTAGATAAATCACAGTCAATTATACTAAAAGTTTTGATGTTAAGCTCTTGAACTTAATTCTCTCCATTAACTTTATATTCAACTTGAGCAAATAAACAATTCACGTTCCTTGAAACTCCTAGTTATGGTCATGAAACATTTCTTGTTCGGTATGTTAATGAGATGCAAGGTTTGGTATCTCCTTTACTGAATTATAATGAAGACTACTTTGGCTAATATTGTTGCAGAGATGGTGGAAATCATGATGGTTTCACTAATCGTGGTGTCTCTAGTGGTCGGGTTACTCATTGTGCTTCCAGTTCGGGCAGTGATTGTGTGGTGGTAAATTTGTTGATTCTCAATGTTAGATCTGCCCTAAGTTTGGTCACAGCAAATGACTGTCATTTTAGATATGATATTTCTTATCAGCCTCATAAGTCAATGTACTTCATTGATCCAGCTACACAGCAATATATTCCTTATTCTGCTACATCCTATAAAATCTCATATACTTAGGTTAATCCTAATACTAAGTCCACAAACACTGCCAAGCCAAGAGCGTGCAATGTTAACAAACTCAAATTCTCAAGAAACTGGAAATGCTTCTTGGATACCAGATTCTAGTGCAAGCTTTCATGTGACTGGTGAACCAGAACATATCAAACAACTTATTCATTTTGATGGTCTGGATCAAATATTCATAGGCAATGATGAAAGTTAAAGTATTTATGGTGTTGGTTCCTCTCTTTTTGTGTCACCTCATGATTCACACATCACCTTTAAACTAAACAACTTGCTACATGTTCCTTCTATTCCTAAAAACTTGTTAAAATGTTCGCCAATTGCCAAATATGATTTAGTTTTCCTAGAATTTCATCCTGACAAGTGTCTTGTCAAATATCAAGGGAAAAATAAAGTTCTTTTTCAAGGAATTATTGGTGTTAATGGACTTCATTCCTTTCATAATCTTAAGCTTCTTATTTCAGCAATGGATGGTGTACACTTTTTGCTTTCAGTAACTGAAACAATTGGTGCATAATTAGACAAAAGTCCATCAAGAATTGCATCAACATATTCTTCATTACAGACCAGAACTCCAACATCAGCTAGCTAATCAACAAAATTCTTAATCTTGAGAAGATACTTGTTAGAGATTCCATATCAACTAGATATATTACCAAATTGTAGTACCCAATTGAGTGCGAACTTCACCTTATAAGCCAGTTTTGTGAGATTAAGCACTTTTAAGACCACATTAGAACATATCGAGAACCTATCCTAGCGAGCTTAGTTGGGCTTATTGTAACACCCACTACCGAACCACCTATAAATATTTAGTCCCACATTGAGCAGTGGGTTGGAAATCTCACATCGTATATTGATATGGTCAAATTGTAGTACATAATTGGGTGCTTACAAGTTGATTTTGAGAAGATCAGCTAAGTTTAAAATCTATTTTCTAAGAATAATCTTTCATTGATTTGGAATCAAACGATCGATATGCATTGCATTATGCATGGAAGCATGTGAGATTTTATTTGAAGACCAAAATATTCATGATCTTCTCCCAAAGCCCATAGGAGTGACTCGACCCAAGAACTTGCACAATCGACTTAGAGAAAATAGATTGAAGTCAAACAAGTAACATTTGGTCTTCAACTCCCCTTACTTCATACTTCAAATTAATTTGATCAAGGGTAAAATCATCTTCAATGAGATAATGTGGTGGAACTACACGATTCATGACAAATCACTATAGCTTATGCAATTTTATTATCGGTTCAACATGTTATTGATAATGGATTCAAGTCATCAAGCTTTCACCAATGGAGGTTGGAAATGACTGAATCGAATGCCATGGAAACAAAACAAGACACTGCCAAGAGATGTCGATATGAAAAAACACTTGCAATGAGGAACTTGCTAAGAGGAACCCTAGAACTTGAGAAGAGGAACGTCAAAATATGGCTCTAGATACCATGTGAAAAGAACTAAATGATTTTCTAACAAATTGAATTGTATTCATAATTTACTACTGAAATAAGAAGCTTACAAAAGTAGTTGTAGGTAACCGCTTGCAACATAAGATATAGCTATTAGTAATAGCTTATAGATCTCTAACAAAGTATGTACAAAATATAACTAAGTAGACACTCTAACATGCTTAAACTAACATCGTCTTTAACATCTTTCAATTCATTGGGCATCATCAACTAGGCTTTAATCAGCTTTTTTCATTATTTATCACTGCTTAATCTTTCAAAGAGATTTGTTCTCAAGTATATCACTAGACTGCCACACTACAATTAGCAATATTTTGAAAAAGTTTCTAAAGGCAAATATTTTAAATCAGTGATGAACTCCAACTATTATATTCGTATATAATAATTACTTCCTATACTTCAACATCACTTGCCTCCAATAAAAACTTTAAGTATTCCTGTTTCTGATTATTTGAACCACTATTATATGAAAAATAGTGTAGTTTCCAGTTCAATAAAATTCCTTCATCTACTTCATTCAATGATTATCAAGCAAACAAAACATAAAGGTCAGACTTTCACATTTTGAAGGAGGTCCATGACGTAGCGTGGAAGAAGAATTTTGAAACCCACTAGTATCAAATTAATTTTTATTTGTCCAAATTTAAATATACATATTTAAATTCTGTTTTCTGGCAGTATAGTGTGCAACTTTTTCTCCTAAGAACAATCTACAGAAGAAAAGGAAGGACAGATGGAAATAAAGATGGAGGAGATGCAGTACAGTGAAATAAAAAAATTATGCAACCAAGTAAACAAGGTTCACAATTTTAGAAAAACACATTACCTTTCCATCATAGCGACTTTCCTGAATAACTTCTGGAGCCATCCAATGAGGAGTTCCAATGAACTATAAGCACGTTAAATAGAAAATAAAAAATCTTATAAGATAAAAGGAATGAATGACATGTCCATTTAAGACCCAGGAGGCCTTAATCTAAATCAACTTCTTTAGAATATGAGTGCATGTCATTTTCAAGAATTCTCAAGCGCATGTGTAAGGTAAACAACAACTCACTGAAGCCAAAGTTTTTGGGCAAATACTTTTGGATATAATTATAAGCTCATATCACTCTCTCAAGTAACTACAGTGGGAATAAACACAACTGTCTGTGTAGCCACAACAGGTGGCAGGCGGGGATTTGGATATGTCCCACAGCAGTGCAGGTTGATCAGAAACAAGTGCCCCAAAAATCTGAGTAAAGAAATGATGGAACAAATTCAATTCAAAATATGTGTACTTGTATTCAAAGCAATCCCACTAGAAGGATATTCATGCAATGCACATAATATAACCATCTCCAACTCCTTTTAGGATGCAATTTGATAGAAATAACATACTCAATAAGCAACTTAATGGCACCCAACTATTTAACATGGTTCCAAAACTGAAATAATGTGATGTAAATCAAAATACTTTATTCATGATCCCTTGCTATTTATTAAAAAAATAATAATCTTACATCTAGCAATAACCCCAGCACGTAAGGATTCAAAACCATGTTCTTAGTCCTACTCTTCCCTTCATTAATCAGACAGAATAACATTCTGATAGTTGCTTTTATTATGAATTGCTTGAAAGGAAAAACTATCAGCCCACTTTATTTATATAAATAACACGCAAATCAAAATTCCCTAAATCATAGGGATTGAAATCAGTAACAATTAGCATTTCTATTCTATATGGGGAAAAAAATAATCAAGTAATAATAACAAAAGAATACAAATCATAATAAATAAAAATAATAAGTTATCGCATCAAATACCGTATTCCGCTTTGACATGGTCCTTGTAAGCTGTGCAGCAACACCAAAATCCCCTGCTCAAGAAATCTAGAGTTAAAATATAATTGAGCAAAAACTCTAGAAATGAAAATGTAAATTGTATTTCCGAAAAACTGATTACAAACAAAAAGGATTCAAGCCATCGATCACGTATTTGCACACTGAAAAAAAAATATGTTCAATTCGAACACACTTTTTTGGATATTGGGGCAATCAACTGTTACCAGGAGGTAACTATTTTAGAGATCCTAATGGTAATGTCATGAAAATTGAGTTTGAGGAATCTCTTTTGCAGAGATGTTTGTTTGAGGAAAATATTGAGATCACCAATCTTTATAAGTTGTCTCTTCCTCTTTCTCTTGTCACTGTTTGTTTTGGGTGACCGATTCTTTCGGTTAAGAATCTTCAGTACACAAAGGGAAGAGATAGAATATCCCATCTCAAGCATTTTCCGTTGTCATGAAGTTGCAGTAATCATTATTTTGAATGGAAATTGTCTAACATGCAATCGTTTTTTCATATCATACTAGATTACAAGTGGTAGATTATAACAATTCAGAGTAGTTGTTCTAATAGAACATTTCAATCACAAAGTAAAACATCATAAATACTTGCTGGCTAAGCATTCAAGGCAAAAAATTATTACACAAATTTAATGAATGAATTTGACATTTATTTGAGAGGGGAGGGTAAGAACGAAATAATCAACTCCTCTAAGGCATATTGCTATTATAGTTCTCATTTGCAAAGAAACAATATGAGAATCATCATATAACTTTTGTACTCACCTAGCTTGACATCCCCTTGCTCAGTTAATAAGATATTCCCACCTTTGATGTCTCTATGGACTTTAAAAATTGAGTGTAGATAATCAAGACCCTACACATAATTAGGTAAACTATTAGGGGCTAAACTAAACAAAAGTAACCCAGCAGAAAACTTGGTTCAAACAAATCTACTGAAGTACTTTGCTCTCTAAATTCTATCAAAATCAATTAATTATACTTAAAATTGAAAACTTGGTAGAAGTCAAACAATCAGTGCTAACGAAGCCCATTAGCTATACCTTCAGTGCTTCTCTACAGATATATGCTATTTGACCCTCATCCAGTGACTCGTCAGTCACACCCATTAAATCAGCAACACTACCACCACCACAGTATTCCATCACTATCTGCCAAAAACTTAATCAGAATTCAGAAAACACATTTTAACAGGCAAAATCAAACTCGTTACTAGAATCAAGCAAATTTGAACAAAAGCATAGAGAAAGACAATTGATAAGAATTAGAAATTAAGAAGGGGGTCCTAGTGAAAGAACCAAGAGCAAACAAAAGCCAAAAGAACAATCTTGCCAATCTCTCTTCATTTTTGTCAGAGGCATCCGTCTAGAGTAAAAATTAGCCAATCACCACCACAACCCCAAGGAAGCCCAAACAAACAAAAATATGTCACCATTAAACCAAAGTCACAAAAATACTCTAAATATAAAGAGTTTCACAAAGTTAGTGTTACATGAACAACAAGCTAAGGTACTCTTACCCAAAGATACTCTTCTCCTTGATAGCTTCCAAGATAACGGACAACATTAGGATGATTACATTGTTGTAACATTTCAATCTCACCACGGATTTCCTCATACCCCTCCTCCTTAATAACCATCAAAAAAGTCATTCTCAACAGTTCAAACTTAGTCCAATAAAAACACCATAACACAGACATAAAGCAACCTAAACTCACCCCTTCGGATAACGATATCACTTTGATGGCAACCATCTCCGAGGTTTTCAAATCCCTTGCTTTGTAAACAGCTCCATAGGACCCCTTCCCTGCATTCCATCATCCCCAACACAAACACCACAATAATTCGTAATGCGAGAAAAGCATAACAAGAATGAAAAATTAAAAGAATGGACTCTGCAAAGTAAGAAATGAATGAAAATTGAACGAATGAACTCGACTGGCTCTACCAAGTTCATTGAGCAATTCGTATTTAATCGTAGGGTCCTCTCTGGTAATACTTTCAGGAATCGAACTCGTCGAAACCTTCGTCGTTATCGAGTGATGCCGTCCCTCATCGTTCTGCGAAGATCCACTTCCCTTTCTCTGCTTTCCGAATCCAAAATCTCCCATCCCCTGCATGCTCGCCACCGCTCTCTCCATCGTCGAACCGACACCGCCGCTGCCGCCGGAGGACCGTCGTACAACTGTTCCGCTTACCGACTCTCTCTCGCCAGACTTCACCGTCGAACGAACGACGAATGTCGAGAATCCGCCGCTACCGTCGTCCTCATCGCCGTCGTCTTCCCGTTCGCCGAATCTATTCAAAGGACTCGCCTGAGACGAACTCCGAGACTTCCACGGCGGCGAAGCCAAGCTGGAAGAAGGGCGATCACTGTGCCGTCTACGGTCGCTCTTCACGATCACGGTGCCGAAGTCGCCAGCGTCGTCGTCATCGTCATCGTCGTCATCGTAGTCCAGCGGCGCTCCGCCACCAAAGTCCTTGGGGAGGCGCTTGAGAAGCGGAGGGAGAGAGGAGTATTCGTCGTCGTCGTCGTCTTCGCGGCCGTTGTCTTTGTACACCATGGTCGCGTAAGGATCGTCATGCGGCTGCGCGCCGCCGGATTTCCGCCGGCGGTTAGTCTCTACGCCGTCGTCGTCATCGCCTTCATCGTCGTGAACCACGAAGGTTGAGTATATGTCGGGTTTAGAATGGGATTTTCGCATTCCCGACCGGAAAGAGCTCCGATCCATTTTTCCACTCCGAGCAGGTATACCAGAGTGAAAAAAGAATCAATCCTTTTCACTCAACTTGCCGTGTCACCGCTGACGGAGAATGCCTACGATGTTTACTGGCCTTTTGTTGGGCCTGCTCTATTTGGGCTCTATCTCTTTAATTTTTACTTACTGCAACTCCATTTCTCTTTTTCATTCATGCACCTATTACGGAAAAAAATTTGAATTGTGCCTTTACATCGTAAATATTGTAATTCTAATATGTAATATAATGAGAAACAGTTTACATTGGTTGTTTCGTAATATTTTTAAATTGTTTAATCCATTATAAATCAATTCACCCAAAACTTAAAAAATTAAGTCTTATATTTTAGATTATATAGTCCTGAAAAAAGGCTTCTAAATTGTATATTTAATAATTATAATCCGATAATTTAAAAAATACTTTTAAATTGTATATTTAATAATTATTATTTTATTTATGATGTTCTTATAATATGAAATATATAATTTATAATATATTTTTAAATTGTACGATTTAGAATACATTTTGATCCTTTTATTATACTTTATTTTGAACATATGATTAGATGATGTAAAATTTTTGACAATGTTTTGTTGTGACCGTCAACTCCATGTTATGATTTTGTTTTAGAAATTTGTCATGGTATAAATTTGGAAACTTGTAAAACAAAATGATTTTGGCTTATTTCTGAATTGTGTGTTTTGTGTTGTATGTTTTGGCTTCTTTCACTTTTGAAATATACAAATTTGAGTTTTTATTTTCTTATTGTGTGTTCCATCTAACTAAGAGGCTTGTCTTCACACATATGAACATTGAGGTAAAGAAAAAAAAAATCATTAGCATGGATTGATTCCTCTTACAAGTAAACCAAATTGGAAAATCAAATTGAAAAGAAAAATTTTGGCAATTGAAGCTTAACATAAACTTCTCAATAAGTCAATCTCGAAGCATGTTATGGATTCATAATTAAGTAAAAATTATAATTTTGAATTACATTATTTGAAATTCTTCTAATGGATGTTTATTCTAGATTGTGCAATCCATAATTTAATTTATTGTAACTATGAATATACAATTTGAAAACAAATTTCTTATTCACAGGTTCAAAACAACAACGTAGTTTTTCATTAACAATATAACACATAAATTCACAAAGCCTGAATAGTTATACAACCAACACATAGACATACACAATAATTCAAAACATGAACAGTCATACAATAGTATTAGATCATTAACATAAAAGCCTAGAAAGGTTAGCTCTCCTTACCTCTTTTTCAGACTTCATTTCTTACTTAGAAGTTGTTCCCAAAAACATTCCAGAACCTCTACTCTTCTTGCAATTCAAATTTCTTCCTAATTCTTTCATTCTCTCCCTTTCTCTCTTTCTCTCTTATTTTTCTTCTTCTTGTGCAGAATACACCTCCTCTCCTTGACTATTTATAGGCCAAAAAATTTTACTATTTAATAATTTTTTAATATTATTTATTTTTTTAATATTCTTTTAATATTTTTTATTATATTAATATTTTAATCACCACTTAAACATATATATGATCCTTCATAACTCATTACAATGTAGGAGAGCTTATCCATTTACACTATTCAATTTTTTATTTTTTTTACAAAACCCTTCTATAAATTGTTTAAATAGGTCTTCAAAAATTTGAATTCATCCTTTTAATTATTTATCATATATTTTTATTTTACTTACCATAATTTTCTTATTAATCATATTTTCTGCCCATAAAAATATTACTACTAATAATAATACTAAGAGAGAAGTTATTTATTATGGTGAATATTTTTTATGGGCCTTATATGATTCATGTAGTTTTCATCATCTATTATATTGTTTTGTACTTTTGAATTTTACTTAGTTTATTTGGACAGTGGTAACATATTCATAAGTGTCATGGAGAGTTGAGGATGAGGATAGAGTTATAAAAAAACTTCACTCCAAAACATCTCATAGACTCTTAAAGATGTTTAAAGAAGCTCGAAGGAAAGGTAAGAAGCCTGATTGGATTAGAGATTCAATTTGAAACAGTTTGTTGGAGAATTGGAACATGCCTACATATCGAGAAAAATGTGATATATAGCTTAGAAGAACTGTGCATTTGAAAAAGGTGGGAGTTTGCATATCGGGGAATCTATCAGTGTGCATGACCATGATTTTTGTTTGGTATGATATCTTTATATATTTTCTATTCATTTATGGAGTAATAACAATGTTTACTTTATAAATATTTTTGTTTCCAAACACAAGACCTTGGTGGTTGAGTTCATGTTGATGAAATCTTTCAACAAAAACGTATGCGAAAGGCTATAAAGGATTTTTTCAATGAATGATATAGGCGAACACATATTAGTTTCTACTAAGTTTGTTATTGTTTTACACTTAATTATTTATTATTTTAACGCAAACACTTCTTATTTGAACAGAAATAATTTCGAATCAGATTTTCTGAAGCATTATTTGAGACTTCAACTATTGGTGTCTCATGATGATTATGTTGACATTTACTTGCAACAAGCATAAGCATCTTATAATCAACAAGTAAATCCAAAGGAGATTACTCAACTAAGAATGAGACTAGTGTTAAGATATGCCAAATATTCTATTAAAGGATATTAGGCAATAAAATATTATGTTAGTTATATTTTAGATATTATTATTATTTGTGTAGATTTGTGCATATGTTTTTCCTTTAATAGATGAAGGATTATAGGATCCTTGTATGTATATATATGGTACTCTATTTCTTGAAATAAAACATCAGAATTATTCTTTAAACTTTAATATGGTATCAGAGCCAAACACTGATATCCTCTACAATATAGGAATTAATGTCTCTCTTTTTGAATATTTCTGATGGTTTCTTCCGAAAAAAATCATTCGGAGAAACATGATTTTAGAACTTCCGCTGCTACCCATATGCATGAATCGCTCACCCCTGAACGGCTTGATGGCACCAACTATGTTGAGTGGTCATTGAACGCACAAAACAAGATCAGGGGTAGAAAACGTTGGGGTTACATCTCTGGGACAAAGGCTGCTCCAGAGAACAAGAACTCTGATGAATATGAAGCATGGGAAGATGAAAACTGCCTAGTCAAGTCTTGGCTTCTGGACTCCATGACGAAAGAAATCAGATCCCTCTTTATTCGCTTAGCTACGACAAAGGATATTTGGGACACTGTGCAACAAACATACTCAGTCAATCAGGATGCATCCCGATCATATCAATTATATCGTGAGGTAATCTCTACTCAACAAAATGGAGGATCTGTTATTACATATTTTGGAAAATTACAAAAATTATGGCTAGAGTATGATATTATCACGAATTGTACCATGGAATGTCCAAAGATGTTGAGAAATATAACAACATGATTAATTCTCAACGAGTTTATGTTTTTTTGGCTGGCTTGGATACACATTTGGATGCTGTTTGTGGTCGTATCCTTGCTACCATTCCCCTTCCAAATGTTCAATCTGTTTATGCAACGGTTTGTGCCGAGGCAAACCGCCAAACGGCTATGCTTGATAGTGAGTCTACTATGGGGACTTCCTTTGTTGTTAAAAAGTTTCCTAAGAAAGGAATTCACAAGTGTGCCCACTGCAATGGGGATAATCATGTCATGGAGACATGTTTTAAACTCCATGGTTATCCAGATTGGCATAAAAAAGGACAAACTACTCCCAATACCAAAGTAGAAGCCACTTCCAAGAGCCATATTTCTACTGCTGCCGGATTTGTGACCAAGTCAGGTATATCTAACTCTGCTACTAATCTTTCTGCTATTACTAGCAATAGTGATTGAATAATTGATTCAGGTGCTACTGATCATATGACCTGTGATCCTCATATATTTACTACTTTTTCCCCTAATTGTTCTAAGACTGTTATTATTAATGCCAATGGGGTCTCATCTCCTATTGAAGGTGTCGGTACTATATCTCTCTCACCCTCCTTATTAATTCCAGATGTTTTATTTGTTCCTACATTGAACTGTAATCTTCTTTCTGTCAGCAAGTTAACCAAATCACATTCTGGTGTTGCCTCATTTTACCCAACCCATTGTATTTTTCAGAACATTCATTCCAAGGAGAAGATTGGCATTGGGAGAGAAAGGGAAGGACTATATTATCTTGAAAAAGTCTCACATCAAGAAACCCATAAAGGAGCATTGGCTTGTCTTGCGAATGAACACACACACGATAAAAACAAAAAGGAGATCTGGTTATGGCATAGACGCTTAGGACATCCCTCTTTTAGTTATCTAAAAAAATTATTTCCATCATTATTTCATAAATGCAATATTTCTGATTTTTTTTGTGAAACTTGTGTAATGGCAAAAAGTCATCGTACTGTGTTTCCTTTAAGCAATAAACGAACTGATTTTCCTTTTTCATTAATTCACACAGATGTTTGGGGCCCTGCCCCACAATCTACTCATAATGGAAAAAATGGTTTATCAGTTTTGTTGATGATTGTACTCGGGTAACTTGGGTGTATTTGTTTAAACATAAAAGTGAAGTGTGTGATGTGTTTCGTTCCTTTCATCATATGATCGTTACACAGTTTAACACACATATTAAAGTCATTCGATCAGACAATGGAGGGGAATATTTTAAAACTGAATTAATAGAGTTCATGAACTCTAAAGGCATCTTGCATCAAACTACATGTCCTTATTCACCACAACAAAATGGCGTGGCTGAAAGGAAAAGTAGACATATATTAGAGGTGACTAGATCACTTTTGATAGATGGTAATGTCCCCATCTCATTTATGGGGTGAGGCTGTGAGCTCTGCCGTTTATTTAATTAATCGAACCCCTTCTGGTGTGCTTAACTTTCAAACGCCTTTTGATGTGTTGTCTAATCATTGTATCCTTCCTCCCATAGTTTATTTACCCCCTCATGTGTTTGGATGTGTTATATATGTTCACTTACACCCACATCAACGTACAAAGCTTGAAGAACGAGCTATCAAATGTGTTTTTGTTGGGTATGGATCAACTCAAAAAGGTTATCGTGCTTACCATCCACCATCAAAGAAATTTTATATCTCTATGGATGTGACATTTAATGAGCATGAATGTTTTTATGTTGATTCTCCACTTCAGGGAGGCCATGCAAGTGAAGTGCATAATCATGATGTTAGTATGTTCGATATCTGCGATATAAAATTATATTGTGAAGATAAATTATCGTGTGAGGATCATTCTGCAGGAAGCAAGTCAATCCAAAATATGGACACTTCTTTTCTGGATAATACAGTGTCTTCTGATCATAACCAATTGGCTCAATCTTCTCCACAGGTTCAACTTGACTCTTCAGAGGTACCTTCTGATCCTATCTCTGATAATACTAATTTAGATGGAATTGATTCTCTGCCTGAAACCACCAGCATACCAAACACTGAGTCTACTACTGTTCAATATAATCTTCCACCTCGTTCTAACCGTGGTCAACCTCCAGCTAAATATGAACCAGACCTCCAAGCCAAAGTTAAATATCTCATTAGTAAATATGTGTCATCTCACAGGTTATCTCAATCATATGCATCATTTGTATGTCAATTATCTTCAGTTTCTATTCCTAGTAATGTACAAGAAGCTTTGGCAGATCCTAGATGGACCGAAGCAATGGTTGAGGAGATGGCGGCTTTAGAAAAAAATAACACTTGGGATCTTGTGTCCTTACCAAGAGGGAAGAAAACTGTGGGTTGCAAATGGGTCTTTACAATTAAGCATAAAGCTGATGGAACTATTGAAAGGTATAAAGCACGACTTGTGGCCAAAGGTTACACTCAATCTTATGGTGTAGATTATCAAGAGACGTTCGCACCGGTAGCCAAGCTCAATACTGTGAGAATACTTTTATCGCTAGCTGCAAACCAAGATTGGCCTCTTCTACAATTTGATGTGAAAAATGCTTTCTTACATGGAGAAATTTCAGAAGAAATTTATATGGATTCTCCACCAGGCATGACAGATTCAAATGGAATGAAGGTTTGCAAATTAAAGAAGGCTCTATATGGATTAAAACAATCCCCAAGAGCATGGTTTGGAAGGTTTACCAAGTCTATGAAGGCTTTTGGCTATAGAGCAATTAACTCTGATCACACATTATTTTTTAAGAGAAGACAAGGAAAGATTACAACTTTGATTATATATGTAGATGACATGATTGTTACCGAAAATGACCAAGATGAGATTTCTAGTTTACAACAATACCTTGCATATGAATTTGAGATGAAACAACTTGGAAACCTCAAATATTTTTTGGGTATTGAGGTAGCTAGATCAAAACATGGTATTTTTCTATGCCAAAGAAAATATACTATTGATTTATTATCAGAAACTGGGCTGCTTGGGAGTAAACCAGCTGATACACCAATTGAACAAAATCATAAACTCTTTCAATGCTCAAATTCAGCAAGCATAGACAGAGGAAGATACCAAAGGCTGGTAGGAAAGTTGATTTATTTGTGCCATACACGTCCAGATATCACCTATGCAGTGAATGCTGTTAGTCAATTTATGCATGACCCACGAAAGCTTCATATGGATGCTGTTGAAAGAATTTTGAGATATTTGAAGTCTGCTCCTGGAAAAGGAATTTTGTTCTCAAATAATGGAAACTTAAAGGTAGAAGGGTACACTGATGCAGATTGGGCAGGTTCAAAAGATGATAGAAGATCTACCTCTGGATACTTTACTTTTGTAGGAGGGAATCTTGTAACTTGGAGGAGTAAAAAACAACCTGTAGTAGCAAGATCTAGTGCTGAAGCAGAATTCAGAGGCATGGCACTAGATGTATGTGAACTTTTGTGGATTAAAAATGTGCTATCAGATTTGGGATTTAAACCAAATGAAGCCGTGAGTTTGTACTGTGACAATACTTCGGCTATTGCAATTGCTCATAATCCTATTCAACATGATAGAACAAAGCATGTGGAGATTGATAGACATTTTCATCAAAGAGAAGATTGAAGCTGGAATAATTTCCTTTCCTTTTGTAAGATCAGAGTTACAGTTGGCTGATGTTCTCACCAAAGGAGTGTCAAGAAGATTGTTTGATGAGTCTCTATTCAAGTTGGGAATATGTGATATCCATGCACCAACTTGAGTGGGGGTGTTAAGATATGTCAAATATTCTATTAAAGGATATTAGGCAATTAAATATTATGTTAGTTATATATTTTAGATATTATTATTATTTGTGCAGATTTGTGCATATGTTTTTCCTTTAATAGATGAAGGATTATAGGATCCTTGTATGTATATATATGCTATCTATTCCTTGAAATAAAACATGAGAATTATTCTTTAAACTTTAATAACTAGCAATTAGTAAGGAGTAAATTCGTTAAATGAATTCTCAATTTCAAATGAAATTTGAAACGATATAGAGTTTTATTGATGTGATCATCCAATATCTTTCGGCTCTAGCAACAATAACTACACAAAATATTTTCCAAAAACCAAATCAACAACTACAACAAAATGATGAAGAACCCCTAGTCCACCTTATCCTAGTTGTGATTAATGTGTTAGGGAGAACATTGGACTTTATTAATGTTGGGAAATGTTGCTTAGATACTATCACATGATTAGATATTTTTGTATTCAAATACTTTGGAATTTTGACGTAGTTAAACTTAGATATGAATATTGTATGTTTAAATTATTTGTTTATCGACTTTTTATATATTATAAATTCTTTGTAATGATCAATTTCAATATCCAAGAAGTATAATGTATTTATTTTTTGCTAAATTTTATTTTCTTTTGATCTTTTTTAAATTTATGATTATCGAAAATTTAGCCAAGACCGAGCAAGTACATCGGGAAGCTTGAGAACAAAAAGGCATCGTTGAGACCCAGAAAGGTATAACAACCTAAAAATTTGCAATACTGACACGTCAATCTATAATGCATAACTTTATTTGGCATGTATAAATCCTTAGTAATAATAATGTTGGGAGAGTTATTTCTTTTTCTTCCCAAAACAAAAATGGCAAGCCAACCTCAGAATTCAGACCTTACATTCCCACCAGCAGATGTTGCTGGAGAACTTCATCCTGAAATAAACACAAACGTTCAGATTGATCCTACATCTTCTGAGGTTGCAGCCTACAAGGAAAACAAGGTACATTTTCATATAATGATCTTGTTTTTTAAGAATTATATTTTCATTGACTTTTAATTGATTTCAGGCACAAAATGAGGCCAAACAAGAGAAACATGAAAGAGAAAAGAAGGATGCATTGCAAACAATAAAATCAGCAATTATAATTTCAGGTATAGTTGTGGCTTTGGCAGGAGCTGCATTTGCTATAGCCAAGAAATTAAGAGAGAAATGACCCCACCTTTCTTTCTCAAGAGATATATATAGAAGATTTATCAGTTTTAATTAGGATTTATTTTTTTCCTTTTTTTATATATGAATTAGTTCTTATCATTTTTCTGATTTTTGGGTTCAAATAAGTCACTCACCCTATAATCCTACTCATAACATGATATCACATATATGTTTTTTTTTTCTCAATGTACTAAGTTCAAGTTATAAAAGTTTACATTATTTTTCTATTTCTTATTCTTCCTTTCTTTTCGTTATGGTCACCCATCATGTGATTTGAGTAAATGTAGTATTGAATCATCAAATTTGTCCTACACTACAATTTATTACAATTTGATGGATTTAGTTAAAATTTTAACTTGTGACTCAGTTTTGTTTCATCCTATTTAACCTGCTAAATTAGTATATCGGAATGAACTAATATATCTTTTTTTAATTAAAAACTAAAATAAAAAATTTAAGAGATTAATTTTTTATATTATATTACTTTAATAATATAAATATTTAGTAGTATTATAATTTAAATTAGGGTTAAATACATTTTTTTCTTAACTTTATTAGTCTCTTTTCAAAATTTTAGACTAACTTAATCTTTTATCTTTAAAACTACATAAATTTAGTTATTTTAATCAGATTTCATCAAATGTATTTAATATTTCAAACGCGTTTTTTTAACTATCGTAGAAGAAAAAATTTATTAAATAATAATAAATCATTCAAATGTAACTAACATTGAAGAAAAAATATGTTAAACAATATAAATAACTCTAAATAACTCAAACACTATCATTAAATGGGTTTGAAAAATTAAATATACTTAACAAAATTTGATTAAAATGACTAAATTCATACAATTTTAAAAACTATGAACTAAATCAGTCCAAAATTTAAAAACAAAAACTAATTTCAATTTTCACTTAAAATTAAGAAGTCAAAAAGATATTTAACACTTTAAGTTATTAACACTTATAAATTAAGTTTGAATTATTAATTATAATATAATTATTTATCACACCGCCACTAAAACACAAGAGATCGTAACATAAAAGTGTCACATATATGTACAACTTAAATATGAAAATATTTGACATTAACTACACAATTTTAGTAATTATTTGAATGAGATTTATGTTATTGTAGTCTATACTTAAATTTTTTAACAATATATCAACATATATTATATTTTTAGTGTAGGTAAAAGTAATTTTTAATAACAAATATTTCGTCACATACTGTAACACATGACTTGTATGTAAAAAATGGATGCTTGTGAAACCCAAAAATTAGTCTCAATAAATATACCATTAAGTATTTCCATCCAGAGTGAATAATTTGAATTTATAAGCTATTAAGAGTAAATGAGCATAGTTATATAGAATTATCAATGTGGTGAAAGAGTTCTGAGGGTGCCTAAACGATTACTTAAGGACATTAATTATTAGCATTATTGCTAGCACAAAGGCACTATAAGTATTCCTTCACCTCACAATAAACTTGGTATAAAATTTGTGCATTCAGATGAAAGATTATACCAATTATATCAATTTTTGATATAATTATACTAAAATAAATTGTTCTTTTAACAACATTTTTTATATATTTTAATAAATGTATTAATATAATATTTATATAAATAATAAATTTGATATTAATTAAAAAATAATAATAATAATATTTTATTTTAAAAAAATAAAAAAAAAATTGAATAAAAATACAAGAACTAAAATGAATATAAGATAAGAATAATTAATATTGACATGTAACATTGTTCTAATATAATTATGATAGTATTACATATCATATAATAGGCCTAATACATAAATAGTAAAAAAAATTACAAAATAAAAAAAAATATAAATTGATACATATATTTCTTTAACATTATTTGTAAATATTGATAAAAAAATTTGACATCCCAAATTATATATGATGATATAATATAGAATAGAACACAAAAAGATAAAAGAGAGTAGTCAAGATGATGTCAGTATAGGTTTATGATTTTATAGTCATCCAAAATGCATTCTAAACTTAAACTTTACATAATTCAAAGTATTTCAAAATAAGGGATTACTTAAAAAGTTCCAAAAGATCAACAAATATTAAGCTGACCTACAATAAAGTGCTTCAAAAGAAAACAAATATAAGATAGTATTCCTAAGAACTAGGTGCAGTGTCTTCTTCTTCCAAGGCTTGCTCTAAAGGAACATCTTCTACTGCTGCTCACATCCAGTTTGGATGATCATTGCAAAAGAGATAAAACCAACATACAAAACAAACAGCAAACACCCAAGGGTAAGCTAGATTCTCAAAGGCATACATACTAATACAATTTTTAAATCTAACATATACAATCAGAATTAGTCATACAAGTACTTAGCACATTGCAATAGACCACACTAAATAAGACTCGTCCGGACCTAGAATGAACATCAAACTATGGCGGGTTATGCACTTGTGGTGGCCTCTACTGCTTTGCAAAGCCATTGCCATGGGTTGAACCCTACCACACACACAAGTGTAAGTTCGTTATCACTCGCCCTGGGTCATACTAGAAGCACCCAAGACTAGGACTTCCTACTACTCTCACCACATGACAAATTCTTCTCTAAGTGAGATTGAATGAGTCATTAGAGTGTTAGGATAACCCCTAAGACTGAGCTTACCTATGTTCATTCCAAACACTACTGAAATCTCACCAAGAGATCCACTTAACTTTCCGAATTACATCATATGGAACTCAATAATTCTTCAAAATAATCTCAAAAGCATTCAATTTATCATATTTCACTTTTACATTGCATACATATATATATATATATATATATATATATATATAAAATATTTCTATACTTTAAAAGATCACAAACAACCCAACAAGTCATCAAAATCGCATAAAACCATTCAATATACATTAACAAAAATTAATAGGTCTAGAAGAACCACTAAACAACACAAAACCTAGTGAACTCATGCTTAGACAAAGAAAATGACTTTGAAACCCTCACCAATGAATCCGGAAGGGTCAAAAACCCCTCAAAACGACCTAAAGAATGTCCAAAACGGACTTCTGGAACCCCCAGAACGTAAAAAACACTCAATCTGTCGCAGAAAATTCACTCAGCGCACACCCGGTGGTGCACTGTGCGAATTTTTCCTGACAGAAACCCCTCGCAGAGCGCACAGAGTGCGCTATGCGACTCTGCATGATTTGCAACACCCTAAAACCTGCATAATGAGGCAATTCTACCCTCCCATACCAATTCTAACCACTTTGATGAACTTTTAGCACTCTTAACTTGATCTATATGATGAATCTAACTTGTCTAAGTGTTTATCACTCATCCTAACCTCAATTACTAGTAGTTGTGCGTCAGATTAGAGTCAAAAACTTCAATTTTAGTTACTAAAAGACTCAATTTCGAATTTACCAATTTGAAAGTGTTTCATACCACTTTGATGCTGCTAATAGGTCACATTTGACTTAACTAAAAGACTACAATTTCCTAGGCCAGACTCTAACCCCTAATTTTAAAAATCACCATTCTAGTTCCCTAACTTTGACTCCCCCATTACCATTAACTTGACTGTTTTACTAATAAACTATATAACTTGAACTTATACTCTTACCACTAAATTCCAACAATCAAATACACACTCCTATTAGTTCCTATCTCATACATGCATCAGCACAGAACTCACAGACCAGAAAAATACTCTTGGTTCTAAATTAACACCTTCGTATAGCAATTATCAATCACAACAGTTCACAGCAAATCTCTCAGACAAACAGTCATATTTATAAACACACATTTAGTTCATGCACATTTCCTTCTATACAAAAGCAAAGAATCTAGCTTCCCTTACCTCTAGAGTGAACGGTCCAACCCAAGGAAGATGCACAATGTCCTGTTCTTAGGAAAGAAATCTAAAGGCACCTATATTTCACCAAATGGTGATAGGAATTAGTCTCTAGAATTAGATTATGGTTAAGATTTGAAGTAAAAATCACAAGTGAGCCACATGCAGCAGAACTTGCTACATGATCAAGGTTCAAAAAGAGAAAAGTTGCTTACCCTATGAAATCGCAAATGCAATCAGTGAAAATTTGAGCCCTTGATGTAAAGATCACCTAGACGTTTGCAGAATGGAAATCCAGTGACTCAATGGAGGGGAAATCTAGAGAGAAGAATGAGATTTGGAGAGGGTAAGGTTAGAGAGATGTTTAAAGAAGAGAAAATGAAATATACGTTTCTGAAAATGCCTTCATAAACTGTTTGTAAGTTTTATTTATTTATTTTTTTTCTAAAACTTAAATTTTATTATTTTTACTATAATTAAAAATTGCATTTTTAATTTAAAGATTATTACATGAAAAAATAAATTAAATTAATTCAGAAATTAGAATTTGATTGAAAAAATAAATAAAAATTAAGACCTACTTACAACTATTCAGAATGAGAAAGTAAGCAAACAATATAATAAATAAAAGAATGACAGAAAAGTTTCTTCTAATCATATTGCATAAGCTTCAGTGCGTTTTACCATCCTCATTGGCATGTACCTCCCCACATTCAATTATATCAAGTAATACAATAATATAATCCAATCATATCAAAGAATATAATAAAACTTAAATAATATATCAATATCTAAGCAAATATTATAACATACTCTAAATTAGTTGTAATTTCATGATTTTATTAATCACTGACACATATCTTCGTAATAACAAATTTAATAATGAACATTCCGGAAACAATGATATATTTTATTTATTTTTAACACGTATCTGACTAATCCGAAGAGTCTATAATTTATAAAGTGTATTCACTCAATTTCTTGCACATATATACTTTTTTATACACATATATTTTGAAAAATGATATATTAGCATCAAAATTTAACACTTGACATAGCTGATGTGACAATTTTTAAATCGACTTATAATATTTTTTCGAGCTGCTAACTTGGAAAATGTTACATTGAAAAACACAAATTAGAAAAATTGAATAGTGCGAGTTCTTTCATTTTTTTTTTATGATTTGAGATCGGAAAATCTAGTTTATGCTGAGCTTGCTTTTTATTTTACTTGTTTTATTGAGATCTATTATTTTTATGTTTTTCCATTGTTGTTTTTCTTCATTGAAACTGGTCATTTTCATGTTTCCTTATTATTTTATTATGTCTTCAATTAGATGAAGTAGAGGAAAACACCTAAGAATCTATATGTAAATTTTGAAACATATTTTGCAAGTCTACCATTATCACTTATTTAATCAGTATTTTTGTCTGTCAGGACTGTTTGTGGTGACAATTTGGTAGCCATTACGGTGTGTTGGTTAAATAAAGTGACTGTTTTGGAAAACCAAACATGAAACATATGTGGGTAGCAATAAACAAATAAGTGGTCAGCAATGTATGAGTTTTGATACATGTTTATGAAACTTAGGTCCAATCAAGATTTTATGAACAATCAATAGGTTGTACTTCATATCTACCACTAGGGTTGGACAAATTATACTAAACTATAACTAACTATATTATTCTAAACTAAAACAAACTGAACTATTTAAAATAACAATTGAACTGTATTATTTTACAGTTCAATTTTTAAAAACTGTACTTATACAGTTAACTAATAACTGTACTAATATTTTTAGATTTGAGAATAAAGGTGATACAAGAACAAAACGCTGCCGCATGAACGTGATATAAGAGCACTGAGAGATTTCCTGGAACCTCTTATATAAATATCTCATTATCATAATCATTCTGCATTTGTCGACAAAATGGCAATTAAGAGAGTTAATTCAGCAATTTACTTCTTACTTTTTCTCCACTTTCTCCTTCCCTTTGCCTCATGCAGTAACAGGAAGTAGGTCTTTCATTTTTCATCTACTATCCTTCTCACTTTTTTTTTCTTTTACTCTCTGTCTTCTGCTTTTCCATGTCGATTATGTGAAACGATCTTTTTCGCCTTCACATAGGTTTACATAGTTGAGTTGTTCGGAGATCTCAGCAATAGTGATAAAACAGATGAATTTGAGAATGTCCATCATGCTTTTTTGCTTTCCTTTAAAGAAACTGAGGAGGAAGCACGAGTTTCCCTTCTATATAGTTACAAACACAGTATCAATGGTTTTGCAGCATTGCTTACTCCAACAGAAGCCAATGAGCTCTCAGGTAAAACTAGATCATTCTTCAGTTTTGGTTTTAACTTTTTTTAGTTCTTTTTCATTATCTCTATGTCTAACTTTGGAAAGAAAACATGGACAGAAATGGAGGGAGTGGTTTCTGTGCAGTAAAAGTTTTAAACAAAACTAAAATACAATGCATAGTTTAAAACAGTTAACTGAACTCTTAAATTAAAAAGTTTGGTTTTCTTAAACTGAACTAAAAAAATAGTGTAATTCAGTTTTTATGAAAGTAGTTCAGTTTTTATAGTATAAAATAGTATAGATTATCCATAGTTTACTATAACTAAGTTAATTATGCCCACCCCTATCTACCACGAAGGTTATCACGGTTGACAAATATGAATCCAAACTAGTTGAATCGAGTGACTATTTTGCATACAAAGGCCAAACCAGACATGAAAATTAAGTGGTTCACAATCAACAAATAAATGGAAAGTAGTTTATGACTTTCTATATAGGTTTACATCTGCAAATACGCGACACAACTGACCTAGTGACCCATATGAAAGCCTAGTTAATCCAATGTCGACTACTTCAGTTGCTTTAAGTATATAAAGTAGGGAGAGAACAAGACCCTCAAACATTTCACAAAAAGGTTCACTGCAGCAACAACCACGATCTTGGACCTCACTTCGTTTGTGATCATGTACTATTTGATTTATGGCCTTCAATAGAAACCTTTATCTGAATACCTTTTCATAGAGAGATTGAACAATATGCATGATCTTTGGGAGTGAGCAACCAAGTACATGGCTATTAAATAAAATAGGTCAAAGAGAGTAAAGAAGCCCGACACCCCAGTAAGGAGGAAAAACAAGAATGAAATCACAGAAAACACTAGAGGAGGTGAATAATGTTTTTGAAAACTTTTTGCAAAACAACATAATGGTTTATAAAAGATATAATGATGGAGATTGCTTTAAGAAGACTTCTTCAATAATAGATGACCTTCTAAATGGGCTAATGAAGCTTCTTCAAAGAGGTGGATTCCATGAACAAAGATGAAGGAAGCAGAAGCATTAAGATGAAGAGATGTTGATGTTGGGGCTTACGATTTTGGATAAATGTCACTCAAGGAGGTTAGACCAACCTTGAAGGAGAAAGGATGAAGAGGTCTAGAAAAAGACATTTCATAGGTGACAACTCAATAAGAGAAGTCTTGCAATTTTGGTAAAATGACTTTACATTCAATCAAGTTCTAAATAAACATACAAGGTTGCCTCTCCTTTTATAAGTGAAGGAGTAGGCTAGGATTCAATGCACTTAAAAAGAACTAGAAGCTTCCTATGGCAAGGAGGGAGGAATGGGAGCCTTCCCCCTTAACTACCGTCCACATACAATGTAAGGGAACCTCCTTTGATGTTGACATCTTCCACACTCTTCTAAACCCCTCCAAGACCCATTTTAGGTGTTACTACTCTAAAAACATGTCTTAGGATGCACTAATCTTCATTTTTCAGGCACCAAGCCTTCTAAACAAGTCTAAACAAAACGTCTTGGCCAAATACAAGGCCTAAAGAAACTATTTTACATATTTACAAAAGATATTAAAGATAAAAGAAGAAGTCTAATAGGTGATCCTCCACAAAAGTAGTGTTCTTGAAACTCATTCTTCTTCTATCCTTTTGACCAGGCTTCTTGTAAGATATCCAAGATGTCCTCCAGATGGTCCTCCATCATATACTTTGTATGAGATGTTTAGACGTTGGTTTTTATATAATGCATAAATGGAGAACGTTTCAAAGAGCAAAGCAGTAAAGCATAGATTTTATACTGGTTCACTTAACCTGAGCTACATTCAGTTCTCCCTTAAGAACTCTTAAGGGGTTCCACTAATCTTTTAAAAAGATTACACGAGTTTTCCTCTCCAGGTTTACAACAAGTATTTTCACCACTCTTAGTTCACCTAGTCAACACAACTAGTCTGAGTTTAACCATTATTAGTTTACAAGTATTCTAACCACTTCTAGTCTCAACCCTAGACAACACATCTAGACTATTTAACTCAACTAAGTTAAATACCAAGTGTTTTAATTCTCTTCAAAATTTTCAACACAAACAATGTTATGAGCAAAGGTACAAATGATAACTCTCAAAGAAAGGATATAAACAATACAAAGAATTTTGTGATTTGCTAAGGTTTTTCCCTTCTAGAAAAATATTCAACTTCAGATGATATATGAACATAGTAGGCTTAGCGTTCACGAGTTCACTATCTTATTCTTTTTATCTTCACTTCAAGTTTTTTCTACATATAGTTTTTCTTGAAAGATGACCATATGAAAGAGAAGTTGGCTTCAGGAGAGCTGGTAAGCTTTAGGTGGGAAGTCATACTTTAGTCTAGTTTGTAGAGGATCAAAGCTATATCATAGCCTTTAGAAAAACCGAGCTTGTACAATGTGACAAAGCAGAAGGCTTTAAGGGAAACATTCCAATAATGTTCTTCATATCTGACAACATCTTTTTCTTGGGTGTAGTGATTCTAATAATATCTTTCTGCTTTAGTGATCTGCACAAAATATGTTACAAACGCTTGGTTTTTGTCTAAAACATATGTTACAAAATATTTTTCATTTAGACATTATTTCTTTAAGACAATACACGTTTGATGTTTTTGTTAAAATTCAAAACCTGAGTTGATTAGACAGTTTATCCTCTAAACGATCTTGTCTTCAAAAAGAAAGGCAATGCCAATGACCAAGCCACGTCTTAGTACAACTAGTACACTCCCTTAAATGCTAGCATGGACACCGTACTTAGAGAAACATGCAACATGGAACTCATCAAGCTCCTAAAACCTCGATTACTTCCCTCCAATGCCAACTCAATGAGAAAGTGTTCTTACCATCAAAGCATAGGACACACCATAGAAGAATGCTAATTTCTTAAGGATCTCATTAAAGAGTTTATATGCTTTGGTGCCTTGGCTCGGTTCGTAGGGCAACAATGGTTGAGGTAGGGGGTAATGAGGACGAGGCTATGTAGGACGAGGCAGGGGGCAAGGAGAACTCAAACAGAGTTCATTTGTAAATGTTTTAGTTCTCTTCATAATTGCAATCAACAATTACTTACAAGTCATTCAAACCATACTCTCACGGAGAGAATATGTTTACAATACAAAACAATTTAAACACTCACAAACATTTATCTCATCTCTCTCTCTTTTTCTCACCTTACATAAGTAAGCATGTAATACAATGAAGTACTAGAGGGATGTTTTACTTCGCTCTTTTCTCTCTTTCTCTCATGTGATAAGAACAAGAAAATATTACAATGAAGCTTGAGAGAATCTCTTTTGTGTTTCACTCTTTCACTCTCTCTTCTTTCTTCTAGTGGATATTCTGATGAAGCTTGAGATATTCTTCTTTTCTCGAGCTCTTCTCTTTCTTCTCCTTTTCTCTGATAGGAGTAATTTAGCATTGATAGCTCAAAGAGATTTCCTCGCTCAATGGATGATGAGATATCTTTATATCTTCATATTTTCTCTCTTCTTCTTCATCATCATCTTATTCTTTCTTCTGGTCTTCTATTTATACACCTTGAGAATATAGTCGTTGTGACGATGCTTGTCTTGGGATTTGACAATATGACCGCTTGACAAAGCTTGTCTTGAGATTTGTTCCTTTTTGGCTATTTGTGTAGGTGTCAGTCATAGGATGGTGTCTTTTATCAGAGCATATGTGCTTTTTAGAGCTTTTATCAAAAGTGATCTTAACTTATCTTTTGGCATAACTTTTGATAATTTGATCAACGTTCCTCTTTGTCTTTTTCTCAATGTTCATTCTGGCATCTATAAGATAAACATTCGTAGTGATTGTCCTGCACAAGATAGATACATATATAGCAAATATATTATTCTTTAATGTTTTTATCTTTTGTTTTAGGATTCTTGTATTTTCTTGTGTCTTGTTAGCACTTTAGTTTGAGAGTCTTTTATTTTTTACTTCTTTGAGGTTTGTTTCTACACAGGTTTTATATTATTGTTTCCTAAGGAGAGAACATTCTGTTTATGTCTTTCCCGTTACCTACTTCTGATCTGATTTCGATGTACAATTAGTTTATCAGATATCACTTTTGTTGTCTTTGAACGTTGAGCATTTAATGTCATTTAATGCTTGCTCAAAACAACAAAGTGCTTTTTGATTTTCTATCGTTAGGTAGCATTTTACAATTACGTTCTTTTCTCTAAGGGTACCAAGTGTAGATATATACTTCATCATAAGATGAGGTACTTATTAAGCTCATGACATCGTTTAGTTAAATAAACGTTTCTTTAACTTTTGTCTCTTTTTAGACAGATGGTGTTTAACTTGCTTAAGTTTTCTTTCATATTTTAATAATTATGTGTTTTAATATGTTTTGCCAGAGACATTGTCTTAACCTATTTTGTTTTCGAGAGAAGCTGAATACCTATTCCAGGTATTATAAAAATTGAGTGTTTAACTCCATCTTTCTTAGACATTTTAGTCACAACAACATTTAGCCATGTGTCTGGGTGTTTTAACCTAGATGTTTTTCTATTTCCTAAGACCTAAGTATTCTCCTAAGGTTTTTCTATGTTGAGGATTCTGGTTATGTGTTTTAGGTTTTAAATTCTAAGTCTTTTATTTTCACCCTAAGTTTTTCTGATTATTATCCTAAGTTGTTTTCTAGAGTCTTCAGTTGTTTAATCCTTTCACCTAGATGATCATCTACAACTTTTGGGTATGTTCTTTCTGGTTAGAGTTTTATCATATTGTTTCAGACCTTTTGTTTTCTACTCTATTTCTTGAGTAGTTGTAGTTTCATTTCTCTTTCTTGGCTCATGGCTTTGTGTTCTTCTATCCTAATCTAGGGTTTATAATCTCGTATTACTTCTAACTTAGAGTCGGTTTTCTAGGATGTTTTACCTTAGTGTTTGATGATTGTTTTCTACCTTAAGATTTGTCTTCTAGCTTAGGGTTTGTCTATCCTAGTGTCTAATTGAAGGTTGGTTTCTTAATTTAGGTTTGGGGTTTTTTGACTTAGTGTTTTCTTTCTTAAGGTTGCCTAGATGTTTTATCCTATTTGGTTTGCTAAGTGTTTTTCTAGTTTGTAGTTAGTTTTCCATACACGAAGACTTCTTTGTTTCATGCTATTTAGTTAAACTTCAAAACCAAGACCAAAATTTAATTAGACGAGCTTGTCTTATCCTGACACAAAGTGGGCTTAACCTTTACAAAAATGTCTTTTTGAAGAGTGATTAAGACTATTTTCACCAAACCAATGCACGTTTACTGCTGGGTTTTTCTTTTTCCATGTTCTTTGATTTCAACCTTAGTTATGAATTTAGAGTCGAGTCTTTGGATTGTTTGAAAGATTGAACATGAGATCTTCACTTTTTAGTGTTCTTTTGAAGAACCGAAAGGACCCCATAGTGGACCTTGTTTTCCAAGAAGTCGTCTTAAGCTAGGTGTTAACTCAATTAATCAAATAATTCAAGGATCTAATTTTGGGTTCTATTGTATTTGTTTGTTTCTTGCAATTTCTATTAATTGATTTGAAGTTTTGAATATGTTTTTCAATTTTTGCTTCTATATTCATTCAAAAGCATCTTGGTAGTTAATACCCAGTTTAGGATTTTAGTATAGGTAAATGTTGCATCTATTAGGTACTTACAAGAGTAGGTTACCTTGCATTTGCATCTTAATTGGACAATCTTTTTTGCATAGTAGTTGATTTTACAACTAGTTTAAAAGTTGTTGTCACGCTAACTTGATATTGATGGGTTCAATTGAAATTTCTTCCTTATGCATCTTGTCCAAATCTAAACCATATATCATGCATCAATACATTCTTTTATGGTGCAACCCAATTCTATCACCTTATGTTTGCATGCATGAATTTAATTTCTTACCTTTTCCTTTGAACTCTAAGTGCATCTTTTGTTTCATGCATTTGAAATTTTAAAATCTGCATTGTTTACATCAGCTTGCATTTCCCATGCCTTTTGAACATTGCATACATTCCTCTTCATTCTTTGCATATGTTTTCATTCATAATCTGCTTTTACGAATTAACCCATTCCATCCTCATTCAGCATGCATCCAATAGGTCCATATAGCTAGAATCATGCATTATTCATTAGGCTTTCTTTCAATTCAATTCAATTTCTTTCACCACCCTATTTTAGTTAGTTTTTTTTTACTCAGGATCAAATATACACTTTGAAAGTTTAATAAGTACTAAGTCCTTAGATTTGATATCCGAGGTTTTTCCCTATCCTACATTAGTGGGGAAACTTTGGTTTGTTGGCTTTGAGTGTAACTAAAAATCATTTTAGACAATACTCATACAATAAATCCTACTTAGATAAAATGACAACATAGTCTACCCAGTCCACCTACATGGTCGAAGACGACCACATACAACCCTATCAAACGACTAGTCTACCTATAAACACAAAGCCAACATCAACTCGGCCAAATGGTCATTTACAGTCGCAACAAGTATCCCTTCTATGATAATCAAACTTCTAAGCTTAGGGTCTTATGTACATACTTGACCCAACAAATATGATAAGTAATGCGGCCCAACAAGACCCATTCAACTTTACTAGCCTAAAGTAGTAAGAAGATATTCTAAGATATATTTGTTGGTGCAAATATTCAAATATTAATCATATATGTGACCAAATCTTGGTAATTTGATTATGTCATAATATACATCCATAAAAACTATAAATACATATAGTATTTTACCAGGAAATACACACTCTCATATTATCTCTTTTACTCAAAAGATCCAAACTCTTACACTAATTTGAGTATTGAAAAATCTTTTGTAGGTAAATATTCTCCTTTGTTCTAGTCCTCTCAGAACATATACAAAAATTCTTCAATTCATTCAGATTTACCACTTCTTTGAAGATTCACGTCCTCAATTCCGATAAAAGCATGCAGTATAACATCTTCCTACACTTCTATATTTTTAAAATTTTTTATTTTCCCTTTCCTTATTTAGATTAGTCTTTAGATTAATGTTCTTACCTGATGGTGTAATTTATAAATCTTTACAATATGTAAAAGATTATGAAAATAGTATTTTGAATTACAATAATTCAGAAGCTAACAATTTGGGCCATATATATTTCCATTTTGCATAGTCCATGATTATTTATTTTTAAGAGTTTTTTGATATTCTGAATTACTCAATTTTAATTTATTTTTTCACTTCTGGATTGGTTAATAAGTAAGTTTTTTTCCTCTCCGAATTAAATAATCTGAAACTTTATCTTTTATAGAGAAATTGTAATGCAGAAGATGTTTTGCATTTGTGGGTTTGTTGGAAGATCAAAACCTGCGGAATTATTATGTGTGTTGCTTCTTCTTGCGTTTTCGTCACACTAACATTTTCTCCAAACTCAAAATAGATAAGGAAAGACAAAGTTCCCAATTGCCTAATCTGAATTGGAAAAGATTTCAGAGAGTAAAATGAGAAATTTTAAAATAAGGAAGAGTAGGAAGAAGTTATATGGGTGCAGAAAGAAACTATTGTGACGGGAACTTTTGGGTTAGACTTCAGAGAATTATCATATTAGTTTTAAAACACTAGTTCAAGGATCTCTTTTTGCACCCCATGCTTTCCTTTTACAACCCCACAAATATTAAAACTCTATTTTGTCTTTTTAATTTAGAGTTTTTTTTAATGTACAATCTTGATACTTTTTGAACTATATAATGTAAAAGTCAAAAATCTCTTTTCATTATAAAATTTGAAAACTTTTTTCTATACAAAAGGTGAATTATAGATTTTACAATTCAAAATAGACTTTCAAATTCTAAAGTATTTTTCAAATCGCACAATCTAATACATTAGTGCAAAAACAATTTATAACGTCACACGTTTAATGTTAAACCACTGAATAACCAACGTCAAAAATGACAGATGGTAGTTTTGTAAATAAATGCAATTATTAAATGTCGTTTATATTTGTAATTCGATGTAAAATGATATAAAACGCATCGAATGTTTCAGCGTTAGACGTTAAAAGGTTGGTGAATTCAATAAAAATTTGAACGGGAAATTGAAAATTCATTCACTTTATCTTAGTGCACGAGACCCTCTTTTCTTCTCAAACTTTTCTCTAACGAAGTTTGACAACCAAGTAATCTTTCTTTCATTTGATACAAATGCATGTTAATTAACTACTTTAGGTATGATTTTCGTTTGTTTTGACGATTATTTTCGTGTTCTTGTCCTTCATAGACACATTTTGCTTTCTCTCTCACGGATGATGACACTTTATTCCGATGAACCCACCTTTTGAAGGTTAGCTTTCGTTTCCGTTTTGAAGAACTTATTTGTTGAACTTGTTTGTTGTTTTTTTTTTGAACTTGTCTGTGGTTGTTGTTTGATTGAACTTGTTCGTTGTTGTTTGATTGAACTTGTTTGTTGCTGGTTATTATTGTTTGTTGTTGATCAAAGTTCATGCTTTATAAAATACCAAAAACTGAAATTTGTTATTTTTTTTTTCAAATCTCATAGAATTGTTAAAAAGGATCACAATTAATTAAAAAAATAAAAAAAATGATTAGCCTCAAATATTGACAAAATTTGACGTTAAGGTCGTATATTGACAAAATTCGACGTTGAACGTGGAATTTTTTAAAATTGAATGTTAATTTAACGTTTCCTAATATCACATCATTTACAAATTCTTCATTTAAAAGCTAAAAAGATTCGACATACGTGATTTTTGTACTAGTGTTGCATGATCAAAAGAAGAGAAAAAACTACCTATGACATAGGAGATGACAAAGAGTAAGTGCATTTTCATCTTTTTAGAGAGGGAATTTCTTTCTGCACCACCATAATTTTCTTCTTACATCCATATCTTTTAAAATTCCAATTATAAAAGTTAATAGAAAAAGATCTTATCGATTGTATAATTCATAAATATTTAATATTATAATATGTGTAATGCAAATTTACATTGTATAATCCATGATATAAATTTGAAAATTAATTAAAAATATAAATTATATTATCAATTATACAATACATAATATAAATTTATATTTTGGATTATACAATTCATAATACAAATTTGGAAGAAAATTCGAAATATGAATTACATTTTAAATTGTATAATCCAAAATGAAAATTTTACATTTTGAAATATATAATTTATAATGTAAATTTGAAAGATAATTCAGAATATATATTATATTTTAAATTATACCATCTATAACACATATTTATATTTTAAATTGTACAATCTATAATATAAATTTGGAAAAAAATATTAGAATGCAAATTACATTCCAAATTGTATAATTTATAATACAAATTTATATTTCAAATTACAAAATTTGTAATACAAATTCATAAAATAATCTAAAATATAAATTATATTTTAAATTTTATAATCTGACATATTTCCATTTTAAATTATACAATTTGTAATATAAATTTAGAACTCAACTTACACACTTTAATTTAATAAAGAGAAACCAAGTCATTTCACATTATATTATTAGGTACAAGAAGAAATCTTCTTTTCTATACAAAATAAAAAAGAATTAAATATTTTTTACTCTTTTAATTATTACGTATTTTTGAGTTTCGCCCCTTTTTGAAATGTTTATTCATTTTCATCATCTTCTTTAAAAATATTCGAATTTTTAATCTTAAAAAAAGAACGACCTTAAATTTAATCTGACATGCATCACTTTTTTTTAACGTGTCAATCCTGACAATCTGATGATGCAAAGGTTGCCGCAACCCTCTTCTCCAAAGGTTGTAATTAACGATACAATTATTATAGATTATTTGAGGGTTAAATTAATCTATAGATTTCCGGTGTTAGTCTTATTATTAATTTCTTTTAAATGTCGAAGTGACTGAAAAATCAAGAACTAACCAAAGAAATTATTAAGTAAACTAAAATAAAAATGGATACTTTCCTAAGAATAATATAAATTGCTGTAATAACACCAACAATAGACTAAGGTAAAAAACTAAATATTATAGAAACTGATTTTATAAATAGAACAAACAATTAAAAAATATAATTATTTATATCACGAAGTAAGAACATCTTTAGCTTAAAAGAGAAATCAAAATATTTTTTTTATTTAATTATTTTTTATATTGTATATGTATCGATTGTACATACCAACCGAACCACTCCAAATCGATAGTTTAATTGGAAGAGAACCGATTTGTATTTATAAAATTAGCTGATCATCCAATAAATCTAAACAAATTAATAATCAAATTTAATATAATTAAACCGTGGTTAAGTGAATCTTAATTAGAATTTCATTGAGAATACCTATAAATAAAATATAAAAATATGGTTGTTAAAACATTTCCGAAACATTTATTATTTATTATAATATTAATTGTTTAACCTGTATAATCCAAACTTTTTTACACATAGTAGATACAATCCATTGAAATATAAAAAAGAAAAAAGAAAAAATATGAAGACTAAAAAAAACTATTTTAAATGAACATTTGCTATCCATACAGTCAAAACACTTCCAAGTGTTTTAACAACTCTTTTTTAACAATTTTTTGACAATGCATATGTGGTAATATATGGTAATTTATGATTGATTCGTTTCAAATATTTTTTTAAACATAAATTCAAACAGACCAATAAAATGATAACACGTATCCTGTTGTAAAAAAGTTGTTAAAAAATAGTTGTCAAAATATCATTGTCTTTTTCATATAGTTTCATTTAAAAGAAGAGACAGTAACATAGCTATACCTGAAATATAAAATAAGGTGGAATTACATTTACATCTAAAATAAGCTGGCAGCACCATGTTTGTGTAAACAATGTCCTGTCTTGGAAAATATTCCCTTCGAAATCCATGTTCTCTTACTGGTCAAATTTCTAATTATTAAGAGAATTAAGAAAAGGGTAAAATGGTTAAATGCAGAGAGAAAACAGAAAAATATTTATGGCGAAGGAATCATTAGATATGAGAATCAATAAATAAAAAATAAAAAAAAATTAAGGATAGCAGCAAGTTGCAGTTGTGGGACAAATAAAAGAAATGTGCTGTTTGGATATACAAAAAAAGTTGTGAAGCTTTTATGAAAGAATATGAATCTAAGAAAGAGAACCGAACCATTTACATAAATTGTTTATCTTTCTGCTCGGTTCTTATTCTTCAATCATTTGAAAGTTGCACTATGACCTGCCATTCTCATATCATTAAAGTTCTTGTTTCAAGTTTCATAAATCTACACCCACTATCTAGGAATCTTTTCTTTTTCAATTTTTTCATTAGCCTATAACCACATTACAAAGATAACCTACTCATAAACTATATAGATTAAGATACTAACTACATCTTTTTTAAACTATATGCTCGTTTCTTACTATTATTTTTCTTCTAATATTCAAAATTACACTGACGTTAACATAAATTAAAAAAAATTAATATATTTTAAAATATCAAATTGTTTCAATGGAATAGGTTCAAAGATTGATCGTTCTTTGTTGTTCTGCTTTCTTTTTTTTATCTCCAATCATCTTCAAGAATGCAATTCACTCCGTTTTAAGTATGTTTCATAAATATTTTTATCTTTTATTAGGATAGATCAAAACTTCTGACAACCAAACACATTAATTAACCATTAATGTAATATATTTTTATGCAATTAAATTTAATAATTAATTATTAATATCTACTAATATATTTGTTAATTGTCCATGAGTGACTATTAACTTTCAGTATATTTCAGATAATACACAAATCATTATCTATCAGTATATTTTAAAAGCACGGTAGAATGACAACATAAAAAAACCTAATAGAAAATTCATTAGTATATTTTGAAAATACAACAGAACGAAAATTGAAATTCCTTAAATATACCCTAATCAAAAGGAAAAAAAATGAAAACTTAAAAACTGTTTATGAAGATTCTTATGTTAATCTTATCTTAGTGAGATGAATTAAGACACAAACTTTAACCATGTGAGGTGCAAAACTCTGTATTTCCATTAAGAATGAAAAGACTGAACAATTGGGGGAAAATATCTTCAAGTTGTGTCTGGTGAATTCCACAAAATTCGTGTTATTTTCCATTTTCTGTTGCACTATGATGCAAGTGGAGAGGGTCTGGATTTTTTAAAAAATGGCATCTTATTTATTTATATTAATCCCAGGAATCAATCTTAATATTCTACTTACTAGTTGCATCAGTTTTTTTATGCATTGTGAATATAAATAAAAGCTAAATGCAGATTAGCATCAAGCCAGCATACATTTAATGAAACTACTATTCTTGTTCCTATCTTAAACAAATATATGGGTATAAGTGTACTTGAATTGTAAGAAGAAAGAAACATCTGTTCAAATTACACTCAGTAAATAATATTTTATTTCCTTGATAATATAAAGTATAAAACAAAAAGTTATACGTATTTAAAACTTTTTTTAAATATAACCAAATAATTTTTCAACTAATTCGTTAGAGAAATGGATCAAGTGTAGTCAAAGTGGGCAAAGGCTATTGGTTGTCAAACGATGAGCATGAATACATCTCAAACAAAACAAAACATGATAGGTCTTGTTTACTTAAGTGGATTCGGAGGAGAATAATTGAGAGGATTTGGAGATAAAATTTTTTGTTGTTTATTTGAATAGATTTGAAGGTAAGTGAGAGTGGATTTGGAAGTAAATTTTTTTAATCTGTCACATAAATTAAATCCTACATTAATTCTTACAAACTTTACTTCCAAATCCATTCTCACTTACCTCCAAATCTATTCAAATAAACAAAAAAAATTACCTTTAAATCCTCTCAATTACTCTTTCCCAAATTTACTAAAGTAAACAAGACCTAAATCTTTATCACTTACTGAATTATTTAATGAAAAACAAAATCAAAAGCATTTGTTCAAGATTTTAAGGGGGAAATCTTACTTTTAGCTTTAGTCAATTCTAGTGTAATACAATAGCATATGATTGATACTTGGAAGATGTGTGGTAATGGTGTTAGTTCATTCAAATGTCATGCATGCATATATATATATATATATATATATATATATATATATATATATATATATATATATATATATATATCATAGTAATATGCAAATAAAAACAAAAAAGAATAAAGGTAGATGGGGCATGGGGGTATGTGATGGGTGTTTGTCTATGACCAAATTTGTTGCATGAAAGTTGTATTGAATTTGGTTCTTTTTTAAGCAAAAAGAAAAGTGGGTTTGTTGAAGGTGGACAAAGAACAAAGCAAAGAGAAAAAGTGTGGTCATTTCACTATCATCTTCCTCATTCCTAAAGAGGGTAATTATAAGGAATCAATAAAAGAAGTTTAGGAGAGAAACAAAAGTATGTTAGTACAAACCCACACAAATACATTAACAAATGAGTCATCACAAAACTTAAAATACACATTTCTATAGGAATCTCATGAAATCCACTTTTCTAGGTTTACGTACTCATCCAATAATATACTTAAAATAAATTCATACATTTCTTCTTTTTTATCTTTATTGTATATGCACAAAAGTTAAATTATGCATTTAGATTGAGCTCAATGTTTATTTTAAAAAGAAGTAGAAACTTGTATGTAAGAAAGTAAAATCAACGTCTTTTTGTAACTTTCAATTTTATTAACAAATACACTAATGTTATGCATTGAGAAATATCTTTGTATTAGTGAATAAATTTTACATTTTTTTACGTAATAAGTATTTTATTTCTTAAATTTTTATTTTCATTAATTGATAATTTTATAACCACCTCCAGAAATTCAACTCAAATTTCTCAAATAAAGTTTCATATTCAAATTGTATAGAGAAGAAAAGCATATCTAAGATAGAAAAATTATTAAAGATGATGAATAAATGTATTCATAGAAACGTAATCATGAATTATAATACTTTTTTTTATTGGTTTCTATATTTGTAGTAATTATTCAATATTTTTTAATAATTGTTAACGTAGTAATTTTTTTTTGTTATATAAATGCTAAACTTGTTAAAAGTAATTTTCATATTAAAAATTTTTAAGATATCTTTATGTTATGTTTAGATGAGACAATTTAAGAAAGCAATTAATTTATTTAGAGAATTTGAAATTTTTTTGGGAAAATTGAAATTGAAAATATTTAAAAAGGTATTTCCAATAACTAAATTAATAGAATTTGAAATTCATCCAAAAACAAGTAGGAAATTAAAATTTCACAAGTTGTGAAATTTCAAATTGATCAAGATGAAAAAAGTTCGTAAGTCCAAAAACTCGACTCATTAACTTCCAGTTCGAATTGAATAATCTCGATATTTAGCTCGAATCGACTTAGTTCAACTATGAGTACAAACTTACTTGACTTAACCTTCTGTCAAAGTCCAAAGTCAACGTAAGTCACCTGAGTTGAAGGTTGAGTTATGTTAGTTTGTGCCGATTTGGCATAAATCAAAAATCGAGCCAACTCAGTATAAACCAAAGGTTAAGCCGATTTAGCAAAAATCAAAGGGTCGAGTTAGTTAGGGTAGAAGGAGAGCCGAGTTAGCCGGAACTGAAGGTTGACTCGAGTTAGCTAGGGTCGAAGGTCAACCGTAGCATGCTCTGGTCATAAGTTAGAGTCGAGTCGGTCTGGATTGAAGATCAAGTAGAGTTTGTCTAGACCGAAGGTCGAGTAGAGTTTGTCTGGACCGAAGGTCAAGTAGAGTTGGCCTGACTAAATGTCGAGAGCTTAATCCTAATCAAAAGTCGAGTCGAGTCAATTCTGGTAGAAGTTCAGACGAGTCAATTTTGATAGAAGTTGAGACGAGTCATTCCGAATCAAAATTAAACTAACTTAATTCAAGTTGAAAGATAAAATTGAATTTGGTTTAAAATAAAAATTAAATTTCTTTGAAAAAGAAAATTAAAATCTAAGATATTTTAATTTCTCAATCCAAACAAACTATTTAAGAAATAAAATAAAACAGTTCAATTGCAAATAATTCAAATAATACACATTTCAATTTTTTAAAATTGTTAAAATCCCTCTAAACAAATGTATATTGATTAGTATTTTTCTTGAACAATATTCCATATGGTACAAATTATATGTAGTATCTCACAAGCAACTTGAAATATTACTTTAAAGAAATAATCACCTTAAGATTTTTATAATGATGTATTTGTTTTTTAATTAATGATTAATCTTAAGAAAGCATAAAAATTTAATTATTTGAATTGTACTTATTAAATAAAAATGAAGTAAAACACACACACATATATATATATATATATATATATATATATATATATATATATCAATTCATATTACATAATCAATTAAATTAGACTCATATATGTATATTTCTCTCTCACCTAATTATTAGATTATTCGTAATTGTACTTCGAATAAAAGAGAAGTTAAGTATCTCTATACCGATATTAAGATTATATTATTTATTTCCAATATATATATATATATATATATATATATATATATTGCAATATTATTAGAAAAAGGTATTTCAGAAGTAGTGGTGGTTTTAATATAAATAGTTTCATTATAAAGGATTTTTATTATTTTAAAACACATTGTCTCTTTAAAAATTACTTTTCTGGATTTCTCTAACTTTTCTCTAAAAGTTCTTCTTCTCTATTTATCTGATTGAAGAACTGAGACCGTAGGAGTGATCCTGGCGGTGAACTCTTCAATTCAGACCAACCAGTTTCTCTCTCTGAGTAAGTTAAGTTTTGATCCCTTTTCTCTAGTCCTTTCTTTCTTTTGTTGCATGTGGTCCCACTCATTTTGCATGTAATGTTTGAGTCTTTTATAAGACTCTGACTAGTGGTACTAACGGTATACCTTGATCGTGTTTATGTTGTCTGTAGGTACAGATAGAGCTTCTTGAGTTGTGTGAGCGGAATAGGGTCTTTAAAGCGATTGGTCTTCTAAAGAGGTAAGGGAGGCTAGTGTTTTCTTTTAATTTAAGCTACAAATTGTGCTTTGGTAGTTAATATTATGTGAGTTGAATGTGTGTTTTGTCGTAGTATGCATGTTTGATTGAGTGAATTTAGTGGCATGATAATGTTTTAAAATGTGATGAATCTATTTGGAATTGATCCTGATGTTGAATTTCCGGTGGTTAAGAAGCTAGTGATGATATTTGATTGGAATTTTGAGAAAAGAATGGTTAAATTTGGTTGTAGGTCAATTTTGGTCTAAAAATTGGAAGTGTTGATAAATGAATTTGAGAAATAATGGTCTAAAAGGAGATATGGTAAGTTAATAATTGTTGTGTGATTATGTGAGACTTATTTGTGTGGTAAATTAGTAAAGAATTGGTCTAAAAGTGTGTAATAGATAGTAGATGGTGTCTTGAAATGAATTTTGGTGCATTTTAGAGGTTTTGAGTAGTGAGTTTTCAAAGTAAGTGGACTGACGTCAAGCGGAGTGTTTAAGGTCTGTTATTAGGTCATTTATGATTTGGTTAGACCCTTAAATGGCTAAGTTATGAGTTAGAAGTAGTAAATTGGAGTTATGGTTTATAGGTTGAAGTTGTAGTTGGTTTAAGTTAGAATTTCATTACAAAATGAATTTAGTTTTGATTTTAGTTGAATGGTACATGTTTAGACAGGTCAGTTGTAACTTAGAATACAAAATGGAAGTTTTAGAAGTTGATAAAAATTGTTAGAATAGGTTATGAGTGATTTATGAGTGTTAATTCTGTAGTTTTAGTGCTGTAGAATTATGCAGCAAGGCTAGGTGAGCACGAATGGATTGCTGGGCGAGTTTAGAGGAGTTTTGACAGTGAGTTCCAGAGGTTGAGCGAGTCAGCTCGTTAAACTTGGGGAGCTTGTTGTTTTTGCTTTCGCTAGGCGAGTAGGGACTTGTTGGGTGAGTCTTTGGGGTTTTTCCAATAAAGTTTAAGGGTTGGGCGAGCTTCCTCGTTGGGTTGGAGAGGCTCCCTGTTTAGACTCTAGTTGGGCTGTTGTCTGGGTTCGCTGGACTAGAGGTTTGAGTTTGTTTGGTTGTTTTTGCTTTCTATTTCTCATTTGTATTTGGATTTATTTGGTGAAATAATTATTTAATACTCTATGACGTGATGGAAAGGAGTGATGGCCTGTGAATGATGGTTATAAGAAGTTCAAGGAGAATTCCTTTGAAATGGTTATGTGTATAAGTGTATATATTGATATAGGAAGCTAGAATTAGAGGTTATTCTGACGGTCTCAATAACCTCCAGTATCAAGACGAGATGGACGGTTATGTGGTGGAGAGTAACAAGAGGTCCCTAGTCTATTGGTTATTTGTTAGTCATAGATGCTTGAAAGGATTAACCTTGAAGTGTGGTGATTGGTTGATGAGGATATTGTTGTTGTTGACGTTGTTATACCACCTCAAAGACAGGGCCTCTATAGTTTGATATCAATACATGTATCTGGATGGTCAATCTAAAGTTAGATATGATTAAATGTGTATGAATATTGTTTAGTTGTTGAATTATAAGAACGACGTTGTATAAAGATTTTTATATGTATTCTTTGATAAACTAGCTTACCCTTTCTTCTTTGTGTTGTTTGTCTATTTTTCTTATTCTATTTTGTATTGATCACCTAGATGATGTGAGTTTAGGGGGATGTCTCTGGAGAGCACGTGCTAGAAAGAGATGGATCTGATGCATAAAGTAGAATGTTTGATTTTAGGTTTCGTTCGTTAATGTAATTACCTTACTACGCTTTTGGTTTAGTGTAATATTTTATAGTAGTCCATGTTTTAGTATATATTTGCTATTATAAGTTATTTTTGAATTATTTGTAATAGCATTTTATATACTTTCTTCGAATTAACTACTTTTTCTTTTTAATACTGAAGTATAACGAATCATATGATATTTAAATACTAAAAAAAATAAAAATGTTATATATATATATATATATATATATAAATAAAATAGAGTTAAATATAATCATAAAATGCATATTCTTTTTCTCAATCTTTGTACTATATTGAATTAGATTCTATAACATTAGGATCGTTACATACTTTCAAAGAGGAGTCAATAACCACTTACATGTAAGTTATTACAATCAACCAACACACTCATAATTCAAATATCAATATTTTACACTCACACCTAATGTATTTGAAAGATTAATATTAATTTGAAAAATATTAACACTTGATTCATGAAGATTATATTAAAAATTTATTCTCAACTCTTATTTTATGATTATACATTGCATTTATTATATTATAGCCTAATATAGGATTATTTTCCACTTCTCATCATCTTATTGTTTTAATTTATATGATCAATTTTAATTTATTTGATCAGACTATCAAAGAAGCTAAAATATATTTTTTATGACAAGTCTGATCTTTAATATCTAATTCTTAAAGGTTGTGATTTCTTCTTCAGTATTCTTCACAACAATGTCAAAAAGGGACAACAACATCATTAAAGAATCATACAATTAAGATATATCATGCATATTTACACACTTTTATTTTTCACTCATATTTTCTTTCATATTATATACCACATTTTTATTAAATAACATCTTTAAATACTTTTATTTATTTATATAAATATAAACATAGTACTTCATCAACTTTAAAACATATTATATTGTATGGTCATCACGGGATGAGATCACCAAGGGACAACCAGTCCCAATTGGTTGTCGTCAGTATCACCATGCATCATCCAACCAAGATAAATAAATATTGCTTATTAACCGCCCGCACGGTCATGGAGATGGGAGACCAAACGAACGACCTCCAACAATAAAGACTCCTAAACATTTCTCCGAATCAAGGTTATTGGTAAGAGTTAATTAGGGGAAAATGGGTCATGATTGGGCCATGATTAGGATTTCACTAATAACAAGCTCATCTTGAAACTTATAGATAGAGGTCAAAGGTAAGAAGGTATGCGATTACATTTATTGCGAGTTTAAGATTTTACTCTAATCCTCGATCAGATTAATCATTGACTTGAGTATCTGAGTTCCTTTAATAGGTACCTCGAGACGGTTTAGAGCTTGGACAGAATAATTTTGACTAAGAATGTTCGGAGCTATCTAAGCTAACTTGGAAGAAAATGTAAAAAAATATTTTCTGAAAATCCTCAACCCTAAACCGAAATACATATCAATCTTATTATATAAAAATCTAATTGAATGATATCATTTTCATTTGAACCTAATTCAACAAAAAGAACTCTAAATTTAAGCAAGAATGATCAACTTAAATGAGAATTCATAAAAGAAAATTAAATATATCTTTATTTCATTTTCATTTAAGTAAGAATATATTGTTTATTTGAAAAAAAAAATACATCTTATAACAACCCAAAGCTACAAAACCTATTTTATCATATGTCTAATTTCTTTAATAAGTTTAAAATAACATTTTACACCACACTTATGATTCCAAACTGTATTACTTTGTTATAATTTAACATTTAAGTGCACACTTATTTGTGTTTTACATATTTCATTTCATTCTTAAAAGAAAAAAAAGGTTACTTACATAGTTGAGGAGGATATTCGGTCTTCATCTACTAACTCTTCTTTATCTAAGAAAATCTTTTACGCTCGAGTTAGTTTTCAAAGTTAAAAAGTAGTCAAAATGATTAGTAATGCGAAAAGTAAAGCTAAAACCTAATTACTACTGTATTTAAAAGAATATTTTAACATTTGTGGGTCCTGGAAGGGGCTAAGTGGGCCTAGTGGCCCAATGCCTTATTTACTTGAAATGGTGGTTATCCAAGTCTTGATAAGTTATGTAGCATACGGTTCGTTAATATCTTCGACAGACAGTAAACATATGGTAGAAGGTGCTTAATAGGCGGTATGTGATATGCATAGTCTATGAATAGTTATTAACATTTGCTAAACTTGGTCCTCGGGATGTTACTATTAATAAGGGCGAGCCTCAATACACCAATCCCATAGTCTTTTCATGTCTTGAATGCATGCTAAGAGTTTTAGTAGAGGAGCAATACTTGAAGTTTTTGTTGAGTTGTAGGATCATGATACCTGATACACACAGTAATCGCCCTACACATTTTTACAAATAATTTGCAAAGAAAATTTGTATTATCTTTGGTCGTAATCTTACATGTATAGTAATTTTTATGAAATACTAGTTTCATAGTATAGTATATTTTCTGTCTCATCAGCCTTTTTGTATAGTATTTTTTTATAAACATAAAAGGAAAAATTATTTTTTATTTTTCATAATCTATTGTAACTTGATTATCATAGAATTTTTGTTTTAATAACAATATCCCTTAATATTTAATTTGATTCTAATAATTCATTTTTTATGTTAATTTTTGGTAAGAACAGGAAGTTAAGGATATTTTACTTTATTGATAGCTTAATTCATCTTCTTTTAGCTTTTCCAATTTCTACAAGTATAATAGAAAAAATAATTTTCTACCATAAAAATCATCAAAATAAGATTGCAAAAATAAAATGGAAAACAAATTTCTTACAAACAACAGTTATTTACTTAAAAGAAATAATTGGAAATTTTAGTTTTGATTTATTAATTGATGAATAAAAAATATAAAGGAATGAAGGTCAATTGTTTAGATATTTATGATTTCTTTTATATTATAAATTAACTAAATGATGTTCTCATTTAGTTCTATTAATAACATTGATTAAATATATAAATTTTTAGTCTCCAAAATTATTAGTCAGGATGCGGTCTTTAGTATAACAAGTGAAAGCAAATATAGTCCTTCTTAAATCTCATTATCAAATTCAACATGAATTTCACTTTCCTTCCTTCAAAAGTTCCATCAAACTTGTTGTTCCACAATTTTTCCTTTAAACTTCTTGTTTGGAGTTTGGTTGAGATTTGTGTTTTTTAGTAAATCAAGTTTAAATACTAATTAAATAAAAAAATAGAAAACCAAAATATTAAATAAGTATAAATTAAAATTACAATTTAACTAAGTGCACACCAACTAATTAAGTACAAGCTCTAATACTTAAAAAGAGAGAGAGGAACTCTAATAGTTGAATAATTGAAAACGAAAAACGCATGTCAATTTCCCAGCCATAAAAGATGCATATAATTGGGTAAAAATCTGGCAAATCACTTTTGGATAGAATCTCACGACCCAAAAACTCTATTCATAGAATCAACTTTCAAAGAATAAACTATCTCACATGTCGGCCATTGTAGAGTTAAGTGCAGGTTGCACTCGAACAATTGTTGAACCAGAATAATCATTACACTTCTTTTCCATTTCGATTTAACATTACAAACACAATCTTATATTGTTTACAACAACATTTAAATTCAAATTTTCTAATCACTCTAATACTTATATAGCTTTTAACTACGTTCAAATTAACTAAAGTAATCTTTCTATTTCAGAATCTTTACATATCTGCCTATGTACTTTCTTTCTCCTTTCAACCAAATGTTTTTCGTACAAAATCAATAGTGTTTTCTTTTATTCAAAACCATACATTGCTAAGAAAGAAAGTGTAATATATATAAATCATCCATATAACATTTCCAAGTTACTATATAGTACAAACTTTATGTCAAATACAACCTCGAATCTCATCTTCATCATTCAACATTTATCATCAAATTGGATGATGCTAACTTAACCTATCACAAGTTGAACTGTCCCAATAATGAATACTCCTCAACTAAATCTACACAAATTATTACATAACACTCAGCTTCTTCCTAAACCTTCACTTTTAAACATGATTTAAAATATAATTTTTTTATTCCTCAAACCATATAATATATAATCTCTCTTGCAAGGTTTTTAATACACAAATTTTAGAAAACTTACAAAAATTGAACAAATATTTTTTTTTTTTGTTCTTATACCTACCAAATAAAGATCTCTAACAATCAACTTTATACCTTTTATCACTTACAAATTTCATTTGAAATGGAATCGTTTACAAATCCCGAACATTAAGAGAGAATTAAAATCCAGCTCCTTCTTGCTACTTGATTGGGTGTTATATACTATCACATATCTAAAGCCATATGGAATAGTCCAAAATATTCTTATACTAAGTGTTTTATTTAATACAATTTTAATAGAGTGAAAAAACTTTAATTAAAATCACTAAATTACCACATGAAAAAAATATTTTATTTAATATCATTTTTATTAGAGTGAAAAAACTTTTAATTAAAATATTAACTTACAACCATGAAAATAAAGAAGCTCAAGTCCATATAAAAAAACCACACATAGAAAACAACATTCATTAAATTAGAAAGTTTTACTGACAAAACCACCAACTTCTGAACTTCTCTTTACTACTACCTCTCCACCAATTAACAACCTCCAAAACCTACCATTAAACCCTAATTAAGAACAAACACTACAGGACATAACATAAAAAGATTAACTAAACCCTACTTCATTACTACTAAATAAAAACAACCAAAGACCATAGCAAACTTCCTACTCAAATACTTAAACAACAACCCTAGGCACAACCTTGCAAGACAGTGGCTTCTTCATCTCCATGGAAAGCTTGAGTCGCTCTTCCAAATCCACAGCACCATCATCAGAAGCAACCCATTGAAAATTCTGAAGGAACTGAGCAAGCCAGAGATGAACAGAGGCCAAGCCCATGGCCTTCCCAGGACACACCCTTCTCCCAGACCCGAACGGAGCCAACCTCAAATCATTTCCCATTATGCTCACATCCTCCTCAATGAACCTCTCCGGTTTGAACTTCTCCGGTTCAGCCCACACCCTCTCGTCGTGAGTGATTGCCCACATGTTCACCATCGCCGTCGTGCCCTTTGGAATGTGTTTGTCTCCCACAGTCATATCATGCACCGCCAAACGAGCCCACGACAGCAAAGGCCCCGGTGGGTGCACCCTTAGAGCCTCCTTCACAATGCACTGAAGGTATCGCAGGTTCGGAATGTCTGCATCAGAAACCAGCCTCGAGGACCCGCACACACTGTCTATTTCGCTTTGAGCCTTTGCTTGTATCTCAGGGTGGAGAACCATCCTTGCCAAAATCCACTCCAGTAGAATTGCCACTGTGTCTGTTCCCCTGAAAATCATTTCCTGAGATCCACTTCCAAGTTAAAACACCATAGAATAATCAAAATAATACTTAAATCTAAATGTACTAATATGTCTTTAATTACAAAATAAATCTCAATCTTCATATTTATTTCGGAAAATCTTCTGTTTTTTCATTCTCTTGATGAAAATACCATTGATCAGTGACATGCAAACATAAATGTAAACAAATCAAAGCTTCATTTCAAATTTACTGTGACAGTTCATCAACATGCAAATTGAGAACAAACAAGTCCTCTAGAAAACCATTACTATGACGTGAGATAGAAAGGAAAGATGATAAATCACTTACCCAAAGCACTGCAATCATATCAGCCTGGTTGAGTTTGTTTTCGTTTTCCAAATCAAGCAACACATCAACGAAATCAGACATCCCTTCATCTTTCACATACTCACCCTTCTCCCTCTTCATTTTATGTTCCTCAATGATCTTCCCAACAAAAGTATTAACCTTTTCAACCAAATTTCTGCACCTCTTCCTCACACCCTGCAAATCCAACCACCCCAGCAACGGAAAATGGTCGCTCCAGTTAAACACACCCAAAAGCTCATACCCTTCACTCACCAACGCCTCAAGCTCAGTCCCCTCACCCTCATAAAACCCATAACACTTTCCAAAAACGGTCATCATTACATTGTTCAACGACCCCAAATGAAGCACCTTTTTAACCTCCACCTGTCTGTTCTCACTCATAACCTTCTTCAGTTCTTCCACCATTTTCAACCCCACCTCGCACCGGAACCCTTCGAATCCGGCTATCCTCTTTGGAGAAAAGAGGTGGAGAGCCGATATTCTCCTCAGGTTCCTCCAGTACTCTCCGTATGGTGCGAACCCCATCGCACGGTAAAAGAGAAGCTCGTAAGCCGACTCCTTCACCGGTCTATCAGCAAAACCAGTACTGCCCAGAATCTCCTTAGCAGTTTCTGGTTCGCTCGAAATAACAAACCGGGTTAAGCCGATGGAGAAAGCCATGAGCTTCTCCGCACTGTGGGAGCGAGCCAGTTTGGCCAACGCCCGGTGAGGAGTTAAACCGGTGAAGACTCCGAGCAGAGCAGTTACTGGGCCAGGGATAATGGTTCGAGCCGATGACTTGGACAGGGCCCAGGCAAGGCCCCCAGGAGTAAGGAAAAGCGTGAAAAGGAAGGTGAAGAGGATAACACACAGAACGGCTTGAAGGGAGAGCTCTGGGAGCTGAACAAGTTCAGGGAAAAACAAAAGGTGATGAAAATCCAGTGACATTTTTTTGTTGTGGTAGAGAAAAAAAGTGCAGAGATACGAGAGAGATGAAGAGAAAGTATGCTGTAAGGAAGGAGTACTGAATGGTATGAAAGGGTTGGTTGGTTACTAGTTATATAGAAGCTGGATGACTGGTGTGGTTAAAAGTCATTAACCATGGTTAAACAGAATAACAAAAAAATGTCTGGGAAATCATGTTATAAAAAAAGAAAGATATGGTAACATGAGTTATACATTTATTTGGTAAAATTATCATAAAAAAAATAAATTTTAATTTAATTCAAATAAATATAAAAAATTTAAAAAAATATTAAACAACTTTCATCTTTATATTAATTTTTTAAAATTATTTTAAAACTTAATTAATTCATTATATTAAATAATTTATGATTAGATTACTTTTATTTATTTTCTCAAAAAAATAATAATACAGAAATAAAGAAATACTAAAGGTTTCATGTATTCATAAATACAATGTTTCTCTTATAATTTGAACATCTGATTTTGATTGATAAATGCATGCAAATGTGTAGGATTCATATTTTAATTTAATGCTAATTCATAACAAAAAAAAAATATCTGTAATATAAATTTGATAAAGTATTAACAAGTTTATGATTATTATTTTTTAATTTTTGTAAGTAATTATTAATATTGATTTTTAATTAAGTTCATGATGTAAGAAAAATGTATCCGGTTATATTTTTGTTTTCTTAATTATTACAAGATAGTTTGATGAAAATAATTTCAAATACTTTAAGACTGAATTAAAAAATCAAGAATTAAATCAAAATAGTTTAACAACCTGTCAAGTGTAATTTGGGAGAAGAATTCATTCCATCTTGAATTTAATTTAAAGTAAAATAAGACAAAATATTTGCCTAATGTTATCTGGGGTATTTTTTTATTTTTTAAGTAAATATATATGATATTATTAAAATTATCCATGATTTGGGGTTATGTTACAACGGGGTGCAACTTGATCTAACCACCCAAATTATTATAATTTTGATTTTTAATTTTTTCTGTTTTTTTATTGCTTCTCATGTTCCTCATATTTTTTAAACAAAAATATACATTGACAAGGAAGGAGTTTTAAATAACTTTTGATGTGATTGTTTTAACAAAAGAAAATGTATATAGTAAAAACAAATTTGTATTAAATGATATAAAACATTATTAAAATAATAGTGTTGAAAGTTGTTATATAAGCATGAGGAGAAAGAAGGTTGGGGATGTATCATGTGTTTTATTCTTTCTTTCATTTGGTAATCATACATGTTTCGTGATAATAGTCAATTCAGTTATTCAATTTTTTTATTGCACATGAGATTATCATATATATTTAAATGCAAGTAATTTTATTTTCATAGTTAAAACTAAGTAAATATGATTAAAATCATAAAAGTATTTTTAAAATTGTCTACTATATTCTATTGTTATTATTTTAATATTAAAATAGTTAAAACCCATCGTTTTACATTCTCGAAAAATGGCATATGGGATGATTATATAATATTGTTAATATCGAAAAAATTAATTTGGTGTTGAGATGTGTGGATGCATGAGACTATCTTGCAATAACTTAGTTAAAACCCATCTTATTTTGTAATTTAACCATTTAAGATAATTTCTTTAATTCTTTTAACATAAGAAAACATGAAATAATATTCATAAAATAACATAGCACAATAATAAGATTAGACAATTTTATTAAGTGCATGAAAGCCAACAGATAATATTAACCTAATTTGTAAGATAATTATTCCTTATTTTTTATTATTTAGAATAGAAAAATGTTAAATTTTAATATAATATAACTATGTAACTTACTAAGTACTTAAAATTTTTATATGATATAATTAAGTTGATATTGTCATTTTTTTTAATTAACTAGGTTATATTAAATGTAATCTTGTCTTGATAAGAGATTTTTATTGACATTTATTATTTTTATTGAAAACATACATGTTAATGATATCTTTATGTAATGTGAATAATAATATCTGAGTTAATTTGTCTCATTTAATCAATAATCTTTCATTTAATGAACGGATTCAAGAATTGAAGATGGGAAGATCCATAGCCTATCAATAATAACCTGTCATTAGTTTCTTTTTTATATTTTTTAAAAGATTTGTATTGAAGTTATTTACTTATTCAAATTTTGTAAATTGACAATATTTTTTAAATAATAAGTTAAATTAATTAATTTCAATGTATTTAAAATAAATTAGTATAACAGTATTTTCAAGTGAAACAAAATAACTAATTTATTAATTTGTCACGAGTTAAGTCAAATTCCAAAATATTTAATTAATTAAAATGTGAGTCAAAGTAAACCAATTGAATTTTAACACAATCTATGATAAATAGGGTGATAATGAGTCGGATCGAGCATGGATCGTGTCTACTCATAACTCGATTTATAAAAAGAAATTCACCTGATCCGCTATCCGCACAGATACCCGTTTAAAAAATACCAACATGTATTTTAAAACCCGCGGATATTAGTGGATACCCGCGGATACCCACAAATATTTAAAAAAATATATTTTTATAAATTATTTAAATAAAATTACAAAAAATATATAAAATATAATATAAATTAAATTAAATATAAATTAAAATTTAATTTTAATTAAATTTAATCTTATAAAATATAAATTAATGTTAATTTTAATTAAATTTAACTTAATAAAATATAAATTAAATATTTATTTTTATTTTTTGCGGGTAGCAGATATTGACGGGTACAGATAGTATCATACTCGTACCCGATCCGTTTATAAGGAGTATTAAAATACCTGCTACCCGCAACTCATGGCTAGTAAGTATCTGTAGGTACCAATGATCTGTTGCGGATTTTATTCATGGATATCCGCAGGCACGAATATTTTTGTCATCCCCTAATGATCAGCCAACTAGTGTAACTCCGAGTGACTTACTTTGAAACTCTTGATTATACCAGTAATTATATTTCTTGATGGCTTTTATTAAATCATGATTTACAAGTGCATACTTATTCCAATCATGACCACCCTAATCTTCACCATTATAGGATGATTCTTCTTTGCATTTGAATAACTTTCATATCATTCTCAGTCACTATGAATAATGGTATAGAAATTATCAGAGAACAAACACAGAGAGTTGTCATAATGGGTTAAAATCAACCATGTTCAAATCAAATTAGATTAAAAGATATTGCAAATTTTAGCATAAATAAAAAAATAAATAAAGCTTACTAAGAACCCGACTTATCAATTTACCCAAAATTTTAAATATTAAACTATATTAAAATAAACTCATGTCTATACGTTTTAAAATTGGACGAAAGAGTTATACACATAAGTTAAGTTTAATTTCTTTTAAAAAATTATTTTTAAAAAATTAAGTGATCGAACAAAAATTATATTAAAGAATATTTTGGTAAATTTGTCTCTACTTTACCTGTTTATCTAATGAAAAAAAGAAAGAGATATTTCTATTTTTGTCCTCTTACTATTTTACCTTTATTTTGGTTTGGCTTAATACCATTTTTGGTCCCAATTTTCATTATCTTTGTTCGAAATAGTCCTAATTTTTTTTAAAATGTTCAATATAGTCATAAATATCGTAATTTATGGTCAATTTAGTTCATTTTGTAAACGTCATTTAAATCGTTAACAACCAAATGTCCAACTATGCAATCAGTGAATGACATAATGACATGTCATTTAACTAGTGACGTGGACACTTTAAGACATAGTGAGGTAGATTTTTATTTTTTGAAAGTGAATTTTTGGTCATGCTATCCTCCATCACGCGCCACCATCCATCCACAACAGACCGCCACCCTAACCCTAATCATGCACCACTACCACACTGTTAAACCACCACCACGAGTATAACCTCAGCCCGCCCTAAACCCTAATTCGTCGTGTTTCTCACGCATAAACCAGCAACCTCCATAGCCACCGCACAACCTTCGTGCCACCACCAAACATCATGCCACTAGTGCCGTAACCACAAAGCTTCAACCTCCAACGTGAGAAGCGCCATCCATTCAGCCTCCTCCATAGTCTTTGTCAGCCTGTAGAAAACCCAAATCGCCACTATGGTGAGCTACAATCATGAACCAGAAACTTAGAAACAATGTCTTCTCGATATCGCACCTCCATGAAGAAGAACCCTAAATCGCGATTCACCCTACACAAATCAGAAACGGAGAAATTCCCAAATCAGAAACAGAAATCCTATAATCATGATCTCCAATTCGCGGACCTTCGAACCGCCACCGCCCTCGACCTGACACCGATTAGCGCCATGGATTTTCTTCTCGCGGCATAGGAGCAGAATTCCCTTGCATCTTCAATCTGAAACCTCCACCTCCATTCCCATCACGACTCAACTAGAGAAAACGTGAATCATCTTCATAGTGGCGCAAGCAAGTTGCACTCTCAATAGCGGCGCAGGAAGCCTTTCCCCCTTCCCTCCAATCTGAAACCCTAATTTTGGGTGGGGAAGGGGCTGACACGTGGCAAGGCCTCATTGGTCACGTCCATCTGGTCAATCAGGGGGCAATAAGTCTAAAGTGTTCACGTCAGCAGTTAAACGACATGTCATTCACTGATTGTACAATTAAGCATTTGGCCGTTAACGATTTAAACGACGTTTAAAAAAAGACTAAATTGAACATAAATTATGATGTTTAGAACTACATTGAACATTTTTAGAAAATTAGAATCATTTCGAACAAAGATAACAAAAATTGAAACCAAGAAAAGTATTAAGCCTTTTGGTTTTTAACCAACATTTTTAAGAGCATTTAAGATTTTCTTCTCAAACTTTATGTTGGAGTATATAAAAAAATATTCTCATTCGAATAAAAGTGATGGAAATAATTAGAATTTCAAAATTAAAATTAACAAGTGAAAAGAAAATATTATTGCTTGCTATGTACCTCTAATATTACTGAATTATAAAACAGTTATGAGATTTATTCACTAGTTTACTATGTGTTCTTATTCTTTACTAATCAATATTTTCTTCTTAGTATGATGAACTTCAATTTTTAAGTATACGATCTTAAATTCAATCATTGCTTTAAACTTTAGAATTTAAAGTAAGAATTTAAAAATATTTTTTCAAAATTCTCTTTCCAACCACAAAAAGAGATCTTAACTTCAACTTTAATAGTACGTTTATAAAATAATTATTATTTAGAGTAATGTTGGTATCAGTGTATAACAAACTGCAACCATAAAAAAATGTATTTTATGCAAAAACAGTGGAGTGATCAGATAATTCTTGTTTATTAAAAATGAGTTTTTTACTATTAAGTAGACCCAAGGACAATGACTCTTAATCATAAGCATACAATATAAATTAATGTCATTAATGTAAATAACCTTCTTTTTATTTGATAACATTGTCATACTTCCAAAGCTTATATCACTTTAATTTGACTTGTACATAAAAAAAATATTATAACTACATTTATATACTCTACCATCAAAATAATTTTCATAATATAATCGAACACACAGGTATGATTGTGATTAGTTAAAGCAAAATCACGTCTTTAAGAAATGGTACAGAAAAAAGTCAATTAATTATGTATTTATATTTAAATATTTAATATTTACTTGTGTCCCTTTCCGCAAAGAGAAATTGCTATTGAATGTTTCACAAATAGAAAACCATCACTGTCAAATGTTGTTCTCTAGTATTAATTTGTCTTCATTTGCATTTCTATTCTTTTCACATTAAAACCTCTGTCTTATGTTCTCTTTTTTTTATGGTTATTATTATAAATTATTTATTAACAACTTTCTTTTCCTCACACATTGACAACATATCCTTTCTAGTTAATTAGTTCATTGGAATTCCTATATTTTTAGAGTATACAGTTAAGTTTATCTAGAAAACTAATCATGCGAACAGGCAACTAGAACGATATAAAGGAATATTCCACCAACATGATAAAGAAGTTATAAGTGATTACTAAATTAAGTAGCTTAAAAGTAAATAATTGCTTTTTAATTTTGTAAAGGATTAATTATTCCAACGTGTCATACATACTATACATTCACTTTTGGTTAGGATAAAATTATTTTTATAGAACATAATTTGAGTCATATAAAAAAGTTGTTAGCATTATTGAGTAAAAATGTCTTTAGTAGTTTAGATTATAAAGAGAGAAAAAATCCTATAAAAAAACAATAGCATAAATTCACTTTCTTATTTAATATATATAATCAATAATTAATTATTATCAATATTCAATTATTTTTATTGAAGGTTTTTCTCAATTCATTAGGCAAAGATTAATTTTTGCTAGTGACATATACAGTGTGATATAGTCTTAATACTTTGTGAAACGATGACAAAATATTGAATGATGATGATAATATTTTATTTATATTTAAAATATTATTTAATTTTAACTTTTTTTTGAATTGTAATCGAAATTAAATTTATTGTTTTAACTAAAATTTATTGTAATTAAAAGAATATTTTCTTTTATTGATCTCATTCACTTGGAATAAATTCAATAATCTTAAAAAAAATAATTAGGTAACAAATAATATAAGGGTTATATTTAGAAAACTAATTATAAACTAAATATATGCTTAACTATAATACAATAACAAAATATATTTACATATATCTTAATACACCTCCACAGTCAAAGTAGAAGGATGACAAACAGTGAGACTGTCTCTAAAATCATCAAACAACACACGCGGAAGTCCCTTAGTAAAGATGTCCGCGATTTGATATCGTGAAGGCACATGAAGAATTTGAACTTGACCACGTGTAACTTTTTCTCGTACAAAATGTATGTTCATCTCAATATGTTTGGAACATTGATGTTGCATCGGGTTGCCCGACAAATAGATAACACTAATATTGTCATAATACATAATATAGTAGCCTCGGTAACTAGACAATGCAATTCCGATAACAAATTTCTAAGCCAACACGACTCAGAGACCACATTAGCAACACCCTTATACTTAGCCTCTACACTAGACCGAGAGACTATAGATTAAAACTTGGAGGACCATGACACCAAGTTGTCACCCAAAAACAAACAGTAACCCGAGGTAGAACGTCTCGTATCGGGGTACCCACCCCAATCAACATTAGTATAAGAAACAAGAGATGATGTCGAAGATGAATTGAGATGAAGACCAAGATCAAGTGTACCTTGTAAATACTATATAACACGTTTGAGAGCTTGCATATGGTCCACCCTTGGATCGTGCATATATAAGCACACCTATTGCACTACATAAGAGATATTCGGTCTAGTGAAAGTGATATATTGTAGAGCCCTAACAAGACTCTTATAAAGAGTGAGATCCTCATAAGGTGCGCTAGAAGTAGTACCCACCTTAGCGTTGGTGTCTACTGGCGTTTTGCAAGAAGAAATACCGGCCCAATCAATAATTTCTTCGACATATTTGCGTTGTGAAAGGAACATACCATCCTTATGTCGAGTCACTACAATTCCAAGAAAATAGTTCAAAGGACTAAGGTCCTTCATAGAAAATTCTAAGCTTAGAAGGTTCATAATATTTAATCAAAGAGGATGAGAAGAGACATTAAGTATAATGTCATCAACATAGAGCAAAATGTAAGCCATGTGTGAACCCTTTTGATAAATAAATAATGAATAGTCACATTTGCTATTTGAGAAACTAAAAGATGAGACATAATCAATAAACCGCTTATACCAAGCACGAGGTGCTTGTTTAAGCCCATATAACGACTTACGCAAATGAAACACATAATCTAGATTAGTACAGTCATGATACTCCAATGGTTGATGCATATAAATTGTTTCTTATAGCTCACCATGAAGAAAAGCATTTTTGACATCCAATTGATGAATGAGTCGTGCCTTGGAGAAAGAAATAGAAAGAAAGGTGTGAATCTAGCCAATTTCACTACTAGGCTAAAAGTTTCTCCACAATCAATGCCAACCTGTTGAGTTTTCCCATTACCTACAAGACGAGCTTTATACCTCTCAAACACACCGTTAGATTTCTCTTTATGAGTAAAAATCCACATAGATCGAATAACATTAACATTAGGGGGATGAGAAACCAACTCCCATATCTTATTTTTAATAAGAGCATCATATTCATCATCCATGGCCATTTTTCATTTGGGATCACGAAGAGCTGCAACTGGGTTACGAGGTAATAGAGAGCGAGTAACTAAAGTGGCTAAGCCATATTCATCATCATATTTCTTGTTTGGCTTAAAAATGCCCATTTGACTTCTTGTGACCATACGAGGTGGTTGGATGGGAATATGAGGGGAAGGTACTCTTTGGTCCGTTGGTGTGGAGATAGGAGAAGAGGATGGGCTAAGGGAAGGAGAGGCGGGTGGGCTTGAAGGGAAGTATGGGCTGATAGCGTCTACGCTCACGGGATCTGGTCCAGTAGGGGTGGATTTGTGTTTCAGGTTGGACCGTGGGAGGAGCAGAAACATTTGGAGATTGATTATGAAGGTGATGAATGGTATAGACACTCATATCATCACATAAGAAATAATAAGAAATAGAAGAAAGAGAATGCAATTTCTGAAATGGGAAAACATGCTCATCAAATAAGACGTGACGACAAATTATAATCTTACTAGAAGATAAATCATAACATTTGTAGCCATGATGGTGCGAAGGGTAACCCAAAAACACACTTGAGGTAGATCGAGGTTGTAATTTATTGATTGTGGTGGATGGAAAGAGAGGATAACATAGACACCCAAACACCCTAACGTGAGAAATGAGGGATCCAGTTGGTATAGAATTTGAAGAGTACAAGTGTTTCCCAAAACCTTACTTGGAAGAATATTAAGAAGATATGTTGTCATTTGTAATGCATGATGCCAAAAGGAAGAAGGAAGAGAGGCATGAGCAAGAGAGTACGAGATATATTATTGATAGTCTAAATTTTTTGTTTGGATTTCCCATTTTGAGGTGAGGTGTGAGGGCAAGAAAGACGGAAATACATATCATTAATTTTACAACAAGTCCCAAAACGGTCCATTCTCAAACTCTCTCTCATTATCACATTGAAAATTTATTATATGACATTCAAATTGAGTGAGAATGTGGGCTCTAAAAGCTAAGAATTTCTCAAATACATTAGACTTTCTAGTCAACGGAAAAGTCCACAAATAATTAGAATAATCATCCAAAAAAAAAACATAATATTGATGTCCCATTGAACTCAAAATAAGCGATGTCCAAATATCATTATGAGTAATATCGAAAGGCATAAACGTACTCGTAGAAAAGGAAACAAATCACATCATAATATGTTTTCCAAAAACACAAGATTGACAAAGACTAGAACTAGAAAGGCGACTCCAAGCAATGCTTTTATTTTTCCTAATAACATTTAAAATAGGAGCACCCAAATGACCCAATCAATTATACTATAGCTTAGGAGAAATGGCAGTAAAGGTTGAAGGAAGAGTTTGATTGTTGATAGGAGTAGTAAGAGGGTAAATATCATTATGGCTATCACATCTCGTTATTGGCAACCCTGTCTGAAAATCCTTCACAGAAAAGCCAAAAGGATCAAATTCCACAGTCACAGAGTTATCAGTAGTGAATTTTCTAACCGAAATAAGATTTTTGATAATCTTCTAAGCATGTAGAACATTTGTGAGAGATAGGGGAGGGTTTGGGGAAGACAAGTAAGTATGACCATAGCCATGAATTAGGATAGTGTGAACTCTACCAACAATAATGCCATGATGATTACTCAAATTAAAATAAGACGAGAGACTACCATTTGAACATGTCATATGAGAAAGGTAGCTTTGGTATCCATGTACCATGATGGATCAGGAGGACTCAAAGACATAGTATGCATCGCCGCTTCAATATTTGTCGGAACATAAGAAGTGGACTGCCCATTTTCAGAGGCCATGTAAGCCTATTATGGTCGTGACGCAAGAACGTTGAAGTGTTGTTTCTGTCTTTGTGGTGTTGGACCCCGTGCCAACCCTTGGTTTGGATATGGGCACAGAGGAACCCATTGAGGCATCCAACCCCAATGTGGGTAATTCAACTAAGGTGAAGACCCCCATTGTGGCTATTGTTGTAGACTCCCACCAGATTGCTACAAACAACATTGTCGCCCCTTGCACAACCAGATTTTCCACCGTTGGACCCACGACCACCGCCACTAGAATTTTTTCCAAAACACTTGCGATATCCAGACGACTTCCCATGGTGCTGCCAGTGGTGTAGCTGGTTTAAATGTGAGAAATTGAAGTTAGAAAAGGATTGGGAGGCAGCCACCATTACCGACTCCGAGCCTGTGGCAACCTCCTTTGTTAATATGACTTCCTCAAGTAAGAGCATCGATCGAGCCTGATAAAATGGAGGTAGGGGATCACTCTGCCGAATTAACGTTCCTACACCATGATATGCACTTGTGAGACCCAAACCAAGTTGAATTACGAGGCACCTCTCCAACACTGGTGCTCCAACATTTTTCAACTGATCAACGAGGGACTTGAGATGTTGACAATATGCCGAAGCATTAAGAAAATTCTCTATCTTAGTATTGGAAAATTCAGCCTCAAGTGTTACCACACGAGAATGTTTGTTGTCTTGGAAAATATATCTCAACCTATTCTAAGCATCCATGGCCATGACATCAGGCTCAATAATTGTATGCAACAGGTCATTGGAGATGGTTGCATAAAGCCAGGAAAGAACCATAGCATTAAGAGTCGACCATAATTCATTTTCATGCTCAAGCACAAGTACCTTCTCTTTGACATTGGCAGGAGAAATAATGTGGTGAAGGACCTTATGAGAACGTGCGGTAATTTTAAAAAGTTCCGCCATGTAAAGTATTGGACATTCTCCATTTCAAGAGTGATGGAGATATGGTTTTGTATATTGGAAACTGCAAAAGCTAGATGGAAATAACTCTTGTTGTCCGTCATAATGGTGAGAAGAAGAAGAAAAAAATATAGATGAAGGGGAATGAAGAAGAAAAAGCGTAATTGCCCTAAAAATCTGATACCATGAAGGAATATTTTCCTCGATGATCTCATTCACTGGCTTGGAATAAATATAATAATCTTAGGAAACTAATTAGGTAACAAATAATATAAGGCATATATTTAAAGAACTAATCATAAACTAAATATATGTTTACCTAAAATACAATAACAAAATATATTTACATATATCTTAATAGTAATTGTATCTATAATAATGCTTGATTCGTGTGTGTGTGTGTGTATTTTTAAGCCTGGATATACACTAGGCGTATATGCTTGAATTCATGCATGCTTTGTAAACGGTGTAACGTATGCCTAATGCAACTAAGGAAAAATTGAAGTCACAAAGTGTTTACAACTTGTATAGTGATAGATTGTCTAGTGTACCTTTGGATATGCCAACAATTTATTTTATTTACTTATTTGAATTGAAAAATTTTATTTAGAAAGTGCATGAAATCCAATTATGGGAAGAAATTAATATTATAAGCTATAATTAGCAATCACATCTATGATATTACTTGATTTGTTTCCTTAAGTAGAAAAGAATGCAAGAACCTTTTGAATAATGTTAAGATCACCCTGCAAAATATGATAGCCTTCCTTATGTAGTGCTTTGAGTCGTGTCATGCGCCATTTTAATATCGACCTTACTGGTGAAATAACAATGGGTTACAATAAAACCAATATGATATCTAATCTTGCTCTTCATCACATGAGTTTAAGAAAAAAAGGAAATAAGCTGGATGTGGATAAGTCAAATGCTTCTGATGCTAAGCTGGCATTTCAACTAAAGAAATTTTCTTGAGAGAATTATAGTTAAGTAGATGAAGCTTTAGTTTGCCAGATTGGATAACCTTGAGAGGTCTATTGCTAAAATCCATAAGAAATTAGATGATGGATTTGACAATGAAGATGTTTTGGAAGCGACACAGAGGATTACATAGAGGATGAAGGATACATAAACATATTTGATTAAAATAGGAACTTAAGTTAGTCTAATTCCGTTTTGAAAAATTGTAATTTCAAGCCACAAGGCTTTCTGGTTAAACACTTTGATTCTGCTGTTATTAGGATAAGCCTTGTGATTGGAACCATTTTGTCTTATGAACAATGCTTTGAATCCTAATTCTATTGTACATTGTCAAATATGCATTTTGGATTAAAATTACAACTATGAATTATGCAACATAACTGATGCTATATATCACATTTTTCGCTGCATAATAGATGTCATTTATGATGTCATACTCCATGTTTCAATCTGAGTTTTACACTTCATATGAGTATTGAAAGATGAACTTGATATCATTGTTATACCATGTGAAATATTCAAATTCTGATCTGATTTCAATACACTTGCTCTGATACAAAATTCAAATTCTATTTCATCATTAAAAACTATATTACAAATTCTGTTTTCAATCACTGAATTGTATATTGATATATTTCACACATTTCAATGCATAATTGAACTTGATTTTGTGATATATATATATATATATATATATATATATATATATATATATATATATATATATATATATATATATATATATATATATATATATATATATATATATATATATATATATATATATATATATATATATATATATATATATATATATATGTATGTATGTATGTATGTATGTATATATGTGTGTGTGTCTCTTTCTCTCTTTCTCTCTCTTCTACATCAATTCTCCTTCCTTTGATGTATCTTCACATCCTTCTTGGAGTTTCCACACCATGCTTTGACTGATAGGACTTTGAATGGAGTTTGGGATTGGGCCCAATCATCATTACCTCCCTCTTTAGAAGGATTTACCCTCAAATCTGGCAGGTTGCCTTTATTAAAAGAAGCTCCTCACAGTCTTAGGAGCAGACCATCTTGAAATGGTTTTATTTTTGTTGGGCTTCACATGAATTCCTTTTGGATCAATTTATATGAAAAGGCTTCCTCATATTGTGATTTTTACTTTTGATAGAATTAAGAAGCCTAACTTCTTAAACATTTTGATTTTTGTCTTGAGTTAGGTGTAACTACAAAGGTAACAATAACTTAAGTTGTGAGTTGCCACATGATGAAAATTTTAACATTTTGAAGGATGGAATGACAATTTTTTCAAAAAATAAATTAAAATTTGAAAACTTAATGATAAGTGGAGAAAAGTTGAAGAATTGGAAACCTCACCTTAAAAGTCTTGGTTCAATTTTAATCGTGGAGTGGAAATTGCCCTCATTAGCAGTTCCTCATTGTTAGGAATTTCTTCCCTCTCTTTTTCTCTTCTTTCAAACTCTTCCTTGTCTCTCTTTTCTTTTTCTTCCTTTTCTCTTCTCTCTTACTCTTCTCTTCTTTCTTCCTCTTCTCTAATTTCTTTTTCCCTAAGAGCTTCTCTTTCTCTCTATTTTAACTCTCTTAATTTCAACTCGTTCTTTTCATTCTCTCTTTTTATTTTCTCATTCAAGAGTCCTCCAAGTTTTTCTTTAAACTCAATTTCTCTGTGAAAGAACCCATCTAGACCTTTAATGAATGACTTGCCCTCTTTAATGAATTCTCTCATAAGCTCTTGATTTCTCTTTGACTTTCTTTTTCTTTTTTCTTCTTTTTAAGACCTTGAGATCATTAATCATGAGTGCAATTTTTAATTCTTGATCACTCTCTTTTTTCTCCTTACTTGTACTTCATTTTTTTGCCATTGGGTAAATTCTCTGAGTTGTTTGGAAATTTATTTTATAGTAATTGAGTCCTCATATTCAGTTTCCCTATTGTGAGACAGATGCTTTGACATCCTTTCATTTCAAGAGTTTTCTTAAATTGAAAAGGTTTTAAGTGTTCACCAAAAGTCAATTCTCAAGTAAGAGAGGTGAGTCAAAGATACTTAAGTACCAAGTCTTACCTAACCAGAATGTCTTAGGCTACTTACTTGACCAATTTCAACGTAAGATCACATTTGAATTCAAAAGATGGAATCAAACAATCAAACTTGAAAATAAAAAAAACACATAGACTCCTAATTTTGAACTTCTAATATGACAAGGCTTAGAGTTTAATGTCTTGTAGCCAAGTCACTCCTAAAACACAAATACCAAAAACTAATAAAAAAGGAAGACCTATGGTGAGGCTTGTAAACTTTGGCTTCCAAGTTATGCTAACTGTCTACTTCAATTTCAAACTTTTAAGCAGAAGAAGTTGGACTAAGAGATGGAAGAACATTAAAGGTTCTTTCAAGACACTTGGTCTTAAGGCCTTTTACAAATAACAAAAACAAAAATTACACTTAAAAACAAATTTCAAAATCAATTTTCTCTTTCACAAGCTTCACGTTTCTCTTTTCAGATTTCCTCTCTATTGATGGCTCTCCTCATAGTTGTTTCACTCTTAGAAATTCTCAAAGCTTAGCTATGATGCTTTGCTCTCAGACCTCATTGCATTGAAATCTTTGAAACCTTCCTCACAAGTGCATCTTACTATTTTTTGATCTCACAATGTTGTTTCAAGCTTCACAAGTAGTATTTGATACTAAAGGACTTGTGCATCTATTGGTTTACTCTTGAACAATCTTGAAGTGCACTCTGTAATTTTGCCTTTTATTCTGGCCATGGTGATCAATCTTTACATCCTATATTAGAGATGTATTGTAATGACAACTTTAAAATAACAGTTCTACACAGTATAATAATATGATATCCAAGAACTAGCAAATGTAACAATTGCTAGCAATTACAAAACAAACACAATTCATAATAAAATGTCATATGCAGTAGTTAAATCTTAAGATTGAACTAGTGTAACAACAACTTTCCAATTCCAAATCTTGCATGATTAGATCACACCAAAATCCAACAATTATAAATTGGAATTGAGAGGCAACAACTTCACAAGTGGATGTGGTTCAGAACTTAATCTAAATCTAAAAATTGGATTTATCTCATCTTTTGAAAAACATGTACAACACCCAATTTTCTAATCTGAAATGAAGTAAAGTGGCAATTTGCAAATGTTAATTCTGCATAACCAAGAATGACACTAAACCATCACTAACAATTGATGTATGAATGTCAAACTTGGCTATCCCAATATGAATTTTCAGTAAGAGTTAAACCATATGACAACCATGAGTAATCAATCAAGCAATAAAAATAAATTAAGTATTGAGTAATCCTTCCTGCACCTCCTCTGTATCATCCTGCACCTCCTAGTTTACTTTTAATTCCAACTATATACCCCTATATCTGTAAGCCTACTCATTGGGTTTATAAAAAGTAAGTTTTTGCCTCAGACAAAAAACCCTACACCCCCCCTTTTCATCACTTTGACTAGTCTTCCTCCCCTTCCCTTCCTCCAACCAACCAGTGCATCCCCCTCCCAACCAGGCATCCTCTGCATCCCTCCGTGCAGCTAGTGGTGCTGTCTTGACCTTGGGCTGTGAGCCTACGCAACAGAGTAGCTGGTTAGTATTTCTCCTCTCTGTTAGATCTAGATCTGTTAAATGTAGATAGGGTAGATGTAGATCTGAACCGCAAATCGTTTTTCGGTTACGCATAAAACGCAGTTCAAACTGCGGTGGGCATAAAACGCAGGTCAGACTGCGTTGAGTGGAAAACGCCGCTCAAACTGCGTTTGAGTTTTCATTAACCGCAAGTGGAGGTGCAGCGTCTGGAGGAGGTGCAGGGCAGAAACATAAACGCTGCTCGAACTGCGTCCCTAAAAAACGTAGCTCAGACTGCGTTTGAGGGAAACACAGCTGAGACTGCGGAGTAGCCTTTCTTTTCCTTTTTTTTATTTTGTTTTTGAAAACGTTGTTTTTTAATTTTAGGGTTTTGTTAATTTTTTTTTAAGTTTATAAAATTTTATATAATATTTAATATTAATGTAATTTAGATTTAGATTAAGTATTAATTATGATTTTAGATTAGATATTAATTAATTTATTGAATTAAAAAATATTTATTATTCTAAACTATATTTTCGTAAATAATTTTAGTATATTATTTATTATGTATATAATTGTAGTTAATTTTTATTATCACAAAATTATATTCTGGTAAATAATTTTAGTATATTATTTATTATGTATATAATTCTTAAATAATTTTTGTATATTATTTATTATGTATATAATTTTAGTTAATTTTTGATATTTTTGTTATTTAGTTTTATTATATTAAGTAATTTCCAATCAAATTAAAGTGATTTTTTATTTTTAAATTTATTTGATTTTCACTGAAAAATAAGTTATTACAATGTAAAGAATAAATAAGAATATAAGTTAAATATAATTAATTAAGAAATGAATAAATACTATTGCATTTTTCCTTTCCTCATCCAATATTACATTAATATTATCCTTCTTCAGTTCTCACTCACTATTACAACAAAACAAAATGTTAAACGTGTTTTGTCATAAATATAATTTTAGTTCTCATCTAGTTTAGGTTCACGTATTTAAAAAGAATGTAACTTTGGCGAAATTCATAATTTTACATAAATTATATTGTTTTATCTTAATTCGATTCAATTTTTATCTTAACATGTTGATTTAACTTACCACAAACAATTTATTGAGTTCATTAAAATAAAAGAAATGACACTGATATAACTGGGACTTAGACTGAGTTCATTGAATTGTACGGAGTTTTGAAAAAATAGGGGAGTAAATATCTCCATTCCAAAAAAATGCAGTATATTTTTTAGGATAACTATTTATATTAAGAAAAAAAAAATCAATTATATCAATTAATTTAAAGAGGATATTATACTATTTTAAAATTAAATATTAAATTAATTATGATAAACCTTCACAATGCAAGATGCATGTGAATAAAAAAAGAAAATAATTCATCCACCTTAACTTTTTATTAAATGGTGTAGGGAGGATTACTCTTAGAAGTTTTGTTAAATTGCCTACTCATTAAATAATTATTATTATCCCTTATTTCTATGCGTAAATTTAATTTTGTTAAATATTATATTATTTTAATTTATATTTATTTAAGTATTATAATAACTAAAATTATCGTAATTTCTTTTAATATATTATTAATTTTAAGTTTTTTATTTCTTCTTATTTGTTTTAATATTTGGTAATAGGTTTTTTTAGTTATTTTATTTCTTTTCATTTTAATTTTCTTGTATAGAATATATTGATAATATAATTGGTTAACAGAGATGGTAAAAACTAGAGGCGCATCATCTTTCCGTGGAGAGGCTTCATCGTCTCGTAGTCAACCATCATCTTCATTACATGATGAAAGAAGACAACCTACGGCTTCTGTTCGTAGAAGACGTGTAGACGAATATCGCACGGACGTCATTGATGAGCATCATTATGAGGACCACGAGGAGTCTATACAGCAGGGACATCGTGAGGAGGACTATGTTCATCATGAGGATGTTGAAGAACAGGATGACTATAGTGAGGAAGAAGATGAAGATGAAGATGAAGATGGAGATGAAGTTCAAGATGATGGATTTCCAGGAGGTCCACGTGATACCTCCTTGCTTACACATTATTCCCAGCATGTTGCATATGCCATATGGCAAGGCCAGGTTGGCAATCACCCTAAATATTAATTGTTGATTAATTGCTTATTTATTTTTGTTATATAATTAAGTGTTTTTATGTAGGATCGAGGGGAGATTCAATTGAGGACCCATGGTAAAAAATTAAAGAATTTTGGAATGTATCATGAGGCTATCGAGCCATATATATCCATGTCGGGGTTGGCTTCCTTAGTCAACCTATCCTACGAGTATGCTGATCATGGATTGATCGTTTCACTTGCGGAGAGATGGCACCTAGAGACAAATACTTTCCATCTTCCGGTAGGCGAGATGAGCGTCACATTAGATGACGTTCACAATCTGCTCCACCTACCTATCATGGGGCAATTTTGTGAGGTGGAGGACCTAGAGTACGATGAGGCTCGATCTCATCTTATGGACTTGCTTGGCCTCGATCGCGCCAAAGCTTCAGCCGAGATGAAGAAGTCACGCGGTCCAAAAGTGCGGTTGAGCTGGCTCCGCCACGATTGCATTCAGCAGGAGCTTTGGGAGTGCGCTGCTCGGGCGTATTTGTTGCATCTGCTTGGATGCACAATTTTTACTAATAAGAGTGGGAATTTGATTCGTGTCTCGTCTCCTTCTGTTGTGAGACTTGAATACATGTTCGAGATATGCTTGGGGAGCAGCTGCACTGGCACACACTTATGAGCAGCTAGGAGATGCTAGCTTCAGTGGTGTCAGACAGATAGCTGGATATTCCACTCTTCTACAGGTACATTAAAGTTTTACAAAGTCTTTTTTTAATATATTTTAGGAATGTGTAAAATAATATAAATAAGAAATTTTTTTGTAGAGTTGGATATATGAGCACCTTCCTGGGATGGGAAGGAGGGGAGTCTCAGATGCGTACACAGATGTCCATCCACGAGCTTCACGATACATACCTTCGAGACAGGGTTGGAGTCTTACGGAGGGGCGTAGATATCTGGATGGGCTGACGTATGATGCGATCATCTGGAATCCATACACTTTGCACAGACGTACTTGTCCATTCTTGGCCATATGTATGTTTTCAGGATGGATCCGATTAGGCGACATGCTTCACCGACATCTGCCTGAACGCGTGTTGCGTCAGTTCGGTTTTGTGCAGATTATACCACGTTCGCCTGAGAGTCTTCCGGTGCCAGATATTCATACGATTGATCTTAATTGGTTGCGATATGTAGAGCATGCCGTTACTGGTGCCGTTGAAGCTGAGAACCCCTCTGCATGCGTTGACGGATACCTGATGTGGTTTAGACGGGTGTCCCACACGTACATCATTCCAGCGGATGACGATGATCGACCCAGTCTTGTACCGCGCATGAGGCGACACCTTCCGGATGACATCCCGGTGGCCCCAGTTCTTCGTAGACGGTCGACCGAATCTAGATTGTTCGTAAGTATTGAAACTAAGTGTGATTATTTATTATATCAATTTTGATTGACATAGTTAATTTATTTATTTGGTTATATTCATTTCAGGGTGGTATGAGGCGTGTCATGAGGATGCTGCAGGGCATGTTAAGTTGTCAACACGTCACACAGAACGCTGTAGTCTATGATCAAACTAATCAGACATATCAGGTTGCTCGTAGATCTGTTGAGGAGTACGAGGCTGCCACTACTAGTAGAGGTGGTCGTCATGTGCGTGGACGGGCATCATTTTCTTGACCGGACATATTCATATATGTTTACTTTTTAATGTTTGTTTATGTGATGTTTACTTATACTTTGAGTCTTTATAATGCATTTTGGCGTACGCTTTCCACACTTGGACTATTTCTAATATATTAAACGCATTAAAATGAATTGTCTACGTTGAATCAAATTATATAACGAGACACAATTGAAATAGTTAAATTAATATGAAAAATAATTAAAAACAATGAATTACTACATAACAAACTTCATTTCAGTCTTCTCCAAGATCTACATAACTTTTATTAGATCCCATTAATTCCATAAATGATTGCATCCTATGTGTATAAAATGATGACCATGGTCGCGCCTCTGGGTAACAATGGTTTGAGGAAATCATGTCCACCAACAGTATCGGACAACCATCTTGTAATTGAACCTGGAAACTTAATATTAGTAAATGAATCGTAATGGGTAATGCTTATGGTATAATAAAAATGAAAATTTACCTGTACGAAATGACATCCATTAACAAATCCAATGCATAACATCTGATGTTGTCTAGTATCAATAGGCGGTGGAGTGCGAAGTGGGAATATGGTAAAACTCTGAACATAGGACAAACATACTAAGATCACATTGTATCTATTTGCAATGGCATATCCAATGTCTGGTATGGTCATCCACTTCTTAGCATTAACCTGTAATGGAACAAGGTTAGTATTTATGAAAAAAAATACAAAAAAATAATGAGGTCATTTTTATGAGGTTTTGAAGAAATACCTGTGATCGATCGTGGACAATTAATGACTGACGTAGTTCTTCCAATCGATCATAGCCTCCTACTAAATTTGCGTATTCATCACGCCACTGAGTTAGTTCTTCATAAAGGTTATGTCGGATAGTAGGCCATGCCTCTTCACCTAAACCCAACAAAGTAGCAATGCATCGATAACCACAATGACCATCGGCAACAACATCAACAACATCGACAATGTATGGTTGACAAATCGGATGAAAATGATTTAAGAATGGTACTGCCGCCCTTTGCGCAAATTCTTTCGGCTTCGATTTGACTTGAAATTTTCGTGAAGAAGAAGCCTCTATCCTGGAAAGAAAAGTGTCAACATGCTCAAAATATGATGGGTCACGTTTCGTAGACCTCTCATGTCGTGCAACTTTAGTCTTTTGTGCACCTTTTGTCTTCACTTTATGCGACGGAGCAAGCATAGAAGTCATCTCTGGGCAAGCAATTTCTAGCATCTTATGTTTTATGCTGACTTTTTCACCAATGTCAACATTTTTGAATCGTTCCTCTACCAGTTCAACTTCACGACGAAGGCTAAACTCTGGAAGCGATTCAGTAGACACAGTTCTTGAAATGCTTAGACGGGTCCAGATAACATGTATTTCACCAACAGGAATCATTCCAGGCTCATATCGTGCTAATATACAAGCACATGGTAGGCCATACGTTGAGCTTAAAATGCATCCACAACGAGCACTGTCCAAACCTATTTTATTCACTCGCTCTACTTCATCAGCAATACGTTCTAGAGCGTATCGTGAAACACGTCCAACAAGTCTTTTATATCTCAGTGCTTTATAAGCATCACTCTTTAAGTTAATGCTTTTTTCAAAGGACGCTCTGATCTTATTATGCTGTAGGACAATGACATTATGCATAGCATCCCAACACGAGCATAGGTCTCCCATACTAGACCCCAATAATCTCTTCAGGTTCCAGTGCGCAGACTCAACCCTGTGACAAAACACATTAATACTATGACAACAAATATGAAATACATAAGTAAAAAAATTAACAATAACAAAAACCTGTTTGTTGTAGTGTTGCCTAGATGCATGACTTTGTTTGTCCAAGCCTTGACGAAGTTTGTCTTATGCGGGATGATCCAGGTACGGTTCACATAATCAAAAAATAAAGGCCATGCAGCAGAGGCATACTCAAAACAATAAACATAACCACCAAACTTGGACTGGTCGTCACAGTCCATCACATTTTGCCATACTTCCATCAACCCATCCCATGCATCTTTATTATCCACTAACATCTTGCATTTCGCTTTCACATTCTTGATAATGTGGAATGTACAAAGCATATGATATGTCTCAGGGAAGACATTGGTAATGGCATTTGTCAAAGCAAGGTCTCTGTCAGTGACAATAACGCGTGGACTGCCCTCTGTTGTCAATAGTAATCTTTTAAACATTTCTAATGCCCAAGTGAAATTATTTTGGCGTTCACTTGAAAGCAATGCAAAGGCGGCTGTGAATGTCAAACCAGTGGACGTGACTCCAACGATCTCAAGCAACGGAAGACGATATTTGTTTGTCTTGTACGTCGTATCCATTAAGAACACAATATTAAATGAATTAACCAGGTGCACTGAATCAGGATGTGTCCAAAATAGGTCACTTACTACGTTAGAATCTTCCATACATCTACTATGCTGGATGTATTTGTCTCTATCTAACAACATCATCAGTTGTTGCATTTCAGTTCTCGACCCTCTCAAAGATCGTTTGTAAGTGTATCTCGCGTTATATATTTGTTTTATAGTTGTCACGTTATCTTCATTATGTTCTTTAAGAGTCAAAAGAATATTTGAGGGTTTAACTTGACTCTTAGTCATGTCAATAAGAATTGACTGTTCAGCAGCATTTAACCTCCCCGCATAAGGATGACCGACCAAAGTCTCGGCTAATTCATGGTTGTGATAACCGCACATAACTTTTAACACCCAACCGTGTCCTTTAGGTTTACCCCTCAACTTGAATGGACAATCACATTTTCTCGTGCCAAACACACTAGGTTGCACGTCTTGCTTATACTTCCTATATTTCCCACTCCTTTCACAGCCTAACACAACGAATGTCTTTCTTCCAGGTTCACCAGTTGCTGTGTCAGATCATATGATGACGACCACAAATCCAAGCTGAAATGCAATCTTCCGAACCCAATCAATCATATCGTCGCGTGATGGGAATATTTGATCAGTAGAAAATTTATTTGTGTAATCACCCTCACCGACTTCGTTTATAAAGGAAGAAAATTCCGACATAAAATCAGAATTCATTTGAGAATCCAAAAATGGATAGTTATCCATCTTATATAGTTAAATAGAACCTACATTCAAAATTAAAATTATAAAATTTAACAAATAACAAATAAAAAATAAAAAAAAAAACTTTTAAATATAAAATCAAACTACAAAAACTAAATAAAACCTAATTAAACTACATAATTTCTCCAACTTTGCATATTCTATTTTTCTAAAAATAATTAAAACAAAGTTTACACATTTCAAGATTAAAATATATATTATATATTATATTAATTATGTCTTAAATTAAATAACTACAAATATATTTACCTAAAAATATATCTACCTCTATAGAAGTTATTTAAAATAGCTAAATTACAAATTATTTAAAATACTTAATATATAAATTATTTAAACTATATAACATTCTTAGGTCATTTAAGGTTCTTTTATCCAGGTGCTCTAATTTTTCCTACAAGTTGCTTTGTCCAGTTCTTCTAAGTGCTCTAATTTTTTCTAGAAGTAACCTATACGTTCTTTTTTGCTCCAAAATTTTACAAGAAACCAAACACCCAATCCCATACCATTATAACATGTTAGTGTTTTCTTTTACATCTTCTATAAACAAAGTATTAAAAACCCTAAGTCCATCTAAACACTAAACCTGCATTGAAGATTATAATGCTAGAAACATCAACCATTCAAACTACTGTGAAGTAACTAAACCTCCATTGAAAATTATAATGGCAGAAATATCATTCAAACTATTGGGAATAAACTAAAGCTGCATTGAAGATTATAATGCCACAAATTTCAAGCATCTAAATTACTGGCAACTAACTAAAACTATGTTGAAGATTATAATACGAGAAACATAAGGCATTGAAACTACTCGACACTAACTAAAGCGAAGAACTCTAACACTATCAATACTCCTAACACACACTTCGTAACACTGCATCAACTCCTAATACATACATACAACATATATATATATATATATATATATACACACATTAAAATCAATGGTGAACAGAGCCCTACGAACCGCAACGTGAATGGCGATTAAAAACGCAGGGTTGGGTAAAACCGCCGTTCGAATGGCGGTTGGGTAAAACCGCAGTTCGAATGGCGGTTGGGTAAAACCGCAGTTCGAATAGCGGTTGGGTAAAACCGCAGTTCGATTTGCGGTGAATAGTAAACGCCGTTCGAACGGCGGCAAGGTTAACCGCGCCACGAAAGGCGGTTAACGATATTCATTTCTAACCTTGGATTTCGTCTTCCTCTTCGCAGCGAGCTTCTTCTTCCTCCTTGCACCAGCTATCACCTTCTTCCTCCTTGCACCAACTATCACCACCAGTATCACCACCAGCTATCACGAACACAAACACACAGGTTCACCACAAAATCACTAACTTCAACTCAATATAACAATGACTAACAATACTATTCCTGGTAACGAGCAAAGGGGGGTGCATACTAGGGTTTATACCCTCAGTCAAAAAGTTGTTGGAAGTTAGGAGGACAAGATTCATTTATTACATTTTGACTTTTTATTAAATGAAGGTATTAAATGAAGGACAGAAAAGTAATTTTGGAGGTGCAGGAAGAAGGAGGTGAGGTGCAAGGAGAACTGCTCTTAAGTATTTGTAGCAGCACATAGCAAAACACAGATTACAATGGAAAAGCACATGAACCAAGACAATAATTTGCTATATCTCAGTTGGTGTAATTGAATAAGGATAACAACTTAAAAAAGAAACAAAAATTGAGTTAGGTACATTGACAATTCAAACTAGACACTCTAACTCATGGATTTTGAATTTTGCATGAATAACAATAATAATAAACAAGCAGTATCAAGAAATGTATAATGTGAGAAATGACTAATCTAAACTGACCAAAATTGATTTTGGTCAACTTATTAAGTGCATGAATAACAATAATAACATACACTTTTAATCTGTCTTTGGTGTTTGCTCTCACGGGAATTCTTAGTTGTTCTAATCTCATTGAACATTTCACTTTGATGTGTTTGATACTTGTATGAAAAGCCATTGACTTAGAGCTTCCACCAAACATCTACTTTCTAAGATGCTACCATCAGTTATGATACACCTTCCAGGGATTGTTCAGCACCACAAGTGCACACCAAAACCAAAACAGATTCCAAAATGGCATTAGGAAATAACATTTAACAGCACTAATTTTAACACATACATTTGCACTTGGAGGGCTAAAAATTAAGAAGAGTAAGAAATACATGTTCTAAAACAAGTAGTCACACAAATTGAACCTATGAAATGCTCTAGAATGGATTAAGAAAGGAAAGAAAACAAATTATGCAAAGGAATGCAAAATCGGTTAGACTTGTTGATTTCACATTAAAATAAGTTGTCATAATTTAATTCAGTAGCTATTTTGCTCAAATTCAATTCAATACACATTTAGCTCAGGAAAACCATCCAAGCAAGTTTGAATACACTTCTTACAACTAATCAAAGTCATATTACAACAATTTATAGGCCTTTTCTTAAAATCATGTGTAGTTCCTTTTTTATTTTTTCAACATTGCCTTTTCCACATTGATCAACTCAAATAGTTCAAATTTGTTTATGACTTATATTCGGATAACAAGCATTTAAACAAGTTAATTTTGCAAATTCACCTTCCATAAATGACTCTAACTTTTCTTGAATATGATTGACTATGGCTAGGGATATGTCATTACTAACTTATATAAGTTGACATAAATACTTTCATTATAATTTATAAAAGAACATACTAACATTAATTGAAAAATATTCATGCTAATGTTGAAAGCAAAATCCTTGAATAGAATTGGTCAAACAATCACTCCTACTTACATTGATAAAAATATAATTAAGGTCAATATTAATAAAAATAAATCTTGTTGACATCAATCACAAAAAATAATGTTTGACATGTGCTAAAAAATGCCAATAGTGTTAATAAAGAAAACCTAGATGGTTATCGACAATGATTGAGTTTAATTTAAAATAAATTTTGGAAACATCAGTTGAAAAAAGGCTTAACCTTCCATTGGTCCTCATATTTGTGTGCAAATCTTAGTTTGGTCCTTAAGTTTTGAACTGTCTCAATTGGGTCATAATTTTTGTAAAAAGGCACACATTTTACCCTAACCGTTAAGTTGTCTCAAACGACGTTAATTGATGCTGAGATGAATTTTTTATTTTAGGCTTAATCCCTCCCTTGGTCCTTATGTTTGTGTGAAAATCTCAGTTCGGTCCTCAAGTTTTGAACTGTCTCAATTGGATCATAATTTTTGAACTGTCGACAACGACGACATTTTTTAGTTTGAGAGGGAGAAAAGGTATGAGTTGGGGTGTTTGAGGGTGGAGGAATGAGTGAACTGTGATCAGTGATTGGAAGGAAAAAGAAATATCATAGCCACGTGGATTTAATGATTTTAAAACATAAAAAAAAATTACAGCTCAGTTCAAAGTTAACACTGTCTCAATACACTTAACGGTTGGGGTAAAATGTTTGCATTTCATAAGGACTTGAGGAAAAAATGTGATCATTGATTGGAAGGAAAAAGAAAGACCATAGTCACGTGGATTTAATGATTTTAAAACATAAAAAAAAAATTACAGCTCAGTTCAAAGTTAACGCCGTCTCAATACACTTAACGGTTAGGGTAAAATGTTTGCATTTCATAAGGACTTGAGGAAAAACTTGAGGACCGAACTGAGATTTTCACACAAACATAAGGATCAAGAGAGAGATTAAGCCTAAAATAAAAAAATTCATCTCAACATCAATTAACGCTGTTTGAGTCAACTTAACGGTTAGGGTAAAATGTGTGCATTTTTACAAAAATGATGACCAAATTGAGACAGTTCAAAACTTGAGGACCAAACTAAGATTTGCACACAAATATGAGGACCAATGGAGGGTTTAAGCCTTAAAAAAATTGTAAAATGGACAATGCTCTTACCTAAATTGAATTGTTGATATCTTATCTCAATTGAATTGATGATATTCCAATTTCAATTGAGTCAATAATGTTCCATCTCAATTAAGTTGACAACATCTTAATCTCAATTGAATTAATAACGTTTATACCATATCTAAACTTATTATGTCCTAATCAAATATAAAAGGAAAAGATGTGGATACAATAAATAAGAGAAAATAAAAAAATGTTAAATGTGTTTTTATTTTCTAAACTTCAATACAAAATTCAAATTCATATCTTTTTTAAACTTTTATATATTTTGATCTCCAAACTTTAAAACTAAATAGATATAACCTTTTTAAAATTAAATTTAATAAGTAATTAATATAATTCCTGGAAAAAGAAAAAATTATTTAATTTTATAAAGTCAAGCAACTCTTAAATTTTTCTAATTTTAATTTTTTATAAAATTATCTATAAAAGATATTATACTTATAAAATATTTTAAATTTTATGTAAAAGTAAACTACTCTAAGAATTCCCCATCTAAAAATATGGTTTGATGAAAAAAAAAAGAGAAAAAGTGAAAAGAAAAATAAAATAAAATAAAAGCTAAAATTTTTCAATTTGTTAGAAGCTCTACATCGACTAGAGATGAGATGAAATAAGACAAATTAAAATATATAAGTGAGTGCAAATCTCATCTCACAAGTCAGTTTGATAGATTTAAGTTAGGCTTAGAGTTCACCTAAACATACTTAAAAGTTAATTTAAAAATATAATAAGAGTTGAAATAGATTTTAAATTAAAATATAAAACATTAATATATAAATTGCAAATCTTAATTAAAATGTAAATATTCACACATTATTAAAGTGCTTCGAAATTTAACTTTCTTCATTCCCTATTTCCCTTTTATATATAAAAAAACACAACTCTTTATTGTACTTTGGAAATCACAGTATTCGCACCTTTACTTAAAAACAAGTGTTTATTTTCTCGGTCTTCCATGCTTTCACGATCGTAACCGTTACACACACTTCAAGCAAGCAACAGTATAAATCATCACTGCATGCACGCTACCTACAAGAGTCTTAATTGTTATTTTTAAATGAATTTTCATCTTAATATCAAAGAAGTTTTATAAAACTATATTTCAATTAAAATTAACTTTTTGTTTATATATAACTGAATCTTATTTAAAATCTATATCATAAATATTGATGGTAATGGAAGCATGAGCTAAGTGTTGAATTTCTCAACTTTTTGGAAATGTCCGTCTAATGGAAAATTATATTTTCGATGAGTATTGTGATTAAATTGCACACGTGAACGCTTCATTATGATGACATGACAAGCATAAGAAACTGAAAAAGAGAAAGCATAGAAAACAGCTTGGCAAAGGAACAGTAAAGAAGGAAATGTCGGCAGGTGGCAACCATGCATTGTGATGACACAGGAAATAAGCAAAACCCCAAAAAAAATAATAATAGAGACCACGCCTCAAACAAAACCCCAGCCATTGGTTTTTGTTTTACTGTCACACTTTTTGGTGTTTTCTTTTATTATTAAATTAATAATAAAAATTATGCATTTTCAAAAGTTATATTATTAGTGTTATTTAGTTATTTTTATTATTAGTTATGTTTTCTTGTTATAATTTCAATATAATGAGAGAAAAGGAATAATTATTAAATGTGATTAATGACTTAAACTAGAAGATAAAATTATAATTATTATGATTTTATTTTATACATTGTTATAATAATTATGGTTAATGTTATTCTAACAACTACATAATTCTTTTTTGTACAACCTTAATTAATATTATTTTAATCATATTTATTTTGTTTTTTAATTTAAAATCTTTATATATATTATATTATTAATAAAATGGGTTATAAAAGAGTCATTTTTTTAAGATTGTGAAAATATATATTTTTCTTTTGGTTTATTTCATTCTAACAACCATATGTGCTATTTAGTGCAGAAAAAGAATATTGGAGTAATATTTTTCAATCAAACAACTTAGTTTATTTTATTTTAAATACTTTCCATTGTCTAAACAGTTCACGATATAATTAATAAGTTTTGACATTTAAATTCCGTAATTAAGAAAGCACAGTTAAAATAACATTGCAACATTATCAGTTAATTTTACAAGAAAATTTTAGCAAAATGAATAATATATTTTACATTAATAATGTAATAAAAGTAAAATTAGTATGAAATTATTTATAAAAGGGAAACTACCATAGTTTAGTTCTAATTTAAAATAAGTAACAATTGTTTTGTTGCAAGGATAACATTTAATTTGAATTCAAGGAATATCATAGTTTAAAATTTATTTTCATATGAAAACAAATCCTTGATAATCATGGTGAAAAAGAAGCCCCACTGACTGTCAAAACACTTCATTATAATATAAAACTAAATAAAAAAACAAATAAATGTTAACGTTAAAAAACCTCGGTAACTAGCATAGAAAATGTGTTTTATTATTTATCAGAGAAGACCTGTTACTATTGGTACAGGAACATCGACATCAACAACGTGAAGATGAGGTGTTGGTATGATAACTAAAAAAGTAGACATGAGATATGATATGATACTATGGTACAATGCTGTACAGTATGAACAGGTAATGATTCGAGAGCCCGAGAAGCACCAAGGAGATGATAACGGCGCCGTCCATAAAACCCAGCCTGTGAGTCCAACAACATAACCTGTTTCTTCACTCTCTACCTAAGACCTATGTATATGTGGTCCCATCCTTTTGACTCCCCAATTACACGTATAGGTCAGTTTTCACTTTCACCTCGGTCACTGTGCAACGTGCACTGTCATGCGCAACAGTAAGATATCGAATACTATGTCACACTCACAGCGGGTTACAGTGAAACTATAAATTACACTTTTTTTTTTCAATTATATTTATTTTCTTATATAATCGTAACAAACATATATCCTTAACCTTACATTTATTTAACTTTAGTAAGCATCAATAATGATACTTCTTATATGTAACATTTGAGTATGTCATAGCTTTAAGAAGTAATGACAAATAAATAAATAAAATAAACTGAAAAACAATTAAATATTTTATTTTGTAAAATGTAAAAGAAAAATAATATAAATAAATAGATAGATAGATATGATGATACTTCTTACAAGAGTTAGTTTTTCCATTATAACCTTTTTTTTATTCTAATATAAGATTTAAAAATAAATAATAGTTGATAAAAAAAAGGTTAAAATGAAAAGTTAATTATAATAAATCACTATATATTAGAGCTATTAAAATGGGTCACAATCTCCAGGCCAATTTGGTCCACCACGGGTTTCAGCCTGGTTAGGTTTAAAAAATTTGTGTTATTTTATGCGGGTCAGATTTTAATCCGGCTCATTTAAACTCGGCTCATGCGGGTTGAATTCGTGGTGGGCCGGGCCCACCAACTCACCTATCTTATTTTATTTTATTAAAATTTAATTTTAATTTTATAAAAAAATATTTATTATTTTTTTTTTACTTGAAAAAATTATCTAGGTTCTCTAATTTCAAAATTAATTAAACATCCATGTTGGAAGTGAAATTTGGGGGTGAAATTTGTTTAGGTTTGAATTATAGAAAGTTTGTAATTTTTTTATTTTAAAACAATTGTAATTAGGTGGGTCAGTAAACCAACCCATTTACCCACCAACCCATGGTGGGTCAAGCCGGGTTCGAATTTTTTTGATTAATTAATAAATGAGTCGGGTTAAGTTGGCTCACTAAGTGACCAATCCGTGGTGGGTCGGACTAAATCGAGTCGGATTATCTGTTTTGACAGCTCTACTATAAATCATTTGGTCACTTCTTAGTTTTAATTTGAATCTATTTTATTATTTTTCAGTTTAATCACTACGTACCTTTAATTAGAACCTATTTTATTATTTTTCAGTTGGTGAAATGATTAAATAATATTGAATTATTTCAAAAGATTCAATTGCATCTTCTGTTTATAATATTATTATACATGTCTTTAATATTTAAATATGTATTGGATTTTAACTTCAAAAAATGCTTTTGGCATAAGACTTTTGAATTCTTTTATAATTAGACTTATGAATCTTAAAAAGATTGTGAGATGATATGTTATACACCTCTTAAAAATATATTTAAAATTATTTTTTATAATTTATATTTAAATTGATTTTTATTGCATGGGTTTTGTATTCGTGTTATCAAAGACATTGATGAATCATTTAATTTAGCTAAAATTGATTATTATTAAAGACAAAACTTAGAAAAGTAATTTAAGATGAGAACACAAAACTTAGAACCTAAATTCCATACAAACACAAACCTAGAATCACAATCTCCAAACATAAAAAGTATAGGAAAACACTTAGGTCTTAACATATAGAAAAACATTTAGGCTAAAACACCCAGATGCATAACTAAATGATGTTCTGCCAAAAGCGTCCAAGAGAGATTGAGTTAAACGCTTAATGCTTATAATACCTTAAATAGGTATTTGACTTCTCTCGAAAACAAAATAGGTCGAGACAATGCCTCTGACAAAATACATTAAAAGACTTAATCATTAAAACATGTAAGGAAGCTTAAGCAAGCTAAACATTATCTGTCTAAAAAAAGACAAAAGCTAAAGAAGTGTTTACTTGACTAAACGATACCATGAGCTCAACAAATACCTCATCTTTTGATGATGTGTATATCTACGCTTGATATCTTCAAAAGAAAGAACTTAATTGCAAAATGCTACCTAACAGTGGAAAATCAAAAGCACTTTTTTGTTCAGAGCAAGCATTAAATGAAATGACATTAAATGCTCAACGTTCAAAAACTACAAAAGTGATAAGAAAAATCATATCTGCTACATGAACAATTTACTCTAATTTTGCATATAAGCTATTCTACATCCATCCACAGTGCTACAGATCAAATATCAAAATGTGGACGTTAGAGACAAAGAAGATATTCACAGAATGTTCCTCACTTAAAGCAAAGTCTAAAAAGATCATACAACCTACTTCAAGAAAAAGACTGAAAGAGCATGCCTACTCTCACAAAGTTGACTTACATAACGGTTGTCATGAAAAGAAGAAAGAGAAAACAAAAGTATCAATGCTATAAACTACAATTTCAGTACAACGTAAGACCTCTCGAGAAGAAAATCAAGAGGATAGTTTAAGAGAATATCTTAAGAGAAAAGAGCTTACAACGTTATATCCATCTTGAAGAGAAAAAGAGAAATAGCTCAAGAAAAATAATACATCTGAGCTAAAGAAAAGAAAAGAGAAGAGAAAAAGAGAAAGAAATACTCTCGAGCTTAAGCGTCATATTTCTTACAATTGTAAGAGAGAAGAGAGAAACACTTATAAGTGTTTAGACTACATTCTATTGTAACAAAGTCTTTCGTTGAGAGATATAGTCTGAACTACTTGTTAGCAATCGTTGATTACAATTCTAAAGAGAATTAAAACACTTACAACTGAACTCAGTTTGAGTTGAGGAATCTAGGCACGATAGTCTAGTACCAGGAGTGATTTGAATACTCAAAGGAAATCTCGATTGGGGTTGTTGAGTACCAGGAGTGATGTGAATACTCAAAGGAAATCTCAGCAGGTAGCTGAGTACCATGAGTGGTGCTAATACTCATTTGTAATTGTGTGATGATTATAGTGGAACCTTCTGTAGAGGAGACTGGACGTAGCTCAGTTGGAGAGAACTAGTGTAAAATCTCTTGTGTTATTTTCTCTTCTTTTAACTAAACTATCATCTTTCAAAACCTGTAGTTGAGCTTTATATTTCAAATACAGGAACTTCCAAGCTAAATGATTATTTCTCTTTAAGGAAGTTCTTACAAAACACTACAGTAGATATATTTTAAATAGCACGACAAACTTATCAACGTTATACATATATCTCAAGTCGATCGTCTAAGATTTCAAAAGAATATTTCAAGAGCTCGATCGCGTGCTATATCAAAAGGGTTGCGAAAACATTTTCCATAAACACTATTCAACTTCCCCCCCCTCCCCCCATTCTAGTGTTTTTTAGGTACTTCACTTGCACACACCAAGGGTAAAATGGTTATTGGGCCAATGGGCGAATAGGCCTATATCATGACCCATTTAGGTAAGGACCAACGGTTAATAACATATTCCTATAAATATAACTTTAATCGAGTTTTGATTTTATTTTTCACTTTAATCACATTTTGATCAAATCTCTGACTCATGAAGTAAAATGTTAAACAACTATTAGACGAGTATTTCCACTAGACGATCTAATTAGAAGGTTGATTAGATGAAGAGTCAAAGTACTAAACAAGTATCATGTTGATCAAACAAATCAAGTTCAGAATGACGCACAAGAAATCTATCCAACCATAAGGTGATGAGTATCATCTGCAAATTGATCAAATATATCTGAACATTGGTATGGATGATCAAGTCAATCAAGAAAATGTCATACGAGCAAGATTGTGCACCAACACTCAACATATTTTAAAAATATTTTGATTCAATATCTTATTATAGAAGCAAAGAATAATTGAAGATATTGTGAAGATATATTTGAAGAAAATCTAGAAAGTTGATTACATAAAAAATTATCCATATAATGAACTAATTTTGAATTCCTCATGATCAATTATTCTAAATATTGTCATATGAATATTAACCAATCATGAGACAAGAAAAATACTTCAATCTAGTTTCATTTATGAAATTAAGTTTTGCATTTCAATTTTGCTATATCCAGTTCAATTTCCATTTCTTCATGTTTCACTACATTCATACACTATTTTAGAATTTTGCATTGCTTTTTGGTTTGAATATTCTGTTTTAGCTTTACTTTATAGCTCTAAAGTCATTTCTTACATTTTTGTAGTGACTAAAACGTGTTCCATCCATTTCCATAACCCATTTCACAATTTTATTTCATTGAGGCATTACATCAAACAACTTTTTTCAATTATGTTTTTCACTCAGGCATTTCATCAAACATTTTTGTTTCTCATAGTTACTCACTGTTTTTCATTTTTTAGATTGTTGCACGTTTCAATTTTCTTTTCATTTCATTAAATGCTTTCATTAGTCATTTTAATTAATTATCACATTGGCTTAGCAATTTTACTCAGGTTTCATACCATACATTCTACCACTGCATTCATTTGTTTTTCTTGTATCAGTTTTAGCCTCATTCTTTGCGCTTGTTTCATGTTTTAGGTTAATACTTGTTGTCTCAATTGTTTGCATTTTCTTAGCATTATTTGCACCCAATGTTTGCAATTTAAATATAGACAGACTCATACAAAACTAATTGAATTCATATTTTAGGGGAAACATTTTGGATTTTTGTTTGAAATGCGACTAAAACCTTCAACAAATTGGATATAGGCTCCATCGGTTCAAATGAAGTTTTTTTCTCTTTAATCTTTACCTACAAATGTTTTTTGTGAATTAAGCCGGAAGGTTTCCACGAAAAGATGTTAAGAACTCCAGAGGAATCTGCTATTCATAAATTGGACCTTCTTCCTTCCTACTTTGAGGAGGTAATAACGCGTATTCATATTTTGTAATATGTTAAGTGTTTATCATTAATATAATTTCTTGATATTTTAACATTTGGTAAAGGGAATTGACAAAGCCACACCTAGATTCTTTTAATTCTTTTCTGAAAATCGATATACAAAGAATAGTTCGTGATAATGATATGATCGTAGCTACTAAACACCCTCATATATACCTGAGGTACAGAGCATATTTTGTTATTTATTTTGATATTTTATTAATCTCCTCTGGTTTTTCAGATCTTCTTTTGCTATTGATCACTCCTGCAGGTTTTTAAATGTAACGGTTTGCAACCATCAATAGGGGAAGAACATCTTACTCCACATACCAAACGTGAGATTGATTAAGCTATTTAGTGTATATATGACAACTTTATTTGTTGAATTGAATTGTGATTTTCTTTAATGATATCTAATAAAAAAAGGTATACAGCTCCAATATATGTTGATGTTGAGTATAAGAGTGGAAATATTGGTGACATAAGTCAACACAAAAAGGTAATATTACTGTAAAAATTTGTTGAATGAGTCTTATAATTAGTTTTGACTTTATTTTTTATTTTTACAATTTGACATTGAAATTGGGAAGATACCTATCATGTTGCGGAGTTGTAACTAGCTTCTTCCTTGTAACTAATAAAAGGTTTAAAGAATAATTCTGATATATTATTTCAAGGAACAGAGTAACATATATATACATACATACAAGGATCCTATAATCCTTCATCTATTAAAGGAAAAATATGTGCACAAATCTGCACAAATAATAATAATATCTAAAATATAACTAACATAATATTTTATTGCCTAATATCCTTTAATAGAATATTTGGCATATCTTAACACCCCCACTCAAGTTGGTGCATGGATATCACACATTCCCAACTTGAATAGAGACTCATCAAACAATCTTCTTGACACTCCTTTGGTAAGAACATCAGCCAACTGTAACTCTGATCTTACAAAAGGAAAGGAAATTATTCCAGCTTCAATCTTCTCTGTGATGAAATGTCTATCAATTTCCACATGCTTTGTTCTATCATGTTGAACAGGATTATGAGCAATTGCAATAGCCGAAGTATTGTCACAGTACAAACTCATAGCTTCATTTGGTTTAAATCCCAAATCTGATAGCACATTTTTAATCCACAAAAGTTCACATACACCTAGTGCCATGCCTCTGAATTATGCTTCAGCACTAGATCTTGCTACTACAGGTTGTTTTTTACTCCTCCAAGTTACAAGATTCCCTCTTACAAAAGTAAAGTATCCAGAGGTAGATCTTCTATCATCTTTTGAACCTGCCCAATCTGCATCACTGTACCCTTCTACCTTTAAGTTTCCATTATTTGAGAACAAAATTCCTTTTCCAAGAGCAGACTTCAAATATCTCAAAATTCTTTCAACAGCATCCATATGAACCTTTCGTGGGTCATGCATAAATTGACTAACAACATTTACTGCATAGGTGATATCTAGACGTGTATGACATAAATAAATTAATTTTCCTACCAGCCTTTGGTATCTTCCTTTGTCTATGCTTGCTGAATTTGAGCATTGAAAGAGTTTATGATTTTGTTCAATTGGTGTATCAGCTGGTTTACTCCCAAGCAGTCCAATTTCTGATAGTAAATCAATAGTATATTTCCTTTGGCATAGAAAAATACCATGTTTTGATCTAGCTACTTCAATACCCAAAAAATATTTGAGGTTTCCAAGTTGTTTCATCTCAAATTCAGATGCAAGGTATTGTTGTAAACTAGAAATCTCATCTTGGTCATTTCCTGTAACAATCATGTCATCTACATATATAATTAAAGCTGTAATCTTTCCTTTTCCTCTCTTAAAAAACAAGGTATGATCAGAGTTACTTGCTCTATAGCCAAAAGCCTTCATAGACTTGGTAAACCTTCCAAACCATGCTCTTGGGGATTGTTTTAATCCATATAGAGCCTTCTTTAATTCGCAAACCTTCATTCCATTTGAATCTGTCATGCCTGGTGGAGAATCCATATAAATTTCCTCTGAAATTTCTCCATGTAGGAAAGCATTTTTCACATCAAATTGTAGAAGAGGCCAATCTTGGTTTGCAGCTAGCGACAAAAGTATCCTCACAGTATTGAGCTTGGCTACCGGTGCGAACGTCTCTTGGTAATCTACACCATAAGATTGAGTGTAACCTTTAGCCACAAGTCGTGCTTTATACCTCTCAATAGTTCCATCAGCTTTATGCTTAATTGTAAAGACCCATTTGCAGCCCACAGTTTTCTTCCCTCTTGGTAAGGACACAAGATCCCAAGTGTTGTTTTTTTTTAAAGCCGTCATCTCCTCAACCATTGCTTCGGTCCATCTAGGATCTGCCAAAGCTTCCTGTACATTACTAGGAATAGAAATTGAAGATAATTGAGATACAAATTATGCATATGATTGAGATAACCTGTGAGATGATACATATTTACTAATGGGATATTTAACTTTGGCTTGGAGGTCTGGTTCATATTTAGCTGGAGGTTGACCACGGTTAGAACGAGGTGGAAGATTATATTGAACAGTAGTAGACTTAGTGTTTAGTATGCTGGTGGTTTCAGGCAGACAAGAATCAATTTCATCTAAATTAGTATTATCAGAGATAGGATCAGAAGGTACCTCTGAAGAGTCAAGCTGAACCTGTGGAGAAGATTGAGCCAATTGGTTATGATCAGAAGACACTGTATTATCCAGAAAAGAAGTGTCCATATTTAGGATTGGCTCACTTGCTGCAGAACGATCCTCACAAGATAACATATCTTCATAATCAAACATACTAACATCATGATTGTACACTTCACTTTCATTGTCTCCCTGAAGTGGAGAATCAACATAAAAAAATTCATGCTCATTAAATGTCACATCCATAGAAATATAAAATTTCTTTGATTGTGGATGGTAAGCACGATAACCTTTTTGAGTTGTTCCATACCCAACAAAAACACATTTCATCGCTCATTCTTCGAGCTTTGTACGTTGATGTGGGTGTAAGTGAACATATATAACACATCCAAAAATATGAGGTGGTAAATAAACTATGGGAGGAAGGATACAATGATCAGACAACACATCATAAGGCCTTCGAAAGTTAAGCACACTAGAAGGGGTTCGATTAATTAAATAAACGGCAGAGCTCACGGCCTCACCCCATAAATGAGATGGGACATTACCATCTATCAAAAGTGATCTTGTCACCTCTAATATATGTCTATTTTTCCTCTCAGCCACTCCATTTTGTTGTGGTGAATAAGGACATGTAGTTTGATGCAAGATGCCTTTAGAGTTCATGAACTCTATTAATTCAGTCTTAAAATATTTCCCTCCATTGTCTGATCGAATAACCTTAATAGATGTGTTAAATTGTGTAGCAATCAAATGATAGAATGAACGAACCACATCACACACATCACTTTTATGTTTAAGCAAATATACCCAGGTTACCCGAGTACAATCATCAACAAAACTGATAAACCATTTTTTTCCATTATGTGTAGATTGCAGGGCAGGGCCCCAAACATCTGTATGAATTAATGAAAAAGGAAAATCAGTTTTGTTATTGCTTAGAGGAAACACAACACGATGATTTTTTGCCAAAACACAAGTTTCACAAAAAAAAATCAGAAATATTGCATTTACGAAATAATGATGGAAATAATTTTTTTAAATAACCAAAAGAGGGATGTCCCAACCTTTTATGCCACAACCAAATTTCTTTTTTGTTTTTATCTTGTATGTGATCATTCCCAAGACAAGCCAATCCTTTTTTATGGTTTTGTCGTGAGACATTTTCCAGATAATACAGTCCTTCACTCTCTCTACCACTGGCAATCTTCTCCTTGGAATGGATGTTCTGAAAAAGACAATGGGTTGGGTAAAACAAGGCAACACAAGAATGTGATTTGGTTAACTTGCTGACGGAGATAAGATTACAATTTAATGTAGGAACAAATAAAACATCAGGAATCGATAATGAGGGTAAGAGGGATATAGTACCTATACCTTCAATAGGAGATGAGACCCCATTGGCATTAATAATAACACTTTTAGAACAATTAGAGGAAAAACTAGTAAATATATGAGGATCACAAGTCATATGATCAGTAACACCTGAATCAATTATCCAATCACTACCCTTAGTAACAACAGAAAGATTAAGAGCAAAGTTAGATAGACCTGACTTGGTCACAAATCCGGCAGCAGTAGAAATATAACTCTTGGAAGCAGCGGAAGTTCCAGAATCATGTTTCTCCGATTGACTGTCATCGGAAGAAGCCATCAGAAATATTCAATGAAAAAAAGCACTGATTCCTAAACTGTAGAGGATATTAGTGTTTGGCTCTGATACCATAATAAAAGGTTTAAAGAATAATTCTGATATATTATTTCAAGGAACAAAGTAACATATATATATATATATATATATATATATATATATATATATATATATATATATATATATATATATATACAAGGATCCTATAATCCTTCATCTATTAAAGGAAAAATATGTGCACAAATCTGCACAAATAATAATAATATCTAAAATATAACTAACATAATATTTTATTGCCTAATATCCTTTAATAGGATATTTGGCATATCTTAACAGTAACTGTCTATTGCAAGCTTCCTCCCTTCCTTGCAATAGACAGTTACAACTCCACAGCATGATAGGTAACTTCTATTATCTTTGATTATTTCTCTTTCGCTTTTAGTGAATATCTTCCCATCAATTAAATATTTTTGTTGTTTCTATATTTCTAATTCTTTCATCTTTGATATCTTTTAGAATATTTACTAATTTGTAATTGCTTATTTATTTAGTGAATTTGAACCATTGTATGATTATTCTCTTAGGGTATTCTTCGATTTCACAATCTTTAATATATAACATCTTTCCTTCTTTAGTCTTAACGTACATGATCTTTGTAGCACAAATATATTTCTTCTCACATGACATTCAGATCTTTAATGTTGATCTCCAATATAATCTTGAGATCTTCAATCAACGAAATATACAATCAATTGATTTCATTTAATTCTTGATTTGAATTAGAAGGCACTTAATATTGAACTTGTTAACTTGATCTTCCTTCCCAACGTTTAGATTATTCTTCACTGAATGAGTTAATTCATAATGCATCATACTCAACTTTGTATTTGTACGATGTATTATCTGGCCAATTCATGAATGGTCTTATAGACACCAATCTTATTTCGTCTTACTCACTCTCGCTTCACTTTGTCTTATCAATTTTATATTTGAAACGTCTACTCAGTAGATTCGTCTGATGAGTTTTCTCTTTTGCTTGGCCAACTTTAACTTTTAATTAATGTAGTCAATTCAACTTGAATGCTTGATAAGTTATTACTTCTTTGTTTCATCTGATGGGACTTTCATCATCTACTAATGACTATCTTTGTTTTTTTCCACCAAGTACAACTGACTTGTATCACCTAGTTTTCACTTCTTTGACTTACTTTGTCTAGTCTTGGGTTTCTAACTTTTCCAATCTTATATTAAGAAATATTCATTATTGACAAAACTTACTTCAACTCATGAGAACTCATTAGAATACAAGTATGTTAACATAACACATTATTTCATAGCACTTATTCAAGAGTTTTCCTATTTATTTATTTCTTATATTTTAAGTTTGTGAATCATTCTAATATGTTTTCATTATTTTATAATTTTGTTATCATCAAAACCTAATCAAGGATACTACTTAATGGGTAGTGTAACATCAAGTTCTAACATTGGATACTTGTGAAATGCGTACAATCTCCTTTTCCGCAACATACAATCAATGAGATATGCATGTAATTTTTTGTAATCCATGCCCATAGAACATATGTTTTTTTGCTTCATAGAGATGAGTCGACAATGTATTACCTTTTGGAAGCATTTGATGTAACAACTCGAGCAATTTGGTGAAGATTTTATCTATCCCCTCATTTCTTGCCTTAATATTAATTAAATTTAATATTGTTGACAAACCCATGAAAAGTGTACAATCAAAATACAAGAATTTCTTTGAATCCATTTTCAACGAATCATCTGCTAGTCCTTGCTAGAAACTTTCTTGTCTAACGTTATGAATTATCTCCATCACATGATCCTCAAAATGTTTATAAAAATGTTGAGATTGCAAGAAAGTTGAAAAGGTTTAAAAATTCATCACGTCAAATCCATGTTACCCTGATAGTCATATAAGAAATTAACAAAAGCCCTAATTTTTTTCCTAATATAGTAGAGTGATAATCAAAGTTTCAATATAAAGAAATGACAAAGTTTTAAGTAACTCTAAAGTGTAATCTATCTAATGAATGAGGAATGAAAAATAGTAGATGCTAACTAAACTAAAATTAACCTTAGAATGATCTAAATGAAATGCATGTAACTAAGATTAAGGTAGAAACTACTCCTAAACAATGAAATAGGAACTTCAATATGAACAAGTTGTAATTAAAATTGTCGGATGTCTCACATCGACTAGAGATAAGGCCAATTTAGAGTATATAAGTGGGTGCAAACCTCACCTTACAAGTCGGTTTTGTGGGTTGAGTTAGGATTAAAATTCACTTCTTAACTTGGTATTAGAGCTAGGTTAAATCCTATCCTAACGATATTTGTTGTTTGTGGATATATTGTTTCACCTACTATCGGGTCGTTATTGGATCACTCATTAATATCTGGGAGGTGTGTTGGAAGTCTCACATCAAATAGAGATAAGGCCAATTTAGAGTATATAAGTGTGTGATCTTTAAAAATCGTGATAATTCAATTTTTTTGATAAAATGCCAAAGAGAAAACTAAATATTCATAAGGTGTTTGATAGAATGTTGCAATGAATAGAAAATTTATGCAAAGCAAGTGCTTGACACAAGTTTAGATACCTAAAAAAATATTCATGATATGCATGCACAACTGTTAAACCACTTGAACATCATAAAATCACAGTTTAAAACCCAATCTAGTAGTTTTGACAGGAAATAATGTTCATTAGCTCTTTTACACTTATGCTCTTGTATGCTAATATGCACAAATAAGTTATATGCAATGCTATAAATGGGAACCTATTTGAATATCTAAAACCATGCATGAGAAGAATCAAGAACCATCAAACAACTCTAAATTGTCAAAACTACACCACAAACTAGAATTGACAGATTTAGTCAAGTCAGTGTATCAGGTTCATTTGATAGCATTAGGTTCATTGAGTCTAACATGCAATACTAGATTATATGATATGCAAAGGCTTGCAATCTAGTTAAATTAATAAAAAAAAATATGCATGATATGCATGTATCTAGAAACATGAACAACATAAAATTCATAAATTTGAAGTTAAAAGCATGCTTGGCAACAAAACTAGTGTATCAACTTCTGTTTTAGTTTTTAACGTTTTCTAACTACTCTATTATATAGAACTTAATAAATTTTCCAAATGCAAATGCAAACAAGCTTAAAATTATCCTAATTAACTACTAGAATGAAGAATTTAACAAAAACAATGACAATTAAAATTCCTAACTATAACCTATGCTAGAAAACTTAAATATCATAACTAACTAACCTAACTAGTAAGAATTGAAATTAAAGTCTAAATCTAGAATTAAGTTCACAAGCATGAGTCTAATGTAGAGAAAAATGTAAAACAATAATTAAAACTACAATTAAGTATTAGAAACTAAAACTCATTATTCAAACCTAAGTTAGAACTAGTTGTGAAAAACTAGAATAACTACCTAATATGTCAAACATAGCAATATGTCACATAATTGGAATTAAATGTTTGGAACAAGTTTCAAATAACATAAATGAAATGTTAAACATAAAAAGTGGAATTAAAAGTAAGTGTTGGAATGTAAATCATGTTCAAAACTAGAAATTGTAAAGAAAGCATATAAAGAAAGCAAGTAACCTATCTACTCCAGAAAACACTTTCTCTTCATATGGTCCTACTTTAGATAGCCAAGGTAAATCTATTAGCCCAACCATATAAGGGATTGATATCACTCTCTACCCAAAACCTTAAGGCAATGACTTAATGGATCTTTCATCTTTATATAATGCTCTGATTTCTCATTTCTATCCAATGTGGGACTTAGACTCACACTTGGATTCCCAACTAGAATACATCTTTCTTGACTGATAAGAGATTGATAACACCATTTGACACACAACAAGGATGGACAAGCTAAACTTTGCTCAGCAGATGTGCTACCACAATTAGACACACTAAGACCAGCCCTTCCTTCCACTTAGCACCAAGTTTCTCAAGCTCACTTAAAACACAAAGAGTTCAGACAAAGCACTTCATTCTAAAAATGGTTTTAAGTTTTTGTAACTTTAGAAGAGCTCAGAAATGAGGTATATATAGGCTCAGCTTGAAAATAGGTCAGAAGCTCAAGAGTCTTCTTGCAACTGTTGTGGGTAATCGATTATCTTAAGTGATAATCGATTATCTGTAAACCTTTTCAAAGTATTTTTCCTAAGATAATCGGTTATCCTAAGTGATATCGATTATCTGTGAGCCATTAAAAACGTTGTTTTTCTAGGATAATCGATTATCCCAAGTGATAATCTATTATTTCAAATAGCATTACCATTTATGATCTTTACTGGGATAATCGATTATCCCATGTGATAATCGATTATTCCACTTCGTTTTTTGAAAATATGTTACTATAATCTTGAACTCTCTTTAACTTGTGATCTTGACAAAGCTAAGTCTAAAATACAAAAGCTAAGTCTAGAATACAATTACAAATAGCTAAAAACAAAAGCTTTAATTGAATAATAGTTTCTCTAATCTTCAATCCCAAGGTTAACTTCATCATCAAATCTCTTTTGTCTTCAATTCAACCTTTGTTGCTAACAATCTCTCCCCTTTTTATGAAAATCGAAACTACTTATTTAAAGTTGTTGTGATTACCTGCATATGCACACACTACAAAAAAAATGATATCTAGTGAAGGTTTATTTTTTATTTTGTGGAGGTTTTTACCTTCCGCGAATTAATTTCCAGGGGTTTTTTAAACCTCTACATTTAGAATCGTTGCTATTATATTGTGGAGGATTTTAACCTCTTCTATTAATGACTATTATTTTGTAAAGGTTTAAAACCTCTTTTATTTATAATTATCCACATTTATTCATAATTTCTTAATTTAATGAAAGCTTTTCTTTTACAATAAGAAATAAATATATATTTAAAATTGTAAAATACACAAAAATTAATCAAAATTAATTTTAGGATTAAATATGTTTTTAGTCTCTATACTTCGGGGCAATTTTGGTTTTAGTCCCTCTTTCAAATTAAGGTACAATTTAGTCCTTCAACTTTAAAAAATTATAGTTTTAGTCCTTTTTATCAAATTTTTTTAACTTTATTTATTGTTTCAAACGCGTTTTTTAGTTAACATTAAAGCAAAAATGTGTCAAACAAGGTAAACAATCCAAATGTTGTAATGAAACGTGCTTCAAACAGCAAATAAAGTTAAAAAAATTTGATAAAAAAGATTAAAACCAGAATTTTATAAAGTTGAAGGACTAAATTGTACCTTAATTTGAAAGAGGGACTAAAACCAAAATCACCCCAAAATATAGGGACTAAAAACATATTTAACCCTTAATCTTATTGATAAGTTAAGATAAAGTACATATATTGACAATTAGAATGTAAATCTAAAAAAAAATACATAATGTTTAAGAAACATGGTAACATAAGTCTCGTGTGTTTACTAAGCTTGAATTCTTCCTTCACAAAATCATAGTATCCGGACCAATTCTATGGTTTTGTTCTTTATTCCTCTTTTAACATATGGATTTGTCCTCAGGTTCACTAACGGGTTATTCACTAACTCCTGCATTAAAACATTACAAAATGGTCACTACTCATTATTTAATGTTAAAAGCATGGTAGTTCAATCAAAATTGAAGCTCAACTGCTATAGTTAGTCTCTTGCGTTGTTCATACCAGGCAAACCAATCAAAGCTTCCCTCAATAAGTTCAACTCTACCAGTTCCATGACTTCCTCAATGAACATCTGTAATCCTTCACAAGATTCAGCAGTAAAGATAACTAACTCTAAATTTATGATCAGTTCAGTTAGTATAGGCAATTGCCAATGTGTCTTGTTGGACTTTATATGCCACCTTTCTGGTTTCAAAATTGACTTCAGGAGATAAACAAAATTACGCTGAGTAGAGCAAGGATTCATAGAATGTAACATGAGGAGAGTGGATATCGATCTGCTCATGGTAGCCAAAGATTCGAGCATACGTTTCTTGCCTTTTAGGATACCATGAAACTCTGATCCTGCCTTCAATATACCTTCCAGTTTTCCTTCCTGCCAACACATCCAACAAAGTTGTTTTACCTGCTCCACTTACCCTTATCAGAGTTGTGAGGACGCCTGGCCTAAATGCATTCCTAACACCCTTCAGAAGGATTAATCTGTCCTCAATTACTCTATGATTATTCATTTCCTGTAAGTTGAAATCAAAATGGGTTTTATTTTACTGAAAGAAGCAGACTTATGATAGGATAATGTGCTTATCTAAGGAGTTTTAGTGGAAATCAACCTGTGGTATGTCTACTGATTAAGTGATTTCGTCAAAGGTAAGAAAATGTGGCTCAAAGGGAAGAATCATTCCTCTTTTCCTCCCGTGGCTAGACTCAACAACTTCCTTTGACCTCACTGGTGCACAAAAATTGAAAGGTGTTTCAAAATTTGAAAGAATTGATGTGCATTATAAAGGGGAAGCATAAGTATGCTTGTGTACATTTAGGTCATACACAAAAATCACATGTCTCTGTGTTTCTATTTGGACCATTTCCTAGGAGTTTAAGTGGTAATCCATTATCTTGTAGAGTTTTGTCTTTATGCTTATTTCCATGAGATTCTGTCAAGATGATAGCCTGTGGCTTCTCAAGTGTTGCTCAATCATTAGCATAGCATAAGTGAGCCATATCAACATTTCTGCATGAATATAAAAACAGTGCGGAAGAAATACTCACGGTTAAGATTAGAAGACTAAGACAAGTGCAACATAAAGAGCAACCAGAGGCTAGAAGACTCCCAGCATGGCAGGGTCCAGGGAAAGATCGGACTCGTCATGAATCTATCATATGCAGCCTTATCTTGCATTTGCAAGAAGCTAACTTCAAGAATCAAACCTGCCACATCCTAGTTACACATGGTAAAAAGCAACTTGGACTGTCATGAAGAAAATATTAGTTGATAAATCTTTGTAGTCAATACCTGATGCAAGAGCTCCATGGACTGTCATGTGTTCAATAGCCAACATGTCTTCAACATCATCATCTGTTTGTGGGGTCAATGGCTGTAAAATCTCTAACAAAAATAGGTCATTCAATGCCTTCAACGGTATCCAACCATTCAAATTAGCAAAGTACTAGCAAATCAAACGTCAATATATACTTGTTGCCTATTATCAAAGGAAGGCTATTGACTATTATGTTGCTGTCTAATATGATAAATTGTGTTTTACATACTTTTATTTAAGGAGGGCAGACCAACAAGTGCAACAAGTTTATAGTATGATGACAATCTTGAAAATGATATAGAATCATGAAGAACCTCTAACACTGTATGCTTCCACTCTGAAGATTTGTGTGTGAACTAGAACCATGGACATCATATAGTAAGTCAAGAATGTTTGTATACTTGTCTACAATGTTCTCTAAAAATTCAGCAGCAACAGTAGAGAAACCTCTAGAATCATCAACTATAAATTGAAATCCCTGTCAAAATTGCCAAAAATTTAAAGATTGGAAAAGGCACACCAAACAAAAATTAATTCTCCTTTCGAACTTAATGGACAAAGGCAAAAATATTATTTTAAGCATTTTAGAGAATCAATATCATTGTGCTTTTGGTATAAAGTTTATATTACTAAATTAAACTACTCACTCATTTCAAGGCATACGCAATGCTTTCTCACATATAAAGGCCCATACATAAAATGAAATTTAAGAATACAAATGGACTAAAAATTCCATTGGCATTAGATATTGTCTGTGTTCATTATCTCACAACAACTGCTAAAGCTATAAACGAGAAGTAACCCACATACTCAACTACAAGATTGGAAAAGTGAAAATTCGTTACTTTTATATGGTCATACTCTTCAACAAAAAATTGAAGCCTGTCACTTATTTCTTCCCCTTGTGCAGCCCAAGTAAAGGATCAACATATTCTTTATCTTCTATAAGCACTCCAATCTGGTTGATGAAAATTATAACAATTAGATAAGAAATAGCCGATTAAAGAGACAAAAAGCAGATATCAATTGCAACCCTACGCCAACCCACTGACACCATCGTCACACTCGACGGCAGGTTCGAGATCTTCTCCGTTGTCGGTTCCTTCCTCGCGCCTTGCACTTTCGACACCGCCAGCCACTACCAGTTTGACCATATACTTGGTGGAGGACAAGGGCCGGTAGTAAGAGGAAGTATGGTTGGCAGAGGAGGAAGAAGGGGAAAGAGAATCTCACTTGCGATTTAGGGATTTGAGTAAAGAGAAAGAGAACCTCACTTACTGAGGAGGACATCACAGTGGTGACTCTCAATATCAAAGCAGCAGCAACTCCACACAGTTCTCGCGAAAAGGCGCATTTGGTGGACAAGGCATGGCTACTCTTGCTGAAGGCTTGGTTCGAGGGTTTAGTAGTGGATGACCATCGAGGCTGGCATCAATGGGAATTTCAGAAATTGTAACTTAGGGTTTAGTAGGTGGTGCGTTCAGCACGACTGAGAAAGGGACCAAAGACAAAACTAATAAAGGAGGAAGGGTTTATCTCTTGTGTGTAATATGCAGTAACAATGAGATCATATTGATGCATGCAATAAAGATTTAACAATGAGATCATATTGATACATGCAATAAAGATCTTGATGTAATTATGAAATTTGAAAATCCTTCTATGCCGCAACGGCAGAATCAACCTAGATAATACTTGTAGCAATTCATGAGAAACATAATGATTGATCCAAGATAAAACCATATTATTGCAACGTTTCCATGCGTAAAACAGGATATCTTTATCAGTTGGACAAGGAATGGAACCATAAACAAAGTCAATCTTATTTTTCATTTGTAGTGCCATAGACATCGAGCTCATCCATGATAATTGTGACCTTCAAAATTCGGAGAAACAAGAACGAATGGAGGATTCTCGTTAGGGTAAATGTAATAGTATTGTGTCGTGTCTTGCAATCATGCGAGAGTAACAGAAAAGTAGCCATAGAAAGAGAAAAAAAACAGGAAAGCCAATGAAAGGTAGAGGAGAAAAATCTGAGCAAGAACAAAATTTCTAATTGAATAATAAGGAGATAGTACAATTGATATATATATATATATATATATATATATAATTGTTTAGAGCAATATAAAAATGGAATATAAATATAAAAATATATCAACATAAATGCACATATATGAACACAGAGAATAAAATAATTCCAATAATACTAATTATATAGACTTGTATTAAAATTGATATTTGTGTTACACAAACAAATTATATAAATGAAAATATTGAATACGAAGTTGAGATATATAATATAAAACATGAAATTGACATACATAAACATTTAAAAATATTTTAAATTTAATAAAATATGTAATGTAACTTTCCAAAAATGCGTTTTATCTCTTGAATTAATTTGCTCATTTATTTATACTTTAAAATATTCTTATTGCATACATGTAGTCCTAAAAGATTTTATGTATTATTGGTTATATAAGATGAGGTTAGTTTGAAAGAAGTGTGTTTAAAAATGTCTTTTTATCTTATAAAAATAAACTTACGATATTTTAGAGAACAAAACAATAAACTCAAAAATAATTAGCCAGAAAAAAAAATCTTCACATTTATAATCTATTTTTACATTTAATTTTGATAATTTATTATTATATTTAGAAGAATTTTATACAACATCGTGTGAAATGTGAGGGGTATTTATAACACAATTCTCTTCCTTTTCTTTAACTGGCCTTTCCATTTCCCCATCGTGTTTATTTTTATAAGATAAAAAGACATTTTTAAACACACTTCTTTCAAACTAACCTCATCTTATATAACCAATAATACATAAAATCTTTTAGGACTACATGTATGCAATAAGAATATTTTAAAGTATAAATAAATGAGCAAATTAATTCAAGAGATAAAACGCATTTTTGGAAAGTTACATTACATATTTTATTAAATTTAAAATATTTTTAAATATTTATGTATGTCAATTTCATGTTTTATATTATATATCTCAACTTCGTATTCAATATTTTCATTTATATAATTTGTTTGTATAACACAAATATCAATTTTAATACAAGTCTACATAATTAGTATTATTGGAATTATTTTATTGTTTGTTCATATATGTGCATTTATGTTCATATATTTTTATACTTATATTCATTTTTTTATATTGTTCTTGCTCAGATCTTCATCCTCTACCTTTCGTTATTGGCTTTCCTGTTTTTTTTTTCTCCTTCTATGGCTACTCCCTCTGTTACTCTCGCATCATTGCAAGATACAACACACTACTATTACATTCACCCTAACGAGAATCCTTCATTGGTTCTTGTTTCTCCAAATCTTGAAGGTCATAATTATCATGGATGGGCTCGCTCGATGTCTGTGGCACTACAAATGAAAAATAAGATTGGCTTTGTTGATGGTTCCATTCCTTGTCCAACTGATAAAGATTTCATGTTTCACGCATGGAAGCGTTGCAATAATCTGGTTTTATCTTGGATCAATCATTCTGTTTCTTATGAAATTGCTACAAGTATTTTCTGGGTTGATTCTGTCGTTGCGGCATGGAAGGATCTCAAAGATCGGTTCTCCCAAGGTGATTCTGTTTGAATTTCACAATTGCATCAAGATCTTTATTCCATGCATCAATCTGATCTCAGTGTTACTGCATGTTACACTAAGAGAATCTTCATCTCCCTCTTAAAAAGTCATATTCCCTTTATGGATGAAAGTGTTACCTTGGGGAATAAAGTCCATTTGTCTTAAGGTTCCTTGCCCAATCTCTTTAACTTGTCATCTTAGCAAAGTTAAGTCTAGAATACAATTACAAATAGCTAAAAATAAAAGCTTTAATTGAATAACACTTTCTCCAATCTTCAATCCCAAGATTGACTTGAACATTAAAACTATTTTGTCTTCAATTCAACTTTTATGGCTAACAATTTTAGGACAATTTACTCAAGTTTATATATTTTTCTTTTATTTTATTTTATTATGTCAAGTAACTGTCAAAATAAGGAAATTAAATATAGAATAAGGTGACAAATTTAGTAATTTACTTTTTTGCAATCTACATTCATGCAAACCTTTTGCTACCATTCTCTTTTTAACCTATCATTCTCCACTTTACTTTTATTTTTATTCCTCCATTAATCCATCCTTAACAACTAAAATATATCAATATATTATCACTAGAAAGAAATGCATTATTTGTTGATTATAGTCAATATAATGCGAGAATAAGTAAATTAAATATTTTTGTGACTTTGACCTAAAATATAAATGAATTGTTTGTGAAATTTGTTTTAACAATATAAATACATAAATCATTCAAACACTTTAAATCAAATTGAAAATATTGTACAAATATCAAATCCGCATCCAGTACATTGAATTCTTTTAAAGATAATGTGAAAACATTAAATCTTAATCCTCAACTAGTCTTGACTAAAAAAAAATTATTAATTCCCACTCATGGGTTTGGTTTGTTACACTCTTTGTATATGTATTTTTCTTTACTTTTTATGTATATGATTGGTTGTAATCTATTATTCATTGAGAAGTTCTCACTAAAAAATCCTAACAAAATAAATTAAAACATATTTGACATTTACATTCAAGTTGTAACTAAATAAACAAGAAATATATTTTAGTACTTTTTTAAAAAAAAAACAATGTTTTGACACCCTTTAAGAAATTACTTCCATTTAACAACTTTAACAATATAATAATGTATACTAGAATTTTAAATAAAAATAAAATAAATATGATTTTAAAATATTGAATAGATGTTTTTTTTTATTTGGTGGTGTAAATATAACTACTCCTTTCTTTTACAACACTGAATCAAAATAACATCGAAAACGAATTTACGTTCTTAACAATTGATTAACCTAAAGTGATACTATATTGATCATAATTATTTGAAATGAAATAAGTAATTGGTCGACATAAATATATGATCATTTTGGCATTTAACAAAGAAACACACTCATTTCTTAAGATACATCTATGTCTATATTTGAACGTAGCTCATGTCAAATAAATATGAACTGATATAATAAATTGAGACAGTCCTCATTCATGAAAACATTGACAGAATTAACAACACACTAAAACCCTTATTCCCTAACTCATCACTACCTCTACACAACATCAGAGAATGTTTCAACATTTAGTACCCATGCCACTCACATAAAACTGTCGTACTTAAAACAATAACAAGATGTTATATATATATATATATATACAAAAGATAGATTACTCATTACAATTCATTGCTGATACACTTGAAACTATGATCTTATTGAGTCACATACGTGACACTAACTCACCTCAACATTCTGATGAGCAGATTATTGCTTCATCTTTGGCGTCCACAATTTGAACCTTTTCCTCATCCTTCATGCATGCTTTCTCTTCAGGTGGTTTCTGTTGCATTCCGAGTTCAGTCAGTAAAGCCTTAATCCACACAAACATGGAGCTTCCCAAGCTAACCCAAGAAATGGCTTTGCCAACTTCATAACTGTAAACCTGTCCTGAGAAACACCAACTCAAGAGCAATATGTTCCCATTGTAGAAGAAGACACTGAGCAATTCAAGGAGCTTCAGAAACAAATACTTGACAGAAATTGGCCTGAGTAAAGGGTGCTGAGAGAGTGAATCAAAGTCCAACTTAGAAATCAGTGGGCAATGAGACAAGTACCAATTGTTAACCTTGTGATCCTTCACCCATTCAATGATGTAATTAGCCAGCTTTGACACCAGCAAGTGTAACAAGCCAATGACAATGTTGAACAAGCAAGTTTTGAAAATCTCATGGTTGAACTTCAAAGCAGCTTGCCAGTACCAATCTATGGCACCACGTGTGGCTCCCCAATAGATTAAAGAGGGTACTCCGATCCCAACACAGATTCCAAGATGAGAGTGAACCTCAAGAGCAAATTTCACGTACAAACTGATGGGAATGCTTACACCCCATGACCATGGCTCATTCATGAAGGCACTAGAGAGGGAGGAAGAGCCTTCATTGATGAAAGCTAGGATACAAATGGAGAGGAAGTGAAAGATTTTGTCAAAGTCAGGTCCTTTCAGAGCCATTTTGGTTGATCAGATGAGTGTTAGGAAAGGTGTCACAAAAGGTTTCTCTGATGTTGGATCATTTGAAGAACTGCTTCAGCAGAATAGGACCATTTATAGAACGCAAGAAATTTCCTTGAAATTTCCATTTGAAAACTGTTGTGCGTACAGAGAATCGACATTTTATAAGGGATTGTTTTAAGTCTTGGTGCTTTCTACTTCTAAGTGAACCAGAATCTTCACAGAAGTTTCGTTTTGCCAATATCTAGTGTTAAAGTTGGACTTGTAATTTCAGTACGTTTCTCATTTTATCGTGTTTATTTGTCCAATTGGACCCTACAATCTATGTGTTAGCCTTTTAGTGGGAACATAATTCCTATCTTTTCTAATATATTTAGTTTATACATATTTTTTTTCCTATAAATAAAAGTATGAAAATAATGGGGGTGAAAAAGAGAGTATGAAAGTGTCATTGAAAAGGAGGAAAAAGGTACCAACAATATTAGGGTTATCACTAATCCAGGAGAAAAAAGTATTATTGAATAAGAAAAGATAATATTAAATAAATAAGAAAATTTTATGTATATCAAAATATTATTTTTCTTTTTGGATTATAGTAAACAGTTAATTATTCATGCAAATGTGTCAAGTAAGGGTCAAGAACAAGGAATAAGACTTTGAGATTTTATACACACTGCTCTTTGAAAAGATTATCCAAATCCATTTTGTCATTCCTAGTTTAATTATTAGATCCCTTGAAATTTAATAATAAAAAAGGTATGTATATTAATCAATGAGAAAAGCTCAATTGTTATTTTTTCTGACGACAAACATTTTGAGATTTTATTTTTCTAGTGGAACTTTCCTGTTTTGTTTTTTTCAATGTTATTTTTTGATATTTTTAGTAAAGAAGAACAATTTCATAATCTACTTGTTTTTCATTTCTCACCAGCAGAGAATTCGCAAGACAATATAAAATAAAAGAACAATTCAATTCCTAGCACCCTGATATAACTAATCCTAAAAGGATTAAATTTGTTTTTTTTTCCTAATTTTCTTTATAAATTGATTTTAGTCCTTATGTTAAACAAATTCATTTCTTATATTTTAAAATAATTATAATACTAATAATTTTGATCAACAAAATACTCTAATGTTTGGTTTAAGTAACTACAGTAACTACATATTTGTATAGTTGGTCGAGAGTAGAAGATTATTAGCAATATAGACATTAAGTTATTATCACAATTACCATTATCATACCAATTTTTGACAAAACTTTAGAGATAATTCAGTGATAAAAGAAGAGTTGATATTTCAGCCTCCACTTACACTATTCTTTATTATTACGGAATAAAAATATTGTAATCCCTAATTCAAAATGGTTATATTATATGAAATATTGACAATATTCTGTGAACATTGAAACGTGCCATTCTCTTCCACCTTGCAAATAAAGAGTAGAATCATATCCTTGTACTCTCTTTCGGACCGATTACGACTTGAATACTCAACAAATTGAAACCGCTCTCAGAACTTATTCTAACTCAATAATTAAGCAAATAGAAATTTTATAGAACAGATATTTTTACAAGTTTAGAAACAAAAAATATATTCAACTCATTGTAAAATTAAATAAAAGTCAATTTAAAGATCTTACTTCCTACTTAATAATTTTATAATTTTCAGAAAAAGTTTCATTAGTATTTATGATTGTTTAAAGAATAAATATATATTGCTAGCATTCCTCGTTTCTAAATAATATACTTGGGTTCCTCTTTCTGGGACTAACTTGTCCATCAAAATATTCCGTTGCACGATAGGAAATTAAAAGAATATCGAGGAAAAGGAGAGAAAAATGGAAGCAAATGTGCACTTAATAGAAATATTTAATTCTGTCAAACACAGTTCTGTAATAGATGTTTTACACATCCAAAATATAGCACTCTTCTTGACCCACTTATCCCAAACCTATAATACACCATATCTTCCATTATGTTTCCACGACCTGAATTTCAAAATAAATCGTTCATTGACCAAAAGTTTCGAACCAAGGTATCATTTTCCCTCTCCAGGTCCACCAAAGAGATAACCCAGAGAAGAACCACCACCAGGGGCAGCATGGACCTTGGTTGAGGGTCGGTCCTGCAGATGAATTGGAAAAGAAATTCAGACATCAATCCAAATGAATTCCAAACATAACAGAGTCTTCTTAGCATGGGCGCCGCAGACTTTTGAATGTCATGGAAAGTAACATTTTAATGTAGTTTCATTTTGCAAGACATCGTCACTTTAGTACAGTCAGGAGGGGTATTGTAATTAATTTTCCATGACAGTTTAAATAAGCACACATAGGACTAGATTAAAATAAAGAGATAGGTAGTCAACACTGAGTAATCTGAGCAGTAGATATTTCATAAATAACAGTCAGTGCTGATATTCAAGGTAAAATACATGAAGATTAAGTATATTTATCCCCATTTGAGTAGATTCATCCTCATTGAAAAAGCATAACAATCAACTGATTCTTATGCATACAGCAATAAGAATCAAACCCAGATGAAAATTTATCATTCAGATATTTGATTGTTTCCACACTTGTTCAGATACTATTAGTAGTACAGCTAACTAAATTGACATATCGCGACCTAACTGTTCAGAATTACGAACAAGCTAGGTGAAAATTAAATCATCATCTATATAAACACATTAGGGACAACCAACATATTTCGTAAGTGTGCAGTTTAGTAGTTTTAATCCATCTTAGGGCATTCATAATTTCCATAATTAGTTCAGGTGTCAGAGATATAATATAATACCATTACTGTGTGTTCATTTAAACAGTTAAAGCTTTTTATATAGTCGGTTCTTTTCAGAGTTAAACTATAATACTGACACTTGGAAAAAAGAGAAATTAAATATAAGTTAGAGGACACAAATATTACCGTGATGAAGTTGCCAGTGTTCTGGCCTTCAGTAGAGTGACTGTTGATACCAGCAGGCTTGTTAGGGTCTATTGATTTAGGAGCCTCAACCGGTTTTGAAGGAGGCACATCATTAACAGCCTGCACTTCAGGTTGGGCGTTATTTGTTGCAGGTTTTGGAGCTGGAGCCTCTCCACTGCCAAAAAGATAGCCTAATGAACTTTGACCACCGCCATAGCTAACTCCACGACCCATGTTATTCAACTGATCTTTTAAACCTAAACTGTAGTCTCTGCGTTCAAATAAACAGACAAAGATCGCATCAGAAGTTAGGAAAGACACAACAAGAAAATAAATGGTGAATAATATGCTGTAACAAACAAATATATATTCATACCACATTCACATTCAACCACCCAGTAAACATTTATTAAATGTATTTTCACTAGTATTCAAACACCTAGTACTTATTTTTTCCATTTCCTTCGTACAAAAGCACACCCAGCAAATCAAAAAGCACATAGATTGACAATGTTGAAATTTGAAAACAAACAACTGATCAGACTTTATTGACACCAAATTTCTGTTTTACAACCATTTTTCTTCCGGCCAATTAATCTTACATCTCATTCAACTTTAGGCCTTAAAACCAATTCAAAATCACAATTTGGGCACTACATCAAGGCTTTTGGGGTGGCCGCCAGACCACAAATTAAAACCTGGACTAAAATAATTTAAAATATATATATACATATATCTATCCAATCCAATCATGGAGTCCATGCACAAAACAACAAGCACATACTTGCAAAACAGAATAAAAATCAAATGTTCCATCTTCACATATTTCTAATTGTTTCGGTGGAAACAGAGTAACAACCATCCGTTCCACAATTATCATTCATGTTTCACGGTATATGAGCAAGCTCAACGCGATGCGTTCAAATTAATCAGAACAGAAATCGGTTACATTAAAACCTATGGTTCCATAAAGCAAAAAAAAAAACTAAATTGAAAATTGGGAATGGATCTGAAGAAGGGAGATTGACGAATTAGCAAGAGATCGCTAAATAAAATGCTAAATTAGTATCGAGAATAGAAATGAAAAAGAGATATTTGGGTAAAAATGGGAACCCTATGAAAGAAAAGAACAAGTTACCTGTGGGTGAGGAAGGAGCAGATCTGGGAAATGGAAAGGCCAGAGAAAGAAAAGGAAGAGAAGTGTGTTATAAATACCCCTCACATTTCACACGTTTCGATGTTGTATAAAATTGTTCTAAATATAACAATAAATTATCAAAATTAAATTTAAAAATAGATTATAAATGTGAAGATTTTTTTTCTGACTACTTATCCTTTAGCTTATTGTAATAATAATAATAATAATAATAATAATAATAATAATAATAATAATAATAATAATAATAATAATAATAATAATAATAATAATAATAATAATAATAATAATAATAATAATAATAATAATAATAATAATAATAATAATAATAATAATAATAATAATAATAATAATAATAATAATAATAATAATAATAATAATAATAATAATAATAATAATAATAATAATAATAATAATAATAATAATAATAATAATAATAATAATAATAATAATAATAATAATAATAATAATAATAATAATAATAATAATAATAATAATAATAATAATAATAATAATAATAATAATAATAATAATAATAATAATAATAATAATAATAATAATAATAATAATAATAATAATAATAATAATAATAATAATAATAATAATAATAATAATAATAATAATAATAATAATAATAATAATAATAATAATAATAATAATAATAATAATAATAATAATAATAATAATAATAATAATAATAATAATAATAATAATAATAATAATAATAATAATAATAATAATAATAATAATAATAATAATAATAATAATAATAATAATAATAATAATAATAATAATAATAATAATAATAATAATAATAATAATAATAATAATAATAATAATAATAATAATAATAATAATAATAATAATAATAATAATAATAATAATAATAATAATAATAATAATAATAATAATAATAATAATAATAATAATAATAATAATAATAATAATAATAATAATAATAATAATAATAATAATAATAATAATAATAATAATAATAATAATAATAATAATAATAATAATAATAATAATAATAATAATAATAATAATAATAATAATAATAATAATAATAATAATAATAATAATAATAATAATAATAATAATAATAATAATAATAATAATAATAATAATAATAATAATAATAATAATAATAATAATAATAATAATAATAATAATAATAATAATAATAATAATAATAATAATA